>OX589591.1:6000825-7250825 GCA_951329385.1 Polia nebulosa | reverse complement strand
CTATTTACGAGTTATGACATTTTTTCGGTTGGCGGCGCTAGTGGACTGTAAAAGGCCCCTTAAGGAAAGGCTACAATTTTGAATGTCTGTTTGGTTGTGGTCATGCATGATTTCGATAAAAAAAGAGGGTCGGGCTTACTGCGGCTCGGGAACAGGCAACTGAAGGAACACGGCTGGGATTTAGGCAGTTAGAGTCTGACACCCCTCTCCACCCAGAGCGGGGGCAGTTATTTGGATGATTTCCCACCCCATAAAAAGGGGGTCGGGCTAAGTATTATTGGGTTATTGGATAACATGTTTTCCAGTAACAGTCTCGAATTTATTTATTTATTTATTAAAACTTCATGCAACACAAATGTACAAAGGCGGACTTAATGCCTTAGGCATTCTCTACCAGTCAACCAAGGGTGGTAGAGAGATAACATGGCAGGTGCATAAACTGGAAAAAAATAATAATACTAAGACGAAAATAATTACAAAAGTATATATATATATATAGTTAAAATAAACATACATATATATTTAATATAATATACCTACATATATAATAATAATATATAAAGTTAGAGATAAGGATTTTGAGACGACTCCTTTACTTGTTAAGAAGGTAATTCCGCAACTTTCGCTTAAATGCATATTGACTGGTGGCCGTCCTGACATTGAGGAGAAGCGTATTCCACAGAAGGATGGACTGTATATGAAAGGAAGAATGAATAAAATTAGAAGTATGAGAAGGACAAAGCAGTAAGAGATTGTTAGCAGAACGCAAATTCCTAGCGTGAGTAGAGCAAAGATACTGAAAGTGTGATATAAGATAAGAGGTCGAATCCTTCCATTAATGGATAAAACATTAACAGACATGGTAATATCGCGGTCTCTTAGGGCCGTTTTCACCATTCGATCTATAAACTAAGTTTTACTGGACTAAGCTTAGCGTATATCTTTATTTTTCTTATATCTTTATTTTTCTGTTTTACGTACGTTACATATAGATATGTTAAGATTGTTGCATATAATTATATAGATTCAAGTTCTTCAAACTTAACAGACAGATGTGTTGTTGGGTAGTTTTTTGGCCACTTCTTCTTCACAGCTAAAACACTAGGAAGTGGTGACGGGTGGGCGTTTTTGGGGGACTGTCTTTATGTAGAACTTCGACGTTCAAAAAGTGCTGGCTCTCAGCCTAGTTTCAATAAATGACTTTTGATTTTGGTATTGATTTTGATTCGTAAAAAATAAAAACCATAAAAATGATTATAGTGAGTTAACCTTAAAAGATGGACATATGCGGTCGCAAATTTTTTTTAGATTTTAAAAGGAGAACAATTCCGTCATACATAATTTTTGCGTAACTTTAACCGTTTACGCAGCGCACGCAACTGAAGCTCACATAAGTTCTTTTTCCCCGTTTTTGACACATTTTTCATTGATTCTTCGCTCCTGTTGGTCGCAGTGTAATGTTATATAGCATATAGCCTTCCTCGATAAATGGACTATTCAACACAATAATATTTTTTTAATTCGATTTAGCAGTTTCTGAGATTAGCGCGTTCAACCAAACAAACACTTCAGCTTTATGACAGCGGCTAAACTCGTTTAAGCGAGCTTAACTGGGCGTTTAGAATTGGTGAAATCGGCCCTTAGCCGTTCACGAAACCCAGGCATAGGTTACATTTATAAATCGACTAGCGACCTGCCCCAGCTTCGTACACATCAAATTATACAGCTAAAACTTTATCATGAATAAATCTATCTATTGGTAAAAACGGCATGAAAATCCGTTCAGTAGATTTTGAGTTTATCGCAAACAGACAGACGTGGTGTGGGACTTTGGTGTTGATTCCGTTGTGCACAAACTAAACTTAATTTAGGCTATTGCTATCTCTCTAATAAAACAAGAAAGAGACGGACGTAAATTAGAGCTGTCAAATTTAGTTTGAACTAATATTTCCATAAAAATTAAGGGTACACGTAAAAACATGTCGTCTAAAAACACGGCGAAGCGCATGGCGTAAACTAGTTTGACATCTCTAACTTAGTGCATAGATATAGCCGTCCTTTTCTCGCACTGCCTTTTAGTAAAAGATAGCAATTCTCTAATTTTAGTTATTGAACAAGAGAGGATTCTCTTGTTCCACCGCACCTTTGTTTCTAATATGTAGTGACATACTAACCAAATAAGAAGCCTCAAAAACTACATCATTCTGATTAATTTGTTTGTGTTTACAACTGGTATCGATTAATTATGTCGTTGCATACATGAAATGTTTATCTGTCTTTAAGTTCTGTAACATCAATTAATAAAATTAAGCACTTGGCGGAAGCACTACCACAAAATGATAAAATGTTTCGTAAAAAAAAAGAGAACAGTCGACAATTTATTTAATTCCAATGAGGAAGCTGGAAATCTTGTTTTTAATTATAAAAAGATGGCATCTATTTAAAAAAACCCACCGTAGTGCAGTGTTAACGTTAACAGCACTTACATAATGATGTAAGAAAATATCTTAATGTCGACCTTTCCCGTGAGCGCGTAATTCAACCAGTTCGCCTTGACTGCACAACTCCTCTCCGATAGAATTATTATCCGTTTTATGAACAATTTAAGAACTACCTTCTGCTAGCGGTTTCGCCCGCGTGATATTAGTACTTCTTCCACTATAAATTATAGGCTATATGCTATTCCAGACTATAGTCTATATGTGTGCCAAATTTCATGTAGATCCTTTCAGTCATTCTGGTGTGATTGAGTAACAACCATCCGTTCAAACTTTCGCGTTCATAATATTACTAAGATTAAGAATTCATGAACTTAAAATGCATAGAAATTATCGCCTACACCGCATACCGCAAATGGAGATTGTTACTCTGAACAGACTAATCCATCCAACATTCAAAAGCTTTACATATATAATACAGAAGGAGTTATGTACGATATTTCAGTCAAAATCATCGTAGAATCATCTAAACATGCTAAATCAGAAAAAAACGTTGACAATATAATATCTGCTAAGAATTGAAAGTGTAATCTTTGACCCAATAGCGCAAAACCTAATGTAGTATTAATATAAAATGACTCGTTTTGATGACTCACATGTTTCAGCAAATGCTATTGACCTGGCAACTTTGATTACTTACATCCGTCTTTCTTGATCTGGTTTCACTTTTACTTCTTCCTTATTGACTCCGGGAACCAAGCCTTAATTTAACACATTTTATAAATTCTCTCACCATTCAAGTTTACTATCTTTCTTACCTACTGTTAAAGAATTAACCTCTACAGGGTCGTGGTAGGGTCAGCCTTCTTTTTCGCCTTCATCTCTATTCCCAATTACTATTCAAGATTTAAATTGTACTAGTGTCGCAGATCTTTCCAGTAATATTTCACATCAGAATCGTGACGTTATGTGATGCTCACTCATATTTCACGCCAAGTGTGCGATCACCGTCCGATAACAGCTGTGCAGTGAAAGTGGCGTTTATTTCGGACCGTAATGGAGTCATTACAGAATCATATACACTTACTGCTAATGCTATATGTTTAGACACTTCAAACGTACATTTTAGTGCCAAAGATGGGCTTGAAAAAAATATTTCTGCCATTGTGTAACGACTTTATAATTCGGGATCTCTATAATCATCGCAGCAATAAACAATCTTGTGCATCTTCTATTGAATGTACCTATATATTTATCCAATGGAGAAAATTACTACGTAGTACCTATTCAATCAACTACAACTGACATAATAGGCCTTACAAGGCTCCTTGGGCTTCATTCAAGTTTTTTTACGCTTAGCCTTCTACCAAGTACACAAGAGTTGCATCAGGGCTAAGTTTGTTTTTATTACTGTTTGTCTCATTCACAACCAGCATTACAGACTATGAATGAGGCATAGTAAAAGTTTTTCTTATGCCACTATTACCCAGAAAATTCACAGACGGGCGCTAAGAAAGCTTCACCGCAATCGTCTTGACTTTTGATCAGCATAACTTCTTGCGAAAACTTTAATTGCTTGTTTCAGAACCAGTAAAACGTTTATTTAGAAAAGTACATACGTGTACTTCTGTTGTATGAAATACTTAATCGTTACCTTGCCTAACTAAATGTACTGCTATGGGTAATGTTTCGCGATCATCGTCAATGATGATGGGCACCAAAACATGGTCTGCGGTACATCATCCTTGACATATTGTCGTCCAAATAAAACCGCATTGGAATGTAACCAGTGTTCTTTTGATGGAACCAGATAATAGGAGCGACCTTGTGGTGCTTGATTGTGTGTTTAATAAAGCAATTAATGAAGCTGAATGTGATTATGACAAGCCAAATAATGGAGATAAAGTGCCACCATTTAGATTCCTTGTTTGGGATTTTTTAATGGTCTTATTGGGACTGTAACTTTTTGAATTCAGATTGAAATGCCTTGACATGACTACGATGAAACGAAACTAAATGATTTTAACCAAAATAAAAATAAAAAAAATTGTTGAAAACATACACATAATATTCCGGCAGATTCAAATTATTATTAAAGAGTATAAGAGTAGGGGAAGGCCAAAGAAACGATGGTTGGACTGTGTGAAAGAGGATATGGGTAAAAAAGGGGTGACTACAGATATGACGACTAATAGAGGAGTATGGAAGAAAAAGACATGTTGCGCCGACCCCAAATAAATTGGGATAAGGGCAGGAGAATGATGGTTCAAATTATTATTAAACCGATGAAATTAATGAAAAGGGAGTGAATCTAACGTGCTGGTTATTGACAGGGAAGAATGGAAATAGTAAACTTGATGCACCGACCCCAAGTAATATGCGACAAAGACAGGAAGACGATGATTTTTATTTCATAGGTTGGTTACTTATAGGTAATTTTCATACATAAACCTCGGGTAATTATCATAGTTGTATTAACACTTAGAACATTAATAACCATGGAAAGTCTAGCAGCTACTGGTAAACACATAGGAAGAGTGAAGGTTCCTCACATTGAGAAACAGGTTGGTTGACGATAGAAAAACTGGCGAAGCAGTTCCGCATTACACTTGTATCAGATCGAATGAACATGCTGCATATTTTGATTAGTTTGATGTTATTAAAGATCGAATGTAGGATGGGATTCGATTAACAAGTAGATCAAAGGATCAAATAATAATGATTGATGATAATTGTTTTATTATTGTCGTAGAAAAAAACGAACAACCATCATTGGTTCATAGCTAAGTTTTGTACGTTATGTTACTTTTGTAGCAGAATTGTTGCAAGTTGTATAACTGTTATTTACTTTGTTGTTGTCTGTTGTTGTTGTGTTGTTTGTTTAAATAAATAAACTAATAAATGTTTCATGTCCTGTTGCTGTTTCTCTGATTTAATTAATTTTCAATGACGGACGCAATGTTTCTTTCGACATCGTCTGTAGACATTAATTTAGTTGGAACACGATCAATTTTTCTACGGTAAGACCTACCATTTATATCCTAAACTACTAAATCTAAAGTATGTTTCTTGTCTCCTATTTTGGCCACTGCGAGCACTAAGAATTTAGGCTGTGGATTTAAGGCGCTATAGCTGCTACCTTGAAATAGTCTAGAGTAACATATATTTTTTTCAAAGAAATAAAACTAGTCGTTTAGACGTGATGTTCAATTAAAAACCATTAAAAGTCGTATAACTGCGCCTTAAAAGAACTTAGCATTAAGAATTTTGATATAAGTACTTAAATCAATATGGCATCGGTATGTGTGTCGACTAACTGAAATATAATCCTACTTATTGTTATTGCTTCATGTTCAGTCTTATGCGTTTCAGTGACATTTCAAGCTAGTCGTTTTATATCGTGTGTCGCAAATGTGCTAACTAGGTACATGATAACTAAATGTAGTAGGTCATGTTTGTAGTCTAATTTGACGCAGGGTCGTACATATCGCACTTTGTAAAGGTCGTTACAGGCTTTTATCTTTCTATTGTGCCAGTTTTTGTTCTTTTTATTTCATTTTTGATAGTTACGTCAAAAGTTTTTATTGAAAACTGACGCGCGAACTGTCAAACTCGCAAAGATTAAATAGTCGTTAAGTTTTCTGAAATTTTCCAATTTTCGGCGCAAATTTCTTTGTTTTTTTCTTTCTAATGAACCTTTTCCTGATAATGCCAAACACAACAAGAAAAATAGCGAAATCGGTCCAACCGTTCACGCGTGAAGCCGCGACCAAAGGAAATAGGGATTTACTGTTAGTGCCAGCCTGTATTATTCTAAAAGCCTCCCTCGATGGCTTCTAATTTCCAACTTTTTTGGTCCAGGTCTAGTGGGACCATTAGTTGTTAAAATGGTCTGGCGCGTCCCACCGTCTTCAGCACATAATGGTTATTTTTTTTAGCCCATAGTTCATTAAGCATGCGAAAGACGGGGCCAGTCCTGTCCAACTACGATGTTACGGCTCTTATCTGTTTTTATGAGAGCAATGTGTTGTTTCGATGTCATCATCATCATTCTCCTGCTCTTCTTTTCTTTTTCTTTTTTTTTGTGTCGTAAAATTTCGCTTCCCGTACTGCTAAAATACGCCTCTTTACCTATCTTTCCTTGCTGCTTTTGAAACTCATTGATCTGTTCATAGCCAGTGCATCGTGTGCATGTAATTATAAATCATCGTACAATGGCTTCTTCAAGGGAAATGTATTCATTAATCGATAAAGGAAAGCTCTTACTTCACTTTCTCGAGCCGCTACCAATGAACTGCCGCGCCTATCATTACGTGGTCCATCGGTGCTCATGTGTGGAGCTGTTCAATTTGTGCTCAGCCGAACGTGAAATGGATGGTGGATTTAGCGATATTGTTAGAAAGGTGTTGATAGAAGATTGAATATTTAAGATTACATGAAGCGACATTCTGTCTAGAGAATCATCTAATTCATAAGTTTACCATATCCGAAAATAAATCGATCATGGTAAATCTCAAATTATATAAAGCATCAATAATGTACATACAGGTTGTAACATTAATAAAGTGAAATAGTTTTTTTTTTCTTGAAGAAAGCTATTCTGTGCATTTCTATGAGCAGAAGCAGTATTTATATGCAGCAGCAAAGCAAATTGCAGCAAATCCCACGCGGTATTACTTCCTGTATAGGTACTCTACCTACTTGAAGCCCATATTGTAAACTTTATTTATTTATTTATCTAAGTAACAACTATCATTACAATCCATTGGGCCTGATGCGATAGAGTACAATAATTTTAATATCTACTTATTCAAAAACAGTTTCAATAAAATACAATTACTTAAATAAATAATACAATTCAATAACAATCCGATTCAATATGTCATTCAATTAAAAATACAATAAAATAATTAATACAATTCATAAAACAATCCAATAAAAAAATCATGATTTAAAAATACATAAACAAAATAAAGAAATTCATAAACACTGTCATTCAATTAAAAATACAACTAAATAAAAACTAGCTTCTGCCAACGGCTTCACCCGCGTGGAATTAGTACTTCCCCCGTTATAAAATGTCAACCCCTTTTTGACCCTCTTAAGGGTTGAATTTTGAAAAACACTTTCTTAGAGAATACTTACTCTTCACCAAGAACACACCCTCCAAATTGCATGTCTCTAGGACCAGCGGTTTAGGCTGTGCGTTGATATATCAGTCAGTCAATCAATCAGTCCTTCAGTCAGACAGGACTTTGAATTATATTTATACAGATATTATTTTCTGATTCAATTAGATTCACAGTAATCAACTGGATCATACCATATCGTATGATAAATGATTTTATTTTTGTAAGTAGGTTTTAACAACACGTTTACACGTCAACATTTTTTTTGTCATGAGTTTTAGCTAGATGAGGCCGGTGTTACCCTGAGAAGAAACACCGAAACAAACTCAGAGGTCAAAGTCTCTTTTAAAGTGTTCAAGTCCATACAATATGTACCGGTCAAATCATATGAGAACTATGTACGTTTAAGTCTGGGATGAGCTTCTGAGGAAAGCAACACGCAAATTCGAGTGGGCCTGTCCAGACAGTGCAAGCATTTTTCAGTTATCGTGAAGCTCAACTCAGAACTTTGAGGAGCTCAACGAACCGACGAATAATACCAAAGTAAGGACATTTGGCCGCAAAAAAACACAAACTGCCAGACAATCATAAAAATCTACATGAATATAATGACACACATAGTTCTCGCATTCACATTATGCTATATGAGGACCATGCAACTTAGTGTCTGTAATGGTCTTTTGAAGAAAGAACCACACATATTTGAGTGGACCTGTCCAGTCAGTGCAAGCATTTGTCAATAGTCGAATAGCTCAACTTAAAACCACTAAGGAGCTCAATGACTTGACGAACAATACCAAAGAAAGGACATTTGGGTAGGCCGCAAAAGTACTCAAACTGTCAGACAACGTTAATGTATGTAACAAGACAATGTAATGGAATACCTTTGTATATAACAATTTAAAGATGGGCAACCTACTGTTTCCAATTAGATGCTTGCATCGAATGACTTTCATATAGTAATAATGTTTATTGGGGCTTTCGCGGCGAAAGTGCGAGACATTTCTATGTGACTGTTAATTAACGGGCTGCATAGAAGAAAATGTTCAATTATTTGTTAGGAATCTATTTGAGAAAAACGGAAGACATAGCTCTATTCATACATTGACAGTTGAATGACTCCGCATAAACCTTTTTTTAAGGTTGGGAAGTCATCAAATAACTTCTTCCGCTCAGGGTGGAGCGGGAGGGCGTGTCAGACTTTTACTGACTAAAACCCGACCGTATTCCTTACGTTGCCTGTGATGGGCCACGGTAACTCTTTCGGACACTCCGACGACTCTAGCCGGCTGCATATAAGCCAAAACAAATTTTGTAAAGAGATTATGTTGCTTGTTTGTTTGTTCGAGTTCATCTTTGACAGTGCGATATGATGAGGCAAATTCGTCCACTGATAGGTAGTAGGTAAGCTCAATTATCGCTGAGTATCATAAGCTAAAAATGTAGGTACGGTTCCCATGGAAGAGGTAACGGGAAAAAGGCTAGTGGAAAAATAAAGCTGGAGAATTGGTTGTCGCTTTGTGTTCTAAAATGTCTTAAACATTGTTTTATTTGGCTCTACGTGTTTACTTCATTAGTATCGAAAACCATGTGTATTCCCGTTTTCCTTCCTACATCTATTTATTTAAGGCCCTTCTCGCGGTCCAGTGGCGCCCTCATTGAAAAAAAAATCGTAGCTTAGCACAGAAAATAAATATTAAAAAATCCAACTTGACGTTTGTTACAAAGAGGATAAAGAATTTTTACGTTGTTAAAACAGGTCTCAAAATGTTTCGTATCCAAAGTAGTAGGCAAAAGTGCCAAAAACGGCCGTTTCTGACACTTTTGCCAAACGTCAAGTTGGATTTTTTAATATTTATTTTCTGTGCTATGCTACGATTTTTTATTCAATGAATGAACCCATTTGTGTATAATATTACGTAACTTTAGCGCCTGATACGTGTAGGTAGGTAAATTGGCCGTCGACCCAAGCTACGGCCTGCAGTCTCGACATTGATAGCGAAACTTTCGTTAGCTACCGATCGCTAAATTACTAGCCGTTAAAAAGCTCCCTCATTGTCAGCAAAAATTTTAGATCATAACCTGAAAAAATAATTGATTTTCTTGAAATATGTAGGTACAGAGACTGCGTAAATTTTAACTTGCAAGCACTATTCTATTCATGAAAACTATCGGTAGTTAGTGTAAGTTTCGCTATCAATTTCGAGACTGCAGGCCCAGGCAGAGGGGGGGGGGGGGGGGGGGTATTTCTTGAAATATGTACAGAGACCAGCAGATCAGTTGATCAGTTTTCATGAAAAATAGTGCTTGCAAGTTAAAATTTACGCCGTCTCTGTATAATATTGCAAGACAATCAATTATCTTTCCGACGTAGCGACCAATCGTTAGGACATAGCGATCGCTATCAATGTCGAGACTGCAGGGCCTGGTATGCGTACGTTAAAGTACACACTTACACTACTCCATCCCACAAATTATGTCAATCAGAAAATAGTAATGCCTGGCGGCTCTGGCGGATCGTAAACTAATACCAATCAATACATAAATGGAACTCCACGCATGAATGATGCACACAGCGTAAAAAATATCGAGTAGTTTCCAGTACACCCATTGCATCGGTTCCCGGAGACGGGTCTATATTTCTCAGAGCAGGTCACCCCGACATCCGCACCCGCATTTAGACAGTTTACTGCTAGGCTGTGGTCTAAGTCATCTGGCTGGGCATGCTGGTATATCGTTGTACCATTTGTACACTTGTGTATGTTAACGGCCATACCTATATTTCGCTGGGACATTTTTCTTTGCGCTATGGAAAATGTTAAGTGGTGATGTAGCGTTGAAAATGAGTCGTAGATATTGTCTGTCGTGACATCTGCTGCATTGCGTGAATTTCTAGTAAGTTACCTTATAAATGGCCCTTTTCACACATTGGCATTAGGTATTATAAGTAGCTTGTTTTACTATTTAATTGTTGTTGTGATGTTGATTGACCCCCTAGTGTTTAAAGACTTGTGACTTTACTTATAAAAAAACCGCACCAAATATTGGTTGTACGATTTCGCACATTAAGGGTTACACACCAAATATGTATTGGTATTTGATAGTAAGTATACCTACCTAATAAATAATAGACATTATCACCAAATTTCCAAGTTCATAAGTCAATGGGAAGTTAAAAAAAAATTGTGACAGACGACGGACGGACAGACACGTGAGTGACAACAATACGTCCAAACGGAGCCCCGTTTGGACTTTTCGGGTACGGAACCCTAAAAATACGAGTCCAAATTTTTTTGGTAATCTAACTGACGGACCAATTAAATTTTTTTAGTCGTCTTCTACCCAATTTAAACGATCTTAGAAAATAATTGAAATTACTGCTCTAAATCGAGCCGTCTTTTGCGTGCCGTGCTGCCATCTGTAAGTAGTATCCAACAATACAAACCGCTCACAGTTCACACACGCATTGATAGATGTCGCTGTTACCCAACCAACCGCAAACGTCAAAAGAAATTAGTGGAAATCTATAGCCCGGTTAAAATGAATCTACATAAATTTTACTACATTAATCATACAACTGATTTCATTTTCGCGAACACAGTAAATATTAGAAGATATTCATAAATTAATATTCATGTAGGTTCTAACTAGGTGGATGCGTTAACAAGTTACGTCAGGGCGTGTTTTATGTTCCATATTGTGATTTATTCAAATGTTGTACCTGCTGATTTAATAAGGCTTACATTGTACCTCTGTTTAAGGATGTCATATAAAGCTGTGGAACTTGAATTGTTTCTTTTTAATGAGTATGTATTCAGTCAGTTGTACAGTGACTCTATTGTCCATGGTTCGGGACTTTTTAGGTATGCTAGAATAAAACGAAAACTTTTTCATTTTCTTAAAGTACTTTAAACAGTTTCTTGTTTTGCTTTTATTTTTAATTGTGATTACGTTATATCACTTACGGTGGGCTAAAGATGTATTTCTTTTTTCGGTGACATCATAGACTCCCATAACCGGATTCGTTTTTTGAAACATGACGCTAAAATATTGGAAGTATATAGGTAGTTCCGCCTCGTGACGAACTCATATTTTCTGTTCGACGTTGGTTATGTAAAAAGTATCGGATAATCCACAATTATCATAATTATTCAAGATAATAAGCAGTACGAGCGTGGAAATAAATCGAGCTTAGCAGAGCGCGTAAAAAATACCATAAATATCTCCCATTCACGGTAAGAGTTAATCGGTTAAAAAAACTAAAAGAATTCGTGTTACGAAAGAAATTAGCGATTAATCGGAGCGAGCACACATAGATTGCATCAATATTTATAAAGATGGTGGCGGGCATCGCGGGTGCGGGCGGCGCGCATACCACCGCTGCACCTCGCGCCTGCAGTGCGGAAATTGCACTATCGAAAAAAACAATAGAAATTCTACAGGTAGTCGGTCTTTTGTGTCGGAAAAGTGGCAAAATCGATTCGCTTAGTTCAAGTTTCGAAAAATAACGTCGATGATAATTAGTGATATTGCGAAAATTATACGATTATGGTGTTTGATGAGTGCTGGTGAACGAAAAATTGTTAAAAATGGAAAACTTTTACGATGTTATCAGGACGCTCAGTAGAAAAACTTTGAAACGCAAACCAAAGGTAGCTATATAAATGAATAAGTATTAACCGAGTTATCACCTTGACCTACTTCATATTAATAAGTTTAATTAAATACTTAAGGCCATAGTAATTACTTTTTAGGTAACACTAGTACATATTTTAATTTCTTTTTATTTAGGAGGCCAGTTTAAGTTTTTGTACTGCTATTTTAGGAACATTTAAGGGAGACTCGTGTGCATCTTGATTCCGTATGCCTGTTAATTTTGTCTTTGATAATTCTTCTGCCAGTTCAAGAGGCTTTTGAACTTTTTTTTAGAAGGTTTGCAAACTAAAGATATTTAGCCACGGCTTGATGGTCAAGTCATACGGTTAACCAATAAAAATACCCGGCCTAGCATCAATTACCCGGCTCTGAATTTATGTACCTATGAGCCCTTTAAATGCATATTCGGAGCAGTGTGAGCCCTCAGTAAGGGGCATACCTAGAATATCAAAATTTAATATATGTATCAAAATTTAGTATTAAATTTGATATCAAAATAATACGAATATGAAAAAAAACCTTTAGTGATATAACTCACATAAATTGATAAATCAAAATATACATATGTAATAGAACAAAATGGATTTTCGAACAGAACATAATTATTATAAAACACCAAATGCCGTAAATCACATCACCCTGGTTTCTATTAGGTATGATTCGTATAGAGTCCGAGCAACGGGTCCGGCGCACTTAAACTGATTTATTTAGCGATCGTGCGCGCGCGCACATTCACGCTTTCCTGATCTCCAGCGATGTACCGACACCGGCCGACTGCGAGTACCGCAATCGGATGCCAATCTAGAGATTCTTTAGTAAACTTTTCTTAAAACTGTACTTGGGATCGCCACGTATACGTTTTACGAATAGGTTTTACGTAGAACTGTTGCGATAAAAATGCTCTTCCCTTAGCTCACCTAACCGTGTATTAAAAGTTATCAAACTTGTAATAGGTACAATCAAAGCAGCTCAAAAGTGTAGTTTGGCAATTCATGAACAAGGCAGCAGATTTAATGAGGTATTACTGTCATGCTCATGTAGGTTATAATAATAATAATAATAAATTGTTTTTATTGTCTCAAATATTGCATTACAAAATAATATCGAGGCAGCCCCAGTAAGTAGTTAACAACACTTGTGTTGGGGTTGTCTCACTCTTCCCTTGTTTTATTAATTATTACAATTTTGAGCTAAAAACAGAATATTTAGAAAATAAGTAAAAGAAACCAAACTTAAGGAAATCTAAAAGCAAACAGAATAACATAAACAGGCACTAAATAAGTTTAAATACTTAATATTACAACCTAGCAAACGAATATTGTATTTCTCACATGTTACCGCGTAAGTATGCAATTATATTATCGACTCTCATAACAAAAAAAAAATCGAATTTTAAACTACAAAAACATGTTTACATTACTATACCTTACAAACGAGATACCGAAATATAAAAATAGAATTACTATGTTTTAACTCATAAAGGTAGTTGTACTTCCTAATGATTTACCCAGTAAGACTTCCGACTCACTAACGAATGAAGCATAAAATTAACCCAATACCTCAATTGTTACAGGTTCAACCTAAACCTACCACAAATGGAGTTACAAAAGAACGCGTCTCAGAACGAGAATCCAGAGAGACGAGAGAAACGAGAGAGTCCAGAGATTCTAGAGACTCTCGGGAGATACGCGAGCTGCGCGAAACGAGAGACTCCAGAGAAGAGACGGACCACGTCGAGAGACGAGCGCAGACGACGTCACCAGTGCCGCGGGAGAGAGAGCGAGACCGGGAGAGGGAACGAGACAGGGATAGAGATCGAGATCGGGAGAGGGAAAGAGAATTAAGAGAAGAGAGGAGAGACCAGTCAACGCCACAGCATGACGGCAGACATCCACTGCTGCAGTTTGCCGTCGACCATTTCAGACAGAGTCCAGAGTGAGTAATCACTAATGTTTATTTATTTTACTGCACAATGCTGTTTACAATTGTTTCAGATTTTAATTCCGAGAAAGTGACATTGTAGTGATTTCATACAATAGTACGCAAAGGATCTCACTCCATAGTTCTACGTGTGAAAAAATGCTCCGCCCAGCGCAATTTAGGTCTTAATTTTTCTCTATCATCTTTGTGTCTATTTCTTTGCTAAATATATTCTTGATGTGTACTAGAAAGCCGATAATGACGCTAAATGGCAGCAGAACTGAAAGTTTACAAGTGCTAAACAAACCAATCACGCATTTGCGACGCATTTGTCAGTTAAAATGCAATTTGTTGCATAAAGACGTTAGACGTGGACTGACAATAGTTTACTACGACCCATGTTAACTATTCAGACGTAACACGCATATTGGCTAAATCGTTAATTACTGACAGTTAATTATAGCGCGCTTTACTTTTTGAAGCACTTTATTTCCATATCTAATAATGATAATCCTCGAAATTGAGTAGACACTGTAGACAGAGATCCAAGTGAATCGAGGTAAAACTTTCAACGAAGAAAAAATAATTTCGACCTTCTTACTATGAATGGCTAAATTTTTTACTATCAATTACCAAAAAAAATTCAATAAATAATGTTGCATACAAACAATAACGAATTGAAAGAAATATCTTCATTCGAAATCAAATCTACCTAGCCTTTTCCCAACTATCTTGGGGTCGCGGTCGCCTTCCAGTCTAACCGGATGTAACTGAATACCAGTATTTTATATGGATCGACTGCCTATCTG
This sequence comes from Polia nebulosa, assembly GCA_951329385.1. NCBI lineage: Eukaryota > Metazoa > Arthropoda > Insecta > Lepidoptera > Noctuidae > Polia > Polia nebulosa. The sequence goes on along the minus strand of OX589591.1, from coordinate 7,235,873 downwards.
ACCTCCACAACCCAGTAACTGGGTAATACGATACCCCTTGGTAAGACTGGTTGTCAGACTTTCGGGCTTCTGACGATCCGTAACGACTGTCAAAGATCCACGATTGACAGCTGAACATCTTCATTCAGGATAACCTAAACATTTTCCTTATTTCTCACTCATTTAAAATTCTTAATTTTCTCTAAAATCAAAATCATTTTAATTTTGATTTCGTAACTAAATCATGTAATATTGGGAATTTATTTTTGTCTACCCTCCGAACAGCGCCATCTATGTTTAGCAACTGGTACTTTTGGTTTCATTACTGTCACACAATAATGCGGGTACTTTTACTTATTAAATAATGTACATAATATGTAACTGGGTTCTGTCAATAATATAAAACTATAAATATAAAATTCAAAGTCCTGACTGACTGATGATATATCAACTCACAGCCCAAACCGCTGGACCTAGAAACTTGAAATTTTGCACATAGACACCTCATACAGTGTAAGCGTCTACTAAGGAAGGATTTTTGGAAATTCCAATTCTAAAGGGATCCGTCGGTTTTGAAGTTAGCATCTACAAATTTTTTGTTGACGCTGACGATTGAAAATTAATTTATACGTGTCCAGCGTTTATGATAACTACACCCCCGAATGGTTAAAAATGGGGATGAACTTGTGTATGGAATGAAGATGTTCAGCTTTCAATCGTGGATCTTTGACAGTCGTTATGGGTCGTCAGAAGCCCGAAAGTCTGACAACCAGTCTTACCAAGTTGTATCGTATTACCCAGTAACTGGATTGTGGAGGTCAGATAGGCAGTCGCTCCATGTTAAAATACTGGTATTCAGCTGCATCCGGTTAGACTGGAAGCCGACCCCAAGATAGTTGGGCAAAGGCTGGCTAAGATGGACGTAAGAGTGTTGACCAAATCATTCGTTCTGATTTGGTCGATTTTGTCCAAGAAATGTGGCTGCTTCCATAAAAGGGAAGAACAAAGAAAATATATGAAATTTGGTCCAAAACAGCAATATCTGACGAGGGTGACAGCCGAATGGAAATTAGTTTTAGAAAGTCTATCCGAAATATCGTTAAAACGTTTAATTTTGTCGTCGATGAATGAAGAAAAACCGTCTTACAAAATTGGAGAACTAGGATTGTCTGTCGCTATTGTCACAAAGAAATATTTCACATTTGGAGGAGTTAAGGTCAAGGCCGATGGATTGAAACTGGTTCTACGTCACCTCCTAGTGCTCCGTCATCTAAATACCACAGGTTAAATTTTGAATTTAGTTGTTGAATTATTGGGTGAATAGCCAAGCTGAAAATGACTGGCCCGATAGGGTCACCTTGTTGGCATCCAACTGCAGATTCCAAAACGTCTATAAGTAATCATTTTGAGTGCTGCCTATAGCATTGCCACAAAAAGCCGAAAATTTCTAGTAACTCTTCTTTTTACTTTAGCCAACTAAGTGTCCCTGTTAACTGAATTAAAGGCGTTTTTAACGTCAACCTTTTTTTTTTTTTTTGGGGTGTGGGAAATCATCCTATGACTTCTTTCGCTCTAGGGTGGAGCGGAAGAGCGTGTTAGACTCTTACTGACTAAAACCCACCCCTGTTCCTTCCTGCCCTGAATGCCCAGGGGCGAGGTAACTCTTTCGAATTTATCCTCCACCCCCGGGCAGGCATCCCGTCGTGTTTGCTGACAACTCTTTGAGGCGCACGTGGAACACTACGCGCCGTCGACTCTCGGGCCTGATGCTGATCGAGCGGCGCAGGTCAACCTTGAGGATGATCAATAATATTGATTTGATAGAATACTTATAAATTGCACATTATCTAATCCGTAAGCATACAGAAATAGTTCAAGTCGACATATTCCTCTCTGCAGTCTGCACTGGATAGTTCATTGTCCAAAAAGCAGGTGTCGCTCAAACTCAATAGTTTTGATTATGATTAGAACTAATGCAGTTAAAATCTGTTCCCAGTAACAATTAGCTATTGGTCTACCCTCCAGAAACCAGATGAGAATTTTCTTACATAGACGTAAATGACGTAATATATCCTATTTGTTTTGAAATCGCCCTTGTTTGGTCAACTTATTAATCTTAGCGTTAATTTCTTGTTTAGCTTTATCTTATCTTTGATGCCTCCATAGCGCTCACCTATGTATATCAGAATGCCATGCATTTTTACATACAGCCTAATTGTGAAGATATTTTATCAAAATGGAAGTAAGCGTAGGTATTCCTTTTTTTTAACAATTATAGCTATGCCACTGGCTTGGTTACAAGACCTTTAAGCCAAGTCTTAATTTGATCACTATCATGACTTTATCTTTTTCCCCATTAGAATGCAGATGTAACACATTCTAATGTATTTTGCAGTATTTGGCAACAAATGTGTCGAGTCAGCTTTCTCGGCAAACTTCGCTGAGGTAGTCTTTATTACAATAAAATTCTCAGCTCCATTTTACCGAGATCGCGCCTGTTTCAATGATTCTATATATTGTTCAGTTGCGTAGACACTTCAGACACAAAACTACACCAATTTTACATCACAATATCCACTAGGAATCAATAAGCGAATAATTAAAACAGCCACTGAACTTCACTCGAGAAAATCCCGCTAACAACTTCCTCTATTCCTTATACCTATCTACAATGTTGCCTCCTTGCTTCAACAAGAAATCGTTCATTGTTGCCAAATTAATGTTGCCAAACTAGAAAATAATCGTTGTGTACCACCTAATTAAGAACAGTGATGTACGAAACGTGTTCACAATTTAAACGCTGTCACGCGAGTGATTGATTTATTAGAGCGGAGATTTTGTTTTAGAAATGCCTATAGACCAAATCATTTTATCGTATTAAATTAGGTACATGAAGGTTTCAGATTGTTTTTTTTTTACCTTTTGCTTCGCCCGGTTTGTGCATTTACTAGTCTCATTCACTTTGTTTTTTTTTTCACTTTTTAGTATTTTTACAGTATTTGGCAGCTAATGTATCGAGTCAGCCTTCTCGGCAAGCTTCGCTGAGGTAGTCAGTACTATAATAAAATTCTTAACTTCAATTTACCGAGATCGCACCTGTTTCAATTATTCCACATATTCACCAGTTGCGTAGAGACTTGAGATACATTTACAAAATTACACCAATTTTACATCACAATATCCATTATGAATCTATTTGCTAATTTTTAAAACAGCCACTGAATTTCACTCGAAAAAATCCCGCCAAAAAAATATGGTAGGATTTTTAACCGACGAAAAAAAAGGAGGAGGTTCTCAATTCGACCGTATATATGTTTTTTTTTTTACTCATCATCCTCGTACCCTTATCAAAATTTATTTGGGAGGGAAATCTTCTCCTTCAATAGGTACATCTATTATCGCAGCAGTCACCTTCATTCCAGCCAATCATCTTTCAAACTTCATTTAGGATTGTCTGTCCCTAGCTTCTTTGGTCTTATATTGGGCCTTACTAAGGGTAAGTAAGTCTTGCTTATTATTTTTACACTTTTGTTAAAAACTGGCTATCATCCGTGATTGTAGATTAAATATCCCGATAACCATTTATCCGATTCTATATCTATCAACCAACTTCAAAAAAGGAGGAGGTTCTATGTTTGACTGTATGTACCTATATATTTTTCATGTATGTTCACCAATTTCTCTGTCAATTGTGGACCGATTTTCAAAGTTCTTTTTTTTTCTCCTGAGGTCTTCCCATATAAATTTTATTGAAATTGATTCAGCGCTTTTTGAAAAAATCAACAAAAACATAAAATTTATACACAGATGATGTTTTGGTTTTCTCCAATTATGTTCAAATTCCATGTTATTGGGGTTTTTAATTCGAGCATAACTTTTATATTTAGTTTAGGGAAACAACTAAGAAGTGAAAAATAAAAAACTTTTTTACAAAAATACAACCAAAAAAGAAAATACCTACAAATAACTTTAATTTCGGCAGTCGGTGTTTGTATTTAGTTTCTTCGTTATTTGACACCGGCTTCCGAAATTAAAGTTTTTTTGCAAGATTTTCTGTTTTATTTTCTGGAATTCGGCATTTTTTCGTAAAAATTTCTTTACTTTCTATATTTATGTAGAAAATTAAATTAATTTAAAAAAAAAATTATATCATTTGAGAGCTAACAAAATCTTTCAAATGATATCACAATCCATAGTTCATTGCATAGAAATAAGTTTCGAGTAACGCGCGATGAAGTGATTCCAGTTTATTGATCGCGAGTGTAGTTGTGGTACCCCATAACTAAAACCAAATAGTAATGTTATGCTCGAATTTATAACTCCATTATCATGGAATTAAAACATAATTGATGTACCAGGGTGAACGACAATAGGGACTATGCATGAAAAAAATATTTGAAAATTAAATTAATTTTAAAAAAAAATTATATCATTTGAGAGCTAACAAAATCTTTCAAATGATATCACAATCCATAGTTCATTGCATAGAAATTAGTTTCGAGTAACGCGCGATGAAGTGATTCCAGTTTATTGATCGCGAGTGTAGTTGTGGTACCCCATAACTAAAACCAAATAGTAATGTTATGCTCGAATTTATAACTCCATTATCATGGAATTAAAACATAATTGATGTACCAGGGTGAACGACAATAGGGACTATGCATGAAAAAAATATTTGTTATCTAACCGGTTTATCGATGAATATACTGAAATAGAGTACGAACAGTGAAAGCAGAATCAAAATTGATTGAAAATTAAACGAGATATAACAATTTTAAACAAATATATCTGTCCCTCTCTCGAATACGCTGTTTTCTATGGCAGTTGTATGGGCGTCATGTCCTTTGACGTCAAAGAACACGTCGGACTTCTCTTTCTAATTATCAACTCTAAAGCTTTATAACTTCGTCGCTGATGATGATATTTTGAAAATTCCTTCATATTTGTTCACTGTAGTTAATAAGTGTTCAATTGAACACAAAAAAAAATATCATGCATATTCGCTATTGGCGGAGGAATCGGTGAACATACATAGGTCTGTTCCTATGTAGGTATGTTCACAGATTCCTCCGGATCGCGAGGATAGATGTTGACTGTTAAACATCAGTCAACATTTATCCTTCTCCTTTTTTTAAAGTCGGTTAAAAACAACAATACATGAGGTAGTTAATTAGAAACAAGTAGTATTTACAGTAACCAACACATCGTTAACATCATACAGTTTTATAAGCTAAACTCAGCAAGTGTGGCAACAAATAAATTGCAGGAAGTTATTTACAACGATATATGATTATTAAAATTAGCCGCGAACAAATAACGTCAGCAAATTATTCAAGTTTGAACAGTAGCTGTTATGTTTCCACATTGTACAATGCTTTCTAAAAAAGCGTGGGTAACCGTTTTACATTGAATGAAGGATTCTTACGTGTTCCAGGTATTCTTCTGAACTGTTTTTTATTTGCAATTCGTTAATGACAGTTTGTAGGGTTGTCCGGAATGCATCATCACGCGGAACCTAGGTATCGTCACTTGAAAACCATTTATTCGCTACTAGCCTCAGCCAGCGGCTTCGTCCGCGTGGAATCAGTACTTCAGCCATTATAAATTAAAGCCTATGTTCTCTTCTATGTGCCAAATTTCATCCAGATACGTTCATCCATTCTAGCGTGATTGATTAACAAAGATTCATCTATCCATCCAAAGTTTTGCATTTAAAATATTAGTAGGATTATATCCAATAATGTAATAGTGGTAGGAAGTAGGATATCTTCAGTTATTTTACACTGCATTGATAGCAACACATGAAATATATCTGAAGACATAGCGAATATATTAATAGGTTTGGTAGGTAGCTCAAGAGACGGGACGGGACGGGATTTGAGGCCTATAGGTACCTATTGGCTTTTCATCATCCGTTGATCATTGGTCTACTATTGCGCCTCGATATTCTTGATGCCTCCCATAGGCCTTCGTTAATCTATTGTTTTTGCATTGAACTTGATCTGTGTGACGTTGTCTAAGTATAGACATATTATAATACTCTTTACAGACAACTCTTTACAAAGTAAACTTTGTTCTTTCTTTCTTTATATGAATCTCAGATGTAGCACTTATCTACTCATCGCCCTTGCTGATGCCCTTTTCATCTGGCTGTGCTGTGCAATACCTCCTCTTATCTCAATCAGTCATCTCTTCGTTAACTTGATGCTTAGGTAAGCCATCGTTCACACCAACCCATCCTTCTTATCTTAAAGTAAATGTTCCTCCGAAGCAATTACCTGCTGTAACACTTGTAACATCCCATTAAAATCCGTTTCTAATTATTGCAATTTCTGTTATCTTGTGAAATCTGGACTCTTTACCAAATATTAATATCTAAAGTAATGATACGTTCTGCTTTCCACGGAACAATAGCCTATGTTAGTGTTACACTTTGCTTGTTTTGTTATATCATAATAATGCAGCTTTGCTCAAAGAGAACGGAAAATATCTTAATTTGTACTTCCTTGAGAAGTTATATTAACCTATTGCAAAACCATAATTTATCTATTTGCTCACAATCGTTGATTGATAGAGCATTTCTTTTGTTACTTTTGTATGACTCGGCGTTTCATGCGTGTAAACCGTCTCCAAGACACGCGGCCTAGTTAAAAAAGAAAACAAAAGCTTTTTCGTAATGAATTTTCGTTATTGAGCAACACCTTTGTAAACCAGATTCGGGTGCAATTTTACGAAAACAATGCGCCATAAAAAGTGCTGAGCAAAAAGTAGAGCAGCCCTAGTTAGTTGATGAGCACCGTTGGCGCGGAACGCACCTGAGAGGTCGCGGGACAAACGTCGCCAGAGCAAGCGTAACCTTCGGTCATGCCGTGTGCACTGGCAGCACGGATCAAGCATAGAGTGCAAGTATCCGAATTATTAAAGCTTCCTATTCACTCCTCTTTTGTTCCGCTGCAGTTTGTGCATTTTTTTAAAGCGCGCCATTCGCTACTTTTTATTGTCTCCAGCCAGTGTTAATTCCCTAATTTGCAGTGTCGATTGTGTGCAATAGTGGTGTTCAGAAATCCGTGTTTGTAGTAATTAAAGTTATTAAAAGTGTTTGTTTTTCCGTCCAATAATAGTTCTTTGTAGTGCTTGCGTTATTATACGACTGATATAAAATTTTACAAATGAAAATGGTTACATTTTGTGCATCAGAAGTGACATAGCTTATTCAAAGATTCAAAATGTTCAAACATTATGTATATGTTAAAATTGGCATGCTTTTGTATCTATCTTACATTTGCATTATTATGTTAACATTTCCAATCAACATAAATGTTAACGAGTCTATTATTACAACATTGACACACATCAAAACACCAACGACCGCCTAAAAAGTAGGAAGAAACAAAATCGCGTAACACCGTCATAATCGAATCGGAATAATGACGTTACCGCTAAATACGTAAACACGAGCTACGTTTTGAAAGCCGAAATGAATCGGTAAATTATTCAAAATTTACTTCCTCGGCGTCGAACACTTTCCCCGATACGTTTAGTCGGTGATCGGCCGCCGAACGATGTCGATCGAATCGTTAGGCGAGAACAGCGCAGACATGACTGAAGACAGTCTGTCGAGCGACGATTTTGACGAAGATGGTATCTCGTTCGAGGAAGAAGAGAGCGGTAACGAGTTACTGTGAGAGCATTTTTTTGTGTTGTGTTTTGTTTTCGTGGAAATTGTGTTTGTTTACTGTTGTTTTTTTTTTATTGTGGCCACACTTCGGAATGTCAGTTGATTGTCACGTTAATTAACAGTGGCGCTAGTGTGTTAATTGCAGTGCTTACATTGCCATTGCTTAATTAAAGCTTAATGCAGTAATTAAAGAGTAATGTATGACTACGGAGATTTTTGATGATCTGTACTTACTTACAATCATTATTTTCTTATGTATATTTTCTTAAATATTTAATCATACATTACTAAACTTCATATATTTTCAAAACTCTTAATAATTTTGTAATTTGTCACCAAAGTTGCATTAGCAATAGTACCTACCTATTTGTTTTTTCAAAAGTGATCTTCTCTAATGTCCGGGATTTATAGTGACAGTTTTTCTTGAGACTTAAATACAATAACCTATTAAACTACTTGCACACAACCTTAATCACCTGACAATAAAAGCGTGCACCGTGTAGCACAAAAGAAAGTTGTCAAAGACAGTTCCCATGTATCATATAAACTATATAAAGTTGTGGTTCCTTCAACGTGCAAATAATGTGAACATGCACGCGAACCGATAAAATATAATTCAAAGATGCACAATGCACATCTCTACGATGTGTGATTTAAAAACTTTTTTTTTAAAATAGAACCGACTTCCAAAAAAAGTGCACTTTTTAGTTGTGGTGCGTATCGTATATATGTAGTGTTAACACAATTTAATGGGGGAACCCATTAAATTGTGTTAACACTACATATAATAATACGATCGCAGCAATCGCAGTTGATTTGCCGTCATTTTTTGAAGAGTTCCATTGTCTGTCTCCGAAACTCACCATCAGATCTATATGAAATTTAAATGAGACCATTTCGGCATAAACCTCTTTCGAACAAAAAAAGAATTTTGCAAATCCGTCATTATGTAGATATATGATGGAGAGTAAAAAAACATCCGAATTGATAACCTCCTTCTTTTTGAAGTCGGTTAAAAAGTAATAGCTGTGACTTCATTTCTTTATTTTTTGACACTTCTTTGACCATGCTTCATTGACGTCATGGAATTAATACATGTATAACGAGATGTGCATAGACTACTTACTATATGAGATGTGATATCAGAGTAATATAATACAAATTTAATATCTGTGGTATGCTGGAAGATGAATGTTGCTGACTTTTATGCAATTTGTTTGCTTCGCATGCACTATCGCCGTGTTTAGAACAATAAACATGACTTTTCAGCAGTCGTTTTCGCAATAGGCAAGCAATTTAACACGGCTGTGACTGAAAAAATCATAAAAATACTCAAAATCTTGTTTCCTTTCAAATCCTTACCTTATTAATTCAGTAAGTGTTGCACTTTCTGATCTGATCATTTAATTTTGTCAGCCCCCACTTGCCCTCTTGCGGTTAAACGGAAATTTCATAATATATAACAGCATTTTATTTTAATCCGCTCTTCGGAATCCTCATGTAACTTTTTACTTGCAAACTTTCTTGCTTTGTTAATTCTGATTAAATTTGATAAATTTATTAGCTAATCTTGTTTACTGGCGTAATCATGTCATAAACTACAGTATGGATAATAACATTAAGGCGCGGTATTACCTCAAAAGTAAAAAAAAATGGTTTCTTGGATAGTCGAATATGACGTAATACAATGAAAATATCCTTTGCAAAAAATACAGTAAACAGAGAAGGGTTTAAAGAAAAATTTTAACCGAATAGAATAGTAAAAAATAGTTTGATATTCTCAATAAAAAATTTGGAAATTGCTCTACAAAAATAAACTTTGGCGTCGAACATCTCTGTATTTTCAGCGATAACAGCATTACTTTTTTTTTAAGAATTGAATAGAATTGGCATTTTAGTAAAACTTTGACCGGACAATTATTTAATTTATTTTGTATATTCTGGATAATCTAAAGAAAACCTGTAAAATAAATGCCTATTCGCATCGTCAACACAATTATTATGTTCAATTCTCAACCTTATTTGAAGGTATTTCAAATCGTAGTCAGTCCGCGTATGATAGTTCCACGGTTCCCTAATGGTGGCCTTATGAGAAATAATGTTTAGAACATATCTACTCATCTCTAATAACGGGTTGAAAGCAAATTATAGCTCTTGAAGAGACAAACGCTACTGCTGCGTTCTTTCTCAGTATTGTCGCCAAATAATGCGAAGTATTTATACTCGTCAACGAGTATTTAGCTAGACTAGGGACATTTCATGAGAATATAAAGTAATCAAGACCATAGGTAGTGTTCCAAGGCCCTAGTTAACTATGACATCTTAAGGTGAAAGCGCCAGGGTAGGTAGGCTAGGCAGTAACCCGCTAAATTCAAATTTTCTTACGTTTTTTTACAATTTGCAGGTCAGTGTCAAGTTTTATCTTGGTCAAAATATGATTCGCGGTAATAATACGTTTAAGTATAATTATTAAAATCATCAATACAACTCTTTCAGTTAGAATAGAGCTCAAATGTAGTATTTCATGAAATCATGACATTCGGCATCAATTCTAAATTTCTAACTAAGAGACATGTATTCATGATTTTAATGATTACAGTCCTGTAAATACGTACTTGCTACGGTCGCGAATCTTATTTTGACCAACATACAACCTGATATTGACCTGCAAATTGCAAAAAACGTAAGAAAATATAAATTTCGCGGACTACCCTGGCGCTTTCACCTTAATAATCATCATGACTCTGACGTGACGGAGAGATGGAACTGTACATACGTACAGGTTGTAACGGAAATGTGTGCCCATGGTGTGCCCATTATGCCCATGAAAATAAACCACTTCCCTCAAGAAAGTCAAATAATATTCCCAAAAAAAATGAAGAATTTTCTTTCGAAGTTATTATCAGCTGATCAAAATTAGAAAATTAGTATGGAGGGTACAATTTTTTTTATTGGACTTATCTAACGTTTTCTTGAAAAAAGTTATCCATATTTAAAATATGACCACGTGTTTCCGTTACTTGCTATACCGAACGAATAGCACCATTCCTTTTTCACGCCGCCGCGCCGGAATCATGATGGTACTGGCACGCGAGTTGACGCGAGTCAAAAATTTGCTAAGAAAACCCAGATTTATGTGAACTGCTGTGATAGGTTAACTGTTATAACAATGGCCAATCACTGCACCTAGATCTTGTGTTGATTAATAGATAGTTTGAAAAATAACCATGTCATGATTTCATGAAATACTACATTTGACATCAATTCTAACTGAAAGAGTTGTATTGATGATTACAGTTCTGTAAATGCTACGGCCGTGATTTTTTTTTTTTTCCTTCGCCCTTCATGGGCAGGCTAAGGTCTTGGACCATACCGCCTCGTCTTCAGTGCTTATTATCTTTCTTGTTTATAAGTAAGGCCAAAGCCTCGTCTTCAGTTTAATCCTTCTTGTTCAAAAGTAAGTAAGGCCGAAGCCTCGTCTTCAGTTTTATCCTTCTTTTTTCCATTAGAATGCAGATGTAACACATTCTAATGTTTTTTGCAGTATTTGGCAACAAATGTGTCGAGTCAGCCTTCTCGGCAAACTTCACTGAGGTAGTCAATACTACAATAAAATTCTCAGCTCCATTTGCCCGAGATCGCGCCTGTTTCAAAGATTCTACATATTGTCCATTTACGTTGACACTTGAGACACAAAACTACACCAATTTTACATCACAATATCCACTAGGAATCAATAAACGAATAATTAAAACAGCCACTGAACTTCACTCGACAAAATCCCGCCAAAAAAAAAAAAAACGCTACGGCCGTGAATCATATTTTGACCGACATACGACCTGATACTGATTGTAAAAAAACGTAAGAAAATTTTAATTTCGCGGGCTACCCCGCGAAGTTTTTGTTGCAGATAAATTAAGACTGGGAACTGTGATTGTTGCTATTATGCCTTAAATATTAGCATAGGTAGAATTATTCTATCACATATGAGGAAGCTGGAGTTATACACATCTTTTTAGGGCCTCATGATTACAAATGGTGACTTAGAAATCGACTTAGAAAACATAACGCTAAAGTCGATAATTGATTGAGTGTTGATGAAGTTATCTCGAATTATAATTGCAAGTAGGTATAAGTTACGAGTTCAATGAACATGGACGTTAATCGGAAGTATATACAACATAACTCGGTCGTTCCTATAATGCCGCATGAGAAATCGTTAGCATGCGCAATCAAGGATAACCCGATATATTAGCGATTTTCATTTTTATACTATTTCCGTAAACTCACTTTCAACAAAGTTGCATAAGTTGGCTCGTTCCTTCTAAAGTATTTTTATAACTTGTATCGAGCAACTCAGATTCTAGATTAAGTGGGTAGGTAGAAGATAGTGGACCATAAAGAGGAATAGAAAGTGTTTTAGCATATCCCAAGTATTAAATTGTTGTTTTTAATTTTTATAAAGTTGTTATTACAATTTTGGCGTTTCTACTTTTGGTGATTTTGTCACGAATCATGTGATAAATGAACTAGTTTTAAGTAGCCATTTTGGCTTTTGAAAAACACGATTTGAGGCACAGGAAATGGTCTTACTTTCGAAATAAGATCTAGAATTAATAATAGGTATATTAACAGTAGTAAAGAGTTTTACAAAATTAAAAGGTAGGTCTAGCCAACTTTCTACTTCCTTTTTTGGGTTCCGTACCCGAAGGGTCCAAACGGAGCCCTATTGCTGTCACTCACGTGTCCGTCGTCTGTCACAAAATTTTGTTAACTTCCCATTGACCTATGAACTTGAAAATTGGTGATAATGTTTATAATTACGTATATTTTACTAACAAATTCATTGATATATTGATAAATCAGATTTTTTCTATGAAAATCCCTCTTTTGGTACGGAACCTTAAATGTACGAAGTCGGACACGCACTTGGCCACTTTTATCTTTTGTTTTCTTAAATCTTAAATGGTACAATTTGTTTTATTTGCAATAAGCTCTATCAAAAAGAATTAAAAATGAGAGAACAGAAAAGAAATACAAAGGAGAGTATGTTCGATTTGTTTGAGGAAATCATCATTCATCATTCTCCTGCCCTTATCCCAATTTATTTGGGGTCGGCGCAACATGTATTTTTCTTCCATACTCCTCTATTAGTCGTCATCTCTGTAGTCACCCCCTTTTTACCCATATCCTCTTTCACACAGTCCAACCATCGTTTCTTTGGCCTTCCCCTACTCTTATAGCCATCCACATCCATACACAAGACTTTTATCACGACATTTTCTTCATTCCTCCGCATCACATGCCCATACCACGACAACCGACTTCCACACAACTTTTCAGTCAGCGGTGCCACTTTCAGACTTCCTCTTATATTATACTCATTCCTAATTCTATCCATGTGCGTAACACATTTGTGTGAGGAAATGTAAGAAGGAAAAGGGAGTGAATGATATGACTGGGTAGATTGGCAGCAGAAAACGTGATACTCCAACCCCATGTCCCAATGCGAATAAAACAAGAATAAGATTTAGTTACAACGTAGCTACTAGGTTTATCTAACGCATAAATGTTTGTTAAAACAAAAGCCTCTATTTTGTATTACGTCTGTCAGTTTCGTAACGTCTACGTGAGTACCGGGCATTATACCGCTTGTGCAAGCAGAACGAACTCCCAGTACGTGTTGCCACTTCAAAAAACCGAATCAAAATGTAAACGAGACCGTGGAAACCGCTTTCCTTCCTTTTGTTTTTTTTTTAATTCATCATGGTATATTTGGTGTTAATTTTCTAATTGATGTTGATAATTCATTTTAGTTCGGTCTTGGTGACCGTTATAAAAACGTGGTAGGTTAGCTGGGGAGATTTTTATTAGTTTATTTGGTTTCGGTAAACAAGACTAATTGGTTTGTTTGATTAACCACGGTGATCTCTGATTATAAACGGATTACTTTATTCAGCATCTTTGATTTAGAATTTTCAACAGGTACTGTAGCCATTTATTGTTTTTTGCCTATAAGTACCTATTATCTAAAGGTTGACAAGTTTTAAGCGCACATAAATATGTAGGTACGCATTTTTCGTATGGGGTAGGCAAGAAAAACAGAACACCACTACGATTATAATAATTATATTTACTTTACACACATTTTAATACTTATTTCTATAACAAAAAGCTTTGCTTTGCCACATTTCTTTTGTACTTATCATCGTTTTTAGGGTTCCGTACCCGAATGGTCCAAACAGAGCACCCGACAGCAATAGGGCTCCGTTGGGATCGTTTTAACTACCCATTGACCTGGTGATAATGGTACGGATTCTCTTGTTCAATATCTAATCTAAAATTAGAGAATTGCTATGAAAATATGCTGAGAAAAGGACGGCTATAGCTATGCACTAAGTTAGAGATGTCAAACTAGTTTACGCCTTACGCTTCGCCGTGTTTTTAGACGACATGTTTTTACGTGTAGTACCCTTAATTTGTATGGAAATATTAGTTCAAACTAAATTTGACAGCTCTAATTTACGTCCGTCTCTTTCTTGTTTTATTAGAGAGAAAAAGATAGCAATAGCCTAAATTAAGTTTTAGTTTGTGCATAACAGAATCAACACCAATGTTTATTATTACGTATATTTTTTATAAATACCAATATATTGATAAATTAGATATTCTCTTTGAAATTCCCTCATTTGGTACGGAACCCTAAATGTGCAAAGTCTGAAACGCACTTGGCCAGTTTTTTTATTAATTTTAACTTATATCTACGGTCCCACAGCTGGGCAAAGCTTCTCCCCATATCCTTGAATTAACAGTTCCTTTATTTCATAGTTTTATAATCAAACGATTAAGAGTGTCAAGTGAGAGTAGGTACCTACTACGTAGTAGGTATTATCACTATCCATAGTACCATCGTTCACGTCACGGTGGCCAGCCTGTCCATTGTCTGTGGCTCGCGCATGCGTTCATTTGCATCCAATGCCAACTACCACTTCCGGCCGAGTACCGATGTGTAGGAAATTTATGCGCTAATGGCACCTTACCTCGTTATGTAGGGAAAAATAGGAAAATGGAAATTAAGTAGCGGTCTACAGAAGAATAAACAGCTAAGTTGCAATGATGTTGCATTGTGCTTGAGAGAGTTGTAACTTGTGAACGATGATGTTGAACTCATGTAGTTTTCTCTGTATAATAACTTGAAAGATTGTTCATTGTTGTCTTCTTTTAGTAAAGGATGCTTCAGTACCTAACCTACGCTGTTTTTAACTTTTTACTCTTTCATGATGTTCTTTACGAAATGCGAACACACACGGTTTATTATAAAATATCCTCATAGTTCAACCGAAAATTTGCATTCAACTTTATATAGCTAATCGAAAGAGATGAACTACGTGGATATGACAATACGACAATTAATTAAAACAATGGCAATACTGGTCATTATGAACAACTTTTAAAATGGGACCAACCCTGAAATCGCAGAAAAAGAGTCTGCTGCTCCATATATTTGTCTACATAACTCGACAAAATGTACTGCACAGCAAATTTGTTTTTTTTTATTGTAAGTTGTTCATTTTTTTTTTTTTTTTTATTCATGACCATAGATACCAGTCTTTCAGTCGGATACATAGAAACAGAATACATTTTTGCCATTAGAATCGAAATGTAACACATTCTAATGCTTTTTGCATTATTTGGCAACAAATGTGTCGAGTCGCCCTTCTCGGCAAGCTTCGCTGAGGTAGTCAATACTACAATAAAATTCTCAGCTTCATTTTACCGAGAGACACTTGAGACATAAAGCTACATCAATTTTACATCACAGTATCCACTAAATCTATAAGCGAATAATTAAAACTGTACCTTTTGTACACACATAATCATGGTCAGTATATCACAAACTCATCAATATCCAATTTAACTAAATGACTAGATGACATCCAGCCATCTGGTTAAACGTTGCGTTCAACGACTTCGCTGGTTGTCCTTCAGTCATTTGATTGAATGCCGGCGTTTAATGAACGCCCTAGGCGTTCAATTGAATGGCGAATTCAACCAGATGGCTGCGACATATACATTTTAACGAATTTTAAATGTGAATTTATTATTCAGTATACACTTAACTATAATTTATCCCAGTTACATATTTTTAAGCTGTCAGAAGAACAACGTAACAATAGTGTAAAAGAAATCGTATTTTCAATAAGCTGAGTCATTTTAACTAAACTATATTTTGGCGATTATCTTATGATGACAGAGAAATCTGAAGCATTAGGTATTCTTTCGTGTTATGTCATACGGTAAACTATAAAACTCTAAATTATTTTATTGCTATTCATATTATCGAAAATAAACATAATGCACAGGTTGTAACAGAAATAGGTGTATATTTAAAATACTGCTTGCTATTATTGCTATTTGCTGCTGAAAGTCGAAGAAATATATAAGAAAGAAAAAAAAGTATCTCCCATACTAATTTTGATCAGCTGATAATAACTCTGTACGGAAAGCCCAATTATTTTTTGGGATGTTTCTGTAACTTCCTTGAAGAAAGTTGTTCATTTCCATGGGCAGATCCAGTATCTAATACCATTATAACCAGTCATTTCCGTTTCACCCTGCATTTTCCTAGTTAAGTTAGAATTCTTTCTGAAGGGTCTACTACCGGCCAAGTGGTGCCCTCATTGAATAAAGAATCGTAGCATTGCATAGAAAATAAATACAAAAAAATCCATCGTCACGTTTGTTAGTGTAACGTAGTAGGCAAAAGTACCAAAAACGGCCGTTTCTGACACTTTTGCCTACTACTTTGGACACGAAACATTCTGAGACCTGTTTTAACATCGTAAAAATACTTTATCCTCTTTGTAACAAAAGTGACGTTGGATTCTTTAAGATTTATTTTCTATGCTATGCTACGATTTTTTATTCAATGAAGGCACCACTTGGCCGGTAGTAGGGCCTTAATCATCTTCGGAAAAGCCCTACAACTTGTAGTCAGGCAAAAACAAACCAATTGACCATTAAGTTATTCGGGACCAATTATTTCGCCAATCATCGACCAATTACCCTCATTGTGCAAGCATAAAAATATTGCCTAAAATTATAAACAAATTGCCGACATAGGAATGACTCGGCAAAACGAATGGAAAGCGAGATTTGTTCATCTTTATTAGTTTGGTACACTCCTTTCTACAATTAAAAAGAAGCTTTATGGTCCTAAAAGGTCACACCCATAAGTCACATGAAACGATTTACAAATATGTACAATCTAATTATGGCATTTCCTTATATTTGTCTCCAAATGTAATATATAACATCCAAACTAATAAAATTTATGATTGAACACCGAGAATTATGATAATTTTCTTTAGATATTTATCAATGCAAAAATTATCCTAGTGATGTGACAGTCTTTCTACAATATTTATAACTAGTTTTATTTCATAACAAACACATAATCTACATAAATTAGATTCCGTATCAAATCCGAGATTCGCATCGCACGGGTACTAATTGTACAATTAAACCACTCACTCTGACTCAATCAGTCTGCCTATTGGTGAAAACCGCAGACAGTTTTTGAGTTTATCACGAACAAACAGTCGCGGCGGGAGACATTGTTTTATAATATGTAGTGATAATAATAATAACAAGTAAATGGCAGTATCACGTTACATTGGGATCCGTCTATCATCACTGACAGGACAATTGTTGCCAATAAACCTGACATAGTGGTGATAGACAGACTAGAGCGTCGCACAATGATTGTTGATATAGCGGTCCCTCATGACGAGAACCTCGTGAAAGCTGAGAAAGATAAACAAACAAAATATCTTGATCTGGCTCGCGAGGTTGTCAACATGTGGGAGGTGGATACAGCAGTCATTGTGCCGATAGTCGTGACGGCCAATGGCTTAATAGCCAAGAGCCTCAACGAACACCTAAGGAGGCTCTCATTAGGCGGCTGGATCAAGGGCTTGATACAGAAAGCGGTACTGCTGGACACGGCGCGTATTGTTAGGAGATTCCTTTCTCAGGAGCCCTGACCACCGGTAGCTTGGACCCTATTCCCGATACTGTTTTTTTTTTTAAGTAATATTTAAAAATGTAAATTGTATGTACCTAATTAAGACAAAATAAATGGAATAATAATATAATAAAAAAAATATTGATACAAAAACTGTTGACATTGCTTAAGACTAGGATCCATAACTTGGTCTACTACTACTAAAGGTCATACGGATAAGGTAAACCTTGACTCCTAAACGAGGTGATCGTGTGACTTAGGAGCCAGTGTTCTGCTGTCACTGTGATACCGAAATTTATGTTGTGTTATAACATAACAATTGTTAAAAGTGCAAACTGAAGATAACTAAGAAAACTTTCCAATTTTCATATCAAATTGCATTACCTCCAATTTTCATATCAAATTGGATTATAAGCCTGTGTGATTTAATTTAATTATAAGCCGTTTCTGTTCCGATACAGGATAAAGGCCTTCCTCTCTCCTCTCCAATGCTCTCTCATCATCATTCATCATTCTCCTGCCCTTATCCCAGCTTATTTGGGGTCGGCGCAGCATGCCTTTTCCTTCCATACTTCTCTATTAGCCGTCATCTCTGTAATCACCCCCTTTTTACCCATATCCTCTTTCACACAGTCCATCCATCGTTTCTTTGGCCTTTCCCTACTCTTATAGCCATCCACATCCATACACAAGACTTTCCTCACGACATTTTCTTCATTCCTCCGCATCACATGCCCCATACCACGACAACCGATTTCCACACAACTTTTCAGTCAGCGTCGCCACTTTCAGACTTCCTCCATTCCTCTTTATTGTATGCTTATATCAATCCAGAACTAATCCTGTGCCTGTATTTTATTAACTCGATCAACTTTGTTTTCGCACACAGGCTAGAAATCCTAAAAGCGGATTCGTCTCTCAAGAGCAAAGCGAAACGCAACGAATGGACATGGAAGGCGCAGACGGACGTGGTCAAGTGGCAGGCGGTACCGCTGCGCGCGCCACTGCTGCGCTTGCCGGCTGCGCTTGCGCCGCCCGCACTCGAGTGCTTTACCTGCGTCCGCGCTTATTGTGGCGATCTACAGCCCAATGAGAGGCAGCTGCATCAGGACCTGACTGAAGTTAAATGTGTTTATACTGTGCTGATGGTGAGTATTTTTAACCGACTTCGAAAAATGAGGAGGTTCTGTGTTCGACTATATGAAGGTTTTTTTTTTTTTATTTTATGTATGTCCGCCAATTTCTCCGTCAGTTGTGGACCGATTTTCAAAATTCATATTTATCCGAAAGAATATACTCCCGAGGTGGTCCCATATAAATTTTACCGAAATTGCTTCAGCGCTTTTTGAAAAACTGAACAAAAACGAAAAGTATTGTATACATAGATGACGTTTTGGTTTCCTCCAATTACGAGTATATTTAAATTCCACGTGCCATGTTATTGGTGTTTTGTGTTTGGGGTTAAAGTGAAAAATAATGCTCTGTCAATGAGCATCAATCAAATTTTTCATCAATTGCTTTCAATCACGTAACTGCGATTGACAATCCCTTCAATTGTACTCGTAAACGGTCAATCGCAATTGTCAATGACGTAAAATTGACAATCGCAATTGAACGTTTCAAGGGCCGCTTTAGTATTGAAATAAACAGTTGACCTACAAAAATTATGTAACCCAATAGTTTTAGAACGGAAAAACGGCTGAAAGGTTTTGAATTAAATTTAGCACATAGATAGATTATAACCTGGTTTAAAACATAAGAGCCATGTGAGCGAAGCCGCAGGCAGAAGCTAGTTTCAAATAAATCATTACACAAACACAGTGAAACATTACTGTTCTAGACCACTATTTTGCGTCTCTCTTCCACATCTTCGGTAGTATAGTGGTAAGTATCCCCGCCTGTCACGCGGGAGACCGGGGTTCGATTCCCCGCCGGAGAGAAACTTTTTGAATTTGTTTTTTCTTGCAATTATTTTTGAAATTATTGTTTATTTGTTCTTTTTATCATTTACCAAGTTAATTCTATCATAACATAGTGTTTAAAAAAGGAACGAAGAATATAAAAAACTTTTTTACAAAAAAAAACAACCGACTTCCAAAAAAGAAATACTTACACTAAAAATTAAAAAATAACTTTCATTTCGGCAGTCGGTGTCAAATAACGAAGAAATAAATTACAAACACCTGACTTCCGAAATTAAAGTATTTTTTTTTTAATTTTTAGTGTATTTTACACTAAAAATTAAAAAAAAACTTTTTTGTAAGTCGGTTGTTTTTTTTGTAAAAAAAGTTTTTTATATTCTTCGTTCCTTTTTTAAACACTATGTTATGATAGAATTAACTTGGTAAATGATAAAAAGAACAAATAAACAATAATTTCAAAAATAATTGCAAGAAAAAACAAATTCAAAAAGTTTCTCTCCGGCGGGGAATCGAACCCCGGTCTCCCGCGTGACAGGCGGGGATACTTACCACTATACTACCGAAGATGTGGAAGAGAGACGCAAAATAGTGGTCTAGAACAGTAATGTTTCACTGTGTTTGTGTAATGATTTATTTGAAACTAGCTTCTGCCTGCGGCTTCGCTCACATGGCTCTTATGTTTTAAACCAGGTTATAATCTATCTATGTGCTAAATTTAATTCAAAACCTTTCAGCCGTTTTTCCGTTCTAAAACTATTGGGTTACATAATTTTTGTAGGTCAACTGTTTATTTCAATACTAAAGCGGCCCTTGAAACGTTCAATTGCGATTGTCAATTTTACGTCATTGACAATTGCGATTGACCGTTTACGAGTACAATTGAAGGGATTGTCAATCGCAGTTACGTGATTGAAAGCAATTGATGAAAAATTTGATTGATGCTCATTGACAGAGCCATTGAAGCTGCTAATTGATCGTTTTACTGAGTCATTGAAAATCATTGACAATCGTTTCCGTCATTTAAGCGTCTGACAGCAGTGAAAACAAACATGGCGGATACCCCACATAATATCGAGGAGTTAGCGCAAACAATTGACAATTGCAATTGAAGTGCATCAATGGCACCTTCAATTGCAATTGTCAATAACGTAGCACATTGACAATCGCAATTGAACGTGTCGGGGCCGCTTAAGACTAAACGAGAAGAGAATATTGGATGTATGTGATGAGTGCTGTCCTTGGAAATTGTGTTTTAAGTACTAACAATAGTTTCGAAGTTTTTGTTTACTAACCTTTTCGATCTTGTTGTCCCATTTTTTTTTATAATCAACTTGTTTGCCTCCAAACACCGTCTAATATCATCTCTCTCCTTACAGCACTGCCACTCAGTACCCGAACTCCGTGACGAGGTGTACTGCCAGTTGATGAAGCAGACCACCTCGAACCGTTCCCCCGCGGGTGACTCGTGCCAGCGCGCCTGGCGCCTCATGTCCATCCTGGCAGCCTACTTCACGTGCTCTGACACGCTTAGGTAAATACTCGTGTTATTACTTGTATCAATAATTATCCGGTAGTTTTGTGTTATGTTAAGGGGAAACCGAAAAAACTAAGAGAACTTGATTTTTCAATTTCTCCTTGACTTGAATTCATCGACATTCTACATCTAACTCAAAAAAAATAACTTATAAAGTGGATTGTTTTCATTTTAATTTCTCTGAAGCCTTCGACATAACAAATCTCAGCTTATACTTAGCAGCTTCAGCCGACTTCAAAAAAGAGGAGGTTCTCAATTCGTCTGTATGTTTTTTTTTTGTATGTTTGTTACGCGATATCTCAGACATTTGTGAATAGATTTTGATAATTCTTTTTTTTTATAATAGGTCATACTTCAGAGGTGGTCCCATATAAATTTTATCATAATTGATTCAGCACTTTTTGAAAAAATCAACATAAATAAAAAATATGTATACACAGATGACGTTTTAGTTGTCTCCAAATGTTCAAATTCCATGTTATTGGTGTTATCCATTCGGGCATAACTTTAATATTTAGTTTTACTTCTGGTGTACATCAACAATAAAAAAAAGTGAAAAAAAAAATGAAAAAAAAATACAACCGACTTCTAAAAATTGCAAAATAACTTTAATTTCGGAAGTCGGTGTCAAATAACGAAGAAACAAAAAAAAATATACACCGACTTCCGAAATTAAAGTTATTTTTCAATTTTTAGAAGTGGGTCGTATTTTTTGAAAAAGTTATTTATTTTGTTTACTTTAGTGATACGTCTGTATAGGTAACTTGAACCATTTAGTAACAAAATTTAAGTAGAATAAAAGAGTTGTGATTACTAAACAAATGTGAATTTAAATAAAAACTAGGCTTGTCCATTAAACTTAAGGAGTTCCACAGGGGATATACTTAGGGCCACATTTTCACGACACTCTTAAATGTATTTAGTATCAAATAGTTTTTGCATAAAATTACAACTCCAAAACTAATTATCCAAAAAGACGTAACATATATTTTAGTACTCCCTTAATTCGCTAGATCATTTTAAGACCAGTAAACTAATCTAGCGAATTAAGGGAGTATAAGAATGTATTTGATAAATCAAATAAATAATTCTAAGTATAATTTGGCAGGCCATTCCTCGTGGAGTACCTATCGGCGGCGGCAGCAGACCGGCGGCGCCCGTGCCAGGGTACGGCGGCCGTATGCCTCGCCAACCTGCGCAAGACGCTGCGCTGCGGCGGCAGGAAGAACGTCCCCAGCGTCGAGGAGGTAAGCAGCTATAGAGAAAAAAGATAAACTTAGCATTTCGTCTATTCTATGAATTTTATCATCAGTGTATATTTTTGTGTAGGTACACATTTTTTTTCAGAAATCTGTTTCTGGTTATTTATTTATTTAAAACTTAATGCACAAGTAAAAATTAATGTACAAACGCGGACTTAATGCCTTAGGCATGTTGTTCCAGTCGACCTTAGGGTGGTGCAGAGACGGAACGTGGCAGGTGCAACTTAGGGAAAGAATAAACGGAAAAAAATGCAATAATAAATACATACTTAGATACATACAACAAAACTATGCAGTTTCAACAATGTCAATTGTCAATTACAACAATGTAATTGAGAATAACGAAAACAACGATTCAGCGTTGTGATGAATTTTTCAACTCCTTGCGAATGTGTTCACGCGCCATCAACTTAAAAGAGAACGACGAACGACGTATTCGGTATTTACTAGTGTAGCGACATCTATGACGGCACTTACGAACTAAAACACAAAAAAATCCTGCATCGCCCAAGCAGAGTTCTCCGCGCGATATAAACGTAGGTACTTATACAACATTCCGAAATCGACCATGCATAGGGCAGTTGCCCGGACCAGACAAAACAACCGTCTGGTCGGAGGATCCTCCCTTTCAGAGGACGTTTATTTATTTATCACATGGAAAACCAACAGCTTTACATAAATGCAATAAGTATACTAAAATAAGAGACATTACATGGAAAACCAACAGCTTTACATAAATGCAATAAGTATACTAAAATAAGAGACATTTAGCCAATTATAGGTTTTCACGGCTAGCGGGAGTTTACACTCTGTTCCACACACCTCGTTTTCTTTTTTTTGTGGGTATGGAAATCATCCAATGACATCTCCCGCTCTGGGTGGAGCGGGAGGGCGTGTCAGACTCTTACTGACTAAAACCCACCCCTGTGCTTTCCTTGCCTGAGTGCCCAGGGGATCGGTAACTGTGTTACGAATTTATCCGCTACCCCTAGGCATTCCGCACACCTCTAAACTACTATCGTAACGAAGATGGTTGGAGTATTTTGTGTAGCCCCAGTGTTTCCTTTCTTTGACTAATTATAAAATTCCTTTTTATAGGTGACAGCAGTGTCAGCGGGCCGGTCCGCTCGGCGCCAGCTGTACCGGCTGCCGGGCGGCGCCGAGCGCGTCGTCAACACGCGCTGCGCCACCGTCGTGCAGGACATCGTCAACGAGCTCTGTGAACTGGTCAGTTATTATTAATATAATCCCCACCTTAGACTATGAAAGGTTATATACATAGTGTCAAAAGCCAGCAATCTGAATTACCAGGAGGAGCCGGCTTGCGTCTGTACACGCGAAATAAGCTCACACAGACAAAATGAGAAGCCGAAACGTCATCGTTATGTTCGTCGAGGTCACTCACACATTTTAACGATCCTGCTTCATTACCGGCCAAGTGGCGCCCTCATTGAATAAAAAAGGGCACCACTTGGCCGGTAGTAAACCCTCAATGTCCAATGACGTTGCGTCTATAACCTTTCATAGTCTAAGGTCCCCTTTCAAGGTCACCTATGAAATCACCGTTTTGTATGGGGAATTTTAAAGAAGTTGCATTTTTCATACTAACATTTTTTAAATTTATTTATGAACTTTGAACACTGTTTTAAAACTTTTTTGCAATAATGTTTAAAAACTGAGATAACGTATGCCACTTAGATTAAGCAACAAAAATAAGTTTTGGCTAAGTTAAAACAAATATAGTGGTCATTTCTGCTAACAAAAAGAGTCATTTTTAACTTTTTTATTTTTTATTTATTAAACTATAAGTAATAAGGTTTTTTTTACTATTGGCAGTTGTATAGGACGGTCATTATTAGATATAATATCAAGCAATTGATGAATATTTTAATTCATAGAAGTGACGAGGTTCTCTATTTGTGAGAAAAAAAAACGCCAATTTCTAGACACCCAATATTTAAAACCGAATGGCATGGTATAAAAAAACTGACTGCGAAAAAATACTAAAAACTTTCTTTTCAAGCAGTCTGTTGCAGTTGGTGGTATTTGTGTTAGTTAATGTTTTTCAGTTTTTTTATATCCTACATTTAACCCCCTCCCGCGTCTACCGGCCCAACGCATATGGGCCTTAAACAATGAGGTATTTATTAAAATCTTATTTGTCGGTCAGTTAAATAACCAAAAAATGTTGGACATGTATTATTTCCTTTGGTCACGTAAACAAAAAATGAGGGCGATACAGAGCGTTGAAATGACGCGTGATGTCACGCGGAGAAACTCTTTTTACCACCAAAGTGACGTAACGAGCCGCCACTCCTGAACTTTGATGCGTTTTATCTTTGTAATTCTTTATTGGTTTGGTAAAGCAAAAAATACGTGTCCAATATTTTTTGGTTATTTTACTTACGAACTAATTTTATTTTTTATTAAAATACCCCATTAAAAATCTATTGTTTCTGCTAACTAGACGCGCGGTGGGTTAAGTGAGTTAATTTATTGAAATCGCCTCTAGCCCTAAGCTTTATTTTGGTAAACATGACCATGTCGGAAAAAAAATACCACTCTTACATAATGGCGGCCGCCATTTTGTTTTTGTTACTTCGGCGGTTAAAACCAATCTATTGATACCACATTTATTGAAAGCCGTCCAGCCGTGCTACAGGGCGCGCCAAAACATACAAACATACTTACATACTCTCGAAAAACATTACCCGCTATCTGAGGCACTCGGGTTAAAATATAGACTCTGGCCAAGAACCTAGCAGTAGTTGTTTGCAGGGCATGAGGATGGTACAAAGTCTGCCACCACAGTCTTTAGATATAGAGGCCAATGACACAGGTAATGAAAAGAAGTCATAAGGGTGGCCACGAAGAAGTCCGATTTTTCGCCGGTCATGGTGTACCTATCTAATCTATTTTTAACCGACTTCGAAAAAGGAGGAGGTTCTATGTTCGACTGTATTTAAGTTTTTTTTTTATGTAAGTCCACCGATTTCTCTGTCAGTTGTGGACCGATTTTCGAAATTCTTTTTTATCCGAAAGAATATACACCCGAGGTGAACCCATATAAATTTTATCGAAATTGCTTTAGCGCTTTTTGAAAAACTGAACAAAAACGAAAAATACGTATAGGTACATAGAGGATCTTTTGGTTTTCTCCAATTACAAGTATGTTTAAATTCCACTTTCCATGTTATTGGGGTTTTTAGTTCTGGGGTATAACAACCAAAAAGTGAAAAATAAAAAACTTATTACAAAAAAAAACAACCGACTTCCAAAATAGAAAATACACTAAAAATTAAAAAAATTACTTTAATTTCGGAAGTCGGTGTCAACTAACGAAGAAATAAAACACAAACACCGACTTCCGAAATTAAAATTATTAATTAATTTTTAGTGTTTTTTCTATTTTGGAAGTCGGTTGTTTTTTAATTTTTTTTTTTTTATTTTTGCCTAAGATGCTATTATAAACTACGCGAACGACTCAGTTTATAAACCCACACTCATATTTAATAACTTTTTTTATGTGACAGTATCTTATACTACTATTCTCTCCCTTCCAGATTGGCGTGACCAGCGAGGCTGAGCGCGCAGAGTTCTCCCTCTACTGCATAGTAGCAGGAGATGCCCTGACCATGCCGCTATCAGGCGACGAGTATGTTCTGGACGTGACTACAGAGTTGCAGAGAGCGCACCATCCCTTCTACCTCATCTTCTGCCGCTCCGTGTGGCACCATCCACTGAGGAATGATGCACCACCTCTCTACACAGAAGTACTGTTCAATCAGGTATGTACCGACTACTCCTCATAGTTACAGAAGATCTATGCCTCTATAAGGAGACAAATACGTGCTAGATGTGACCACGGAGTTACAGAAAGTGTACCATTCTACCTCATCTTCTGCCCTTCTGAGTAGCACCATCCGCTAAGGAATGACGCACCACCGCTGTATACAATATCATCATCATTCAGCCAAAAGATGGATACTACTAGACATAAACTTCTTCCAAGAATCATCACTATTTGTCCTAGTGCCTCTGGCAATTAGCGGATTCTTGTGAAGCTCACCAGGTCATCCCTCAACCTTGTGGCAGTCCACAGTCTGAATCAAAAGGGTGGGAGGTAATGTCGTATTCTTTGAAGACGACTTGCTAATGGAACTAGTCACGCTCACTTAATAAAGTCTCCTCTAACTAGTGACGCAACTTAAATGCTATGTCCACTTCTGTAAGTCTTCGTCAGATGACTGCAGGACATTTAAAATCTTAGAACAACTTTAATTCTTTTTCACCAAACTCTTAGACTCCACTGACCACAGACCACAGTTTTGACTGAAATTGTTAACTTACCTCCCCTCTGCCTCGGCCTAGCCTTTTCCCAACTATCTTGGGGTCGGCTTCTAGTCTAACCGGATGCAGCTGAATACCAGTATTTTACATGGAGCGACTGCCTATCTGACCTCCACAACCCACTGGGTAATACGATACCCCTTGGTAAGACTGGTTGTCAGACTTTCGGGCTTCTGACGACCTGTAACGACTGTCAATCAAAATCATCCACGATTGACAGCCGGGACCAACGGCTTTAACGTGCTTTCCGAGGCATGGAGGAGTCTCGGTATGTAAAGATGGTCACCCATTCATGGACCAACCCCAGCAAGCGTAGCTTAACCTGATGGATTGACCCGAGCGGCTGTGTGACTTTAGCCACGAAGTCTCTGTTAACTTACCTGCCATGAATATGATTTACTAATTTCACCATTCCCCCACCAGGTGGCCCCAGACTACCTAGAAGGCCTGCTCCTGGTGCTGCCGGGCGGCGGCGCTCCGCCCGCGCCGGCGCTGCGCGACGTGGCGCTGGTAGCCGCGCTGCTGCACCGCGCCGCCGGCCTGGCCGAGGGGGCGCAGGCCCGCGACCTCAAGTTCCTGCTGCCGAAGCCGCTGCTAGCGCTGCGGGAGCCAAGGCCGAACAAGTGGGCATCGTGGCTAGGTGCCGAGTGGCAACATGTCAGGACTTTGTCGCCTGCTGCTGCTAAGGCCAAGGTTCTACAGGTAAGAACGAACAAGAAGTACCTAAGTGAGATTTGTATTTCCTTTAAAAATACATTTTAGGAAGACCACGCTGTAGTCCAGCCAGACTGTGAGAAACATTAGTCCGTCTCGCTAAACAAGTATACAATAAACTTTGTAATAAAAACTTCAAAATATCAACCCAGCAGCAGACTACTCCGAGATTTCGTCGCTTCTCGCACTTTTCCATCGCTATCCGGTAGTGTTGTTGTCAATCGAGAGTAGATGTCTGTGGTTGGATGCAAATAAGTTGAAATCAAAAATCCTTTTTTTTAATGTCAACTATTTCTTATATTGTTGGTTAAATACATATTTACAATAATTACAAAGAATATACAAGCTAAAAGAAAATAAATAAATAAAATATGTACAAGCGGCACAAAAACGAGAGGCGTATAACTGATTGGGCATCAAAGAATTCGTCCACATTGCTGTCAAAGCGAAAAGTGCCCAGAACGCTGGCAGCATTGCCACGTTGAATGGCAATGCTGATTAATAAAAAATTGTATTTGTTTGCAGGTGCTATCCCGCTGGCCGCTATTCGGATCGTCGTTCTTCGCAGTACGGCGAGTGTCGGGAGGCAGCGAGTGGCGCGAGCACGTGCTGGCGCTCAACCGGCGCGGCGTGCACCTGCTGCACCCCGCCACGCACGAGACCGACACGCACTGGCCCTACGCCGAGCTTATTAGTACTAGGAAGGTCAGTACCACATAGTGTTCAGAGTGGCCGAGCACGAGCTGGCGCTCAACCGGCGCGGCGTGCACCTGCTGCACCCCGCCACGCACGAGACCGACACGCACTGGCCCTACGCCGAGCTTATTAGTACTAGGAAGGTCAGTACCACATAGTGTTCAGAGTGGCCGAGCACGAGCTGGCGCTCAACCGGCGCGGCGTGCACCTGCTGCACCCCGCCACGCACGAGACCGACACGCACTGGCCCTACGCCGAGCTTATTAGTACTAGGAAGGTCAGTACCACATAGTGTTCAGAGTGGCCGAGCACGAGCTGGCGCTCAACCGGCGCGGCGTGCACCTGCTGCACCCCGCCACGCACGAGACCGACACGCACTGGCCCTACGCCGAGCTTATTAGTACTAGGAAGGTCAGTACCACATAGTGTTCAGAGTGGCCGAGCACGAGCTGGCGCTCAACCGGCGCGGCGTGCACCTGCTGCACCCCGCCACGCACGAGACCGACACGCACTGGCCCTACGCCGAGCTTATTAGTACTAGGAAGGTCAGTACCACATAGTGTTCAGAGTGGCCGAGCACGAGCTGGCGCTCAACCGGCGCGGCGTGCACCTGCTGCACCCCGCCACGCACGAGACCGACACGCACTGGCCCTACGCCGAGCTTATTAGTACTAGGAAGGTCAGTACCACATAGTGTTCAGAGTGGCCGAGCACGAGCTGGCGCTCAACCGGCGCGGCGTGCACCTGCTGCACCCCGCCACGCACGAGACCGACACGCACTGGCCCTACGCCGAGCTTATTAGTACTAGGAAGGTCAGTACCACATAGTGTTCAGAGTGGCCGAGCACGAGCTGGCGCTCAACCGGCGCGGCGTGCACCTGCTGCACCCCGCCACGCACGAGACCGACACGCACTGGCCCTACGCCGAGCTTATTAGTACTAGGAAGGTCAGTACCACATAGTGTTCAGAGTGGCCGAGCACGAGCTGGCGCTCAACCGGCGCGGCGTGCACCTGCTGCACCCCGCCACGCACGAGACCGACACGCACTGGCCCTACGCCGAGCTTATTAGTACTAGGAAGGTCAGTACCACATAGTGTTCAGAGTGGCCGAGCACGAGCTGGCGCTCAACCGGCGCGGCGTGCACCTGCTGCACCCCGCCACGCACGAGACCGACACGCACTGGCCCTACGCCGAGCTTATTAGTACTAGGAAGGTCAGTACCACATAGTGTTCAGAGTGGCCGAGCACGAGCTGGCGCTCAACCGGCGCGGCGTGCACCTGCTGCACCCCGCCACGCACGAGACCGACACGCACTGGCCCTACGCCGAGCTTATTAGTACTAGGAAGGTCAGTACCACATAGTGTTCAGAGTGGCCGAGCACGAGCTGGCGCTCAACCGGCGCGGCGTGCACCTGCTGCACCCCGCCACGCACGAGACCGACACGCACTGGCCCTACGCCGAGCTTATTAGTACTAGGAAGGTCAGTACCACATAGTGTTCAGAGTGGCCGAGCACGAGCTGGCGCTCAACCGGCGCGGCGTGCACCTGCTGCACCCCGCCACGCACGAGACCGACACGCACTGGCCCTACGCCGAGCTTATTAGTACTAGGAAGGTCAGTACCACATAGTGTTCAGAGTGGCCGAGCACGAGCTGGCGCTCAACCGGCGCGGCGTGCACCTGCTGCACCCCGCCACGCACGAGACCGACACGCACTGGCCCTACGCCGAGCTTATTAGTACTAGGAAGGTCAGTACCACATAGTGTTCAGAGTGGCCGAGCACGAGCTGGCGCTCAACCGGCGCGGCGTGCACCTGCTGCACCCCGCCACGCACGAGACCGACACGCACTGGCCCTACGCCGAGCTTATTAGTACTAGGAAGGTCAGTACCACATAGTGTTCAGAGTGGCCGAGCACGAGCTGGCGCTCAACCGGCGCGGCGTGCACCTGCTGCACCCCGCCACGCACGAGACCGACACGCACTGGCCCTACGCCGAGCTTATTAGTACTAGGAAGGTCAGTACCACATAGTGTTCAGAGTGGCCGAGCACGAGCTGGCGCTCAACCGGCGCGGCGTGCACCTGCTGCACCCCGCCACGCACGAGACCGACACGCACTGGCCCTACGCCGAGCTTATTAGTACTAGGAAGGTCAGTACCACATAGTGTTCAGAGTGGCCGAGCACGAGCTGGCGCTCAACCGGCGCGGCGTGCACCTGCTGCACCCCGCCACGCACGAGACCGACACGCACTGGCCCTACGCCGAGCTTATTAGTACTAGGAAGGTCAGTACCACATAGTGTTCAGAGTGGCCGAGCACGAGCTGGCGCTCAACCGGCGCGGCGTGCACCTGCTGCACCCCGCCACGCACGAGACCGACACGCACTGGCCCTACGCCGAGCTTATTAGTACTAGGAAGGTCAGTACCACATAGTGTTCAGAGTGGCCGAGCACGAGCTGGCGCTCAACCGGCGCGGCGTGCACCTGCTGCACCCCGCCACGCACGAGACCGACACGCACTGGCCCTACGCCGAGCTTATTAGTACTAGGAAGGTCAGTACCACATAGTGTTCAGAGTGGCCGAGCACGAGCTGGCGCTCAACCGGCGCGGCGTGCACCTGCTGCACCCCGCCACGCACGAGACCGACACGCACTGGCCCTACGCCGAGCTTATTAGTACTAGGAAGGTCAGTACCACATAGTGTTCAGAGTGGCCGAGCACGAGCTGGCGCTCAACCGGCGCGGCGTGCACCTGCTGCACCCCGCCACGCACGAGACCGACACGCACTGGCCCTACGCCGAGCTTATTAGTACTAGGAAGGTCAGTACCACATAGTGTTCAGAGTGGCCGAGCACGAGCTGGCGCTCAACCGGCGCGGCGTGCACCTGCTGCACCCCGCCACGCACGAGACCGACACGCACTGGCCCTACGCCGAGCTTATTAGTACTAGGAAGGTCAGTACCACATAGTGTTCAGAGTGGCCGAGCACGAGCTGGCGCTCAACCGGCGCGGCGTGCACCTGCTGCACCCCGCCACGCACGAGACCGACACGCACTGGCCCTACGCCGAGCTTATTAGTACTAGGAAGGTCAGTACCACATAGTGTTCAGAGTGGCCGAGCACGAGCTGGCGCTCAACCGGCGCGGCGTGCACCTGCTGCACCCCGCCACGCACGAGACCGACACGCACTGGCCCTACGCCGAGCTTATTAGTACTAGGAAGGTCAGTACCACATAGTGTTCAGAGTGGCCGAGCACGAGCTGGCGCTCAACCGGCGCGGCGTGCACCTGCTGCACCCCGCCACGCACGAGACCGACACGCACTGGCCCTACGCCGAGCTTATTAGTACTAGGAAGGTCAGTACCACATAGTGTTCAGAGTGGCCGAGCACGAGCTGGCGCTCAACCGGCGCGGCGTGCACCTGCTGCACCCCGCCACGCACGAGACCGACACGCACTGGCCCTACGCCGAGCTTATTAGTACTAGGAAGGTCAGTACCACATAGTGTTCAGAGTGGCCGAGCACGAGCTGGCGCTCAACCGGCGCGGCGTGCACCTGCTGCACCCCGCCACGCACGAGACCGACACGCACTGGCCCTACGCCGAGCTTATTAGTACTAGGAAGGTCAGTACCACATAGTGTTCAGAGTGGCCGAGCACGAGCTGGCGCTCAACCGGCGCGGCGTGCACCTGCTGCACCCCGCCACGCACGAGACCGACACGCACTGGCCCTACGCCGAGCTTATTAGTACTAGGAAGGTCAGTACCACATAGTGTTCAGAGTGGCCGAGCACGAGCTGGCGCTCAACCGGCGCGGCGTGCACCTGCTGCACCCCGCCACGCACGAGACCGACACGCACTGGCCCTACGCCGAGCTTATTAGTACTAGGAAGGTCAGTACCACATAGTGTTCAGAGTGGCCGAGCACGAGCTGGCGCTCAACCGGCGCGGCGTGCACCTGCTGCACCCCGCCACGCACGAGACCGACACGCACTGGCCCTACGCCGAGCTTATTAGTACTAGGAAGGTCAGTACCACATAGTGTTCAGAGTGGCCGAGCACGAGCTGGCGCTCAACCGGCGCGGCGTGCACCTGCTGCACCCCGCCACGCACGAGACCGACACGCACTGGCCCTACGCCGAGCTTATTAGTACTAGGAAGGTCAGTACCACATAGTGTTCAGAGTGGCCGAGCACGAGCTGGCGCTCAACCGGCGCGGCGTGCACCTGCTGCACCCCGCCACGCACGAGACCGACACGCACTGGCCCTACGCCGAGCTTATTAGTACTAGGAAGGTCAGTACCACATAGTGTTCAGAGTGGCCGAGCACGAGCTGGCGCTCAACCGGCGCGGCGTGCACCTGCTGCACCCCGCCACGCACGAGACCGACACGCACTGGCCCTACGCCGAGCTTATTAGTACTAGGAAGGTCAGTACCACATAGTGTTCAGAGTGGCCGAGCACGAGCTGGCGCTCAACCGGCGCGGCGTGCACCTGCTGCACCCCGCCACGCACGAGACCGACACGCACTGGCCCTACGCCGAGCTTATTAGTACTAGGAAGGTCAGTACCACATAGTGTTCAGAGTGGCCGAGCACGAGCTGGCGCTCAACCGGCGCGGCGTGCACCTGCTGCACCCCGCCACGCACGAGACCGACACGCACTGGCCCTACGCCGAGCTTATTAGTACTAGGAAGGTCAGTACCACATAGTGTTCAGAGTGGCCGAGCACGAGCTGGCGCTCAACCGGCGCGGCGTGCACCTGCTGCACCCCGCCACGCACGAGACCGACACGCACTGGCCCTACGCCGAGCTTATTAGTACTAGGAAGGTCAGTACCACATAGTGTTCAGAGTGGCCGAGCACGAGCTGGCGCTCAACCGGCGCGGCGTGCACCTGCTGCACCCCGCCACGCACGAGACCGACACGCACTGGCCCTACGCCGAGCTTATTAGTACTAGGAAGGTCAGTACCACATAGTGTTCAGAGTGGCCGAGCACGAGCTGGCGCTCAACCGGCGCGGCGTGCACCTGCTGCACCCCGCCACGCACGAGACCGACACGCACTGGCCCTACGCCGAGCTTATTAGTACTAGGAAGGTCAGTACCACATAGTGTTCAGAGTGGCCGAGCACGAGCTGGCGCTCAACCGGCGCGGCGTGCACCTGCTGCACCCCGCCACGCACGAGACCGACACGCACTGGCCCTACGCCGAGCTTATTAGTACTAGGAAGGTCAGTACCACATAGTGTTCAGAGTGGCCGAGCACGAGCTGGCGCTCAACCGGCGCGGCGTGCACCTGCTGCACCCCGCCACGCACGAGACCGACACGCACTGGCCCTACGCCGAGCTTATTAGTACTAGGAAGGTCAGTACCACATAGTGTTCAGAGTGGCCGAGCACGAGCTGGCGCTCAACCGGCGCGGCGTGCACCTGCTGCACCCCGCCACGCACGAGACCGACACGCACTGGCCCTACGCCGAGCTTATTAGTACTAGGAAGGTCAGTACCACATAGTGTTCAGAGTGGCCGAGCACGAGCTGGCGCTCAACCGGCGCGGCGTGCACCTGCTGCACCCCGCCACGCACGAGACCGACACGCACTGGCCCTACGCCGAGCTTATTAGTACTAGGAAGGTCAGTACCACATAGTGTTCAGAGTGGCCGAGCACGAGCTGGCGCTCAACCGGCGCGGCGTGCACCTGCTGCACCCCGCCACGCACGAGACCGACACGCACTGGCCCTACGCCGAGCTTATTAGTACTAGGAAGGTCAGTACCACATAGTGTTCAGAGTGGCCGAGCACGAGCTGGCGCTCAACCGGCGCGGCGTGCACCTGCTGCACCCCGCCACGCACGAGACCGACACGCACTGGCCCTACGCCGAGCTTATTAGTACTAGGAAGGTCAGTACCACATAGTGTTCAGAGTGGCCGAGCACGAGCTGGCGCTCAACCGGCGCGGCGTGCACCTGCTGCACCCCGCCACGCACGAGACCGACACGCACTGGCCCTACGCCGAGCTTATTAGTACTAGGAAGGTCAGTACCACATAGTGTTCAGAGTGGCCGAGCACGAGCTGGCGCTCAACCGGCGCGGCGTGCACCTGCTGCACCCCGCCACGCACGAGACCGACACGCACTGGCCCTACGCCGAGCTTATTAGTACTAGGAAGGTCAGTACCACATAGTGTTCAGAGTGGCCGAGCACGAGCTGGCGCTCAACCGGCGCGGCGTGCACCTGCTGCACCCCGCCACGCACGAGACCGACACGCACTGGCCCTACGCCGAGCTTATTAGTACTAGGAAGGTCAGTACCACATAGTGTTCAGAGTGGCCGAGCACGAGCTGGCGCTCAACCGGCGCGGCGTGCACCTGCTGCACCCCGCCACGCACGAGACCGACACGCACTGGCCCTACGCCGAGCTTATTAGTACTAGGAAGGTCAGTA
The DNA here is from genome assembly GCA_951329385.1 of Polia nebulosa. Taxonomy (NCBI): domain Eukaryota; kingdom Metazoa; phylum Arthropoda; class Insecta; order Lepidoptera; family Noctuidae; genus Polia; species Polia nebulosa. Next base: position 7,201,263 of record OX589591.1, on the reverse strand, counting down.
CCACATAGTGTTCAGAGTGGCCGAGCACGAGCTGGCGCTCAACCGGCGCGGCGTGCACCTGCTGCACCCCGCCACGCACGAGACCGACACGCACTGGCCCTACGCCGAGCTTATTAGTACTAGGAAGGTCAGTACCACATAGTGTTTAGGGTTTCTTAACCTAATTTGTGTCTCACTTCTGGACAATTACTGGCGTTTGGACTATCATGGAAAGATGACTGCGATGCTCTATAAATAAACCCTTTTAAAATATGAAACCATACTAATAAGACACAATTAATGATCTGTTGTTGCGCGACCCCCGGGGGCCAAACACACAAAAAGTTCACAATTTGACCTTACTGAAATTTTTTGAATAATCAACGTTTCTTTGTTTTTCGCAGGTCCGTTCTGAAGACGGCACGCTATTTCTGGACGTGAAATGCGGTTCGCTGCTACAGCAACGTGTTACGAGGTTGCAGGCCGAGCAGGCGCACGAGGTGGCGCGCCTCGTACGACAGTACATCGCGCTGCAGAGAGACCAGAGGCACTCGCCAGGTAATACATAGTACTACATCTACATGTTTCTATAACGTGTTGCGAGGTTACACGCCTCATACGACAGTACATCGCGCTACAGTGATTCCAGATACGAGTACGATAGTAAAGTGTTGTAGCAACGTGACACGAGGTTATAGGCACGGGGCACACGGGCATTTGCATGCCTTGTACGAGGTTTTTCTGCAGTGCTATGTACTGCATAGCACTACAGAGAAACCAGAGGCGTTCACCGAGTTAAACATGCTCCAGCTACGTGTAACAGTAAAATTTTACGAGGTTCACAATACTCTTACGACAATCAGCGCGCTTCAACAATACCACTAGAGGTTTACTCACCACTTACCAGGTAGCAACGTGTTACTGTAACGTGTTGCGAAGTTGCTCGCTTCGTCAGAAAGTACATCGTGCTACCGTTTAGGCGTGCAGCCTAGCTGTAGTTAAAACAGTTACGTGTTGCGAAGTTGCAGATCGAGCAAGGGGACTTTTTCTACAAATAATTATAATAAAAGTAAATACGCACTTAGTAAACTACAAGGGCACACAATTGTCGTGTAAAATATCAATTTAGTAAAAATTTCGTTTGTTTGACCGCACCTTCCTGTTCAGTAACATGCTTAGCGTGCGTTTCGCACATTATCATAATTAGCAATTATCACACTTCTCCTTACTTAAATTTTTGACCTTTTTCTCTTTTTGTTTCAGCTTTCAACAATTGAAAAGCGAATTCAAACGAAACAAAGTTACACAGACTGGAATGAGTGCAGTGTATCATAGTATGTAATAATGTATGCATCCTTGTCGTGCACATACTTACCTCAACGCTGTCGTGTATCCGTCCAACACCGATCTGAACTCCTAGCATTAAGGAACCATCTGATTGAAATGATAATAGGATTTTAGGGCACTAATCGTATAGCGCCTCCGCGCTATGTAGTCGTTATGTACTTCTATTTTCATTTTAGTCACCATTCGTCCAATAAGTATTTATGTAAGAGCAATTATTTTAAGAAATACAAGTAATCTCTTAGACATTCCAATACTTTTAACAACCAAAAAGTATGAAAATTATATTAAATTAATGAGTTAGTGTTATTTTTATCTTTACACATTTAAAACACGATGCAATTATTCCAAGTACACTCGTATAATATAGATTTTTATCATTGTCAATAGAACGGCTAACAAACGTGGGTCATCTGAGTTTCCCACCAAAATATATAAACAGGATTTGAACAACAACCCACGAATACTGAGACCGTTTATACGGAGGATAGATCTAAAGAATATATTGTGTGCTCAAGATATATAAATTATCCCAAATTAAGATATAGAAAAGAACAATTTGATGTAAATAGGACTCTTCTGAATTGAAATAGGCTTTCTGTGGAGTTTTGTAATATTCTGCCAGTTTTTAACCAGAAGAGTTCTGCAGCTAACAATTTAGAACACATTGCTCAAGCTTGACAACTATGACCCTGGAAATGAGTTCTGATAATGTGACAGAACAGAATATTAGTGCGGCACGAAAACATTCCCGCGCACCTACTAACTGGGCTAAAGGGTCAATGCCACTTCCATCAAAATATCGCACGAACGAATGTGGCTGAAAGTTGTCACGGCATATCATCGTAGGACATAACTTTATGTAATTATGTAAGTATGTAGACAACTCCAATATTTTGTTACTCATGGAATTCGTATTATGTACTCTATAGTATCGTTATTTCCAGAAACAAAAATTTCGAAATCTACTTACTCCGCAACTTTTTCTCTATTCCTATGTGCCTTATACTTTTCTCAAATTCTAACAAAAGGTGCTATTTTACCTTAAATTTAATGTACTAATATTAAATTGAATTATTTTAAAGTCTTTTTATGAAATTATCCAAAGACCGAGAGGTCGGAGTCATGTTTAATGTATTTACTATATATTTCGTTATAATGTAAAATATTTAATGAATCTGATTTATGAGAATATATTGTAGATAATAAATAAAAGTTATATTTTCACATATTGTTTTATTCCTGTGTAAGCATGGTATGGTTATCACTTCATATTTAATATTACAAAAACTTATAAAAAAACAACCAACTTCCAAAAAAGAAAATACACTAAAAATTTAAAAATAACTTTAATTTCGGCAGTCGGTGTTTGTATTTTAACTCTTCGTTATTTGACACCGACTTCCGAAATCAAAGTTATTTTTTAATTTGAATGTGTTTTATTTTTTGGAAGTCGGTTGCTTTTTTTTGTAAAAAAGTTTTTTATTTTTCACTTTTTAGTTGTTATACCCCAGAACTAAAAACCCCAATAACATGGAACGTGGAATTTAAACATACCTACTCGTAATTGGAGAAAACCAAAGCGTCATAGTACGAGTATGTATACGTATTTTTCGTTTTTCAAAAAGCGCTGAAGCAATTTCGATAAAATTTATATGGGACCACTTCGGAAGTATATTCTTTTGGGTAACAAGGGAATTTTGAAAATTTGTCCACAACTGACGGAGAAATCGGCGGACATACATAAAAAAAAAACGTACATACAGTCGAACATAGAACCTCCTCCTTTTTCGAAGTCGGTTAAAAACAAAGTCCGTTTTGTCTAAGGGTGTTGTTACACCAATCGATCGACCGTCGATCGGCGATCGATCGATTGGTATAATAACACCCTAACTGTCTGTCTGTTCGCGATAAACTCAAAAACTACTGAACGTTGTTTCGTGCTGTTTTCACCAACGGACAGAATGATTCATGAAAAAGGTTTAGATGTATATTTTGTACCCGTGCGAAGCTGGAGTGGGTCGCTTGTAAATCACTAAAATAACTGTGATATCACCCATACACTTTTACACAGTTTTTTTTTTACCATGGAATAATGTAACCAGCAAACTTGTCTTGCACCGTTACTATGAGTAAAACAGGGAACGCCAAACGTAGGGTGCCTAACTCATAACCGGGCAGCGCATTTAAACCAGATAAAATCTGTAGATCAGATACATTTAGGAGGCTACCGCTACTTGGTATGAAAGTGATTTCATGTATAGATATTTATATACTTACACAGCACCGACCCTAGGCCTTGATCAGGATAGAGAACGAGATTGTCTTTCGACGCCCTGTGATGGACGCTTTTACTTCACGTAAATTCATTTTTTTTTTTAATTCTTCATGACTTTATTTGTCTACGTACCTACATTCTAGCAAATAAATAATTTATCTAGAGGTAACCTAGGGATTTTGCAGCGTCACCCTAAGGATTATTAAAAATCTGATCTATCAACACTGCTCCCGCGCGTCTCGAAAGGCGCCATCAAAATTTTATGTTGTGCTAGAAATTGTTTATCGCATTTGGCTTTTTGGCGCCCGTTGCCATCCGGTGACTAGAGCGACCGCTCCTCTCGCTCTACCCCAAGACCGGCGCTGTACCTACTTACACTAGTATAATCTCTCAATGTCTTCTAAGTCACAGGATCACCTAGTTTAGGAGTCAGGGTTTACCTTATCCCTATGACCTTTTATTTAACCAAGTTATATATCCTAGTTTTTTTTTAAGCAATCTCAAAGGCTTTTTTTTTGTATCAATAAAGATTTTTATTAATCTATATAATGACGGTACGGTTGGCGCAGTGGTTGAGTGATCGGCTGCTGCGCTGCGTGTCGCGGGTTCTATTCCCGCACGGAACAAACATTTGTATGATCTACATATAGGTAGTTGTTCCGGGTCTAGGTGTCTTGTGTATGTGAGTTTGCATGTTTGTGAACGCACCCACGATACAGGAGTAAATCCTAATAATGTAGGGCAACGTTTAAAAAAAAAACTGGGCGATTCGCTGGTCTAATAGACACAAACCGCGGCTGCTGAGTGTGGTCAGGTTCATGTGCGTACCCAGCATTTTTTAAAGTGTGGGGCAGAAGTAAATAAACTCGTTAATTATTAAATTAAAAATGCTTTTTATTAACTGACACTTTTTATGTAATTACACTTCACCTTATTTCAATAATAACCTGCGAGTTCTGGCTAAATCTTGACAAAATTTTGTTTTCGAAATATTGTACTTCCAGAAACCTTCCCCCTATGCACACTCATCATGCAGAAACTGACAAGCCGCACTACTACTACCTAGCTACTGCATTGTTTCGCGGGGTAGTTTCGAAAGTATTATTTATTTATTTATTTAATCATTTATACACACAGAGACACAGTAACAATAAACATAATTATAAATATAGTACAAAGGAACTGCTTATTGCCACCAATACCAATATATATATATTTTACTTATAAACCTAAAAATTCTGAGCTTCGACTCAGGAAACAGGGAGGGGCAAATGCCCCACCTTGCCCCAGCGTGGGTACGCCCATGGTCAGGCCTGGGTTCATCTCCAGATCAGGCAAAGTGTTATCGAGTTCTATCATCTGGACATTATCATGGGACTACAACTGCCCGAATGTTTGTACTGGACAAATTTACACCTCTTTCTAGCCTCACTGCCTGGTTATCCAAGCGGCGCTATTAATTTACTAAATAAAAAATAAAAAGTCGTAGATTGTACTCTATCTAAAAAAAAAACATTGGCACTCTGGGAGTGCCGACAGAAGTGAAAACTTGAACAAAAATGGCCGACGCGCCTCGCGATCCGCTACGAGTGCTACGACGCCGGTGCTACGACGCGACATCGTAGCGCGTCGTAGCACTCTCATAGTGAATCGCGTAGCGATCGATTCGAGATATAAAATCATAAATATCTCGAAAACGGTAAGTTAAATCGCAAAAATAACTTAGAAAACCCGTAGAAAGTTTCATAAGATCTAATCATTAAAAAACAAAAATGTCCAACGACAGCGTAGCGGTCGGACCATAAACTACTATGGGACGGACAGTCGGTAACGGTGACTCGGTGCTCGAGTTCAATTGTTTTTTCCCATCTCAAAAATGCCCAACGCGCGTAAAGAAGTTTTTTCTTCAAAAAGTAAACTAAGTAGTCAACAATCAATACCGCAACAATAGCAGTAGGTACAATAAAAAAAATTCAATGATTTTTTGTCACAGCCACTACTTTACCACTGGAGATGAAACAACATTTTTTTGTTGAGGTCATTAACAGCGTGGTCAATGAGTTTGCTTCAAAATTAATGACTCTAGTGACCCTTCAAAAGTCTCTGACTACACAAACTTTTGGTAGTTTTAACAACAACTTAATGGCTTCAAAGAAAAAAGACTTAAACCATTAATTACAAACCCGAGCCACGAATCCGGATCTAGTAATTATTTTGGACGCAGATTTTATCAACATCATTTGAACTCCGCTCACAACATCTTATTATAGCTCTGACTAATTCCGCCGACTAATAAAAATGCATCTTCTAGGTACTTAATAAAAGCTTTAAATTCATTCATTCGATCTTTCAGAGAATGAATGAAACGAAGGATTTTTTTAATTCATTCGCAAAAGGGTAATCCTTTTGCGAATGAATTAAAAAAATCCTTCAATCAGCGCATGAATGTTTAATTTTTGTTCATCATTTTTACCGATGGGATAACTTTATAAAACTTTTAAGTCGTCTTCTAAAGCCTTTCGGTCGCAAGCGCGTCTGCTGAACTCGAGGTGTTAGGTTCAATAGGTTCCACTCCCAGGTTGTGCAATGTGATTTCAGGGTCGCTGGATTGTACGAAAGAGTCACTGTGGCTCTGAAAGACTGAAACGGAAAGGGCAACTGAAGGAACACCGGTGGGTTTTAGTCAGTAGGTAGGTAAGAGTCTGACACGCCCTCCCGCTTCACCCAGAGCGGCAGGTCATCTGACGACTTCCCGCCCTCAAAGAAAGGGTTATCCATCACGAATTTATCAGTGACGGCACAGTCGGTGCTGGTTGAGCGATTGGCTGTTGCGGTGCGTGTCTCGAGTTCGATTCCCGCACGGAAAAAATATTTGTATGGCCTACAAATACTTATTCCGGATCTGAATGTCTTGTGTATGTGAGTTTGCATGTTTGTGAACGCACCCACGATACAGGAGTAATTTCAAGTGTGGGACAAAGTTTTTATAAAATAAAAAAAAACAGGTAACAATCCACATTCTGGATATGTGCTGTCCCCAGCCCAAGAAATGTAAAAGTTAAACATCTAAGTGCTTGACGATTTGACAGTAGGTACCTACTATACAATAGATTGTACTATACAATTAGACACAGCTCTTCTATAATAGGCATTTAATAATTCTTTTTACAATACTTAACTGCTTACCTTTTTTAACCTAGAAATCAACAATCCATGGTGTGTACCAAAGAGAATTAAACCACTTGGGCTGACGGACTGAGGCTTTATAGTCATTGGTGTGTACCTATAGATCTTGTGCTTTCCTGAAGAAGCCATGCATCAGCCTTATTTATAGAACTCGCTAATTGCTTAGTCAGCTTAGTTTAAATACTGTTTTCGTACCACTTGCTCAAAAAAGTGACATTCTATGCCACAAAAAGCGAACATAACAATAGTCATTTTTAATCTGTTAAAAACAGGGAAAGATAATTGTACTGAATTTCATTCATCCTCTAGGGGGAGAATGTGATTTAATTTGGAATACTTACCGAAATTTATACTGAACTACATCTGTGTTTACATCATTGAGTTTGTATATAAAGCATTAGACATCTTTTTGAAAAAGAAATACGCATTTATTATGCAGTTATGATTATTAAATAAAATTACGAAAACCGACGAGGCCGTATGAGCTTGATGAATTTGCTTTTCCGACAAAAAAATATTAGTCTAGGAATTTGCCGCGTTTTTGTTTTCTTCAAATACATAAACGTTAAGTTTATTTTAGTTTATTTTTATAAATAAGTTAATGTTCTAAAAATACGTTACGATGTTAAATCAAAGCGACAGTGACAGTGAATTGTCGGATTCCATCAGTGCAAATGCTGCCGCAATTATAAATAATTTGCTTCCAACAAAATCCAAGGGAAATTGTTTAAAAACTTATGAAGAATTTTCAACGTCGAGAAGTGCGAAAGGCCTATCAATTTCAGAATCAGTACTTCTTGTCTATTTTGATTATTTATCCAAGACAAAGAATCCGAATACACTTTGGTGCATATACTCAAAACTGAAAGCTACAATAAGCATCAAACACAGCATTGAAATAAATAGATTCACGAAATTACTGGCTTTTTTAAAAAAGAAAATCAGAAGGGCATTGCGCAAAGAAGTCTAAAATTTTTACGACTCAAAATGTGGAAAAATTTATTAATGAACCTCCTGACGAAATTTTTCTGGCCACAAAAGTAAGTATACATGATTTAACTATGAATATTTCGTATCTTAGTAATGGTAATTATTCTATATATATATTTACCTGTTTTTTATCTTTGTTATAGGTGGCCTTAATTTTTGGACTCAATGGTGCTTGCCGCGGATGTGTACTTGTAAACTTAAAGGTGGAGGACGTTGAAAATCATTCCAATGAGTTGCTGCTGATTAATGTAAAGGAAACTAAGACAAAGAAAAATCGATCATTCAATGTACAAGGACAATATACTAAAATCATTCATAAATACCAAGCATTACGTGCCACCAACATGGAAAACAATAGATTTTTTATAAACTATCGGAATGGGAAATGTACTCGACAAGCCATCGGCAAAAATAAAATTAGCAATATGCCAAAGGAAATTGCTAAATAATTAAAAATTAAAGATGTTGAACTCTACACCGGTCACTGCTTTAGAAGAACTTCGGCGACTTTCTTGGCGGATTCAGGGGCGGATATTACGTCAATAAAAAGACACGGTGGTTGGAGCTCTGATACAGTAGCTGAGGGTTATATCGAAAGCTCAATGGCGAATAAAACCATATTAAGCAGTCAAATTAACAAAAATATAAAACTTAATCCATCAGAGCCACAACCATCAACTTCCGGCATCTTATCTTCGTCCGTAACTCACGATGCACCACCACCACTATCTCCGACGTATACTATCTACAATGAAACGCAAGTTCCTCAGACGCAAGAACAGAGAAATAATCAAATCAACTCATCAACAATAAATGTACCAAACAAAAATGTAACTCTCTCTATCAATAATTGGACCAATGTTTCGAATGTTAACTTTTACTTTTAATTGTCATTATTTTTAATAAATGCTTATCTCACATTATTATTGTGTTAATTTTTCGCAAATGGTACGAAAAGTAGAGTATTTTCCTCGGTGATAAAGCTGTCTTAGTCTTGGGTGAACTTAAATCCCTCGCTACACTCAGGACTCGTCTTAAATCCCTCGCTTCGCTCGTGATTTAAGTTCTTAACACCCTCGATACGCTCGGGAGTAAACCTCGAGTCCTTCGTTACGCTCGCGATTTAAATCGTCTCCCGCGACAGAAGACACTGCTTTATCCCCTTGGTTAATAATCTACTATTAAACAGCGGGTTCTAATAGTAGATTATGCACCAAGGGGGTAAAGCAGTGTCTTACGTCATGGGCGGTATAGTTCTGCTTATGTTGGCCAGTTCGATTTTCGAACAAACCTCTCTAAATGCCGTAAAGGCATTTTTTTTCTTTTGCCACGAATTTGACGTTCCAAAATCAAATCAATTTACTCCCTAGGGAGTTTCATACAACTTTACCTCCCTTGGGAGGTAATGCTTTACTTTACGTTTAGATTACATGATGTGTAACCGGCCAATGTCGAGCAGGTGGTGTGAAAATTCAAGATAGCATAAGTCTCATCCATCCATTACATTCTTGTCCTGTCTTTAGGACAAAACCTCCTTCAAACTATTTAATTAGGCAGCACTTTACCACCCACATGTGCCCTTGTAGACAACTTTGAATAAAGAACGTGCAAATGACTGTTTAACTATAATAATCGCATGATTTTTTTTTTTTTGAAGTTATACTACTTTTGGCGCGTTAGGGAAAAATTATGAGAGTAAATTTTATATTGCGCGCGCACACCGTCACAAAAAAACCTACAGCCTGAAGTTAGCTAGAACCGACACCCTGAAGTTAGCTATGGCCTGTGGTTCATGAAGAATGATTGTTTTCCTTTTTTTAACCGACTTCATAAAAGAGGAGGTTCTCAATTCGTCTGTATGGTTTTTTTTTTTTTTTTTTTGTATGTATGTTACACGATTTCTCCGTCAGTTGTGAACCAATTTTCAAAATTCTTTTTTTATCTGAAAGAATATACTCCCGAGGTGGTCCCATATAAATTTTATCGAAATTGCTTCTGCCCTTTTTGAGAAACTGAACAAAAATGGAAAATACGTGTACCTCGATGACGTTTTGGTGTTCTCCAAATGTTTAAATTCCACGTTCCATTATATTGGGGTTTTTAGTTCTGGGGTATAACAACTAAAAAGTGAAAAATAAAAAACTTTTTTACAAAAAAAACAACCGACTTCCAAAAAAAAATACACTAAAAATTAATAAATAACTTTAATTTCGGAAGTCGGTGTCAAATAACGAAGAAGTAAAATACAAACACCGACTTCCGAAATTAAAGTTATTTATTAATTTTTAGTGTATTTTTTTTTGGAAGTCGGTTGTTTTTTGTAAACTTTGTGACAGTTTTGTTTTTTATCTTGTTACACCAAAGAAGTATAACTTCTTACATGCGTACATAAGTATACACACACTTTTTTTTATAAACAAAGCCCAATGTTATTAACAACATAACGTTGAACTATTTTATTACTTTAACTATTTGTTAACTACACCTATCCCACAAATTAAAACATACCTAAATATCTATGACGCGCTGAATGTGAGAGTCAATTGGGGGGAAAGGTTAATTTATGGCGCATGTAGGTTAGGTTCCTATCAGGCTATCACTCACTGCAATCGGAATACGCAGCATAGGTACTCTCGAGCAATAAAACGAGAAGTATTTCTAATTAATATTGACAGATGACTTGACACCGTCGTACTCTGAATTTGGGTGGTATAACAACTCTACAACGAAAACCAGCGCTAGGTGGCTGACACCCAGCAAATGCCGAGATGGTGTTCTGTGATGGTAAACCCTTTCGGTGTGAGCACGTTTAGCGTAATTTCACTGTATCATTCTGCCTGTACTATTCTTTTCTTTTACTTTGTCTTTGTTGCTTTTGGGTTGTCTGTGCCGAATAAATATTTTCTATTCTATTTTATTACCGAGGATTTCAAAAGAACTCGAGAACATTATAACATCATGCTTGTTTTACTCGAAGGTTTTAGCAGGGATATTTAGCTAAGTAATAGGCGGAGAAATGCCTTAAATATTGGCTTAGGTCCTCTTTAATACATCAATGGCTTAGGTAGAATTATTCTGTCGATAATTCTTTTCATATGAGGATGCTGGAATTATGCACATGGCGGCGAACCTATTGTTATAATCGGCCACAAATCCAGACTTTGGCCCATTCTGGCATCGAACCTATACTCACTCACCACACAGCAGTCGCACTGGGGAACACAGAACCAAGGAGTCTATCAGTTCCAAAGAGAATTAAACCACATTGATCATAGTACCTACCAGTTAGATACCGTCTATAGTTCTAGGTACACCTATCGCCTTCTGTCACCATTAGGTACCTACCTACCGGTAAAGTCTGGTTGCAAAGGTATAACTTTGGCCAAAGCTCGTTAAACAAACGGAACACAGGACCTTACGGTATCCAGTTAGTCATTACTTGCATAAGGCAAACATTTGTCGATAATCATTTCAAAACTGTTAATATTGAATGGATATTGTAGGTGGACCCAATTTTTTCATAGATATCTATCTATTTTAGAGTTGATCCCATACAAAAAGCTCAATCATATTCCATTAAAGATTTCTCTGAATTAAATGTTCTGAAAAAAAAGTAAATAATTGTGTAGGTATCTAATAGGAACTTAGGTACCTTAGGTAGGTCTTTGAATCTATAGCGTGTTTTTAACCATATACTACCTAATTTGAAGATAACCTGATAATAACGTGTTAAAATTTTCAAAATCTCTTGAAATTTTGACATATTGCCTTATGCCGCTGACTATACCTTTCAGTCTCACATCGTAGGTAGTATTATTTTGTCCGTGTTTACTGCAGCATTAACTGCTCTAGGCCATAACGACACGATACAATGAACTTCCTAATTCACAGTAGTCGCTACTTACACAGTAGGTACATTGGTAATATTTCATCCACCCGTCGGGGTCACATGGTAATCTGCGGCCTTGGTGTCCGAGTCGCATACAAAGGACACTTTTTACCGACGCCGACGACGCGTGGGAACCGGCGCGGGCGCAACCTTCGTCGATTGTCGTCGTCGTCGGTGATGCTACTGGCCGGGTACGTGAAGAAAGCTTACTTGATAGATATGGGCTTAGTAGATAGGTCACTCCACCTCTACAAATAGATCCTGGCTAGTGGAAAAAATAGATGAAAAGGAGCTAATTTTGCAAATCTTTATATGCGGCGGTGTTGACCGCGATACAAAAGTACCTACACATTATCAGCCTGTTTGGTAAGTTCCTATGTTGACGCCGCTAGGACACAGCTGGCTTCCTCTCTGAGAGTGCGGGAGTACCTACCCGTTCTTTCACATTTACCACATGATTTCAGATGTCTTTGATTTTTGGTTCTAGGACATGCCCAGTTTCCTAACGATGTTTTCCCTCCCCGTTTTAAGAGCAGTTATAGTGATGAAATAAATTCAACTAAGTCATGTACCGGCTTGAGTTTGATCCGTACCTACGACTAAAGAATACCTACAAGTTGTGGTCGGCCCCCGGTCGTTACCGCTGGTCCACCCTAAACAACATACCCGGGCCTGCGGACGGCGAGTAATGGGTAGCTCGCCGTCCGATCAGCACTAGGCCTGAGAGTCGACGGCGCGTAGTGTTCCACGCGCGCCTCAAAAAGTTGTCAGCAATAAGGACGGGGCGCGTCATGGCCGATGCCTACCCGGGGGTTGAGGATAAATTCGAAACAGAGTTACCTCAGCCCTGGCCACTAAGGGCAGGAAGGAACAGGGGTGGGTTTTAGTCAGTAAGAGTCTGACACCCCCTCCCGCTCCACCTAGAGCGAGAGAAGTCATTGGCTGATTTCCCACCTCACAAAAAAAAAACCCTAAACAACAAAGGTAGGTACTTAACTGTTTGCTGTAATTGCGTAAGTATTTGATGTCACTAAAGACTAAAGGTCCATTGTTTTCTTCGCAGTACTTTATAGGCTAGGTATTCGCAGGTTCCTCTCTACGTTATCTATGTTCTTTCAAATTTCCTTCCCTAACTAGCTACTTTTGACACAAGATGCTTAGCTTCTGCGGATTTAATAAGAAACGTCAACGTCTACTGCCGAGACGCAATCAATCGAGCATGATAGCCCATGAAGCAATATTCGCACTATATCTACATAATTATATTTTTGCTGGAAAATACTGACTGAAAATGTGCCAGATTTAGAGCGTGAACTGTTAGTTGAGACAGTGACAAATAACTGTCTGTAACTTGAAACTGTAAGGCCACGTTTGGGCCACACCACAGCTGCTATGAGTTACAAAAGGCCAGCAAGGAATATTGTTATTTAATCCAACCTCCGTCCACGTGCCATAGACTTGGTTGGATAACTTCAACCGTGACCAAACGTATTTACGGGGAATACACACCTCGTAGGTCTAGTGGATGCACTCACAAGCGCCAGCACCACTGCTGAGGATTCGATTTCCGGGTCGGGAAAAGTGTTTTTAAGCTTTCTCATTTCGAATTTTTCAGAAACCGCCCGGAGTCTGGAATTGTTACATGGGACTTAAAAAAACAGTACTTACCTGGATGACCGAGCTTAGCTCGCTTTTTTTTTGGTAAGTCGTGTTTTTTGGAAATGAAATAAAATAATTGTTATTTAAATATACACAATAATTGCTCGTGTAAAGGTATTTGATCATTGCATTGGACTAACATGGATTATATCTGCATCTAGGCGACGACCCTTCGGGGAATTCAGATATGCGATGGGATCAAATAGAGGTCTGTATTCTCCGTTTTTTTTTGTGGGGTGAGAAATCATCCAATGACATCTCCCGCTCTAGGGTGGAGCGGAACGGCGTGTCAGACTCTTACTGACTAAACCCCAACCCTGTTACTTACCTTACCTCGCCTCTGGTCTAACTCTGTTTCGAATTTATCCTCAACCCCTGGGCAGGGTGTATTCTCCGTAAATCATAATTAGCATCAATTGTAATATTCCACGCGTACAGAGCATTTAATAAACTTTATTGACGACCCATTCCGAGGCCAAAGCTCGTGAGAAATAACCATTGTCGGTATAAATTGTATCCATCATAATATTTAATTTGCATTTTATGATCGTTAACTATCATGAATCATTCGGCTTCAACCAGTGACATAAACAAAAACAAAGTAAGGACAGTGCGGGTACAAAATTGTTTACAAATTACATTGAAACGTAAAATATAAATCAGAAATTCAGAACAAGCCATTTATTTCCAAACTAGTTTCTGCCAGCAGCTTTGTCCGCGTGAAATGAATACTTCCTCCACTATAAATTATATCTTACCAGCTGTGTAGCTGTGTGTGTGTTTATGTATCTTTCGTATTTTTTTTTTTCTAAAAGTATCCTATGTTACTTCTAATACCTTCAAGAATATGTTATTTCGCGTGAAAGCGTAACAAACAAACATAGGTTCACATTTATAATATTACTATGATGTGCTATTCCAGACCTGTCTTCGTGCCAAACACCCTAAGTCGTTCAGCCGGTCTGGCGTGTTTTAGCAACAAACATCCATACATCCATCCAAATTTTCGCGTTATAAATGTTATAATACTTATTAGAAGTAAGATTTTAGCTTTGATTTTAGATATTTAGCTACACTTTTACATAGTATGGAAACTCTTTAAAAAATTAATATCTACAATAACAAGGACCTAAGTAATATTTGATGTCCCTAGGTCAGTGCCTATTTTGGTATAGCCCTTCTCCAAGTATCTCCATTGTGTTCTATTCTATCCTCTGCTAATCCAATGTTAGGCGGATGCTGTATTTCCATTTTGTTTTTGGGCGCCCGTTTTTTTCTTGTTTTCTTTGTTCTTAGTCGTGGATAAAAATAGCTCAGAAGATTTGTTTTGTCGTGGTTGTATTGTTGGTACCGTTTCATTGTAAAACTACTCCTACATTGTAATGTTGGCAGTCTCTGAAAGACGCGGGTAAATTTGGTGACCTCATGTTGGTATTTTTCACAGGAAGACATTGACACTGCCCAACACTAATTTTACTTCAAAATATTGCGAGTTAATGTTAGAAATGTTTGCTGAAATAACTCGGCTTGGTATTTTGGACAAAGCTTAATTAATATGACAATGGAATTGAAATAAAATTTGAAAATATTGTGCCAAGGTACTGTAGTATTTATTGTTTTAGCACTGCATATAAAATAGTAATTAAAATACCTATTTCATCTTGATAAAATTCTTAGGTAGGTAAGTATTTACTTAATCGATATTGAAGTTACAATGTTGTTGGTATTTTTAATGATGACAATGCATAAACTAAAAGTTTCTGTTTTTTGCAATGCTATCATTGCCATCGCAAAAAACAGAATCACAGTTTGTTTGACCTCTCGTCTGTTTCAGTTACGGTTTTTCCTGTCAATTTTTGTACACTGGTATTATGTGTTAGTTAGATAATAGACGCTGTAATCTAGTCTGTTCGTTATCGCAACACTTTTCTGTCACAGCAGCTGTACAATGAACCTGCTCGTAATTAGACTAACAAATTATCTTCGTGCAGAGCGAACGTGACAATTTTAAAATTATGAGTTCTCTAGCAATTTCCGAGTCATTATTGTGACACTTTTAACTACAAGCTGATTGTGTTTTATGTTTAAAGAAAGTAACACTTCTTTTTAAAGAAAATTGTTGTCACTTAACATTTTGTTTAAACTGCTGGTTGCAACAGGTACCTAGAGGGTTCAGTTCCGGATCTAGGTGAGGTCCCTGGAACGCTAAAGGCAACTGAAGGAACAGGGGTGGGTTTTAGTCAGTAAGAGTCTGACACGCCATCCCTCTCCACCCAGAGCAGAAGTCCTCTGACGATTACCAAACTCCAAAAAAAGTTTTTTGGCGGGGTGGGAAATCATCCAATGACATCTCCCGCTCTGGGTGGAGCGGGAGGGTGTGTCAGACATATATCCTCATATAAGTACCTAAGGTTAGACCGAACCTCTTTTACCTCTGCCAACCCTCAGCAAAGCAATGCTAAGGCGTTAGCATTACACTGTTTGACTATGACTTATCAATATACACATCCGCTCGTCCGTTGCAAAAGCCATTACAGAATATGGGTCATTTCAGTACTTACCTCTACGCATAAACAATATACTTTCGATCTAATAATACCTTAGGAATGCTGGCCCAAGTTGATCCACGTTATCAATTGACAATTACACAAAATTTGTAGTAGGTATATTATTTACCATAAAGATTTTATTAGTCATTGACATAAAGATTGTGGGGGTGGGAAATCATCCAATGACTACTCCCGCTCTGGGTGGAGCGGGAGGGCGTGTCCGATTTCTACTAACTAAAACCCACCCCTGTTTCTTGAGTTGCCTGAGTGCCCAGGGGCGCGGTAACTCTGTTTCGAATTTATCCGCGACCCTTAAAGACCCCTAAGTTGTAGCCATCAGGAAATATTGGCAGAGAATTCCAATTCTTAGCTGTACGCACTGAGTGTTCCCAAAACATTTTGTGCTTATGATTGGGTTGGGACGTGAGTGTGACCATCTTTACATACCGAAACTTCTCCGTGGCTCGAAAAGCACGTTAAGCCGTTAGTCCCGGCTATCAATCCTGGATCTTTGACAGTCATTACGGGTCGTCAGAAGCCCGAAAGTCTGACATCCAGTCTTACCAAGGGGTATCGTATTATTCGTATTACCCAGTAGCTGGGTTGTGGAGGTCAGATAGGCAGTCGCTCCATGTAAAATACTGGTATTCAGCTGCATCAGGTTAGACTGGAAGCCGACTCCAAGATAGTTGGGAAAAGGCTAAGCAGATTGATTTTTGATAGGGTTGGGACGTACACCATGTAAGTACCGGTTGTGCATCGCCGTACGTCTAGTCACAGTATAAAGATATTTTAGCCGTGGTCCAGTGGTCCGATGATGGAACGAGCTTGTCGGAATTTAATTGTTCAATTCCGACGCATACTGCTCGAAATGTAAGCGATAGAAAACCGACAGACTGGCAACTCGGCGTCGACGCTCGAGACTGGAGCTTGGACTGAGTGTTGGCTGATCATGGCTCGTTTCTCAATTGACTCAAACGCATCAAGCGAGGTGTTTTCTTTAAAAGACCCGCTGTAACCGCCTGTCGATGCTATGAAATGAAAGATATAACTCTACATAATATTTATTTATTTATTAGGGACAAAAAACAGTTACACGTTAAGGTTTAAATAAAACTACACATATGTAGAATAATGAATTGGTAAACATAAAACCCACACCATTGAAAATAGGAAACGGAAGAGTATTGTTCATCGCGTTAATTGTTCTTAGATAATTGTGCAACATCAAATCATCCCCAAAAAGGTTTAAACAGGTAGAATTTACTAAACTTTCGTTTCGCTAGAACAGCCTTTCCTAACATTTTTTAACTACCACCAAAAAAATATCCAGAAATATAAAGATTTCTATATGAGGACATGTACCTAGTTGCAAGTTTTTTTTTTTATAAAAATCTTTTCATCCCGACCCTCAGAGGTCCGCGGAACCCAGGTTAGGAAACCCTGCGCTAGAGCATCAACTGTATCGGTGACTCATATAGCCAACACACAGCAAGCGTCAAATTTCGAGGAAGCTATACAAACAACAATACAAACCTTGCTAAACCATTAGATCCAGCCAAACCCGTACTTCCGATTCTCATACCGCGCCAGTGTGTCGCACTCAGCTGATCTTGACATTCGCTAACTCGAACTAATTCATTGCAACACGGCCGAGCACACTAAAGGTACCTACTCAATGAACCATGCATTCGGCGCGCAAAGGTCCCTCTTATTAACACGGAGTTTGAAAGACAAGCATCCATTTAACGCAAGTGAGGCGTTACGAAATTAGCTCGGTGAGTGAAGTCGACACAGCATTCAATATTTTAATCACAAGGTTTCGGTAAAAACATGTTAAATAGAACCTAGAAGGTATCGAGGCAAATCAACTTGAATTTTAAGGCCCTGTCCGCACCGCGATATTTCACCACGCGATTTTTTTGTCGCAATTCTGTAACACATTGAATCTTGAATTGAAATTGAATCTTGAATCGCACCGTATCGCATTCAATTTGCATCAAATCACCGATTTTTTTTCGGCGCGTATTTTTAACTGCCAGTGGGGCTACTCCTATATGATTCAATGTGTTACAGAATTGCGAGAAAAAATCGCGCGTTTAAATATCGTGGTGCGGACAGAAAGATTACTGTGCCAGTAAGTACCTATTAGTCCGAGGAGTGGGAAACGTTATAAAGGCCGCAGACAGGCCCGAATTGGCAATGCGAAAAGCCTTCTTTATGAATTTGTTCTACGAATATCAATTTCTATGAAAACGCCTTTTCGTAATGTCGTGTCGCGCCTCATTACGGGAGTCTGATCCATTATCTTACTAACTTCTTTTCCATAAACATCACATGGAAAAAAGACATCATTGTTTTGTTATTATGTGCAGTTTGTTGCAGTCTTACATAAAAATGCATGAAGCAATGGCATTGAGGTTATAATGTAGGTAACATCTAGGTAATACCTATTTTGTTCTTGTTGTGTATGCAGACAAGTGCATCGACGTTATGTCCGCGTTACGCTATGCGTGTATGTTTACTAAATAGTGAACTAAGGTAGGAATATATCGACCTAAATGTAGTTGATAAGTCAAAGTAAGCAAAGCATGAAGTACTCGGCTCACTAGTCACTACCCATTAAATAGTTAAAAACAACATTATGAGTTTCTAAGCAATTAACTGAGGTTTACACCGGGAAACGAGCGGATATATTGGCCATGTTTGTACGTATGATCGATGTAACTAGCTAAAACTAAGATTGTCAGAAGCCAGTCATTAAATCCTTCAAATTAAAAGAGACGGTTTTTTGCCGAAGTCGTCTCACAGATAGATCGGTATTCTTCGCTATTAACAACTTAACTATGTGATATGTAATATTTCTTAGTATTTGACACATGAATAAGATTTTATTTTCAGAAACAAGACTAACAATCATTGTAATTTGAGTCCTCGGACATGAATGTATATTGTACTTATGTATGTGCAGTAAAACTGTGTGTTAAGATAATATGTATGTGTCACAAGATCATTATTTTAAAATTAACTCTAATCTCCCACTTAAAACAGTTGGAGCAACGAACTTCCTACAAGTCAATAGGTGCCACAAAATTACGTCTTTACCTTGGTATGTCATTAATTCTTTTGTTTTCAAACAACTTAGCAATTTTGATGTGAGAAAACGCAAAGTAATTGAATTAGGGGCGAGTAATTAAAATACATGGGAGTTTTCGTTATCATGACGAAGTGTATGCAAAAAGTTTATTAGTATTCTTACCTACTTAATTATTACAATAAAATGTCTTAAATACTCCCGCACTAAAGGTGGTTCAGAGTTCGTCAGTCATTGTTCATCGCGGCATTATATACAGGACATGACGATGAATTTGTTCTGCCATCCTGTGGCATTCAAGATTATCACGCATCATTGTATTTATACTTATTCACTACTTTGTGGGACTGTGTCTTGGTGTCCGTAGGTCCCTCTTGTCTGGCCACCTGCCCGCCGTGTACGCAACGTATCCGGGGTCTGTCGGAGTGCCGGACGCTCTGCCTTCCGTATCCGTTGTCTCTTTCTCCTCAATAGGCTCCATAGGGAACAAAGCCGGCGTGTCCGCTCTTTTTGACCTTGTCGACCCTCGCAAGTAATCTTCGAGTTGTTGCAAAGTCGGTGACGGTACTGTCTTGGCCTTAGTCGGTGATCGCGACCGCTTTTGTTCGTAGCTCGGTGACATTTCATCGTACAAACCTTTTAATCGGCCTGTCTTCACTTTCGCGAACACAGGCGTTTGTGGTTCGGGTAAGTAGTCCTCTTTTACTGACAGTTTCCCCGCAAAGTTGTCTAGATAGTCCCTGAGGTATGCTTCATTGAATTTAGCCAGTTCTTGCTCGTAGTGGAATCTATCAGGTACGGACAGCGGATCTGATAGCCTGACGTAATTGCCAGCTTCTATTCCATTTCGTATTGAACCAAACTTAGACTTTTGTAACTCATCTTTCTCAAGAGTGTCTTCAAAATTCGGGTAATTAGTTTTAGACTGTTCCAAGAAAGTCATTTCTTCTTTTTTCGTGTCCTTATCTGGTAAGTTCTTTTCTAAATCTAATTCTTTTGGTCGTTCGGGGGGAACATGTCCTTTGACTTGTCCATTGGCATGTCCGTTCGCTTGTCCATTAGCTTTTCCGTTGGCTGCGTTAGTTTTCGGCATGTTCCCATTCAATTTGGGTGAAGCTATTATGGACACTTTCTTTTCACTTTTGGGTGATGATACGACGGCAGTATCTGTCTGCGAATTCTGTGTGGTCGTATATATTCTGGGACCCATAAGATCTATGAGAAATAGGGCAGCGACGACCAGCGAGAAACTGCCCAGAACTGACGCGTTGACTACTAAGGACCGAGGAACGGAGTCCAGGGATGCTAGTTCTAGTCCACCTGATAAAAACAAAAGGTTATATTAGCATACTATCAGCTTTTTTTAATGTTCCCACTGCTGGGACACAGGCCTCCTCTCTGCGAGAGGGAGTGGGTTGTAATCCACCACGCGGTCCCAGTGTGAATTGGTAGATGTCATTTGTCACATCACATGTCTTTGAATTTTTGGCTCTTGGACATTCCGGTGTCCTCACAATTTTTTCCTTCAGCGGTTTTGAGAGCATTAATGAAGAAATAGATATGGCTGGGTTCGAACCAACGATCTACAACTCGTAAGTCGCGGCCATTACCACTGGGCCACCACTTTCTTAAATTAAGGTATTTTTTTTAATCTAGATCAAAATGTTTTCGTTAAAATACTGCTATTCTGTGAATTCGTGAACGTAATAGTTCTGCTATGGTGCAATTTTCGTAATATTAGTTAGATAGATCGGTTCTAAACGAAAGCTCCAAACCGGTTCTCTTTAATGGCCGATTTTGTAATAATTATAATTAGTTGTTCGAGTTCGCATGCCAATCGATGATTGAATTTAAACTGTGGTTGGGCTCAAATGAATGCTATCGTTTACCTTTTTAACTACAAGACGTTACCATAAAAAATATACAATTTCAACTTTATTTCCTTGTGGCATTTCCCTGAAAGTTGGTTTTACCTGAGAATATACATGAATATTAATTACCTAGTATCAAAAAGAACAACATGCCAAATCCAAGGAAATATCCTTCGAGTATCCGTCTGCCCTTCGGTATCTCCTGGAAGACGCGAGCCACTATCAGGCCGAAGGTTATGATCACGTAGCCTGTCAACAAACAAACAAATATTTAAATTAAATAAATTTATTTCTGGCAGGTAAACATCTGAATGAAAAATTTAAAGTTAAGAATTTTGCATTGAAGTAGTTTGACTTTTGACACGTTTTAACTTCAAATTCTCATTTCAGAAAATGGGTTTTTCTCTCCACCGCGGTTAGAATGTAAATAAATTCAATACCTAAATATATAATATAGAACTCTATTTCTTCAGATATCTCGGCGCCAGTAAAAAAAATTTTTAAAGGGAACCGCTTATCTTGGTATGGTCATGTAAAGAGGAGGGATGAAATACATGTAACTAAAACAGTTATGAATATAAATGTGGATGGATGGAGAGGGAGAGGGAGGCCAAAGAAAGGATGGATGGACTGTGTAAGGAGTGATATGAAAAAAAAGGGAGTTAGTGATAGCGTGACGGCTGACAGGACAGAATGGAAGAAAAAAACGTGTTGCGCCGACCCTAAGTAACATGGGATAAGGGCAGGAAGATGATGATTTCTTCAGATATCTAGATCCAAGAAATCTCTACATTATTATTAAATATGGCATGAACCAGATGCGAAATGAGAGTATTTCCTACGTCTGCCTAACCCATCCCCTTTTTTTAGGGTGGAAATCATCAAATAATTTCTTCCCCTCTGGGTGGAGCGGCACTGTGTGACTGGGTGTCAGACTCTTACTGACTAAAACCCACCCGTGTTCCTTCAGTTGCCTGTGCCAGGGGCGCGGTAACTCTTTCAAACAGTCCCGCGACCCTGGTAACTTACGCCCCTAGGATGTACTAACCTGCGCCTGCGGCATGACGTTATATTTTATGTTCATAACATAATAAGAACATAACATTATGCAACATCGACCTCTCACAAAATGAATCCATCTTTAATGAATGGGTATTTTGTAAACCTTCACGCTCTGCATTAAAGGAAAATCGCCAAGATATGCAATTTGATGATTCGTCTGTTATGAATAAGACAGACACACGTGACAAGACGCATCTACCTACCCTCATTTACCTAATTATTATAAGCTACCTATTAGCGAAGCAGTTTTCCTTCATTGTCTTGCTATTAGTCATCAGTTACCGTCTCTAACGAATCAAAGATATTTGATGAAGACGTATAGGTAAGTATAAAATTTTCCCAGCAAATTAAAGAAAGAATAGCTCATTCAAGCACAAAAATCATCAAATTAGAAAGAGGTGTCTAAGCAAAGAGCCTATTATACCGTAGTTAACTTATTTAAGTTATGACTATTATAGTGAAGTTTTTTTATGGGAAATAGTCGATTGATTACCAAAATAAGTTTTACTCGTTATCAGATATGATATCTGGAATTCCTATTGATATCGCCGAGATATCACCATGTTGCCATATTCGCAATATCTGTTTGTATGTCAGTATGCCACAGGTGTGTTTAGCATGTCTATTTTAGAACGTCAACTTAGTTATTATTCGGCGAAAAGTTAACCGCAGTTCAGTGATAACAATTTGACATTGGCAGTGCCTTTATATCATAGGGCGATTATCGTAGAGCAAGTTTTACCACTGAAGTGCCGTTGTCTGTACCTGGCTCTCAGGAGGGTACCTAACTAAGATTTTTAGAGCTTTGTAAGCGATAACTGATATTGTTTAATTATTTTAAAAAGTAAAATCCGAAAAATTAAATGTTATACCTACATGATAATTTTGTATGGCTCTTTAGTGCTGACACTAATTACAGTCAGGTTTAAAGATATTTATTCTCAAAAAAGACACAAAAGTCACTTACATGAGAACAATTTGTTTACCTTATGCTAAATAAATACTAAATAGATCGAGTTCGTCAATAAGTTAAATTTATCACTGATCCAATGCATTCCCGCATCTAAGGAAATATGTTATTATTTATTTAATAAATATTGGGCTAATTGCTTCTTGAATGCATTGAATGAGTGTACATTTTTTATGCATGACGGTATTTTGTTGTACAACTGTGCTCCTTCAAATGTTAAATTTTTCTTGTCAGTCGGGTATCATACCTAACAGAATATAAGCCAAACCCCCGTTTAATGAACTGTAATGGACACAAGATATCTTCCAAATTACTAACACCATAAACCCGCGACCTCGGAACGCGAACACATAACACACATAGCACGATTGCGCAATAGCCCAGCGGCCCAGCCCATAAGGTGTAAACTTTACTACGTATAGGTCGACTCAAACTTAGTGGCGGCTGTGAAATGCGCGTTACATAGTTTTTTTTTTTGGAGGGTGTGAAATCATCCAATGACTTCTCCCACTCTGGGTGGAGCGTGTCAGAATTTTACTGACTAAGACTCGCCCTTGTTCCTTCAGTTGCCTGTGTGCCAAGGGCCGCGGTAACTCTATTTTGAATTTATCCGCGACCCTAAGCATATCCTACCCCTCTGTCACTCGAATTTGTCACTGCCTGGAGCGACTAGCGTCATATTTTGGGCCGCCATTAAACTTGAATCTACCTGTACTATACTTGAGTTTTATTGAATTAAATACTTAACATTGGTACGGATTCTCTTGTTCAATATCTAAACTAAAATTAGAGAATTGCTCTTTTACTAAAAGGCAGTGCGAGAAAAGGACGGCTATAGCTATGCACTAAGTTAGAGATGTCAAACTAGTTTACGCCTTGCGCTTCGCCGTGTTTTTAGATGACATGTTTTTACGTGTACCCTTAATTTGTATGGAAATATTAGTTCAAATTCAAACTAAATTTGACAGCTCTAATTTACGTCCGTCTCTTTCTTGTTTTATTAGAGAGAAAAAGATAGCAATAGCCTAAATTAAGTTTAGTTTGTGCATAACAGAATCAACACCAATGTCAACAAAGATATTGTTATGATATTATCACCATAATCGCTCTGTAAGTAATATACTTACAGTAATTAAAAACATGGCCAAGCAGAATTATGTTGTCTTTAATCGTGAATGTAAACAGTGTCCATAAACTTTGCCCGCCCAGGGAATCGACCTCGATACCTCATGCTCAGCAGTAGCACTTGGGATCACTACACCAACGTCACCAACGAAGCAGTCTTGAAACAGATACACAAATAGAACAATAGAGCGAGCGACATTGTTATATGTTTGTTTGACATCAATGGAAAATCAATAAACATCAACATAAACAATAATTACGTATTCAGAATGACTATAGATACCTAATTGTAATAAGTACCTATACATATATGTAAGTACCAGCCACACAGGTCCAATAATAGATATTACATAATTGATAACATAACTTGTATTTATTAAAGCTGTTTACAACTTTGCTCACTCACATATTTTATATTGATTTAGTCACGATTTTCTTTGCTACTTGTGGGGAGAGAAATCTTTGTTAGATAACATTACTCACTTTGAGAAGATTCTGAGTTTTTCTTGCAGATAGTGAAGAATATTAAACGACATTGTTCTGGTCAGTGAAGACGGACCTTTGATCCAGAGCAGATTGGAGAAATGGAAACAGAAGCTCGAGAAAGTTTTCTTGAAAATCAGCAGAACCAAAACTGAATACATGTTCTGCGATTTCGGCGGTCTCTCCAGTTCTGAAGCTATAGTGCTAGATGGCGCGCTTCTCCCAGTCTGCTCCGATTTTGGGAATCTCGGTTCACTCGTGCAAAGCGATGGCGAAATAGATCGAACTGTTAAGCACAGAATTAACACTGGATGGATGAAATGGCGGCAGGTCACCGAGACTATCTGTGACTCCCGCGTTTCCCTTTAACTAAAGGGGAAGATTTATAAAAAAAATGGTCAGACCTGCTGTATTGTATGGTTCAGAATGTTGGGCCACAAAAGGGATGTATTAGGAATGAGTATACATATAAGAGTAAGTCTGAAAGTGGCACCGCTGACTGAAAAATTTTGCGGGAATCGGTTGTCGTGGTATGGGCATGTGATGCGGAGGAATGAAGAAAATGTCGTGAGGAAAGTCTTGTGTATGGATGTGGATGGCTATAAGAGTGTGAAAGAGGATATGGGTAAAAAGGGGGTGACTACAGAGATGACGACTAATAGAGGAGTATGGAAGAAAAAGACATGTTGCGCCGACCCCAAATAAATTGGGATAAGGGCAAGAGAATGATGAGTGAAGAATAATAACTCAAGAGTGATTTAATGTTACGCATGATTCATAGATACATAGACTTATGCATTTTTATGAGGGTAGGCGAAAGCTAGCACTGTATTGGTGCAGAATAGATCGATGAATAAAAAAATCTATTTGTTTCGTCAGTTAGATTACCAAAAACCATTGGACACGTATTTTTACATGTCACGAAAAAATTAGGACGATACAGTGCGTTGAAATTTCGCGTGTACCTACAAGTGACGTAACAAGCCTGACCTTTGACTCCTGAACTGCGTTTTATTTGATAGTCTAACGTACAGTGCCCAGGAATCATCCCTATTAGGTAGTGTTATGCAATCAATCAAACAGGCCTATGTCCAGCCTGTAATGGACTATTTAAAGCTGATAACGATGACACGAAAGCTTAGCCAAATGTATGGTACATAGTTAGTGTTTGTGCCTGTTGATCAAAGGTACTTACATAATAACCCCTTTGGGGGAGGGGGGGGGGGGGATCAATCAATGACTTCTTCCGCTCTAGGTGGAGCGGGAGGTCGTGTCAGACTCTTACTGACTAAAACCCACCCCTGTTCCTTCCCTGCTTGAGTGCCCAGGGGTGCGGTAACTCATTTTCAGAATTTATCCGCTACTTACGCCCCGTCGACTCACGGGCCTGGTGCTGATCAGACGGCGAGCTACCCACTGCTCGCCGTCCGCAGGCCCGGGTCTACGATGGCCGGAGATCGTCTCGCGACGTCCTACGCTCGCTTCCCTCACGCGTCCCGCCTCCGCCTTTGCGTTCGCAACTGCTTCGCAAAAGGCGGAGACTGCTTCCCATTCCCTCTCGCTCCGTACCATGGCCTGAACCAGGGCCGGGCGCGAGAGGTACTTAATAACCCTGTTCTTGCTTTTATGGGGTAATTACTTTTAGGTTAATGATGTTGACGCTTAGCAAGTGTCTTGTTGTTCTAACACGTTCACAGATAGTAAAGTCATTGGTGTCAGACACTATTAGGGTGAATGTTCTGAGTCTATATGAGTGAGACAGAGATTTTTTAAAGAGTGCAAGACCTTCAGGGACCGTAAATGTTTGGCTAATGTAATTTACTTTGAAAAGGCGACTGCTTTAGTAGTACTTCCGTCAAACACTACATAATTAATAAAAAACAAAGTGCCCCGCGCCGCGTCTGTCTGTCTGTTCGCGATAAACTAAAAAACTACTGAGTGGATTTCCATGCGGCTTTCACCAATAGACAGAGTGATTCACCTGCCCGGGGGTGGAGGATAAATTCGAAAGAGTTACCTCGCCCCTGGGCGCGTAGGACAGGGAGGAACAGGGGTGGGTTTTAGTCAGTAAGAGTCTGACACGCCCTTCCGCTCCACCCTAGAGCGGAAGAAGTCACAAGATGATTTCCCACCGCCCAAACAAAAAAAAATAAAAAAAAGACAGAGTGATTCATGAGGAAGGTTTAGGTGTATACTATAGAACCGTGCAAAGCTGGGGCGCGTCGCTAGTAAATTTGTCGAACACCTTGTCTAAGACAAAAAATCCCATTGCGTCAGTCGACTTTTAATAAGTGACGAAGTCTAGGGACCAATGACCTCTACTTTAACAAGTTTGCAAACTCACCAACGTACTAGGGAATAATTTACATCACCTACAGTACAGAGACATTCATCTGCTCTGACCTTGACACTTGAGATGTACTTATATAACATTGTCCTACACAATAACTGTCACAATGTCACATACCTCCATATATGGCGTCCGCGAAGGCCCCTCCCACAGAGTCCCAGGTCACGGAGGTGAGGAGTGACCACTCTCGCGACAGCTTCTGCAGCACCAGCGCCAGGCGAGCCTCGTCATCTTGGGAGATGCGCTTTGTGACCAGGCAGGCGACGCACATCAACTGTTAGTGATAGGAAATTGTGTTAAGAGTAAAGTTGACGTTTCATACGAATATGAACCTTAAGCCTGTGCCTCACTAGGACGCCATGGCGGCGCAGCCAGTTCGCGCAGCCAAATAAATGGATGCAGCTCTATGGTGGGTACCTCACCTCGTAACCGCTTGGTCACGCTGGCGACCATACATTATTTTAGCATCATAACTTGGCTACGCTGCCATGGCGTCTCAGTGAGGCACGGCCCTTATTCTACAAGCGGGTAAGGTTCAATCAACCCTAAACTCGAACGTTTCAGTTGAAGAAGGGATCATACCAATTCTTCCTGACTGATAAGGTCAGGGAGAATATAATTATGAAGGTTTTACCATCAATCAAAGTTATGAATAAAGAGGGTCAACAAACTTCTAAGGGAAAAGTTACCCACAGGTGCTTGTGACAGGTTGCAGATCGCCCGAAGAAATGCGACAGGTGCATGAAATTAATCGTTTCACTAGAACTTTTGCACTTGCAGCGCAGCTGTATTGAAGTAAATTGTCCAACAAAAAGCTCTCGCTTAGGAACATCTGCAATTTGTCACCTAGTCTAGCATTGCCAATAAATGAAGTGCGATCACTAATATCTAGAGTTAGTTAGAGTACATCCATGCATAATATACTGTTTATAGGTACACAAATATCTATATCTATATTTACTAGCTTCTACTCGTACCAGCAGTTTCGCCTGCGTGGAATTAGTATCTACTACTTACAAACTTTCAACCTTCACTGTAATGTAACCCCTTAAGGGATGAATTTCCAAAACCCTTTCGTAGTGCTCCCCTACATTATAAAAGGAAGCCGTGTGCAAAATTTCACGTTCTTATTAGTTTCGGCTGTGCGTTGATATGTCAGTTAGTCAGTCAGTTAGTTTCTCCTATTTAACCGACTTTCGAAAAAGGAGGAGGCTCTATGTTCGACTGTACGCATGTTTTTTTTTTAATGTATGTCCGCCGATTTCTCCGTCAGTTGTGGACAGATTTTCAAAATTCTTTTTTTATTCGAAAGAATATACTCCCGAGATGGTCCCATATAATTTTTATCGAAATTACTTCAGCACTTTTTGAGAAACTGAACAAAAACGAAAAATACGTATACCTCGATGGCGTTTTGGTGTTCTCCAAATGTTTAAATTCCACATTCCATTTTATTGGGGTATTTAGTTCTGGGGTATCACAACTAAAAAGCGAAAAATAAAAAACTTTTTTACAAAAAAAAAACAAACGATTTCCAAAAAAAAGTACACTAAAAATTTAAAAATAACTTTAATTTCGGAAATCGGTGTCAAATAACGAAGAAGTAAAATACAAAGACCGACTTATTTTTAAGTGTATTTTTTTTTTTTTGGAAATCTGCTGTTTTATAAAACCAAGTCGGGTTAGTTAAACCATTTACAACTCAAGAACGGCTGGACCGATTTTAATGATTTTGATTTGTTGGATTTGTCTCCGCCCCGAATAGTAGAATAACTATTAAAACATCGACAAATAAAAATTGAAGAAAATTAATTTTCTCAAACATTTTGTATGGAACAGCTTTTTTGTTTACAGTGTCTGAGGCCGAAGTTCGCCGGGTCAGATAGTTTTAATAATTTACTCAAATATTATGAAAACCAACATTCCAACGTACCCTTTGCCCTACTTAACCTCATAGCTTGACCAAACAATCCACGCTTAGCTAAGCAAATCGATAAATCACTTTTCTCAACTAACCTTACAACAAAATAATCAATTCCGCTACTTTTTACCCGACTTCGGTGGAGCCCAAAAGGAGGGTAATGTTTTATCAGTTTTCTAAATAGGTACTCATTTAAATAAAAATACAATGGTGCCGATTCTGGTTTGCACAAACTAAACTTAATTTAGGCTATTGCTATCTTTTACTCTCTAATAAAACAAGAAAGAGACGGACATAAATTAGAGCTGTCCAATTTAGTTGAACTAATATTTCCATACAAATTAAGGGTACACGTAAAAACATGTCGACTAAAAACACGGTAAAGCGCAAGGCGTAAACTAGTTTGACATCTCTAAATTAGTTCATAGCTATAGCCGTCCTTTTCTCGCACTGCCTTTTAGTAAAAGATAGCAATTCTCTAATTTTAGTTTAGTTATTGAATAAGAGAATTGGCACCAATGACTACGTCGGTGACTAAAAACTCAGAACTTGCAGGCAACACACGTATAGGACATCCCAAAAGGAAATATCACTATTGTCCCAACAACAATAGGCGGGCGGCAGCATCGTCGTCAGTCCTTCGGCGATTGTCGCGCGTGACGTCACTGTCCACCGTGGGACCGACATTGGAGACGCGTGCGCAGCGGTAGAGACTTAATTATTGTAACTACACACAAATAACGTGTGTGATGAATACGGAAACCGAATGACTGTAATATTTTTTTAAATGTCGTAAATGCGTGAAGATTGTTGTTGCTTAGTTCACATGGTTTTGAAGGTATAGCGTTAGCGACCCAGTAGGTATGAAGTATTTTTGAGATAACTAAACAGCAACAAGCAAATAAGACATAGCAGTTTAATCTGACCAGTTATTCCCTTTATCTACCCTAGGGTGGATTCTAGACGAACACTGATAGATAGTCCTACCTAATTGGCCTAGGTATTTATCCAGGCAATGAAACCAAAAACAGAAAACAAATCTAGTTTTTTGAAATAAACCTTTTTAAATAGTTATTTATCCATTTAAAGCTACACTTAACAACTGGGCAATAGCACACTTAACACTGATAACGAAAAGGTATAGTCATTATGAAAGGAATACGTGTGTAAGGTTCTGTAATTAGGCTGTTTTATTAGAAGGGCAGTTCGTAAAATAATAAGGACCTACCCACGAAATTAATATAAAGTGACTTCGTGGACCTACCTACCTCATCATTCTCCTGCCCTTATCCCAATTTATTTGGGGTCAGTGCAAATTGTTTTTGTCGTCCATACTCCACTATCAGTCGTCATCTCTGTAGCCACCCCCTTTTTACCCATATCATCTTTCACACAGACCTACCTAATATGTGGACCTACCTACTTAAGTTAGCGTTAAAACTAAAACAGGTGTAATTAATTGTAATTAGGTACCTATAGCCGCGAATTTAGTAAAAAGGCTGCTAAAACGAAGATATACGTATACAACTTTTTCTTGATAGCTACTACCTGGGGGTCAAGAGTATAGATGCTGGCGGGAAAAATTCCGAATCATTCCCGTCGAATACTTCGGAAGTATTCCGAAATATTCCGAAACTTTGGGAATATTTCAACTGTCAAAAAAAACCAGGAAAATTGACCTTACTACCTATTTTTCAACATTTTTTTATGTCACGTATACATATAGTGACTAATAATACTGTTCTGAAAACTGCATCAAAATCGGTTCAGCCAAACGCGAGATGATCGCGGACAAACATACATAAATACGGTTCAAACTCATAACCTCCTTTTTTTAAATCGGTTAAAATACCAAAACCTGCTCTTAAGTATAACACTTTTCTGAAAACCGCATCAAAACGTGTTTGCTTGCAAGGTTTGCCTTTGTTTGTTTTTATTGACTGGGCTATTATACGCGTTAAGTAGGTAGGTAATGATTAATACCTACCTATGCGACTCGCGAATACTCGCGATGCGTACAGAGGTACATACAAACTAACCAAAAACATAAGTAACCCTTTTTCAAAAAACAAATCAAATATGCTAGGCCTGGTTTTTTATTCCACAACTGACATTTATAAAAATAGCATTCGATTTCGAAATAAGTAGGTACCTACCTAAAAACAAAAGAATAAATCGCAGGCTAACATAGATCTACCTATAAAAATATCAACATATAATTCCCATTGAATTATTCGGGCGAAATATTCCGCGGAAACATTCGATTGCGGGGTACGAATCTTTCTCGCGCGGGTGAAAACTTCTCCGGGGAGCATCTCCGCTCTTACCACACCTCGCACCGCCATCGCCTGCACGCACGACTCGTGGCAGTCGGGCGCGCGCGGCGTGGCGCCAGCGCGGCGGCAGCGGCCGGCGCACAGAGGAGCAGCGGCGGCGGCGATCGACGATCGATGCAAAATACGATTTTTCAGCAAAAAAAAAAAATCTTAGTTAAATTCATTTTGAATAATTCGGATTTAAAGAAACTTTCCCAGAAGTATTCCGGAATTATTCAGAATATTTCAGAAGTTTTGCAACTATAGTCAAGAGTGAATAGGTTACTACTAGGCAATCGTGCTCCATCGTCGACCACATCGCTTACCATAAGATGAGATAGTCGTCAAATGCGAGCCGATCAATGATAAAATATAATCGTTTTACATTGGCTACATAGGCTGCTTTTAGATTTCTAGAATCCACACAAATGTTATTATTTTACGTGTAAATTGGATAAAATCTAGAAGTGCTGTGAATTTTTCCATCAACGGATCTCCGGAAGGATTCACAGCAGTATTTACCAGTCATCACACGTGT
Source organism: Polia nebulosa (assembly GCA_951329385.1). Taxonomy (NCBI): domain Eukaryota; kingdom Metazoa; phylum Arthropoda; class Insecta; order Lepidoptera; family Noctuidae; genus Polia; species Polia nebulosa. The sequence continues at coordinate 7,169,660 of OX589591.1, read as the reverse complement.
TAGCTTTAGCTTGTAACAGGGCATTCACGCTTTGAATGGGCTTATGGGCTACGAAGACTCCACCCTTTATGTCGCGGAAAACACATTATTCCAAACACTATCCTTCTTTTAGACTAGTAAACCTCGGCTTTTAATTCAAGAACTTCAAACTTATGTGCAAAAGGCAAATTTCATGCCAGTCGAATTTATGTTCTCAACTTCGAATTCTTAATTCAGAAACGTGAAGTTAGATAACGGAGTGAGAACTTAGTCACTAAGCTCACTCAATTTTTCTGCATCCTACCTACAGATTTACAATTCAATCGCCATTCCTAGGTAACAATTAGTCGTTAGCGACACTACGCCTATTATCATTAATTCTACAAAGCAAGTAATGTATCAGGTTGTATAATAATAATAGACATTGAACCTGCGATTCAAGGCGGTTATTACTGCGTAATTACGTGTTACATACAGAATTGATTGCTATGGCTGATTCACAGCTAAGACACTTGTTTTATTTTTTTGTGAAAAACAAATAAATCTGAATTAAAAGCACGGATTAAATTAATTCTTATGTAGAAACCCGAACAAAAAAAACTTCAGCTTGAAAATTCTTGATCTTTCCTAACCTTTTTTTTTAATTGATAGGCTCCAGCTTGACCACTATCTCACCTGATGGTAAGCGATGATGTGGTCGAAGATGGAGCACGCTGGCCTAGAAGTAACCTATTCACTCTTGTCGTAAAGACCCAGGTTGTAACCTACTCGCAGCTAAATGCATTACAAGTTGACACTTAGTAAAGGCTATTGTCTTATTGTTTTCTAGTAGCGTCACCATTTATCTTTTTCCCGTAGTTAAAACTTGCTGCCTAAAGAGTTTCTTTGTAAAAACGTAAATCTGGGAACTTTGAATAACAGGAAAATCCTTATTTGATTTACCTCGAGCTTGAGAAAAACAAGAATAAAGAAACGGACTGCTAATTCTCTTAGTTTTGTTTGAAGACCGTACTTTAATAGTAATATTCAACAATGTCATCTTTCCAAACAACATTGATAACAAATGAACATCCCAAAATGGTGGTCCAATTAGCACTTGACAACAGCTTGGGAAAGGTCAGAATATGACTTGATCCTGTACCTAACCGCTGTAGAATCATCTCATTAACATTTAAAAGATATTCAACCTTTGTTTCATGACCCTCTCACCAAATAAGGTGATCTCAAAGCGACTTATGCGCGCTACCAATGAAATTGCCGTAGAAGTGGTCAATCCATAGAGCAACACGGGCCACCGACGTACCGGTGGGTCAATCAAAATTGTACCATTGACACAAAGCAGAAGAGTAACCCCTACATTCAAGTGCATTGCTGGTACATTCCTTTCATATATAACATTCATTTCTGCAACAATACATCCGCCATTCTGACCCACACATCTGAATAAAGACTTCCAAGTTGAGTATTTGTCAAACTCGACTTTAACCTGAAAATCTGTTTAACATTGGCACTAAAGAATACGTTCGAAGTCACGTTATTTAACGTTCTCGTCACTCCGAATACTTAAGTAAAAAACCAAGGCCCTTAGTAACCGAAATGATTTTTTTGGGTGGACCGGTGTCTGGTACATGGTGGACAGGACACCCCACCCACCACATGCACAAAACGTTTTGGGAACGCATACATTGTGTACAGCCGAGGAGTGAAATTCCCTACCGGACTCTGCGTTTCCTGATACATACAACCTGAATAGGTTACTTCTAGGCAAGCATGCTTCATCGCCGACCACATTATAGCATACCATCAGGCGAGATTGTGGTCAAGTGCGAGTCCATGATTGTTAAAAAAAGGTGGGTACTTATTATGAGATTAATTAAATAACTTATCGTTAGCAAACGCACCTTGGTTATGCAACTATACCTGCCTTCCAAGAATTTTCTCTGACCGACTAAGCTTGTTTACGTATCTACCAGTTGTTAAACAGTTGACGCCATGATAAGGTAGTGCAGTGCAGCGTGAAGTTGAAAGTGAAATGGTTTTGTTATCAGCGAGCTTTATCGCCGTGCGTTGAAACCGAACTTTATGAATATGCATGAGATTTTTGATAATTTCGAAAAAACAAAAAAAACCGAGAAGTAGATATTAAACTTATATGAAATTCATGCCGCAAGTTTAACCAACATACCGAAAAGGTGATAAGCTAGAATGAGATTTTTTAACAGACTTCAAAAAAGAGGAGGTTCTCAATTCGTCTGTTTTTTTTTTGTGTTTGTTACGCGATATCACTGCCCTTTGTGAATTGATTTTGATTAATATTTTTTTGTATGGTAGATCATACTTCAGAGGTAGTCCCATATAAATTTTATCGAAGTTGATTCAGCAGTTTTTGAAAAAACCAACATAAAAAATATATATACACAGATGACGTTTTGGTTGTCTCCAAATGTTCAAATTCCATGTTATTGGTGTTATCCATTCGGGCATAACTTTAATATTTTTAGTTTTACTTCTGGTGTACAAAAAAATAAATAAAAAAAAACTAAAAAGGGAAATATAAAAAACTTTTTTCAAAAAATACAACCGGCTTCTAAAAATTGCAAAATAACTTATTTCATATGTCGGTCTCAAATAAACAAAAAAAATATATACACCGACTACCGAAATTAAAGTTATTTTGCAATTTTTAGAAGTCGGTTGTATTTTTTGAAAAATGTTTTATAAGATAATTTCAAAAACTAGGGAACCAAGAATTTTTTTTTAATGGGTTTGTAGTTACGCTAGTATTACATTATGCGCTCTGGTCTAGGTCAGAGGTGACAGAGATTACCCTTAAATAATCAATACAACATGTCGCAAGTTCAAGTAACAAACTTACCGAAAGGTAACCGGTTCAAATAAGCAGGCGTTCAAATTCGAATATAGAAAATCTGCAGGTGCAGTGAACAAAAATATCATAGTTTGTTAGTTTCAGCTGTAATCCAATTTGAATTGAAAAACTACGATCGATTTAAATATGCTTTGATGTAGGTACATAATTATGTTCTTCCTAATATTATATTATGCTATGAGGCTATGCTACAGGTTAAGGGTACTATCTACACCACATAACTACATCACCATAACTTAATTATACACAACTAATAAATAAATAAATTAAGCCAACTTACACAACAAACTTAATTCTACAATCGCTTACTATTACTATCCAATACACATAACAAGCATCCGATAAATACCACGTTACCAAATCAAAGCAGCTTGCATCACCGATGGTGTTGCAATATGTTAAGTTACTTACGAACTCGACAATCTTCAGCGCGACCCACTTGTCGCACACCGCCATGCTGCGGCAGCTGCGAGCTGGTCCCTTGCACTAAACACACACGAGCCAACACTCTCGGGAGTTACGCGGGTGACATAACACACGCATACTTTACAAGCAGACATCCGCGCGACGCGACCGCCGTGTTTTGTTTGAGGCTAGCGACCATTTTCACGGTGCGCTTGATAGATATGAGTGACATTGAAGGAAAACTTGAAGCGCCTCGGTGTGGGCGAGCAGCGGTCGTGAATGCAAGGCTCGACTGCGTGCCTGCAGCTTATCTATCTTAGTAGGGTTCGCGATACAGTTCCACGGCGAATGTAACAGCTTGATATAAAACCATTTATTAGATTACTCGTAAAACGCAGAAAAAGCAAAAAGCTGCCAAAAACCCTTAATTAGTGAGAAGGAAGCAAGCAACGAAATAAAACAGCAAGGACATTAAACCATTATACTTAAATTTATTAATCAATTACTGGCATGCAATATTATTTAAAAATCTCATAAAACATCGAGAGATAAATTCATATTGTCTCGTTACAAAATGTTCAGATTTTGTTAATCGCATGTAGATAATTTCATAATGCTGAGTTTATTCATTGCTGAGAAAACAGTTCCAAATTGATTTACTTAAAACCTGATTTTAAATAAGACTTATTCATACACAGAAATAGTACAATAACATGAATATTTATTTCGTTGAAAAAACATCAAAAAATGCAGATTACCAGTAGTGCAATAATCCTAACGCGGCCGCCTGCCGCAGCGGGCGGCCCGCAGTTGCCCTTAATTCATATTATCTATAACATTAAAACAACATTGTAGACTCATGCTTAAAATATATAGATGCTGCCTTATAAAAAGCTTCAAATTTTAATACATAAATAATTATGCCGTTCAATTAGATTCTTAATTAAAATACATTTAGGATTAAATTAAAATAATGTCTAAAATAAAATACTAAATTTACCTCTCTTATGCCCTTTACCAGGAGTGCAAGAGATAAACAAGTAGGCAGTTTGTAGTGCAAAATAAACTGGACATACTGTAAGGAATATACTAATGCTATACTGTAAGGGCAATACAATACAACACATTCATAATTGTTCGAATATGTTATCTATTAAAAATGTATTTAAATTTGATCATATACAATTGATTCTGAAACATTTTCAAAGCTAATTGCAGTACATAAATGGGGATGAACCCGTGCAATAATGCTGCAGCCAAAATGGACGCTGACTACACAAACATTATACCATTCAGATCCCAGTATAATGGCTATTTGATTTGATTAGACTTTATAAAAGACATAGTAAAAAGGACTGTCCTGTACTCAATTGGTTTTTCAGGTATTATGTAACATTGTAAAAGAAACATAATTTATTGTAAACACGATTAAACATATCAGTGAATCTTGTATGATAATGTCCGAATGGTAACAGTTCAGGAATCAGTATTCATTTCAAAACATAAAATCAGTGCACGTCGGAAATTGTTCCGTAAACGCTATCCCCAAAAGAGAGATAAAAGTGTGTTTTCGTAAGCATTGTCGTAAATCCATTTCACGAACTATGGTCGACCGCAAGAAAATCCTTTTGGATTAGAAAAAAAAGTAGATAGATTAATAACGATTAATTAATTTGAGAACATGGTTCTCAAGACGTTTTAAGTTTATTATTGTATGGAACTTTCGAAAGCGCACTCTATCTTCAGAAGCATTCACATAGAAACAGTGAGTTATCTATCTCCCACACTCCACCACACCCCATAAATAATGCACGATGCTAACGAGACAAACATTGTGCATCCTAACTTAATCATGCAATAAATTAATCAACATCAACAAAAATTAAACAAAGACAGGACAGTTACACGACAAAAGCATTGATATTCTCGTGAGAATTTAGATCTAACACGCTAATGAAGGAGCTCATAATTAAGATAGTGTACCGAATTATTGTTTTCAATAACGAAGTAATTTTCGTAAAAGTTGTCATGCATAATTAGTAAATAATCGTTATTGAACTAAGATTTGAAAATCTGCGCGTAGACCAAGTTAATTAAATGCCAGTAATATTTCTCAATTTATTGATCAATGCTCGTGTAGAACTATCCCGTTGGCGTGCAAACATCGCGTGCACTCACTGGCTGTCCTTGCCGGGGGTGATGAACTCCTGCAGCGGGTGGCGCGCGGTCCAGGGGTTGAAGTCGCGCGGCTGAGGCGGCGCGGGCATGCGCGGCGCGCCCAGCCCCGAGCCCGGCGCTCCCGGGGGCGCCCACACACCCGCCTCGCGACCTGCCAGCCCCAGCCCTCCACCGAACCCCAGCGACGTCATCGAAGACACCAGTGACTCCATACCATTGTTAATGCGGTTCGACCACCTAATAAGGAAAAGGTTAAAGTAAATTTTGAGACTCCTTGTAACGAATTGACCAAGTTAACCCTACTATTTCGAAGGTTAACCACTTACTCAGCGGCGGCAGCGGCATTGCGCTGAGCCTCGTGAATCATACGCAGACGACGAGCTTGGGACCACGGCTCCAGAGTGTAGGATGGCACAGCGGGCGGCGGCGAAGTTGTCGCAGGCTCTTCAGGCGCACGAGTTAGTTCTACGCCACGCTCAGGGGTCCAGCGACCAACCTTGAGAATGATTTAATCCGGTAAGCTAAGCCAAAAATCTCAAATCCATCACTATCAGATCTATAGATCTCACAAATCATTATTGTCAGATCCACAATAAAGACTCACTTGGTCCCGATCAAGGACCGGAACAGAGGCTGTACAACGAAATGCCAATGCCAACATGTGAAGGGACCCGAATAAAGTCAGTTGTCACATTAACTTACCTCTCGATATTGCTTCAGTAGTTGTGGCGATTGCGGCAGCGACCAATCCACTGCAGGTCTAGCGCCACAGCCCCAAGCGGCAGCAGCGGCCGCAACAAGTGCCTTCCTGGCCATCGCAGCGCCACGGTGGGACTTGTACTCCACGATAGCCGCGCACGACGCAATAGAGCGACGAATGCGGACTTCTTGTACCTCATCCGTCAACGCGTACAACAGGCGCACGATCTCCGCAGACGGAGTGGTCGGCGGAATGCGCGATATGAAGATGCGGCAGTTGTTGATGGATGGGCACACGCCTACAACAGTTTATCATTTTTAAAACGGTTTAAAAAAAAAGAAAATGTTTCAGTAATTAATTTGTTTTGTATTGACTCTCACCTAACTGCCAGGAAGGTCTTATCATGTAGTTGTTGAACATCCGAATAGCATTGCTCGCTTCGGCATCAGTCGTATACATCGCGAAAGCATACCTAGACATTGAAAATTATATTTTATACAAAACAACATTTATAAATTAATTATTCAAGTTGCAAAAAAGGTCCTTACCCTCTATTCCAGCCAGAGAAGTTGATCATGAGGCGGAACTCAAACAGTTCGCCAGCCTGGCGAAACAGCGGCACCAGAGTATCTTCGAAGCAGTCATGAGGAATTCTTCCGATGAAAACCTATGAAAAGGAAACACGCAGTTTTTATTTACCATATTATCGCCACGCTCAGCATCGTCTAGAGCAGTGGTTTTCTACCCTGTGTTCCGTGGACCACTGGTTGAACACAGAGCTTAAACACTGCAGACCCACCGTACCCCTTGGCCGTACCTCTGACGGTAAGGTGGGATTTTTTTTAATATACCATCAGGTAACAGTGTTGTATCTTGTATCGCTAGTTAAAATCCCTAGGTATGCCACACAATGCCGAATGTTCAGCCGGAAATGTGCTAACGACCGTCGTAAGTAAGGCAGGTTGACGAAGACCCGCTGCGCGGGGCTCCTATTTCTGTTTGCAGGGTTTAAAAGATCCTAATCCTAATAATAATCCGAAGGGGATGACGGGGGCGTTCGCTCGCTTTGCTCGTTCACCGTAGCCCCCGTCATCCCCTTCGAACCTAACCTTACCTGTCCATGTCGGGGTGCCCTACGTTCCCGAGCTCGCTTCGCTCGCTCTTGGACAAACGTACGTCGCAATGGTAGACTTTCTGGTTTAATTTATGTGCAATCAGTACATATTTGATTTACAATAATTATTTTGATGTAAAAAATATATTATTGATGTAAATAATTTAGTGATACCATAAGTTTTTTGATGTGGATTTAAAAATAAGTTCATAAAAAGGTGCGATAGCTGTTTATAATTTTCTGTCCGCCTAATATCTTTATCAGCACAGCACAAAGGTCACTTCATATAGTGGTATCGTTTAACTTTAAAATTCCCTGCGTACCACCAGAGGTACGGCCAGGGGTACGGTGGGCTCGGCACTCAGGTTAAATATGGCCCGCGGCGTTTCGGTTCCGGCCAGATTCGGCCAAAAAAATCCTGGTTTCACCTGGAGTGTCGGCTTCGGAAAGTGGCCCAATATTCGGCTCGAATGAAACTAGCGTCTGCGCTGAAGGTTGTGATAGAGACCTAAAAACCGACTGTTTCGTTCGTCTGTGTCATCATTTGTGTGAAATCGTCGTTTTATTATTTTATTTAGCATTTTATGAAAGTTAGGGCTGCTTTTTCAATGGTCTGATAACTTCATCATTCTCCTGCCCTTATCCCAATTTATTTGGGGTGGGTCAGCGCAACATGTCTTTTTCTTCCATACTCCTCTAATGGTCTGATAACTTATTCACGACAATTTTTTTTTGATTTTGCCGTTTTTCTGTTCCCACTTGAGTTTCGGTTTCGGTCGAAACTGGAAGTGAAACCTAACATTCGGTTACGGTTTCGGCTAAAAATCGTGTTTCGGTCGGACACTGTAATTTAAATTGATGAACTTTCTCTCAGAAATGTTGTGATTGCTCTAAGTAGTTTCTTTACTTTTGATTTTGAATTTACTAGCGATCCACCTCTGATTTGCTCGGGTACAAATTATACACCTAAATCTTCCTCATGAATCGCTTTCTATTGGTGAAAACCGAATGAAAATACGCTATGTAATTTTTGAATTTATCGTGTACAGACGCGGCGGGGGACTTTGTTTTAAAATATGTAATGATGTTAGATTGCAGTCAAAAGAAATTTGGAAATCTAGAGATATAGTGCTGCGAATTCGCAGCGCGAAAGAGCGCTCAACTTGTCACGGACGGACCGCCTTCGCAGCCGTCAGTTTCTACTTGTTTCATAGTACAAGTACTGCAAGTATGGAAACTGTTTAGAATGCCGCCAGCAGGGGTCGCCGCGTACCCGGACCTGCGGACGGCGAGTAGCGGGTAGCTCGCCGTCCAATCGCAATCATGACGGGGCCCATCATGGCCGATGCCTGCCCAAGTGCCCAGGGGTTGTGGATAAATTCGAGTTACCGCGCTCCTGGGCATTCAGGGCAGGGAAGAAATAGGGGTGGGTTTTAGTGAGTAAAAGTCTGTCACGCCGTCCCGCTCCACCCAGAGCGGAAGATGACATTGGATGATGATTCCCCAAACCCCAAAAAAAAATGGGGTTACCGCGTGCCGAGTAAGCAAAGCGCTGTTTTATTTATTAAAAGTCTCTCCGCGACAAACAAAAGGTTGCTATACCAAAACTGAAGGCGCAAAGAACGTTTTAATTTTTTTCCGAGTGAATGGTCAACTCAAAATAAAACCAGACCTTTCTATAAAAATGTTCAAGCTCGCTATTGAGTCTTGCTTACTAATTCCTAGTCCTACTAACTTTGTTACTTTATGTTTGTGTTTGTGTGTTATGTTGTTGTTAGTCACGTAAATTGTAAGTTCTAACACTAGTCAATTACTTCAAGAGGATGTATTTTGTCCCATAAAAACCAGACTGTTCGACGAAAATAAATCGCTTGTTTGGATGAACAGGGCCTTATCTAAAAACACCGGCCAAGTGCGAGTCGGACTCGCGCGCTAAGGGTTCCCCGTTCCGAACAAATCATTTTTTTTTTCAGGTTTTTTTTACTACGTTAATTTTATATATTACTTACTGGCCCTAAAATTGTTTTGATTTGTACTCCCAAAAGTCGTCAGATAAATCGCTAAACCATTTTTGTCGTCAAATCTTATTTTTTGTAGCTAAGACAAAAGTCGTAGCGTAAATTGTAGCGATGCGATTACTCCCCTAAATTGTAGACAATTTAAGAAGTCAAAAATCGGGACCATCCAATCTCACTAAATCGGACTAACTGCTCTAACTGCTATTATTACACCTCCCGATTTCCTAAATTGGCTCCCTTGAAATTTAATAGTGTAATATAAAGGATGATTCACGTTACACCGTGCGGCCACCGAGCCTCGGCCGTGCCCCAGCCGGGGCACGGCCGGGGCTCGTCCACCGGGCTAGTCATTCATGCTACACCGGGCTGTCACCGTGCCGCCACCGGGCCCCGGCCGGGGCACGGCCGAGGCACGGCCGGGGCACGTCCGGGGCACGGCCAAGCATGGATCAGTTCATACAAAAAGTATAATAAAGATATTTGACCGTGCAATTGTTTCCCGGCCGGGGCACGGCCGGGGCACGTCCGAGCCCGGTGCACACGTTCATGTTACACCGTGTCGCCACCGGACCGAGCCCTGGCCGTGCCCCGTCCGTGCCTCGGCCGTGCCCCGGCCCGGTCTAGCATGAATCACTTCATACAAAATGTATGCAACAATCTTTCACCGTGCCGCGGCCGTGCCACGGCCCGGTGGCGACACGGTGTAACGTGAATCATCCTTAATAAGGTAATAAGCGCCCGGCGACGTCGCCATAGCATTAGCATTTAGTGCTATACAGGCTACTTATTTTTTTTTTTTAGAGATTGGTTTTCGCTTGACTCTAGTCTAGATCAGACGTGATAGAGAGCGAGCTTACCCAGAAGAAGTCTGGCATGCCACATGGCCAAATACACTCCCTAAGTGCAACGACATTACTGGGCGTGAGTCACGTGACAGTGCTCTGCCAGTCGTTGCCATACATTTTGCACGAAGCGTTAGCGCTATTATAAAAGTTATTTGGCTAAGGGAGCAGCATAACAGAGAACAGCTGATTTAAAGTGAATGCTCCAGGGTAGCCCGCGAAATTCAAATTTTCTTACGTTTTTTGCATTTTGCAGATCAGTGTCAGGTTGTATCTTGGTCAAAATTTGATTCGCGGCCGTAGCAAGTATGTATTTATAGAATTATAATCATTAAAATATTCAATACAACTCTCTCAGTTAGAATTGATTCCAAATGTAAGTATTTCATGGAAATCATGACATTTGGCATCAATTCTAACTGAGAGAGATGTATTGACGATTTTAATGATTATAATTCTATAAATACTTGCTACGGCTTGCTACATTGCGTAAGCGTGAACGATAGCAGAAAAGTAATTTGTCTCACCCCCCAGAACCGCCAGTTAGTTTTATTTATTTAAGTCAATCTCGACCTGAGTCGAGTAGGTGTATACATTTTATCAAGCACGATCCCACCAAACGACAAGATAAGGAATTTTAGTCAAGCGGCAAGTCGCACCTGCGGCGCATTCGGAGTCTAGGACCTCTCGGACTATCGGACCCAGAACCAAAATGTATTCTCGAGTCAAGCAACCACAAGCCGCTTTTTCCCGTGCCGTCGCTATAGCCTGCCGATTGTTAAGTATTTTCTAATAACCTAAGACGATGAGCGGAAAAATAACAAGCTAGGCTAATAAATCAAGTGAAGGCTACTTCAGACTCGGAGCTAATTTTATGAGAAGCGGGCGCGGGCGGCCAATGCACCAAAATTCGCCCGCCCATTGACAACCCTGGGAGTTGCACCAAGCATGCAGGCACGCATAGGTATCTAATCTAGATGAAATAAATTACAAAAGACAAAATACAATGAGTGGTACAAATACCTACAATCCTACTCAAGACCATACCTACCGCTCTATCTCTATCCATCCACTTCATTGGGTACGGTACCTACCGCGTCTCCCACGCGCGTGAAATAGCAAAGCGCGGCAATATTGTAAACAAACGTGGACGCAGCCAGTAGGTATAATAAATTTAATTAAATGTACACTAAGCTAAACAGAAAGGGGACACTCAGAGTCCCGAGTTCTCCTGAGTTGACATTCGCAGGGCTATCTCCACGACATTTAAATGAATTAGAATCCGCAGAGAACTCAAAATAAAAGGAGAAAATGGTAGGTAGCTGATGTCAAACTGCTCATACATACCTCACAATTCCTTGAGGGCTCAGGGCCACTCCAGGCATGGGGAGCCTTTCTGTAAATCCTTTGGCCATTTATTTGTGTAAGAGTATAGGATGTATTATTTTCAGTAAGGGATAGTAGTCTTGATGATAATTCATACTGATTCACTTCACTAGACGAATAATGCTTAACAGGAGGCATTTTCAGCCAATATAAATATTTTTCTTATTAATAATATTTACGAAATTATTTTTACGAAGCAGACGCGTTCGTGATTTCCCAAAAAAAGAAACGAACGGAGCTGAGAGCCGATTTTTTTCTCAGAAAAAGAAAATGGCGCTTTTGTCAACAAAATGGAAGCTCTCCTCAGTGACCTTCAACGTAAATCATAGTCAAATTAAATTACATTTGTTGAAAAAAATGGACATAAAATCCATTTTTTCAGTAATAATCGTTTTTTTTTTTACAAAGAATTATTTGTTTCGTTTGGTTATTACAAACACTGATATAAGACAAAATTAGAATAAGCGACACGATTTGATCAGGAAATCAGTTTGAATTCAAAATGAGATAGAACAAGATGGTGTTTTCTTAAAATTATCAATCAATTTTCAAGTTTAAAAAGCTAATAAAAAATGAAACAAATTTATACTTATTTTTAAGGTTTTTTTTTTCCGATATCGAGTATAAATTTTAATTTTTAACCTTTTGGTGATGGTCTTTTTTTTTTTTTGGGATGGGAAGTCATCCAATGACTTCTCCCGCTCTGGGTGGAGCGGGAGGGCGTATCAGACTATTACTGACTAAAACCCACCCCAGTTCCTTCCCTGCCTGAGTGCCCAGGAGTGCGGTAACTCATTTTCAGAATTTATCCGCTACCCCGATTTTGTGAAGGTACGATCGTTTTGTGCCTGGTTCTTCTACAAAAGTTTGAAGATATTTTGTAACAAAAGTCTTAGCTTGAATTTAGAATGTAAATATATTATTTAGACAATTATGTAACACATCTGAATATTCTGAATGTGTACTGAAAAGAAAAAGATATGTTAGAAAAAAAATAATAGGGCGACAATATTAAGCATAAATTGCAGGACAAACGGATCATTTGCAGATGCGCAATTCTGCTTTGCTACTTCATTCATATCGTAACTACTTCTTAGTTGCATTCTTAAAATATAAATCCGTCTGGTTTTCGAGTTCATTCGTAATATTTGTTGCTTAGTAAAATACTCTAGCTTTTCTTGATTCATTGCAGTCATGACTTCTTGACTAATAGCTGTGACAGCTTCCAACTGTATTGAACTGATATCACTCTCAGGAATACCTAAACAAAAATATCACGGATTGGCCTTTAAAACTGTTTTTTATTTTTTTTAATTCCCCTAGGGTTGGATAAGTGACGAGTGAAATCACTGTTAAAGTGCTAGAGTAGGCTAGAGTATAATATAAACAAATAATTATTATTACACCAGACAAAGCTTACATGTGAGTATTGCACTGAGTCTGCCTACTTCATGCGAAGACCATTTGTATGGTAAAGAGGGAAATCTTGTGTATGAAAGATCTTATTTTGACGGGTTTATAAACTTGAAACTGGTACCAAATGTTTATCGTAGAAAATAAAAAAGTTTGTTGTAAACTGATGGGGTATTCAAGTTTGAATGGTCCCATCTTAACGCTTGCTCCGATTACGTTGAAACTTGGCACAACTACTTAATTTTACACCGGCCAAAACTTACATGTGAATAATGCACTGAGTCTGCCTATTTCATGCGAAGACCATTTGTATGGTAAACCGTAAGCATCGCGATTAACGGCTATCGAATAAAGAGTCTGAAACAAACAAGATACGACTACATTAAATAAATATAAAAATAACACAAAGATTCTGATACAAATAATTTGAAAAAAATTATTATTATTACTCTGGTTTGGTTTGTGTTACATTTTCCAGCTTTGTTCAGGGTTTCCAAGTTAAGTTCCTTGAAAGTATTAGGAGATATCTTTTCCAAATCAATTGATGGGAAACCACATAGTAAGTATCCGAGTTCATTGATATATGTGCTGTTTTCATACCATGTTTCCCCGAAGTAGCGTCTGTAGGCAGCCGCTAAAATACCAAACTAAAAAACAAACATAATATATCGAATAATTTGTAAAAGATAAACATTTATCTTTCCAATCTATACATATATATAAAAGGCATTGTAACGACCGCTGGTCGTAGAAACGTAAAGTTTGGAGGACGTACTCCTTAATTCCTTATACAAAATTATGTATGGTAGGCATCTGATAAGAAAGGCAAAAATCATCTTAAGCCGGGGAAAATAAAGAAATCTTTTGTATGGAAAATCTTATTTTTTGGGTTTATAAACTTGAAACTGGGACCAAACGCTTAACGAAGAAAATAAAAAAGTAATAAGGGGTATTAAAGTTTGTATGGGAGAATCTTAACGCTTGCTCCCCGTGAAGTTAAAACTTGGCACAAATACTTTTGATAAAAAATAATGTAATGGATTTTTCAAAAATCAATTCCATAGAGGGGTGAAAAGGGGCGTTGAAGTTTTTTAAGGGGTGGGTTTTACTGCTTGCTTTAATTACCTCGAGAACAGATAAAAACCATCAAAGTTTAAAATAATTTAAAGGATCAAACGGTTTTTGAGGTGAATCTTCTTTAGAATATTTGTGATTTGAAACTTGATGAAACGAAAAAGCGACACTAAAAAAAATACAACCGACTTCCAAAAAAAAAAATACACAAAAAAATTGTAAAATTAATTTAATTTCTGGAGTCGGTGTTTGTATTTTATTTCTTCGTTATTTGACACCGACTTTGGAAATATATAAAATTTTTAGTTAGTTGAGTTATATACAATTTTTAGTACATTCTCTTTTTGGGAAGTCGGTTATATTTTTTTATAAAGGTTTTATTTTTTTCTTTTTAGTTGTTGTACTCCAGAACAAAAACTAAATATTAAAGTCATGCCCAAATTGATAACCCCAATAACATGGAATTTAATCATAATTGGAGGAAACCAAAATGTCATCTGCGTACACATATTTTTAGAAAATCCGTACATAATTGACAGAGAAATCGGTGAACATACTTAAAAAAAAAACATACATACAGTCGAACATAATACTTCCTACTTTTTTCGTAGTCGGTTAAAAAAGACAAACATATTCGTCCATAAGATTTAGCATGCGAGAGAATGAGATAGAATACAGAATTGCAGTCGCTGCTTCGATTTCGGAAAGTTTCACTTCTACTGCGAGTGAACCGCACATGTTTTTTTTTTCATTATCAACCCCCTTCAGATTGAAAAGGGAAAAACATTTTGATTGAAAAATCTAATTCTTTCGATTTAGAAATTTGAACTTAGTGCTTACATCTAGGTAGATAAATAATAAAGATCGCAACGATTAATATTGCAAAATTACCCTTAAAATGGGGTGGAGGGGTGTTGAATATAGACAATCTAAAAATTAAATGACGCTCAAGATGCAATACACGCATTAGGTACACACCGATGGAGGTAACACACTGATTAAACTAGCCTTCACTTAAAAATAACCCGTATTGAATTGGGCCATCTATTTAGGAGTTACGATGCTACAGATAGACCCGCTCACTGACTAATTAAACTTCGAGCGTTAAAAAAGGTCGTGACATAGTCTTCCTTTTCTAGTTTCGATAATGGCAGCTAATCTCAGTGGACTAACCATCGAAGCGGGAGATATTTCTTTAGTGCACGAGTTTGTGCGCAAACACAGGTACACAGTTGCACTGTTATAGTCCAATGGGTTGGGAATCTGATTTGACCAGGGAGAGATTAGCCACTGGACCAACTGATTGACGTGCTGTCCGTAGCACGAGGGCATTACACCACCCGTGAACTTTCAAACTTTGGGCTACCATTGAGAAATCTATACTATGTAACATTTAGGTATAAATGCCAAAGTAACTGTGTCTGTTACCTCTTCACGTCAACGCGTCAAGCCCCTCATTAGCAGACACAATTAAAAACCTATTGTCGCTTCTCCTTAAGGAGACGCGAGGGGCCTGACGAATTAACACCTTAACGGATTAGGATGAAATTTAGCACACGGGTAAAACATGTCCTGGAATAGGACATAGGATAAATTTTTTATCCTGAGGGTATGTTCCCTTGGAATAATTTTCGATTTGCACACTGACGAAGCCGCTGACAGAACCTATTCTTATTTATACAGGCTGTAACGGAAAGGTGTGGTCAAATTTTAGTAGCCGGTTCTGCCCATGGAAATGAACAACTTTCTCTAAGAAAAAATAGAAAATTCCCAAAAAAAAATTGAACTTGCCATACAAAGTTATCATCAGCTGATCAATATTTGAATAGGGAGAAAAAAAAAATTAGAATTTCCTCAGATTTTCTTGAAGAAAGTTGTTCATATCGATGGGCAGATGCAGTTCTTAAAATATGTCCACACCTTTCCGTTACACCCTGTATACTCGTATTTTTTTAAGGTCCTCTTGATTTTGCTTGAGCTATAATCATCTGCGTAAATTATTACGAAGTTTTACCTTCCGAGGTTGCAGTTTAACATAGTGACTGGCAAAATATTTGAGGACAGATGGATCGCCAAAATTAACATAATACAAATCTTCTTCAGGTACAACATTTAAAAGTGTCCCAAAGGCTAAAAATTCTCGACCTTGTAAGAAAGCTGCAGTTTTTCCATCTGAAACAATATAAACCGATAAGGTATCATGACAAGTAGGGTCAGCGATTACCTTTATGCCTGGTTTGTTTCATATTTTTGTTTATTTCCTTTCTAATATATTACTTACCAGTCAGAATATCCCATGCCAATAAGGCTCTGGAAATTGGTATCATTTTTTTCTTTGTATTTGCTAAAATGTGCAATATCGAATCCGGATCTAGTCTCAAAAATGAACTTGGCGGTCCGAAAAATATCATATTCATTGATTGTTCCACTCTTATTCTATTATCCAATTCATCATAGAATTCATCATATACTTCAAGGTGTTCTAAAAAGTATAACATTAATAAAAGCAAAAGCTCGACTTTGTGCTGTACGTTTAAAGATAATAATTCCAGAAAGTATTTTTTTCCTTAAACCTCAGAAGTTTCGGACTTCTACTAAACTTGTTCTACTTAGCCGGCAGTTTTAGTTCGGTAGTCAACATGCCTTTTTCAGGCACGGCTATCATTGAATTTCTATCGTCTTCGTAGTCGAGACTCAGGTCTTCTATTGACTCAGTGGAACTCGCAGTACACGAAGCACTCGTTATTAAATAACTGGAAACGGTAATGTTCAAAGTCATTCTAAATCTGGACGATAAAAAAAAATATAACTACATTTTAGAAGAATTTAAAACGAAAAAAAAAAAATTAGGAATTATCAAAAATAATGGTCGCCCTACCTTTGGCGAAAATTTGTTGGTTAAATTTTTTTAATATAATCAAAATATATACCTATTAATTAACAAAATTAGAACCACATTATAGAGCATAATGTTCTGAACTTTCATATTTATTTCGTAGGAAATCGAATTACTATTATTTTTAGACCTTCGGAATACTTTTGTTACTTTCGTAAATTGAACGTAATGCAATGTAAAACAGGAAATCAAGGTGGTTGTTTGAGTTAGAGTTATACCTTGAAATATTTCAAGATATCTTTGGTAACTACAGATAACAAAATACCAGATTAAATTCTGACTACCCTACCCTGAATAAAAGTTATTAAAAGGCGAGAGAGGTCCTTATTTCTTTTCCTAGCGTCATAAGGAAATCAATCTCGTTTATGTATTTTCTGGGACATTTTCCTTGGCAGGTAGTTAAAATAATAAATTTACACCATCGGCCCCTATGGATGCACAATCACAAAATACATATACTCCTAACGGAGTGCACAGCCGTAGTGGCCCAAAGACTTGTGGCCATCTTTTGCCCCAGTTCAAAGAGTTTAATAACTATATGCCCCGGTTTATGTGTTGGAGTGCAGTAGCTCTAATATAATACAATAAGCAGTAAAGGCTCAATTACACCTTCCGATTTCAAGGGACCCAATTTAGGAAACAGGAAGGTGTAATAGCAGTTAGAGCAGTTAGTATCCGATTTAGTGAGATTGAAAGGTCCCGATTTGACTTCCTAAATTGTATACGATTTAGGATAGTGTAATCGCATCACTACGATTTTGAGCTAAGTGTTGCCAATTTAGCGACTTTGTCGCTATAAATGGGCCATTAGTATTTTTAAATGTGTTTTAGAATAAAATTTAATTACCCAAGGTAAAAGAAAAAAAATCTGAGTCCGCTCTTTTTCTTTTTTGGTCCGCTCCTGGTAGAATCAGTTTTAGAGACTTTATAGCGACTTTCATATTCTGTATAAGGGCTTAAATTTGTAAGAGTTGGCAACACTGCCGATTTAGGATTCCGATTTAGGAGTCAAATTTAGGATAGTGTAATCGCTAGATTCCAAAGAGTACGAGTATAAATTTCCTAGATTCGCTAGCTTCCTACTTCTTAGTTAGATTGTTCCCAAATTGGGTCCCTTGCAGTCGGAAGGTGTAATTGAGCCTTAAGCTCTAATGTCATGTTTTGGATGCTCCAGGGTAGCCCGCGAAATTCAAATTTTCTTACGTATTTTGCAATTTGCAGGTCAGTGTCAGGTTGTATCTTGGTCAAAATTTGATTCGCGGCCGTAGCAAGTATATATTTATAGAACTGTAATCATTAAAATCATCAGTATAACTCTTTCAGTTAGTATTAGTACCAAATGTCATGATTTCATGAAATACTACATATAGCATAGCACAACCTGACACTGACCTGCAAATTGCAAAAAACGTAAGAAAATTTGAATTTCGCGGGCTAGGGTGGAGCTTTCACCATATTCTCTTTGCTTTCACCTTAAAGCGAACAGTACAAATTATGATCACAGAATACATATACTCCTAACGGAGATTATGATACACTGATCCACAGAGTACATTACCCAGTATACTATAGTAGTCTTTGGAGTACATTAAATATTATAATCTAAACACTGATCTAATGGACGCCAAGATTATTGGCTGGGCCCGCCATTTTTTGTGAACATTGTTCAAAAATGGCTATGAATGAATGGCAATCATGCGGCCAAAGCCGCTAAAGCAACACCTGGAACGAGCCAAAAAAAAAGATTGACAGATTGTTTCAGATTAATTATCTTGCCGCTGGAACGCGGCTAACCTAACATAGTTCATTGTGGCCTTTCATTATTTAAAAAACTTTATTATTTACTGAGTTTATTTAGAGTAAATAGCTATTTTAGTGCGTAATGTTTATTATTGTATAGATTGTAGCTGTTATTACTTAGCTAAATATACGTTATTCATTGGTTACGTGGTATACTTTTGTTGTCGTCAATAGTCGTAGGAACATGGGTATTCTAGAGAAAATATCTGAAATCGAGAAAGAAATAGCAAGAACACAGAAGAATAAAGGTAATGTAACAAGAACTCTTTACCGGCTTCTATATTTTGTTGTAATGTCAATTAATTAGTTGACCAAAAATCCGCATCTTCATTTGGTAATATTTGTTTTGATCAACCAATCTTAGTATGTTGTAACTGATAGCACAGTTGCTTTTTACTGATGATGAATGAACCAGCATTGGTTTCCGAAGTATGAGATATAAATAAGGCCAATTTGATTATTTTTTCAATATCAAATTCAAAATGTGCATTAGATTTTTTGTGAGATGTACTGTCATTTTATTTCTAACCAACATTATTTGTTCATTGTTCATTGTTCTACAGCTACTGAATACCACTTGGGGTTGCTGAAGGCCAAGCTAGCAAAGTATAGATCTCAGCTTTTAGAGCCGTCTAAGAAAGGAGGTGATAAGGGAGAAGGTTTTGATGTACTTAAGTCTGGAGATGCCAGAGTAGCTCTTATTGGCTTCCCTTCAGTGGGAAAGGTAAGAAAATCCCATTTTTCTTCTGATTTAAGGATAATTCACGTCCACCGTGCGCCGGCCGGGCTAGTCATTCATGCTACACCGGGCTGTCACAGAGCCGTGCCCGGGCCGGGACACGGCCAAGCATGAATCACTTCATACAAAATGTATACTATAGATGTTTGACCATTACCGACTTTTAACATAGTCCAACTCAGTATAAGTTGTGAAACTGTTGCTGCTTTTGTATCAACAATACAAGTGAAACTGTTGTTATTATACCGAATAAAAAAATATATTGCTTTTATAATGGTTGGTTTTAAAATAATATATCTAATTAAGATAAATAATATATCGAACCAAAGAGAATAAAATATAGTCATTGGTTCTAGAACATGCCAGTTTCCTCACGATGTTTTCCTTCACCGTTTTTGGGAGCAGTTGTGATGAAATTATTTACACAAAGTAAAGCGCCTGTCTTGGTTCGAACCTACGACCCTATCAAAATTCGAAGACATGTGACATCTACCAACCCACACTGGGCCCGGGTGGTGGATTACTGCCCACACCCTCTCACCGAGAGGAGGTTTGTGTCCCAGCAGTGGGAACATCATAGGCTGACGAAGTGTGATCGTGTTTACTTATAAACAAGACACAGTTGTTTTATTTCTCAGAAAGTATCCAACTGATCAAGTGTGTTTTTTTTTACTTGGGGTACTTTTTAGGTACATTTTTTTGGTGTAAATTATATTTTATGAATAATGGTTAAATAATAAAATATTATAGAACACCCGCCATTTTGATGTCAATATGGCGGGTGTACCTTAATTTTGAAATTATTTCGTTCTGAAGGAGGTACAATTTTTTAAACCTAGGTACTAAAAAGTACATTTTAGGTACACTTTTTTGGTAAATAGGAGGATTTGAATAGTTAAGGTACACCCACCATTTTGACTCTCACCTTACCGCCTTATCGCTTTTAACGGTAAGGCCGCCCGTTGTGTCACCCTATGTAATGTTTTCTTCATATTTGTATTGTAATTTATATGGTGCACATAATAAAGAGTATTCTATTCTATTCTATTAAGTATTTCTTATAAAACCAACTATTACAAAAGCAAGCCTGCTGACATACTATAGGGCCGATTTTGCCTTGGCAGCAATTGTAACAGATTTCATCTTTACTTTACTTGACTTTTCCAGTCCACTCTTCTGTCAACCCTGACTCACACACACTCAGAGGCGGCCAGCTATGAGTTCACAACGCTGACCTGCATCCCCGGTGTGATTGAGTACCGCGGTGCTAATATACAACTGCTTGATCTGCCTGGTATCATTGAAGGTGCTGCCCAAGGCAAGGGTAGAGGACGACAGGTAATTTAGTTTTGACAACTATTATGTTTCCATTAATATCATGTTCAATGTAAATTACCTAACATATTTATTTTATCATCAACAAGTAGCAGTGACTGTATCTGTTTAATCTTTTATAACCTTATAAAGAACTAGTAACCCGCCCCAGCTTCACACGTGTACAAACTATACACCTAAAACTTCCTTATGAATCACTGTGTCTATTGGTGAAAACTGCATGCAAATCCATTCAGAAGTTTTAGAGTTTATTGCAAACAGACAGATAGACATGGTGGGGGACTTTGTTTTATATTGTGTAGTGAATATGAGGTTCTTTGGGTATTATTCAAAATCTCAAACAATTCTGTAGTGTAGGACACTTTACACCTTGGAGTAGTATAACTGGTGTCCGCTTGTTTCGCAGACAAATTTTATAGAATTTCGTTTAACAGAAAATGTTTCATATAATATTTGGTCCTTGTATTTTTATTTCGAATATTATTGTTTCAACTACTATTTACTTGAATGAAACATATTGTATAGAAACACAATTCAATTAATTTTATAAACACATTTTTTATTTAACAAACAGAAGAATTATTTTTTAACGAATATTGTTTGTTCGGTGTATTTTTCCATGGTATTTTATTTCAACGAAAATGTAAATATAGTCCTAAAAAGTAAATATGTTGTGCTACAAAAGGTAGTGACAGATGCGAATCGCTGCAAAACCAACTCCACATAGTCTTGTCTGCCCTACCCCTAGTGTTATTTAAGCCCGCGTAGGCGCGGAGGGGCGAGGGTGAGCGTCAATACCATCTGATGAACTATCGTTATTGCGTGGGACCGCCGGAGCCTCGTAGCGCCGGAGCCATATCTGCTGCATGTTGCATGCTTGCTTGAATGCTGCATGCTTGCTTGCACGCTGGATGTTGCATGCTTGCTTGTGTGCTGCATGCATGTTGCATGCTTACTTGCTTGCCACATGTTTGCGGCATACATGGTGTATTAACTCATTTCTGTATCACTCATTTTAACAAAAAAAATCAAAATTAACAGTATGTGCATGAAGTTACTATTAGTGAGAATAACAAGATTGGTTTCTGCTTGATAAGAATTTACCCGCATTATTTTTGTGAATGCGGTGTTGTAATTTTATGGAAGGGTATTCATTTTATCAAAGGTATGAATTGAAACATTTAGAAACTGTCACTCTATAAACTTATTACCAAAGTTTTATATTAAATAAACAATATAAGGATAAATAATATTTGATTTGTTAATCTATGATACGAATATTCTAACATTAAACTTTATGTGAAACAAAAATCAATGATTTAAATTTCTTCAAAGTGAGTATTGATTATTCTATGAAATGAATGATAATATGAGAAAAAGTTTATGTGAAATGAAATTCTTTAAAACTATTAGTTATAAAACACAACTAGTATAATTATAGTACTTAATTGACATCACACAAACATTTTATGAAATTTGTACTTATTTATGTTGTTATAGTCTTTTACGTATAATAAATTAATAATGCGTCTAATTTCGGACAGCACCCCTTGATGGGCGAATTCTATTACTGGGTGGACGTACGACGCGTTACGTGAGCTTAGCACATAACACGCAAGCTAACCACTCAAGGTCGTTGGCAGTTAATAGCGCCTTAATAGGATAGTAACTTGGAAAGCAGGAATCAGATCATCATAATGCGAAACAGACTTGATGTTGCATCGCTGACTCCACTCTGTCTGAATGGAGTTCATCTCGAATACGCAAAGACTGCTAAAAACCTGGGGGTCATTCTGGACTCTTATTTATCCTGGACTGCCCATGTCGCTGAAGTCAGTCGCAAAGTGCACTACACATTCCACTCGCTGAAATGCCTCCAGAGCTTTTTGCCCTTGAACACCAAAATTTCCCTTGCCCAAACACTGATTCAGCCTATCATTGACTACGCCGACGCCTGTTATTTGGATGCCACCGAGGAGCTTTTAAATAAACTTGAGCGATTGCAAAATATCTGTATTCGTTTTGTTTTCAATCTTAAAAAGTATGATCATGTTTCCGGCTTTCGCAAGGTACTCAAGTGGCTCCCTATTCGACTTCGCAGGAACTCTCGGATATTGTGTCTGCTGTTTAACATCCTTCACAACCCTAAAACTCCCTCCTTTCTGCGGGAACGCTTTTCTTACGCCCGCCCTCCTGATGCGCCTTGCAGGTCGCATCTCAGGAAACACCTCAAATCCCCTCCTCATAGTACTGACTACTACTCCTACTCCTTCACTACGCACGCTGTACGGTTGTGGAATTCTCTGCCGCCTGAAACTAGGGACTGCCAGACTCTTCCAGTCTTTAAGAGGAGTGTCAAAGATCACTATCTTTCAATTTCATCATAGTTGTTATAAGTATTTATTATTATGTATTATTTATTTCATAATATTGTTTAGTATGTATTTTAGTATGTTGCCTATATATGTATTTGTATCTATTATATTATGGTATATGTTTGCATTTATGTTATCTTATTTCATTGTTTAATTTTTTTGGTTTTATGTATTCTTTTTTTCCTACTACTTTACCACACAATGGTGTTGATTCTGTTATGCACAAACTAAACTTAATTTAGGCTATTGCTATCTTTTTCTCTCTAATAAAACAAGAAAGAGACGGACGTAAAATAGAGCTGTCAAATTTAGTTTAAACTAATATTTCCATACAAATTAAGGGGACACGTAAAAACATGTCATCTAAAAACACGGCGAAGCGCAAGGCGTAAACTAGTTTGACATCTCTAACTTAGTGCATAGCTATAGCCGTCCTTTTCTCGCTCTGCCTTTTAGTAAAAGATAGCAATTCTCTAATTTTAGTTTAGATATTGAACAAGAGAATCCGTGCCAGTGTCTACTTCCCTTTTTTTTCCAACTCTCCTTTCGCAGGTATGCTGGAAGAGATTTCATTAGAAATAAGCATTACCTTTGTACATAACTACTTTTTTTGTGTGTTTCATTTCTGTCTGTTCTGTGTACATAAATTGTTAAATAAATAAATAAATTTTACTGTTGTCAGTCAGCGCTGTCTCTCTGATGAAATCATGTGGATGAATCTACACTGGAACTGAACCAATGTAGAATAGGCAACACTAACCTCGTCTACTTTTAAAATAAGTATTATTTTTATGAGTGTTTGTGTGAATAATTTTTTTGAGAAATAAATATCATTTATCAAAGTAAACAATCCAAATATGCTTGTTAGTTACTTCTTGACATCCTGGGGCGATACTATGATGTGTAAAAACTATCATAGTTTCACTGTGAGAGAGTGGAGCTATACAGGATACATAGGACTATCCCATTTTCACAACAGAATCATGATTGCATTGTCGTGTTAATGTATGGCGTCGTAGTGGCGGCGTCGTGGTATAAAAGAAAAAACACTAAAAATTAAAAAAATAACTTTAATTTCGGAAGTCGGAGTTTGTATTTTATCTCTTGGTTATTTGACACCGACTTCCAAAATTAAAGTTATTTTTTAATTTTTAGTGTATTTTCTTTTTAGGAAGTCGATTTTTTTTTTGTAAAAAAGTTTTTTATTTTTCACTTTTTAGTGTTATACCCCAGAACTAAAACCCCAATAACATAGAACGTGAAATTTAAACATACCTACTCGTAATTGGAGAACACCAAAACGCCATCTATGTATACGTATTTTTTGTTTTTGTTCAGTTTTTCAAAAAGCGCTGAAGCAATTTCGATAAAATTTATATGGGACCACCTCGGGAGTATATTCTTTCGGATAAAGAATTTTGAAAATCGGTCCACAACTGACAGAGAAATCGGTGGACATACATAAAAAAAAAAACATACAAACAGTCGAAAATGGAATACATTAATCAGGGCATCTTGTAGTAGTGTCCCTAGGATGGTAGTTAATTGCAGGTAACAGCTTATAGTGACTGTAAGCTTGTGTTTGCAGGTGATAGCAGTAGCGCGGACTGCAGACTTGGTGCTGATGATGCTGGACGCCACGAAGCCCTATGTGCACAGGCAGCTGCTGGAGAAGGAGTTGGAGAGTGTGGGCATCAGGCTTAACAAACCCAAGCCCAATATTTATTTCAAAGTAAGTGTACACGTGGAGAGCAGTGGTGGTCCAGAGGTAACGGCCGTGACTTACAAGTTGTAGATTGTAAGTTCAAACCCAGGCAGTCGCTATACTTAGTGTAAATTATTTCATCACCACTGCTCTCAAAACGGTGAAGGAAAACATCGTGAGAAAACCGACATGTCATAGAACCAAAAATTCGAAGACTTACGACATCCACCAAGCCGCATTGGGCCCGCGTCGTGGATTACGGCCCACACCCTCTCACAGAGAGGAGGCCTGTGCCCCAGCAGTTGGGACATTAAAAGGCTGATGATGATGATGAAGTATGTTCATGACACACAATTAACATTTTATTTATTTTGAGCTTACAATATATACATTCGATTGAGTGACTGTTTCACGATAAAATTTTGTAGAGAACCATTGTTTGGGGCATTAAGAAACGATCCTCCTGGCCGAATTTTGATAATTTCCAATCTGAGCAGAGACTAGCCATAGACCCAGGATAACATTATATGCGCAGATGAGTGCGCAAACAAAGGTGCACTATCTGGGTCTGTGACCTCACTCTCATAGTCTGGTCGGACAGCAATCCTACATGGCTAGAGAGAGATCAGGTGCAGGCTACGGCTTACCAAAGTTTCTGAGACAGGTTCAATCAGACCAGCACCAGGTTGAATCAGACATGTATTTTTTTATGGCGGGGCCGCTATTTTTAGAGCTCGGCATTACTCGCCGTCCGCAGGCCCGCGTCTACGGTGGCCGGAGATCGTCCTGCGACCTCCGACAATCACAGTAAACTAATGTTTAATTCTTCTTCCAGCTGAAATTGTCATGTGTAATTTTCATCTTTTCAGGTGAAGAAAGGCGGTGGTCTCTCTTTCAACTCGACGTGTCAGCTCACCAAGGTGGACGAGAAATTGGTGCAAATGATTCTGCATGAATACAAGATATTTAATGCCGAGGTAAAAATAAAAAAAATCAATGAACAGCCTTAGACTGTGAAAGGTTATAGACAGATGTCAAAATCCAGCAATCTGAAGTACCAGAATGCGAAGCCGGCTTGTATCTGTACACGCGAAATAAGCTCACACAGACAAAATGAGAAGCCGATACGTCATCGTTGCGTTCGTCAAGGTCACTCACACATTTTAACGATCCTGTTTTAACCTTTCATAGTCTAAGTAAACAGCATATGTTACAAAAGCGTCGGCTGTTAGCCGAGATAGTACCTTTTGGCACATATTACCTTTTGGCTGACGGATGACGCTTTGCGGCCGGGCTAGCATATGCAGTGCGACAAAACACTGACGTCGCATCGGCTAGACTCGCTTCGGCGCAATACAACAGAATGTGCCGACAAAACCTTATCACGTGGGTGAGCTCCGGCATTTTACAAACTTATTGAAAGGCAAAAAGAGATGATATTGAAGGATATTTGTAAAAAATAACAGTTTTTATTATACAACTCTAGCCCTACCATCCAATCCATATGTGATATCTTTCCCTGGACCTGCTCATTACTCATAAAGCCATTATTCTGGAATTACAACAGTATTTTACCATGTTCCAGGTGCTATTCCGCGAGGACGCGACGGCTGACGATCTGATCGATGTGATCCTGGCGAACCGCGTGTACTTGCCGTGCCTGTACGTGTACAACAAGATCGATCAGATCTCCATTCAGGAGGTGGACAGAATAGCCAGGCAGCCGCACTCCGTAGTTGTTAGGTGAGGAATCTTACTAATATTATTAATGTGAAAGTTTGGACAGATGGATTTTTGTTACTCAAGAACGGCTGAATTGATCTGGATAAAATTTGGCTCAGGGATAGTTTATAGTCTGGAATAGCACCTACACAATAATTAGGTCTTCAATCAGTGCGTCTTGCCTGTTATGGAGCCGAAACGTGGACACTCACGGTAGGCTGGTCCATAAATTCAAGGTCGCTCAGCGAGCTATGGAACGGGCTATGCTTGGAGTCTCATTGAGAGATCGAATACGGAACGAGATGATCCGGCTGAGGCTGAGAACCAACGTTGTCGACATTATAGCTTACAGAATAAGCAAGCTAAAGTGGCAATGGGCCGGCCATATGAACCGATGATCGTTGGAGTAGACGTGTTCTCGAGTGGACACCGCGAATCGGCAAACGTAAGGTAGGACGCCCTCAGGCTAGGTGGGGCGATGACCTTCGCAGGGTGGCTGGTAGCAGCTGGATGAGAGTTGCCGAGAACCGAACTGAATGGCGTGCAATTGGAGAGGCCTATGTCCAGCAGTGGACTGCTATAGGCTGATGATGATAATGAAGTACTAATTCCACGCGGGCGAAGCCGCTGGCAGAAGCTAGAATAATATATTTTAACTCCATATTCCCGTGGGAATAAGCAGAAAAGATCTGATAGACCTATACTGCTCTAGGTGTCAAGCTCGTTCCGCCAACTACGCATGAGCCTGCGTTGATGCCGTTGGGCGTTGTCGGAGACGGGCTTTCTTAACTTAAAATAGATATGACATGCATTGTTCCATTAGCCGTTTTAAAAATTCGTCCGTTTCGTTTTAAGAGAGATGACTCTAGTCTTCGTCGCACGGCGTCTTGTTCTAATTTCCCTGTCTCTTTAAAACAATGATGGCTCTAACAGTACTTTAAAGGAACAGACTCATCAAACCGAAAGACTATTAAGATGGTTTACTACGCTCTAGCTCAGTCACTAATTGACTATTGTATCACTTCATGGGGTGGTGCATCCAAAACTCATCTCATTGAGGTAGAGAGAGCACAGCGTGCATTACTTAAGGTAGGAGCGGGTCTGCCCTATCGTTTTCCGACAGTTGAACTTTACAAAGACTGGGGACTTCTTACGGTTAGACAGACCTTTATAATGCATACCGTAATAAAAAAACACTCGCAGCTGAAGTTCGACGAAAAGCTTCAAAAAGATAATCGACGTAAAGGTAGGGTATGTCCCACTGATCAGTACAAGTCATCTCTCTCTGAAAGATGCTTTTGCTTCCTGGGGCAGTATCTTTATAATAAATTGAATAACGTCCTAAATTTATATCCAAAAACCAAATTAGAATGCATTAAAACGTTAAAAACATATTTGAAAACTCTTGACTACAATAATACTGAACTGCTATTGACTGTTACTAAATAAACTAAATTACCATAGTTCTACCTGTTCTTGAGCTCATCACTTTCTCGCAACTAACTCGCAACGCACTCACTCAATCCACTCTCACATAGACATATATAAATGATCATTACACCACACAAGACACCACACTCATTACATAATTACACAACCCTGTCACATTTTTCATTTTTGTTTCTTGTTTCTTTTTTATATATTTTTTTTTTGTTTTAATTTGTATGACGGTAAATAGGCATTCCTTTATGTTGCTTTTATTTTTTTTTACTTTTGTTATTCACAATACTCAATAATATTTAATGTACAATCATCGGCACGATTCTTGAGCGCTGACCTTCACCTGCGCAAAAGTGAGTTATTTGGTCCCTTTGGTGGTATGAAGTGAGGCGCGGGGGCGGCGAAAGTGCCGTGATTGGCCCGTAGCGCATCACGTCATAGCCGTCACTCGGGATTTGTTCTATACTCTTGTTGCACGTACCTCACGACGACGAGTACAATTCCGGCCAATTTAATTGACACCAATTATTAAACTGCATCATTTTAATTTATCTGGTAAGATAGAACTCAAATATTTTATGTGATTTTTTTATTAATTAGACCTTTGTAATTATAATAAAAGGTGATATTTATCGAAAGCAAAGCGGGGAAAAAATCATTAATGTCAGTTTGTAATTAAAGCAAAACTATTTTTGATTCAATTATTTGATTTGTACTTGTACTTGTATCGAAATGTAGTATAAATAAAGTTTTTATCTACACTAATATTATACAGAGGAAAGATTTGATTGTTTGTTTGTTTGTATTCAATA
Source organism: Polia nebulosa (assembly GCA_951329385.1). Lineage (NCBI taxonomy): Eukaryota > Metazoa > Arthropoda > Insecta > Lepidoptera > Noctuidae > Polia > Polia nebulosa. Next base: position 7,140,840 of record OX589591.1, on the reverse strand, counting down.
GGCTCCATATATACTGGACCGATTTCAAAAATTCTTTCACCAGTTGAAAGCTGCCTTGGTCCTATGTGACATAGTATTCTTTAAAACACTGTTTTAAATAGACAAGCCAGAAAACTGATTTACCATGTAAACTGTTTTATGAAAAAGGAGATTGAAGAAGGAGTCAGAAATTTAAAACAAGTTCAAAAAAGAACAGCGGAGGCTACGAACACATCTGTTTCTTTGAACCATAGAACCAGTAAGAAATTACGTAGGTAACTTAGAATAAATAAATAATAAATGGGTGTGCGTTTTATTTGTCATAAGTGTACGATTCGCAAAGCGATCCCCACTCTTCCGCCGAGCGCTCAAGAACCGTGCTGGTATCTGTACACGGTCTCTTAAATAAGAATTCTATCCGCGGAGGGAGATCCTGGTGACCTGTAGCACAGGTTTTTTACTTAAAAACCTATATCAGGCACCAGTCTCTCACAAAGGTAGTTATCTAGTTTCACTATACTGTATAATTAGCTCTAAGACAGCCTTTTGTGATGAGAGAATAAATGATATTTTATTATTATAAAAAGGGCTTAATTGAATTGTTTTTTGTTTCAGTTGTAACATGAAGCTGAACTTAGACTTTCTATTGGAAACGCTGTGGGAGTACCTCTCCCTCATCCGAGTTTACACCAAGAAGCCCGGTCAGCCCCCAGATTTCGATGATGGTCTTATTTTGAGGAAGGTTTGTATGATACATTTTTTTTTGTGGGTTAGGAAATCACCCAATGACTTCTCCCTCTCTGGGTGGAGCGGGAGGGCTCAGACTTTTACTGACTAAAACCCACCCCTGTTCCTTCAGTTGCGGTCTGATAATTTAAACTATAGTTCAGTTGTTAATCTCAAATGGCCTGAAATCTTTGATTTTATTTAATTTATTTTCCACAAGATCCAAACTAGATTCTTGGTTAAAGCTGGCGATGATAAAAAATAGTAACTGATACAAGACAACTTTTCTGTATTTTAACGCCAGAATCTGACCTGGTTTAGACAAAATTAACTAAACCGGACCGGTCGTTGCACTTGGGGGAGGCCTATGTCCAGCAATAAACGTATTTCTGCTGAAATGATGATATACATCTGCCTTACCCCACAGGAAATACAGGCGTGATGTGTTAATGAAATCCCCGTCAATAATCCTTCATCTACGTCTTCCAGGGAGTCACAATAGAGCACGTCTGCCACTCCATCCACCGTACTCTCGCCGCCGCTCTCAAGTACGCCCTGGTGTGGGGCACCAGCACCAAGTACTCGCCCCAGAGGGTCGGCCTGGGCCACACCGTGCAAGACGAGGACGTCGTGCAGCTCATCAAGAAGTAGCAGAGGCCTGCGAGCTACGGCTACGTGTCGATGGTCTGCGCAGACGTCGATTGCTTGAAGTTTGGATTGTACTAAGCGATGTGTGTTGGTTAGGATGACATCTCGATATCATCGTATCTTCTACAGGGTGTAACAGAAAACACGTAATTCCTGAAAAGAGGTCATTGTGCTTCTGTTTCATTTTAAAATTTTTCAATAAAAAAAAATGAAAATATATTGTGCTCATCATTATGAACAACTTTTACTATAGGACCAAATATGGGACCGCAAAAAAATATCAGGTGTACATTTAGTCGAGTTATACAAACATAAATATGGGGCAGTTAGTTTTTTGGTTCTGTTACACCTTGTATTACGAGGTTAACACTGAGTAAGGTGCCTGAGGTGTGTTCACGTGTCAGTCATTCGCCTCTCGGACCTCGTGTACCGAGGAGTACTTAGTTAACCTGACGCGCGTCTAGTTAGCAGACATAATAGATTTTTTAATACGCGGGAGGGGTTAAACGGTAGGTTTGTACTTAAGCGGCCCCGAAACGTTGTCAATTTCAATTGTCAATTTTACGTCATTGTCAATTGCCATTGATCGTTTACGAGTACAATTGAAGGGATTGTCAATCGCAGTTACGTGATTGAAAGCAATTAATGAAAAATTTGATTGATGCTCATTGACAGAGCCATTGAAGCTACCAATTGATCGTTTAACTGAGTCATTGACGATCGTTTGCGTCATTCGCGCGTCTGACAGCAGTGAAGGTGCCATTGATGCAGTTTAATTGCATTTGTCAATTGTTTGCGCTAACTCTGGACGATTGCGATATAAATTCCCGGTCCTTGATATTACGTGGGGTATCCGACATGTTTGTTTTCACTGCTGTCAGAAGCGCGAATGACGGAAACGATTGTCAATGACTCAGTTAAACGATCAATTGATAGCTTCAATGGCTCTGTCAATGAGCATCAATCAAATTTTTCATCAATTGCTTTCAATCACGTAACTGCGATTGACAATAGGGAACGTGCACGGCGTAGTCTGTGCCATCTAGTGGAGTAAATTCGAAACTTTTACCCTTTAAAAACTTGTCATTGACATTTCCGTGCCGTATATGTATACACACACGCATCATGCACAATGTGCAGCACGCATAACGTAGACTGCCATCTAATGAGTGAAATCCGCAACTTTTGGTGTTTAAATACGTATAATGGACATTTTTGTGCCGCCATCTATAGTTCCTGCACGCTCCCTATCGCAATTGAATGTGTCGGGGCTGCTTCACAGTGCAGCGCTTTTCGAAATAAGAAACGTCAAAACGTACCTTTTTGCTTCTTACGCGCGCATGTTTGCTCGAAAAAGCTCGCGTTGATCGACGGTATGGTACAATATAGGTTGACTGCGGTTGGTTAGTTGACAAAACTGGCATTTTAATTTGACCGTAGTGTTTTTAAACTTTCAATAGACCAACGCACAGCGTTTAGTATTGTTTGAGCGTATTTGAAGACTATAATTCTATACAATGTACTGTATGTGCTAGATTTTCAGTTATGTTTATAAATCTAGTTGAATGAAACCTGTTTTTTATCGATAGGTATTTTAAAACGCCAGAGTATGTTATGACTGAGAATGTTACATGAAATTGGTTCAGATATCATATTTTTCCTTGTTATACAAATTATCCTTCCTTAAATAGCCGAGTTTACAATAATGTATATTCAACAATATGGGAATAATACCATTAATTTTACGTTTTAAGTCTTATTTCTTAGAAAAAAAAACTGAAGTAATGAAGAAAGGCAGTTCAAGATCAGTGGTGTTGTATTGTGCTATGCTGGTTAATTAAGTTTTGTTTATTTCTTGTTATTTTTAATGTGTTATGATTACGTGAGATTATGAATACACAGTACTAAACAATAAAGCATCAGGAAAAATAAAGGTTGGTCTATCATGTGAAGTACTGTAGATTCATCACAAATAATTGAGTCTATATTTTCCTAAATAAATAAAATAGTGTCTGAATCAGTGAACCAGCAGCAAACAGAACAATAAGAATTTCATTGTTATTTAATGTGTTTGTATAGGAAAAGGTCATATTGTATATACTCATACTTTTGCATTGAAATAAATAACTTTTTAAATGCAATTTTGTTTTTTATTGAATTTGCTAAGTGCAAATTGTAATTAAGATTGAGGTGTGCGAGCTGGAACATAGGTACTATGACTGGAAAAGGAAGAGAGTTAGCAGATGTTTTAAAAAGGCGACGGATAAATATAGCGTGTTTGCAAGAAACGAAATGGAAGGGTGCAAAAGCAAGAGAATTAGGAGAAGGATATAAGTTTTATTACTGTGGAAGTGATGGCAAACGGAATGGTGTGGGCATAGTTTTGGATAGTGAGTTAAAAGAATGTGTGGTGGATGTTAAAAGAGTAAGTGATAGAGTGATAGCTATTAAAGTGGTTGTGGAGAGTATGATAGTAAATGTTATTAGTGCGTATGCACCCCAATCAGGATGTGAGGATAGTGTAAAAGAAAAGTATTGGAAGGACTTCGATTGTGTGATGATGAATGTACAGGAGAGTGAAGAGGTGTTTGTGGGGGGTGATTTTAATGGGCATGTAGGAAGTCTGAAGTACGGTTATGAGAGAGTGCATGGTGGTTGGGGGTACGGAGACCGTAATACTGATGGCGAGACATTGCTGCAAGCTGCTTCGGCTTTTGACCTGGCTATAACTAACACCTGGTTCAAAAAGAAAGACGAACACCTGATCACTTACAAAAGTGGCCAGCACGCGACCCAAATTGACTTTTTCTTGGTGAGACGAAACAGTCTCAAAACAGTCAAAAACTGTAAAGTGTTGCCAGGTGAAGGCTTAGTCTCTCAACACAGGCTCATATTGATGGACGTAACAGTCAGTGTCTCGTCCAGTAGGAACAAAGAACGGCCCCCACCCAAAATCAGATGGCGTATGATAGAAAATGAGGAGTGTGCAAGTATGTTTAAGAGTCAAGTGGTAGATAAAATGATAGAAATGAAGGATATGGAAGGAAAATCTGTGGATGAATGTTGGAAAGAGATGGCGGGTTGTATAAGGCGAGTAGCAAAAGATGTGTTTAGAGAATCGCAAGGTAAAGGCATGATAGAAAAGGATACATGGTGGTGGAATGAAGATGTGCAAAAGATGCTAAAAGAAAAGAAAATTTCGTTTAAAGTATGGCAGAATGTAGAAACCGGAAATGATAATTTGAAAGAAGAGAAAAAGAAAATTTATAAAGAATGGAAGAGGAAGGCAAAAAAGGCGGTTGCAGTTTCCAGGGCTAAGGCGCAGGAAAAATTATATGATTTACTGGACAGCCCCAGAGGCCAGAAGGAGCTCTACCGGATTACAAAATTAAGAGAAAGGAGAACGAGGGATATAATGCATATAAAATGTATGAAGGATGAACTCGGTAAAGTCTTGTCGAAAGATGACGAAATAAAAGAGCGATGGAAGGTTTATTTTGAAAAGTTGATGAACGAAGAGAATGAATGGAGTGGTGTGCTCAAAGAGGTACAAGTAAATATGGGTTTGGTGAGAGAAATTAGCATGGATGAAGTAAGAAAGGCAGTTCAATGTATGAAAAATGGAAAGGCCATGGGCCCTGATGATATACCAGTGGAAGTATGGAAGTGTTTAAAAGAGGATGGATGTATGTGGCTGACTTTATTCTTCAATAAGTTGTTGTATGAAGAAGTGATCCCACAAGAATGGTGCAATAGTTCGCTAGTGCCCATCTTCAAGAATAAAGGGGATGTACAGGACTGCAACAACTATCGAGGGATAAAGCTCATGTCACATACTATGAAAGTATGGGAGAAAGTGATAGAGAAAAGATTGCGAGAGGAGAGTGAGATTACCCCGAACCAGTTTGGGTTTATGCCAGGTCGAGGGACAATGGACGCCACCTTCGCTCTCCGTCAATTGTGCGAGAAGTACAGACGTGTGCACAAGAACTTGCACATGGTGTTCATTGATCTTGAGAAAGCGTATGATAGGGTACCTCGGGATGTGTTGTGGTGGGCCTTGAAAGAGAAAGGTTTGCCTGGGAAGTATGTTGAGTTGATTCGTGCTATGTACAGACAATCTAGTACCTACGTCCGGTCGGCTGCTGGCAACACCGATAAGTTCAGTGTGGCGGTAGGCTTGCATCAAGGGTCGGCTTTAAGTCCTTACCTCTTCCTGTTGATTATGGACGCTCTTACGTCGGAAATACAGGAAGAGGCACCCTGGTGCATGCTGTTTGCCGACGACATTGTTCTGGTCGGTGAAGATGGACCTGAGATCCAGAGCAGATTGGAGAAATGGCAACAGAAGCTGGAGAAAGTTGGCTTGAAAATCAGCAGAACCAAAACTGAATACATGTTCTGCGATTTCGGCGGTCTCTCCAGTTCTGAAGCTGTAGTGCTAGATGGCGCGCTTCTTCCAGTCTGCTCCGATTTTCGGTATCTCGGTTCACTCGTGCAAAGCGATGGCGAAATAGATCGGACTGTTAAGCACAGAATTAACACTGGATGGATGAAATGGCGGCAGGTCACCGGGACTATCTGTGACTCCCGCATTCCCCTAAAACTTAAGGGGAAGATTTATAAAACAATGGTCAGACCTGCTGTCTTGTATGGTTCAGAATGTTGGGCCACAAAAGGGATGAATGAAAAGCAATTGCATGTAGCTGAGATGAGAATGCTAAGAGCGATGTGTGGTGTTACGCGCATGGATAGAATTAGGAATGAGTATATAAGAGGAAGTCTGAAAGTGGCACCGCTGACTGAAAAGTTGTGTGGAAATCGGTTGTCGTGGTATGGGCATGTGATGCGGAGGAATGAAGAAAATGTCGTGAGGAAAGTCTTGTGTATGGATGTGGATGGCTATAAGAGTAGGGGAAGGCCAAAGAAACGATGGTTGGACTGTGTGAAAGAGGATATGGGTAAAAAAGGGGTGACTACAGAGATGACGACTAATAGAGGAGTATGGAAGAAAAAGACATGTTGCGCCGACCCCAAATAAATTGGGATAAGGGCAGGAGAATGAAATTGTAATAATACTCTTTGACACAGGACTGAATGTTGATGTAAGTTTATCTGCCAGACCCCTCGGGAATACAGCGCGATGTGTATTTAATCATTTTCGACTACCTTTTGCCAGAAACGAGTATTCGCGTGAAATTCAAAAATTGTAACCCGCGGGCACTTACTATCGGCGCTAGTTTTATATTATCTGTGCTATCGGGATAAAAAGTATCCTTTGCACTAATCCAGTTCATGATCTACCCGTGTACCAATTTCATCTCAATCCGATCAACCATTGAAGTGCAATTGATTAACAAACATCAAAACATGCAGACATTCACATTGATTACATTAGTGGGAGACCAGCATTTTAACTTTCTTTTGCTAGTAAGGTGAATGGTGTAAATAAAACTAAACCTTAATGGTCAATAAATAGATATGGTAGTCATTTATTTCCATAAACACCACATTTGCACTAACACCTTATCTTAGATAGATTACAAATTATTCTAGATACATTATGATAATAACATAAGTTTATGCTAGTATTCAAGATTGACGGTCCCTTATAATGCTGAGGACATCTGCCTCCGCATGCGCGACCGCCCATCGATGTTCTGTGATCTCTAGAGCTTCCCACTCGGCCTTGAAGGCGGCTTTCGGGTCTTGAGGCATCGCCATAGCAGCACCAGACATTTGTTCTTGCATTATCTTTGACTGATCAGCAGCTGTGGACAAAAAAAAATCTTTTTCAAAATGTAATTTTAAGTGGAGTTGAGCAGTTTCTATATTATGGTAAAATGTGTTCAAACCAGGGCCGTTACTAGACTATTATAAGCATAATGAACCTTATAATGTGCCGACCACTGCTAGGACTCGGGCCTCTTCTCTTAGAGAGGGCTTTAATCCACCACTCGGGCCCAATGTGGATTAGTGACACATGTCTACGATTTTTTTTATTCTAGGACGTGCCGGTTTCCAGACGATGTTTTCCTTCACCGTTTTTCGAACAGTGGTGATGAAATAAATAACACAAAGTTTTGCGCCAGCCTGGATTTGAACCCACGACGCACAACTTTTAAAAGTCAGGGCTGTTACCACTGGACCACAGGTTAATAATAGTTCAAAAGAAGTGATGTGTCAGAATGAGGTTACAGACATAGCTGTAATTAATTATACACTAGTTCAAAGTATTTCTCCATATCCTTACCATTATTCTCTCCCAAGACTAGAGCGTAGATGGTGCGCAGACCGAACACATTGAGGAAGTACCACGAAGCGGAGGAGACCCACGACGCGTCCAGGTACGCCAGCTCCACGCCACGCTGCAACATCGGCTTGAAGCGGAGCGTCAGCGGGAATGGTACCTTGGCTGGAAGCAAAAGAAAATGGTTGCAGTGAACTACTTTAACTTGAATTTCAAGAGTATGTGGGTCCCACTGTGAGGATCGCTCAGAGGACACGGTGGAGATCTGCCCCGCTTAGGCGGAGCCCCGCCGTGTCCTCGTGGAGGCGATCGGTGGCAGCGACCTCGCGCCCGGCCCTGGTCCAGGCCATGGTACGGAGCGAGAGGGAATGGGAAGCAGTCTCCTCCTTCTGCGAAGCAGTAATGCTCGCGAAGGAGGAGGCGGAACGGGTGAGGGAGAGGCAACAACAACAGACTCTTCCTCACGCCCTCAGCAGAAGCCGCCGCAGGAGACGCTCTGGACGGAGGACGTCGCGAGACGATCTCCGGCCACCGTAGACCCGGGCCTGCGGACGGCGAATAGTGGGTAACTCGCCGTCCGATCAGCACCAGGCCCGAGAGTCGACGGCGCGTAGTGTTCCACGCGCGCCTCAAAGAGTTGTCAGCAAATCATGACGGGGCCCGTCTTGACCGATGCCTGCCCAGGGGTTGAGGATAAATTCGAAACAGAGTTATCTCGCCCCTGGGCATTCAGGACAGGGAAGGAACAGGGGTGGGTTTTAGTCAGTAAGAGTCTGACACGCTCTCCCGCTCCACCCTAGAGCGGGAGATGTCATTGGATGATTTCCCACCCCACAAAGAAAATAAAGGAGTATGTGGGTGACTGGTCACCTAATCAATTCTTGTCTAAATCCATAAAATGTAAAGAATTGGTTTATTTAAATACCGACCAAGTGCGAGTCGAACTCGGGCATGAAGGGTTCCGTACCATCGTACAAAATTATACGCGTCTACTTGTTGCTATTAGCAAAAAAAAGCAAAAAGAAAAAGTGTATCAATTGGGGGAGCCCCCTTTAATTTTTAATTTATTTTTAATATTTTTTTTGTTATAGCGGTAACAAATACAGATTCTGTTAAAGTTTCAACTGTCTACCTATTACGGATCATGAGATACAGCCCGCTGACAGACAGACGGACGAACGGACAACAGAGACTTAGTAATAGGGTCCCGTTGGTTACCCTTCGGGTAAGGAACCCTAATAAGTAGAAAAATAAAAACTTTTACAAAAAAAACAACCGACTTCCAAAAAAAAAAATACACTAATTTTTTAAATTTCGGAAGTCGGTGTTTGTATTATATTTCCACGATATTTGACACCGACTTCCGAAATTAAAGTTATTTTTAAATTTTAAGTGTATTTTTTTTTTTAGAAGTCGGTTGTTTTTTTTGTAAAAAAGTTTTTTATTTTTCGCTTTTTAGTTGTTATACCCGAGAACTAAAAACCCCAATAACATGGAACGTGGAATTTAAACATTTGGAGAACACAAAAACGTCATCAAGATAAATAAGACAAGTCGTTTAGACGTGATGTTCAATTAAAAACCATTAACAGTCGTATAACTGCTTAACCGACGAAAAAAAAAATAGGAGGATCTCAATTCGACCGTATATTTTTTAGTTTAAAGCTCTACACGCTACTCGCTCATGTTGTTGTTTGTCTATCTGTGTAATCATCGTTTAGCAATTTTTAACAGACTTTCGAAAAAGGAGATGTTCGACTGTATGTATGTTTTTTTTTTTATGTATGTCCGCGCATTTCTCCGTCAGTTGTGGACCGATTTTCAAAATTCTTTTTTTATCCGAAAGAATATACTCCCGAGGTGATCCCATATAAATTTTATCGAAATTGCTTCAGCACTTTTTGAGAAACTGAACAAAAACGAAAAATACGTATACCTAAATGACGTTTTGGTGTTCTCTAATTACGATTATGTTTTAAATTCCACGTGCAATGTTATTGGGATTTTTAGTTCTGGGGTATAACAACTAAAAAGTGAAAAATAAAAAACTTTTTTACAAAAAAAACAACCGACTTTCTTAAAATAAAATACACTAAAAATTAAAAAATAACATAATTTCGGAAGTCGGTGTCAAATAACGAAGAAATAAAACACAGACTTCCAAAATTATAATATTTTTTTTAATTTTTAGTGCATTTTTTTTGTTTACACGGAATGTATATCTATTGTATGTTTCTTGAGCGTCAAAATAGACGATAGTTAAGCGCTTCCTCGCCGGCGCAGCCGAATATTCAGTCACTTTTTTACTGAAACTAACCGACACCGAACCTTCAGTCGGACACTAATTAAAACAAAAACACTTACTGGTAAGGAAACCACTGAACATCCAGTTGATCCAGCCTCCAATAACAATCATGGGCAACACATTGGTCACATTTCCTTTCAGCATGTCAGTCATCATTCCAGGGTCAGTCATGGGGTTCTGAAATGTTTTCCAATGAATTATTGATTTGTAGGTGGTCCGCAGCTGGCCTGTAGCTCACTAAATATTTACTATCAACTAGCTTCTGCCAGTGGCTTCCACCGCATGGAATTAGTAATTCCCCCAGTATAAACTCGCCTTTATGCTATTGCAGACTATAATCTATCTCTGTGCCAAATTTCATCCAGATCCGTTAAGCCAATCTGGTGTGATTGAGTAAAAAACGTTCATCCCTCCATGTATAACAATTTCGTATTTATAATTTATGTAGGACTGGTAGAATAGATTAACATAGAATAGTGTTCTGTAAGATTGCAAAAATTATGTCAGTAATAATAATAAAGAAGGCAGTACTCCTCGATACGGCTCGCATTGTGAGGAGATTCCTGTCTCTGGAGCCCTAACCACCGGTAGTTTGGACCCTGCTCCTGATACCGGCGGACTACTATTTTTTTTTATATTTTGAAATGTTTTTATGTTTTCTTTTAAAAATATTTAAAAATGTAAATAATGTGCACAAAATTGAATAACGTATATTCAATTTTGTGCACATTATTTACATTTTTTAATTAATAAATAATATTTTTAATTAATAAATAATATTTTAACGCGTCAAGTAGCAGTAGCTTATTAGCAGACACAATTAAAAACCTATTGTTGAGTTACCTTATGGATACGCGAGAAATGACGCGTTAATGATAATATTTTAACATTGGTCTATTCTATTACTATAGACTATCACTACATAGTATAAAACAAAGTCGCTTTCTCTGTCCCTATATCCCTATGTATGCTTAAATCTTTAAAACTACGCAACGGATTTTGATGCGGTTTTTTTAAATAGATAGTGTGATTGAAGAGGAAGGTTTATATGTATAATTTGTACCCAAGCGAAGCTGGGGCGGGTCGCTAGTATTTTATAAAATAAATATGAAAACAAATCATTGGGCATCAAAAAATTCATCCACATCACTGTCAATGGGAAAAGTGTCCAGAATGCTGGCAAAGACAATACATGAATGTAGTGCATTCATAAACAACTATCTATATTGTCTGTACCCAGTGCTGACTCAGCCTTTCATCTGAGAAGGGAATGGACTACAATCTATCAAGCAGTTCTTGTAAGCAAGCAGTCATTGATTGCATTTATGTATCAATAGGTGAGTGAAGACAAACACAAAGAATGGTTCAAGTTAAAAGAGGCTTTTACCCAGCAACAATTAAATTGTATTTTTAAATATGTAGACAATTTATTATTATCATATATAGATGAGTGAAGTGAGACTTCCCATGTTATATTTCTAGCAATGGAATACAGGAGATTAAGATCAGCAAAAAACCAACAGAAACTTCACTTTGAGCGTTTCTTGTATAAAGCAGTTTTCAACTACCTGAGAAGCGGCAGCCCTCTTCTGAACCTTGAAGTACCCAGTCTCTTCATTGTTGAACCAATGGCGGCGCATGGCAAACGACTGCCGCGGCAGGTACTTGCCGTTCTCGCGCAGAAGACGAGCGCGAATCATCACTTGACTGGAATACAATTTAACCGAATATTGTACTTGATTTAAATTTTCTATATTCATTAGACTGATTTCACAATTTGCACGGGTTACTGCACCGAAAGGTTGTCTCAGTGATATAATATTCTTTTACAAACTACATAAACAAACGATTCTATGAATGAATTTGTTTAGATTTATTGAAATCACATCTATGAGTTACATATTTTATAGGTTAGATACAAGGAATAATATTCTCAACTATTGACTGATACATCAAATATAACGTTCATTTGAACGTAACTATCATTATTTACCTGTCTTGAACCTGGAGAAGCTCAATCTTCTTCTGGGACGACAAAATTAGGGAAACATAGTGGCGTACAATTCCGACCAAGAAGGTGATGATTACTATAGGAAGGAATACCCATAACCGGATATTTGGGTCTAGTAGTAGCTCAGCCATTGTGATAAACTTTAAAATACACTAACACTTATTCAATAAAATGATAAAATTGATAACTAAAACTAAGGAAACATTCGATGGACGACACCTCAATTAAAAGTGACAGTGACAGCATGGTGAGTGTGACAGCCAGCCGACGAACAATCGTGACAGTCAAAATCGAATTCTTAAGGCTCAATTACACCTTCCGCTTTCAAGGGACCCAATTTAGGAACAATCTAACTAGGAAGAAGGAAGCTAGCGAACACACTACTAGTATTATATTATCTGTGACACTACACTAAATTGAACTTCTAAATCGGCAGTGTTGCCAACACTTCAAAATTGAAGCCCATAGACAGATTATCAAAAGTCGCTAGAAATCTCTAAAATTGATTCTACCAGGCGCAGACTAAAAAAGAAAAAGAGCGAACTAAGATTTTTTTTCTGGGAAATGGTCCTTGGAAAATTAAAATTATAATTTAAACACATAAAAAAATACTTGTAATGAAAATAATAATTATCAATTTGAATGTTCCCGCGCTTCGTCGTCGTGACATTGACAGCCGATGAGGTTATATTTTATCTGTGGTCGAACTACAATTCATTTTTTTTTAACTTGGCTATGGCTATGCCACTGGCTTGGTTACAAGACCTTTAAGCCAAGTCTTAATTTGATCTCTATTACTTTTTCTTTTTCCCCATTAGAATTTAGAAGTAACACTTTCTAATGTTTTTACAGTATTTGGCAACAAATGTGTCGAGCCAGCCTTCTCAGCACACTTCGATGCGGTAGTTAATACTACAATAAAATTCTCACCTCCATTTTACCGAGATCGCGCCTGTTTCAATGATTCTACATATTGTCCAGTTGCGTAGACACAAGTGTCTACGCAACACTGAACAATATGACACAGTACTACACCAATTTTTCATCACAATATCCACTATGAATCAATAAGCGAATAATTAAAACTGCCACTGAACTTCACTTGAGAAAATCCGTCAGAAAAAAACTAAACTATAATCCATGAAACATCTGGCTACAGTGAACGCAAATAAAATATAGAAGCATTCCTAGCCTAGCTGAAAAAAAATACCAAACGCAGATTGCGCCGCGGTAAGCTTACCGATTGCGCCGCTCAGGTGTTTAGTTCGTCCGACTCCGCAGTAGGCAACCTAAATGATACACTTCACTTTAAAGATGATTCACGTTACACCCTGTCGCTACCGGGCCGTGGCCCGGCCGGGGCACGGCCAAAGATTGTAGCGTACATTTTGTATGAAGTGATTCATGCCAGACCGTGCCCCAACCGTGCCCCGGCCGGCGCACGGCGTCGAAATATCAGTGGCAATTGGTTCCCGGCCGGGGCACGGCCCGGTGGCGACACGGTGCATGAACGTGTGCACCGGGCCCGGACATGCCCCGGCCGGGAAACAATTGCCGGTCAAACAAGTAACTAGAACGATCTGCAACCTCACTCAGCAAGCGCTACGTATCGTGGAACAATGGTGCAGGTAGTATGATTTGTCAGTGAACCCCACTAAAACTGAGTTAGTCATGTTCACCCAAAAACGAGCACTGGGCCGCTTCAGCCTGCCCAATTTAAGCTATTCAATCACATTATCTAACGAAGTCCAATACCTAAGGGTCACACTAGACAGTAAGTTAAACTGGAGTGCTCATCTAGACACTAAACTAAGCAGGGCCTGCATCACCTTTTGGCAATGTAGGAAAATGATAGGTAAGAGGTAGGCCTATCTCTCAAAATTATACTCTGGCTGTATAGCGCACTAATTCGACCCATGGTCACATACGGTGCCGTGTTGTGGTGGCCCCGCTAACCAAACTAGCCACAGCCGTGAACAAATGCAAAGGCTGGCTGCATGGCAACCACGGGCTGAGGCGGGGAAATATGTTCCCCTCTCGAAGGGAACAGAGCGCTCACCACGCCCTCCACGAGTTGCGGCTGGAGACTCTGCGTCAGCAGGGGCGCCCATGGGCGGAGTTTATCCCGTACCATTTTGTATGGGTGCCCCCACGTATCTCTGTCTGTGCAGAGTCCCTAGCGACTCCTCGCGGGCCAATGCCATGGCTCGCTTGATGTCCGCTCGGAGGGCAGTCCTCGCACCCCTTGTACAGCTCCGCCTCGATGGCTTCCGTATCCGGAAGACGGTTACGGAGCTATGTATTAATTTAATTATTCATTTAGTACACATACAATTATTTTTACTGGTAAACCCAATGTAGTTAAAGTAGTCCTATAATGATGATTCACCAGTCCCAAGCAGTGGCTCAGGGTACCGGCACAAGTTACTTAGAAGACAATACACTAACTGCTCTTTGAGCAGGAAAAAATGTCCAAACGCTGAGAGATACTATTTATAATAGTAACCGCCCGATACACAGGTGCAAACTTTAATAGGTTTGTACGGGCTACCGGAGTTTTAAACAGACTATCCCTCGGTCCCAACCGTAGCTTACTGTTTGAAACGAGCAATCCTAACTATTCTAAAATTTGCGGATTGTTTAGCATCCCACGAAAAACCATAAATTCGTATTTCGCCAGAGCAAGATTACGCCTTACTTCCAACTTATAGTACCCAACCATCCCTATTACAAAGAGAGTCGGGAACATAACTAAACTTGTTCAGCATCTTCACCATCTGAGAATATTTAGATTTATAAGGATTTCAGATGATAGCATTATTTTCCAAGTAGCTTCGGACCAACGCGTTATAAAGAGATTTCATTGCTGCCATGTTAGTGAAGTCACGGGTTTCTCGCATGACAAACCAAAGATTTTGAATGCCTTTTTACACACATGCACGACATGAGCTCGAAATGACAGATCCTCAGAAAAGGTGACCCCAAGATCTCGCACCGACCCCACCCGCGGTATCACGTGACCGCTTATACTATATTCGTGACGTCTTCGATTTTTGATTTGATTCGTACAGCGGGTGCTCAGCCTGCGACAGAGCCAGTCACTGGCCCATGTGGAGTTTCTTCAGCACCAGCGGTGCCAGACTTGTCTGCGCATATGGTGATGTTGCAGGAACAGGCTCGTCGTCAAGAGGAGCAGGCCCGCCGCCAAGAAGAGCAGGCCCATCGGTTGGAGGAGAAGCTTCAACAAGATAAAGAGGAGCAGGCCCGCCGCCAAGAAGAACAGGCCCGCCGCCAAGAAGAGCAGGCCCGCCGCCAAGAAGAGTTACAGGCCCGCCGCCAAGTAGAGCAGATGCTCCTCATTAAAGACCTTCACTCAACTCTTGGCAAAGAGTTCAAGGTGATGAAGGAGCAGGTTCACCAGCATGAGAATCGCATCTCAGAAGCTGAAGTTCAGATTGCCGGGGTGAAGAAGGCTTTAGGTGAACTTAGGGCTGGAGACAGGGTTGTGCCTTCAGTGGTTGCTGCACCTTCGGCACGTGGATTTAAGGTGCCGCCATTCGACGGAAAATCTTCATGGTTGGCCTACAAAATTCAATTTGAGGCCGTTATGAAAGCGAATGGGTGGACCAAGGACCAAGCTATGACCGCGCCCACCTCAGGCCTCCGAGACCAGGCCCTAACCATACTTGAGGCTCTTGGCAAGGATGTGCCCTACGAGCAGCTGCTGGAAGCGTTAGAGTCCAGATACGGCGACGCGCACTTAGAGCACGTATTTCGCGCAACGTTAAGGGATCGCGTTCAACGTAGTGCCGAGAACCCACAGCAGTGGGCCTTGGAAGTTGAAAAGTTGGTTCGGAAAGCATACCAGTCCGCCCCTGCACTCATCAATGGCTATCTGGTACAGGCGTTCGTCGACGGAATACGTGACTTGGAAGTTAGAGCCGCTGTAAGACTTGGGCATCATGAGAGACTGAAGCACGCGTTGGCCCAAGCCTTGGAAGTAGAGGCAGTGAGGCAAGACCATCGAACACACCGTATCAGGGAGGTTGTGGCATCACCTGTACGCAATTTTCCACAAGGGTATAGCCCTAGGTGTTACACTTGTGGAGAAAGGGGTCATCTTCGGTCAAGCTGCCCAAAGCGAAGCACACTGAGAGAAGATCAATCCCAGCAAGGAAGGGCGGCTCGGCCAGTTTGGTGGAAGAGCGCGAGTGGCACGACATGGCGCACGACCGTGGCGGAGGCCCCTGAAAGTGTGAGTTCCAGTGATGTCGTCAAGGTCGGTGCGGTATCCGACAAGTGCATAAAACAGGACCAAGTAAAGAGTAAAGTGAGTACAGGCGCGGATGGTGTTGCCAGCGCCGTGGCCTCCAAGAAAGACGACTGTGTGATAGTGTGCGCGCGCGATGCGGACGATAGGTCCGACCCGGGAATGAGCGGAGTGAGGATGCTAAGAATGGATGTCAGCAATGAATGGAAGGAAATCCTACAGCTTGCTCAGCAAAATGACCCGGACCTTAAACCTGTCTTTGACTGGATTAAAGCTGGTGCTCCTAAACCCAAGTGGAGTGATGTTGCGGCGTTAAGTTCCATCACGAAGAGCTATTGGGCACAATGGAACAGCTTGGTTATCCAGGATGAAGTCTTGTGCCGTAAATGGGAAAACGCTCGAGGAGACAACTGTCATCTACAAATTGTTGTCCCCAAAGTCAAAGTACCGGATGTTTTACGGCTCTACCATGATGGATGTTCAGGAGGATATATGGGGGTAAAAAGAACTCTACTGAAGATACGAGAGCGATTTTACTGGATCCATTGTCGAGAGGATGTTGAGGACTGGTGTCGCAAATGTACCAGTTGTGCGGCTGTGAAAGGACCTCAGACGCGCAGCAGAGGTGCTTTAAAAGTATACAACGTGGGAGCCCCCTGGGAACGGATAGCACTAGACGTTGCAGGACCATTTCCGGAAAGTGAAAACGGAAACAAGTACTTTATGGTTGTCATGGATTACTTCACAAAGTGGCCAGAAGTCTTCGCCATTCCCAACCAAGAAGCAACAACAGTCGCAGATAAATTGGTTCAGGAAGTCTTCTGTCGTTTTGGAGTACCCTTGGAAATTCACAGCGACCAAGGGAGGAATTTTGAATCACAAGTTTTCCAGGAGACTTGTCGACTGATGGGTACTCACAAGACCAGAACCACTTCTTACCGTCCGCATCTCTCTGATGGAATGGTAGAACGTTTCAACCAAACGTTGGAGAGATATCTGGCAAAAGTTGTGGAAAGCAGGCAAAGGGATTGGGACAAGCACATACAACCATTTCTTCTGTCCTACTGTAGTGCAGTTCACGAAAGTACGACTGTGACACCAGCCTTCGCGAACTTTGGAAGGGAATTACGGTTGCCTGCAGATTTAATCACCGGAACCCCCCCTGATGCCCCACGCAGGGTAACCGATTATGCGAATGACTTGCATACCAAGTTGAATGATGTACTCGTATATGAGCATATCAGACAATCCGGCCAACAAATGTCTGATAAGATGAAGACCCGATATACTTCCGACCGGTTGGCAAACAATAGAGGTTTTGACGAGGGTTCACTGGTGTGGTTGCATAACCCAGCGCGCAGCAAAGGAAAGTCTCCTAAATTGCAAGCAAAATGGGATGGACCATACCGAATCGTGACCAGGATCAACGATGTCACATACCGAATACAGAAGGGTCCACGAGGTGCGCCTTTGATTGTCCATGTAGACCGTTTGGCGCGATACTACGGGACTAATGATGCTCGGGACGAGCATGTCTAAGGAGAGGGCAGTGTTACGTCGAACGTATTTCACTGGAACGTTCGAGAATGTAGTCGAAGTTTCCAGAAGTTTCCACTACGTTCGAGAACGTTCCATTGTGGCACTGTGTAGAAGTTCATAGATGTTTCTAGAATATTCTAGTATAGGATAGTTCGTCATTGTTCTAGAAACTTCCATGACTGTATAAATAGGCCGGACGGCGGGCGAGTGAGTCAGCCTGTTTTTGACAACGAATGCAAACGGATGCGAATATAAGCGCTTACGGAGAGAATAGTGATTAATAGTGAATTAGTGTTTGTGTAAATAAGCTGTTGAGTTAATATAAGATATTTGGATAATTAATTGTTGTAAAATAATTTATCCCATACCCAGCTCGTAACAGTATGATTGTTACTATTCCGTACGTTATTACATTGGCGGAACCCACAAAAGGTGACAATGTATTGATTGATGTATTGTTTTTGTTTTGTATGACGTTGGCGCCTGCTGTCGCTGAAAACCAGCGCTGGGGCTCTGTCTTGCATAGGGTCATAGCACTTAAGCTGAGCGATGGCTGTTTTGCGTGGATGTGACGCATTTTTTCCCCCAGTTTTTCTTCTTTTTTTTGTGTTTCTCTGTTTTTTGCGTCATGTTTACCGTAAATAAACGTATTTTCTTTCTTTTTTTTCTTTATTTATTATAACATTGTACGTCTGGGTTTGTTGAATACATATTAAAATCAGCTACTAAAACAACTTTATCGTAACTAACACATAACTGCTCCAGTAAATGGAACATATACATATCTTCCCTAATTTCTATAGTTTTTGGCGGAATGTACGCAACACAACACAAAAAGAGAAAAATATTTTGCCTAGATACCGTCGCACATATGATTTCGAACGGGTGGTGGTTCAAGCTAGCGTTATCAGGTAACTGTACTCTGCGTAACTCGAGAGAGCCGAGCGGGGTGGTGGCCAGCATGACCCCTCCGTGTTTATGACCATCCGCACGGTCACATCTAAGTATACTACGAGTATATCCACTCGGAGCCAGCTAGTCATTTATTCCAGTCTCGGTTATGGCTACCAAGTCAGCCATAGACCCCACAATATTACTATAAAAAGTTTTTAATTTCGTGCGTAGTCCTCTAACACTTTGGTAGAACAGATCCAATGAACATTACTAGTTTGAACCACATTCACATCTTTCGAGCACACCTTTCCTAACGTTTGCGAGTTGGAAGTATTTAAACTATTAGTATTATCATGCCGACACTGAAAGTCATTCACGTTTCGTCGTTTCGCACCGTGTTCAGTACCGTGTGAAAGGAGCAGCCAACGACTGCGCCAGCACTGGCGTCGTCGGTGCGAATCTCGGAGCTTGTGTTCCCCCACTGCTCGCGGGGACGCCTCGAAAACCATTCTGACAACTTCACTCCCGGGGGCCCCGCCGCCGGCGTGTTTATCCGCTCGTTCAAGCTCTCAGGAAAGGCAATTACGAAAGCAGCGTGTCTTATAGTTTTTATTACACGTTTCTCCACAAGATATTGTTCACAACCTTGAAGCTTATTCAAATAGTTAAGTACGTTTTGTTCCGTGGTGTCCGGTTTAAAAGACCAAGCCTGTAAATATTTAAGTTTTTCTACACCTTTCAGTTCGTCATCCTCTTGTCCGCTGCCAGTGACTACTCGACGTTTGGAATTACATGCCTTGCGGGCCGGCTGCCAGTCTTCTTCGGAGGTAGGATTTTCGGGGCGATTGACCTTCACGTCATCCGTGCGTATTCCCGCTGAATTCATGGCCCCACACTGCTGCGATGACAAAGTTGTTTTTGAGGGTATGATGTGATTTGCACACGTAGCTGTCATAGTGACAATCGGCTTAATTAACTCACTCGGTTTCGGGTAGGTCATTAGTTTCGCCTATGTCACCATCGATCCTGGATTTTGCAGAGGAAGACTTTTTTGCAGTGGTTGCGTATCCACTTTTGGCTTTAGCGGTCGAATTAACTCGTACTTGCCGCATTGGTCGCTGCGAAGTCGTTGGAATCTCTGGCTGCACTTGACCACCGTCGGCGTTCACTAGTTTCAGAGGGACAGATTTCAGTGTTCCCTCAACCGCTAATGTTAACAAGCTCAACGATTGCTCTTGCTTAACCCTTATAAGCCCGATGACAACCCGGGTTGTCATCGGGCTTCTTCGACAACCCGGGTTTGTCTAGGAGGCTGGTTTTTTTTGTTTTCAAACTCACAGTTGAGTTTTTTTCCAAGCAAACGTTTACCTCTTAAGATCCGCGGACAAACCCGGGTTGTCGAACTGTCGAAGAAGCCCGATGACAACCCGGGTTGTCATCGGGCTTATAAGGGTTTACTATTATAGCGGTTTGCTCATCTATTTTGCCCTCGAGAGCACTGATTTTTGTCGCGAGATCAGTCACTAGTTATTGTATTTAGCTCGCGCACTACACCTTCAAGGGCCTTTTGAGCCAATATTATATTTTTAAAATACGTAAATACTGGGAGCTGTACTACGCTGCGCGAAGTACCCACGTGATTTAGTGCGTAACCTACCATACAAGTTGTTCTACGACCACGCCGGACCGTATTTTCACGGATTCGGTCATTCGGATCGGACGTAGTGCGCAACCTAGCTATGTAATCTGTGCAACCGCTCAAACTCTGTGACCCATCTGTGACCAAACTGTCAAGTGTCATTAAAACATGAACAAAAAGTCAAAATATTAGTTGTGTTGTGCTTCTACTCCCCTTTAGAAAAAAGTACTCTGTACTTTTACTTGTGCGCCAAGTGCGTTCACAGAATTTATATTATCATTTTAAAATCATCTTCAGCTTAAATTCATTAGGTCTACACATTTTCAAGCAAAAGTAATATTACCGAAATTTTCAAACTATTGTGTTTCGTGCGTAAAATGCCGCGCGGGAAAACAAAAGTTACCGCTAGCGCTGTTGGTCCAGCTAAAAAAACAGGGAAAAATGCAAGCAATAGTGATAAAAATATGGATGAGCTAATCTCTGCGAATATTGAATTCAAACTTGAACCTCCGGAACAGTCAGAAGAGCAGCCAAGTCCGAGCAAAGTTGATTTGAGTCAGTTCAGATTTCAGAAGAAACAGCATGTTAAAATTGAATTTGAAAAGGATTCGCCTGAGAAAGAGGTAAAAAAAAAAGACTAAAATTACTTCTACTATACTACAAACTTAGAATATCTACTTTGAGACTCAGCTTTTCCTGCGGCTTCCCTCTCATGGCCTAGCCGACATGAACCATACATTTTCTCGATATAAAGTAGCATAAATGACACTCAGTGACTGTGTGTGTGTAACTTTATATAATTTTTTTCAACAGATCAATAAGGTTTGTACTTCTAAAAAGTATCTACAATCCTTTTACAGATTAACAAATAAAATAATACCCATTTTTTATATAAAAAATTATTCATTATGTCCACAGGAAACAAAAGGATTATGGGAACCAGCAAATTGGAAAGAATTCCTGCTCAACTTGAGGAACATGAGATCTAACAATGATGCTCCAGTTGATACCATGGGCTGCCACATGAGTGGTGATGAGACAGCTGCTCCTGAAGTAAGTTGAAGTCCACTCTTTCTGGTTTTTTATTTATTTATTAGCCTATAATGTCCCAGCTAGACAGCTGGACATATCGTATATATGACTCCTCATATCATTCCAAATACTATTTTTGTTCATCACCTTTAATTCAATCTTAAGAATCACCATCATCCAAAGTCCCTTTAACTATTCTTATACTAAGAACAAGCAATTCTAAGATTATCCAAAGACAATGTTTTCAGGTTTACAGATATCAGTGTCTGATATCGCTAATGCTGTCAAGTCAGACAAAGGATCAAGTGACGTTTGCAGCTATGGAGCGTCTTCGGACCAGAGGGCTAACTATAGACAATGTATTGAGCATGAGTGATGATGAACTGGGCAAGCTGATATACCCTGTTGGATTTTGGAAGGTAAAACTTGAATTGTTTATGTAATCTTGATCAAACCTGATTAACTATTTCAGTTTGATGATGATGATTTAGCCCGGTAGCATTAAGCATAGAACTGCTGTGAACCTTTTCTAATATTTCAGACAAAAGTCAAGTACATAAAGAAAACAACCCAGACTCTAAAGGAGCAGTACAATGGAGATATACCAGACTCTGTGGACAAACTGTGCAAGCTGACTGGTGTGGGGCCTAAGATGGCACACATCTGCATGCTGGTGGCTTGGGATAAAGTTACAGGGATTGGTTAGTTTAAAATAATAATTATAATTCTTTGATACATTCCACCTTATATATAGCATTGTTATGATCAATTGTACCCTTTCCCACAGGTGTAGACACTCATGTTCATAGAATAAGCAACAGAATAGGTTGGCTAAAGAAACCAACAAGTACTCCTGAAGATACACGCAAATCATTGCAAACTTGGCTGCCTTTTGAACTTTGGAGTGAAGTCAATCACCTCCTGGTAGGATTTGGACAAACCATCTGCCTGCCTATAGGCCCTCTGTGCCATGAATGTTTGAATAGAGATATTTGTCCATCCAGTGGCTTAGGAAGAAAATCACCCAAGAAAACTCCAGTGAAGAAAGAAGTTAAAAGTGAAAAATCAGATGATGAGAATGATGTTAATCCACCTAAAAGTAGAAAAGTTACACCAAGAAAGGAATTGAATGATGAAAACATAAATTCTGAAACAAAGTTGATTGTTAAAACAGAAACTGTAGAGAAGAAATCGCCTCGCAAAAGGAAACTTACACCTATAAAAACTGAACAAGTTAACCCTGAAGATGATATGGAAGATTTTGAAATGAAACCTGATCAACTATCTGTTAAAGCAGCACTTAGGAAGAGAGTGACACCAAATAAGAAAGCACAAGGAGTTGAAGTTAAGTCCCAAGATAATTTGGATGCTAAACCTGCACCTGAAAAGAGAGTGATACCAAATAAGAAAAAAGCAGAAGAAATTAACTCGCAAGAAAACTTGGGTGATTTTGAAATGAAAACTGATGAACTATCTGTTAAAGCGGCACCTAGGAAGAGAGTAACACCAAATAAAACAAAAGCAGAAGAAGCTAACTCTCAAGACAATTTGAGTGTTAAAACTGCACCTAAAAAGAGAGTGACACCAAATAAGAAAACAACAGAAGAAATTAACTCACAAGATAATGTGGATGATGTTGAAATGAAAACTAAAGAACTATCTGTTAAAGCAGCACCTAAGAAGAGAGTAACACCAAATAAGAAAACAAAAGCAGAAGAAGTTAATTCTCAAAACAGTTTGAATGTTAAAACTGCACCCAAAAAGAGAGTGACAACAAATAAGAAAAAAGCAGAAGAAATTAACTCATTAGATAATGTGGAAGATTTCGAAATGAAAACTGATCAACTATCTGTTAAAACAGCACCTAAGAAGAGAGTAACACCAAATAAGAAAACGAAAGCAGCTGAAAGTAACTCCCAAGATAATTTGGATGTCAAGTCTGCACCTAAGAAAAAAGTGACACCCAATAAAAAAGCCAAGGCTGCTACTGATCAAAGCTTTGAAGCAGACAATAATGAAGATGAGAATGATAGTCAGCCAAACATTAAAAACAAAAGAGCTGTTAAAAAGAAAACTGTGCCTGAAAATAGTGATGAAAACTTGGAATTGAAGGAACCTACTACTGGCACTAGAAACAAAGTAGGGTAGAAGTGAATTTACTTTTAAGCACACATGGAAATAGCCAACAGCAAGCCCAAGAAATAAACAGTAACTCTTATATCTGCAAGAAATAAAGTTCTCAATGAAGTAAAAACTGCTATTGATAACTGTGATAGTTAGATAGGTGATGATAGGTATCCTATCAGAACAGAAAAAAACAAGCAATTAGGAAGTGATAGGTTTTTTTTTTATTGAGTTTACACAATGCATGTTTTCCTAAGTGCATTTTTTGTTATGTTCAAGTTTTTCAGTTATAATTTTGGAAAATGCAATGCAGCTATAATTCTTTCTTACAATCACAATGATAAGGAACAAGATTAGAGATGACAAAATAATTGTTTTTAAGTTTTTGTTTTTTTAGGGGAATCAAGGCAGCAGTGATTATGTGAAATACCTCATTTGAAATATTGTTAATGAATCTTATTAAGTATAATTTTAGAATTAAATCAATGTTTTCTTTTACCAACTTTTTTCTTTGATTTATTTTTTCTATGGTCTGGTTTAGCTTTTCCATGTCCTTTCTGTGAGTCAGAATTACCTTTACCATGCCCTTTCTTTGGGTCTGATTTACCTTTCATGTGGCCTTTCTTTTGCATTGACTTCTTTTTGTTCTGAACCCTATCTAGTTTGCTCTTCATTTGGAATACTTTGCTCTTTTGAATTTTCTTTGTTGCTTGTTTCTTGAGCATGCTCTTTATTTCTTTCTTTGTTTTTATGTTGTCGTCATCATCCTCTTCTGCTTCAGACTCTTCCTCCTCGTTTTCATCATCTGATCCCATTCCAGAAATTGCAACTGCCTTTTGGTTGGCTTTGTTTTTGCCTTTCTCTTGATCTTTTTTTACTTTTTCTTTAGGTTTGTTCTCGCCTATTACTAAATCTTTCTTCTGCATAGTATCTGCTGAGAGTTCAACTATTTTAACATTAACATCCTCATCTTCATATTCGTCCTGAAGAAGTTGCTCTATATCTGGAATGGGTCTGCTGGACACCACTAGCTTTTTGTAGGATTCTTTATTCTGAAACAAGGAGGATCAGATTTTATTTGATAATGTACCCTTAGTTTTTAACTTGGAAACTTACACTAAAACACTTGCCTTGAAAATAAATTAAAAGTAAAAAAAATGTGCATGGGGGTGTGTATGTTAAAAGAAGCTTTTATCTGGGTCAATGAACTAATAAGTTAAAAATAAATTTTCTTAAAAGCAGCACTACTCGTTACAGGTACTTACTATACTTCTGTGCCTCAAGCTTTTAAGAATATAGGTAAGTACCTACACGCCAAATACTAGAATTTATTATTAACTAAGTTCATTGATCCAGATAAAAGTTTGTTTTTAAAAATATTTTTTTACTTTATTTTATTTTTCACTTTTAAATGTAAGTATTTTAGAGTAGGCGTGATGTTTTAAAATATTCCACGGATATTATGGTGTGATATAAAGTGCTCCTCAAGACAAATCAATCAAGCACAAACTTAGTGGGGTTATGTTGTTTTATCTCAGAGATGCCATGGCCACCTTCCAGCTTCATCATCAGACCCCGGATAACGTCTAGGCATAAAGTGCTCCTCAAGACGAATCAATCGAGCCCAAATTCGATAGGTTTATCTTGTTTAGTTCAGAAGTTCATAAGGCCATCTTCCCTATCCATCATCAGGCCGGCTCCATAGTACCATATCATTGTATTGTCACCAAAGATACATAAGTACACCAAATTTGAGTCCAATCGGACATCGGGAAGTGGGTCTAATTGAGCTTGCAAAATTTGATTACAGACTGACAGACAACGGGACAGGTAAAACTAAATAAAAGCTTGTAAAGCCAACATGTGTTAATTCCTACTATTCTAAAACAGTTGGCTCCGTTTGGAGCCTTCAGGTACGGAACCCTAAAAACTGGCCAAGTGCGTGTCGGATTTTGCACATTCAGGGTTCCGTACCATATATTGGTAAAGATATTCTATTTTACAAAGAATAAAATTAATAATAGAATTAACACTGGATGGATGAAATGGCGGCAGGTCACCGGGACTATCTGTGACTCCCGCATTCCCCTAAAACTTAAGGGGAAGATTTATAAAACAATGGTCAGACCTGCTGTCTTGTATGGTTCAGAATGTTGGGCCACAAAAGGGATGAATGAAAAGCAATTGCATGTAGCTGAGATGAGAATGCTAAGAGCGATGTGTGGTGTTACGCGCATGGATAGAATTAGGAATGAGTATATAAGAGGAAGTCTGAAAGTGGCACCGCTGACTGAAAAGTTGTGTGGAAATCGGTTGTCGTGGTATGGGCATGTGATGCGGAGGAATGAAGAAAATGTCGTGAGGAAAGTCTTGTGTATGGATGTGGATGGCTATAAGAGTAGGGGAAGGCCAAAGAAACGATGGTTGGACTGTGTGAAAGAGGATATGGGTAAAAAAGTGGTGACTACAGAGATGACGACTAATAGAGGAGTATGGAAGAAAAAGACATGTTGCGCCGACCCCAAATAAATTGGGATAAGGGCAGGAGAATGATGATGATTCTATTTTACAAAGGCGTGTTGTTCTTACTTGTGTGTGTAGATGCACATTGTTTATATGTGTGTAAGCTTGGGAGCTGTTAGTAAGTCAGTACTGCCCAAGCCATATTATTATATATTAGTCTATGGTTGTGCCCAAGCTACCAGTTGGGGTAGCGTTTGGCACAAAACAGTAGTAGTGCTTACCGTTTTACTTACCGAACGTCCAGTACTGTCAACATGCTAAGTAGGTAACAGAGAAATTTGATGCACAGTAAGCTAAGAAAATAATGTGAGTTTAATTTGCATCATGCAATAAGAGATTTTAATTAAGTAGTTGGTTTAAAGGATCATCAAATGATTGAAAATGTGTATATTTTCTCAAAACAGAGTATAAATTCACGTAACATCATCCAGAATCCAACTTTAACTTGTTGCATTGGCCTAATATAACACAAAGTACTGCAGAAATGGGTATACTAGTACACAATCTCCAAAAACAGAATGGCCAAATCGTACCCGACAACGAAACGATGGGCTCCCAATACGCCATATTTATGAAAAATACCCTTATTTTTTAAGGTCATAGAAAACAAGAAATATCTCATTAAGTAGCCACAAAAAAAAGTTATCTAATTTTTTTGGTTTTGTAACTTTTTCTAAATTATTTAGAATAATAGTTTCAGAACGCACCTCTTGACGATTCATTTCGCGTTTGAAATGACTTGGTATTCAAAGACTGTAATTATTCACGTTTTTCTGAAAAGTTTTAACTGTAATTCTATTCAATTAGTTTAAAGGTATCAAATCAACGAATATGCTGCTATTATGTATTGGATTCTTGTCTTAAAAAATAATTATGTTGGTGTATAGTAAGTAGTTTTGTTCAAATGCGTACAACGGAACGTCATTTGCCATCGACAAGTTACTTAATCTGTCTGTGGTCATCGTTCATCGACCCGCGCCATTGATTGACACCCCGGCAATGAAATTATATTCTCTTTGCCGGCAATCATTCGTATTCGCATCCTATTCGATTTACTTGTTGTGAATTGTGATAAGCACTTGTGCTATTTTGGATTTCCTTCTGTTGTTTTGACCTTGGCATTGTTTTACGGACTGATAACTACCACTTGTGACGATTATTCTGTGCTTTTGATTTCTGAACACCGATTTTGTTTCTTGGAGATTTGTGAGAGAAATCATGCAGACGCCACAACTAGCCCTGCGATTGCTTTGTGTTAATTGTAACATACGCATGGCGGCGAAGTGTATCACACTTCGCCGCCATCTCGTTTTTGATCTTGATACGAGAGTAATTTGTAAGATCTGCGAGAGGAATTCTTCAATAATAGTACGTATTTATACGAGTACCTACTCATTTTAGTACATATACCAACATAAACCATCACACAATCATACATCATATAACAACTCTAATTTTTATTTTAGATCACTGAAGAAGACTCCATATTGTGATGCTTGTAAACAATTGGCATTGCAGCATGTCAACTCCGAATTAAGACATGCATGTTTGCATACTTTGTGGAAGTTCTCTGCGGAACCGTAAACGTGAGCTTATTGCGAGAGAGAATCCATCTCAGTTGCTACAAGCAATACACATTGAACTTGAAAATAGAATTGCCCCATGGCAGGTAATTATGATCTTTTTTATTGTTGTCCTATGTTATAGTGAATTCATCACTGCAATCTAATATTGTTTTGTAACAATGATTTTATTTCCTTATGTTTAATAAATAATGAGCCCAAAGATTTATAATAGGACAATGCTGTATGGTTGTTTCAGGCAACTTCATCAGACCATTTTTGTCATCCCTGTTGGCTGAGACTCAAGAGAGTTGCAATGCATAATATGTAGCAAAAAATTGAGCAGCAGGCAGAGCCGGAGCCAGAGCCAGAGCCGAAGCCAGAGCCTGAGCTTAAGTCAGAGCCGGAACCAGAGCTGAAGCTAGAGCCTCAACCCCAAGGGTCGGTGTTTGGAGACACCGACCAGCAAGCTGACGAAGTACCCAGGGTGATTAGTTTATCGCAGTATGGACGAGCGGCTAATACTGCAGCACATTGTGTTTTTCTGGTTGCCGAAACAGAGATTTGCATAGAATTTCTGACCCTCTAAGAGCAATAACTCTAAGCAAAAACAAATATTACTTGCCTATAAATGTTCCTATTTGTGAAGAACATACATTTAGTACTGATTGGGATATGTTATCAATTCAAAAAATAGCTTAAAAACATTTACGGCTGAACAAGTGGAGTATGCGCTTTCCTTTATTAACGCTTTTAATACATTTCTGGATTTCTCAAGTATGGACAATATACTACGACAATATCAGAGCCAGCAGCATTCCTCGTTGGTGTAGTGATAAGAGAGGATGATGAATAAAAAGTATTTTTGTCAAGCCTATTTCTTTCATTTAAGTACTCTACCAATTATACTTCATTTACTCCTGTTAACAACCATTACTCAATTTGTCAATATCTATGCAACTTGAGCATTGAAGACTGAAAGGCAGTAGGTACTTATCTAGTGACTAACTCTTCAGCCAGAATTGAAGTGGTCAAACCACAAAAAAGGCTTGGAAGTCTTTCAAGAACCACTTCACGTGTGATGTTATAAACCAGCTTTGTTGTCTACACTATACGTTGTGCAAGTTAGAGCAATATAGGTGTAGTTTTCATTGAATGATTGATGGACAAACAAAGAGTTGGTGTGCTTTGCTACAAGTCCTATTTTTTGGGTAATTCTCTGAGAGAAATCGAAATAAATAGAAACGAGATCGCTAATTACCCTTCTCGCTTATCGCTAACTAGACTCATAAGCTATGCCGCAGTCGGGTAGAAGGTAGTTGTAGATTCTAACCTCAAAAGTATTGTTGACGTTATTATAAAAAATCGTGGCTATTTAGAAATAATTTTCAAACGGGATAGTGTTTACGACATAAAAACAAACCAATCTAGCTATAGTTTATTTTGGGACATGAAAAATAAAACTCGAGTCCAGCTACTATAGAAATTTGGCCATTCTTCTTTCAGTCTCTGATAAAAAACCGGAGAAAGACAACAAAGTAGAAGATAATGAATTTATGCCTGACGTTTTTAGAAATTTGCAATATGATAGTGACAACGAAACTGAAGAAGAAACTAGTTGTTAATCAAACTTTCATTTTACACTTATAATTTAATTTGTAAATATTGATGTACATTATTTTGTTCAAAAATGATGAGCTTGATAGCGTTCCTTGCAGTTACGCACACAAGAGCGTGTCTATGCACATCACACAAGTAGCTCACCCGCCTCCGTAAGATAGAATAATTATCTGTGTTCAATTCAGCTTACACATACCTCCTGTTTTATACGTTTCACCTCCACTTTTAAAAGCGCTTTCAATTCCTCCTGTGCCTTTTTTTTTCGTTCTAGCTTCCTTTTACGGAATCCACATAAGAAATCCCTGAAGAATAAACAAAAACATTGGTTAACATAGTGAGTGCATTTTAGATACTGAATTTTGAACAAGAAATATGTTTATCTCACTTTCTTTTAGCTTCATCGAACACTAAGGTTACTTTCTTTTTTCCCTCTTTATTTTTTTTTCTCGCCATTTTTGTCCAAGAAATTTAATGTTTTTAGATTTACACGCTCTTGATAACCTAAAACGTCGCTTGTTGTAGACATGACATTACAAACAAAGACAACAGTTGTCAGTTTGGCATTGGCACATTTGGCACTTGGCACATTGACATATAAAATTATAAAAGTTGGCAGCATTGATTGAATGACAATGACAGATAAGGCTCAATTACACCTTCCGATTTCAAGGGACCCAATTTAGGAACAAACTAACTAGGAAGCAGGAAGCGAGCGATTACACTATCCTAAATTGAACTCCTAACTCGGGCTCCTAAGTCGGCAGTGTTGCCAACTCTTACAAATTCGAGTCCCTAAACAGAATATCAAAAGTCGCTCTAAAGTCTCTTGAAAACTGATTCTACCAGGAGCGGACTTAAACATAAAAAGAGCGGATTCAGATTTTTTTTCTGGGAAAGGGACTTTGTGAAATTTAATTTAATTTTAAACACAAACAAAAATACTACTAGCCCATTTGTAGCGACAAAGTCTCTAAATTGGCAACACTTAGCTCTAAATCGGGGTGATGCGATTACACTATCCTAAATCGTACACAATTTAGGAAGTCAAATCGGGACCTTTCAATCTCACTAAATCGGACACTAACTGCTCTAATTGCTATTACACCTTCCTGTTTCCTAAATTGGGTCCCTTGAAATCGGAAGGTGTAATTGAGCCAATACGTTTAGTTTTATTTACCATTTATTTTATTATCCCCGAAGGGAAGTCTTTTGACCATATTGCCTAGTCTTACGTAGTGTATTTTTACTTTTTTTCATTAGAATGCAGATGTAACACATTCTAATGTTTTTTGGAGTATTTGGCAACAAATGTGTCGAGTCAGCCTTCTCGGCAAACTTCGCTGAGGTAGTCAATACTACAATAAAATTGTCAGCTCCATTTTCCCGAGATCGCGCCTGTTTCAATGATACCACATATTGTCCATTTGCGTTGACACTTGAGACACAAAACTACACCAATTTTACATCACAATATCCACTAGGAATCAATAAACGAATAATTAAAACAGCCACTGAACTTCACTCGAGAAAATCCCGCTAAAAACTCCAGGAAATTCTTGATTTATTAAAGTCGATAATTTTTTTTCTGTGGCGACAAAAGTATCGACAAAAAAAAAAGCGAACGCTGTTTGATTTTGAATTAGATTACAATAATTCAACAAGTATCTTTAGTTTTATTTGATAACTGTGTTTGAAACTATATTTCAACTTTTATATACGTATGGACGTATAAAAAAGGTAAAATACAGTTTCATTTCATAGTATTTCACAAAGAAAGTGATTAGTGTCATTTTTCTAATCGTCAGTCTTAGGAAATTATTTCTTTGGTGATTAGATGGTAAATCGATCATTCAGTATGAAAATATGCTTCACATTTATCAGCGTTTTTTCTTTCTCTCGCTAGAAATAAACATTATTTCTTTAGATTACCACGTGGAATGATGATAAGATTAATAAATAATAATATAAAAAATAACCCGTGCAATACTATTTATCGCTCGATTTTTGGCAAACAATCAAGAATTTTTGAAATCCTTGTTGGCGATTGGTGGAACTGCGCAATTAGTTTTTTTTATCCGCTTCTTTTCGACCAATCAGCGCACAAGTCCACAATAAAGTCGGACTCATCAGCAGCATGGCTGTCAGTATAAATTTGAAGCTTGAACGATGCGCTTCCTCTCGTCACGTTGGTTTTTTTTGTTTGTGCATTTTGACGAAAATGATATCGTGTGTGATTTTGTGTGGCAAAAATTATGGAAACCATTGGGTGCAGTGACCTGATATCTGCCTTGTTACGCAAGGTGAGTTTTGAATTGTGATTGTAGTGTATAAAACGAGAAGAAAGATTATATTCGTACATTTACTTTGCGAGTTGTGCAAAAATTGTGGCACAGAAAAATCAATCGGAATCTCACTACGTATGAGGCTTTCGTCACGATTTAATTTGGTTAATTCAAGGTCACTTTCAGAGGTCTTAAACTCTTAAATGTGAGCGCAAGTGCAATAATTGGAGTAATCAATACTATTGTGCTACCACGGCCATATGTTAACATGCGTGAAAGGATAGTGTTTGTAACGTACCGTTACCGTTCTCGTGGACAATGTTTTGTTTGATCTACACGATCGTGTGATTTCCGACGAACGTGGAATTTGTATGCCAGCGATAGGGAAAGTTGTTAGAAGAGGTATTCTTAAAATGTCATTTACGAGCAGGCCAGGGTATCGATGACTCTAAACAACATTGCGAAAATGTCTGCATGCGTGCATGTTTGAGATAGCACACGAAATCAATGAAATGGTATTGATTTTTGTACGCCTACTCACCTCCCTCCCACTGGAGTGATATGCTAACATGAATGTTAGTTGATAAAAACTGTTTCTTGTACGTATGCCAGGGTAAAATTGTGACAAGTGATGCAAATGTTGTGTATGTTTGATATTTCACCTTGTAAAATCTAAAGCATTTTAATTTTGTTTATAGCTTGAGTTTTGATACAAATTTCAAATGTTTACAAATATTAAAAAGGTGTATCAGGATTTTTATTGTTAGGTAGGTATTCAAACAAAAGATCATCTAGATCACCTTTAACATTGAATGCATGTTCACTTAAATTAAAGCCCCAGTTATCTACAAATATTCAGTTATCTTGGTTATTCTCAGTATTTCACCCACCAATACAAAAAATGTAGCTTTTATGTTGTTGAGTTTTGATTTAGTAGAATTTTGATCACTGATGGAAGGTCACCCATAAACAATACATGACATGAATGTAAACTCATTCATTTCAAAGATATATCTTGTTCAAAGACTTTCTGCTCATAGTCAAATAATACAAGCACTTGCAACCTCCATTAGCCTTAAACCTGTTTTGAATTAAGATGATAATTGCCAAATAATTGCACTGTCATAATGTGGAGCCTTTTGGATATGTTTGTTTTGATTTTAACCTGGGCATGAATGTTAACCTTGTTTTGCAATTACTTATAATATAATAAAGACTCTTAGCTTTATTTAAGTCTATTGTTAACAGGTTTTTGCCTTTTGAAATGCAAATATGAATAACTAGCTTCTGCCATCGGTTTTTCCCGTGTGGAAATAGTACTTTCCCCACTATAAATTTATAGCCTATGTGCTATTCCAGACTATAATCAATCTCTGTGCCATCCAGATCTGGTCAACTCTTCTGGCGTGATTGAGTAACAAACATACTTAATCAAACTTTCACATTTATAATAATAATAGGATTTCAATGTGTGAGTGAAGTTTTTTGAGTTATTATAATTAATAATCCATTAAGATCCCAATTGGACATTCAGATACACATTTAAAACTGTTTACACAACAAGTTGAGAAAATGTAGGTCGCAAATGTTTTAGGCTCACCCAATATTGGCCTGGAGACAAACATAATAAACAGATTTGTCGTAAATATGAGATAAATCTATCTACATGAGACAAAATAAGTAATTTCGTAGATAATCATGTTACATTTTGAATTTTACTGTTTAATTATAAGAGTTACGTTTGAACCATGTCCTCTATTTATTATATAATTATGATATAACAGCAAGGACATGTAACCATTAATTGAAACAATTTCTGAAACTTATTTTTAATTAAAAATAATACTTCCTCTTTTTCTTGACTCTATAAAAAAATTCTTGAGTTTGTACTGGATACCGCTATCTGATTTTATCTAGATTAATGTGTGTGATTAGTTAAAGTAGTGTAGATAGCTTGTTTACATAATTTAATCTTTAGATTGCTTCACATTGTTGCTTCAAACTTTTTTTTTTTTGGTGTGGGTAGTCAACAGATTATTTATCCCGCTCTGGGTGGAGCACACCCGTGTTCCTTCAGTTGCCTTTTTCTTTCTAGGGCCACGGTGACTTTCCTAATAATCTAATAATGGTATTTCCATGCCTCAAAATAAGGTTAGAAATTAAATAACATTTAGTTGCATGAAGTGTAAATAAATAAATAAACATATTTAACAAATTTATGACAGCATTAATTTCTAGCATCAAATCCGATGTCAAATATTCCACTTGTGTTATGTTGAGTCTGGAACTGTAGATCATAATGATATTTTATTTTGTGCTTTTTTTATCTAAAAGATAATTATTGTTGCCATAAAAGATATTCTTGTCATCATAATGTTTTACAATGTCACTATTGAAATATCTCAAATGTGACAATTAATCATGGATAACAATGCACACAGTTCATGCTTATTTGTAGTCATTTACAGGGCGTGCCCCTCGGACTGCTAGACTAGATAGGTGTCGTGCTTTCAAGGCCTACTTGTTGGAACCTGTATCATTCTTATCAGAACTAAAGCGGAACTATAATCTGAAAGAAAAAATCTTAGTATTGCTCAATGTGAAGTAATTAACCACTTCTTGAGAAAATGTTAGAAATTATGATCAACAACAGGTAATTTATAATTAAAATATTAATATAATACCTCTAACTTCATATATAGGTATAATAATATGAGCTGTTACGTCAATTGGCTCCAATAAAAGCATTTATGGGCTGTCCAAAACAGGCAACTAAGCACCTACTGTTACATTAAAGACAATCACATAACTATATGTATGCAGATGAACGACAACAACAAAGACTTTGAACACATAAACTAATCCTAACTAGTCCTAAATGCGAAAATAAGTTTGTTTGTTTGTTACCTTTTGACGCCTAAACCACTGCACCAATCATCATAAAATTTTGTATATATATTGTCAGGGAAAAATGATATACCGTACCTTGCCATGTGGGTATGATTTTCCACTAATGTGTGTAACAAAACTTAAATTTCATCTGTGTTAAACAAAATTAGGTTATTGAACGCCAAAATAATAATATAAAAAAGAACCTCGGGCGCCAGGCGTCAATAAATAAATTAACACAGTAATTACCTGGATAGAAGACAGCGGCAAAAATGGCTTTTAATCTTAGGGAAGGTGACAACAGAGAGAATTCAAACTACAACATTTTAGATTATTTCTCCTGTATATTCAACAATTATTTAGGTTACTTATTTATAAGTTTGGTCTATTGGTTAGGTTAATAATTTAGTTCAATAATTTTGTTCAATAATGCACCATAGCACGTGTTGTGAGGTGAAAAGAAAAAAAATTTTAACTACATACCCTGTTATTGTATGCTAATTATAATAAGGAAAAAATAAACCAAATCTTCCTGTAAGAAACATCCGTCTGGAATTGTCCACTTTCCAATTTAGGGGCCGCCTCCAAACTTCAAATTTAAAGTTAAACTATCAATCAAAAATAAAAAGCGCTGGACAGCTGAAAAAAATAAATCTCACGTTAGGGAATGCGAACTTCAGATTTCGAACACTACT
This sequence comes from Polia nebulosa, assembly GCA_951329385.1. Lineage (NCBI taxonomy): Eukaryota > Metazoa > Arthropoda > Insecta > Lepidoptera > Noctuidae > Polia > Polia nebulosa. The sequence continues at coordinate 7,105,852 of OX589591.1, read as the reverse complement.
GATCTCCTCAATCAAATAACTTACCGCTTTTTAACAAAGGAAAAAAATCATGATAGACACATGGTCTATAAAATCATTTTATATTCATGATTCCACCGAAATCATTTCTGGAACGTAATGTCCAGGTTAAATTAGGGCTCCAGCCGCCAGGATTATGCGAACTGGGCACCAACAAACGAGGATTTACATCGCTGTAAAAAATATTGCAAAGAAGCGATATGACCTCGAACCCTGCCAGTCGAAAAAGTGAACTGTCCAAATTTTGACGTTTCCTGTATCCACAATTCCACAGATAAAAAAAATCACGTAGTGTAGTAACCAAACTAACGTACCAAGACACAATTTAGGAATTTTGATGTTGCCAGAAGCGAATTTTGACTTCATCTCCAACAAATATGTCCAAAAAATGGCAATAAAACAAAATAAACATTGTACATGTGACGTTTACAAAGGAAATACGTTACATTACATCCCTCCCCGAAAAAATAAAAGAAAGGAACTTTCTTTTATGTTTGAAAGATACTTGAAGAAACATACAAGAGAAACCAACTTAGGTCAAGAAACCATAGGAATCTAAAAAACTCAAAATCAAAAAAAGATTTTCAAAATAAATTCGAAAAGAATTTGAGAGATAAACCTCCAAACAATGGTTCAGTTAGAGTACAGTTAGGCACCATAGCCACTGACTAACTAACAAAATAAACCAAAACACCTATCCAAATTAGAGTGCAGTTAGGCACCATCGCCACTGACTAGCTGATCAAAATTAATTACTCAGAAGAACACTTAAAACCCATAGAGAGTGCAGTTAGGCGCTATCGCCACTGACTAACAGAGCGTAAGAATTCATACTAAGCAAGTATGGAAAAATCCTAAGTTCGTGTCTGGCACAACAGAACAACGTTTCCAGACGCAAACATAAAAGGCATAACTACGGACGTGGAAAACGACCTAAAGCAAAACAAGCAAATTGTGATCGGCACAACTCCACCGAACTCCCGAACACAATCACTATCAAAAAGAGTTGCATATTGTGATCGGCTCAACTCCACCAATCTTCCGGGCACAATAGCAAACAATAAAATGACCTTCGGGGGAAAACCGAATAATCAAAAAAGGTCGCATATTGTGATCGGCTCAACACCACCAATCTTCCGGGCACAATAGCAAACAAAAAAAATGACCTTCGGGGGAAAACCGAATAATCAAAAAACATGCATATTGTGATCGGCTCAACACCACCAATCTTCCGGGCACAATAGCAAAAAATATGATATCGGGGGAAAACCGAATCAAAAGAATAGGAATTCCACGAGGAAAGTCGTAGGAAAGACCTAGCAAAAGCATCCGTCCAAAACTGAAGCGAACCGCAAAAAAATGTCAAATCCGAGAATCTTACAAGCTAAGTAGCATTATAATACACTTACTCGAACATTAAAGACTAAAGAAAATAATAATCTTAACTAATATAATAAAAATTAGCTAAAATTAAAAGATATAATAATATAATATCAATATATTATTATAAAAACAATATACAATAAGATCTTTTGATATGGAACAATAAAAAATATGCATGAAGCTGAAGCTCAATTTTATAAAATCCAAAAATGACCTAAGTTATTTTGAAAAGATTTAGAAATCGATTTATAGAACCTGTCGTGAAGTTACCTATCATACCGCTTACTTTCACATTACCATTCCCTTTCATTCATCATTCAAACACTGGTAAACACTTCAAACTAAGTTATAAATATCAAGACTAAAGTTTGAGAAACCAAAACAAAATAATTTTAATATTTAATGATGTCCTTAATGTGGTAACGACCTGAAGTACCTTTGTTAAGGTCCTCCAAAACGTACACATTAGGTGAAACTTTTGAGACTACTTTACACTTAATGAACTTAGGTGCTAACTTAGCAGAAAAGAAAGCCGGAGCCTTAGACTGAACAAAACTTCTTCTCCACACAATATCATCCACATCAAAAGAAATGACTTTCCGACGGCGGTTATAATATTGAGCATTACGTTTATAAGCTCTTAATAAATGAGATTGAACCCTAACAAAAATTTCACTAAGTGAATTTAAAGAAACAGCAAAAGTATTTCTATCACCAACTTCGAGATTTTCTAAGTTATCAATAGAACTACTAAAATGATGTAGAGAAGCATCGAAAATGAGCTCTCTTCCAAACATCAAAAAGTTTGGTGTAAAATCTGTAGCTAGATTTACACTATTATTTAAAGCTAATTGAACATGAGGCAAAAATTTTGACCAAGTTCTTTGATCATCTTTAACAAAACACGCTATACAAGTTTCAACCGTCTTGTTGTATCGTTCTACCGGATTATTTTGAGGTGTGTATAAAGTGTTATAAAAAATATTAGTAATATTAAATCCTTTCAAAAATTCTACAAAATATTTAGAGATAAATTGAGAACCGTTATCGCATACTATTATTTTAGGACAACCAAACTTTAGAAAGATTTCCTTTTCAAAAAGTTTACAAATTATTTTGGAAGTAGCATTAACCATGGGAAATATCCAACAATATTTAGTGAATACATCTACAACTGAAAGAATATAATTATGACCTGAATAAGATTTAGGTAAAGTTCCTATAATATCAACCGAAAGCATAAGCATGGGATGATCAACTTTTTTAGGATTTATCATCATACCAAGCGGTGGTGAAGTATTATGTTTATATGCTTTACAAATATCGCAAGAAGAAATATATTTTTGAACATCACCAAACATTCCTTTCCAAAAATAATGTTGTTTTAATTTATTTAAGGTTTTATGCATTCCAAGATGGCAAGAATTTAAATTATCATGATTTGAACGAATAGTATCTAAAATATGTTCTTTAGGAATAACAATTTTCCAGTTAAGTTTACTGTTAAGATCAAATTTATTTTTACAATATTTATACAAAGTATTATTCTCAACTCGAAAATTTCTGAATTTACAAGGATACTTTTGACAATTAATAAATGTTTTTCTATACCAAGGATCATGAATATCTTCATCAGGCAAGATTAAATTATTCTGAGTAACATCAATCGCAGCTATTTCAAGGCGAGATAAAGCATCAGGAACTAAATGTAAAGAACCCTTTTTGTGTATGATATCAAAAGTAAATTGGGAAATTCTAGCGGCCCAACGTGCTAAACGTCCACTAGGATTACTAAGACCTAAAAGCCATTTCAAACTAGCGTGATCAGTGACCACGGTAAACTTCATTCCCTCAATATAAGGTCTGAAATGTTCAATTGAATCTAACATAGCTAATAACTCACGTTCTGTGGTACTATAGTTACGATCACATTTATTTAAAGATCTAGAATAATATGCAATAGGATGTTGATCGCTATTATCATCCTCCTGACTCAAAACACTACCTATTCCTACAGCACTAGCATCACAATGTAAAAAGAATGGTTTTTCAAAATTAGGGCATTGTAAAACAGGAGCAGAAATTAAAGTTTCTTTCAATCTAATGAATGCATTCTCAGCATCATCATTCCAAATTAAGGATCTTTTAGAATTCTTACTACCAGCTGTTAATTTAGTTAAAGGAGAAGCTATATCTGCAAACTTACAAATGAATCAACGATAATAAGAACACAAGCCAAGAAAACTTCTAAGTTGTTTAACGGTTTCAGGGCGAGGATAATTTTCAATAATTTCTAATTTAGAAGGATCAGTATGCAAACCATTACTGTCCACAATATAACCAAGATACCGAAGTCTATCTTTACAAAATTGACATTTCTTCGAATTTACAGTTAATCCAAACAAAAATCAAAACCTAAAATTATATCAGGTTTAAAAGAAGGTATAATTAAAAAAGTTATATTTTTAGTTAAATTATCACAAGTGACTGGCAATGTCATAGTACCTATAATCTGTTGAGCTGACCCATCGACTGTAAAAGCTGAACTAACATTAGAAACAGTATTAATTTTATAACCTAAATTCAAAAAATGTTTATGTTTATTAGAACCTAAAACACAACTACTGGAACCGGTATCCAACAAATCCGAATGTTTAATTTTGTTAACTAAGAATTCCAAATATGGTCTACTATCATTACATTTAACAAATAATATTGGAGCAGAACTATAAATTTTAAAGAATGTTTTTAAATAATCTGACCAGTACAAATTCATCAAAATTCCTATACAAAAAGTATTCCTCAACTTGAGTTATGAATTCACGCACACATGTTTTTCCATCAAAATTAATTTTACCCCTTTTCAAGTCAGGTAACTTAGTTGAAGACGGAATATTCTTCTTAATATGTTCATAAACATCAGCATTCAAAGAATTAAAAGAAGGCAAAGCATTAACTGCAAAAGCAGAGGAAGAATGAGCAATTCTATCATTATGTTCAAACGGATTCCGAACTTCTGTCAAATTAACAATCTCAGGTGCCGCAAGATTTTCAACAACCGGTGTAACATCAACAGGATCATGACTGTCCTTCAACGCATGAAGTGGAAGAAACTGAACTGCTTTATCCATTGCAAAGGCAATATTTTCAATTTATAGAGTATAAAAGTTAAGTAATTATTATTGTGAACTAATGAAGATTTTTAAAGTTAATTTCACTTATTGAAACACTAGTAGGTGCAGTATTGACTCACAAAGAAATCTTACTTACTTAAAACAGTTATTTAGTTATTTTAATTTACTTAATTAAAACATTAAAAGTATTTATTTACTATTTAACTTTAACTATTATCAAATTTTAGGTTAACTAAGATAACAATGACGGTTTACACAATGTAATAGTTGATTTTGGAAGATTTAAACAATGCTGAAACAGACACATAGAAAAATAACAGTACAATACAGTGTTAATACTGTTTACAACTAAATATATAAGTTATACATAAGTTGTAGTTCAAAGGTTAGGGTTACAATTCAAAAAGTATGTTTGAAAACTGTACTACAATAATAAACAGTGCATTAATTAACCAATAATAAAATGACCAAGAAAACCTAATAAAAATTGTTTCAAGTCCCAGTTCGTCGGGGCCAATTGCCATGTGGGTATGATTTTCCACTAATGTGTGTAACAAAACTTAAATTTCATCTGTGTTAAACAAAATTAGGTTATTGAACGCCAAAATAATAATATAAAAAAGAACCTCGGGCGCCAGGCGTCAATAAATAAATTAACACAGTAATTACCTGGATAGAAGACAGCGGCAAAAATGGCTTTTAATCTTAGGGAAGGTGACAACAGAGAGAATTCAAACTACAACATTTTAGATTATTTCTCCTGTATATTCAACAATTATTTAGGTTACTTATTTATAAGTTTGGTCTATTGGTTAGGTTAATAATTTAGTTCAATAATTTTGTTCAATAATGCACCATAGCACGTGTTGTGAGGTGAAAAGAAAAAAAATTTTAACTACATACCCTGTTATTGTATGCTAATTATAATAAGGAAAAAATAAACCAAATCTTCCTGTAAGAAACATCCGTCTGGAATTGTCCACTTTCCAATTTAGGGGCCGCCTCCAAACTTCAAATTTAAAGTTAAACTATCAATCAAAAATAAAAAGCGCTGGACAGCTGAAAAAAATAAATCTCACGTTAGGGAATGCGAACTTCAGATTTCGAACACTACTGATCTCCTCAATCAAATAACTTACCGCTTTTTAACAAAGGAAAAAAATCATGATAGACACATGGTCTATAAAATCATTTTATATTCATGATTCCACCGAAATCATTTCTGGAACGTAATGTCCAGGTTAAATTAGGGCTCCAGCCGCCAGGATTATGCGAACTGGGCACCAACAAACGAGGATTTACATCGCTGTAAAAAATATTGCAAAGAAGCGATATGACCTTGAACCCTGCCAGTCGAAAAAGTGAACTGTCCAAATTTTGACGTTTCCTGTATCCACAATTCCACAGATAAAAAAAATCACGTAGTGTAGTAACCAAACTAACGTACCAAGACACAATTTAGGAATTTTGATGTTGCCAGAAGCGAATTTTGACTTCATCTCCAACAAATATGTCCAAAAAATGGCAATAAAACAAAATAAACATTGTACATGTGACGTTTACAAAGGAAATACGTTACAACCTTTCATCCAGAAAAATATTCTGTTCCCGAGGGAAAGAACATAAACTTTTGACGGTCACAATTGGTTTAGGTCCCTAGATGGTGCTACGTCTCTCGAATCATTTTGCTCCCGTGCGAAGACTGAACAGGTAAATTTTGTAGGACTCCAGTTAAAAATTAGCATAACGGCATGCTGTAACTTAACACCTAATTGACCTTAGGGCGCTGTCAGGCGAAAGGGGACTAGCGTTAATGTGTAGGACTGGCTCAAGGGCACTTTAAGGGAATATGGACTTGTTCGCCGCTCTTACGCGCCGCTAGACCTAGTTATAGAATATTATTGTACTACAAAACTGCATAGTAAAGTTAAAGTACACGGAACGCGTACGATGTCGTGGTCTCGTGGCCATATTTGGCGAAAGAGATTTACAAAGTCAAGCATGATTGCAAAATATCAGATACTGGGATATTTGTTTTAGCCGGCCTCTCGGTCACGATGTTCGTGTTAAACTTCTAACTCTCATTCGCTTCGGAGTTTTTGAACTAACCCATTGACGTAGGTTAACACTATCTGACACAAATTTTTTACCCTACCTGAAAATAGTTAATTATTGTTTATTTTGGAAATAATTTCCCAAAAAAATAATTTAAATAAATATTGCAATCAAGATATAGTACCAAAAAAAAAAACAGAAATTACGGATTTTCTTCTTCTTTTTATAGTTTGTAGATCAGTTTTCCTTGTAATAGACCAACGGGAATCCCGCATCATATTTTCTTGCCAAAAGCCCTGATGCCGATCTTCGAAAGTCATAAACTGTTGATGAAAACGTTCCTCCTGTTTCGAAAATATCAAATTTCCACAAACGTAGTAAAGACATTTAAACTTTTTTTAGCTTCTAGTCTTCATTGTTATTGAATGAGCAAACCAGCTTTTTATTGTTTTAATAAAACAAATGAACATTAAACTAAAGCCACAATGTTGGGCTATTCTTGAAAAAAATTGTCTGTAGACAAAAAAAAACGGCCAAGTGCGACTCGGACTCGCGCATGTAGGGTTCCGTACCATCATACAGGACTATACGCGTCTACATGTCGGGCAAAAAATAAAAAAAAAACGTTTCTAGTAGGGGGCTTCCCTTTAATTTTTAAATTATTTTTATTATGTATTTGTTGTTATAGCGGCAACAGAAATACACATTCTGTGAAAACAACTGTCTATAGACCTATTACGGATAATGAGATTCAGCGCTGACAGACAGACGGACGGACAGCGGAGGCTTAGGGTGCGGTTCCACTGAAACGGAGCTGGGCGGAGCGGAGCGGAGAAGTGCAGAAATCGTCCAATTACAGACGAGACGAGTTACGCGATGAGGGTTTCAACTATTGTGATTAGTCGATTCCTGCACGTCTCTGCTCCGCTCTGCTCAGCTCCGCTTCAGTGGAAACGCACCCTTAGGGCGAGTTTCCACTGAAGCGGAGCTGGGCGGAGCGGAACACATCGTCCAATCACAGACGAGACTAGTGACGCGATGAGCATTACAACCATTGTTATTGGTCGATCATCGCATGGCATCGCAGCGATCTTTTTCCACATATCTCTATTAGGCATCTCATTTAAAAAACCCCCTCTTTTGAGCCACAACATCTTAGACAGAATATACCCATCCTTTCGTTGGTCTTCACCTAGTCGAGAGCCATCTTATTCATACCCAAAAGTTTCCACACGACAATGTTCTCAGTTCACCGCCCTTCATTTCATATTTCCATAAGGTAGTCTTTACCTACAGTAGAAACGCCTCTAAGGGTGTTATTACACCAATCGATCTATCGTCGATCGATGGTAGAATCAATTAGTCGACGTCGATCGATAGTTTCTACTAGGTACACCAATCGATCTAGGGTCGATCGATGGTAGAATGGATTAGTCGGTGTGGACCGATCGATCGATTGGTGTAATAACTTAATCTGCCTCCACTGTGAAATAACGTCGATTAAGTATTTTAACCGACTTCAAAAAAAGGAGGAGGTTCTATGTTCGACTATATGTATTTCTTTTCTGTATGTTCAGCTATTTCTGTCAACTGTGGACCGTTTTTTTCTAAATATATGTATACTCCTGACTCCTGAGGTGTTCCCATATCAATTTTATCAAAATTGAATCCGCGCTTTTTGGAAGTCAGTTGTTTTTTTGTAAAAAAAAAAATCTAGCAAAGCTATTTTTTTTTGCCTTGTCTACGTTAACAGCGCAAAACCAATACACCGTACACGTCAGACAGGTCACCGGGGTCTGCCTCGACTAGGTCAAGGCGTCCATTTCCAACTCCGACACACCTACCTACTAGACAAGTAGACACGCTCGCGAGTTTCGTGGGATCATGTGGCTAATCGTAAATCGTAAACAGTGTGAGATTAAAGAATCAGTTGTTGAACTTTGATGCCAATCTTATCATGTAACTCGAGATAATTTAGGGCTGAATTAAAATTTTTGCACTTAAGGGTCTACTAACGGTCCAGTGGCGCCCTCATTGAATAAAAAATCGTAGCATAGAAAATAAATATTAAAAAATCCAACTTCACATTTGTTACAAAGAGGATAAAGCATTTTTACGTTGTTAAAACAGGTCTTAGAATGTTTCGTATCCAAAGAAGTAGGCAAAAGTACCAAAAACGGCCGTTTCTGACACTTTTGCTTACTACTTTGGATACGAAACATTTTGGCGCCACTGGACCGTTAGTAGGGCCTTAATAAACTGATGGGCATGTCTCGCGAAACTTCGCCGCAATGGCTGCTCCTGTTTCCCTCATTCAGCGGATTCCTGCAATCCAAATAAAGTCACTTGAACTAAAGCCTCTTTTTTTTTAGTAACTAGTCTACACTGTCCCACGTCCCACCGCTGGGCAACCTCCTCCCCAAAGTCCTTCCAGGAACTCTTCTCCCGTGCTTCCTCAGCTCAAATCAGCCCTCGCGGAACGCGTCCAGGTCGTCTCACTACCGCTTTCGTGGCCGACCGGCGACCTCGGCGGGCAGCGCCGTCCAGCCAAGCCCTCTGAAAAAAAAAAGAGTGGGACTCCGGGAGTGCCGACAGAAGTGAAAACTTGAAGAAAAATGCCCAACCTGCCTAAAGAAGTTTTCACTCTGTCGGTGTCTGTGGCGAGTTCAATTGTTTTTTAACCGACTTTCGAAAAAGGAGGAGGTTCTATGTTCGACTGTATGTATGTTTTTTTTTTTTTTATGTTTGTCCGCGCATTTCTCTGTCAGTTGTGGACCGATTTTCAAAATTCTTTTTTTATCCGAAAGAATATACTGCCGAGGTGGTCCCATATAAATTTTATCGAAGTCGCTTTAGCGCTTTTTGAGAAACTGAACAAAAACGAAAAATACGCATATCTTGATGACGTTTTTGTGTTCTCCAAATGTTTAAATTCCACGTTCCATGTTATTGGGGTTTTTAGTTCTGGGGTATAACAACTAAAAAGCGAAAAATAAAAAAAACTTTTTTACAAAAAAAACAACCGACTTCCAAAAAAAAAATACACTAAAAATTTAAAAATAACTTTAATTTCGGAAGTCGGTGTCAAATATCGTAGAAATAAAATACAAACACCTTTTTGGAAGCCGGTTGTTTTTTTTGTAAAAAAGTTTTTTTTCCCATCTCAACAATGCCCAAAGAAGTTTTCACTTCAATCCGCTACGCGATGCGCTACGAGTGCTAGGAAGCTACGCGTCGTAGCACTCATAGCGAGTCGGTGTCGTGCGAGTTCAATAGTTTTTTCCCATCTCAAAAATGCCCAACGCGTCTAAAGAAGTTTTCACTTTATAAATTCGTAAACGACTTTGGTTGTAGCTCTATTCAGTCACCTAATTCATCTATACGAAACCCGTATAGGTACGTATTGAATGTGTATCATACCTTTTGCAGAAGGTGACTTTGTCTGGGGGTCGGCTCTCGAACATCGGTTCAACGCACATTAACGCGTAGTATACCTCTTTGACTTTTTATTCACATTCATTATAATCGAGTGGGCGATTGTTTGGTTTTCCAAATGCGTGATGAAATTATGAAGATCTGCTGCAGCCATAAATCTTATCAGAGTCTATTTATAAAAATTTAATATAATCATGTCTAAATAACTACCTACGATCACGAATGAGATCATTAATTATGGGTGTATGCGAGATGACACGTCATGAGATTTTTATTTAACAACCTACATGCGTATTTGAAATATTTGTGTAATCCTTATACTTGGTACTCTACTGGTGAGACATTGTACCTAACTCATTTAAATACCTACGAGGTGCATTCAATAAGTACCTAGCCTCATCGCCAGAGGGCGCTGTAGTTTCAAAAGAGTTTTACCACAGTGTAGCACATTCTTTTTTAATTCTTTTTTTAAAATTTTCATTCCAATCCCTTCATTTGTTTTAATTTGACAACTTATGGAAGCGAACGTGTCGATCGGTTTTACAAAAATGGAAAAAGAGCAATATCGTTCGGTGATTCGATTCCTATTTTTGGAAGGGAAAACGCGCATCGAAATCAAAGAGCGCTTGGATGCTGTGTACGGTGACTCTTCTCCATCGATGGCCACCGTCAAGAATTGGTTCAACGAGTTTGCACGTGGCCGTACGTCGGTTTTTGATGAACCACGTCCAGGTGCACCGAAAACAGCTGCTACGGAGGAAAACATTAAAAAAATCCATGATCTCGTATTGGCAGATCGCCGATTGAAGGTTCGGGAGCTAGCTGAGACTGTAGGCATTTCAGAAGGAACAGTGCATCATATTCTTCACGAGGAACTCGGCATGAGAAAGCTGTCGGCGCGATGGCTGCCGCGTTTACTCACACCAGAAAACAAGCGCAACCGTGAGACCACATCGGAGACGTGTTTGGCGCTGTTTAAGCGGAATCCAGCGGAGTTTTTGCGTCGTTTTGTGACCGTCGATGAAACCTGGATCCACTGGTACACACCAGAGACCAAGGAGCAATCAAAACAATGGATTCAGACCGGGGAACGTGCTCCAAAGAAGGCGAAAACTGTAAAATCGGCCGGAAAAGTTATGGCCACCGTTTTCTGGGATTCACAAGGTGTGATCTACATCGATTACCTCGAGAAGGGTAAAACAATTACAGGGCTTTACTATGCCGATTTATTGGGCCGATTCGACGCCGAATTAAAGAAAAAACGACCCCATCTGGCGAAGAAAAAAGTGCTGTTTCACCACGACAACGCACCGGTTCACACGTCTGCCGTTGCCATGGCCAAATTGGTCGAATTACGCTACGAATTGCTGCCCCATCCACCGTATTCTCCAGATTTGGCCCCTTGTGACTTCTTTCTGTTTCCTAATCTGAAAAAATCACTCGCCGGGAATAGATATGGATCGAATGAGGAGGTTATCGCCGCCACGGAGGCCTATTTTGCAGAGTTTGACAAAAACTATTTTTCGGACGGGTTAAAAAAGTTGGAGCGTCGCTGGGCTAAGTGTATCGAACTAAAAGGAGACTATGTTGAAAAATAAATTGCCACTTTTCCAAAATTTTCGTTTACTTTTTGTAGGCTAAGTATTTATTGAATGACCCTCGTACCTACAAAAATAATGATGAAATTTTAACGATTACTGCTTATGTTGGCAACAATAGTAAGCTAAGATGAGTAAAACTCGTTTAACAGCATCATTTAACTGATAATGATTGTTGTGTCTTGTTTGAGCGAAGTTCTGTATCTCTATGATGAAACTTGTCGTCCTACAAAAGATGGCTGTTGGAGAAAGGGAGCTCCTAAAAGCTCTAGTTCTCATCACCATCCTGTTCACCATCTGCAAGTGCAAATCCACCCAAAAACATGAAAGATCTTGAATTCTACTTAAGGTGCTATTAAGGGCCTTCTCGCGGTCCAGTGGCGCCCTCATTGAATAAAAAATCGTAGCATAGCACAGAAAATAAATATTAAAAAATCCAACTTCACGTTTGTTACAAAGAGGATAAAGAATTTTTACGTTGTTAAAACAGGTCTCAAAATGTTTCCTATCCAAAGTAGTTGGCAAAAGTGTCAGAAACGGCCGTTTTTGGCACTTTTGCCTACTACTTTGGCAATGACCTTGAGTGGTTAGCTTGCGTGTTCTGTGCTGAGCTCATGTAACGCGTCGTACGTCCACCCAGTAATAGGACTCTCCCATCAAGGAGCGCTGTCCGAAATTAGACGCATTATTAATGTATTGATCATAAAACAACGTATTAAACTAAAACACACTGAATTATAAATAATTAAATGGTCTTTAAAATAATGAAGGTTTCATAAAAATAAGCTTTATAGTTTTTGCGTGATTGTCAATTTTTTATCCGCGTTAGACATAACTTTACAAATTAATTACACTATGTTAAAAAAACATAAATTCAAATATTCTCAGATCAATTTATGATGGAAATTGTCTAGAGTAACATATATATATTTTTTTTTTCAAAGAAATAAGACTAGTCGTTTAGACGTGATGTTCAATTAAAAACCATTAAAAGTCGTATAACTGCGCCTTAAATTAAAATATAATGTAGCACCTTAATCCGTCAGGCCCCTTACGTCATCAATCGGAGACGCGACAATAGGTTTTTAATTGTCTGCTATTCCGGGGCCTGACGGGAGGAGAATCATTTACTTGTATTATCCTACTAGCTTCTGCCCGCGGCTTCGCCCACGTGAAATTAGTACTTACCCCGCTATAAATTATAGCCAACGAGCTATTCCAGACCTTAGACTATGAAAGGTTATAGAGATTGTCAAAATCCAGCAATCTGAAGTACCACAATGAGAAGCCGGCTTGTATCTGTACACGCGAAATAAGCTCACATAAACAAAATGAGAAGCCGATACGTCATCGTTACGTTCGTCATGGTCACTCACACATTTTAACGATCCTGCTTCATTTAATGTCCAATGACGTTCCGTCTATAATAACCTTTCGTAGTCTAAGTTCCAGACTATAATCTATCTCTGTGCCAAATTTCATCCAGATCCGTTCTGGCGTGACCTAGTAACAAAAATCCATTCATCCATCCAAATAATTAGTAGGATTAGATTGTTAAATCTAGACTTGGTGTCATATGAAACGGAAGTCAATTCACGTCGGCTTCTTATTGTTTTGGTGACGCAAAACAGCGGTTTTATAGAATTGTTAAACAGTCCATTGTTAAATTGTGATTACGTTGCCGCGTGGAATAATGCGCAATATTGCTACAAGGGAAAAGGCGTGAACCTAAAGGACGTCAAGTTTTATTTACGGATTTATGTTGAATCAATTACTGTGACATTATTTATAGCCAAGTAGTTAGGTTTGGAGGATAAAATGTTCGCCGAAGGTTTTCTGAACGGACGCGAAGAAGGCCTTGCGAAACTAGTATTTTACAAACTTTTATTTAACTTGCAATGTATTTATGTATTTAACTATGTTAGGGTTTTTTTTTTTTTTTTTGGGGCTGGGAAATCATCTTCTGACTTCTTCCGCTCTAGGGTGGAGCGGAAGGGCGTGTCAGACTCTTACTGGCGCGCGTGGAACACTACGCGCCGTCGACGGTGCTGATCGGACGGCGAGTTACCCACTACTCGCCGTCCGCAGGCCCGGGTCTACGGTGGCCGGAGATCGTCTCGCGTCTCCTGCGGCAGTTGCGGCTGAGGGCGCTAGGGCGACTCTGCCGTTGTTGAGTCTCCCTAACGTGTGCCGCCTCCCTCTTCGCGAGCATTACTGCTTCGCAGAAGGAGGAGACGGCTCCCCACTCCCTCTCGCTCCGTACCATGGCCTGAACCAGGGCACGGCGCGAGAGGTCGCTGCCGCCTATCGCATCCATGTTTGTGGAATCTTGCAACTCAAATTAGACCCACTGCCCGATGTCCGATTGGAATGAAATTTTGTGTATATACATATACCTATATGTATCTTCAGTGACAATACAATGATATGGTACCATGAAGCTGGAGCCCAATTCTGTAACTTATAGTTGAGCAACACGCCATCGACACTCTATCGACACACAACAGACATTATTTTGCCTCTGTTGCAAATTTGGTATTGTGCAAAAACTTCCAAATGCTATTGACATATTATAGTAGACCAGACTACCAATTATTACAATAGTCTTATTATGGCGTTTCAATGGCACTACCGGTGGCAAATCAATGACCACAAATAATTTGTAGAATACCAAATGTCAATGGCTATCTATTATCTATTGAGACACCACTGACACACTACCGACACACTATTGTCAAGTTATTTTACAGAATTGGGCCCCTGGTCTGATGATGGAGACGGAAGATTGCCATAGGGACTTCTGAACTAAACAAGATAAACCCATCGAGTCTGGGCTCGATTGATTTGTCTTGAGAAGCATTTTACGCCTAGACAATATCCAGGGTCTGATGATGAAGCTGGAAGGTGGCCACTGCATCTCTGTTAAAAAACAACATAACCCCACCGATTTTGGGCTGGATTGATTCGTTTTGGGTATGATGAAGCTGGAAGGTGGCCACGGCATCGCTGTGATAAAACAACATAAGCCCACCGAGCACATTTAATTTGAGATAGCCGGTATATTTTTTTTTAACTATAAACTTATTTAATGACTATACTCACAGTGGATAGACCCGCAGGCAATGCACGGAATGATCCACCTTCCATCTGGCGCTACATGTCTTGGGCTGTTACTTGATGACCTTACATATAACTGCGTCAGTGAGCGGAGTTTGCGTAGCTGAATTGAATGAGCACACACAAAACACATAGCAACGGAAATTATACATATACAGTTAAGGCACAAAGGCACTTCGAAGAAAATTCTTGCAGTAGAAATGCGACAGAAGAATAGGTTGAGAAACGTACACACAGTCAAAGACTTTTTGTCATCAATACGCTAAGAAGAAGTGACTTAGACATACGCATCAATCTACCTAGCCTTTTCCCAACTATCTTGGGGTCGGCTTCCAGTCTAACCGGATGTAGCAAAGTACCAGTATTTTACATGGAGCGATTTGACCTCCGTAATCCAGTTACTGGGTAATACGATACCCCTTGGTAAGACTGGATGTCAGACTTTCGGGCTTCTGACGACCCGTAACGACTGTCAAAGATCCACGATTGACAGCCGGGACCAACGGCTTAACGTGCTTTCCGAGGCACAGAGAAGTCTCGGTATGTAAAGATGGTCACCCATCCATGGACCAACCTCGGCAAGCATAAGTTAACCTGATGGAGCGACCCGTGCGGCTGTTATTATTTTAGCCATGAGCTCCTCCGCATGTCGGAGTAAAATCAATTCTAGCTGATTGGCAATTGCTAATCTTTCAGTTGATTCACAGAATTCCCGAATCGTGTCTTGTAGAACTACGGCAAAGTTCAAGGAACAAGGAGTCTAAAACGGTGTTGAGCGTCATATCTACCGCTTCCGGCCAATATATCTTGCTTTAAGGAATGTTATTTTGGTCCTCGCTTTTAAATAAAGAATATAAATAGGTCTTAATTGGAGCGTGGGATAACTGCGCGACTTAGAAAAAATATAATACTGGTTGTGATCTTTGCTTTGAACACCTATTTTTGTTTGTGATGCTAGAAATAAGAGATGAAAGTACTTTATCAAAAGGAAGGCTAAGAATGGAATCAATGAAGTTTTTGGATTAGGAATAAAAATACCCTTATTTATTTATTTATTTAATCATTTATGTACACACAGAGACATAGTAACAATAGACATAATTATAAATATACAAAGGAACTGCTTATTTCTTAAGAAATTTCCCCCTTACCCTTTTGAATTTAATTGGATTATTTATATTGGTCATTATTTATAACCGTCTTCGCAGAAAGGAGGAGGTTCTATGTTCGACTGTATTTTTTACGTTTTTTTTTATCTTTGTCCATCGATTTCTCTGTCAGTTGTGGACCGATTTTCAAAAATTCTTTTTTATCCGAAAGAGTATACTCCAGTGTTGGTCCCATATAAATTTTATCGGAATTGCTTTAGCGTTTTTTAAAAAAATCAAAAAATGTGTATACGTTTTGGTCTCCTCCAATTACAAGTATGTTCAAATTCTATGTTCCATGTTATTGCGGTTATCAATTCGGACGTAAATATTATATTTAGTTTTAGTTCTGGGGCATAACAACTAAAAAGTGAAAAATAAAAAACTTTTTTACAAAAAATACAACCGACTTCCAAAAAAGAAAATACACTTAAAATTTTAAAATAACTAATTTCGGAAGTCGGTGTTTGTATTTTATTTCTTCGTTAATTGACACCGACTTCCAAAATTAAAGTTTATATATAATTTTCAATTTTAAGTGTATTTTCATTTTTGGAAGTCGGTTGAATTTTTTGTAAAAAAGCTTTTTCTTATCATGAAGTTTTTGCTGCAAAGACCTCACCGTGTTATCGAGTTACTGGGTTGTGGAGTGGAAGTCAGATATGCAGTCGCTCAATGTAAAATTCTGGTATTCAGCTGCATCCGACTGGAAGCCAAATACAAAAGGCTTGGTAGATTAACCACCATAGTCAGAAACAACGATTTCAGATGAAATAAAAACTAGCTTAAGAAAGTTTTATTATTAAAACGAAGTGTATTTCCAGTCCGAGTGCGATAACAGAGCGATAAATGATTGAAACCCAACTAGGTCGACTGAAACGTGTTACGCCGACGATAACATGACCCCAAAACCAATGTTGACGTTTTTGAAACAGATTATCTCTGAAATCTTCTGGTAGCATCTTCCATTTATCAAACTGTTTATATGGTAAATGTATGTAAGTGCTCAGATTCTAAAACGACTCGCGCATGAAGGGTTCCGTACCATCGTACAAGATTATACGCGTCTACTTGGGGCAAAAAAGCCAAAAAAAAAATCCCAGCAGAATGATGATGATTGCCCAGATTTCCCTAATGCCGGCTGAACATGCATTTCTCGTTCGCGTCGCGTAGAGGCTCTACACGAGAGGCACCGAGAGACGCGACGCGACGCGACGAGGCCACCATCTACACACTCGTACTCGGCCTGTCTTGTGGTGTCTCGACGAGCGTGTACAGCCGGCATAACACTTCACTGACACGTTTATGAGGTATGTGAATTGAAAAAAATCGTATAGTGAACGACCGTTGCCTCTTGGAAAACTCGCTGTAAAATTGTCTGACTTATTACTAATAGTAAACCAAGATACCTTGCAATGCCGTCCGAACAGCACCAGGCCCGAGAGTCGACGCCGCGTAAAGTTCCACGCGCGCCTCAAAGAGTTGCCAGCAAACATGACGGGGCCCGTCATGGCCGATGCCTGCCCAGGGGTTGAGGATAAATTCGAAAGAGTTACCTCGCCCCTAGGCATTCAGGGTAGGGAAGGAACAGGGGTGGGTTTTAGTCAGTAAGTCTGCAGTCCCGCTCCACCCTAGAGCGGGAGATGTCATTGGATGATTTCCGACCCCACAAAAAAAAAAAGATGCCTTGTAATCATTAGCTTATTCTGCTATCGATGGCAATCGAAACTGTATCAGTTCAGTAGTCGATCAGTGTCCAACTGTAAATTAGTTCCTGCAACTAGAAGATACGCTGCAGGGTATGACCGTAATTCTATGAAGTTATTAAAACTATGGGGTTATAGAAAAATCTATGAGGTTATTCTTATGTAAGACTACGTAAGTCGAAAATAATACCCAAGCTAAGTTCATTCATGATTACCCGAAAGTTATGGAAAGAAATTGATGTAAGTGGAAAATTGGTTTCAGCTGAAGTCCTGAAGTTATTTCTTTATGCAAGGTTAATGCACAGTTAAAAATACCAAAGAAAACTACATGCAATACTTACGAGTATGTTAAATATTTTTTAATCGAGGACGAAAAAGAAAGGTGCAGTTTTATTATAAACCTAGAGAAGAGTAGGACAGTTGACGCATATTTTTGTAATTTGTTTTTTTTAATAAAACTTTTTAGACAATTACAACAATTAGTTATGCTTGATGTGTAGCTAAAACCCAATGGCGGTTAATAACAAAAGTCCCACTTTTTTAATTTCATAAGTATGATTTTCACCAGTCTCTCACAAAGGTAGTTATCTAGTTTCATTATACTGTATAATTAGCTCTAAGACAGCCTTTTGTGATGAGAGAATAAATGATATTTTCGTTGTGAATTTCATAATCATCATCATCTGCCTAGCCTTTTCCCAACTATCTTGGGGTTGGCTTCCAGTCTAACCGGAAGCAGCTGAATACCAGTATTTTACATGGAGTGACTGCCTATCTGACCTCCACAACCCAGTTACTGGGAAATACGATACCCCTTGGTAAGACTCGATGTCAGATTTTCTGGCTTCTGACGACTTGTGAATTTCATAATATAAACAGTTAATGTGTCATAGTTTTAATTACGTAGTTCTAGGTCAATCCGGAACTGGCCAGACAGTCTGAGGGCCTATTGATTTTCCAGGTCCGTTGAGACACAGATATATACTAAATAGGTCATATATCAAGGGCTGCACAGCCAGTGGAGCTTGGAATAGCACCGAGTGCACATCGCAGACAAACTAACGTTATCGTGCTGACTTTTTATTAGTTTTATTAAATGTGATTCATGCTTGTTTCAGGAGTGGAATTACAAATTGGGTTGATAAACATACAGCATGACGTCTCGGTAAGTTAACTCTATTTTTCGTTATAAATAATGCATGTTTTTGTTTAGTTACCTTGAAAAGTCCTGAAAGCGATGTCAGTCTACGCCGGTTTCTGAATTTGATGTTTAGTATTTTTGTTAAAAACCTGTTAAACTTTACCATTAAATCATGGTTTGACATGTTACTGGTAGTAGTGTTGGTTCAATTAGTACTACGTGTTAAAGTGTGTATTAGAGATGAAATCGTTCAACTGATTATAACCATAGATATCAGGTGAGATAGTGGTCAAGCGCGATCTTAACAAATTTAAAAAAAATAAATATGATTTTGTCGCGTTATAGAAATGTCATTTAAATGTGGTATATGTAGGTCATAGTCATATCTTTTTATTAATAAGTTGTGAATAGATATATTTATGCACAAGTAAGAATTACTGTACAATGGCGGACTTAATGCCTTAGGCATTTTCTACCTGTCGACCTTAGGGTGGTGCGGAGATGGAACGTTGCAGGTGCAACTTAAGGGAAAGGATAAACGAAAAAAAAAATACATACTTAAATACATACATACAACAAAATTAAAAATGTATATGTGGGAGAAATGTCTATTTTCTAGTATTATTTAAAGAAAGTGGTGTATTTTTTTGTAGTACCCTCAGATTAACAATTAAATTATATCGTACGACTATTCGCTCCCTGCCACTGACAAGCAAGCCGCACTATAAAAGAGGGTACAAGACGCTCGACCGGGCAGAAATCGTTTGACTTTGGACTCGGCAAGACTCTTCGGAATGGCTTGGTATGTTTTGATTTAAATATATTTTTATTGCTTCATTGCTATGAATTGTTATGATAAAATGTGATCATCTTTTATTACTTTAATACTGATGATCTTCATTGTTGATGTACTGTTATAAGATGCAATAATATTATATTGCTAATATTTACTAAAGGTTATTCATGGTTATTAATCCGCATTGGTCAGTAACTGATCTAATTTATGCATTGCTTTTATTATATTGATGATTTCTCTCCCATATGTCAATAAAATATTATATGAGAGTTCCCATGGAGTTTCTTGCCGTTCTTCTCCATGAAGACCTAGTTTTACGAACGGGCAACTAGATTTTCGATTATTGACAAGCCTATTTGAAATAAATACCTAGTCTTGTCTTTCTGTGTTTTTCTTCTTGATAAACCCTTTCCCTACATACCAGATTCATAGGAATATCACAGTAAATATCTAGTAAACATCTTGACATCAAAGCTTGATACGTAGGTGGACGTAAAGATCTACACAATGTCGTTAATTCCCACATCAGAAGTTGGATCGAGTGCCCACATTATTAACACATTTTCCATTTTGCTCGAGTTTCAGTTAAGATGACAAACTACGGGCAAACCCCTGCTGCCAAGTTTCCTGAAACCTCTGATGCCTCTAACGAAGTACTGATATCTCCGATCCTTGGCACACTGGTCAAATGGCAGCTGCTGCAAGAGAACCTGGTTACCCGACCTGGCCCCAGCACATCGGAGCAGATCTTCATGTTCGACCACTCCGGGACCAGGCAATCAGGGCAGTAATTCTGTTTCGCTTGATTGTATGGAAGCTACGATGAAAGAAAAGATGAGTATAATTATTTTTATATATTCAGGACGCAAGTACTGCTACGATGCACAAATAATATATCCCTTACCACGTGCACGAAGTGTACTTGTATATCTACCACTTTTTGATCCCTATGATCGTACATATACGTCATGTTGACGATTTGAAGTCAGAATATCGGCTTAATGAGCGTGAAACTTTATGGCACTATTAAATGCTAAATGACCTTGAGTGGTTGGATTGCGTGTTCTGTGCTGGGCTCACATAGCGCGTCGTGCTTCCACCCAGTAATTAGGACTAGCCTTTCAAGGAGCGCTAGACTCATTATTTATTTATTATTCATAAAAAACAGGTATTGGTCTAAACACGTATATTAAAATATAAACAGTTAAATGATATTCAAAATGGTGAAAGTTGCATAAAAATACACTTTATAGTTTTTGCGTGATTCTCAATTTTTATCCGCACTGGACGTGACTTTACAAATTAATAACAGTGGTGCCGATTCTCTTGTTCAATAGCTAAACTAGAATTGGAGAATTGCTATCTTTTACTAAAAAATAGTGCGAGAAAAGGACAGCTATAGCTATGAGCTAAGTTAGAGATGTCTTACTAGTTTACGCCTTGCGCTTCATCGTGTTTTTAATCGACATGTTTTTACGTGTACCCTTAATTTGTATGGAAATGTTAGTTCAACTTAATTTGACTGCTCTAATTTACGTTCATCTCTTTCTTGTTTTATTAGAGAGAGAGAAAGATAGGAATGGTCTAAATTGGGTTTGGTTCGTGCAAAACAGAATCCGCACCATTGTCTTGTAAAAGTATAATTTATAATATTTACTTATCAAATTGCGACAGAAATTGTCTAGAGTAACGTATATTATTTTTCAAAGAAATAAAACTGGTCGTTTAGACGTGACGTTCAATTGAAAACTATTGGAAGTCTATTAACTGCGCCTTAACCTTTTTAGGAGAAACTTAAAAGGCGTTTTGCCAATTGTGCACGTCGCAACTATACCACGCTGACTGATTGTGAAAACATGAAGTCTAATCTCATTCAAACATTTTCAGATGAAACTCGATATTATGGAAACCTTACTGCTTTCATGGAGTATACGAGTGACAAGGCAAGCAACTTGACCGAATATGTATCCGGCCATGGGAGCTGGTGAAAAAGGCTGTTGGTGTCGAGGTGACCGAACTGCATTTGGTGGACGCTGTGATATCAGGTGTGTTGGACTTTCGTATGTTGCACGGCTGACACTTACGATGTTGCCAATAGATATAAAAATTAAATTACTATAAACTTAGACATCCAGTCCATGATTTCGCTGATCACAATTTGCCTGCTAAAAATACCAAATGTAACTTCCGAGACAATAAGTTCATGCGTTGTATAAAGTGCTTTAAGGTGGATCATTTGCAAAGGGACTATCGTACTAGAGGTTAATCTGATAAGACCTCTAGGCAAAATTACGAAACTGATGCCGTGCAAACTGGTGTAATCCCTTAAACTCGTGTGGTGTGTGTAAAAATTGTTTCAAACGTTTACATTCTCAACCGAAATCTGAAAGATTGGTGAATCCTTTAGTGGTTGCTGAGAACTGTTCACACGATTGGAAAAACAGATGGTTGCGACTTTATTTGTCTCATGGGCAATGGTGCAATTAAAGTGCTCATTAACACGTGACAGTGTTTGGGATTCCGCCAGTGGCAAAATACCTTTCAAAACTTGAATGTTACGTAGAATTGCAGAAAATACATTTTGTTCTACTATAATAGTTAGATTTGCATCGATGACTTTATAAGGACGGGACTTTAAGGAGAATGAAACATCTCAGATTCAGAGTAAATACTGAGTATATTTGATGTATTGATACGTCTTATAAGTACTCACAGAGGTAGAAAATAATATACTTATCTACTACATCACAACTTGAGTTTTGAGCTAGATCTTGTATTAGATCATTAAGTTGAAACCTTATCAATACCCTTTTTACATTAGGGAATTTTGTAACACAATTAAATACAGAACTAATAAAATTACACAAGATTTAAAAAAAAGGGAATCATTCGTGGTAGTATCATCCCGACAGGCTTGTATCAGTGTTATTACAGAATACCTAATAATAACTCTGTTACAGACCCTACCCTCTTTCTGATTAATGACCACATCGGTAAACTCGTTAATGCCAAATTCTTTGGCGTTGCGTTTCAGCAAATGCTTTTATCTCCTGACTCCCCTGCTGAATAGACAGCATTTGTTGCGCCTGATGGGCAGTACGAGTTTTTGCGTATCAGTATTTTTAGTGGGCCATTAATGCGGCGCTGAACATATAGGTTGATATATTCGTATTGATCTATTCATGTTTTCTCTAAATCTGTGCCTGAAAGTATGGATAACTTGAGAATAGTTCTTAATTCTTTGCAAGGGCTGGCTTTGCTTAAATATAAAAAAAAATATAATTTCTCAAAACAAAACTCCTGTCCCTCAGTCAAACAGGTTCGCCAATTTTGCGGCCTTGCGGGATATTTTATAATATTTGTACCTATTTTTTCTCAAACAACTAGTCCTTTCAATGTCTGTCCTTCACTTATATTTTTACAGTAGAAACCCTACAATTCTCAACATAATTAATGTAAGTCTCAATGGTAGAAACTGAAAAGCAAAATACTTGAGAAAAAAAAATATACAGATTTAATTTAAAATGCTACAATAGATAAAACTTTAGCTTCTAATTACGAAATTCTTAATGACTAACTGTACGTTATAAGCCCTAGAAAATGTACGCGAAAAGCTTTGGTTTCCAAGCATTTCTAAAAATGTTCATAAGTAGGTAAGTCAAGTATTACCTCACTTGTAAAATCAACGAGAGTCAATCTAGGTCTTCTCAATTCGCCTTAACATCTCATAGATAAAGTTCTTGTACTTTAAAAAAAAAAAATAATAATAATAAGTAAACGAAAACGAAATAATATTAAAAAAAAAACCACATGCAGTAGTTTTCATTGATGCTTTCTTTTAAGTGTTGCCTGTTAAAACCTGTGACAAACCTTACTGCACAAGCCACCGATAATTGTCTGAAAAATGTTGTCTTTATTTTTGGAACCAAAATAATAATATGTGATCAAGCGGCGTCATGTAGATGATAATAATTGCGGATGTTTTACCAAAACTGGTCTATAAACTTCTTACATTTTATCGCAACTGATGTCTGTCGCGCAATTGACCATGTCAAAAGACTGGTGAAGGTCCTCACTGACTGTTTCACGGTAGTTGATAATTCCACCCAAAGAAGCTGCAAGGATGCCGTTGAGAAATCGAACTTCATTGTCATCAATTGCAAAGATAAAACCAATGGATAAACTCCCTTTCAGCTTCTTATGGGTTGCAGTTGATCGCCTCCAGCCATTTCTGCCCTTGTTATGATGACCTTGAACGCTTGGACCTTAATACTTGTCGAGAACTAGCGAAACGTCACATAGACGATCGCGTGCGGGTAAAAAACTTAACTTGTCCAAAGTAAAGACTGACCCATTTAAAAAAAAAATCTCGACAGTTATTTTAAGGGTCCATGCGTTGTAATAATTGGAGACTTGTATCTCCAGATATAAACTAACAGAATCAATAGATTCTGGAAATTAGTAGCTTTTTGGCTTGTACGCACCCGTAACATTCTGGCCAGGTGTTGGGTGAGTGCTTGGTAATGAGTATACTATTTTGGCCGTATCCTTGAAGGATTGTTTACCGAGGCCATTTTGTTTATGCCGCGCCTTCATGAAAGGTTTCTTACCGAGGCAATGTTTATAATGTGATTTCTGCCGCGCCTTCATGTAAGGCTTTTTACCGAGGCAATGTTATCACAGTTTTTTTTTGCCGTGCCTTAATCAAGGCTTTTTACCGAGGCAATGTTTGTAATATGATTTCTGCCGTGCCATCTTGTAAGGCTTTTTACCGAGGCAATGTTATCACAGTTTTTTATTTTTGCCGTGCCTTATACAAGGCTTTTTACCGAGGCAATATGTATATAGTGATTTCCGCCGTGCCTTTATGTAAGGCTTTTTACCGAGGCAATGTTGTCACAGTTTTTTTTTATGCCGCGCCTAATACAAGGCTTTTTACCGAGGCAATATGTATAAAGTGATGTCATCTTGTGATGATCATTTTTGTTAGATGATTAAATCTAAGAAATTATGAAATTGTTATAATTTAACATTACATCTAAACCATATTATTGAATTATTGTTCACGAGCCTTTATACCGGCTGCTCGTCAGAATGGCCGTGTGGGAGAAATGTCTATTTTCTAGTATTATTTAAAGAAAGTGGTGTATTTTTTTGTAGTACCCTCAGATTAACAATTAAATTATATCGTACGACTATTCGCTCCCTGCCACTGACAAGCAAGCCGCACTATAAAAGAGGGTACAAGACGCTCGACCGGGCAGAAATCGTTTGACTTTGGACTCGGCAAGACTCTTCGGAATGGCTTGGTATGTTTTGATTTAAATATATTTTTATTGCTTCATTGCTATGAATTGTTATGATAAAATGTGATCATCTTTTATTACTTTAATACTGATGATCTTCATTGTTGATGTACTGTTATAAGATGCAATAATATTATATTGCTAATATTTACTAAAGGTTATTCATGGTTATTAATCCGCATTGGTCAGTAACTGATCTAATTTATGCATTGCTTTTATTATATTGATGATTTCTCTCCCATATGTCAATAAAATATTATATGAGAGTTCCCATGGAGTTTCTTGCCGTTCTTCTCCATGAAGACCTAGTTTTACGAACGGGCAACTAGATTTTCGATTATTGACAAGCCTATTTGAAATAAATACCTAGTCTTGTCTTTCTGTGTTTTTCTTCTTGATAAACCCTTTCCCTACATACCAGATTCATAGGAATATCACAGTAAATATCTAGTAAACATCTTGACATCAAAGCTTGATACGTAGGTGGACGTAAAGATCTACACAATGTCGTTAATTCCCACATATATATGTGTGTGTATGTGTATATGTGTGTATGTATAGTTATAACTTTTAAATGTGTTGAAGAATATTTGATTTGATTGATTGTGTTTTGATTAGGAAAGATGAGTTGTCACATTTCTGTTACTAAAAAATATTATTATTGCTATTTGTGCGTAAACGGTAAACAGTTTTCTAATTTATAGATTTCCCGTTAGGGTCAAATGCTCACGATCCCAAGTTTACAAATAACTTCCACAAAATTATGAAGACACAACCGTAGTGAATGGACATATTAAATAAGCATACGTCTTTATTAAACTTGGAATGTTGTCGAAATTATTATTCAAGTTTTTTACGTCAAAGTGGCAACTTAACTTGACCTTTGTTATTTTATTTAGTTTTGTCCTTTTGCCATCGCTACTATTACCGTTTCATTTATATACTGTTTGTCTTTAATTTCAAAATGACCTGAATTAATTTCGACTGCATTATCATAAACGAATGTTATTCTGTCTGTGAATATAAATTCAAATCGAAAGTCTACCTCAACGTTGAATTTATAGTCGGTGGAAAGTAAATGTACAGTGATTTCATAAGTTCTAAGGATGATTTCCATTAGTGGCTTAAACTAATGCAATGTATTCTCATCGGAGACCTGTTATTGAGTCTGATTTAAATGCAACTATACGTGATACGGTAGAGAGGTCTTATGTAAAGTTTGAGAGTGTATTAGAGTAAGCGTATTTTTAACCGACTTCGAAAAAGGAGGAGGTTATCAATTCGGATGTTTGTATTTTTTTTTTTTTTGTTTTCTTTTTTTTTTATGTATATTCGGGCATAACTCCGTCATATATTGACGGATTTGCAAAATTATTTTTTTATTCGAAAGGAGTTTATTCCGAAATGGTCCCATTTAAATTTCAAAAAGATCTGATGATGGGTTTCGGAGACAGACAACGGAACTCTTCAAAAATAGACAGCAAATCAACCACGATTGCTGATATCGTATGTCTATGAATTGTTAACACAATTTAATGGGGAACCACAACTAAAAAGTGAAAAATAAAAAACTTTTTTACAAAAAAATAGAACCGACTTCCAAAAAAAGTGCAAAATAACTATAATTTCGGAAGTCGGTGTCAAAAACGAAGACACAAAACAGAAACACCGACTTCCGAAATTAAAGTTATTTTGCACTTTTTTTGGAAGTCGGTTCTATTTTATTGACTAAGATCACCGTTTGAATCCGGCTCGAAGGACCAAATACTTTTTTTTTTGAGGGTTGGAAGTCATCAGATGACTTCTTCCACTCTGGGTGAAACGGGAGGGCGTGTCAGTCTGACTAAAACCCACCCGTGTTCCTTCAGTTTACCTTTGCGTTCCAGCCCCCCTAGTAAAAATACATTTCTGTAAACGTTAACGCTAACGCTTCGTGCAAAATATAATATAATATATTCCACAACTATCACACAACGCCATCTAGTCCCAAGCTAAGCAGAGCTTGTGTTATGGGTACTAGACAACTGATAAACATACTTATATATTTCTAAATACATACATATTATAGATAAATTACACCCAGACACAGAACAAATGATCGTGTTCATCACACAAACATTTGTCCTGGGTGGGAATCGAACCCACGACCTCCGGCATAGCAGTCAGGGTCACTAACCACTAGACCAACAGGCCAGTCAAAAAAAATGAAGCGTTAGACAGAGAACTGTCACGTGACTCACGCCCAGTAATGTCTTTGCCATAAATTTTGCACGAAGCGTCAGCGTTAACGTTTACAGAAAAGTATTTTGTCTAAAGGCTCAGAGCCGTGATGACTTTTTCGAACACTCCCTCGACCCAAGGACCAAATACTTTGAAAAACGAAAATTTTTAGGGTTCCGAAATTCCGAATGAAAAAACGGAACCCTTATAGGATCACTCGTGTGTCTGTCTGTCTGTCCGTCTGTCACAGCCAATTTGCTCCGAATCTGCTGGACCGATAGAGTTGAAATTTGGTACACACATGAGTATCTGTGACCCAAACTCGAACGTGTACTCTAAATAAATAAATTTGGAATATGCGGGGGGTCACTTCAGGGTTGAAAATCGGAAAATTAAAAATCAAAGTTTTTCCAACTGTGTCGTGCGACATATCAAATGAAAGGGCACATTGTGAGGGTCTCGAATATATATCTATATTTTTCATAATTTTAAAATATATAATTTTGAAGTTATTTAAGAAAATAGAAGAAAAATGACCTTTCCCTCCCTCCCTTACCTCTGAAACCACTGCGCCTAAAATTGTGAAAATAATACAGAAAGTAGTTCTTTACTTATAAATTACAGGAAAACCTTTAAGGAGGAGGTTTAGAAAATACCTGAAAAAAAAAATGATTTGTTCGGAACCCTTTGCGCGCGAGTCCGACTCGCCCTTGGCCAGTTTTTGTAAGTGTTACAGAAAAGTAGTGTCCCGCGAACTAAAATATATTCATGCGATAGTTGCATGTTGCGTGTGCGCTTACGGCAACCGTGTTCTAGCCTGTTACCTAGCCGTATTCATAGTATACACACATTATACACATGTTACATAACTACTGTACCTGTTATTGTATGGAAGCAAACCATTTCATATGCAATACGATGTTTTACGATCACACGCGTATAAAACCAATAAAACTTTGGGTGGGTTAATAAATTGGATGCAATTTACCCAGTTTGATTAGATTAAAAGTAATTGATACGAGCACATAAGACTGTGTAATAGGAGTAGTAAGCCAATTCGAGCAATAGCTTCGATACTGTGAACTTAAAATCTATCCATAATCTTAAATCTTATAGTATTGTTACGAGCTGGGTATGGGATAAATTATTTTACACCTATTAATTAACCAAATATCCTTTATTAACTCAACAACTTATTTACACAAACACAAATTCACTAATAATCACTATTCTCTTCGTAATCGCTTGTATTCGCATCCGTAGTCGAAAAACAGACTGACCCACTCGCCCGCCGACCAGCCTATTTATACAGTCATGGAAGTTTCCAGAACAATGTCGAACTATCCTATAGTGGAATATTCTAGAAACATCTATGAACTTCTACACAATACTACAATGGAATGTTCTCGAACCTAGTGGCAACTTCTGGAAACTTCGACCACATTCTCAAACGTTCCAGTCTAATACGGTCGACGTAACAGTATTATAATTTAGTACTGACTTTTGAGATTGTTCATTAACAAAAAAAAAAACTAGATAAATCAAAGACCACTTATATCTATTCTGCCGGTTCACATTCACATCAATTAATATCGCTACATAATTATATAACAATTCCCCCGCCGCGTCTGTTTGTCAGTCAGTTCGCGATAAACTCAAAAACTACTGAACGGATTTTCATGCGCTTTTCTCCAATAGACGAAGTGATTCACAAGGATGGTTAAGGTGTAGGTACAATTTAGTACCCGTGCGAAGCTGGGGCGAGTCGCTAGTTATTTTACTGAAATGCTTGTTTCAGTAAAATTATTTCTCCCTCGTAATTTCTTAATCACCCAGTCACCCGAGGTGTTAATCTGATCTCTGACGGGTGGGTTTTAGTCAGTAAGAGTCAGACACGCTCTCCCGCTCCACCTGTAGCGGGGAAAGTTATTTGAAGATTTCCCACAAAAAAAAAAAGTGTTAATCTGATGACCACTATGTAGTTATTTTATTATTCTGGTATTAAACTAATAAACGATAAATATTATTTTTGACGCGATTAAAGTACATTTTTTAACCGACTTCAAAAAAGAAGGAGGTTATCAATTCGGATGTTTGTATTATATTTTTTTTTTATGTAGTTCGGGCATAACTCCGTCATTTATTGACGGATTTGCAAAATTCTACTTTTGTTCGAAAGGGGTTTCTTGTACCGAAATGGTCCCATTTAAATTTCATATAAATCTGATGATGGTTTTCGGAGACAGACAACGGAACTCTTCAAAAATTGACATCAAATCAACCGCGTTTGCTGCTATAGTATGTCTATGAATTGTTGACACAGTTTAATGGCGAACCACAACTAAAAAGTGAAAAATAAAAAACTTTTTTATAAAAAAATAGAACCGACTTCCAAAAAAAGTGCAAAATAACTTTAATTTCGGAAGTCGGTGTCAAAAAACGAAGACGCAAAACCAGGAATACCGACTTCCGAAATTAAAGTTATTTTCTACTTTTTTTTGAAGTCTGTTCTATTTTTTCGTAAAAAAGTTTTTTTACTCTTGAACGCTCAGTAAATATTTCTTATTAAAGTATGCTCTGTATTATAATTTTTATTGAGGTACATTATTGAAACATGGTTCTGTTGGAACAGGTGTTCGTCTGTATTTACGTGTAAAGTAATTATAAGTTATTGTTTAAACTATGTCTTGGATAATGTACCTAAATGTTTTGTTGACAAAGAGAAGTTTGTTTTGGGCATGTGTTGTCTGTAACATTTGCGAAGCGACGTTCTGCTGTTTGTATAGTAGGTACGTCATTATTGACACAACCAGTATTAGCTGTTCTCTTATTCTATAGTTTCCATACTGTTCTAGGCCAGTGTAAGGTCATTGCGATACCACCTAAGTGCCGACTATCATGGGTGTAGGTATTATAGTGCAAAAGTGCACCAGTTCTGCACCATGTTTTCAGTCTAGCTTCAGTCAACTGCCTGATTATGGAAACACGCGTTTTGATGTAGGTATACTCACCATACCTAACCAAAACGTTTATTTAGATTTTTTTAATCAATGAGGGCGCCACTTGGCGGCTAAATGTCATATGATGCGCTTAGCTTTGAGCACTTCCATAAAGGATTCCGCAACACTAGATTATAGATCCGAGTTCCGTGTATTCGAATTTAGAATATCTCTTCATCTAGAAATAAGACTAGTCGTTTGGACGTGATTTTTAATTTAAAATTATTAGAAGTAGCATATCTGCGCCTTAAATGAGCATTTCTATTAAACTTCCTAATGCATGCTGTAAGAAACGCCACTCTGAATTCTCGGCCTTACCCCCGAATAATGAACACTGAGCAAAGTGACAATTGACTTTACATTTTTTCGAGTTTGACATATTATTTAAGGTGGATGCGCCACAACCCGCGATCTTCAAATATTCTTACGTTTTTTAATAATAATAATGATTTATTATCAGACAACTAAGGCCCATAAAAATATACATATATATATATATTTAAATTTTCTTACGTTTTTTGCAATTTGCAGGTCAGTGGCAGGTTGTATCTTCGTCTAAATTTGATTCGCGGCCGTAGCAAGTATGTAAAAGTGCAAGTGTTTAAAGAATTATAGTAATTAAAATCATCAAAACAACTCTCTCAGTTAGAATTGATGCCAAATGTAAGTATTTCATGAAATCATGACATTTGGCATCAATTCTATGTGAGTCAGTTGTATTGATGATTTTAATGATTACAGATCTGTAAATACGTACTTGCTACAGCCGCGAATCAAATTTCGACCAAGATACAACCTGACACTGACCTGCAAATTGCAAAAAACGTAAGAAAATATTAATTTTGGCGGGCTACCCTGGCGCTTCCACCTTAACTTCTCTACGCTAAAGGGGTTGAAGTTAATTCAGTTTTCCTGTTTAGGTTAGACCGCCTGTTCGTCTTGCTGGAGGCGGGCGCGGGGCCGGCCACCAGGCGCGCCGCCGCCCGCCAACTCGGAGAGGTTCAGAAGGCACACCCCGAGGAACTGCACCGGCTGCTCGGCAGGCTCATGACGCATCTGCGCTCGCCGGCCTGGGAGACTAGGGTTGCTGCTGCTCAGGTGAATATTATCATTATTGCTGATGATAAAAAAGCTTGGTGTTATAAACGTTCAGTCGATCTCTTGTGTCATTGCTAACGTACCAATATGAGCTGGTCGCATGTTCTGACGGCCTAGTGTGAGTTTTTTAACGCACTCGAACGCGTTTGCGTAAACGTTTGCTTATTTGAAATCGCATAGAAAAAAAAATGCAAAAAAATGGAACCGACTTCCAAAAAAAATCTTTTTTACAAAAAAAATAGAACCGACTTCCAAAAAAAAGTGCAAAATAACTTTGATTTCGGCAGTTTGTGTCAAATTTATTTTGCACTTTTTTTTGGAAGTCGGTTCTATTTTTTTGTAAAAAAGTTTTTTATTTTTCGTTTTTTAGTTGTGGTTCCCCATTAATTTGTGTTAACAATTCATAGACATACGATCGCAGCAATCACAGTTGATTTGCTGTAAATTTTTGAAGAGATCCGTTGTCTGTCTCCGAAACCGGTCATCAGATCTATATGAAATTTAAATGGGACCATTTCGGAACAAACTCCTTTCGAACAAAAAAGAATTTTGCAAATCCGTTAATATATGACGGAGTTATGCCTGAACATACATTTAAACATCCGAATTGATAACCTCCTCCTTTTGGAAGTCGGTTAAAAAGAAGAGGTTACCCGTTATTGTCACCGGGCGGCGCTTATACAGTTTTAGCACAAATGGACGTTTACTACTCGGGGTACTGTTGAAACTCCGTATTACGGCGGGCCAGGTGACTGTGAAAGTGTTACCATTGGTGAGCTGTCGAGTTTGCCACGAAGATATGTGATCATGTAGATTCCACTAACACGCACCCGGTCCACGGAGGATAGCTCACTCTCTCACGGAGTGGAGGGCCGAGTCCCAGCTGTGGGAAGTTTATGGGCTGATTGTGTGCGTGTGTACCCATCAGTCCCATAGAAACAGCCACGTTCAATTAAAAACGTGCAAAATCTAATAGCAATCTCTTCCAGACTACAATTAATGCCAAAAATGTAGGTAAATTGGTAGGTGCTTTAATTTGTCAGGTTGACACTGAGATTGGATTGCGGCTGGTCTTAAGATCATGCTATGCACGACTAAAAACTATTGGACTCGCGTTGTAATTTCGCGTGACGTCACACTTACGTAAAAAATGCGCCACTTTAAGGGCTACAAGTGACGAAACAAGCCTCCAATCCTGATGCGTTTTATCTTTTCGATGCGTTTTATCTTTGTCGTTTTTTATTGATTTGGTAAAGCTAAAATACTTGTCCAATATTTTTGATAATCTAACTTACGAAATAAACAGAATTATTAATTTCGTAAGTACCCAGGAATCATCCCTATTGCCCTTTTAGGCCTATTTTTGAGATGGCAAAAATAATTGAACTCCTCACCGACACCGTTACGTGTGCTACGACGGTACTAGCGGATTGAAGTGAAAACTTATTTTTGTTCAAGTTTTCACTTCTGTCGGCACTCCCGGAATGCCAGTCTTTCTTTTTTTGTCTGTCTCGGAAATCATCCAATGACTTCTCTCGCCTCCCGCTCTCGGTGGAGCGGGAGGCATGTCAGACTTTTACTGACTAAAACCCACCCCTTTCCTTTCAGTTACCTGAGTGCCAAGGGCCGCGGTAACTCGGTTTCGAATTTATCCACGACCCTTGGCAGGCATCGGCCTGACGGGCCCCGTCAGGTATTGCTGACATTTATTTGAGGCGCGCGTGGAATACTACGCGCCGTCGACTCTCGGGCCTGGTCGTGATCGGACGGCGAGCTACCCACTACTCGCCGTCCGCAGGCTTGCGACCCCCGACGCCCAGGGCGGCTCCTGCAGCGGCTCCTGCTGAGGGCGTGAGAGCGACTCTGTTGAGTCTCCCTCACCCGTTCCGCCTCCTCCTTCGCGAGCATTACTGCTTCGCAAAAGGAGGCGACTGCTTCCAATTCCCTCTCGCTCCGTACCATGACCTGGAAAAGGGCCGGCCGCGAGAGGTCGCTGCCGCCGATCGCCTCCATGAGGACATGGCGGTGCTCCGCCCAAGTGGGGCAGAGCTTCACCGTATGCTCCACCGTGTCCTCTGGGCGATCCGCACAGTGGTGACATCCGGGCGCTTCCTCCCGCATTATCCGACACAGGAACCACCCGAAACAGCCGTGTCCTGTGAGGACGCCGTGGCGTCTCTCCAGCCACTCCTCAAAGAGGGATCCCTATTGCCCCTACTGTTAGAAAAAGTAAGAAACTGCGCAGGCGCAAACTTGCAGCAATTAAAATTCTCAGCCTCACTTTTCCTTTCAGTCCAAATATAACTCACGAGCGTTTGTAAGATGTGCTCTGTAAACAGTCTGCACAAAGATTAGCGGACCGATAAGATTTGAATACAAATCCATTGTTATCAATACGTGGAACCTACTAAACGTATCTGTTTCAAAATACGTTTATATTTAATGGGTAATTACTTTAAAGTGAACCTAATTAACATACATATAACAGCTATATAAAGTTACAATAGGTATTTTATTTATACATGCTGTATGGTAATTGTCACTCAATAATTTCCAAGCTATGTATTTCACATGTTCTCATTGGGTACAGTCAACTCAAGATGAAGGTGACAATAATTTGAATTTGACAGCCTTCATGTCGTAGCAGTAAGAGAGGTTTTATTAGTTCAAGTAATTCTGACGCGCAGACTGTTGGGGTCATTGGGGTCACTGGAACAACTTGCGACCGACGGATGCCCCTTAAGGCCCTTCTCGCGGTCCAGTGGCGCCCTCATTGAATAAAAAATCGTAGCATCGCACAGAAAATAAATATTAAAAAATCCAACTTCACGGTTGTTACAAAGAGGATAAAGAATTTTTATGTTGAAATATATGAAAAATTTTGAGACCTGTTTTTAAGTTAAAAGGGAAAATATATAAGTCCGTCATTAGACCTGTCGAACTGTATGGATCAGAATGTTGGGCTGTGAAAAAGACGGATGAAAAAAAAAAAGATTGCATCTGGCGGAGATGAGAACGTGAGATGGATGTGTGGAGTAACGAATGGATAAAGTGAGAAATGAGTACCTACATTAGAGGTAGTTTAAAAGTGGCGCCAGTCACAGAAAAGTTGAAAGGGAACCGCTAATCTTGGTATGGTCATGTGAAGAGGAGGGATGAAACACATGTAACTAAAAGAGTTATGAATATAAATGTGGATGGATGGAGAGGGAGAGGGAGGCCAAAGAAAGGATGGATGGATTGTGTGAGGAGTGATATGAAAGAAAAAGGAGTCAAGGATAGCGCGACGGCTGACATGACAGAATGGAAGAAAAGCCCTGAACCCCAGCTTAAGGAACACGGGTAGGTTTTAGTCAGTATGAGTCTGACACGCCCTTCCGCTCCACCCAGAGCGGGAGAACTTATTTTGATGACTTCCAACCCAAAGAAAAGGCCGACCAAACTTTAAATTGTGTAAATTCAATTCGGGTAGTTTTTATGGTGGATTTATATTCATGGTTGGTCTCCGCATCGTTTGCAGATGATTCTGTCATGTTTTGTTTGACAAGCCGCAGTACTGTTGTAGCGCAATTGGCTACATTGTTTCAAACGATTGAGAAATTAATCTACTAGCCGTGTTTGTGCGTCGATCGCTGATTCGTAGACTATGCTGATAAGAGTGATAAGTTTATATTGATTGCTGTTCCGTATTACTGCTATGCTATACACAGGGTGTAACGAAAATATGTGGCCACATCAATACTCAATACAAATAAATAAAATTGAAGTGTCTTGTTTGTAATTTCAAAATTATTGTTTTTTTTTACCTCCATACAGTGATTTTCACGGTACCTATGCCTAAAATGTCTGTCTGTTCGTTCCGGCTAATCTCCGAAACGGCTGGATTGATTCTGAAAAGATTTTACTGGCAGGTAGCTAACTATGTAGGGAGAAACTTAGGGTGTTTATTACATCAATCGATCGATCGACCATCGATCGATTGTTTGTGTACAACTTGCTTCAAGGAAGCCATAATAAATTCCCAAAAGAAAAATTTAAGCTGATCAAAATATTTAAGGGAGGTCAATTTTTTTTATCATTTCCATGGGCAGAAGCTGTATTTAAATGGCGACGCATTTCCGTTACACCCTGTATATTCCAATATTTCTCCTTGAACTAAACAATGTAGTCTAGCATCTAGAAAAAAACCGGCCAAGTACGAGTCGGACTCGCACACGAAGGGTTCCGTACCATAAAATGAAAACGAAAAAAGGACGTGTTTTTTTTTTGGGCTTCACATGATCCGTAATAGGTAGACAGTTGAAATTTTCACACAGCGTGTATTTCCATAGCCGCTATAACAACAAATAAAAAAATATTTATTGTTGTAGCGGCAACAGAAATACACATTCTGTGAAAACAACTGTGTAGCTATTACGGATTGTGAGATACAGCCCGCTGACAGATAGACGGACAGAGGAGTCTTAATAATAGGGATCGTTGGTTACCCTTTGGGTACGGTACCCTAAAAAAAGCTATTTCTCACATAAAAATAATTGCCTGTCTCTCGCTTGTAACATTTTTCCCAGTCTATGCGAACATTTGCAATTCTCTGAAGCATTGTCGTAATCGATCTTCGATTCGCTTCACTTTTGCTCCTCTCTGTGCATTCTTGTCACCTTGAAGTCTTGAACACTTTGAGATAAGTTATGCTTTTAATATTCTTGAGAAAATTACGCCATAATTTTTGCAAAATAATATGCCATTAATATCAGTCTCAAGTTTTTCTAATAAAATCATGTGTTACATTTTAACAGTTAGAGAGAAAAAAACTTAAAGGATTATTATTTGTTGTTATAGAGGCAACAGAAATACACTGAAAATTTCAAATGTTTATCTACTAGAGTTTATAAGATATAGCCCGCTGACTGACAAACGGATGGTCGGACGGACATAATTATGAGACTTGGTAATATGGTTCCGTTGGTTACCGTTCGGGTGCGGAACCCCAGAAAGAGGGGTACACCCTCTTTTTTTTTTTTTTTTTGAAAAATTGGGAAGTTGAGACTGTAGGGTGATTATGATGTCCAATCGGGATAAAATTATTTTTAACTTTGTATTTATTTTATCTCTATTAACACTAATAAAGCCTGTTATTGGAAAAAGAAATCGTTTATTTATTGCAAATGCGATACACTATTATTTTGTAGATAATGTAAGATTATGAGCTCCTTGTCTTATAGCACGTTTTAAATGCAACAGGCGTTTCTATCGAAGACATAAATCACTATTTATGTTTCGATTTCAACATTGAAACCTTTGAAATTGGGTTAAACGAGGAACTGCACGGATGATGCATTCACTTTTACACACTTATCTTTATCAAATAACAAATAAGTTATCAGTTTGTTTGTGTCGATTCGTTTCCATCAGATTGCTGCAAGGTTGAAATTTATGTAAAGTCCCTAGTATACTGAAACGGCAGAGAATTTTAGACAGTTTTTCCCGTCGCCATCTCCAACACGGCGTCCATTACTCGCTTATGCAAGTGTCACTCAATTCCAAAAGTCATGAATGCTGGTCACCCGGGCCTGCGGACGGCGAACACTGGGTAGCTCGCCGTCCGATCACCACCAGGCCCGTGAGTCGACGGCGCGTAGTGTTCTACGCACGCCTCAAAGAGATGATTGTCAGCCACCACTGACGGGGCCCATCTTGGCCGGTGCCTGCATGCCTAGAGGTAGCGGATAAATTCTGAAAATGAGTTACCGCACCCCTGGGAACTCAGGCAGGGAAGGAACAGGGGTGGGTTTTAGTCGGTAAGAGTCTGACACGCCCTCCCGCACCACCCAGAGCGGGAGAAGTCATTGAATGATTTCCCAACCCACAAAAAAAAAGAAACATATGACTGCTGGTTGCATGATGTAAAAATCAAAGTATCCAGATTTTTTCATGCAACCATCAGTCACTATAAATGTAGACGATAGGCGCCCACTACACGGTAGGTTTTGCCGTCAGTTGTAACACAGTCAAAGTTGTGACTGACGGATAACCTATCGTCTAATACAGTGAAAGAAAGAAAGAAAGAAAATACGTTTATTTACGGTAAACATGACGCAAAAAACAGAGAAACAACAAAAAAAGAAAAGCTGGGGGAAAATATGCGTCACATCCACGCAAAACGGCCATCGCTCAGCTTAGTGCTGTGACCCTATGCAAGACAGAGCCCCCAGCGCTGGTGGCAGTGATTGATGGTTGCATGAAAAAAAATCGATATTTTTGATTTTTGCATAATGCAACCGTCCTGGGGTCGCGGATAAATTCGCAACTGAAGGAACAGGGGTGGGTTTTAGTCTGTTAAAGTCTGACACGCCCTCGCGCTCCACCTAGAGCTGGAGAAGTCATTGGATGATTACCCACCCTCCAAAAAAAAAAATAAGGCTGGGCTATGACTTTTGGAATTGAGCGACGCTTGCGTGAGCATGTAATGGACGCCATAGGTTATCTGTCAGTCACAACCTTGACTGTGGTTCAATTGACAGCAAAACCTACCATGTTGGACGCCTTAGGTATGAAGCCTGTACCATCTCCCTTAGTTACTGTTAAATGTTAGTTCAAATTCAAACAAAGCTAGTTTATTCTAGTCATGCGTGTATTATCAACGGTGCCTTGAACCGTTCCGTGTGCATTGTAAACATAAGATAAAAGCTGGTCATTTGAATACTATAAAGTGAGTTCAATTTACTTGTGAAGTGTTGTTGCACTGAGAACCTACGGAAAACTGACACTTGTTTGTCCCCTCCTCCTTCAGTCGTTTGCTGCGTAAGGCATTTTCCTGTACCCGGGTCTGCGGACGACGAGTAGTGGGTAACTCGCCGTCCGATCAGCGCCAGGCCCGAAAGTCGAAGGCGCGCAGTGTTCCACGCGCGCCTCAAAGAGATGTCAGCAAACAGGACGGGGCCCGTCATGGCCGATGCCTGCCCGGGGGTTGAGGATAAATTCTAAAGAGTTACCTCGCCCCTGGGCATTCAGGGCAGGGAAGGAACAGGGGTGGGTTTTAGTCAGTAAGAGTCTGACACGCCCTCCCGCTCCACCCTAGAGCGGTAGTTGTCATTAGATGATTTCCCACCCCACAAAAAGGCATCTTCCTGCCATGCGGTTAGCCGCCCGCGTACGGATCTGCGGCCTGAGACTAAATACTTAAATGTATGGCAATGATATTACCTGCGAAAGAATTGTCACGTGACTCACGTCCAGGTAATGTCATTGCCATACATTTTATACTAACCGTTAACGTGAACGGTAACAGATAAGTATTTTGTCTCAGGTCCCTGGTCCGCGTGCGGGCTGCGGGCATCCTATAATTTCATACATATTTTTCCTATCACGCGGGAGGAACGCGCGCTGAACGCGGATTGGTTGCCGCGCCCGTGCCACCCGCATGCGGGCGCGCATTCTACTTCCGCCAGTGTAGTTTTCACTGTCGTGCAGGTCCCACGCATGATCACAGTACAGTACGCACAGTCAATGACGACACGCACGACACTGCAGCGGCGAACAAAATTTTTGTCCTGCGTGTGGCCATCCACCACCACCAGTGCAGGCGGACCGGATCCGCGCGCGGGCGAAAATATGCATGACAGGAAAAGGGCCTTTAGTGATGTACCCGATTAAACTTATTATCGATCTTTTGTTGGGCGTCAGAGTTCTTCGCCCAGGTGTTGCTTTACATCTGCCAGGGTCGCGG
This sequence comes from Polia nebulosa, assembly GCA_951329385.1. Lineage (NCBI taxonomy): Eukaryota > Metazoa > Arthropoda > Insecta > Lepidoptera > Noctuidae > Polia > Polia nebulosa. Next base: position 7,066,972 of record OX589591.1, on the reverse strand, counting down.
GCGTGATCGGAAAGGTCACCGCGACACTGGCACTGGAAACTGAAGGAACACGGGTGGATTTTAGTCAGTAAGAGTCTGATACGCCCTCCCGCTCCAACCACTGCGGGAGAAGTTATTTGATGATTGCCTACCATATAAAAACAAAGGTGTTACTTCACATGGCCAGACCAGCGTATAGTGCTACATCTTTTGGGTCTCTTTCTTTCCGTATTTGTCGGAAAACTAATCGGATGTTGGGCAATTTTCATTCATTGTTTGGCAGAGAATAATACGATGCTATTTTCCTTTTGTGTGCTGCTCCTAAAGACGTCTAAGATACATAAAGATAAAGAAATGCAGTCTTATTTATGAAACTCACTAACCTTATTTTAGTTTAAATACTGATAAGCGAATTCTATATTCAAGATAGCAAATGTCTCATCCATTACATTCAGCTAGCTGCTTATATGACAAAACCTCCTTAAGAAAGAAAGAAAGAAAGAAAATTAGAAAAATACATATTTGAATAAACTATTGCCGTCTTGCTGCCTCAAGCCTGCCCCCGTAGAGTGCGATAGGGACAGCCGCAGCTCAGACCGATTTTATCACAAATTTTTTGACGAGATCGAAGTTTCGTATTCCCCTTTTTTCTCCTCGAAAACTAAGCCGATTCAATTATTTTTTACACAAAAATTTTAAGAAAGAGTATGTCTAGGTTCCTGTTAAATGTTTTATGTCAAAAACTTTTCGAATTCGTCTGGTAGTCCTCTAATCACGGCGGTAAAAATGGGTCATTTTTTGTAATTTTTGGAGGGTCATATTTTCTTTACTTATTAGTTGTTGAAAAAAAGTAAATGACAGGGACGTATCTACAGCAGACCTAGATTATGAAAAATTGCTCAAGAGGCATTATTCAGGAAGAAAAAAGGAACATTTGTATGGAGAATCACAGCCCCTGTTCCCTATTAAGGACCTGCTAATAAGCTTTTAAACTAATCACGTGGTTAACTTTTCAACACAAATAAATAAAATTGAAGTGTCTGTTTGTAATGTCAAAGTAATAGTTTTTTTTTCAGCTCATACAGTTAAAAATGTTTGTCTGTTTGTTCCGGCTAATCTTCGTAACGGCTGGACCGATTCTGATAAGATTTTACTGGCAGGTAGCTGACTATACAAGGAGTAACTTTAAAATACCACACGGGCAAAGCCGCTGGCAGTAGCTAGTTAAAAAATAAGGCCTATGAACTGTAGCACTAACAGCTGTAACACTAGGAAGTGGTGACGGGCGGGCGTTTTTGGGGGATTGTCTTTAGATAGAACTTTGACGTTTAAAAAGTGCTGGCTCTCAGCCTAGTTTGAATGAAAGACTTTTGATTTTGTAGCATCTTCCTGTGCAAATTAAGGTGAAAGCTCCAGGGTAGCCCGCGCGAGATTCAATATTTTATGTTTTTTGTAATTTGCTGCCGTATTAATGTAGCATTTTATGACATTTGGCATTAATACTAACAGAGAGGTGTATTGATGATTGTAATGATTACTTGCCACGGCCGCGAATCATATTTTAACCAACATACAACCTGATATTGACTTGGAAATTGCAAAAAACGTAAGAAAATTTTAATTTCGCGGCCTACCCTGGCGCTTTCACCTTAATTGTTGGATTACAAAGTAAACCGTTCTTTTGCACATAGAATACAGCTTTGTTCAGATCGCAGAATTACTGTGTCATTTACGCACCAACAATCTCGGATGATCAATCTGTTTTTATTAAGATTCCTGATACTTGTGGAACTCCTCATTTATATTGGAGGGACAGCTCATTCTTTATAGATAGATAGCCGATGTTTTGTACATACATACATCTGTTCGCGACAAATTCATAAACTCTTGAACGGTTTTTCCATGCGGTTTCCTCCAAAAGACAGAGTGATTCATGAGGTGGTAATGAGGTATGATTTGTACCCGTGCGAAGCTGGGGACCGTAAATAATTTTGACAAATAAAAAAATATATATTTTCAAGTCCTATTTGCCTACAGTATGATGGAACTCAAAACATAATTTAAAATAAGTATTTTAAAAGCATCAAAATAATCTTCTAACATATCTCTTAACTTTAATAGCAGTTTATCCCTTCATTAACAATTATAATCATAATAAAAAATATACAATAAAATTTCATATACTAAACTGCATCTAGTGATGGATTATTTTTTATAAATTTATTAGTAAATCCTAAGTAAATCGATAAAATACTTCATATCTATACATATAATAAATCTGTAGAAAAGTCATTTTTGTACATTGAAGAAATTGAAACAAAAAATAGCCAGCGTGTGAAAAGATAAGTAACAGAACCCATTTCCATCATTTTTGAAATTTTTGTCTGTTTGTCTGTTTGTCTGTTTGTTTGTGCGCACATCACGTAAAATCTACGAATTCAATGCTGACAATGTTTATATACAAAAATTATACGCAACTTGAGGATTAACTTAGTTTTTGTTTCATCGAAATCGGTTCACTCTATCAAAAGATATGATTAATTTAGTGAGTTCAAGAAGTAAAATATTACGTTACGCAATTAAGTATAGTACTTGCAACGACATCTTAAGACTAAAAATAGAACTAATGTTGATAGTTGAAATCTAAATCCGATAGATGGCGTTGTGCAAATGACGTCATTTTCTGAATCGCGGTGTTAAGATTTTCCGCGCGAGGATGACGTCCACCGTGTTTACTAGGCAAATTGGGTTTCGTTAGGTGTCTTAAAAGTTCTTGCGTGTGTCGTAAAAGTTCTTTGGTTGCTTGGTTTATCGATTTTCTAAATTGGTCGAAAAAAAAGTATTTGCTTATCTTATTGGTTTCGTTTGGTCAACTTTGGTCATTGGTTTGAAGTACGAAGTAAAGATTGTATTTGATTTACTTCGTAGTTTGAATCCAATAGTGCCAATCGTTATACAGTAAGTTAGTGTTGCCAATTCGTTGAGTCACGACCACGAACAGACGATACGTTGTCACACTAGACTGTTCGACGCACCGTTCTTTTAAGTTTGTAGGCTATTCAGTCATAAGTGTTGTTAGTTTTGTTTATTGCTTTAATTTTCCTTGAAAATCACTCAAAGAAAAAAAACTAACCTTTCGCTGCGTAGCCGAAATGCGAAAAGGATGAGACTTTGTAGGTCTCAGGAATCGGAAGAAGATCGTGAAGCACGGTTATCTGCTAACCGAGAGCACATCGCTCTTTCACGTGAATCGGAAACGTTCACCGAAAGGGAGTCACGTTTAAGTTCACAAAGAACACGGACCGCGACTTTGCGGTCTCAAGAGAGTATCCAGGAACGCGAAGACCGGCTGTCTGCTGATCGGGAGCGCCACTCTCTCTCACGTGAGTCAGAGACATTCACAGAAAGGGAGTCGCGCTTAAGTTCGCAAAGAACTCGGACCGCGACTTTGCGTTCTCAAGAGAATATCCAGGAACGCGAAGTTCGGCTGTCTGCTGATCGGGAGCGCCAGTCTCTCTCACGCGAGTCAGAGACTTTCACAGAAAGGGAGTCGCGCTTAAGTTCGCAAAGAACTCGGACCGCGACTTTGCGTTCTCAAGAGAATATCCAGGAACGCGAAGTTCGGCTGTCTGCTGATCGGGAGCGCCAGTCTCTCTCACGCGAGTCAGAGACTTTCACAGAAAGGGAGTCGCGCTTAAGTTCGCAAAGAACTCGGACCGCGACTTTGCGTTCTCAAGAGAGTATCGAGGAACGCCAAGCACGTCTGTCATCTGACCGAGAGCGACACGCTCTCTCGCGCGAGTCTGAATCTCTCTCCCAAAGAGAAGAACGATTACAAATAGCTAGACATAACTATGTAGGTGTACAAAGAAACAATGAAAGTTATCTTGCATCTGAAAGGGAAAGAATAGATGAACTAAGACGAGCAGAAACAGCAGAACAACGTCAATCTCGCCTAGAAATAGAACGAGCTCGATACCATATGAATAGAGAAACAAATAGCGGAGCTGATGAGTCCATGGAAAATGACGATGCAAATATTTTATTACCTTGGGACAATAGGGAAAAATCAGGGTTCACATATTCGTCTAGAATTAATTATGCTGGCTTTACTTTCGTGGGTGACATGAGAGAAATTTGTAATTTTTGTCATGCTTTGAAATGGAGGAAAGAGACAGATGGAATGTGCTGCTCAAATGGAAAAATTGTTCTTCCAAATTTCCAAGATCCACCACACTTACTTAAAAGTCTCCTGAATGGCGATCATCCCCAGTCGAACCGTTTTTTGGATAATATTCGTTTATATAACAGTGCTTTCCAAATGACTTCCTTTGGGGCAAAACAAATAACGGAAGGACCGTTCATGCCAACCTTCAAAGTACAAGGTCAAGTTTATCACCTTATTGGATCTTTGCTGCCAGAAAATGAACCCAAATTTCTCCAAATTTATTTTGTATCCGATTACACGCAACAGCTCAATGTTAGAAATCACAATTTTCCCCAGCTCAATGCTGAGCTTTTGGGTCAACTTCAAGAATTGCTGCATCACGTTAACCAGTACGTTCGTGAATTCAAAGCTGCATTGGAGTCAATTCCACAAGGCAGCAATGATTTCAAAATTGTTATAAGTGCCGATAGACGTCCTGTGGGTGAACACCGTGGAAGACACAATGCACCCGTCGCAGATGAAGTTGCAGTTGTTTTAGTCGACCAGGAGTGTGAGAGACGTGATATCGTGTTGCGTACACGCGACGATCGCCTTCAACGCATTTTGGAAACCCACCGAGCTTACGACGCCCTGCAATATCCACTAATTTATTGTCATGGTGAAGATGGGTACAATTTTGGGCTGTACCAAGTGAACCCTACTACGAGAGTCACTAATTATCAAAAAAAAATATCTGCTCAACAATACTATTCCTACCTTTTACAAATAAGGCAAAACAGTTTCGTATATTTGCAACGATTTCGTGGTTTGTTCAGCCAATTTATTGTGGACATGTACGCAAAAATAGAAACTGAACGTTTAGTGTATATTCGCACTAACCAGCGACGGTTACGCGCTGAAGAATACGTGCACTTGCGGGACGCCATGCAATCAGATAATAACGTCGAAAACTTGGGTCGATTGGTTATTTTGCCATCCAGTTTCACAGGCGGTCCGCGGTATATGCACGAACGAACGCAAGATGCTTTTTGTTACGTCCGTAAATACGGCCGGCCGGACCTTTTTATAACATTTACAACAAATCCAAAGTGGACGGAGATTTGCCAGGCACTTCTCACAGGACAGGCGTCATACGACAGACATGACATTATTGCTAGGATTTTTCATTTAAAACTCAAAGTCTTGATTAATCTACTTACAAAGGAGAAAGTTTTCGGTTCAACTCTTTGTTTTATGTATAGCGTCGAGTGGCAAAAGCGTGGTTTACCCCACGCGCACATTCTTCTGTGGCTGGAAGAAAAAATTCGTCCCGATGCTATAGACAGTGTCATAAGTGCAGAATTTCCGGACTATAATGCAGATCCGATTTTGCATGACATAGTAAAAACACATATGGTTCACGGGCCATGTGGCCTCTTAAACAGGGAATCACCGTGCATGAAAGATGGTCAATGCTCAAAAAAATACCCCAGAGCACTGAAAGAACTAACTATGGCTGGGGAAAATGGGTATCCGCAATACCGGCGAAGATCACCGTCACAAGGTGGTTTCACAGCTACTGTCAGATTCCGTGGACAAGAAATAATTCTAAATAATAGTTGGGTGGTACCGTATTCTCCAGTTTTATCAAACGCTTTTCAAGCACACATTAATGTTGAAATTTGTAATAGCGTCGAATCTATAAAATATATATGTAAATATGTTAATAAAGGTAGTGATCAAGCCATGATAGCACTAAGAAATAACAACCAATTTGATGAAGTGACAAGGTATCAATCTGGCCGATACATAAGCTCTTCGGAGGCAGTTTGGCGCATTTTGAGTTTCCCTATTCATGAAAGGTATCCGCCAGTCATCCATCTTGACGTGCACCTGGAAGGCGGGCAGCGAGTTTACTTTCAGCCAGAAAATGTGGCAGAAAGAATGAACAACCCAAGACAAACCACCTTGCTCGCATTCTTTCGCCTTTGCGAAAGAGACAATTTCGCTAAGTCTCTGTTGTACAATGAAGTGCCACATTATTATACTTATAACAAGCAGCAAGGTGTTTTTAATCGCAGGAGACGTGGAACTGCTGTAGAAGGCGAGTCCGGCATTTTTAAAGAACACGTGATTGGAAGAGTATACACGGTGCACCCAAATAATGCAGAGTGTTATTATTTACGCCTTCTTCTTCACACAGTGCGAGGACCTACTTCTTTTGCTGAGCTCCGCAAAGTGGACGATATAGAATATCCCACATTTCAAGCTGCTTGCCGCGCACGGCATTTATTAGATGGCGATCAGCATTGGGATGATGCTTTAGCCGAAGCATGCGTCAGTGATAGTCCACATCGTTTGCGCCATTTATTTGCCATTTTGTTGACATTTTGTGGCCTATCGGACGCTGGGCAGTTGTGGCAAAAATATAAAGACGCGTTTGCCGAAGATTTTTTGAGACAGCAAAATATAAATAGTGAAACTTCTGACCAAGTACGTGAAAGCTGCCATAATAGGGCTTTGCTGGCTATACAAGATATAGTTACAAGTATAGGAGGGAACCCCCTCAGTCAATACGGCTTGCCGACACCGACAGTTGGTGGGGAACGAATTAATAGGGAGTATACATCTGAAATAAATTACAACCCCGAAGAGTTAGCAGAAATATTGCGAAATGGCTGTTCAAATTTGACGACAGAACAACGTCAAATCTTTGATAGAGTATGCTGTAGTGTAGAACATTCATTAGGAGAAATGCTGTTTTTAGATGCACCTGGTGGAACAGGTAAAACTTTCCTCACTAAAGTTATCTTGGCTCAAATAAGGAGCCAAAACAAAATTGCCCTTGCCGTCGCTTCCTCAGGAATAGCTGCCACTTTATTACCAGGAGGAAAAACTGCACATACAACATTTAAAATACCAATCGACTTGGACCGCACAGAAAACCCTGTTTGCAACGTGTCTCGCAATAGTGATAAAGCAAGGGTTTTACGCGATTGCGCCCTTATCGTTTGGGACGAGTGTACGATGGCAAATCGTAAAGCTGTGGAAGCTGTAGATAGAACGTTGCGAGATATAAGACAAAATGACCGACCGATGGGAGGCTTAACGGTGCTATTCTGTGGAGACTTCAGGCAGACACTCCCTATAATACCCAGAGGAACGAGGGCCGATGAAATAGGTGCCTGTTTAAAGAGCTCTATTTTATGGCGTAGTGTCATATTAACTAATTTGAGCTTTAATATGCGAGCATATTTGGGAGGTGACGCAAACGCGCAGGTTTTCTCAAATTTACTACTTCAAATTGGTAACGGCACATACCCGACTCAAGAAGGAGGTAAAGTAACTTTAGTCGAAAGCCTGTGTTCTTCTGTTGCCTCACAGCAGGAACTCATTTCCTCTGTATACGGAGATCCATCAGAGATCTCGAACCATGACGCTGCTTGGCTATGCCAACGAGCTATTTTGGCACCTCGCAACGACCAAGCAGCAGCAATAAATTCTCAAATATTGGTACATGTTTCTGGAGAAAGTAGGGAATATTTATCTATTAACACGGTTTTAGAAGAAGGAGATGCCACCCACTATCCAGTAGAGTTTTTAGACTCTCTAAATACACCAGGTCTTCCAGCACACAAAATTTATTTAAAAGTCGGAGTACCAATCATTCTACTCAGAAATTTAAGCCCACCAAAACTATGCAATGGAACTCGGTTGAGAGTAACAAATCTCCAACGAAATGTCATCGAAGCCGAAATCTTAACAGGTTGCGGCTCCGGTGATGTTGTTTTCATTCCCAGGATACCCATTATCCCCAATAATTTTCCGTTTACTTTCAAACGTGTGCAATTTCCTGTAAGCCTCTGTTACGCTATGACTATTAATAAAGCCCAAGGCCAGACGTTATCCGTTGCGGGTGTAGACCTTACTTTTGATTGTTTTTCACACGGCCAACTCTATGTTTCTCTATCACGTGTTAGCAACCCAAACAACCTTTTTGTATATGCTCCGGGTAATTCCACCGCTAACATAGTATATAGAGAAGCATTAACGTAATCAACTATACCAAAGTCAGGACTCTTATCTAAATCATCAAAAAGGTGATATACTCTTATCTAAACGACGTTGTTTTGTTCTCGACAACCACGCGAACGAAGTCGCGGGCACAGCTAGTTTTAAATAAATTGTAAGCATTTGTCGTAGCGCATCTCTTTCTTTTCTATGCAATCAGATTGACCGCGCTTTTGGTGATTTTTTCGAGACGTTCGTTTTGCTAGACTTTGATATCCGTTCAGAATTAGACGGTTATAAATATTTAATGAGTATGATCTGCGTCGTAGGTTTTTATTTGCCCTTGGACAAGAGCAGTGGAGTTAGTCTTTACTATAAAATTAAATATGTGATGTGGAGTTAACATTTTCCTTATCCCATGTTTGATTTGGTGCGTCAAAACAAATTGTTAACAACGTTTCCGATCACGTAGGTACGACTTAAGGGGCCGTCAAGATGTGTCTTCTTTAAAGATTGGCAACACAAAACATAAACCTTCTTTTCTCCTGCTACTGCAGTGCTGGATGGTGCTTAAAAGGGGTTTAGCCCGTGTCCCAGTTATCTTAAATCTGCCTAGCCTTTTGCCAACTATCTTGGGGTCGGCTTCCAGTCTAACCGGATGCAGCTTAATACCACTATTTTACATGGAGCGACTGCCTATCTGACCTCCACAACCCAGTTGCTGGTTAATACGATAATCCTTGGTAAGACTTTCGGGCTTCTGACGACCCGTAACGACTGTCAAAGATCCACGATTGACAGCCGGGACCAACGTGCTTTCCGAGGCACGGAGGAGTCTCTCTGTATATAAATATGGTCACACATCCAATGACCAACCCCGGCAAGCGTAGCTTAACCTGATGGATCGACCCGTGCGGCTATGTCTATCAAATTAAATTCCGAACCTACGACCTACAACTTCTAAGTCACTGTCGTTGCCACTGGGCCACCACTGCTCTCATAGATTGTTACTAGTTTTCAATGGCGTCATAAGGAAAACTGATCCAACAAAAAAAAAATACTGTAGACTTGTAGAGGATAAGACAGCACCTTCGGTTTTGAAATTTAATTTAATTTCACAATTTTATTGTATCTTTGTTATTGTACCTACTGTTATTTTCTTTACCTTTTGTTTGTTGCTGAAATTGGATAGAAATTGGTGCTGAAACTGTGATGGTTATTTCAGCAGGTGTATTCGTTAATTTGTTGACATCAATTTGATAGGTAGGTACTTTGCAGTACATTGCTCGGTGGACATCGATTATAATAGGCACTACATGTTACATTTTTGTTTACCTATACGTCAAAGCAGCAATGTACTGCAAAGTGTTTTAATTTGATAGACATGTAGGATAGCCAGGATGTATCGAGCTACAATCAGCCATCAGGTGGGTCTGTGTAGGTATATTGTGCAAGAAATAACAATGGCTAGGCAATAATACACTTCACTTTGTACGATAAAATACTTGTAGCAACAAAACGTAGGACACTTCCGATGGGTTTTCACTCCGTGAATGCCCAACTAGGCGGGTCCTTTCCAAGCTCGAAGTCTAACGGAAACGCGCCGACTCTGTCAAAGCCCGCCAACTGTATTGTTTGTAGTTGCCGCCAGTGGCGTGCTTTGTTTTGTTGTCAGTTGACTAACGGATGCGACAGACATAAGATATCTGGGACACAGGCCTCCTCTGTGAGAGGGTGTGGGTGGGGTTGCCAACCGTACGTAATGTGACCGTACTCTAAAATTGAGTATTGTACTTTATTTCATGTAAGTGTACTCTATAATCTGTAATACTAATAGAGTACGTTAAAATACTCTTTATTCTCAATGTTTACCAGTCATGTATAACCCAAAAATGTAACGTTTGCTGTTAATATGTGCATTGAAATAAATAAAAATAAACTAAAAAAATTGATTAAGAATGTTTGGAGTATTCTATTACTATTCTAACTATTATGAAAAAATGTTATGTGCCACAAAAGGTACAAAAAATATCTTTTCAAAAATTAAATAAAAAATCTCTTTTTTTTTTAAGGTGGTCTCCATCTCCTGCCCTATCTGAAATCAGATTTATACTCTATTTCTTTAAAAAAAAGTTGGCAACCCTAGGTGTAGGCCGTAATCCATAAATCCACTATAGAGTCCAATGCGGGTTGGTGGATGACACATTCATCGTCACCGTTTTGAGAGCAGTGTTGATGAAATCATTTGCACCAAGCAAAGCGCCTGCTGGTTCGAACCTACGACCTACAACTTGTAAGTCACAGCCGTTGCCACTGGGCCATCACTGCTCTCATAAATAGATGGGTACTAGTTAGTAAAGTATACGTAATAAAAAACATTATCACCTTTCAAGTTCTTATGTCAATGGGAAGTTAAAAAATTCTTCGTAACAAAATTTTGTGACAGACGGACCCGTGAGTGACGACAATAGGGCTCCGTTTGGACCCTTCGGGTACGGAACCCAAAAAAACGGATCCTACTAAAAAAAAACTGACTTGTAGAGTAGAGGATAAGGCACAACTTTCGGTTTTGATATTCGGTTGGAATAGGGGAAGAGATTGGACTTAACGTAAAAAAGGCTCGCTATATTGGACCTTATTTATAAAAACCGGCCAAGTGCGAGTTGGACTCGCGCACGAAGGGTTCCGTACGTTGTATGGGAGCCCCCTCAAATATTTATTTTATTCCGTTTTTTTTGTATTTGTTGTTCTAGCGACAACAGAAATACATCATCTGTGAAAATTTCAACTGTCTTAACTATCACGGTTCATGAGATACAGCCTGGTGACAGAAGGACAGCGGAGTCTTAGTAATAGGGTCCCGTTTCACCCTTTGGGTACGGAATCCTAAATAACAACGTGGTTAGTTTAATCACTGATAAGCAGGTTCTGATTTCAACATTTTCTTTCCGGAAAAAGGGTAGATGTGGGTGGTAAAGTGCTGACTAATAAATAATTTAAAGGAGGTTTTTTTCTATATTCAGTTGAATTTGATGGATGAGACGTATTTTATCTTTTTTTTTTGTGGGTTTGGGAAATCATCCAATGACTTCTCCCGCTCTGGGTGGAGCGGAAGGGCGTGTCAGACTTTTACTGACAAAAATCCACCCCTGTTCCTTCAGTTGCCTGAGTGCCCAGGGGCGCGGTAACTCTGTCTCGAATTTTTTCGCGACCCCCTGGTCAGGATGTATTAGTTTAGAATCCGCTTATCAGTGTTTAAACTAAGCATAAATGGTTAGTAAGTTTTATAAATAAGGCTGATAGTATGTAGAAAACAAACACGAACATAAATATGTTAGAACGAATCTTCATTGGAGAAAGCGAGCATAATTTCGGAATGTGTTGCTTAAATTTTATTTATATAACAATGACGTTTTAATGCTTATATAAAGCTATTTGTGTCTGTTGCTTATCAATTAATTAATTAATTATTTGTGTAAATATATGGCAAGTTATTAATATTAAGTCTTTTGGCTGAACCCTTGCCGATTCTTATATTTTAATCAAATTGTACTGAGCGACTTGTCCCACCGCCATCGATGAGCGAGAAGCGAGTAGAGCTAGAAACTAAAAATGAGTTGGCGAGAGCGAGTAGCGAGTGTAGTTTTGATAGCTATGTCGCTGGTCTGTATGCGAGTGAGACGGGCGATTAGTCACACCACTCGCTCGGTGCTGAGTTCTACCCGCCAGGCGAGCATCGCTGAGCAAGTATCGCTGAGCTAGTATTATCTTTGAGAGCTCTTGTCGCTAAGCGAAAAACTTGTGGAGATACTCCTTGCCGGCAGTGTTTCAGCGATCAACTATTAATATAATATGCATCTCTTTTGTTTACCCGGAATGTATCTATTGTACGTTTCTTGACCGAGAAAATAGCCGATAGTTAGTCGCTTCCTCGCCGGCAGTGAGACAACTGCCTTATAGTCTGCAAAACACGTATGCTCAAGTGCATGATGAAATTCATATTTCAATCAAGATAATAAGTAAAAAAATGTTATTCTAGATACAATATTCCATATAACAGTTTATGTGTATGAACAATAATAAGTTAATCATGCTGATTGGTGACCTCACACTATGACATTACCTACATTGGCAAATAATTTTAAAACTTTTTAACAAAAAAATTAACCGACGAAAAATATGATTATCTAAATTTTCTGTGTACGTAGAAATGAAGAAGGCTCGACGTAGGTAATTAATCATTTTATTATTTGGCGCCGACTCAAAATTAGTTTGTTTACTCAAGACTTAAAAAGTTAATTTTTTGCTTTTTAGTTCTTTTTCGTCGGTTAATTTTTTTGTTAAATAGTTGCCTCTATTTTCAAAATATATTTTTAAAATTCCCATGTAACATTAGGATCAGCCTCTCACATTGAGGAGGCCTGTGCCCCAGAGCAGCGGGGACGTTAAAAAGACTGATAATAATGATGATTATGATCAGGGTCTTTCGTGGCTCCTGTGCGTTCAGAAAACAGGGACAGAAAAACTTGACCCGCTTGACCCTAATAAACAATCACCATTTCGCATTAAAAAAACAAGTTTATAATACTATAGCGCGTACAAGGATGATACAGTTTAAATTAAACTTGAAAAGGACAGCCAATCGTTTGACGGTTATTAACTTTCTACACACAAAGGAGGGCCAATCATGATTACATTAATATCCTCTTTACTGTGCAACAAATTGGTCACTTTGCCCATTTCACGATAAAAGGGTACATTGGAACATAAAATTGAATAATGTATGTTTCAATGTACCCTTTTATCGTAGGTTAATGGTCTGAATAATATATTGCAATAATCATCATGCTCTATAAACCTTGTTTAATATGTCTGCCTAATTATTTATTCATCTACTGTAATTTACTACTAGACAGAGCGGAAATTTACCTCTTGCGTGCGTGAGTAATAAAAAATTGTCAGCCAGTATTGGTATCGGTTTATTATTTATTGTGTAGTCATAACAGCTAGATATCAATGTGAAAACGATCGATTTCATACCATTGTCTATAGTAGTTTTATATCTCACATGGTTTCTTCGAACAAAAAACTTGGCGGTATCTATTTGTACCTTCGTATTATGTTCTGAGTACAAGGTGTCTAACATGTTCTAGTTAGTTTTTTTATGTACCAGGATCTGTCGAGTATTTATGGCGTTCGATAAGAAAACGTCCTTGCTGCAATTGTTTCAAATAGGACACATTAGCAATTTCACACGGAACTGCCATGTAGTTGCTGCTATCATGAAATTAATTAGGAAATATATTTATTAGGTACTTACCTACATATGGATAATTATAATAATATCAGTGATCGACCAAATTAGAATTTTCAGGTCTATTTTATTTTATTTATTTAGGAGCAGTTACTAGTTACAATTTAAATTAATAATGAAAACATTTGGTACGAGGGTCATTCAATAAATACTTAGCCTACAAAAAGTAAACGAAAGTTTTGGAAAAGTGGCAATTTATTTTTCAACATAGTCTCCTTTTAGTTCGATACACTTAGCCCAGCGATGCTCCAACTTTTTTAACCCGTCCGAAAAATAGTTTTTGTCAAACTCTGCAAAATAGGCCTCCGTGGCGGCGATAACCTCCTCATTCGATCCATATCTATTCCCGGCGAGTGATTTTTTCAGATTAGGAAACAGAAAGAAGTCACAAGGGGCCAAATCTGGAGAATACGGTGGATGGGGCAGCAATTCGTAGCGTAATTCGACCAATTTGGCCATGGCAACGGCAGACGTGTGAACCGGTGCGTTGTCGTGGTGAAACAGCACTTTTTTCTTCGCCAGATGGGGTCGTTTTTTCTTTAATTCGGCGTCGAATCGACCCAATAAATCGGCATAGTAAAGCCCTGTAATTGTTTTACCCTTCTCGAGGTAATCGATGTAGATCACACCTTGTGAATCCCAGAAAACGGTGGCCATAACTTTTCCGGCCGATTTTACAGTTTTCGCCTTCTTTGGAGCACGTTCCCCGGTCTGGATCCATTGTTTTGATTGCTGCTTGGTCTCTGGTGTGTACCAGTGGATCCAGGTTTCATCGAGGGTCACAAAACGACGCAAAAACTCCGCTGGATTCCGCTTAAACAGCGCCAAACACGTCTCCGATGTGGTCTCACGGTTGCGCTTGTTTTCTGGTGTGAGTAAACGCGGCACCCATCGCGCCGACAGCTTTCTCATGCCGAGTTCCTCGTGAAGAATATGATGCACTGTTCCTTCTGAAATGCCTACAGTCTCAGCTAGCTCCCGAACCTTCAATCGGCGATCTGCCAATACGAGATCATGGATTTTTTTAATGTTTTCCTCCGTAGCAGCTGTTTTCGGTGCACCTGGACGTGGTTCATCAAAAACCGACGTACGGCCACGTGCAAACTCGTTGAACCAATTCTTGACGGTGGCCATCGATGGAGAAGAGTCACCGTACACAGCATCCAAGCGCTCTTTGATTTCGATGTGCGTTTTCCCTTCCAAAAATAGGAATCGAATCACCGAACGATATTGCTCTTTTTCCATTTTTGTAAAACCGATCGACACGTTCGCTTCCATAAGTTGTCAAATTAAAACAAATGAAGGGATTGGAATGAAAATTTGAAAAAAGAATTAAAAAAGAATGTGCTACACTGTGGTAAAACTCTTTTGAAACTACAGCGCCCTCTGGCGATGAGGCTAGGTACTTATTGAATGCACCTCGTAACAATATTGCAGCCCACTGCATTATCCGCATTTTAACAAAATAAATATTTTGGTAATGAGGTAATAAACATTAGATTGTGTTCTAGTATTTTTCCGTGTTTATAGAAATATACTGGTTGTCTTACGTTTTTTTCTGTTTTTGCGTGGAAAGAATCTAGATTCATCAAATCATTGTTTACGGATACGTCATTACCATTAGCGAGATAAAGTTCATCAGTTTCTGTTGATTCCAATTGACACTGTTCTATTTATGCAGATTTAACTTTGGTATCAGAAGTGTAAAGATAACAACCCTATACAATATCTGACTAAAGTATAATGAACTCATTTACTTCTTGATTATCTTATACTTTAAAAATAAAATAATATTATAGTTAATTTCGGAAGTCGGTGTTTCTGTTTTGTGTCTTCGTTTTTTGACACCGACTTCCGAAATTAAAGTTATTTTGCACTTTTTTTGGAAGTCGGTTCTATTTTTTTGTAAAAAAGTTTTTTATTTTTCACTTTTTAGTTGTGGTTCCCCATTAAACTGTGTTAACAATTCTTATACATAGGTACAATAGCAGCAATCGCGGTTGATTTGCTGTCAATTTTTGAAGAGTTCCGTTGTCTGTATCCGAAACCCATCACCAGATCTTTTTGAAATTTAAATGCGACCATTTCGGAATAAACCCCTTTCGAACAAAAAAAGAATTTTGCAAATCCGTCAATATATGACGGAGTTATGCCCGAACATACATAAAAAAATACAAACATCCGAATTGATAACCTCCTCCTTTTTCGAAGTCGGTTAAAAATAATATTATAGTTAAAAATAAACTTAAAACACGCTAAGAGTGACGTCATTTGTATTCTTCTCAGCAAAAACCCTTTCATTTGATATCCATATCATGGGAAGGCATAAAAAATAACTAGTCTGCCATCTGTGGGAGTCCGCCATATTGGATATAAAATGACGTCACTTAGCTAACCATACATTGGTGCCGATTGTGTTGTGCACAAACTAAATTTAGGCTATTGCTATTTTTAACCGACTTTCGAAAAAGGAGGAGGTTCTATGTTCGACTGTATGTATGTTTTTTTTAATTTTTATTATGTATGTCCGCCTGTTTCTCCGTCAGTTGTGGACCGATTTTCAAAATTATTTTTTATCCGAAAGAATCTACTCCCGAGTTGGTCCCATAAAATTTTTATCGAAATTGCTTCAACGCTTTTTTATAAACTGAACAAATACGAAAAATACGTATACCTCGATGACGTTTTGGTGTTCTCCAAATGTTTAAATTCCACGTTCCGTGTTATTGAACACGGAACGTGGAATTTAACTAAAAACCCCAATGGGTTTTTAGTTGACGATTGGGCCATGACGATGGTGATCATGACGATGGTGATCATGATGACGGTGATCATGATGACGGTGATCATGGTGACGGATCATGGTGACGGATCATGGTGATGGTGATCATGGTGATGGTGATCATGGTGATGGTGACATGGTGATGGTGAGCATGGTGATGGTGATCATGGTGATGGTGATCATGGTGATGGTGATCATGGTGATGGTGATCATGGTGACGGTGATCATGGTGACGGTGATCATGGTGATGGTGATCATGGTGATGGTGATGACGGTGATCATGATGACGGTGATCATGGTGATGGTGATCATGGTGACGGTGATCTTGGTGACGGATCATGGTGACAGATCATGATGATGGTGATCATGGTGATGGTGATCATGGTGATGGTGACCATGGTGATGGTGATCATGGTGATGGTGATCATGGTGATGCTGATCATGGTGATGGTGATCATGACGATGGTGATCATGGTGACGGTGATCATGGTGACGGTGATCATGGTGACGGTGATCATGGTGATGGTGATCATGGTGATGATGATGACGGTGATCATGATGATGGTGATCATGGTGATGGTGATCATGGTGACGGTGATCATGGTGATGGTGATCATGGTGATGGTGATCATGGTGACGGTGATCATGGTGATGGTGATCATGGTGACGGTGATCATGGTGATGGTGATCATAGTGATGGTGATCATGGTGACGGAGATCATGGTGATGGTGATCATGACGATGGGATCATGACGATGGTGATCATGGTGACGCCAATCCCAACCCCAATGGGTTTTTAGTTCTTGGGTATATTAACTAAACAGTGAAAATAAAAAACTTTTTTACAAAAAAAAATAACCGACTTCCAAAAAAGGTACCTATAGTACACTAAAAATTAAAAAATAACTTTAATTTCGGAAGTCGGTGTCAAATACCGAAGAAGTAAAATACAAACACCGACTTCCGAAATTAAAGTTATTTTTTAATTTTTAGTGTACTATAGGTACCTTTTTTGGAAGTCGGTTGTTTTTTTTTTTCTCTACACGACGCGAACGAGACGAGAGTGTACAGCCTATTTAGTCTGTGGTACAGCCGGAAATACGAGTATGAGTACATGGTGTGCTCTCGTGTCGAACCTCGACGCGACGAGACCCATAGAGAGGCACCCGAGGCGAAGAGACGAGTGTGTACAGCCGGCACAAGAATAACCTTAATTTCTATGAGTAGAGTATTTAAAACGTCATCTATGTATACATATTTCTCGTTTTTGTTCAGTTTTTCAAAAAGCGCTGAAGCGATTTCGATAAAATTTGTATGGGACCACCTCCACCACCTATATTCTTTCGGATAAAAAAAGAATTTTGAAAATCGGTCCACAACTGACAGAAACCGGAAGATATACAAAAAAAAAAAACTTACATACAAGCGATCATTTTATTTTAATATGTATTTATTTCTCCCGACAACAATCCCAAAATCTACCCATTTCAAAATTTTGTCAAGATATTTTAGTCTTTCGATCTGGAAACCCTTTTTTTTTGTGGGTTGAGAATTCATCCAATGACATCTCCCGCTCTAGGGTGGAGCGAGAGGGCATGTCAGACTCTTATTGACTAAAACCCACCCCTGTTCCTTCCCTGCCCTGAATGCCCAGGGGCGCGGTAACTCTGTTTCGAATTTATCCACAACCCTTGGGCAGGCATCGGCCATGACGGGCCCCGTCATGTTTAGCCGACAACTCTTTAAGGCGCGCGTGGAACACTACGCGCGGTCAACTCTCGGCCCTGGTGCTGATCGGACGGCGAGTTACCCACTACTCTCCGACCGCAGGCCCGGGTGATCTGGCCACCCTAGCTGCACTACTAGGCGCCATACATAGTAATTACCCCAGCTTCAAAATACCTACTGTCTGTATTCCTTGAAAACACCTAACTTATAACTGTTTTTTCGCAGGCTGTGGAGGCGATCCTCGCAAACGTACCGGAATGGCATCCAACTCCGTTCACGGGCAAGAAAGGTTAGTGATTAAACATAATACCATGCAGTGAGATTTTATTTTGTCGCTTTTGTTCCGACAACCTTGCCAGCGACCTCCAGATATGGGTTTAGGTATAAGATAACTAGCCTAGACACTTGTGGGTAGCGTTGCTAGGCGTGAGATAAGGGTGCGTTTCCACTGAAGCGGAGCTGAGCGGAGCGGAGATGTGCAGAAGTCGTCCAATCACAGACGACACGAGTGACGCGATGAAGGTTTCAACCATTGTGATTGTGGATCCGCTCCGCCCAGCTCAACTTCTGTGGTAACGCACCGTAAAGTCGAACACAGTCAGGCTTATTGATTGTGTGTGCGGTCAAATTCCGACCAAAAATACTTTTCTGCTAACCTTCACGCTAACGATTAGTACAAAATGTATGGCAATGACATTACCTGCGGAGAGAATTGTCACGTGACTCACGTCCAGCTACGGCAGCCACGGCCGCTGGTATCCGACCTATCCGGCTTTTGATGGGTTTTTGAAAATATATTTGTTTTTTATTTTCTTCATTTTAGTGGGTTATATTTTTGGAATCGCCTCCTCGAGCCCTTTATTTTAATACCCACATGATCATTATCACAAAAAAGTACGACCTACTAATGGCGGCCGCCAAATTTTTTATTTTTCAAAATTCATGTAGCTGGCACTTCTGCAGGCTAACCCAATCTAATGATACGAGTACCTCATTTTTTGAACTCCATCCAGGCGTTTAGGCTATACGGCGTGCGTGCCAAAGAAATATATATCGGGTGTAAAAAGACAGTTTCCAAAGCCGAAAGCCACATGTTCTGCTCATTATTTGGATCATTTTTTTCCACCAGAATTTGGGAATCCACTGGTTCTGGAGATATTGAAGGTCAAAGTCCCAATTTTTTTTAAGACTTTTTTACGAAAATGAATTCAGTGTTATTACTAAACTTTTTTCTAAACAAACATTACCTGAATTTTCGTTTTTTTTTTTCGAAATTTCGAAAAAATATTTATTTGCAGTTACAAAAATGCAATGAATATCAAACGTATCAACAAGTACCTACGTGGCTTAGAGCGAAGGGGCGGGGTTTAACTCCACTTGCCTGGGTTCGCGTTACATTGCGTGATTTTGCGTGCAATTAAAAATAGTTTTTTATTTTATACCTAAAAATAAAAGTCGTTTCCCAGCAATAATTTTTGCGCAAAGCTACTTTGTTAGACGTACAGTATGCGTAGTCGGCTAAAAATGCGACGATTGCAAATATCAGTATATCATGCTGGCCAGACATCCGGAATACTGGATTCTATGTGATAATGCCATGAATAATAATAATAATAATAATCCTGGAAGCTGGTGATTCATTTGCGCTGCAGTTAATTTTATAAAGCCTTCATTGTTTTTGTATATATCACCCGTTAATTGTAAACATTGTTGGTTATGAAAATCACATAAAACCAACCTTTATTTTTAACTAGCTGCGCCCCGCGGTTTCACCCACGTAGACCGGGATAAAAAGTACCTTTGTGTTAATTCATGGTACAAGCTATCTACATACCAAATTTCATCCGAATCCGTTCAGTAGTTTTTGCGTGTAAGAGTAACAAACATACAAACACACGCACTCATAAACTTTCGTCTTTTTAATATAAGTGTGACGAGACTCGAATACATTTTAAATTTATCTAAGGTTAATATATGGAGAGTCACTCTCACAGGATTTAGTACAATCTTACGGTATATAAAAATTACCCGGTGACATATGACTGACGACTTCCGCTTAGAAGGCTCAATTGGCACAGAAGCTGGCCCAAAAGCTTTTTTCTCGTCACTTTCCCAACTAAGTTGGAGTCAGCTTTCAGCTGACTGAGCTTTCAGTCTGACCGAATGCTGCCGTATGCGAGTATTTAATACCGAGAGTCTGCCTATCTGACCTGCTCAATCCAGATATTGAGTAACACGATACTCTTTACTTAGGGTGCGTTTCCACTGAAGCGGACGAGTGGCGACGCGATGAGGAGTTTCAACCATTGTGATTGGACGATTAGGAGCACGTCTCCGCTCCGCTCCGCCCAGCTCCGCTTCAGTGTAAACGCACTCTAAACCATCCATTACACGCTCATGCAAGCGACACTCATTTCCAAAAGTCATGCTCTACGCTTGCATGATACCCGGGCCTGCGGACGGCGAGCAGTGGGTAGCTCGCCGTCCGATCAGCACCTGGCCCTGTAGACAAAGTAACATCGCTTCGTAGCGAAACGATATCTAAATTCGTCATCGTCTCTGAGATATCGATAAACATTTCCTAGCGTTAGCGTTCCTTCGTTATCTTTTTTGGCGATCACGATCGAGGCGAAGGCGAACTCTGAAAGCGCTGCTTGTCTACGCATTTGTATGGGATAAACACGATAGCAATTCGTTTCTTTATGGTTTCGTTACGAATTATAACATTGTCTACCAACTTGCGATAACGATGTCGACAGTCGACTGACCACGTGACTTAGCGCGGTTTATGTCAATCTCATACATTTTAGTCTTTTCTAACTTCGTTATCGTTTTTAAGTTGTTACTTTGTCTAAGCCCCCAGGCCCGTGAGTCGACGGCGCGTAGTGTTCCACGCGTGCCGAACAAGAGATTAGTGTCAGCCACCACTGACGGGGCCCATCGTGGCCGGTGCCTGCATGCCTAGGGGTAGCGGATAAATTCTGAAAATGAGTTACCGCATCCCTGGGCACTCAGGCAGGGAAGGAACAGGGGTGGGTTTTAGTCGGTAAGAGTCTGACACGCCCTTCCGCTCCACCCAGAGCGGGAGAAGTCATTGGATGATTTCCAACCCTACCAAAAAAAAAAAAAGGTTGCATTATGCATTAACCGAAATATCCAGATTTTTTCATGCAAACATAAGTCACTGTATTAGACGATAGGTACGTTAGACACAACCTTGACTGATTAAACTGACAGCAAAACTTAACGCGTAATGGACATCTAAGACTGGAGCGAATAGTTTCCGCTCTGCTAATATTTTTATGACCTTCGCATAGTTGTTCCAAGTTCCAATGTTTGTACATGATTACTGCCCGCCAATGCAAATGCTAATGCACCCACGATGTAGAAGGAATCCTATTGTGGGCTGTCTTTAGTGATTAGCTATATTCGGCAAGGTGACTGGAGCAGATTAGGTGTGTTTTATTATCCAGACGTAAACGAAGGCGTTATGTAAACAAATTAGGATTGATGTTAGCTTAGCATTTGGTTTAATTGCTTATTATTTGAAAGACCACCACTGATGGGCACAAATACTGAAGTTGTCGAATTTTTCTGGTATGGTGACCAATAAACAATATTCCTTTTGTCATATATTGGCACGGATTCTCTTGTTCAATATCTAAACTAAAATTAGAGAATTGCTATCTTTTACTAAAAGGCAGTGCGAGAAAAGGACGGCTATAGCTACTCGTATGCACTAAGTTAGAGATGTCAAACTAGTTTACGCCTTGCGCTTCGCCGTGTTTTTAGACGACATGTTTTTACGTGCACCCTTAATTTGTATGGAAATATTAGTTCAAACTAAATTTGACAGCTCTAATTTACGTCCGTCTCTTTCTTGTTTTATTAGAGAGAAAAAGATAGCAATAGCCTAAATTAAGTTTAGTTTGTGCATAACAGAATCAACACCATTGTCTGGTTGTTTATAATGTTAGTTCATTAATTTACATTTGGTACCTAATTCATATTCGCATTTTCTTTTGTTTTATTTTTTAAACGACGAAATCTTTTGTATTTTTAATTAAAATACCTACCAAGTAGTTGTGTTGTGTAATCGCAGCCAACTAACTTAATTAGCAATTCAGTTAACAGCCTGTCACGTTGAAGACCCGGAGGTGGTGGTGTGACACGTAGAGGAGGACCGTAGATGAGAGTTAGATGAAGATAAACACGACGAGTTCAGACGTATTATATATTATATACAGTAGGCTTGATTATATGGAGCACTTATTAATCGTACGTACACCATACACTGTGACTAGGTAAAGGTATAAATTGTATTATTGCTAGGAACTGCCTGGTTATAAAAGCTGCACTTCACTGTTCTAGTAACTCTTACAAACTGGTAACTGTCATTTATTGAATAGAAGGAAAATGACAATGATGGATAGGAGCTTAGTCTAGCTCGGCAGCAGAATTAGAACTGATTTTTAATATAAAAACAGAGACTATTGACAGAGAAAACAAGTAATATTTGATTTTTTTAAATTAAAAAAGGTAGGAAAGAACGTAATTTTGGAATAGAGGTCATAAAATAAGCAAGGCTTTAACACTGCCTGGTTACAAGCCTAGCCAAGAGCCCGCACACGATGCGTTACACGTTGCGATGCGTTACTCATTAAATGACGTCGTTCCACTAGCGGCCTAAATGATATTCATCCGATGAGTTTAATATAACATTTAGTGAACTGGCTGTCTAATGCTTAGGCCATTCATACAAAAAAAAACTTAGGGCAATCCGATACGGACAGATTAGGTTAGACTTTGTTAGGACAGACTTCGTTCGCTCGCTTTGCTTGCTCACTGCAAGCAAAGCGAGCGAACGAAGTCCTCGTCGTCTCTTTCAAGTTAGTTTCATATCATAAGTACTTAAGACCGTCTTCAGCACATTGCCGGCTGAAGGCAAATCATAATTCATTTTACGACTTGCCATAGTCTCTGTTAAATGTCTGGGATTATGCAAGTAGTTTAAAGTTATCAATCCAAGCAAAAAAAAAATAAGGCATTTTCTTAGCTGTTTGATAGAATGGCTGAATATCATTCGGGCAGCTAGTTGAATGGTGCCGTTTATTGTGACTTCGCATGTTTAGGGTTCCGTACCATTATGATGAAATCAATATTTTGGTATTTGTTAGTAAACTATACGTAATAATAAATATTATCACCGTAATTCAAGTTCATAGGTGAAAGGGAAGTTAAAAAATTCTTCAGAACAAAATTTTGTGACAGACGACGGATAGACTGACAGACGGACACGTGAGTGACAGCAATACAGCAGGCTCCGTTAGGCGCCTTCGGGTGCGGAATCCTAAAGAGGTTTTTTTTTTGGGGGGTTGGGAAATCATCCAATGACATCTCCCGCTCTAGTTGGAGCGTGAGGGCGTGTCAGACTCTTACTGACTAAAACCCACCCCTATTCGGTCCCTGCCCTGAGTGCCCAGGGGCGCGGTAACTGTTTTGAATTTATCCACAACCCCTGGGCAGGGCCCTAAATAGGCTAGGATGTTAACTAAAAAGCTGATTAAAGCTAGTTGGCTGTGACAGTCACATTTCAATTAAATAAATACTTATCATGTAGGTACTCGTATCTATCTACCCAATCTTTGTGTGATTGTGCATTTTCACTTGGCGTGTATTTTCAGTTCAGCTAACTTACTGTTAAAAGTTCTCCAGATAAAATAATCTTCTTGTTTTTATTGACAGGCTATAAACATTCTATTGTAGCATTGTTCCGACTTCAATACTTGCTTACTAGCTAGACAATTGTATCAGTTAGTCTAGCTAGAGACAGGCTATTTGTTACCTATCATTACAAATTCAAAATTATTTTTTTGTAAGAAATTATTTCATTTTTATGTGTGGAGGACGTTGTCTGAAGATTCCTGCGAAAATTGTCAGAATAATAAATAGAATGTTATGAGGAAAAAAAAATTGTATATCTGTCACATTTTTCGGTCACTGTAACAAGAGCGAGACATTTTGACAACTTTTCATGTTACTTTTCATCTTGTACAGATTTCAATTGCGAAGTATCAAATATCAATGACGTGTCACCTGTGTTAGAATCTGCTAGGTTTTCCCACAAAATTATCTGTTACATGCCGCTCATTCTCTTGATAAATGATGATGAATACCACAATAAGCTATTCATGAGCGGTCATCATCAATTACTGTATATTGTTCACTTAATACTGTGACTTGTTAGTTTGTGACACTGGTACCAACTAAACTGTCCAGGCGGTTCCCTTTGTAGCTTAGTCAATGGGTTCGGTAATCGTTGGGCTAAAGCACGGAATAAATAATAGCACTAAACTCATCGTTATGGTAAAGGGCATGTTGTAAGATAGAGAGTAGAAGGTATTACTCTTATAATCCAACTAGAGACCCGCCCCTTCTCCGACCGACTATAAATTATACACAAGAATCTTCCTCGTTTATCACTCTTTCTTTTAGTGGTAACAGCATTAAAATCGGTTGCGTGCTTTAAGATTTAGCGGATAAACAGACAGATGCGGAAATAGACTTTGATTTATACTACGTAGAGAAGAAAAGGGCCATACCGTTCTTGGCTTCTTGTACGGCAGTAGTCGTTGCAGACGAAATTTAATTAAATGGCGTATTTACCTGACGATTATGCATTTGAATTAAATTCAAAATCCCGTGTACTGCATAGGGCCAATCAATGAGTGGCATGGCGTCCCAGAAAGCTATAAGTTCTCAAGATGTAACGAAGAATCTATATTAATATTATATTTTAATAATTATTCATCTGGTAACTTTAATTTGACCTAAGAATGACGCACACGAATCACACTTTAGGCATTAAATTTCTATTTACAGATTTGATGAAATGAAGATCGGCTACAAAAATAAATCTGTATGTCCGCCCTTGGTTCTTGCGAACTCATGCAAATAAATTTATACCAATTGCATCCGTTCTGACCCTTTGCTTTATTCTCTTTCATTGTCTATTTATAGATTTAAATGGAGGGAGAGAAAGGTCAAAGAAAAGATGGATGGATTGTGTGAAGAGTGATAAAAAAAGTAAAGGGAATCAGTGATAGCGTGATATGAAAGAAGAAAACGTGACGCCAACCCCAGGTACTGGTAGAATTAAAGCTTAGGTGTCCATTACTCGTCCAGAGGACACGGTGGAGCATACGGTGGAGATCCGCCCCGCTTGGGCGGAGCACCGCCGTGTCCTCGTGGATGCGATAAGCGGCAGCGACTCTCGCGCCCGGCCCTGGTTCAGGCCATGGTACGGGGCGAGAGGGAATGGGAAGCAGTCTCCTCCTTCTGCGAATCAGTAATGCTTGCGAAGGAGGAGGCGGAACGGGTGAGGGAGACTCAACGGAGTGGCCCTCACGCCCCCAGCTGCAGCCGCCGCAGGAGAGGCCCTGGGCGTTGGGGGTCGCAGGACGATCTCCCGCCACCGTAGACGCGGGTCTGCGGACGGCGAGTAGTGGATAGCTCGCCGTCCGATCAGCACCAGGCCCGAGAGTCGACGGCGCGTAGTGTTCCACGCGCGCCTCAAAGAGATGTCAGTCACCACTGACGGGGCCCGTCATGGCCGATGCTTGCATGCCAAGGGGTCGCGGATAAATTCTTAACAGATTTACCGCGCCCCTGGGCACTCAGGCAAGGAAGGGACAGGGGTGGGTTTTAATCAGTAAAAGTCTGACACGCCCTCCCGCTCCACCCAGAGCGGGAGAAGTCATAGGGACGCCTTATGGCGGACCAGGGTCGCTGCGCAGTAGCAAAGTCATGTGACAGCGGAGTTGAGGGGTGTACTGCGCAGCGAAACGCGAACTTCACACACTCCATTAATTTTAAATTGAACTTTAAGTAAAAATAATAAAAAAATAAAAATAATAATAAATAATAATAATAAATAATAATAACTTTTAGTAACTTTAACTTTCTCTAACTTTACTATTTTACTTTTTATTTAACTTTAACTTTACTTTCTTTACTTTAACTTTAACAGGGGCTGCGATTCTCCATACAAATCTATTCCCCTCTTTTCTTCGTGAATAATGCCTCTAAAGGTTGTTCCAAATAAACGTGCAATAACGGTCATTGACCCACCTACATTTATTGACATTTTTAATTTAAAAAACGGAATTAATATAATAATCTCTCGTGATCCTTAACATTGTCTAATAATGAAAAACGATTTATATTTAATTGTTCAGGTACCTACGAAGAGTTATTAGGGAAAGGTCAATGTACTTTATTGCAAATTTATCTGAAACATAGTATTGCGTCTGCTGTTGACACGACCCTGTCATTTATTTTCCTTTTTTTCAGCAACTAATAAGTAAAGAAAATATGACCCTCCAAAAATAACAAAAAATGGCCCTATTTTTACCGCCGTTCTTAGAGGACTACCTACCAGACAAATTCGAAAAGTTTTAACATAAAACATTTAATAGGAACCTAGACACACTCTTTCTTAAAAATTTGGTGCCAAATATTATTGAATCGGCTCAGTTTTCGAGGCGAAAAAAGGGGAATACCAAACGTCAATCTCGTCAAAAATTTTGTGATAAAATCGGTCTGAGTTGCAGCTGTCCCTATCGCACTCTACGGGGGCAGGCTTGAGGGCGCACGATGGCAATAGTTTCTTCAAATACCTATTTTGTAAATTCCTCGCAGGCCCTGTTCCCTCTTAAATTTGATAGGACAAGGGCAGAGATGATGCTATCTGCTTATGGAACTACTGTCTCAATACCGTATTGTCATTTTCTAGATTCATTGCAGCGTTATTCACGAATTGCAGCGTTATTCAACAATTTCACGTTACCCGGATAAACCGGGTAACGTGAAATTGTTGCTCAATAATTATCTTACCTCATTTCACAAGATGTCTGAACTGTATGGACCGGAAATGTTAATCTTAGTATTTAAAAGTTCTTGGATTTTTTTATGCATCATCATGGCACTTCCCTGCGTTTCTTTGAATAAAATAAGATAAGCCTAATCTATGACGTTTCAGATCCTCTGTATCACGTATTAAGGTGAACTTTGATTTATTCTTCTACATCTTGTTATGACGTAGCTATAGAAATGGCTTAGTCATCTTGTTTACAAGTTTATCAAGTCCCCTGAAATACATACACGCTCTCGTAACATTAACTTCCTTCTGGGGCAGTTGGGTAAACAGGTCATTTTTTTCTATTGTCCAAAGGTCTTGTGGTTTTTTCTTTTGTTCAGAGGTCTATTAGGCTAGCCGCTAACTAGTGATTTTTTTCTTTTGTTCAGAGGTCTATTAGGCTAGCCGCGGTCTTGTGATTTTTTTCTTTTGTTCAGAGGTCTATTAGGCTAGCCGGTGACTTGTGATTATTTTTCTTTTGTTCAGAGGTCTATTAGGCTAGCCGGTGACTTGTGATTATTTTTCTTTTGTTCAGAGGTCTATTAGGCTAGCCGGTGACTTGTGATTATTTTTCTTTTGTTCAGAGGTCTATTAGGCTAGCCGGTGACTTGTGATTATTTTTCTTTTGTTCAGAGGTCTATTAGGCTAGCCGGTGACTTGTGATTATTTTTCTTTTGTTCAGAGGTCTATTAGGCTAGCCGCGGTCTTGTGATTTTTTTCTTTTGTTCAGAGGTCTATTAGGCTAGCCGGTGACTTGTGATTATTTTTCTTTTGTTCAGAGGTCTATTAGGCTAGCCGGTGACTTGTGATTATTTTTCTTTTGTTCAGAGGTCTATTAGGCTAGCCGGTGACTTGTGATTATTTTTCTTTTGTTCAGAGGTCTATTAGGCTAGCCGGTGACTTGTGATTATTTTTCTTTTGTTCAGAGGTCTATTAGGCTAGCCGCTGACTTGTGTTTTTTTTCTTTTGTTCAGAGGTCTATTAGGCTAGACAAAAAATCACAAGTCAGCGGACTTGTGATTTTTATTCAGAATTTCAGAGGCCTATTAGGCTAGCCGCTTTTTTTTTTTTTTTAGTGGGGTGGGATATCATCCAATGACTTCTCCCGCTCTGGGTGGAGCGGGAGGGCGTGTCAGACTCTTACTGACTAAAACCCACCCCTGTTCGTTCTCTGCCTGAATGCCCAGGGGTGCGATAACTCATTTTCAGAATTTAACCGCTACCCCTAGGCATGCAGGCACCGGCCACGATGGGTCCCGTCTGTGGTGGCTGACAACATCTCTTTGAGGCGCGCGTGGAACACTACGCGCCGTCGACTCACGGGCCTGGTGCTGATCGGACGGCGAGCTACCCACTGCTCGTCGTCCGCAGGCCCGGGTCTACGGTGGCCGGAAATCGTCTCGCGACGTCCTAGCCCAGTACGCCCAGTACCTCTCCTGCGGTGGTAGCGGCCGGGGCCGTGAGGGCCACTCGGTTGAGCTTCCCTCACGCGTCCCGCCTCCGCATTCACGAGCATTACTGCTTCGCAGAAGGCGGTGACTGCCTCTCATTCCCTCTCGCTCCGTACCATGGCCTGAACCAGGGCCGGGCGCGAAAGGTCGCCGCCACCTTTCGCATTCACGAGGACACGGCGGTGCTCCGCCCAAGCGGGGCAGACCTCCACCGTATGCTCCACCGTGTCCTCTGGGCGATCCGCGCAGTGGTAACACCATTAGGCTAGCCGCTGTCTTGTGATTTTTTGTCGCGTGACTTTTTGTCACTGTCACCTACGGTCACCCACGATGCGCCCACTTGAAAAGTCACTGGGCAACAAAACGCGCTCAATCTTGAAATGGATTTAGTACAGATTGCTGTAATAAGTGCTCTTGAAATAAGAAGAAGAAAAATGAAACTGATAAATTGCTACTGAGTGCAAGGAAAGTTTTACACTCTATATTCTAAACTCCGTTAGTATCCTTCAAAATTCAGTCACCTAGGAACTATTTGTCACCGTATTGTCACGTCACCATGACCAGCGCACTCCCATGTATCTTCATAGCACTCGACTGGGTAACATTAAAATCACAAGTCAGCGGCTAGCCTTAGTGTTGAACTCAGACCATGAATTGTGACATTTAATTAGTAATGCGGCGCTGACATTAAAATAATAAAATCTGCTAATTTGACCAATATTCTACATTCCCTACTTGTTTTCCTTAACATTTATTTATAAATCTACTTAATAAAACCGGCCAAGTGCGAGTTAAACTCGCGCATGTAGGGTTCCGTACCATTGTCAAGGTTATACGTGTTTAATTGTTGTCATTACTAAGGTCAAGCAAAAAAGCCATTTATTTTATTTGTTATAGCGGTAACAGGAGCTCGTGGCTAAAGTAATAACAGCCGCACGGGTCGATCCATAAGGTTAAGCTACGCTTGCCGGGGTTGGTCCATGGATGGGTGACCATCTTTACATACCGAGACTCCACCGTGCCTCGGAAAGCACGTTAAGCCGTTGGTCCCGGCTGTCAATTGTGGATCTTTGACAGTCGTTACGGGTCGTCAGAAGCCCGAAAGTCTGACATCCAGTCTTACCAAAGGGTATCGTATTACCCAGTAACTGGGTTGTGGAGGTCAGATAGGCAGTCGCTCCATGTAAAGTACTGGTATTCAGCTGCATCCGGTTAGACTGGAAGCCGACCCCAAGATAGTTGGGAAAAGGCTAGGCAGATGATGATAGCGGTAACAGTAATACACATTCTGTGAAAATTTCAACTGTCTACCTATTATGGATCATGAGATAGAGCCCGCTGATAGACAGAAGAACGGACGGATGGACAGCGGAGGCTTAGTAATAGGGTCCCGTTTGTTACCCTTCGGGTACGGAACCCTAAAAATTACATTTAATTAAAAGTATTGAACTTTAGAACCGATAAAGCAATAACGACCAATGAAGACACAGTGTCTTCTAATAAAAAGCATTTATTTGCTGAATTGGATAAATC
This sequence comes from Polia nebulosa, assembly GCA_951329385.1. NCBI lineage: Eukaryota > Metazoa > Arthropoda > Insecta > Lepidoptera > Noctuidae > Polia > Polia nebulosa. The sequence goes on along the minus strand of OX589591.1, from coordinate 7,037,110 downwards.
GGCTCCATTGTGTGTTAGCTGGAAAATAAAAAGGTCATACACGCACCATGCTAACTATGCAGACTTCCTCTCTATTGATAAAGAATAACATTATAATGTGAACAGACCTGTTTGTGATTAGCGGCGGTCTGAATGGAGTTTGTTGTAAGTGCTTAATTGACTAACCTACTCGCAATCACGTGATGATCAAGTAGGTATGGAGACTGGAGAGTTAGTGATTGTGGGGATTAAATTACACTTGTCATACTGTAGCTGTGGTATATAGGTACAGGGTGGAAACTTTCAGCGGGGTCTGTAAGGGGAGCTACCTTAACCGTTGCAGCTACACGAAAAAAGTCTTTCAAGTTAGAATTGATGTCAAATGTATCATGAAATCATGACATTTGACTTCAATTCTAACTGAGAGAGTTGTATTGATGGTTTTAATGATTACAGTTCTGTAAATACGTACTTGCTACGGCCGCGAATCATATTTTGATCAACATACAACCTGATAGTCACCTGCAAATTGCAAAAAACATAGAAAATTTGAATTTCGCGGATTAGATTTTTTTTTTGTCGCTGATCTTTTGGGAAATAAAGATTCTTTAAACATACTGGCGAAATGTGGGTGTACCTCCAAACACAGACAGACTGGCATGATGATAATTATTTACATGTATTAGGTACTAGCCTATGTTTTAATCCAGGTTATAATATATCTCAATCAATCTGCCTAGCCTTTTTTCCCAACTATTTTGTAGTCGGCTTCCAGTCTAACTGGATGCAGCTGCATACCAGTATTTTACATGGAGCTCCTACCTATCTGACCTCTATAACCCAGTTACTGGGTAATACGATATCCCTTGGTAAGACTGGTTGGCAGATCTACGATTGACAGCCGGGACCAACGGCTTAATGTGCTCCGAGGCACGGCGGCGTCTCGCTATGTAAAGATGGTCACTAATCCATGACCAACCCCGGCAAGCGTAGCTTAACCTGATGGATCGTTTTTTTTTTTTTTTTTTTTGGGGGGGGTGGGAAATCGTCCTATGACTTCTTCCGCTCTAGGGTGGAGCGGAAGGGTGTGTCAGACTCTTACTGACTAAAACCCACCCCTGTTCCTCCCTGCCTCGAGTGCCCAGGGGCGAGGTAACTCTTTCGAATTTATCCTCCACCCCCGGGCAATGGATCGACCCGTGCGGCTGTTATTACTTTAGCCACGAGCTCCTCTATCTCTATCAGTCTGTGTGCAAAATTTCATTCAAATCCCTTCAGCCGTTTTTGCGTGATTAAAACACAAACATACAAACTTTCGCATTTATAATATTAGTAGGATGTTTAAAGGAGTTGCATCAAAACACTAGCTTTGTTTTGTTGGCAGTATGAGAGTGTGGATTAGTAATTTCGATATTGTTGAGTTGTTATTAAATAGGTAGGTAATTATAGCAACATATTAAATGCCGATGAGTTATCTATGTTATTGTTATCGAAGGAAACTCCAATATACGACTTAGATTCGGGAATGAAAGAAGGAATGAAATGAGGATGAGGTGGGAAAATCCGACCCCACCAATGTTGTAAAGACTCGCCCCGGCACTCGCACGGTGCAATATTTTTTTTTAGATTTCCCAAAAATTTCTTTCATACAAGACGTCCTGATAATTACGAACATAACAAAAAGAATTAGCCAAATAGGTGCAGCTGGTTTTGAAGCGTACATTCGGCAATCGATTTTTGTTTATATATATAGATCTTTAACTAACTAACTTTCCGAGACTCCTCCGTGCCTCGGAAAGCACGTTAAGCCGTTGGTCCCGGCTGTCAATCGTGGATCTTTGACAGTCGTTACGGGTCGTCAGAAGCCCGAAAGTCTGACAACCAGTCTTAACAAGGGGTATCGTATTACCCAGTAACTGGGTTGTGGAGGTCAGATAGGTAGGAGCTCCATGTAAAATACTGGTATGCAGCTGCATCCAGTTAGACTGGAAGCCGACTACAAAATAGTTGGGAAAAAGGCTAGGCAGATTGATTGAGATATATTATAACCTGGATTAAAACATAGGCTAGTACCTAATACATGTAAATAATTATCATCATGCCAGTCTGTCTGTGTTTGGAGGTACACCCACATTTCGCCAGTATGTTTAAAGAATCTTTATTTCCCAAAAGATCAGCGACAAAAAAAAAATCTAATCCGCGAAATTCAAATTTTCTATGTTTTTTGCAATTTGCAGGTGACTATCAGGTTGTATGTTGATCAAAATATGATTCGCGGCCGTAGCAAGTACGTATTTACAGAACTGTAATCATTAAAACCATCAATACAACTCTCTCAGTTAGAATTGAAGTCAAATGTCATGATTTCATGATACATTTGACATCAATTCTAACTTGAAAGACTTTTTTCGTGTAGCTGCAACGGTTAAGGTAGCTCCCCTTACAGACCCCGCTGAAAGTTTCCACCCTGTACCTATATACCACAGCTACAGTATGACAAGTGTAATTTAATCCCCACAATCACTAACTCTCCAGTCTCCATGTAAAATACTGGTATTCAGCTGCATCCGGTTAGACTGGAAGCCGACCCCAAGATAGTTGGGAAAAGGCCAGGCAGATGATGATATAGATCTTTAACTTATATATTACTTAAAGATATAGATAAACTAACTGACCCGACAGACGTTGTCCTATCTTAGCTATAAACTGTCAAACGCAAGAAGTTTAAATAGTCGTTAAGTTTTCTGAAATTTTTTAATTTTCCGCGCACTTTTCTTAATTTTTTTGTTTCTTAAATAGGGATTCATTTTTATATAATAGATGTCTAAACGGCTGATCGCATTTAGGACATAGGAACTTTTATCCTGGTAGAATGTTCCCTTGAGATAATTTAGACTGGCAGGCAATGTCTTTAAAAAAAGCCAGTAAAATAAAATACCTATCGATCAGGTGAATCAATCGATCTTGTATTTCTTAGCCTTTTTGAAGCATGACTATGCCGAATCGAATCAGTTCTGTTAATCAATAGTGTTAAATAAAACATTGATTGCATTGAAAGGCACAGTAACACACACATAACACGGTATTCTGCGTGGCATCTGCCTGTAGGGAAAGTAGTGTTACAAGCGAGTTTTATTTGTGTAGCTCATCGAACTGAAAGCGGTCTCGTATATTGCATCGTTACGTACTGATTTTCTCCTTCCATATTTATAACGATTTTCTTATTATATTTTATGACTAGCTGTGCCCGCGACTTCGTTCGCGTGGTTGTCGAGAACAAAACAACGTCGTTTAGATAAGAGTATATCACCTTTTTGATGATTTAGATAAGAGTCCTGACTTTGGTATAGTTGATTACGTTAATGCTTCTCTATATACTATGTTAGCGGTGGAATTACCCGGAGCATATACAAAAAGGTTGTTTGGGTTGCTAACACGTGATAGAGAAACATAGAGTTGGCCGTGTGAAAAACAATCAAAAGTAAGGTCTACACCCGCAACGGATTGCCCGGGGGTGGAGGATAAATTTGCCCGGGGGTGGAGGATAAATTCGAAAGAGTTACCTCGCCCCCGGGCACTCGAGGCAGGGAGGAACAGGGGTGGGTTTTAGTCAGTAAAAGTCTGACACACCCTTCCGCTCCACCCCAGAGCGGAAGAAGTCATTGGATGATTTCCCACCCCCCAAAAAAAAAAAAAAAAAAAAAAAAAAAAAAAAAAAAAAAAAAAAAAAAAAAAAAAAAAAAAAAAAACACCCGCAACGGATAACGTCTGGCCTTGGGCTTTATTAATAGTCATAGCGTAACAGAGGCTTACAGGAAATTGCACACGTTTGAAAGTAAACGGAAAATTATTGGGGATAATGGGTATCCTGGGAATGAAAACAACATCACCGGAGCCGCAACCTGTTAAGATTTCGGCTTCGATGACATTTCGTTGGAGATTTGTTACTCTCAACCGAGTTCCATTGCATAGTTTTGGTGGGCTTAAATTTCTGAGTAGAATGATTGGTACTCCGACTTTTAAATAAATTTTGTGTGCTGGAAGACCTGGTGTATTTAGAGAGTCTAAAAACTCTACTGGATAGTGGGTGGCATCTCCTTCTTCTAAAACCGTGTTAATAGATAAATATTCCCTACTTTCTCCAGAAACATGTACCAATATTTGAGAATTTATTGCTGCTGCTTGGTCGTTGCGAGGTGCCAAAATAGCTCGTTGGCATAGCCAAGCAGCGTCATGGTTCGAGATCTCTGATGGATCTCCGTATACAGAGGAAATGAGTTCCTGCTGTGAGGCAACAGAAGAACACAGGCTTTCGACTAAAGTTACTTTACCTCCTTCTTGAGTCGGGTATGTGCCGTTACCAATTTGAAGTAGTAAATTTGAGAAAACCTGCGCGTTTGCGTCACCTCCCAAATATGCTCGCATATTAAAGCTCAAATTAGTTAATATGACACTACGCCATAAAATAGAGCTCTTTAAACAGGCACCTATTTCATCGGCCCTCGTTCCTCTGGGTATTATAGGGAGTGTCTGCCTGAAGTCTCCACAGAATAGCACCGTTAAGCCTCCCATCGGTCGGTCATTTTGTCTTATATCTCGCAACGTTCTATCTACAGCTTCCACAGCTTTACGATTTGCCATCGTACACTCGTCCCAAACGATAAGGGCGCAATCGCGTAAAACCCTTGCTTTATCACTATTGCGAGACACGTTGCAAACAGGGTTTTCTGTGCGGTCCAAGTCGATTGGTATTTTAAATGTTGTATGTGCAGTTTTTCCTCCTGGTAATAAAGTGGCAGCTATTCCTGAGGAAGCGACGGCAAGGGCAATTTTGTTTTGGCTCCTTATTTGAGCCAAGATAACTTTAGTGAGGAAAGTTTTACCTGTTCCACCAGGTGCATCTATAAACAGCATTTCTCCTAATGAATGTTCTACACTACAGCATACTCTATCAAAGATTTGACGTTGTTCTGTCGTCAAATTTGAACAGCCATTTCGCAATATTTCTGCTAACTCTTCGGGGTTGTAATTTATTTCAGATGTATACTCCCTATTAATTCGTTCCCCACCAACTGTCGGTGTCGGCAAGCCGTATTGACTGAGGGGGTTCCCTCCTATACTTGTAACTATATCTTGTATAGCCAGCAAAGCCCTATTATGGCAGCTTTCACGTACTTGGTCAGAAGTTTCACTATTTATATTTTGCTGTCTCAAAAAATCTTCGGCAAACGCGTCTTTATATTTTTGCCACAACTGCCCAGCGTCCGATAGGCCACAAAATGTCAACAAAATGGCAAATAAATGGCGCAAACGATGTGGACTATCACTGACGCATGCTTCGGCTAAAGCATCATCCCAATGCTGATCGCCATCTAATAAATGCCGTGCGCGGCAAGCAGCTTGAAATGTGGGATATTCTATATCGTCCACTTTGCGGAGCTCAGCAAAAGAAGTAGGTCCTCGCACTGTGTGAAGAAGAAGGCGTAAATAATAACACTCTGCATTATTTGGGTGCACCGTGTATACTCTTCCAATCACGTGTTCTTTAAAAATGCCGGACTCGCCTTCTACAGCAGTTCCACGTCTCCTGCGATTAAAAACACCTTGCTGCTTGTTATAAGTATAATAATGTGGCACTTCATTGTACAACAGAGACTTAGCGAAATTGTCTCTTTCGCAAAGGCGAAAGAATGCGAGCAAGGTGGTTTGTCTTGGGTTGTTCATTCTTTCTGCCACATTTTCTGGCTGAAAGTAAACTCGCTGCCCGCCTTCCAGGTGCACGTCAAGATGGATGACTGGCGGATACCTTTCATGAATAGGGAAACTCAAAATGCGCCAAACTGCCTCCGAAGAGCTTATGTATCGGCCAGATTGATACCTTGTCACTTCATCAAATTGGTTGTTATTTCTTAGTGCTATCATGGCTTGATCACTACCTTTATTAACATATTTACATATATATTTTATAGATTCGACGCTATTACAAATTTCAACATTAATGTGTGCTTGAAAAGCGTTTGACAAAACTGGAGAATACGGTACCACCCAACTATTATTTAGAATTATTTCTTGTCCACGGAATCTGACAGTAGCTGTGAAACCACCTTGTGACGGTGATCTTCGCCGGTATTGCGGATACCCATTTTCCCCAGCCATAGTTAGTTCTTTCAGTGCTCTGGGGTATTTTTTTGAGCATTGACCATCTTTCATGCACGGTGATTCCCTGTTTAAGAGGCCACATGGCCCGTGAACCATATGTGTTTTTACTATGTCATGCAAAATCGGATCTGCATTATAGTCCGGAAATTCTGCACTTATGACACTGTCTATAGCATCGGGACGAATTTTTTCTTCCAGCCACAGAAGAATGTGCGCGTGGGGTAAACCACGCTTTTGCCACTCGACGCTATACATAAAACAAAGAGTTGAACCGAAAACTTTCTCCTTTGTAAGTAGATTAATCAAGACTTTGAGTTTTAAATGAAAAATCCTAGCAATAATGTCATGTCTGTCGTATGACGCCTGTCCTGTGAGAAGTGCCTGGCAAATCTCCGTCCACTTTGGATTTGTTGTAAATGTTATAAAAAGGTCCGGCCGGCCGTATTTACGGACGTAACAAAAAGCATCTTGCGTTCGTTCGTGCATATACCGCGGACCGCCTGTGAAACTGGATGGCAAAATAACCAATCGACCCAAGTTTTCGACGTTATTATCTGATTGCATGGCGTCCCGCAAGTGCACGTATTCTTCAGCGCGTAACCGTCGCTGGTTAGTGCGAATATACACTAAACGTTCAGTTTCTATTTTTGCGTACATGTCCACAATAAATTGGCTGAACAAACCACGAAATCGTTGCAAATATACGAAACTGTTTTGCCTTATTTGTAAAAGGTAGGAATAGTATTGTTGAGCAGATATTTTTTTTTGATAATTAGTGACTCTCGTAGTAGGGTTCACTTGGTACAGCCCAAAATTGTACCCATCTTCACCATGACAATAAATTAGTGGATATTGCAGGGCGTCGTAAGCTCGGTGGGTTTCCAAAATGCGTTGAAGGCGATCGTCGCGTGTACGCAACACGATATCACGTCTCTCACACTCCTGGTCGACTAAAACAACTGCAACTTCATCTGCGACGGGTGCATTGTGTCTTCCACGGTGTTCACCCACAGGACGTCTATCGGCACTTATAACAATTTTGAAATCATTGCTGCCTTGTGGAATTGACTCCAATGCAGCTTTGAATTCACGAACGTACTGGTTAACGTGATGCAGCAATTCTTGAAGTTGACCCAAAAGCTCAGCATTGAGCTGGGGAAAATTGTGATTTCTAACATTGAGCTGTTGCGTGTAATCGGATACAAAATAAATTTGGAGAAATTTGGGTTCATTTTCTGGCAGCAAAGATCCAATAAGGTGATAAACTTGACCTTGTACTTTGAAGGTTGGCATGAACGGTCCTTCCGTTATTTGTTTTGCCCCAAAGGAAGTCATTTGGAAAGCACTGTTATATAAACGAATATTATCCAAAAAACGGTTCGACTGGGGATGATCGCCATTCAGGAGACTTTTAAGTAAGTGTGGTGGATCTTGGAAATTTGGAAGAACAATTTTTCCATTTGAGCAGCACATTCCATCTGTCTCTTTCCTCCATTTCAAAGCATGACAAAAATTACAAATTTCTCTCATGTCACCCACGAAAGTAAAGCCAGCATAATTAATTCTAGACGAATATGTGAACCCTGATTTTTCCCTATTGTCCCAAGGTAATAAAATATTTGCATCGTCATTTTCCATGGACTCATCAGCTCCGCTATTTGTTTCTCTATTCATATGGTATCGAGCTCGTTCTATTTCTAGGCGAGATTGACGTTGTTCTGCTGTTTCTGCTCGTCTTAGTTCATCTATTCTTTCCCTTTCAGATGCAAGATAACTTTCATTGTTTCTTTGTACACCTACATAGTTATGTCTAGCTATTTGTAATCGTTCTTCGCTTTGGGAGAGAGATTCAGACTCGCGCGAGAGAGCGTGTCGCTCTCGGTCAGATGACAGACGTGCTTGGCGTTCCTCGATACTCTCTTGAGAACGCAAAGTCGCGGTCCGAGTTCTTTGCGAACTTAAGCGCGACTCCCTTTCTGTGAAAGTCTCTGACTCGCGTGAGAGAGACTGGCGCTCCCGATCAGCAGACAGCCGAACTTCGCGTTCCTGGATATTCTCTTGAGAACGCAAAGTCGCGGTCCGAGTTCTTTGCGAACTTAAGCGCGACTCCCTTTCTGTGAAAGTCTCTGACTCGCGTGAGAGAGACTGGCGCTCCCGATCAGCAGACAGCCGAACTTCGCGTTCCTGGATATTCTCTTGAGAACGCAAAGTCGCGGTCCGAGTTCTTTGCGAACTTAAGCGCGACTCCCTTTCTGTGAATGTCTCTGACTCACGTGAGAGAGAGTGGCGCTCCCGATCAGCAGACAGCCGGTCTTCGCGTTCCTGGATACTCTCTTGAGACCGCAAAGTCGCGGTCCGTGTTCTTTGTGAACTTAAACGTGACTCCCTTTCGGTGAACGTTTCCGATTCACGTGAAAGAGCGATGTGCTCTCGGTTAGCAGATAACCGTGCTTCACGATCTTCTTCCGATTCCTGAGACCTACAAAGTCTCATCCTTTTCGCATTTCGGCTACGCAGCGAAAGGTTAGTTTTTTTTCTTTGAGGCATTTTCAAGGAAAATTAAAGCAATAAACAAAACTAACAACACTTATGACTGAATAGCCTACAAACTTAAAAGATCGGTGCGTCGAACAGTCTAGTGTGACAACGTATCGTCTGTTCGTGGTCGTGACTCAACGAATTGGCAACACTAACTTACTGTATAACGATTGGCACTATTGGATTCAAACTACGAAGTAAATCAAATACAATCTTTACTTCGTACTTCAAACCAATGACCAAAGTTGACCAAACGAAACCAATAAGATAAGCAAATACTTTTTTTTCGACCAATTTAGAAAATCGATAAACCAAGCAACCAAAGAACTTTTACGACACACGCAAGAACTTTTAAGACACCTAACGAAACCCAATTTGCCTAGTAAACACGGTGGACGTCATCCTCGCGCGGAAAATCTTAACACCGCGATTCAGAAAATGACGTCATTTGCACAACGCCATCTATCGGATTTAGATTTCAACTATCAACATTAGTTCTATTTTTAGTCTTAAGATGTCGTTGCAAGTACTATACTTAATTGCGTAACGTAATATTTTACTTCTTGAACTCACTAAATTAATCATATCTTTTGATAGAGTGAACCGATTTCGATGAAACAAAAACTAAGTTAATCCTCAAGTTGCGTATAATTTTTGTATATAAACATTGTCAGCATTGAATTCGTAGATTTTACGTGATGTGCGCACAAACAAACAGACAAACAGACAAACAGACAAAAATTTCAAAAATGATGGAAATGGGTTCTGTTACTTATCTTTTCACACGCTGGCTATTTTTTGTTTCAATTTCTTCAATGTACAAAAATGACTTTTCTACAGATTTATTATATGTATAGATTTCTGATCATATAATTACGTGCGCTGCGGTAAATTGTAATAGTAAACGTGATTATGTTTTTATTAGAAACTAGCTGGCCCGAAGAACTTCGTACCGCCCAAAATTCAATAAATTAATCCATTCTCGAGATATCAATGTATGGGAAAATGATTTTTTTCCTTTTTTTTTCGTTAAATCCGAGATTTTAATAGTTATTCTGCTATTCGGGACGTTGTCAAATCCAACAATTCAAAAATCATTAATATCGGTCCAGCCGTTCTTGAGTTATAAATAGTGTAACTAACCCGACTTGGTTTTATAAAGATGATGATATTTACGCGGAATGGGACTTAATTCTCTACAGGGTGTAAAAAGACACATCACATAGCCGTTAACTACGCATACTGTACGTCTAACAAAGTAGTTTTGCGCAAAAATTATTGCTGGGAAACTACTTTTATTTTTAGGTATGAAAAAAAAAAATATTGGCAGGCAAGTGAAGTTAAACCCTGCCCCTTCGCTTTAAGCCATATAGGTACTTGTCGGATACGTTTGATATTCGTTGCGTTTTTGTAACTGCAAATGCGTAATTTCTAAATTAAAAAAAAAGAACGAAAATTCAGGTAATGTTTGTTAGGAAATAAGTTTAGTAATAACACTTGGCATTCAATTTCATAAAAAAGTAAAAAAAATTGCCACTGACCTCCAATGTATCCAGAACTAGTGTATTCCCAGGTATGGTCTAGTGGAAAAAAATAATCCAAATAATGGGTAAAATTTGTGGCATTCGGCTTCGGAAACTGTCTTTTTACACCCGTTATATCAATCAAAATCAAAAAATTATTTATTTATCTCCACAAATTACACTTCAAACATCCATTTTGTTCTTTGGCAGAAAAACATAAGCATGTACTTAAATTAAAATAGAAATATGTAATTTGTGGGAGATCTGGAGTCTAAACTAAGCCTAGGCCTGTATCTTAGAACTCCAGGCCCCCCCATCATCAGAAAACTTAACTAAAAGTCTATGCTTTGTGCATTAGAGCATACGGACGTGTGTATATGTAAGTGGAGGTGTGTAGATATATATATAATATACATATATATTTATATAAATATGATCCATTAATATTCTATCAACAAGCAACAGTTCAGCTTATCGCAAATCACTGCTGGACGTAAAAGGTTTCTCTCAAGTTGTGCTACAATACTTATCTAGTTTGCCACCTTTCGCATCCAGTTCCAGCTGCCTTTGTACTGTTATCTAGCTGGGAATTAGCTCAGCCTTTCAGGAACTGCAGGCTATATTGCTCATAACAATATTTGTTGTACAGAAGAGAAGACAGAACCAGAAGACAGCGGTCGTCTCCGCTGCGAGACGTTCGACATCCAGCGAGTGCTGCAGCATGGCGCACACCTCATGGGCTCCGAGGGCAACGAGTACGACCTGGACGAGGAAACCATCAACGCTACAGGTAAACATAACACACTTGCTGTCCAGCAAGTGCAGCTTAGTTTGCAACTCGGCTCCACATCCAAACCTTGCTGCCATTCCGTCGAGTCACTACAAATCATTGATGAACCGATACGGTATAAGCTCATAACGTGCTCGGTTTGAAACATCGCCTATCATTTTAATATGCTACCGTAAATGTTACTAGAAGTGCCGGCTTTGACGTCATCGCCCTGTCTAGGAAACTACGCAGAATAAACCGTCTAGTTTATACATTATTAATAATTAAAAATCTTGTAGAGCAACTATAAATAACTAGCTATTGCCTGCGGCTTCGCTCATATCCCTAGGCAAGTACCCTATGTTCTTTTCTGTAGACCATTTTATTTTGAGGCTGGTACATCCGCATTTGGTCCGCGTGGTGGATTTCGGCCCACACCGTCTCACACAGAGGAGGCCTGTGCCACAGCAGTGGGGACATTAAAAGGCTGATGATGATGGTATATCACCAGGAGACTTCTCCCGCTCTGGGTGGAGCGGGATAAATCTCCAGACTATTGCTGACTAAAACCCACACGTGTTCCTTCCAGTGCCTTTTGTATTCAGGGGCCGCGGTGACTTTCAAACACTCACTCGACTCTGGGTTTCTGTACCCCTACCCCTTAATTGGTCGAGTAGTTACAGTGTAAAAGCGTAACAAACATACAAACTCACATTGACTACATCTTTATAATTATTAAGTTACGATAATCTTTAGTTATTAGTTTATTACTTATTCTTGAGGAAGGAAAATGGTGCTCATTATATTTTAGACCTTTTTCCTACAATAACAAACTAATAAAAATATCATTTGGTAATGAGAACCTATTGTTGAAAAATATTTGCGGTTTGGTACCATACAATAATAATATCATGACCACGTTACTTTAAAGGAGGAAGTATTGGAATTTTTATAACGAGAGTTAAAGATGTGTCACACTTGTATTTTTGTTGTATTATTCTTTGCATCGGTTAAAGGCCTACGTGATGGTTATACCGTACAGTAAGAATTCCATTGTTCAAAAGCGAGTTGTTAACAGTGGTGGCCCAGTGGACGCGACCCCGAATTTTGGTGTTATTACACCAATCGATCGATGGAAGAATGAATAAGTCGACTTCGATCGATGGTAGAAAGAATTAGTCGACGTCGATCGATAGTGTCTACTAGGTATACCAATCGATCGATCGTCGATCGATGCCATCAATCGACGGTAGAATGAATTAGTCGACGTCGATCGATAGTGTCAACTAGGTACGTACACCCAATCGATCGATCGTCGAACGATGCCATCAATCGATGGTAGAATGAATTAGTCGACGTCGATCGATAGTGTCTACTAGGTACACCAATCGATCGAGCGTCGATCGATGGTAGAATGGATTAGTCGACGTCGACCGATCTATTGTTTATCGACCGGTTATAGCTTTAGCTGATCGACGGATAGGTATCCGTCGATCAGCTAAAGCTATTACACCACTCGATTAACGTTGATCGATGGCATCGATCGACAATCGATCGATTGGTGTAATTACACCCTTACGAGCTGTAGGTCGGTGTAATTTATTACATCCACTGGTCTCAAAACGGTGAAGGAAAACATCGTGAGGAAACTGACAAGTCCTAGAACAAAAATTCGAAGACATGTGTGCCTAGGGGTAGCGGATAAATTCGAAACAGAGTTACCGCGCCCCTGGGCACTCAAGCAGCTGAAGGAACAGGGGTGGGTTTTAGTCAGTAAAATTCTTCTCCACCCAGAGCGGGAGAAGTCATTGGATGATTTCCCACCGCCAAAAAAAAATGTGATATCCACCAACCTGGTGCACTGGGCTTGTGTGGTGGCTTAGGACCCATTCCCTCTCCTAGAGAGGAGGCTTTAGTCCCAGCAATTGAGACATTTTAAGGATGATTATGTTGTGTTAAAATCGAGTTGCGCAGATCCCAAGTAAAATGGTCTAACGACAAGGCGTCTACCACATGCCTAGGGGTAGCGGATAAATTCTGAAAATGAGTTACCGCACCCCTGGGCACTCAGGCAGGGAAGGAACAGGGGTGGGTTTTAGTCAGTAAGAGTCTGACGCGCCCTCCAGCTCCACCCTCCGCTCCACCCAGAGCGGGAGAAGTCATTGGATGATTTCCCACCCCCAAGGCGTCTACCACCAGATTTACGCTCTATTTCTTCTCCTCAATGCGCTGAACTTTCAGCTTCTTCAACTCACCTGCCGGAGTCTGTGTTTCCTGATAGCTACAACCTGGGGATCTTTAAGACAAGAGTGAATAGGTTACTTCTAGGCTCTCTAAGAGTGCTCCTGCCCAGGGGTCGTGGATAAATTTGAAACAGAGTTACCGCGCCCCTGGGCACTCAGGGCAGGGAAGGAACAGGAGTGGGTTTTAGTCAGTAAGAGTCTGACACGTCCTCCCGCTCCACCCAGAGCGGGAGAAGTCATAAGACGATTCCCCATCCCAAAAAAAAATGGCTCTAAGATGGCTCCATCTTCGAATAAGTCATTGCTTACCCATTGGTCAGGTAGTGGTCAAGCACGAGCTTATTAATGTTTAAAATAATAAATAAAACTATTTTCCTATCAATCTTTGTTTACCGCCACATATTTGTCCACTTAATTTCCAGTGCTTATTACCTTTGTTTGTTCAGATTCGAAGGAGCGCCTGGCGAAACAGAGACAACAGTTGAATGCCCGGCTGGGTCTCGACGTGGCTGCCAACCTTGGGGTCGATCTCACCTCCATGTACACTAACGAAGACCTGTGTCCCGTTAAACCTGTGTTAAATAAGACTGATGTGGTCCGGGTAAGTCTTAAAAATAGAAGAGTAGTAACAAAATGGCTTTACAGGTGGTGACGACTACGGAATGGAAAAAACAAGTGGAAGTGCTGAGTGGGCACAATAGGGAATATGCATGAAAAAAATATTTGTTATCTAACCGGTTTATCGATGAATATACTAAAATAGAGTACGAACAGTGAAAGCAGAATCAAAATTGATTGAAAATTAAACGAGATATAACAATTTTAAACAAATATGTCTGTCCCTCTCTCGAAAACGCTGTTTTCTATGGCAGCTGTATGCGCGTCATGTCCTTTGACGTCAAAGAACACGTCGGACTTCTCTTTCTAATGATCAACTTTAAAGCTTTATAACTTCGTCGCTGAAGATGATAGTTTGAAAATTCCTTAATATTTGTTCACTATAGTTAATAAGTTTAGTCTTCAATTAAACAAATAAAAAATATCATGCGTATTCCGATTATGCGGAAAAAATTTAAAATAATAACAACCTTCGTGAATTTTGTATGAACAATAAATTCAATTTAGACGAAAAGCTTAAGCTTATTTGTTGTTCATACAAAATTAAGACTTATTTCGACTGGCGAAGGTTGTTATTATTTTACATAATTGTGACATACGCTGGATAGCTGCGTGGGCACTTCCACTTGTTTTTCTATTCCGTGTTGACGACAATACGACAATAAATGAAAGCACTTTCAATACTCATCATTATGAACAATATTTACTTTGGACCAACCCATTTAGGTTTTCATAACTCTACAAAATGTACTGAACAGCTTATTTTTAGGGTTCCGTACCCGAAGGGCAACCAACGGGACCCTATTACTAAGCCTTCGCTGTCCGTCCGTCTGTCTGTCAGCGGACTACATCTCATGATCCGTAATAGGTAGACAGTTAAAATTTTCATAGAATGTGTATTTCTGTTGACGCTATAACAACAAATAATAAAAATAAATTAAAGGGGTCACTAGAAACGTGTTTTTTTTTGGCTTTTTTTTGCTCGATCTTATTAATCTTGTACGATGGTACGGAACCCTTCATGCGGGAGTCCAACTCGCAGATGTCTGTTTTTTTTAATTGCGATTTCAGGTTATCCCATCATTAATTGATTTCAGAGTTTTCATTTAATTTCGCATTGTCCTCTCTACCTTTTTTAAACTACATGTAATCTTTTGACCGCCGAAAACCCTACACGCCACGTCTTTAAGGTAAAAGTGTCAGGGTAGCCCGCGAAATTAAAATTTTCTTACGTTTTTTGCAATTAGCGGATCAGTATCAGGTCATATGTTGGTCAAAATATGATTCGCGGGCGTAGCAAGTACGATTACTGTTCTATTAAAATCATCAATAAGAACTCTCTCAATGCCAAATTTCATAAAATACTACATTTGACATCAATTCTAACTGAAAGAGTTGTATTGATGATTTTAATGGTTATAATTCTGTAAATACATAGGTACTTGCTACGACCGCGAATCATATTTTGACCAAGATACAATCTGATACTGACCTGCAAATTACAAAACAACGTAAGAATATTTGAATAATTTCGCGGGCTACCATGGCACGAAGATAAAATATGTAGTAATATTTTATACACTGATTTTTTTGCGCGGCACACCGAGCATGCCGCCGACGAGTTTTATAGTGTGGCGGTCAAAAGGTTAAAGTTTGTACTAAAAGTACCTAAAGAGGAGTAACTTATCTATTTGGTGCCTGCTCACTAACTGTACCCATTGCATATGGATATGTATTTAGGCATTTAAACTTTTTATAAACAAGGAAAAATAACAGTACAATGGCAGACTTATGCCTTAGGTAATGCAATTGGATATGTATTTAGGCATTCAAACTTTATATGAATAAGGAAAAAATAACAGTACAATGGCGGACTTATGCCTTAGGCAATGAAGCATACTTCCTGTAATTCTTTAATTACAACGTTGATAACTGTTCTTTAACCTACTAACAGCCAGTCAAAGAAGTTTTTTTTGTAAATATTCTACGTTATCACGGACCACACTACATCAGAAGCCATTTATTCAAATTAGGCTAAGAATCACCACTTATCACAACAAAATAGTACCCCAAAACGTCCGCCCGTCACCACTACCTACAGTTGTAGCTGGGTAGAAAAAGTGGCGTAACAAACACTTATCTGTATCTAACCTCAAGTATGCTAGAAGTTCCTAATTCACCTTTTTCCCTTCCCAGAGACCAGTACAAGAAATAGTAATACCTTTAAAGAACCTGAGCTCCCGGGAGATGAACCTCGCCAAGCGCAAGGCTCGCCTCGCGTTCAGCAAGCAAAAGTCGCGAGACTGCAGCGAGGATGGCCCGTCGGCTCCGCCAACGCCACCTGTCGAGCCTGACCGGAAGAAGATCAAGTTGGAACAGCCGGATGAGTTTGTTTGTGAGTATTGGGTGCTAGTGCGATGATATGGATTCTATAAAAACTGGTCCTTAGTATCCCTGACTAGAAGGAAGGATGTGGTCAATAGTGGTCTGCAGTAAGTATGGGCCCGTCCACGTCACCAAAGCCCCTGTCGAGTCTGACCGTAAGAAGACCTACTTGGAACAGCTGGATAAGTTTATTTGTGAGTATTAGGGAATAGTACGATGATATGGACTCTTGAAAAACTGGTCCTTAGTATCCCTTGCTAGAAGGATGTGGTCCATAGTTGTCTTAGTAAGAAAAAATCAAAAAGTGTCGAGCTTGATTAGAAGACCAACTTGGAACAGCCGGATAATTTTGTTTGGGAGTATTGGGGAATGAAATACTGAACTATTTTTTTAAGGATTGGTCCTTAGTTGTCTAACTCCCATTTTTACAAACACTAAGAAACTTATTATTGCATTGTTGTATTTTCGACTCTCTGCGCTGAACCGCGTGAAAATCGAACATTTGGATGGAAAAATGTGGAAGGAGAGTGGGCATTTGCCTTGCTCAGAAAAATAGACTAAATTATTTAATAAAATACTTTCGGCACCTCATGAATTCCATGCTTTGGAAATTATTATTGTTTGTCTATGTTGAATCATTAGTCGTGTGACGCACTATTTACTAAAATTTACTGGTTTTAAATCAAAAACACAACTATATTGTTAAAAGCATTATTTAATATTTACATTTACATAATATGGAAATTTAAATCATTTACCACTGGAATAAGTCCTCTTACAAATTACAATGCGTTTTATACTTGGGTATATCAATCAATCTGCCCGCGCCTTTTCCCAACTATCTTGGGGTCGGCTTCCAGTCTAACCGGATGCAGCTGAATACCAGTATTTTACATGGAGCGACTGCCTATCTGACCTCCACAACCCACTGGGTAATACGATACCCCTTGGTAAGACTGGTTGTCAGACTTTATACTTAGGTATATATAATTGGATAATTCATTGTAATCACTACAAACACGTTATTGCTGTGGTTTAAAAATATGCTAATTGTATTAATGTTGAGTTAATTATGAGCATTATAATGATACTTTTGTATTTATTACATTGTAAAACTACTTCAAGGCCATTTGTTACGTGCAAATTACTGCATCTTATTTAGACTTAATGATAAGACAACCATGCACGCGGATTACTGACCTAACCTGCTTTGGTGAAAAAAAAAAAAAATTAGCGAACCTCAACAGACGTATGTAATGACTAATGACATAGACGAAAAAACTATTTTAAAGTTATGAAAAAAAATATATTTGAGACCATCACAATACCTTTTTCATAATTTTATTTGAAACACATATTCCAAATTTATTTATTTACCTCACACGTCCGTGTTTGGATCACAGATATTCATGTGTGTACGAAATATCAACTCAGTCGGTCCAGTACATTCGCGTAGATTCTGCGTGCGCCAGACATACCTACAGACAGACACACCAGTGATCCTATAAGAGTTCCGTAATTTTACTACTTACTTACTAATTAAATTATAATCATCTCTTTTAGGCTAAGCGGTTTTATCTATTTAGAGGGTTTGGCGCTGTATGCCGAGATACAGGACTCGTCCTACTTCGGCTACTGATGCCCCCATGTTGTTTAATCTTAAGTACTAGCCTAAAAGTGTATAATGTAATCCATTGTATTATTTTTGGTGAAGAAGAAATAAATTATTATGATTATTATTTTCATTCGTACGTTCGGCACCCTAAAAACATTAATAAATCTAACATTCTTATTTAAATAATTTTCTGTAGTTTAAAAAAAATAAAAAACACTGTTTTTTTCGTGTACTTCTCAACAAACTTTCATTTGATATCCATATCATGAGAATGCATACAAAAGTAACTAGTCCGCCATCTTTGAGAGTCCGCCATATTGGATTTAGAATGACGTCACTTAGCTAACCATGCATTGTCATCCAAACTAAACGTGTACGCAAAATTTCGGCTTAATAGGAAACCGGGAAGTGGGTCAAATTTAACTTCTAAGATTCGTTTTAACTACAGCTGACTACAGTTTCAATGGCCGGTTTTAGTGTAGTTCATACATACAATGACGGCACGGTTGGCGCAGTGGTTGAGCATTCGGCTGCTGCGCTGCGTGTCGCGGGTTCGATCCCCGCACGGAACAAATATTTGTATGGCCTACAGACAGTTGTTCCGGGTCTGGGTGTCCTGTGTATGTGAGTTTACATGTTTGTGAACGCACCCACGATACAGGAATAATTCCTAGTGTGGGGCAACGTTTATTTAAAAAAAAAAAAAAAAAACAAACAAATTCACGCCTTTTTCCCATAGGGGTAGGCAGAAACTATAGTATACGAGAGAATCGTTTTTTTTTTGTCCTCCAAATCCACATTGGATGTCTATCTATACCTATCACGGAAACAAGGCTACTGACAGCCCGAAGAAAGGCCAAACTGAAGTGGCAGTGGGCAGGGCACATTGCTCGCAGAACAGATGGTCGATGGGGCCGAAAGGTTCTGGAGTGGCGTCCGCGTACCGGAAGACGCAGCGTTGGAAGAGTGACCGATGACCTGGTGAGAGTCGCGGAAATCCGATAGATACGAGACGCACAGGACCAGTTGTTGTGGCGACACTTGGGGGAGCCATGTCCAGCAGTGGACGTCTTTCGGCTGAAATGATGATGATGACAAATCAAAAAGTAGTTTTCGAGTTAAAATCTTTCAAACGGTCATACACACGTTGGGTCTTGTAATTATGTAAGGATATATTCCTCATAATTATGTAAGGATGATAACTGAATAATTAATATCATGTTATCTGAGTCCGTTTATCGTTGTGTAGTAAAGTAAATATTGGCGATTATATTTCTCAAACTGAGTAATAACGATCATCTGGTATGAGATAAAAAGAAAACATAATGAGTTACTTTTATGATAAATAGGTTCAATTTGTTGTTCAGTCATCATTATTTCTGCAGAAAGATGTCCACCGCTGGACATAGACCTCCCCTTAGTGTCGTCGTGTGTCGTGTCCTGTTCGTCTCACAACCATCACATTCCCGCGACCCTCACCTGATCATCGGTTCACCTTCCAACGCTGCGTCTTTCAGTACGCGGTCGCTACTCCAGAATCTTTCGGCCCCATGATCATCTATTTTGCGAGCAATGTGCCCTGTCCACTCCCACTTCAGTTTGGCGATTCTTCGGGCGAGATTGCAGTCAGTTCTTGTTTTTGTTTTCGTGATGACCTGGATATTGCCAGAAGGATGGATGAGGTTTGCGAAGGAATGAGCCGAATGATTTGAAAGCCGACTGACCATCCCTGGTTGGGAATACAAACGCTGGCAGAGAGTTCCACCCTCTTTTTATTTGCGCCTGTGTCTTAATTTCATCTATGCAAAGCTAAATATAGCTCTGTTATAAAGCCTACATAATTCTAACAAAGACTACCTATGCACCCCAACTAGAGGAAAACTAGAAATAAACTAACCCAACCGTTTGCTAATAAACTTGAGGTCGCCTGTCAGTCTTAATGCAGCTGAATATAGTCATCATTTAGTATTTTACACTCCCAACTGACCTGACCTTGACTGAACAATTTGAACTGATGCGGCACAGATACATATTGTGCTACAAGGATCTTTTGGCCTTTGAATGTCATTTCAAGGGGAGCTGTTATTGCAGTTAGTAAACATTTAAGAAATGGTCTCTGAACATTGGCTGAAAAAACTTTTAATAGGCTTGCGTTTGACTATTACGTCTTCTAATGGTAAGCGATGATGTGGTCGAAGATGGAGCACACTTGCCTAGAAGTAACCTATTTACTCTTGACTTAAAGACTCCCAGGTTGTAGCTATCAGGAAACAAGGAAACACAGACAACAAGATGTCGGAATTTCGTTCCGGTTTTGGCCACACGCTAAAAGGTATTTAGCTTATCATCACTATTAAGCCTGTGTCGTTCCACTGCAGAGCCAATACCTCCCTTTCCTTATTCTACTTTTCGAGGTGTGATGCGAAAATAGGTAACCTTTTAAATTACCTCAACTCGCCATCTCCTTGGGCCTGCAGCGTCACCGTTTTACACTGTTTGCGACCCGTGGTTCTCTTTAAGATTCGTCCTCCAAAAGACCCTTTTATATTTTTCTAAAGCTTGATCTAGTTTTGTTGTTGCTAAGCATTTAGCCCACCTTTCGCGCCGTTTGGATTTTTTTTATCATTTATAGGCTCGCGTTTGACCACTATCTCACCTGATGGTAAGCGTTGAAGTGGTCCAAAATGGAGCACGCTTGCCTAGTAGTAACCTATTCACTCTTAAGTTAAAAACTCCCAGGTTGTAGCTATCAGGAAACACAGACTCTGGCAGGGAATTTCACTCCTTACCTGTAAGCACAATGAATATTTTCGTATTTTCCCAGTCACTGGGTTGTGGTGGTCAGATAGGCAGGCGCTCCATGTGAAATACTGGTATTCAGCTGCATCCGGTTAGACTGGAAGCCTGGAAGATGATGACCTGTAAGCACAATGAATGTGTTGATTGATCTAGTTTAGCAGTTGCTAAGCATTTAGTCCACCTCCCCGCCGATGTTGGGTAAACAATTTACAGTGCAACAATGTTGTTTGCAAAGCTCTTACCAAATTGTGTGTAGGGCCCTGCCTCACTTTCGAAACGATACAGAGCCACAAAGGTGTGGCGTCTAGACGAGTGTCTATCAGCTGACTTTAATAACACAATCAGCTACTTGTAAACAAGTAGTTCATTAAGTAATGGCAATGGTGTCATAATGGCTAATTAGAACCACGCCCTAGCTAGGTCATCCATCATGATTGTAATTGTTTTTAAAAATGTATTGTTTTGTGTAAACATTGTTGACGTGTTGGAGAGACAAACGTGTCTAAGTGAAAACTTGTGAGTCTCATTTATCGTCTCGTACGTAGTTTAGAAGCTAGAAGTGTACTATTATTTATTTTCATTGACAATAATCAGTTACAATAATAACATCTGACTGTATTTATCCTCTAACCAATTCTAGGTAAGGTAGCTTAGCTTATAAGTAATAATAACTTTGTCAAACTGGTTAAATAAAAAAAACACGGTTAACTTATTTTCTCATTTATAGCGTAGATCTCAAACAGGTTAACAGAAACGTATTTCATCTAAACAATAACAAGTCATTCCGATACATTCTGATCAGCATACATCCTCCGCTATGCACATCTGTCCTCTTTATCTCTGATTACTATTAATCACGAGAGCGATAAGGACTGATGTATGATTGTACGCTAAATTGCTCGCGTGATCTCGCGAAGTCGCGGCCTAGTTTACAACAGTTACGCCTACTCACTTCATTACGGGCATTAGGACCTATTAACGGTTAACTGCAACTACAATCGTGCTTGTTGTAAAGGTGCGTATACATCGAAAAGGTTGCCTTCAAAAAGTTGCCAGCTTTTGTTTTGGTTTCGTCTACAGTTAGGTGGTTTATCACTATAAAGGATGATTCACGTTACACCGTGTCGCCACCGGGCCGTGCCCCGGCCGTGGCACGGCCGGGGCACGGTCAAAGATTGTTGCATACATTTTGTATGAAGTGATTCATGCTAGACCGGGCCGCGGCCGTGCCCCGGCCGGGGCACGGACGAGGCACGGCCAGGGCTCGGCCCGGTGGCGACACGGTGTAACATGAACGTGTGCACCGGGCTCGGACGTGCCCCGGCCGAGAAACAATTGCCGGTCAAACAATTGCACGGTCAAATATCTATAGTATACTTTTTGTATGAACTGATCCATGCTCGGCCGTGCCCCGGCCGGGGCCCGGTGGCGGCACGGTGACAGCCCGGTGTAGCATGAATGACTAGCCCGATGGACGTGCCTCGGACGTGCCCCGGCCGGGCTACGGCTGAGGCTCGGTGGCCGCACGGTGTAACGTGAATCATCCTTTACGGGGAGCAAAAATTTTGATGACGGTCAGCCTAAATGGGGTCTATTTTCGTGAACCTCCATTCGCCTCTCGTGCCCCAACATGGGCGGCGGCAGAACTATTTTCAGAGGGGTGCATCTACAAATCTTCAGCACATCGCCTCATACAGAGAAAGAATTAATTCTAAAGGAAGCATGAGCGAGCGAAGAGAGCTAGAAAATTTTAGCACCTCGCCTCGGATATGTTTGGAATAATACTCTTAAGGCGTTATTAGCTGCCAACGACCTTGAGTGGTTAGCTTGCGTGTTCTGCGCTGAGCTCAAGTAACGCGTCTTCTGTCCAGCCAGTAATAGGACACGTCCATCAAGGAGCGCTGTCCGAAATTAGACGCGTTTTTAGTTTATTACACATAAAACAACGAGTATTAAACTAAAACACTAAGACTAAATTATGCATAATTAAATGAGCTTTAAAATGGTGAAGGTTTCATAAAAATACGCTTTATAGTTTTTGCGTGATTCTCAATTTTTTATCCGCGTTAGACATAACTTTACAAATTAATTACACTATGTTATAAAAATAAAATTTCAAATATTCTCAGATCAAATTACGACGGAAATTGTCTAGAGTAACATATATTTTTTTCAAAGAAATAAGACTAGTCGTTTAGACGTGATGTTCAATTAAGCACCATTAAAAGTCGTATAACTGCGCCTTAAGAGGTATTTTCTATATTTTTTAGAAGATTTTGTATATTATAATCAAAAGCCAATGGGGTGCAAGTGCACCCCTCTCCCGGGCGCCCATATACCCCAATTATATATTTCTCTTTCATAAACCCTTTGAATGTCTGTGTAGATCGTTTGGGGTCCAGGTGGATCACTTAGGGAATAAGCGACCTACAAATCCGTCAAATGAAGTTATCGATAATTTGAGGAACATTTCAGTTGCTTGTTGCGACTAACTTATGTCAACAACTGAATAAGCGTCAACACGTCCTGCAAAATGTAATGTTTACAAACTAAAGCTGAAACAGGATTAATTTTCAACATTTATTTGTTTGTTGTCAATTTGAAGAAATTACAGAAACTTATCATAAACACGTGCTGACAACATAAAAGTTGCCACTATGCTCCAGTGAAGACTTAGCTTTATACACGATGCCACGATGATCGTAATTTTTGCATCATACAGTTACGTGTATGCAGTTCTGACGTCAGAGTTTTTATGTAACGGACACGATATTTTAATCTAGTGACTCTATATATATATAGAGACAGATAACAAGAAATCGCGATTTTCGTATTGTTGTGTAGTTTTTACGTTTTAACGCTGCTCGCGCTCTAAATACTCTTTTGAATGACAATGCAGTAATGTTGATCGTCTATTTTCGTAGGCACCTACTTGCCATTACATATGATAAAAAATCTGCCTAGCCTTTTCCCAACTATCTTGGGGTCGGCTTCCAGTCTAACCTGATGCAGCTGAATACCAGTATTTTACATGGAGCGACTGCCTATCTGGCCTCCACAACCCAGTTACTGGGTAATGCGATACCCCTTACTAAGACAGGTTGTCAGACTTTCGGGCATTTGACGACCCGTAACGACTGTCAAAGATCATTTGACAGCCGGGACCAACGGCTTAACGTGCTTTCTGAGGCACGGAGGAGTCTCGGGATGTAAAGATGGTCACCCATCCATGGACCAACCCCGGCAAGCGTACCTTAACCTGATGGATCGACCCGTGCGGCTGTTATTACTTTAGCCACGAGCTCCTCCATTAGATATGATAATCTAAATTTAACACTGCTACGAAAAGAGAGGAGTTCATTCTTTGACAGTCTAATGACTTTGTCGCAAAGTTATTCAAAGGACTGATATCTGCGCAATAAAAGGTTTTCTTTAAAAGATGATTCATCATCTATAGTCTTATTGACCCACTACTGGGAATCTACGCTTGCTGTTCCCATCCTACTAATATTATAAATGTGAAAGTTTGTGAGTGTGTATGTTTGTTACTTCTTCGCGCTCAAACGGCTGGACCGATTTGAATGAAATTCGGTATGTAGACAGCTTATAGCCTAGATTAATATATAGGCTACCTTTTATTCCAGTCTAGCCGGGTAAAACCGCGGGGCGCAGCTAGTTTCTTATCGAAACGTAAACTTATATTTTTCTCATTTACCAACGTTATCAATATTTTCAACCCTCATCTCATATCCATCCCCAGTTGAAAGCAACGCCCCAGTACCAGACTGCTCCGGCTCCTGGGTAGAATGCACACGATGGCCTCTCGAAGCCTGGGCGGGGGCGCTACAGGCGCAGCTGTTCAGCGCAGCCTGGGAGGCGAGACATGGAGCCGCCAGCGCGCTCAGGGAACTGCTGCGGGCAAGGATTGTTAGTTCTGCGGGACATGACGACAATATGACTAGTCAGGAGGTATGTCTGAACATTTTTCACCACAATAGACAAGTTTACTAAAAAAATCTAAATACTCCGTTAGTTAGATTACCAAAAAATATTGTACAAATATTTTTTCTTTTGACACGTAAACCGAAATTGAGGACGATACAGTGCGTTGAATTTTCGCGTGACGTCATACCTCGATACACTTTGTACCGTTTAGTGACGTAACAAGCTCCCTCCTGAACTTGCGTTTTATCTTTTTAATTTTTTATTGGTTTACAAATTCAAAAAAACCTTATCCAATATTTTTTGATCATCTAACTTACGGATTATATAGAATTTTTATACCCAGAAAACATCCCTATTTCAAATTATGTCGGATGTGGCATGTCTAAAAGACCGTTCCCAGGTAACACATAAGCAAGATAACAGTACACATTTAGAACATTTTACAGTTCAAAGATGAATATAGTTTGTATAAGAGATTTGGGAATAGCTAAATGCTGAATTAGGTTGAGTTCGGACCCTTAAAATTCTTAACGCTTAATAAATTCTGTATTTCTGTCCTTCCCTTCTTTACGCTTAATAACCAAACACCGTAAGATTATTATACAGACGTTATTTAGCATTACGCATTCCAGGTGGCTTGAAGCTGAAAAACAGCCCCGTCGGTAGCATTTGTCTGAATAACCATAATCTGTATTGTAATTATTAAAGCAGTATTAAGCTAGTAGCGTTTGAAACAGCTAATTGCTGAATTAAATATCACCTTCTGAATAATATTGCTACATAATTATATTATACAGCTTGATACTGAATAATTGTTTTTATTTTATCTTTAAACTGGATAAGATTCTATGTCTTACTAATTATTCAGCTGCTGAATAAACATTATTATTTATGTTTTTATTAAGCTTTTATCAGTATAATAGAGAGTTTCAAACTAACTTATTCAAATTAAAGAACATATTTGTATTGTTAAAGCGCCCGTAGCTTAATACCAGCTTAATTAAAATATTATTGTACGTATTTATTGTTTGCGTTAATGGATCGAAAGTCGTGGAAAAAACGTAAGAGAACCGGTCATACCAAAAGAAAATTGTTAAAAGAATATTTAAATATCAGCAGTAGTAATTGTCCTAGTGTTTCTGGTCATCAAAGGATTTGTGAAAATATTTTGAACAAAACTGAACCCGGTCCCAGCCAGCATGCGTGGTTGCCGTGCAATGAAGAGGGTTCCGTCCCCCAAAAAAGTCAAACAGCATTGCGATTCACGCAAGAAGAGAGTGCATCTGATGGCAGCTTTACAGATATCAAAGAAGAATAATATAGGTACTGAACACATGAAAAATTTAATATTTCGTGAAAAAATTAGAAAATGGGCTGTCGAAAAAACATCACACAAGGAGCACTAAAGGATTTGGCAGAAATATTAAATCAAAGATTCCCAGAAATTTTACCTAATGATCCAAGAACAATTTTAAATACACTGAGACAAGTCTACTTATAGTCTATTGAGCAAGGTGAATACTAGCACAATGACGTCATTGAGACATTTAAAAACGTATTGATTAACACAATCGTTGTGCCAGAAAACATATCACTGAATATAGTCATCCAATTTTCAATAGTTCCAAGAAAGAATTTTGGACAATATTGTGCAAACATGAAATAAATGAACTACCATTCGTCATCGGTATATTTATATTATGGGACTGGAAAACCGAAAGATTTAAAAATCTATTTAGAAGATTTCATTTCTGAGTACAAGAAAATAAAATTAACGTTGCGATAAGATGTTTTATTTGCGACTCTCCAGCTAAAGCTTATATTTGAAATTTACAACAGTATAAAAATGCGAAAGTAAATACTTTATTTCTTTCTTCTCTTGAGTCATGGAGTTATAATTTGGACCTGCAGCAGTACCTGCAGGTCCAAATTATAACCGAATTCTACTGAATTCGGTTCTGAACGATAGAATATTAATTGTTGAACACAGCTGTTCTGATCAAGATCTGTTTCGGTGTCTGTTTTGTTCAGCATGTTTGCCAATTCTTCTCCAGCCTCTTCATAATTTTGAATTCTTTTCATTTTAAGGAAGAACTCATCGTAAGCCAATCTGCGCGAGGTTGGATCCTGCTGTCTTTAGTTAATAAATCCGCATTATATATCTTGGCCATCGAATTTGTCCTTTGTTTTCCCATACGGACGGTACAGTACACAATTCTGGGCGACCCTTACGAGCGACGTGTTGAAACTATGTTTAAGGACATTTTCCTGAAATGAAAAATAAATTATCGTTACGATGCAATGATACGAATTTTAATGTAGGTGCAACATAGTAAATGACCTAGCTAAATAACGGAAAACATACTGCAAAGTTTATCCTATCGCGTCATTACCAACCGTCGTTATTTTTATTGTTTACTATTCGGTGGGGTCTCATATGACGCGTGTGCATACTGTGACCGAAAGCTAGCAATAGCCAAAGAGTATAATTATAATATTGCATGACGACGACGGGATTTGTTTGGAGGGAGGTGATCTGTGGTTTGGAGTACAGAGCACATCAAGCTACTACAATCTGTCAAATTTCTTTAATGATTTTCATGTTTATCGCTAAAGCATTACGGTTTCAAGGTTGATTGGGAACATTTTACAGTTTCGGGTGGCTTGATGTACTGGCGTCTGTACATAAAATAAATAACAAAACATGTGTGAGAATAAACTAGGGCCCACACACGAAATCTGCTATTTTTTTTAAACATGAACGAGATTTTTTTTCACGAAAAAAGTTCAATCAAGACGCTCTATTGTAATTAATTTAGTGAATGCCAGGCGGGACAATTCCACATTATAAAAGGTTTTTGTCCGTTCGGTTAGAGTACCCTAAAATCTGAGTAATGTAGGTATGTGATCAACTATAATAATTGTTATTCAGAAATTAGTGTAATGAGACTACTCTTTTTCAAGTTATAGCTTAGTAACAAGACATGTGTACACTTTTATTCAGCATTATGGAGCAAAACAATCGATCGCCATTAAAATCTTTGTAATTTATACTTACAAGGAATTCACGAGATCACCAAAATGCATAATCTTACAACTACAACATTTTCAACTCGATTCATGTTATTTTGTTTGATTAAAATTGCTAGTATTAACTATTTCATTACAAGTACTATTATCAGACCTAGTATGTATGTATGAAAATACTATTTACTAACTGTTATCTTGATTATTCACGCGGCGCGTCGTAAGTAATGAAAAAAAAACATACTATATTTACGACAAAATTATTTGCGCACTAACAATTAACAGACAGAATTCTTGTAAATTAAAATTTACTTACCGATTTTATAAGTTCACCATGTCAACAACATTTAAATTCGACATCGACATTGAATTAATTCTTTTCACATTTTTTATGAATATTGTTTGCAAAAATGGGAACAATAATTTAAATGCTTAATAAATTCTGAATACAATAACCAATTCGACTAAGCTGAATAACTCAGTTGTAAGAGCTTAATAAAAACAATGTGAGCTGCTATTCAAAAGTTATTAAGCTAACTGAAACGTTATTAAGCTCCTACTCAGATATTGCTCAGATGTTATTCAGCGTTAAGCATTCAAAAGTGGGGCCCTTTTTGCTTGAATAACAACTGAATAGACGGTACTCAGACGTTATTCAGCTTAGTATTCAGCTTTTGCTCTTGATGATTGCTCTTACTCAATCTTTATTCAGCACGTATGTGTTACTTGGGTTACTATTATCGCTTACATCTGATTGTATAATCCTACTAATATTACAAAATCGAAAGTTTGAATGGATGGATGTTGTGGAGTTCCTCAATCACGCGAGAACGGCTGAACGGAACTGGATGAAATTTGGCAAAGAGATAGATTATAATCTGGAGTAGCACTAAATCCACATGAGGCAAGCCGCTGGCTGGAGCTAGTAAACCATAATGTTGTCGTCAGTTCCCAAACTTTTGCTGGAAGTCCCAAACAAATTATTAGAGATCATCAGAATGAAAAGTGAATGGTACTGTAGAAAAAAAAGCTTGATACTTTGTTTTTTCTTTGATAGATGGAGCAAGCACATCAAGAATGGCTAGAAGACATGGCACTGAGATTGTTATGTGTTCTCGCGCTAGACCGATTTGGTGACTTCGTTTCTGATCAGGTAAACATCCTTAGAAGATTCGTCTCTAGTCAGCCTTTGATTCAGTATTTATTTCAAAGATTAAATTCATTTTTTTTTTGTAGGTAGTAGCCCCCGTACGTGAAACCTGCGCACAAACACTGGGAGTTGCGCTAGCGCAGCTGGGAGCTGCTCGAGTGAAACGCGTCGCAGAACTGTTGGCGACGTTGTCCACACATCCGCAGTGGGAGGCCCGGCATGGCGCTCTGCTGGGCTTCAAGTACCTGTTAGCGGCGAGGCAGGTACGTCCACAAAGCGTTGTAAGACTCCCGGGAGTCTTGTGTCGTATTAGTCGACCTTTGAAAGTTATAAAACCTAATGGTTGTGTTTTCTCTTGAGTTCTGCAGTTTGAGTTGACACAGGTTTTTGAAGTAAAACTTCTTTACGCACGCTTGAATTGGGGAGTAAGCTAGTGAATGCGTGACGAGAGCGTTACGAAAGTGTGATCGGGCGAGGCGAACGGAAGACGAGAGGGAGATATAAGTTAGTGAGATAGAAAGAGAGAGTTACGTTTCGTATATTACTGTAGGGGCAAGAGAGAGAGGTGCGAGCACACATACATATATAAACATATATATATATATATATATATACGTATATATAGATGGAGCTAAAGAAGTTTTACTTTAGTTGTGTGGTCTAAAGCACACTCGTTATTTTTTGTAAGGTTTAATATTGCCAAATAATGTTTTTACTAGAAGATAAATCATCACTTTTGTGTCCTGTTCACAGTAAGCTTTTGAATGATCTGTCATTAATATACGATATTTCACTTGACCTATTTCGTACTGTCATAAAACGTAAGCTCACTTACAGTCCATAAACCAGATGCCTTCCAGGGTCGCGGGTGTATGCCTAGGTAGCGGATAAATTCGTAACAGGGTTACCGCTCCCCTGGGCACACAGGCAAGGAAGAAACAGGGGTGGATTTTAGTCAGTAAGAGTCAGACACGCTCTCCTGCTCCACCTAGAGCGGGAGATGTCATTGGATGATTACCCACCCCACAAAAAAAAAAGTATCGCGGGTGTGTTTGAAAGAGTCACCGCGCCCCTGGCACATGCAACTGAAGGAACACGTGTGGGTTGTAGTCAGTAAGAGTCTGACATGCCCTTCCACTTCACCCAGAGCGAGAGAAGTTATTTGATGATTACCCAGTAACCAGCCAAAAAAAAATTAGCACTCTGGGAGTGCTGAGTACTGCAAAATTTTAACAAAAAAGCCCTACGCTTCTCGCGATCCGCTACGGTCAGTGGTAGCGTCGTAGCACTCTCGTAGCAATCGATTCGAGATATATAAAATCATAAATATCTCGAAAACGGTAATTCCAATCGTAAAAATAACCAACACTTGGGCTCGCTTTATAAAACCCCGTAGAAAGATCCATAAGATCTAAATTGATAAAAAAAAAATACTAAACGCGCGTCGCGATCCGCTACGAGTGCTACGACGGTGACGGTGTCGCTCGAGTTCAATTGTTTTTTCCCATCTCAAAACGCGCCTACAGAAGTTTTCACTTCAAAGAACATTAAACTAATTTTCAACCTTTCTTCACCAGGAAGTAGCCTGCGAAAGCGGCGCCCTAGAGCACCTTATCCAAGGCCTAGGCGACTCGGCTGAAGACGTATCAGCGGTCGCAGCCGGTGCCCTGGCTCCTGCCGCGGCCGCGCTGGCCAGCCGGCGCGCGGGCGCCGTGCGCGCTGTGGTGGCGCGGCTGTGGAGGCTGCTGGCCGACCAGGACGAGCTGGCGTCGCCGGCGAACTCTTATATGGCGTTGTTGGCAGCGTTGATGGCGCTGCCGGAGCCGGCTAGTTTGTTGCAGTGAGTGTTTTTACGCTTTTATTTGTTTTACTACTGCTGACCCCTGCCCAAAATGCTGAGTTCGTAAAAAATCGCAGAGAAAAAGCACTCGCTGAATGCTTTTTTCCGGATTTTTAACGTCCCGGAAATATTTGCCATTTACTTTTTCTTAAAACACCGTATACGAACTATAGGGAGCGTGCATAAACTGTAGATGGCGCCACATAAATGTCAATGTCTAGTATTTATACAGTACAAGTTGCGGATTTCACTCAATAGATGGCATTCTACGTTACGCGTGCTGCATGTGTGCATGATGCGTGTGTGTATACATATATGACATGGAAATGGCAATGACAAGTTTTTAAAGGGTAAAGGTTTCAAATTTACTCTACTAGATGGCACAGACTACGCCGTGCACGTTCCCTATTACACAAGTTATTATAATAAAAGTTGGCTAAATCTGTCCAGCCAAGTCAAGTGTTGTTTTTACCATCGAATAGAATTTCATTTTTATAATATGGATTTATACTCCTACTCAAGTTAGATTGAAATAGTTAAAAAAAAGTTTTTTACATTAAGGGCTGATTTTTCAATAGTCAGATAACTTTTAACTGAGGAATAAAAATGGCATTTTGACAGTTTTTGTATAGAAATTATGTCAAACCGCAATTTTTATTCCTCAGTTAAAAGTTATCTGACTATTAAAAAATCAGCCCTAAGTATCTAAAGGTTTTGGTTTCCGTACGTCACATCTGAGGCGACCACTGAAAATCAGCGCCGTGCTGTGGGTCCCCCACGGCATAGCATTATGCTGAGTGGAAGCGTTCTTGCCACAACCACGACATGCATCTGCTTTTTATTTATTTATACCTACCTACTTTCATTTTTTTTTCTTTCCTTTTTTTTTGTTAAACTTGTCTATACTAACATATAAATACAGGGTGTAACGGAAAGGTGTGGTCATTTTAAGAACTGCATCTGCCCATCTATATGAACAACTTTCTTCAAGAAAATCCGAGGAAATTAAAAAAAAAATTTTTTACCTCCTATATAAATATTGATCAGCTGATGATGACTTTGTATGGAAAGTCCAATTTTTTTTTTGGGAATTTTGTCTTAGAGAAAGTTGTTCATTTCCATGGGCAGATTCGGCTCTTAAAATATGACCACACCTTTCCGTTACACCCTGTATAAGAACTACTAACACTATCGATAAGGTTTAAGTTAGCAACATGATATTGTTGTGTATGTCGGAAGGTTTGTGGCAAATAAATACTTTTTCTTTCTTTCTTTCTTTCTTAATACCTTAGACACATTTTTCCTTGGCTTGCTCTTTGACAGAGAGAGTGACATGAAAAACCAAACTCATTAATTTCTCATCAGGTATATGAATATTAACCATGCATTGCTGCATAACTTTACTTTTGCATAACATTTTAATTAACGTAATAATAGAAAAAAAAAAACAAAAGATCTGTTCTAGCTAAAATGATATCTTGTTTTTGTCTCCACAGCCCCATAGACCTAGCAGACGTCCTTCCCCGCCTCTGGCCGTACCTCGACCACTCCACCAGCTCCGTTCGTAAAGCCACCTTACAAACACTACGTACCCTCACAAGGCCTCTAGTCACTAGCCACCGAAGAAACGGGACCGACACTAACGGGAATAATAAAATTATTAACGAAAAAAATGATGTTGTCAAGGAGAACAGCGATGTTATAAAGGGAAGCAATGACGTAACCAAGGAGAACAGTGACGTAATTATGGAGACGACTGACGTCATCAAGAAAGATGCGGTCACTAACGGCGATGACGCTACCAAAGGGACTGCGGTCACGAACGGAGATGATGCCCTTAAAGTGAATGACGTCACGAACGGGGAGAATGATCAATGCTTGAACTGGACGCCGGAGTTGCTGCAGGAGGCTATGCGGCATATCTATCAGAGGGTGCTGTTTGAGCATGTACATGAGATTCAGGAGATTGCTGTGCAGGTGCGTAACACATAGATTTTAATTAAAAATTCGCTCTTCCGTGAATCTTCTTGTAAGAAACTTCTCTTATTTATTAAAACTCCATTAAAAGAGGCAGATAGACGTGACTGGGGGTCTACTCTCTTTCTCTGAAACGAAACTTCGCAAACGAACGAAATTTAAACGAAGTTTCGTTACAGACCCTACTCTATTTTGTCTTCGGACACGCAGACGAAGTTCGGATCCATAAACAATCTTCGTGAACGATTCGATTGAACAATATTGTGTGGGTCTTTTATGATGTCATCTAAAATAAGTTACGGTTTTTACTTTAACATAAAATTAACTAACCATATTGCTTTATTTTGAAATTTTACATTGATCATGTGGTATAATAAATATTTCTTGTAATAATCATGCAGAAAATATAAATGTACAGACATCTTTTTTATTTTCTACGAAATTCACCGAGACACTATAAAGCACCCTTTCACGGTTATTGCTAACCGACTAAATTGAAGACTACTATTTCATGCCAACGTTGGGTAGTAACTTATGACAACCAAAATTATCTGTATAATCACACGCAATCTAATAACATGTCAAATAAGGATGTTTTGTTTGAATTCTTTAAAATGTTTTCTGAAGTTTGTTTCTCAAGTATTGTGTTAATAAATCATGTTTTCAAGTGCCCTTTTACATACTTCGCAATCGCGATACACATTCCGTCAGAAAATTTCAGGCCGTAATGTGCCGCTGGCTGCATATTGGGCCACCACAAGTTTTGTTTTGGATCTTTAAAACTTTGTAAGTAAAATACACATAATTATATTAATTATTTATTTTTTCATTATAAATATCGCCTCTTCTTAATATCCGTTTACTTAAGCATCTTGTTAGGTTTGATCAAAAGCCTAGTATCTGATTTAGTTTTTAAGTTAATTTCTTGTGGCAACATAGGAATTCGTGTACTCGACCGGGCCTTTTGAATAACGAAGGAAAAAAGTAAAGATTTTATGGGTTGAAGAAGAAGTATTCTGATTTTTGAATGTAAACACTTGTTGTAATCACGATAATTGCTCCAACGTTCTATGCTATACTTAAAACACATAAATTGTCAAGAATAACAGGGTGAGCATTTGGAAAAAATAAACAGTTGTGTGAATTTAAATGTGAGTATTATTCCTTGAACAGTTTTCTTACATATCATTGAACTCATTTGCTTGCCTGTACTCTATTTGTCCTAGCCCAGTTGATATGTTAATAGAATCCTACAATCTTTTCAGTTTATTATGGCTCCACATACGGGTTCGGCTACTCCCGAGCAAATCGACACCCTTCTCAATTTTTTAGACGAGCATAGGGATCTAGCCCGCGGGAGATTGAGGGGTGCCGACGGAAATGCCCAGGCAAAGAGGCTGTGGGAAGAATTGTGCAATATCCTCAATTCTATGGGTGGTTGCACTAAAACCATTCAGCAGTGGCAAAAGGTACCTAGTGTTTTATTAATTAATATCATATTAATATAGTAACATGATAATCTCATGCATTTATACATTGTATTTTGCAGGTATGGTTTGATAGAAAACACTTAGCCAAGAAAGCTGCTGCTGATTCTCGGAGGTCAGCTTCAGCGACTGGAGGTGGTCCATCCATGGCACCACCACTCTCTCATTGGCAGTTAAAGATCCTGTCAATAATGGGAGAGAGGTTTGGTGAACGTCAAACTGGAGCCAGAGTGCCAGCCTTCAGTGAGGTAGTCTTTCTTCGAATTCTCAATTACTCATAAATCATAATCTTGTGTTTAAATATTTTCTTCAAATTACTTAGTTGATTTTAATATGAAACAGTATTATTAGGTTGGTGTAAGAATTTAAAGTCCATTTTAAATTAATGTCATCAAATCAAATTTAATTTTAATATTTTATATCTGTTTTATTTTCAGACCAATGAACCAATTCCATCCACCTCCAGTCACACAAGCCAACCTCCGAGCTTTTCACAGCCTCTTAATTTCCATGAGGAAGTTGTGGATTATGTTGAACCCAATCCGGAAGACGACAGACAGCTCTCAGAACCTGCGAGTCAACCAACAGTGACACAAGAATCCATGACTTCCACACGATGTAAGTATTTGTTACTAAGGTATTTTCAGTAATACTATCATAAAAATGTTTGTACATGATAGTACCTTATTTTGTGAGTGTATAATGTATGAAATACCTTTTATACAAAATATTGACAATAAAGATTAAACTTGAGCATTGAATAACACATAATTATTATTTAATTAATGCAGAAAACTTAGTAAATTTATTAATGGTTAACTGCAGAGAAATGATGGAAGCTAGTATATAGATCTATCTTGTATAATAAAATTTAAAGAAATATAATACTAGAAAAAAAAAACTAATAGCACATAGAATTTTTAATGTTATTTCTATATTTACTATAAAACATTAAAATGTGCTTATTGTAATCCATTCAAGTGTCTTGGGCATCTTTTGTTGAGTTGTAAGTACCTACCCATTTAAATTGGAATCTTGTTTTGCAGCCTCACGATCTGCACGTCCCAGAAGGAGACAATCAGCTGCTGCCTCTGATGTCAGAAGCAGATTGTACCAGTATGAAGAGAGACGTGCAGAGAGAGAATTAGTCAGGAACACAG
Organism: Polia nebulosa; assembly: GCA_951329385.1. NCBI lineage: Eukaryota > Metazoa > Arthropoda > Insecta > Lepidoptera > Noctuidae > Polia > Polia nebulosa. Next base: position 7,001,896 of record OX589591.1, on the reverse strand, counting down.
AGCTTGCAGGCATCAGGGCTGTTCTGTTACAGCTATATAATCTCCTCAGAGAACATTTAGTTAGACCATAGTTACATTAATTGTTGCCTTTCTTTTTAATATATTTTGTTGCCTTTTTTTAATATTCTATGTAAATAAAACATTATTGTAAGTTAAACAATTTTATATATTTTATTCTTTTTTTAAAGTCAAAAAGGAAAAAAAAAGAATTATGAACATTATTATTAATGTTACCTACTAAAGATAGGAATACCACTACTGTTAGAAAGGAATAGGTAGGATAAAGTTCTACCTTCATGCTATCTATTTCTTTCTAACAGTTGCACTAATTCAGCTCTTGCCCTTCGACCCGCCTGTAGAGCTTGAGCTGAAGAAACAGCTGATTGAGCAGGAACCTGCCTGCTTCTTTCAGCTTGGAGTTCATCTTCTGTCAACTCGGGAAAATCAATACCACCCCTTATACATAAGTTATGTAAAACACAGCAGGCTATTATAATTTTCCCTGCTGTTTCAGGAGAGTAATGCAGTTCCCGAGCTGCCAAAAGACATCTCCATCGACCTTTTAATATCCCAAATGTACGTTCTATGGTGGCGCGTGCACGCTTTTGGACAAAGTTGTATCTTCCTTCAGGAGAGTCTTCAACAGCATTATCTATAGGTATCATCATATGCTCCCTTAGAGCATAGCCAGAATCGCCTAAAATGAAAATAAAAAATATTATAAATAAGTTAAGTTTGCGAGGATGTATGAATGTTTGTTATTCTTTCACACAAAAATGGCTGAACAGATTTCGATGAAACTTGGCACACAGATAGACCCTGGATTAACACATAGGATACTTTCTATCCCGGTAATGCAGACAAAACTATGGGTAGAAGCTAGTAATACATATTTTAAAGGCAAACAATATATTCAAACATACCTAATAAATAAAGTGTTTCATTATGGAGACCCTCCAAGTGGCTTCTTATGTCACACTCTCTCCAAATATAACCGTCATGTGTTGCTCCACCAAATGAAGCATCTACATTTGTTATATAGCAATTACTGTCGCATATCTGGAAAAGAGGAAATTCAATGGAACACACATAAAAAGTAAGTCAGGTATAGAGATTAATGAGAATCAGCAACATTTATTAATGTCACAATAAAACATTAAGATTGTGTTCATAGAAGCTCTTACAACTTGGGTGTTGAGTGAATGAAAATGTTTTCTATTAAAATATCGTTCCTCATGCTCAGAGGGTCTAACAATTGCTATATGAGTGCAATCGATGCAACCAATCACACCAGGAAGCCTATACTTCTGATAAAATCTGCAACATCAATGAAATAGGAACTCAACATTTATTCAAAATACAATAAGCTGATAGAAATAATAAAACTTAGGAATAACTTAGGTAAATATACATATACATACCGCTGCTTAATAAGATTCCTTTCATTTATATTTTGCGGGAATTTTATGTACTTCCTTATTAGATGGGGTGCATTGAGGGCAGTTGTGACCTCCCGCAAACAACGAGAGACAGTCTGTTGTGCCATGGGCCCGTCCATGTTTTGTCCCACAGACCCTTGGTAACTACCTCGGGCATAAAAATTTAAGGCCGTAAGGATCTGAAAAAAGATGAAGATTGTAAACAGTGAAATGCTTATTTTTATTGAAGAGAATGCTAATCAAAAATATAGACAACCTTAACTGTGGGCTCGATTCCATGACTCCTTGCCTTTGGAGGTAATAAAGGCACTATTTCAGGGCACAACTCCTCGAATAATTGCCGACTGAGTCTGTAATTTCCCACAAACTCTAAGTCGGGAATTTCACGAATATTAAGCTCATTGCGAAGGCGACGCCGGTTCCTTCTACGCTCTAATCGTTCTTGACGCAGAGCATCCTCGATTAAGACCATTCTTAATGCCATTTTAACCAAATTTATAACAAAATCCACACTAACGAATGACTAACGAAAATCAAAAGGTAACACTTTTGGTTTCGTCAAATATTCCGAAAAATCATCTGTCAAATTCAAATGTTCGTTCGCAACATAAACGAATTAGAGTAGGTTTAGAGAATCTAAATGTCAAACAATTTTCGTTCGGACCGAACTTCGGTGAAACTTCGGAACGAATGGAACCGTGGTAGGAAACACGCGAAATTTCGAACGAAACTTCGTTTTTCGTTGAATTAGAGTAGACCCCCTGGCCTAGACATAAAAAAAACTTTAAATTTGAACTATAAATACCCATAATGTGAATAGTTTATGAAACAAGCCTTCCTTAGTTTATAAAAAAAAGAAAATTAACCAACTGACGCTGAGATAGTTACAGACAATGGACGAGTAGGTTTACAAAAAAAAAACAACCGCCTTCCAAAATTAAAGTTATTTTTAAAATTTTAGTGTATTTTGTTTTTTGGAAGTCTGTACATAACTGACAGAGAAATCGGTGCAACATACATACAGTCGAACATACAACCTCCTCCTTTTTCGGAGTCGGTTAAAAAATGTATTAAATAGATAGGTACAGGAGTCAGGGGAGAACCCTTTGGATCGCGGTATAAATTCGAAACAGAGTTACCGCGCCCCTGGGTACTAAGGCAGGGAAGGAACATGGGTGGGTTTTGGTCAGTAAAAGTCTGACACGCCAAACGGTACCCCTTCCATGTGCTGATATGGTGATCACTGGGGCGGTTTAGTGAGGTCAGAATCCAACTCTTCCTGGTCTTTTCCCCAAAAGTCAAGGCGCCATTTGAAGGTTCTCCCCGAAAACAAATAAAAAGGTACAGACTTTGTGTGAGAAAACGCACACACACAGACACGTTCACATACAGCGAGTGCAAGTGCACTCGCGACTGGTATTTGTGTGCCTATTGCGCCTGAGACTCTACTCGTATATTATGTTTTCTTAGCTTGATTTTTTGTAAATAACTTTTGATCTCTTCCAGGGTAGCCCGCGAAATTCATTTCAATTCAATTTTCTTACGTTTTTGAAATTTTCAGGTCAGTATCAGGTTGTATGTTGGTAAAAATACGATTTGCGGCCGTAGCAAGTATTTACAGACCTGTAATCATTAAAATCATCAATACAACTGTCTCACTTAGAATTGATGCCAAATGTCATGATTTCATGAAATACTTACGTTTGGCACACGGCCACGAATCAAATTTAGATCAAGATACAACCTGACAATGACCTGCAAATTGCAAAAAACGTAAGAAAATTTGAATTTCGCGGGCTACCCTAGCGCATCCACCTTAATCTATAGAACTTCTGAATATAAGAAGATTTATAAACGATTTCAAGACAGACCTCGAAATGAAACTTTTTATTTTTCTTTAAACAACTTTATCTCTTTTAGAATCACAACTCATATTTTGTTTTATCTATTTCCAGGTGTGGGAAAACTTCCTGAAATACGCGTCGTTAGGAGTGATACTGTTGGCAGCGTGTCCCATGTTGGCCACGTGGCTCTGTCTGGCCATGCAGCCCGCGCGCCTGCCTGTGGAGCCTGGCTTGTTGTTACATCCTCCTCCTAAAGTAGGTTAACTTACGAACAAGCTTCTGCCAGCGGCTTCACCTCGATGGAATTATTCTCCACATTATAAATTATAGCTGAAACTCAAAATTTTAGTATGTTTTTCAATTTAAAAAAAAATACGTAAGGTGGAAGCGGTAGCAGCAGGGTAGCCCGCGAAATTCTAATTTTCTTACGTTTTTTGCAATTTACAAGTCAGTATCAGGTCGTATCTTGGTCAAAATATGATTCGCGGCCGGAGCAAGTACGTATTTACAGAACTGAATTCGCGGGCTACCCTGGAGCTTTCACCTTAAATGCACTTTTAAATAGAAAAGGTCGGTCAGGTAAAAAAAAAAAGATGAAGCTTGTTTCACGTTCCAAAGCGTAGATCTCTATCTACGCTTAGCTTCTAACTAGCCTGCATGTTATTCTGATGTATAAGCTATATTAATGGCTTCATAAAAATCCGTTCAGTAGTTTTTGCGTGAAAGAGTTGCATTGCAAACATCCATACGTCCATCCTCAGAAACTTTAACATGTATAATAATAGTAAGATATACAATGCTTGGCCTCAAAATATATCACGTCACATGACATTATAAGAACCAAATAATCACAACGCTCGAAACCAAAAATCGATTTGCCGACACAAGCCTCTAACTACTTTTTAGGGTTCCGAAAGTCCGAATGAAAAAACAGAACCCTTATAGGATAACTCGTGTGTCTGTCTGTTTATCTGTCCGTGTGTCTGTCCGTCTGTCACAGCCAATTTGCTCCGAATCTACTAGACCAATAGAGTTGAAATTTGGTACACACATGAATATCTGTGACCTAACACGGTCGGGTATCCTAAATAAATTAATTTGGAATATTGGGGGGGTGGGTCACTTTTGGGGTTAAAATCGGAAAATTAAAAATCTAAGTTTTTCAAACTGTGTCGTGCGACATATCAAATGAAAGCCACATTGTGAAGGTCTTGAATATATTTTTTTCATTATTTTAAAGTATCCAAGTGTGAAGTTATTTATGAAAATAGATGAAAAATTGCCTTTCCCGCCCCCTTATCTCCGAAATCACTGGGTCTAAAATTTTGAAAAAAATACTGAAAGTAGTTCTTTACTTATAGATTACAGGAAAACCTATAAGGTGGAGGCAGTTTAAAAAAAAACCTGAAAAAAATATGTTTTGTTCGGAACCCTTTGCGCGCGAGTTCGACTCGCTCTTGGCCGGTTTTTTAACAACAAAAATTGATGAATGACGATTCTTGTGTTTCATTCTTGTACCTACCCACCAACTGGTTCTTTGTCCGGCTGGCAGTCACTTCGTGATCAAGACAATTAAAATCTATTGTGTCTGCTAATTTGGACGTGCAAAGAGATATGTACGGTTTAGCAAAGTGTGTTTTTACCAAGTCACACTATTAAGTAACAAAGAACATAACAAATTTTCAATGAAAGCAACTGAAGAACGTTGTGCCGGCGACCTGAGTGTACCGGTTTGCGACGCCCCTGGGAGAGCACGGCGACACCCCGGGGTGTCGTGACGCACAGATTGGGAACTCCTGCCCTAAGATGCATCAGTTGTAGTATTTAATTCCTACATACCTCAATCAACCAATACTATTTTGACCTTTTATAATGTTTTCCTCTTTCCAGGAACGTCGCACCCGCACAAACTTCCAGGCATCTGAATGTTCGTCCCTGCCTCCCGAGCTCCGCCCCAGTCAGAAGTGGTTCATCGGCGGCTCGGAGTCGCAGCCCTGCGCCACCCGGGACCGCAACGTCATGCGGGCGCGCTGCCTCGCCGCACAGATACTAGGTAAACACTATACGACATAAAATGAAAATAGCTTATCTAGTTGGAGAAATATAAACGAATCTGCTTGGTGGTGAAATTAAAGAAAAACAACGACCGCTCAAACAAACCAAAGTTGACAAAAAATAGATATACTCTTTGTTGTATAGGGAACGTGCATGACGTAGTCTATGCCATCTAGTGGAGTAAATTCGAAACTTTTAGCCTTTAAAAACTTGTCGTTGAAATTTCCGTGTCATATATGTATACACTCACGTATCATGCAGGCATAATGTAGACTGGCATCTAGTGAGTGAAATCCGTAACTTTTACTGTATAAATACTTGTCATTGACATTTATGTGCAGCCATCTATAGTTCCTGCACGCTCCATATACCATTATACATAGATCAATTTAGATTTGATTTAATTTTATTGCCCTTTTTGCAGTCGGGTTAAAAAGTGAAAGAAAACATTATAGGGCCCGTAAAAGTGAAAGAAAACATTATAGCTACCCGCCCGGTTTCGCACGGGAACAAAATGTTTTGAAAGACACGTAACGCCATCTAGCGTCCAATTGTTTGTTCTTTCCCTCGGGAACAGTTCTTTTTTTTCTGGGTGAAAGGTATGTCCTTTACCCTGTCCTTTTCTGTTCCCCTGACAACGTATATGCGAAATTTCATAATGATCGGTTCAGTGGTATAAGGATGAATCTCCAGGCGTTTTGTAAATAATAATGACGAAGTACTGCCGACAATGACGAATTGTGGGCAATTCAACTTTAATAAGCTAACATTAAAGTACACTAGTAGTATTCATTGCCTAGTAGTACTAGTTGTACTTTAATACTAGTGTGTCTTGTGAAACATACGGTCTGCTCCCGACCATTCTCCCGCTAGATGGCGCTGAAGTCGACATTTTTAGTTTATTTTGTTTTATGTGTAATTGGAACATTAGTAAGTCGTAGGAGTACTGAACGCGGGAATCGGACATTACACTTTATTGAACTGGGTCATATCATTGCCTCAAAATCTACCCAATTCGACACATTAATACCAAATAATTCCCACGATTTGTCATTTTCGGCAGTACTCCATCATTATTTTCTGCAAAACGCCAGGACATTCATCCTTAGGCGTGAAAAGGTAACAAAAAAAAACTTACTTTCGCATTTATAATATTAGTTAGGAAGTTAACGCTTACGACTAGTTAGGATTAGGATGGTTGAGGAAACCTTCTAACGTGCACTGAGTCCATGTTTATAAACCTTTATACAGGTTGTAACGGAAAGGTGTGGTTATATTTTAAGAACCGGTTCTGCCCATGGATATGAACAACTTTCTCTAAGAAAAAATAGAAAATTTACAAAAAAAAAAATTGGACTTTCCATACAAAGGTATCATCAGCTGATCAATATTTGTTTGGGAGGTAAAAAAAAAATATGAAAATTTCTTCAGGTTTTCTTGAAGAAAGTTGTTCATATCGATGGACAGATGCAGTTCCTAAAATATGACCGTTACACCCTGTATAGATACTGTTACGAGCTGGGTATGGGATAAATTATTTTACACCAATTAATTAACCAAATATCCTTTATTAACTCAACAACTTATTTATACAAACACTAAATCGCTTATAATCACTATTCTCTTCGTAATCGCTTCCGTTCGCATCCGTAGTCGAAAACAGACTGACTCACTCGTCCGCCGTCCGGCCAATTTATACAGTCATGGAAGTTTCCAGAACATTGTCGAACTATGCTATAGTGGAATATTCTAGAAACATCTATGAACTTCTACACAGTACCACAATGGAATGTTCTCGAACGTAATGGAAACTTCTGGAAACTTCGACTACATTCTCGAACATTCCAGTGTAATACGGTCGACGTAACAATACTTTTGTTCTCTCGATGTACCCTTGCTTTTGCTGTCTGTCCTTTTAAAATTTGTATTAATTTTATCTTTGCAGGATACCTGTCATGCTACCTGGTCCAACCTGCACCTGGTATAGAGTACAAAGCTGAAGATGAGAGCCCCATAGACTGTTATGTTAAGGTAGCCACAATATTTAGCTGTCACTAATACCGACTAGCATCAAATTAAAAGGAAAATATCAGAATAACTTTGAGGATCTTAGTACCGATAAGAAAAAGTTATCCAGCTATGCACCTACAAGTAATAAGCCTTGAACTATCAGTTCATTATTGATTACACTGCGTTTTATGACAGGTTCAAATTCGTTTCACTTGCTATAATTTCTGGATAAGTTTCGGATAAGTAATTTTTTAACAGATTATTTATTCATAAAGTTCTTATCCATTTTTAATTCAGCTATATAGGGTGACTGGTAATTAGTGACCGATACTTAAACAGGTGATTGTACTCATGATAACAAATAACTTTACCAAAGAAAAATATAGTGAGACAGTACGGCGTCAGCTGATAGGTCACAGAGCGCGTGCGCGCGAATTTCATACGGCTGTTTTGTTATTGTGAATGTGATAAAAGTGAATGAAAAAAATGTTTCTTTGGGAAAGTTGTTTCTTATCATGAGTACAATCACGTTTTTAAGTATCGGTCACTAATTACCAGTCACGCTATATAGTACCCATCTGGCAACTGCAAAACTACCCTAACACCCAAGATAGGGGATCCACGGTGGTCGTTAAAAGTTGCGTGTTTTGTGTCATTCCAGGTGATGATAGTGTACCTCCGCTCTGGCAGTGCGCTGCAGCGACTGGTGGCCAGCCTCGTGGTGTCGTCCTGGGCGCGTCGCACGCAAGCGCAGCCGCCCAGCGTAGATACCAATGGACATGATGCACACACGGTCATTATATTATCATTTTATGTAGATACAAGTAAACTGAAAACCAGTTTCTTGAGGCTTGGTCTAGTTTTAGACGGCACGGTTGGCACAGTGGTTGACCGTTTGCTGCGCTGCGTGTCGCGGGTTCGATTCCCTTACGGAACAAATATTTGTATGGCCTACAGATAGTTGGTCGGGGTCTGGATGTCTTGTGTATGTGAATTATACATGTTTGTGAACGCACCCACGATACAGGAGTAATTCCTAGTGTGGGACAAAGTAAAAAAAAAAAATCAGTAAATAACCTTTCTTAATCTCACAATAGTTGCTAAGTTTATCAGAGCCCCAGGGCCTATTTTCACAGGCATTTCAACGTTTTTACAATGCAATTATCATTTAACACCCTGTTCCGCATGCCTCCAAAGTTGTTAGACAAACGACTTATGAGTGCTTAACACAATAAAAATAGTTGTCATTTTAACACACCTGTAACTTTGTCAAAAAATCTTAGAAGTTAAATTTTACCCACTTCCCGGTTTCTGATTATGCTGAAGTTTTGCATACATGTTTAGTTTGAATGACAATGCATGGTTAGCTAAGTGACGTCATTCTAAATCCAATATGGCGGACTCTCAAAGATGGCGGACTAGTTATTTTGTATGGAATCCCATGTTAAGGGTATCAAATTAAAGAGTTCGCTGAGAAAATGACATTACTCTAGGCGTGTTTTTTTAAACAAATATATTTAAAATTTTTGCAGGAGGAGAACGCTGACAAAGCAAGTAGCGAAGATGAGAATCCTGTATCAAAGTTGGCGCCGCCGCTGCTCACAAACACGTTACACACTGCACTGAACCAAGCTCTCTACTATGACGAGGTCGCACTCAACTGTAATAGGTGAGAAGACCATGCTGCACTACTATACTACTTTTTAAAAAAATTGGATTCTGTGTTTTATTTAATAAGTTGAAAGAATGTTGTCCTAGGGAGTTAGTGATAGCGTGACGGCTGACAGGACAGAATGGAAGAAAAAAACATGTTGCGCCGACCCCAAGTAACATGGGATAAGGGCAGGAAGATGATTATGATGAAAGAATGTTGTCCTATTCTCAGTTTTATAACATTATTTTAAAAACAAAAAGTTTGAGTACATCTCATCCTAAATACTACATAGATTTTATTATGACAGATAATTAGTGCGTTACAGCAAACGGTAGAGCAAGACGCAGACCCGCGCTAGAAATTAACCTGTGTTACAGGCACTAGGCTTACCCCACCATCACACTTATACTCGTAGCACACTTACAGTCAGTAGAGTAGCATCGAGGAATTTGTCTCACTGATTTCCCAGTTTAGGCAAGCCTGTTTATAGATAGGGAATCAGTATAACATTAACAAAAAACAAAACAAGAAAACAATTTAAAAAAATTCTATCAAAGAAACCTTTTCAGATAGAGATAAATTTTCACCATTTGATTGTGGTTATGACAGTTTATGTTTAAGTCCCAGGAAATAGAAAGCGAGCCTATAGCTTAGTTTAATACTGTTGAAAACATGGCTGAAAAGAAGACGGCAAAAGCGCTGAAGTTACTTAAATAGGGAATACGCATGATATTTTTTTATATGTTCAATCGAATACTTATTAACTATAGTGAACAAATATGAAGGAATTTTCACAATATCATCATTAGCGACGAAGTTATAAAGCTTTAAAGTTGATAATTAGAAAGAGAAATCCGACGTGTTCTTTGACGTCAAAGGACATGACGCCCAAACAACTGCCATAGAAAACAGCGTTTTCGAGAGAGGGACAGATATATTTGTTTAAAATTGTTATATCTCGTTTAATTTTCAATCAATTTCTATTCTGCTTTCACTATACGTACTCTATTTTAGTATATTTATCGATAAACTGGTTAGATAACAAATATTTTTTTCATGCATATTCCCTATTATTTTGTATTCCTGTCAGGTCAGATATACTTTATTGTCTGGCAGTTTGAGTACTTTTGCGGCCTACCCAAATGCCCTTACTTTGTTTTTTTTTGTCGGTTCGTTGAGCTCCTTAAAGGTCTGAGTTGAGCTACACGATAACTGACAAATGTGGTTGTGGGTTGGGATATCATCCGATGACATCTCCCGTTCTAAGTGGAGCGGGAGGGCGTGTCAGACTCTTACTGACTAAAACCCACCCCTGTTCCTTCTCTGTCCTGAGTGCCCAGGGGCGAGGATAAAGCATTGACGTGTAAAAGTGTTCTTTGTAACCAATTTGCATAATAAACATCATTTATCATAAGCCTACATTCTAGGCCAATAAACTATTTCTATCTGACAGGAATAAAAGCCCAGGCAAAACGGCTTCTTCCACATCTTTCCACACTATCTGTTAGATTAAAACTGTATATATTTATTTTTTAAATTATTCTTTCTCGACATTCCAGAATACTGCAAGAAGCGCGCGATTTACACGCGATGATGAAACATTACAAATTACCAGTCGACGGTGAAGGTTTGGGCAACATTTTGAGGCTGGAACAGGTAACTATATTATCTATAAAATCCTAGCTATGTATGACCTATGTCAGTGCCGGATTAAACCAGCGTTAGGCCTGTACCAAGGGCCCCCCTAAATCATTGTATATTACAATGATTTAAGGGCGCCCTCGTTAACGAGTTAAACTTCTTTAACTTATTCTTCTCATAGGCTGCAGGACCCTTAGTTAGCGATGGACCTATATGCAGTACATTGTCTTTATGGATAATCCGAAATTGGTTAGATTTCATATGATATCTTGACCTGTTTTTGTACGTCCAAGCGGGTCCCCCACAATGCGCGGGGCCCGTAGCATTTGCTACTACTGCTACGTGGTAATCCAGCACTGACCTATGTCCAGAAGAGTTAGTGTTCGGCTAGTGATGAGATCTTATGTAAGTTTCTGATAGAAACTCGACTTCCTCCTTCTAATATTATAAATTCGAAAGTTTGGATAGATGAATTTGTTTCTCAATCACGCCAGATCGGCCGAACACTACGTGCATGCTACACACAGGTTCACTTTACGCGTTCTACCTAACATCAATTAGTTCATTACACGGACACATGGCGACCGAATGGATTCATAACATTCCAAAAATTTAACATATCATAGATTTTAACAAAAGCTTTGTGTTGGATTTAGTCTTTGTAACAGTTGAATAGAGCTTTGGTTTTTCCAACGCTCGATTCTTGAACAGAGTCGTTTAATTGATGAATCCCGCGCCACGACACGACTCAGTAATGTGCCTGTAGCTTTTCTGGTTACTGTCAACTTCATTATCATTCTATTAAAATAAACGTTGCCCTACAACAATAATGACGTTTTTACATTTTCAGGTAGGATATCTAACAAACTTGTCGCAACCGCTGGTAGCCGCGATGAAGTTAAAGCGGGTGGCTCAAACGTTAGAGGAGAGACGGAAGAACCTGCAGACTGCCGTCAACCTCTGCACCATTGAACAAGGATCGCTCAATATCTCGTAAGTTTATTCACATTACCGTATAACGCTAAGGTTTCTACTGTGTTCGGACAATTATTGAACGTTAGACGACTCGTTTCTGTTAGATATTCTATGTCACCAAGGTATGTGTGAGTAGGTTCATGTAATAGAAGATAGCTCACGCACACAGAAACAATGTGCACGTGAGTCTACACACACACCCAATACTAACCCGCCTTCGTGAGATAAAATATCTATACTATTGAGTAGTGACGATAGAGAGCAAGCGGACAGTAGACCAAAATTTACGTCATATTTTCCTTTTAATTTTTACCGAAAAAATAGTTTCTTTTTTTGTGGGGTGGGAAATTATCCAATGACTTCACCCGCTCTGGGTGGAGCGGGAGGGCTTGTCAGACTCTTACTGACTAAAACCCACCCCTGGTCCTTTCCTGCCTGAGTGCCCAGGGGTGCGGTAACACATTTTCAGAATTTATCCGCTACCTAGAGGTAGCGGATAAATTATGCAGGCCCCGGCCACGATGGGCCCCGTCAGCGGTGGCTGACACTCTTGTTCGGCGCGCGTGGAACACTACGCGCCGTCGACTCTCGGGCCTGGTGTTGATCGGACGGCGAGCTACCCACTGCTCGCCGTCCGCAGGCCCGGGTCTACGGTGGCCGGAGATCGTCTCGCGACGTCCTATGCCCAGTACCTCTCCTGCGGTGGTGGCGGCCGGGGCCGTGAGGGCCACTCCGTTGAGCTTCCCTCACGCGTCCCGCCTCCGCCTTCGCGAGCATTATTGCTTCGCAGAAGGCGGAGACTGCTTCCCATTCCCTCTCGCTCAGTACCATGGCCTGAACCAGGGCCGGGACCGAAAAAAATAGTTATCATTATTTATTTTTCTTTCAGTGTTCAAGCCGCATTAGCCGGTGCTTGCGCAAACCTACACCTCCTACCAGAAAAACTGAACCCAGTGGTACGACCGCTGATGGAGAGCATCAAGAAGGAACCTTCGGAGGAGCTGCAGCAGAACTCTGCGGACACCCTCGCCGCGTTGCTGTCGCAGCTTGTTAGCAGAGAACCTTGTCCGAACAACAAGGTTCTTAACAATTTGAAGGCGTTCTTGAGGTGAGTTTTTGTTCTTTTAAGGTGGAAGCTCCAGGGTAGCCCGCGAAATTCAAATTTTCTTACATTTATTGCAATTTGCAGGTCAGGGTCAGGTTGTATCTTGGTCAAAATTTGATTCGCGGCCGTAGCAAGTATGTATTTATAGAATTAAAATCATCAATACATCTCTCTCAGTTAGAATTGTTGCCAAATGTCATGATTTCATGAAATACTTACATTTGGCATCAATTGAACAGAGGGAGTTGATGATTTTAATTATGATAATTCTATAGACACATACTTGCTACGGCCGTAAGTTTGAATTACGCGGGCACCCTGGAGCTTCCACCTTAACACGCTTTTAATAACTATTAGCGACCCGTCCCGGCTTCGCACAGGTGCTATTTTGCCCAAAATTTTCTTTCATACAAACCTTGTCCTGACGAACAGGAACACAACAAAAAAAGAATTATCTAATTTGGTAAAGTCGTTCGGAAGTTATGCGCGTACATTTCGGCGATTCATTTTTATTTATATAGATTACTATACAATTTTGATCTTGATGCATGAGACTTTTTGGTACCATAATGGTACTTTTTGCCATTGTCCTTTTCTATACATGTTTAGTTTGGATGTTAGCTAAGTGGCGCCATTCTAAATCCAATATGGCGGAATAGTTATTTTTTTTTGCATTCTCATGAATGTTTATAAAAAGCCGTTATTCTAGCGTGTTTTAAGTTTTTTTTTTAACTATGATATTATTTACCTTGATCTGACAAATTCATTTTGTAGGAAAATCACAAACGATTGAACGATGGCTCTCGTGCCTTCCTTTGAAGGAACCCTTGGAATTATAAGTTCAAGATCTAGGCAAGATGCACTCTGCGTTAATTGCAAAGTGTGAAGTTGCATAACAATATCTAACTAGGTGCCTTGTGCCTTACAAACCTCTAAAGCAATACTGAACAGACATCTTGTGGTTACAATACAATTCATTCATCGTAGACCTACACCGCTTTTATCTGATGAAAGACTATTATTTTTGTTTATTTTAGACTGGTCTGGTATAATCTTTAAAATAATATGCTAAATGTTGTTTTGTGAATTATTTTCAGATGCGACCCAGAATACACGCCTCGCATTTCGCTAGAAAGCACAGAGGAAGCGAATGGCGACTCTGGTAGCGGAGACAGTGGGCCTGAAAGTAAAGGCGAACAGATACCACATGCACCAGCGCGTAAGTAGTGGCAGTTCTTTATTTTATGGCCATAGATACGTATTCATACGGACAAGTACGATTTGTCCGTAAAAACAACCTAATAAAGTGATTGAAAAGTCGAATGGACTCTTTTTGATCACTGTAATAATTGGACATTTATCATATCAGCATTGTATGTTGAATGTAATGCAGTTTTTAAGGCTCAATTACACCATCCGATTTCAAGGGAGCCAGTTTAGGAAATCGGAAGGTGTAATAGCAGTTAAGAGTCCGATTTAGTGAGATTGGAAGGTCCTGGTTTCACTTCCTAAATTGTGTACGATTTAGGATAGTGTAATCGCATCACTACGATTTAGAGCTAAGTGTTGCCAATTAAGCGACTTTGTCGCTAGAAATGGGCTATTAGTATTTTTATGTGTTTAAATTATAATTTAATTTCCAAAGGTCCCTTTCCCAGAAAAAAAAACTGAGTTTGCTCATTTTTTTTTTGGTCCGCTCCTGGTAGAATCAGTTTTAACGACTTTTTGGCGATTTTTGATATTCTGTCTAGCGGCTCGAATTTGTAGGAGTTGGCAATCGGCAGTATTGCGACTTTTTTTTAGGATTCCGACTTAGGAGTCCAATTTAGTGTAGTGTGATTGCTAGCTTCCAACTTCCTAGTTAAATTGTTCCTAAATTGGCTCCCTTGAAAGAGATCTGAAAAAGTGAGCGTCGCGTTGCGTCTCCGTGTGTTCTTTTTCTTTTCACTATCGTAGATAAAGTATTACCAAAAAAGTGCGGTCGTTGTCTATCCCACTTTAATATTCTAAATGCGAAAGTTTGGATGAATGGATGGATGTTGCCTGGATATAAAAATAATAATTCTATTTAATCCGTAAGTTAGATTATCAAAAATATTGGACACATATATTTTTCTTACCAAACCAATAAAAAAATTAAAAAGATAAAACGCATCAAAGTTCAGGAGTGGAGGTTTGTTACGTCATTAAATGGTACAAAGTGTTTCCAGGTTTGACGTCACACAAAATTTTAACGCACTGTATCGTCCTCATTTTCCAAGGATCCAAGCTGAGCCCTATTGCTGTCACTCACGTGTCCGTCAGTCTGTCCGTCGTCTGTCACACAGATTTTAAACGCTTCGGCCGTCAAGAAAATCGGGGTTTCGTAACTGGTTTCCATGAAAGCCAAACGGTTGGAGCTATGTCTTCAAATTGTCACAGTATCCCTCTATGCTATCTTGTTGACCTAAAGCCATACAAATAGTCAAAAATACATTGGAACCCAAAATGTGCGAAGTCCGACACGCACTAGGCCGGTTCTTAGTTTACATGACAAAAGAAAAAATACCATGTCCAATATTTTTTGGTAATCTGACTGATGAACTAATAAGGTTTTTTTTTAGGAAACTAGCCTATTTCTATAATAATAATAAGTTTAATGACCATAAGTTTAGGTTACAGTACACCAGTTATACATATTTATCATAGTGGCAATAGGGCATATTCGCTTACGCTCCAACCCACACTAAGGTAGAACTTATCTATTACAATTAGTAATGGGAGTAAAAGAAGAGTTCATTACAATAACTTTATCAGTTAAACAATAGTTCACATACTTAATAAGATTAATAAATTCCCAATGGCGGTATACAAAGAAAAGTTCTGGTTATACATATTAATCATAGTGGTAATAGGGCACATTCGCTTACGCTCCAAACCAAACTAAGGTAGAACATATTAACTATTACAATTAGTAATGGGAGTAAAAGAAGAGTTAATTACAATAACGTTATCAGTTAAACAATAGTTCACATAATAATAATAAAGCTTTATTTGATTCCACAATAATTAAATTACATTATTTCATTAATTTAATTTTGATATTTAATAATTATATTACTACTCATGCAGTTTCATCTCCTTTTAATGTGGACCCCCTCAGGGTAAAAGCCTCCCCCAAAGAATTCCATTTATCCCTATCTTTAGCTGTGTTCATCCAGTCTCTTCCTGCAACGGATACAATCTCGTCCTGTCCTGATACTATCTGTCAGGACGAGATAGTTCACATACTTAATAAGATTAATAAATGCCCAATGGCGGTATACAAAGAAAAGTTCTTTACCTCCTCTTTGCTAGTCAAATTTGTAAGTGATAGTGGGGGAAGTACTTTTTCCTCGCAGGTAGAAGCTAGTAAAATATAAGATGTTTGTTTTTGTTTGTCAGTGGACAAGCATAAAGGCATCTTGACGCTGTGGGAGCAGGCGCGCTGCGCGGAACGCACCGCACCACGCCGAGGTCGTCCGCCTGCTGCCGCCGCTGCACTTGCGTTAGATCAGCTATTACCGCATGAGGATGAGGTAACTAATACTAACTAAATTACACAAGCCTGCGAAATTTAACTTTGGTCCCCCTTCCAATAATTATGATATGAGTTTGTTGAATTAAAATTAAAATAAAGCTTTTTTTTTTGAGCGCATTGAGATTTATGTTTATTTCAACATGCATTTTTTAGTTTTTTTTTTTACAATGTTCATGAAAAAACAAATTCATAAAAAATCGTCATAGGCATTATTGGGTAGGGTATTGATGTTTAAAAAAAAAATTACAAAAAAAACAACCGACTTCCAAAAAAAAATACACTAAAATTTAAAAAATAACTTTAATTTCAGAAGTCGGTGTCAAATAACGAAGAAATAAAATACAAACACCGACTTCCGAAATTAAAGTTATTTATTAATTTTTAGTGTATTTTTTTTTTTTGGAAGTCTGTTGTTTTTTTTTTTTGTAAAAAAGTTTTTTATTTTTCACTTTTTAGTTGTTATACCCCAGAAATAAAAACCCCAATAACATAGAACGTGGAATTCAAACATAGTCGTAATTGGAGAACACCAATACGTCATCTAGGTGTACGTATTTTTCGTTTTTGTTTGTTTTTAAAATTTATATAGGACCACCTCGGGAGTATATTCTATCGGATAAAAAAATAATCTTGAAAATCGGTCCACAAATGACAGAAAACATACATACAGTCGAACTTAGAACCTCCTCCTAGATATACACGGGTTTTAGTGACGGACTACAGTCCACAATGAATAACTTTTTTCAAAACTTGAAGTCGATATTAGCGGCTTCAGGTATATGGTGGTTTCCGTAGACCCGGGCCTGCGAACGGCGAGTAGTGGGTAGCTCGCCGTCCGATCAGCACCAGGCCCGAGAGTCGACGGCGCGCAGTGTTCCACGCGCGCCTCAAAGAGTAGTCAGCAATCATAACGGGGCTCGTCATGACTGATGCCTACCCAGGGGTTGTGGATAAATTCGAAACAGAGTTACCGCACCCCTGGGCACTCAGGGCAGGGAAGGAACAGGGGTGGGGTTTAGTCAGTAAGAGTCTGACACCGCTCCACCCAGAGCGGAAGATGTCATTGGATGATTTCCCACACCAAAAAAAAGAGGTATATTGTGGTTTACATTCTCTAAGTATCACATATTATTTTGATAGAAAAGCACGTACGAGTTGAACTAGAGCAGTCCAAACAGTAGTATGTAATAGAACAAACTGGCTTTGTAGGCACACAACTATGGTTTGTGGCTCTCTCGTGATTCTTTGATATTCGTCCATGATGGCTATATAATGGCTCAATAACATAATTATAACTTGTACATTTTATTTCCAACAGTCTCGAAAACTACTGCGGATACAGAGGCGTGGCGCCACATTAGCTCTCACAAGCTTAGCGATGTATTTCGGTGATGAGTTACCGGAGAAGTTGCCAAGGCTCTGGGAGTTTATCACCGAGCCGCTCGAGAGAGTACTCACTGATGCTGGTAAGTAATATACGTGGGAATTTATAATTTATTAAGTGACAACACGCAAGATATGATAGCACCAGGCCCGTAAAGTTGACGGCGCGTAGCGTTCCACGCGCGCCTCAAAGAGAAGAGTGTCGGCCACCACTGACGGGGCCCATCGTGGCCGGTGCCTGCATACCTAAGGGTAGCGGATAAATTCTCAACATGAGTTACCGCACCCCTGGGCACTCAGGCAGGAAAGGAACAGGGGTGGGTTTTAGTCAGTAAGAATCTGACACGCCCTCCCGCTTCACCCAGAGCGGGAGAAGTCATTGGATGATTTCCTACCCAACCAAAAAAAAGAAAAAAAAAAAATGAATGAATGAAGATACGATGGATGTGAGAGAATGGGTATGACAACGCTGCATTTATTTATTTGTGTCCTTCTAAGTAACATGGCCAAATATATACATGAATATAAGACAGCAGAAGAACGACAGATTAGAGAAGGCACACATAGACAAGACATTATACTTTACGAGGTACAGCCAAATTGTAATATTGTTATGCCTAGTCCCACATATCAATCGGTTTTAAATAGCGTAGAGATGCCTCATCCCATACAAAGAAACGGTACCGCTGTAATTACGGGTTTTCGACTTGCACAAGCAAATTTTGTTCTTCGTTCGGGCCCCTCCTCTACACCTCGCTAGATGGTGTTAGTAGCGACGGCTTGCACGTTGAATGGATTTACATAAAGTCTTACCAATATTTTCTCACACATTGAGGAATTAGTTTATAGTATTTTTGGCACTTCACGTTACAGTTTCAAAATGTGTCACTATACAAATTTTAAAGAGGCGAATGGATAAACTCTAAAACTTAAAACAGCGCCATCTACTGCTACAAGAAATATAAATAAGGATTCGTTCCAATAAGATATTTATTGGAACTGAACTAAACTGAACAAAAATATGGTAAAAACTGTTTTTTCTTATTTAATAAACTACCGCATAAAATTGTGGAATAATTGGTTCCTAATTCAAAGAACAAAGGTCACTTTGAACTAAGAAAAATAGAAATTAGTCCCGAGGTGAGACTGTTACCAATTTGTGTAGTGCATTGTTAATGTAATTATTGGATACCATTAGTTTATTTTTAAAAGCAGAGAAAGATATAGATAATCGTTAAAAAAAAATGCTACTTTAATTAATAGAACGCAATTTAAAATACGAGTATCTAACTTTGAACGCATCCGTAATTACTTACGTTACTACAGAAGTCCATACTTTTTCTTAAGCCTAAGTCGATTTTATTTCTTAATCGTATTTAAATCACAGGAAAGGTGAACCGTATAAACTCACGTTGATTATTAAGCTACGGTTAGCCACTAATAGAATCTGATGTTACTTCGTGGTAAATAGTAAACAAAAGCCATGAATTAAATAAAAAAAGGGAGCTTATTGTAAATAAAATTACAATAAGCTCCCTGCTCAGCTGATTTCCTAAGTTCACCGGAGGTCATCACGTATGCACGCAACATCGGCCAAAGACCGCCGACGTTCCTTTGTCGGCAAATGCTCATACAGACTTAGGAATGTAACAGACGCGACACGTTAGGCATTTTAAGTGTATACAAAAATTGATATCCCATTGACTTTTTTATTTGAACTTATTTCAAGGGGAGGTTATTTTTATAAACCTTCATCGAAATAAGTAAAGAAGACCTAAAAAAATGTGTTACAGTTTACTGATAACGACATAATTCTTAGATACATTTTTGTTATCAACAAAGTTAAGTAATACAATACAACAACGTTACTTACCCATTTAGTTAAAACCACATTCCTACATTTCGTATACCTACATCAAAATAATTACTGAGTGAGTAGGTAGTAGGTACAACTTAATGCGATTGTACAGTCTATCAATTTTATTGATCTATGACCATGTCGGCACATACAAAAGCGTACCTACGGTGATAAATAAAATTTTATTTCTTTAGCATTTCGTCGACGACGAATTTTTGTCAGTTCCGTGTTTACGTTCATCGCAAACGGATGTGCAGTTGGTCGCGAATTTAGGTTGTTATCGTAAAGTTATCAAAAACATAAGTTATTTTTTGTGTTTTTTTTAGTGTGTGTCTTTTGTTTTGCTTTTTGAGTGATTTTGAAACATCACCTCAGTGCCCAGGAAAATGCTCATGCATGAAGCACCCTCGTAAGAAATGAACGAACTTTAAGGTGAGTTTGTTCATTACTTAAGTACACGAGCGTAAGTTGGCGAGCGGCCGAGCTGTACCTACAAAATTTCAAAATTCAAAATCTCCAAGGTCACTTCTGTAGGGACGCGATTGGCGCCCGTGTAGCAGGCGCTTTATACCTACATTCCTGGAGCGCAATGTAGGTACTTACAATCTTCTTTATTATTATCTATTCTAATCTTTATGTAACCAAATCTTCAGTATTCTTGAGGGATTAAAAATGTATGTGATATCAATGTTGTCGTCATTAGAATAAACAGTTAAAGGTGCCCCGGAACATTATACGCATTTGTCGTTTTAGGGACCGTTCAAGTATTACGTAAGCACTATAGGGGGGCGGGGGGGTCTATGCTTAGCTTATTTTTGATGACATGGGGGGTGGGGGGGTCTAGATGGTGATTATGTCAGCAGTAGTTACTTACTTTTTTTCTTTATTTTAAAAAAAACGTTGCCCCACACTAGGAATTACTCCTGTATCGTGGGTGCGTTCACAAACATGTATACTCACATACACAAGACACCCAGACCCGGAACAACTATCTGTAGGCACACATATGGCACCCCACACATTGTCTAAACTTTTTTGCTATGGACTCAAAATGTTTTGTATCCAAAGTAGTAAGCAAAAGTACCAAAACGGCCGTTTCTGACACTTTTGCTTACTACTTTGGATACGAAACATTTTGAGTCTTGTTTTAACAACGTAAAAATACCTTATCCTCTTTGTAACAAACGCAACATAAAATTCTTTAATCTTCTACGTTTTGCTACGATTTTTTATTCAATGAGGGCGCCATTACACCTTAAACAAAAATCATCGTTCTAATAAAACTATTCTAATATTTTGAATTATCTATGCAAATGTCGAACATCAACCAGCCAGCAGTGCCCGATTCTCACATGCCGTCTGTGGGCTGAGTGTACACGCGCCACATTACCTACTAAAACGATTGAACTGTAATCTTAGGCAGGCTGCAGTTGATAAAACAAGGATTTTGATATCCATTTTATTCCATCATAAACTTTACTTACTAGACATTTTTCCCACAGAACTAGAACAACAAGAATGCAGTGTAGCCGAAGAACTAATAACTCGGCTACAAGTATTCGAGGCAGTGTGCGGCGCCCTGGGCTCATCCCTGCGGCCGCGCCTGGCGGCCTGCGCCCGCGCCGCCACAGGCCTGGCGCGCAGCCGCTACACGGCGCTGCGGCACATGGCGGCGCGGGCGCTCGCGGCCATGTGCAGAGCGGGCTACCCGGCCGTCATGCACACAGTTATACACGAGGTAAGTTCTCCTGCGCCCGCGCCGCCACCGGCCTGGCGCGCAGCCGCT
The DNA here is from genome assembly GCA_951329385.1 of Polia nebulosa. Taxonomy (NCBI): domain Eukaryota; kingdom Metazoa; phylum Arthropoda; class Insecta; order Lepidoptera; family Noctuidae; genus Polia; species Polia nebulosa. The sequence goes on along the minus strand of OX589591.1, from coordinate 6,980,587 downwards.
ACACGGCGCTGCGGCACATGGCGGCGCGGGCGCTCGCGGCCATGTGCAGAGCGGGCTACCCGGCCGTCATGCACACAGTTATACACGAGGTAAGTTCTCCTGCGCCCGCGCCGCCACCGGCCTGGCGCGCAGCCGCTACACGGCGCTGCGGCACATGGCGGCGCGGGCGCTCGCGGCCATGTGCAGAGCGGGCTACCCGGCCGTCATGCACACAGTTATACACGAGGTAAGTTCTCCCTTGATAGGACTAAAAAAAATACATTTCCAATACCTGTGAACCTTCACCAGCAGGGAATGTCCAATGAACACTACGTACCGCATTCAATACACTTTAATCACTTTTTTTTAATTTATTAAAAACAAAAACGTTAAATCTTATGAATTGATGTGTCTGTCTCTTTTTACTGTCGCTTTTTCATTTCATCGACTTTCAAATCACAACGATGCTAAAGAAGTTTTCACTTCAAAGAAATAAAGGTATTGACTTCAGCCATAGCAACCATAGAGTAGGACAACTATGGTTTTGTTTTAAACAACACACCCCTCCCTGTGGACAACTATGGTTAAAAAGCCAAAAATATGATTAGAAATTTTTTCCAGAAATAAATTATAGGATATCATCATCATTCTCCTGCCCTTATCCCAATTTATTTGGGATCGGCGCAACATGTCTTTTCTTCCATACTCCTCTATTAGTCGTCATCTCTGTAGTCACCACCTTTATACCCATATCCTCTTTAAAATGATAGGATATGTCAGACCATAAATCATCACGTAATTTTAAATCCAATCTACCTTTCTCCTGAAAGCAGCACTATTCAAAGCAAGATGAACTTCCTACTAAATGATATTTTGCCTTGTTCCAGCTGATCCCCGCACTAAGCGACGTCCGCAGCGACAGTGTTCGTTGCGGTGCGGCGGAGTCGTTGGCGCGCGTGGTGGATGCGCTGCAGCTGCAGATCGTACCATATATAGTGCTACTAGTTGTACCTTTACTAGGTAAGATTGTGTTTTCAGCTCATCGAGCCATCATAGACGTTGCTTAAGAGGGAACAGGGCCTGCGAGGAATTTACAAAATAGGTATTTGAAGAAACTATTGCCATCGTGCTGCCTCAAGTCTGCCTCAAATCTGCCCCCGTAGAGTGCGATAGGGACAGCTGCAGCTAAGACCGATTTTATCACAAAATTTTTGACGAGATCGAAGTTTCGTATTCCCCTTTTTTCTCCTCGATACCTGAGCCGTTTCAATTATTTTTAGCACCAAATTTTTAAGAAAGAGTATGTCTAGGTCCCTATTAAAGGTTTTCTGTTAAAACTTGACGAATTTGTCTGATAGTCCTCTAAGAACGGCGGTAAAAATAGGGCCATTTTTTGTCATTTTTGGAGGGTCATATTTTCTTTACCAATTAGTTGCTGAAAAAAAGGAAATGACAGGGACGTGTCAACAGCAGACTCTGACTTTATGAAAAAAAAATGATTGCTCTAGAGGCATTATTCAGGAAGAAAAAAGGGGAATACATTTGTATGGAGAATCGCAGCCCCTGTTCCCTCTTACCTAAGAATATATTTTAATGTACACATGCCATGACTTAGATGTATTTTCTTGTGAATTGGAAAGAGGTAGCACAGAACCAAGAACAGTGGAAGGAATGGACGGAGGCCTTTGTCCAGCAGTGGGTATAGGCCTGATATAATAATATCATGCTATTAATTTGAAAGCATTGAAATCACATAAACTTAAAAAAACCACAAACTCCTACCTGTGAACATCTTTACGCGCGAAACCGCCACATCCGTCAACATCCGCGCTGTTTCCCGCCATTGACATGTTTACGACTTTGTTTACATAAAACGGATCGCTGACGCTTCTATTGGTGCGAGGCACTTGAAGTATTTTTTTGTGGGTTGTTGAATAAACAGACCTTATAATAAAATGTAAACAATACTTGTGTTACGAGAGTTGAATTCTAATCAAATGCTGTTATAAACGATTTGGCGGGAATAGTGTCTGTTCACGTGATAAGTTGGTTTCTGATAAAACCACTGTATCAATCTACACGAAATTTTGCATGTTACACTATGAATAGACAAGTAAACTAATAACATTGTTTTTTTGTACAGTCCGATAAAATATTTTCCTATTATTCATACTCAAACTTCATATTACGGAAACGAAACAAAGTAACTGCTTTTTCAAATTGCGTTTCTGCGTTTGCGTTGCGTTTTGTGTTGCGTTTTTTTTCTAATACTATGTAATAACTACCTTAGAATAAATACATACCCTCAAACTTTGAATAACACATACAAGCTCACATCATTCACGCTCACAATAACAATACGAATAAAATCGGCTGACCTTGATAAAAATGTTATTACGTAATATTTCTTCAAAATATTTATCTAAACCGATGTTATTACGACGTAATAATAACACAGCAATAAATATAATACTCAACATAACACATAAACAAACACAAAACTGTTTAAAACACACAATTCTAGCAAAATTTCGTCCGCCATTCACAAACGTAAACATGCTACTAAAAACTTTTTTTAATTTTTTTCGAAACAGTATTTGTCTATGGAAATGTTTGTAAAACTACTATACTATCACTCTCCGAGTATGTAAAAATTTCCACAGGAATATGACCTTTAGTTAATTAGTAATAGAGGTTGAAACCGCGCTAGTCGGATCGGCACACAGGGGCCTATTGGACGTTCGGGTAATTCCGATTACCGGCACTCTGGGGCCTATTGGATGTTGACAGGTTAAGATTTCACAGGAGCAGTGCGAGGATCGAAGCGATAAATTAACAAGAAATTCAATAAAAGATTTGCTTAAGCAATTTTTTTTTTCTTGTTCGCCACATCGCTTTTTCGCACAGCTTTGGTGGTAACCCTACCTCAATCACAAACATATTTGTCTTATTTGTATTGTAATTCATATTTGCATCATCATTAATAAAATGTCCTCATTCCAGGGCGCATGAGCGACCACTGCGAGGCCGTCCGCATCATGTCGACGCGCTGCTTCGCGTCGCTCATCCAGCTCATGCCACTGGACGGCGGCGTGGCCGAGCCGCCCGACCTGTCCCCCGAGCTCAGGGCCAGGCGCCGCAGCGACAAGCACTTCCTGGACCAGCTGTTCAACCCCAAGACCATCCAGGACTACAAGATACCCGTGCCCGTGTCGGCGGAGCTCAGGACCTACCAACAGGTGCGTGTGACGTGGTTACAGTACTAAGATAGAGATCTCTAATTTATTATTTTGCTGAACGAGAATTAGCAGCTGAAATCCGTCGTTTCAGCTTTCGACAGGCTAGGGACATACAGTGGGACCTCTACCCCCACCTCCAATGAATCCTGCTAGGCGTCACAGAAAGATAACATTTATTACTGACTAGCTGACCCGACAGACGTCCTGTCTTAGGGTGGTATTACATTTATCCTAGATCTTTGTCCAATGTGAGTTTGATCAAAGAAGTAGGTAGACTCCGTCAAATGTGTCATCAACACCGATATTTGATCAAAGAATATTGACATTTAAATCAAAATGGCTGCAACTTAGATTTTGTCTTGTTTATGAAACGGTGATACTATAATAACAATGTATTTGAATTTTGGGTCATTTATACGTAAAAAACGCTTTTAGGAATGTTTGTCCTCGACTTGTAATTATTTAATTTATCTTGAATGCTTTTTTCTCATTGTCTTTCCACTCAAAGCTTTTTCTTGTTTTATTGTTCTTTTTTAATAATAATCTAATGATAATAGCAGCACATAAAGTTTCTCCACGTTCCTCCATTTTCTCAGACTACGTAAAATCTTGGACAAAGATATTGGACAAGACGTGTAATGGGCATCCGTCAAAGAAATTTGATCAAATATAGGACGTAGATATTGGACAAAAATATAAGATAAATGTAATACCACCCTTAGCTATGAACTGTCAAACGCGCTAAGTTTAAATAGTCGTTAAGTTTTCTGAAATTTTCAAATTTTCTGCGCATGTTTCCTGTTTTTTTATTTCATAAGAAACTTCTCCTGATAACAAACACAACAAAAAAGGAATCAGCGAAATTGGTCCAGCCGTTCACGCGTGATGCCGTGACCAAGGAAATAGGGATTCATTTTTATATATATAGAAATAGATAACTACAGACGCAGTAGTCATCAACTTTTGAGACTGCTTCAAAAGACCCTTCACAAGGAAGCGTCGGCCCTCCCTGGCCTGCGGACGGCGAGCAGTGGGTAGCTCGCCGTCCGATCAGCACCAGGCCCGTGAGGCGACGGCGCGTAGTGTTCCACGCGCGCCGAACAAGAGATTAGTGTCACCCACCACTGACGGGGCCTATCGTGGCCGGTGCCTGCATGCCTAGGGGTAGCGGATAAATTCTGAAAATGAGTTACCGCACCCCTGGGCACTCAGGCAGGGAAGGAACAGGGGTGGGTTTTAGTCAGTAAGAGTCTGACACGCCCGCCCGCTCCACCCAGAGCGGGAGAAGTCATTGGATAATTTCCCACCCTACAAAAAAAAAAAAAACGTCAGCCCTACTGCTTCGGCTGTCCCTACGATTTTTTCCTTCCTTTTTAATCCTTCTGATTATTATTACCTTTTGTAAGGTCCTACCAGCAACCTAAAAAACAATCTGACAACATGAATACTTTCTTTAAAATATCTGCCCGATACTAATTTTTTTTTCTTCCTCAATTCCAGGCGGGAGTAAACTGGCTCCGCTTCCTGTACGAGTACAAACTGCACGGCGTTCTATGCGACGACATGGGTCTGGGCAAGACGCTGCAGTCCATCGTGGTGGTGGCCGGCTCGCACTGGGAGAGGAGCCGCCAGCGTGCGCCTGCGCTGCCGTCGCTGGTCGTCTGCCCGCCCACGCTTACTGGTTGGTGATTTGTTCATTTTTTTTTTGTCAGCCTGGTCTGTCCCACTCCTGGGCAAAGGCCTCCCCCATTCCTTCCACTTCTCTTCTTGAAGAAGATTATATCGCACATATAACTTCAGTTTTCCTGCCGATAAACTGCCGAGGTGTAGCATGACCAATTCTATCTCTATTCTACCAAGAATAGACTACACACACACCTCCGTCCTCTACACCTCGCTAGATTGTGTTAGCAGCGACGGTTTGCAAGCTGAATGAATTTATTTAAAGTCTTCTTTCTCACACATTGAGGAATTATTGTATAGTAATTTTCGCACTTCATAGCAGTTTTACTGTATCAAAATGTGTCACTGTTCAAATTTTAAAGAGGCGAATGGACTAACTAAAACTTCAAACAGCGCCATCTATTGGTACAAGAAATATAGATGTCTAAGGATTCGTTCCAATAATTATCTAAATTTGAATTACGAGCTAATTATTCCACAATTTTATGGTTAGGGCGGTTTATTAAATAAAAAAAAAGTTTTTACCGCATTTATTTTCAAAATATTAATATTACCTAAACTTCAATAAGAAATCGATGCATATGCCGCCATCTATTGAGATTTATTTGAACTAAATTTTCTTTGTTCGAGATGAGACCCCGTGATCATACTAACAAATTGTATCCGTTCCAGGCCACTGGGTATTCGAAGTCAACAAGTTCATCCCATCAAAATTCCTGAAGCCGCTCCAGTACGTGGGGATCCCGTACGAACGTGAGCGGTTACGTCATCACGTGAAACACTACAACTTCATCGTCGCTTCCTACGACATCGTGCGAAAAGACATAGAGTTCTTTAGCAGTATCAAGTGGAACTACTGCATTCTGGATGAAGGACACGTCATTAAGAATGGGAAGACGAAGGTTTTTAAAGCGATCAAGCAGGTCGTTGCTAATCATCGGCTGATTTTGTCGGGGACGCCGATACAGGTAATATTTCGCACAAGTTTTAATGTAATTTTAGTCGGGTTTCAACACATAGCGAGATTAAGCAAAGAACTGTCACACAGATAAGGTTGACATGGAAAAGTCTCAGCCATACTTTTTCTAGGAGAAGAGCCCGTTTATTAAAAGTCTATTTTATTTTCTTCGTTTCGCGTAGTTTCCTCAAATTTTGTCAGACCAGTATGTAGCCACCTGGACTACTCTGACATTAGCTATTTCTATTTATTGCTAGAGCTATATTATTTTTGTCATCAACTTAATTAGAAAAGCATTTTTTTTTAGTTTGGGAAATCATCAGATAACTTCTACCGCTCTGGGTGGAGCAGGAAAAGTCATCACAGGTTGGGTGTCGAGACTCTTACTGACTAAAACCAACCCGTCTTCAGTTGCCTGTACGTTGCAGGGCTGCGGAGACTCTTTCCAAAACTCCCGAGACCCAGAAAGGCCTAGCTAACACAACTTTGTCAGAAGTTTAATTTACCGAAACATCAGGTTTTAATAAATAAATAAGACCTTAAATATTTACCATTTACCCCATGGTCTTTTGAGAAGGAAGTTGACTGAGTGGTTGAAATCATTGTCGTATGACACAACTGAAAAATTGTGGAAACTTAACTAGCTCTAACACTAACACTTAAACCCTCACTCACACACACATACATCCCCCACACTCCACACAAGCACACCATAACACTCACTTACTCACACCCTCCCATGCACTCCCACTCCCACCCATACACAAACTCTCACACACACACACACACTCCCATATACCCCCTCTTTTCTACTATAGTTTACCCAAATGTAATAGTTTAAGTCTGGAACAATTGTTTTCTTGTTTCAATGGGCGTTGATAGCTGCGACACAGTTATAACCTTTTGTAGCTATCTTCGTTTCCTCTGTGATTGAGCCAACTGTCTATGTTCCAAATAAAACTTTTTATACTTAATAGGATTAAATGCAAAACGAAAAAAAAAAAACTTTCTAGCTTATTAAAATGTTTTCCAATGTTTGCTGTAATGTTGTTGTATTTTTTACAGAACAACGTACTAGAACTATGGTCCCTGTTCGACTTCCTGATGCCGGGTCTCCTGGGCACGGAGCGGCAGTTCACCGCGCGCTACTCGCGCCCCATCCTGGCGGCGCGGGACGCCAAGGCCACGCCGCACCAGCTGCAGGCCGGCGCGCTGGCCTGCGAGGCGTTGCATCGACAGGTGAGATCATAACATTTATACACAGCATTAGCATTTGTGTAGCACAGCATTTATTAGTCTAACCTCATGCAGCTGGATATAGTTCGATTCAAACTTAATCACGCGTGTGAAGTTCGCGTTTCGCTGCGCAGTACCCGACCTCCCAACCCCGCTGTCACATGCTACTGCGCAGCGATCCGCGGAGTGTCATAAGCTTTAATTCTACCTGTACTAGTTTTTGAAGTTATACTTCTTTTGGCGCGTTAGGGAAAAATGATGAGTATTTTTTTACGATGCGCGCGCACACCGTCACAAAAAACCTACAGCCTGAAGATAACTATGGTCTGTGGTTCATGATGAATGCTTGTATTCCTTTTGTAAATTTTGTGACAGTTTGGTTTTTTATCTTGTTACGCCAAAGAAGTATAACTTCTTACGTGCGTACATAAGTACACACACACTTTTTTTTTTACTTAGAGCGACTGCTTTTATAACCTCCACAACTCAGTTGCTAAGTACACTATTACCCATTGATAAGATAAGAACATTTAACATTTCACTGTCATCATACCTGTAATATTATCTGAAAGGGATAACAGAGGAGCAAAACTGCTACGACATAGATGTTCTGTCAATGTCTACTTGTTATCGTTATGTTTCATTTAACAGGAGTCTTATGCTCCTCCAACTTCTACCAACAGCTCGGCCCATGTGGAATTAGTACTTCTCCCATTAAAAATTAGCCTATGTGCTATTCCAGACTATAATCTATCTGTGCTAAATTTCATCCAGATCCATTCAGCCGTTCTGGAGTGATTGAATAACAAACGTCCATCCATCCAAATTTTGGCATTTATAACATTGTAGGATGTAAGACGACCATATCATATTGTAACCATCCAGGCAAAATACATTGCTCTAAAATATTTCGTGATGATAAAAATCCAACAACATTGCTGATCAGGGGATTATACCCAGGACTTTACATAGTTAGCGTTTTTAAAAACAAAGGATTAAATCAGTCAAATTCAGGTGTTTTTAATAACTTAATTAATCATTTACTGTGAAAGGAACTCGTGGCTAAAGTAATAAAAGCCGCACGGGTCGATCCATCAGGTTAAGCTGCGCTTGCCGAGGTTGGTCCATGGATGGGTGACCATCTTTACATACCGAGACTCCTCCGTGCCTCGGAAAACACATTAAGCCGTTGGTCCCGACTATCAATCGTGGATCTTTGACAGTCCTTACGGGTCGGCAGAAGCCCGAAAGTCTGACAACCAGTCTTACCAAGGGGTATCGTATTACCCAGTAACCGCCACAAGGTCAGATAGGCAGTCGCTCCACGTAAAATACTGGTATTCAGCTGCATCCGGTTAGACTGGAAGCCGACCCCAAGATGGGAAAATGCTAGGCAGATTTGAATCCTTTACTTTCTTTGTTCCAGGTGTTACCATTCCTCCTGCGTCGTGTGAAGGAAGACGTACTAAAAGAGCTACCTCCTAAGATAACTCAAGACTACTACTGCGACCTCAGTCCGCTACAGAGACGACTATATGAAGACCTGTCCAAAGAACACATGCCGCACGGCATTACGTCGACTCACACTCATGTTTTCCAGGTAAGTTTCATAACTATAACCCTCATGAGGGTGACATGTTCACTATGTGATCAAACCCTCGTTAGTAAATAAATATTTAAAAAAAGACTGTTACCCTCAGGGAAGTAGAAGTTCACTGTAGATAATAACAGGTCGACATAATAACAACAACCACAACAAAAATCAATCCAACAAACAAACAACAATCTCACAATTTATGAATAACAATGTTTGCTAACAATTTATGGATTATTATTGTCCTACTCCTACATAAATGTTTTGAATTTAATTGAATAATGAAAACCCTGCAAAAATAGTCGTGTTATTTTGATATATTTGTGTCGCTAAAATTGACAGAAACGAGCGCATTAATTAGAATGGGAATAGAATAGATAAAATATTTGTCGTAATGATAAGAATTTAATTTCGTTCTTTGTTACAAATTCGATTCTAAGTTAATGACGTGTGTGAAGTTCGCGTTTCGCTGTGCAATACCCTACCTCTCAACTCCTGCTGTGGCTTGAATTTGCTAACCCGCGGCGTGTTCCGATCCGCCATAAGGCTTAATTTTAAATGTACTTTAAATATTATTTTTTTCGGGTTGACAAGTTGATATGATACAGTGGCAGCATATTAAACACTCTTTCGTGTATAACGTGAGCAGCTTACTACGAGTATCATACATATCTCGTCAAGTTACATAATCTTACATCACATGTTTAAGGCCAGCTTTATAGATTATCTTCTCTGTCATGAATACAAGAAAGTCTACCCATTTTCTCTAAAGTTCCTTGTGTCATATTGGTGTACAACATTTATCTTCTTATTAACAATACCTTTGTGTCCCCAGGCTCTCCACTACCTACAAAACGTATGCAACCACCCGAAGCTAGTCCTAACGTCGGAGCATCCAGAGGCCAGAGCTATCGCGAAACAGTTGCATGAGCAACACTCCACGCTCGATGACATACATCACTCGGCCAAGCTGCCTGCTCTCAAGTGAGTTTATTAAACTAAACCTGGTATTTTTTTATTAAAATAATATTAGTCTATTGAGTTGGTTGTGCCACCAAAACAGTAGGGGCCGTCTTATGTAATGTTGACCTTCAAAAGGAGCTGATTGTCACCGTACGGCTGTTCATACACTAGGATACTCGCAAGAGACGATACGTCAGTCGCATGCCAATAGAATAATTGTTCGCTACTCGAGGTTCGTACAACAAAAAAAATTTCATCATTTACTTCACACACCGCTAGGACGTTTTTATAATAATTATATCAAGTGATTCCAGTGACGAAGAAGCACTTACAGTGTATCTTTATTTGCCCAGGGGTTTTGGATAAATTCGAAACAGAGTTACCGCGCCCCTGGGCACTATATCAAGTGGTTCCAGTGACGAAGAAGCACTTGCAGTGTATCTTTATTTGCCCAGGGGTTTTGGATAAATTCGAAACAGAGTTACCGCGCCCCTGGGCACTATATCAAGTGATTCCAGTGACGAAGAAGCACTTGCAGTGTATCTTTATTTGCCCAGGGGTTTTGGATAAATTCGAAACAGAGTTACCGCGCCCCTGGGCACTATATCAAGTGATTCCAGTGACGAAGAAGCACTTGCAGTGTATCATATGCCCAGGGGTTGTGGATAATTTCTAAACAGAGTTACCGCGCCCCTGGGCACTCAAGGCAGGGAAGGAACAGGGGTGGGTTTTAGTAAGTAAGAGTCTGACACGCCCTCCCACTCCACCCAGAGCGGGAGAAGTCATTGGATGATTTCCCACCCCCCAAAAAAAAAAAAAAACTTTATTACAGAAACAGAAGACGAAATAGAATCAATAGAAAATTACTGTGTTCGTCTTCTGAATTGTAGAGCTTTTGTTACTGCAAGAGAACTACAAGATGATACATTATAGTTTAAAGTTATAAACATTGATATTTATTATAATATATATTTATAAACATTCTATTCTATTCTATATTTTTCTATTTTCGAACAAATTTAATATTGAACTGCTATTCCGCCGCCATTTTGCCGAGATGTGTAGAAGACGCTCGGCGCGAGCGACCGACACGACGGTTATCGCGAGACTAGTAGCAGACGCGTAGGATACCAGTACCGGTAGCGAAGTGTTGAAAACACCGTACAAATGTATGTGAGATACTCCTCGGTGACTCATCTTTGAGACTCTCGTAGGATACTAGTCGTCTGTAAGTATCGTAATGTAAGAAGGGCCTAAATTGAATAATTCCTTTTGATTTTATTCATTTATCTCATTGAACGAATATCGATTACGGCATCCAAAGAAGATTTGCTAACTACGCAGGAGATAAAGATAGTGTACAAGTGTGATGCAAACACTCTACGACCGAGAAGAACTCAGGCGACCAACGGCGCCAGTCAGCGTTATCAGGGCATGTCGTGGTCAAAAGATAAACAAGTTTGCTTGGTCGAAATATTACCAAAGGTCCATAAATCTCAATAGATGGCGTAATATATATCGATTTCTTAGTGAAGTTTATGTAACATTAATATTTTGAAAAAAAAATATGGTAAAAACTGTATTTTCTTATTTAATAAACGGGTAGTTTATTAAATAAGAAAATACAGTTTAAGCATGAAATTGTGGAATAATTGGCTCCTAATTCAAATTTAGATGTTTATTGGAACGAATCCTTAGGGCATTTATATTTCTTGTACCAATAGATGGCGGTGTTTGAAGTTTTAGAATTTATGCATTCGCCTCTTTAAAAATTTTTTAGTGACACATTTTGAAACAGTAAAACTGCTATGTTATGAAGTGCCAAAAATACTATAAAGTAATTCCTCAATGTGTGAGAAAATATTGGTAAGATTTTATGTAAATTCATTCAACTTGCAAGCCGTCGCTGCTAACACCATCTAGCGAGGTGTAGAGGACGGGCCCGAACGAAGAACAAAAGTTGCTTGTGCAAGACGAAAACCCGTAGTTACGTAGTACGTTGTATGGGACAAAGAAAAGGTACCGCCGTATGAGGCATCTGTATGCTAGTATTATCTGTGGTTTTGGTATCGTCACTTGTGAAGGCTTGCACCACCAATGCTGGTGAAAATGAACTGTACGCCATAGTTAAAGTCCAATAAATAACATTACGATCCTCCCTAGACAACTGCTCCTGGACTGCGGCATCGGCACGCCCACGTCTGACGAGGAGCCCGAGGCCGTGGTGTCACAGCACCGCGCGCTGGTGTTCTGCCAGCTGAAGAAGATGCTGGACATCGTGGAGCAGGACCTGCTGAAGCGCCACCTGCCGGCCGTGACTTATCTGAGGCTGGACGGCAGCGTGCCGGCCCACCAGAGGCATGCGATTGTTACGCGGTTCAATAATGATGTCTCGATTGATTTGCTGTTGCTTACTACTGCGGTGAGTTCTTTAATTTTTGAATATTTGCTTGTATATTGTAAGGAAGTTTCTGCGAGACAGAGTACCCTGGTCCAGTACAGGAAGTCTGTGTTCAAAAATAAAATTTATATCTTTGTACTTGTGTGTCTCAGTTTTCAGGGTTCCGTATCCGAAGGGTCCAAACGGAGCCCTATTGCTGTCACTCACGTGTCCGTCTGTCGTCTGTCACACAGGTTTTACAACCACTGCCCAGGGGTAGCGGATAAATTCGAAACAGAGTTATCGCGCCCCTGGGCACCCCACCCAGAGCAGAAGAAGTCATTGGTTGATTACCCAACCCCATAAAAAAAATGTTTTACAGCCTAACTGTTGGAGCTACAGTTTTCAAATTTTCACGGTATAAGGATCTTGTTGACCTAAAATCTGAGACCAATAGTAAAAAATACATTTGGCACGGAACCCTAAATGAGCGAAGTCCAAAACGCACTTGGCCGGGTTTTTAGGTTCAATGGACCTTAAACAAAAATAATATTCCTTACCCAAAAGCTGATAACGAGAACCTTTCGCCCATCCTATCCATCTCTCCGCCCATCAATTTGTCTGTCTGACACTGGGCTGTATCTTAAACTGTCATTGTCTTAGCTAATTGAAATCGATGGAACAGATGACACTGGGCTGTAAGAAGTCTTAAACTCTAATAGCGGTAGCCAGTTGAAATCGATTGAACGGAAAACTTAGTCCAACAACTGGCATGTGACCCGTTTTGCGCTTCTGCTTATGTGCATCATCTGTAATACTAATATTATAAAGAGGTAAAGTCTGTAGGGAGTAATCTCTGGAACTACTGAACCGATTTTGAAATTTCTTTCACCAGTAAAAAGCTACATTATTCCTGAGTGCTATAGGTGCCTATACAGGGTGTGACGGAAAGGTGTGGTCATATTTGAAAAACTGCATCTGCCGATCGATATGAACAACTTTCTTCAAGAAAACCTAAGGGAATTCTAAAAAAAAAATTTTACTTCCCATACAAATTTTGATCAGCTGATGATTTGTATGAAAACTCCAATTTTTTTTTTTTTTTGAGAATTCTCTGTTTTTTCTTATTTTTTGAGAATTTTCTGTTTTTTCTTAGAGAATGTTATTCATACCCATGGGCTGAGCCGGTTCTCAAAATGTGACCACACCTTTCCGTTACACACTGTATATTTTGTAAAATTACAAAGTCGAACATCACAGTTCACAGCGTAACGTTTCACATTCGTTGTACGCACGTGCATAAAAGCACAAATCAATCTGCCTAGCCTTTTCCCAACTATCTTGGGGTCGGCTTCCAGTCTAACCGGATGCAGCTAAATACCAGTATTTTACATGGAGCGACTGCCTATCTGACCTCCACAACCCAGTTACATAATGGGTAATACGAATACCCCTTGGTAAGACTGGTTGTCAGACTTTCTGGCTTCTAACGACCCGTAACGACTGTCAAAGATCCACGATTGACAGCCGGGACCAACGGCTTTTTTTTGTGGGGAGAATCATCCAATCTCCCGCTCTAGGGTGGAGCGAGAGGGCGTGTTCTGACACGCCCTCTCTCTCTCTAGGAACAGGGGTGGGTTTTAGTCAGCAAGAGTCTGCTCTTACTGACTAAAACCCACCCCTGTTCCTTCCCTGCCCTGAATGCCCAGGGGCGCGGTAACTATGTTTCGAATTTACCCACAACCCCTGGGCAGGGGACCAACGGCTTAACGTGCTTTCCGAGGCACGGAGGAGTCTCGGTATGTAAAGATGGTCCAACCCCGGCAAGCGTAGCTTTAACCTGATGGATCGACCCGTGCGGCTGTTATTACTTTAGCCACGAGCTCCTCCATAAAAGCACAAATATTAAACTTATTTTTTTATTTCTACAGGTGGGCGGACTCGGTCTGAACCTCACAGGTGCAGACACTGTGATCTTCGTGGAACACGACTGGAACCCAATGAAGGACCTACAAGCCATGGACCGCGCGCACCGCATCGGCCAGAAGAAGGTCGTCAACGTGTACCGGCTCATCACGAGAGACACGCTCGAGGAGAAGATCATGGGGTATGTTTGTAATCTACTGCTCATGGTTTTTGGCGTTTTCAACAACATTTAATTTTATAGAATAGAACAAAACTTTATTGTACACCAAAAAGTTACAAAACATATAAATCTATGGGTACAATAGCCCCGGCTGTCAATCGTGGATCTTTGACAGTCGTTACGGGTCGTCAGAAGCCCGAAAGTCTGACAACCAGTCTTACCAAGGGGTATCGTAAGGGGTCAGATAGGCAGTCGGTCCATGTAAAATACTGGTATTCAGCTGCATCCGGTTAGACTGGAAGCCGACCCTAAGATAGTTAGGAAAAGGCTAGGCAGATGGTAGATGGATGATGGGTACAATAGCGATCTTATCGCTAACAGCGATATGGAAAAGACAACGTTTTGGATGGACTGACAGAACCCAAAAATAAAATAGGTATTCAGTGGTGAACATAATGCTACGTATAACAATAAAGAAAGAAAGAAAGAAAGAAATAATATTTATTTGAACCTCACAACAAGAACATGGTAACTCTAAAATCAAACAAAAAAAATAAAAACTGTGCGAGGCCAAAAAGGCTCCTAACTCAGCGTTATGCTGCGATAATTATGCAATAAATAACGCAGCGCTGGTATTCTGTTAGGGCCCGTTCCCACAGACATACTCACGGGACATGGTACAAAATTACTAAAACAATAACAAATATGAATAAATAACAAATGAAAAATAAGCCATAACACAAAAAACCAAAGGAGTGCATTTTTGCAGACACGCAAAATAAAAAATAAAAAACAAAATTTAATTAACATCAGATAAATCTACTCTGTGGTATTTATAACTAAGATGCATTGGTGCAACGCGCAGCTAAACGTTTTATATTACAAAACAATACAACAACATACAAACAACAATACAATACAATACATAAATTGATGTAATATTATGTAAATACAATATACATAAATACATAAACTTAAATACGAGTACATGTTACAGATGAGATAGAGTAAAAAAAAATATGAGTAGAGAATTGGGTAGAGACATAATAGAATTACAGGGAAAGAAAATTATCTATAACTATTTTTTTTTAAAGTAAGCGACTGCGCTTGTCTAAATGGCAACGGTTCCACAATCGTACAGCTTGGTCTGTAAAAGATTTTTCATAAATTTGGTAGAATGCGAGGGCATTATAAAAAAAATAATAAAAAAGCCTTATATTTCCTAAGTTTTACAATACGTGTTAGTAAATTAATTATTAAACTGTTTTAGTAATTTCGAACCCCTAAGGTGAAGGCCTCCTCCAGAGAGTGCCATCTTTCTCGGTCTATCGCTATCTCTATCCAGCGTAATCCAGCCAGATGCATGATCTCGTCCTCCCAGCGTGTGTGTAGTCTTCCTCGCTTCCTTTTACCTATCGGTCCCATCCAGGTAGTTAACTTTTTGGCCCATCTATTGTCTTGTAGTCTTGCTACATGACCTGCCCATTTGCACTTTAGTCTAAGTGCGTGTGAAACGGCGTCGATTGCTCTTGTATTTGATCTTATTCTTGAGTGGCGGACTCTATGCTGTTTTTTTATGTTAAGCATGCTGCGCTCCATTCCCCTTTGGCATGAAATAATTTTGTTCTTAACATTGTAGTTAAATTTCCATATTTGACATGCATATGTTAGGCATGGGGGAAGGTTTGAATCCATTACCTTTTTCTTCAACTCTACCGGGAGGTCGCTTTTGAATACTTCTTTAAGATTCTAGTATTTATTCCATGTTTGTTTGATTCTTCGTTCGACTTCCAGTAAGTTGCTATTTTTATCAAATGAAATTTGTTTCCCTAAATATATATATTCCATCGCATATTCGAGTGGTATATTATTAGCGGTTAAAGGTTTCTGTGTACTGTTGGTTATGATTTTTGTTTTTGACGAGTTGATTTCGAGGCCCACCTGTAAGCTTGCAGAGTGAAGTGTAGTTATCATGTGTTTTAATTGGCTAGAGCTCTCAGACACTATTACAATATCGTCTGCAAACCTTAGGTGATTGAAATAGGTTCCTTTTATTAAAATGCCACATCGATTCCAATCTGTCTAAAAACATTTTCTAACACTGCGAGGGCATTAAACATCTCAAATTCTCCGATAATCTCAAGTGTGTGTGTCATAATTATGTCATCATAACTTTCCGTAATGATATTTTATGTGGCTTACCAGCCTGTGTCATCCCACTGCTGGCATAAGGCCTCTCCGCATGACTTCTAGCTCGTTCAAGGTTGAGTTATTTCTTATGCATATAAGGCCATAGTAGTATAATTGGACTTTTTACAGATCAGGCAGAATTTCGTACAATGACCTCTTCACCTACTGACAGTGGTCACAAACATTGTGTGGTTTACTTGAAATATTTGAAGGAGGAAAAAAGTTTTTACTAACTTATTAAGGTCAAGCGCCAGGGTAGCCAAAAAACGTAAGAAAATTTGAATTTCGCGGGCTAGGGTGGAGCTTTCACCTTAAATAAATTATTGTTATTATATCAATTATATACCGCGGCGTAACAAACTCCTTGAATGGACGAGTGGTAGAGGGCGCTGGTTCCATTTTAAAACAGTGAAGAAAACTTAACAAAACCATTTGTTGGGGTTTTTCTCGTCGTTGACGGATACCCCGGTAGTTGTTGTAGGTAGTTGTTAGTTCACACCAAACCACTGTTAAGTTTAATAGTTTATTTAGGGAAACGGTGAAAAGTTATGTTTGTTTAGTAATCTGAGCCGCACTTAATGTTACGAGTATATTATTATTGATCGAGCCGCACATGAGCGCGGGACGGAGTTTTAGTTACGACTGAATTGAGTAATTATTTAATAAGGTACGAATAAACGTACTTTTGCTGTATGAGCATTATTGGCTCGTACATGCTCCCGAGGGAAAGATATGCATATGTACTCAGATCACCAAACTTGCGTTACAAGTTAAGTAGGTATAAATGTTATAAAACTAATAAAAGCAATCAAAACAATAAGCAAGAAATAATTATTCATAGTTTAAATCTAAATAATTAATCATAGTTTGAATCTTGTTCCAATGGCTGATTGCGGCGGATGGTAGTCCTGTGAATGTCCACCTCGTATTTTAGCGTAGGAAGGAATCTCCTTTAGCTCTATATCTTCTGTCCTCTCTCGAGTCTTATTCGTATTGTTGGAGGTATTGCTCTTCTTACGCGCCTGAAGATATCTTCTTATTTGCCAAACTAGTACAGCGGCGACGATTCCTCCCACCAGCAAAGTGGTCATAGCGTAGTTGCCGATGTCGTGGACACTTAGGTCGTTAGGTAGGCTCTCTCGTCCCTTTTGTGCGGTTATCTGGTCATCTAATAATCTGTGTTCATTTGATAAGTTTAGTTTCGTTAGCACAATCTTTGTGTTTTTGAACGTATTCCACATATCGTTTGGTGAGTCAATAGTAGGTACCTCCAAATTAATTCCAATATTGGTACTGCTACTAAAAACGTTATGTGAATAAATTGTAGCGTCTCTTTGCTGAAGTATGCAATCCTGACCTAGGGCAAGGAGCCCCGCCTTTGTTAAAATTGCTGTTGTAATTCGATTTTCGCATACAATGCGCGTCGTACACTCGTTGATGCAATTATACAGCCATATGTTTGGTCTCTGTAATTTAATCCATTGATCAGAGCATTGTTGTGGTACCCAATCACATGTAATATTATTTACATTTTGGCTCAGTATTTTAGCTTCGCAAGATGCCGTGGCTCCATGCAAGTTGCTGATAGTTGTAGCTGCGTGGCAGATGTGATTGTCTGCCGTCATTGTTGTACATTGCTGAAGATCAACCTCTTCCATCTGTATGTAGGTATTCTTTATGAAGTTGACTCCAATATATTGTGTTGTTGTCTCTATCACCTGACATTGGTTAGTTGTTTGCTGTCTAGGTATACCTATATTGCGATACAATGTATACTCGTCATCACTTAGTAAAGGGATATGTAATTCAAAGAGTAAGTACTGTTCGGTGAGCCGGGCTTTAACATAAATAATTCTGTAAATATTTTTTACATTAGCTCCATTTCTGTTTTTGATAGGTAACGTTAATCTTTTCGGTATAATACCGGCAATGTAATTGAGTTGTTCTGATAGCTGCTCCGGTGTGAATAATTTCATATCGAGATTGCCTCTGTAGATATCTGTCAATGCACTTAGGAGCATTTCTTGGTTTCTTCTCAGTACTGAGATAAGTAAACTAGCAGTTAGCGCCCCTGCGTTGACGTCATTCATGGTTTTCATTATTTGAAATCTGTTTTCTATCACTGCTGTGTTATATTTCGTTTCGTTCATGAATTGTCGAATTACTTCCAGTTGCGTCCTTACAAAGTCTTCATTTTTCTTGATGACGTTGTTTTCTGCCTCTATAATCAGTGTCTGATTTCTTATCAGTTGTAGTAAATATTGTTCGTTTGTTTTGATTTTTTCAATGTCCTGAGCGTATTTTTCGGCGAAATCGCTGTCAAGGACACCAAAAAGGGCTCGTGCAAGATTTCCTACGCCGTTGACGTAGCCACGTCGCCTTCGTTGTTGATGTTGAGACCGTAACAATATGTTATACTCATTCAGCTGGTTCATTTCAAACTTGAGTTGTTGTGTCGTAGAGTGGCATGGTTCGTTAGGCATCGTGTCGCACAGTTGAACTATACGATTAATGAATTCCTCTACCTTTGTCGTACTTTGCCAGAATGTTGTCAGGTTATAGTATACCAGAAGTTTCCATTCATCGTGAATAAGTTGGATATTTCCGACGGGGTCAAAATAAACTGGCTGGTTTTCAGCTAATCGAGTTACTTTAAAATGTTGCTGGGGTGCTGCTAATCCACATGTTAGCGTTCGGGGGTGGAGGATAAATTCGAAAGAGTTACCTCGCCCCCGGGCACTCGAGGCAGGGAGGAACAGGGGTGGGTTTTAGTCAGTAAGAGTCTGACACACCCTTCCGCTCCACCCTAGAGCGGAAGAAGTCATAGGATGATTTCCCACCCCCCAAAAAAAAAAAAAAAAACTGCTGTTTGCACTGTTGTTTGCTGTTTTGCTGTATGAGCATTATTGGCTCGTACACCATTTAACAATTAAAACAGGGTAGCAACAAAAAACTAAGAATAGATAACTGAGATAACTGTATCCGATAACTGAGCGATCACTATCGCATCCCAAGATGGAATGTCGTTCGTTCGTTATTTAAAAATTATGAATTATGTCAAGCAAGCCAAGGATTTTTTGTCGTGACTCAAGGCTAACCAAAAACACATGCAAAAGAGAACAAACGATTAACCAAGAACAAAAGTTTTTCAATCCCTGAGGACGGCGGACATTGCATTTGTGCGAGACTCATTATATTTACGCGGGAGTGACAGAGACAGGTAATAACAGGTCATGGTACGAAATTCTTCCTGCTCCGCGACTGGACTTTAGTTATAACAACAATTCCAATGAGTGATTTATTAACCATCTGACTCTTGGAACGTTATATTCACGATCCATCCCAGCTGTACGTCCGCTCAAGGCCGCGGCGCTGGATGTAGCATAATACAGTATCGTGCGCGCATCTAGCGTGCTAGATGTAATCGAACGAATTAAATGAGAGGACGTGTTTTATTTAATTTAAAATGTCACCTGTTTTATCAAAACGCCAAAAATTGGGAGTTCTTCTGATGTTGTGCTGACAACATCAGAAGAACTCCCAATTTTTCAAGCAGCAGAGGGGAAAAAAAACAACCGACTTCCAAAAGAGAAAATAAATTTAAAAATAACTTTAATTTCGTAAGTCGGTGTTTGTATTTTATTTCATCGTTATTTGACACCGACTTCCGAAATTAGTTATTTTTAAATTTTAAGTGAGTGTATTTTCTTTTTTGAAGTCGGTTGTTTTTTTTGTAAAAATGTTTTTGTTTTTAACTTTTTAGTTGTTATACCCCTTATCTAAAAACCCCAACAACACGTGGAATTTAAACATTCATCTATGTGTATTTTTCGTTTTTATTCATTTTTTCAAAAAGCTTTGAAGCAATTTCGATAAAATTTTATAGGACCACCTGGGAAGTATACCCTATCAAACAAAAAAAAATCCAAATCGGTCCAGCCATCTTAGAGTAATCGGGGAACATACTTACATTAAAAAAAATAAAAATGGTTCCGACGAATTGAGAACCCTCCTTCCTCTAGAAGTTGGTTAAAAATAGGAAAAGATATTGGATGAAGAAAAATATCAGAAACGTGCGGAGTATACTATACTCAAATGATATCTTGAATGATTTGAATGTGATAGATTTTCATACTTATCTACACACACACGAGCGACACACTCAAGCTCTAAATGCTAAATCTGCTGTACAGCAAGTTGATACACGATCAAGCACGCACGATGCAGGACCGCTCTGACGTACGTCCGCATTATTTACTATCTATCTGCACGACGTTCGCGATGGTGGGGGCGCTCGCTGGATGCAAAATTGGTCGTGCAAATCCAGCAAATATTTTTAAATATTGGTCTTGCATGGCCTTGGCGGTACGTGCAGCAAGATGGATCGTTAATAAAGCGCCTGTCGCAATACACACTAGATAATTATCGTCACCAAACAACTCATTATTCAATTTCTTCCACAGCTTACAAAAATTCAAGCTACTAACAGCAAACACGGTTATAAGCAGCGAGAACGCCGCAATGGAGACGATGGGCACCGACCAGCTCCTCGACTTGTTCAACTTGTCTAGCAGCAACTGTGCGGCGTCCGCGCAGCAGCAAGTACAACAGCTACCCGGCCCGTCCGGCGCCAAGTCCGTACTCGAGACCCTGCCCGACCTCTGGGACGACAAGCAATACGAGGAAGAGTACGACATGACTAACTTCATCAAGGGGCTTAATAAAATGAACGCTTAGAAGTGACGTCGTGGAAAAAATATTGTGTCTTAGGATAACTGGCAATGTTTGCGAAATCCTAGGATGAAAAGGACTTGAATTTTGGAAAGTTTGTGATCACAAACAATCTCTAGGATTTTAGCAAACAGCTGATTTTTACGATCATTCTACGACATAGTATACAACTGTTTGATTAAATAAGCTCTAAATAAGTGCAAGCATGCTACTAAAGTGTTTCAGAATGTTTGTATTTTAATGATAAGTACCGTTAATAGGTAAACTTGCGCCTTTTTCTTAAGTGGGTAGGCAAAGAGCACCACGTGCCACAATCTTTACACACTTTTAAATGTAGGCGATTTGTACAATGTAGTTGGGATGGAGTCGCACTGGTCATATTCACGCGTTGTTACATTGATTTATAAGTGGAGCGGAAATGAGTGGAAATGAGTTAGATACTGCTTCTCGTTATGGAAATGAGCAACTTAGACAAACAACTTTACAAAAACTTGGACTTTCCATACAAAGTTATCAGCTGTTCAAAACTAATAGTTTGGGAGGTCCAATTTTTTGACGTTCTACATGATTAATTGGTAGTGAGTACGAAATAAGCCCTTAGGGTGCGTTTCCACTGAAGCGGAGCTAGGCGGAGCGGAGCGGAGACGTGCAGTAATGGTCCAATCACAGACGAGACGAGGGACGCGATGAGGATTTCAACCATTGTGATTGGTCGCTCCGTCCAGCTCCGCTTCAGTGTAAACGTACCCTTAAAACAAACTGTTGACAATTTTTTTTGCACAGAGAAGTGTTTCAGTATAAAAAAGAGTAAATAAAGTGCTTGTACGCCAGTGTAACCCCCCTAACTATAACCTTCCTTCAAAGTGGGTAGATACAAAATAAAACTGTAACCATCTTCTACAAAGTTTCTCTTTGAAGGTAGGTCGATATGTTTGAAGAGGCTGACCCATTCTAGTAGTTTAAAATAGTTGTAGACACAGACAGCTTTAGCGAGTTGCCTTAGTAAATGTTCTATGAATCTTGTATTTGTTACATTTGTGTAGTTCTTAGATGATAGTCTCATCACATCGATATTTCACCATTATTACGTGTAGCAACACTATACACACCACAGAACAGAAAAAAAAACAGTAGAAATCGCATAGCGCTTCTATTATCGGAACCAGCGTACCCAAGCTCAAACATATACAGTGTGTAACGGAAGGGTGTGGTCATATTTTAGCAATCGGTTCTGCCCATGGATATGAACAACTTTCTCTAAGAAGAAACTGAAAATTCCGAAAAAAAATTGGACTTTCCATACAAAGTTATCATCAGCTAATCAATATTTGTATGAGAGGTAAAAACATTTTTTGTGAATTTCCTCAGGTTTTCTTGAAGAAAGTTGTTCATATCGATGGACAGATGCAGTTCTTAAAATATGACCACACCTTTCCGTTATACCCTGTATAGGTTAATTGTATTTCGTAACACTAAGAAATCCTTGGTGTGATCGGTAATTTATTATTGACAGAAAGTAGGAAATATTCGCTTATTTGAAAATAAACCACAGTTATATGAGCATAGAGTCGTTTATTGTCTACTCTTTTTAAGTATTTATTACCTTTTCCGTTCAATTAGTACACGAAATAGTTTAATGAGCAAGTTATGCTACCCGCCACTAGATGTCACTATACATATGAAATACATTCAATCCCTTCAACCCCCGCGGCCAAATCCGGGTTGTCAAATTGAACCCCGACGGCAACCCGGGTTGGCAGCCGATTTTTTTTTTCTCTTTAATATTTTTTTTTTTTGTCAAACTCACCAGTGAGTCGCAGTGCTTCACAGGAGGTATTGTGATAACGATAAGATTAATATTTCCGTAACGAGGTTAGTGCTACTCTGTAGTAGAGTAGCTGACTGTGACATGTGCATATTATAGTAGGAATCTTCGTGAATAATATGTTTGAGTTTAAAAGAAAGTAGACCTTAATATGTATAAAATAAAGTCAACTTTTATTTGTCTTGTTTAATAAAATATTGTTTTACAAATTTTAATCGAAATAAAATATATTAGGACTTGTCGATAGTATGATATTCCACCATTTGATAAATTTTTGCTTCTGCTATCGTATAGAGCAGATATATTCGGAACTCCGCAAAACTTGGGGTACCCGGGCCCGCCTACTTGCGACTTCTACTGTTTTTTTTTTGTTCTTTGATACACACTGTTAAAAAAATATTTGGTAAACAATAAGACAAAGTGCACTGTGCTTTCTAAAATTTCGTCAATTACCTACATGTCAGGCTTATATGAATGTTAATTAGGTGATAAATGTTTCTACACTGTTATATTTATGTGAAAACGCAAAGCAATTAGAAATAGACAATAAGGTCCAAGCATGCATAGCTTCACACTTTCCTAAAGTTCAAATATTGATACATAACTTTATCATTACATCATCTAGCTATTTAGGAAAGATAAGTTAATATTTTAATATTAATATTAACTACTTGTATATTAGATGAGCAAACCAAATTAATTTTGATGTAAAACGTTTGTAATTTTTAATCTACATCACTGGACCCATGCTTACTATTTTTAAATATATTTATTCACCCGTTACGTACGTAAACATTTCAGTAGTGTGTGTAAGGCCGAGAATGAACTGGCAGGCCTTCGTGGCTCGAAGGCAATGCGGTCTTTTGTAAAAATTTTAGAACGATGGCGTTACTTCGCTACTCGTCCGGCGACTCGCTAAAGGCTCAATTACACCATCCGATTTCAAGGGAGCCAATTTCGGAAGGTGTAATAGCAGTTCGAACAGTTACGAGTCCGATTTAGTGAGATTGGAAGGTCCCGATTTGACTTCCTAAATTGTGTACGATTCAGGATAGTGTAAACGATTTAGAGCAAAGTGTTGCCAATTTAGCGACTTTGTCGATACAAATGGGCTATTAGTATTTTTATAAGTGTTTAAATTATAATTTAATTTCCCAAGGTTTTCCCAGAAAAAAGAATCTGAGCCCGCTCTTTTTTTTTGGTCAGCTCCTGGTAGAATCAGTTTTAGCAATTTTCTAGCGACTTTTGATATTCTGTCTAGCGGCTCGAATTTGTAGGAGTTGGCAACTCTGCCGATTTAGGAGTCATATTTAGTGTTTTGTGATCGCTAGCTTCCAACATCCTAGTTAGACTGTCCCTAAATTGGCTCCCTTGAAATCGGATGGTGTAATTGAGCCTTAAAGTCTTGTCGCTAAGCACGCCACCCTAGTACGTTTTCGGCTTACGCTATTTTCAAATGTAAGGTTCCTTGTGTAAGTAAATTACCTCAATGACTTGATTTTTCTCTACGATTGAATAGTTAATTTATTATTGTAGCTTTATAAGGAACAGTCATGCTGCTTTAGTCATTTTTGTAGTATTTAGTGAGGCGCCGTCGCTGGCATGTTTTATTTTTAGTTTAATGATTTTTTGTTTGTTGTTTTATACCTGCTCAATATAAAACAACAGTAATGAAAATAATTGTGTTTTGTTTCGTTTTAAATTGCATTTTCTGTTATATTAAATGTTTGTATGGATGTTGAAAAATAAATAAGTATGTTCACGGAAGCAAATTTATTTTCAATGTTATGCGAAAATAATTCTGTTGTCGAAAAGATTTTTTTTTGTTGTCAAAGATGAGTTTTTCTTTATCCATAACGTGTGCACAATAATGTCGACGTAAATAACTTTAAAGTTATGAATAGCGTATTACACGTGCCTCCAGTCTAATTGATGTAGTTCAATCTATGTTTGTGTACTTCTCTGGATAAAATAAAGCATTTTTTAAATAATCCTTGTCTTATTACAACCTGCTTACTCCTTTATAGAAATGCAACAACACACAGCAGTGTGCTCTTTCACCGTTCACATAATTGACAGCTTCTATACGCGCGCAAAGAGCTACGAGTCTTAAATAGACAAGCCGGTCAACAAGGGATGTGTGCGATGCTGAGGGATAACCTCTCGCTTCCGGTCATGGACCAGATCTCCAGCCGCCATAGGGTGTGGCCTGTAGGTGATAGACTTGGGTAGTCTGTCACCTGCTACACATGTTACATAATGGTAATTCATTGCATAGTGCTAAATTCGAAGAGCAAGGCGGATGTAAACAGACACGCGTTTTTTTTTTCCAAAACCTCTCGAATCAGAAGCGAAAGGTAAGCTAAGCTTATTAGGTACCTATGCTGTTTGCTGATAAATTTTGGTTTTGGTAATCGAGTGTTCTTGACGTCCAAAGCAGATTGGAGGTTTTGTGGCAAAGACGGGCGATTTTTGGCCTAAAATTGAGCAGAACCAAAACCGAATAACTACTTGTTCTGTGTGTTTGTCTCTCCAATTCGATGTCCTTAGCCGGATTGCCCATACCGATCTGCTTCGACTTTCGGTACCTCGGGTCGCGTGTCCAAGGGGATGGCAAAATAGACCGAGATGAAACGCATAGAATCAACTCGGAATAAATAAAATGACAGGTCACTGGAACAACTTGGGACCGATGGATACCCCTAAAGTTAAAGAGGAAAATCTAAAAGTCCATTAGAAGACCTGGAATATTGTATGGATCAAAATGTTGGGGGTGTGTAAAAAAGGCGGATGATCTATGATTGCATTTGAGGAGTTAGAGCGCAGAGATGAGATGTAGGTGTGGAGTGACAAGAATGGATTGGATAAAGTGAGAAATGAGTATATTAGAGCAAGTTTGAAAGTGACGCTAGTGACTAAAAAGTAAAAGGGAATCGTTTATCTTGATATATGTATAATGCGGACTACAGTCATTTGAAGAAAAGTGATGAGAAGCATGTTACTGGAAGATGGATGGATTGTGTGAGAATTGATATGAAAGAAAAAGGAGTCGGTGATAGCGTGACGGTTAAAAACGTGAACGCTAACAGAAAAGTATTTTGTCTCAGGCCCCAGAATGGAAGAAAAAATGAGTTGCGATGACCCCAAGTAACATGGGCAGGAAGAAGATGATGATGATGACAAGCTTTTTGGTCATAAATGATGATAAAGATGAATTAGACTACCCACAGTGACGTAAAGTTACCTACCTTACTTTTTTAACACAGTAGTTTCAACCACTTTAACCGGGAAGACATTTCATGCTTAGATTTTTTTAACTAAAATAGGCAGCAACAGCCATGTGGCCGACTACTGGATATTTAAGCAAATTGTTTCTTAAATCCAGAAATATAGTTATTCAAAAAATCAACAGAGCGATCTTGATGCATAGCTCTCCTTTCGTTTGGTACTGCGTTGAATGAAATGTTACGTTGCTAGTTCAGAAACAAGCCGCGAGAGCGCGCCAAAGTGCATCAACACCATGGCGAAAGCGACGTCAAGCGTGTGAATAATTTTTTGTTTTCTACGTGATAATGTTGTTATCCGCTTGTTTGTAAGTTGAAAGACTCGAAATAAACTAACTCACAGTGTCTGCGTGTTGTCTAGTGTAAATACTGAACATCAAAAGTTGGAAGTTTTGTGTGTGAAGTTGTAACGAACTCTCGGATCACTTTGGAGTTCAGGTGTCAACGAGGTAAGAAACTGATGCTTATTCCAATATTACAACTTCTAAAATTAACAGTTTCAATGCTAGCATGAGTT
Source organism: Polia nebulosa (assembly GCA_951329385.1). Lineage (NCBI taxonomy): Eukaryota > Metazoa > Arthropoda > Insecta > Lepidoptera > Noctuidae > Polia > Polia nebulosa. The sequence goes on along the minus strand of OX589591.1, from coordinate 6,953,922 downwards.
ATTACGTCCGAGCAAGTTACGATTAGCCTCAAATAGTATAATCGGTACAACATCAAGTATGCACAGGTAGGTAATAGTTATAAATAATTCACTGTAAGGTTAGGATCTTGTCTTAGGTTGTATTGTAGACATTCGAACAAGTTTTGTTATTGTAACTGGAATGGCACATGATTTTGGTTATTTCGTGGCAGGATGACACTCACAAAAAGTTTTTGTTTACAAACTTATGAAGTACCTACCCACTTACCTACTGACCTCATATTTTTCATGTGTGAGGTTCCTTGAGGATGAGAGATACAGCTCTATTTATATAAACATGCATCATTTTGATGAGAAAAGTTGGAAATTATTGTTTTGTTAGTAAGTTTTTCTCATGATTTGGATGTTGTGAACTCTGAAATAAAGTTATTGCTATACTTTTAATATCCTGCCTCCACACTTAGAAACTTAATTATTACTGGTATACAATGATGCACTTGGTGACAAACTTTTATTCTCTTTATGTTCTATGAGATAACTGGCTTTTGCGACTTTGTAGTATTTATAGTTATGTATATGTATCTATTATGTAATATAAACAGACAACATGTCCTATGTAACTGTGTAATAACCATGACTTAGTTGCAAATAAAGTTTTTCTTACTTACATCTCAGAGCGTTATCAACCTTTTCCCGTAGTGAAGTACCCAGTCCCGGTATGTGGTTCGAATAAATTGTTTTATTTTTTGTTTAAAAAAATCTTGAAAACATTAATATGTTAGTTTGAATCCAAAATCACATAAATAATTATTTTGCTCACTGCAGCTAGAGAAAAACTGATAAAATCTGTATGAAAACAATTTTTTTAAAGAAACAACACACGTTTTTGTCATTAAGTGATCTGATTACCTACTTATTTGTGTGTTTATAAATTATTTCTTTAATTAGTGCCTCAATATCTAAAAACAATATAAAATATAAAGTTTATTCCTTTAAGTTGTTCTCAATATTAGCAAATTTATAATATGACCTACTTTAGTCTCATTTATTCATAAGATTATTCTATTTTAGTTTGTTTACATCTAACTTCATTTCTAAGATGATAATATTTCATTGATAATAATTCTAACTATAATCACTGAGGTGCCATATAAGTTGAACTTCCGTTAAAAATCAGGGCAGGTCAGGTTTCTTTGATAAAAATTACAAATTATTAATGTTATATTTATTTACTTAATTAATACAGAGTTAATCTTTCATTCATGAAATTTTACACAAAATTTCAATGTAAGCTTTAATGTCTAATAAGTTTGATTACAGCTACAAAGTCATCAGTACAAGCAATAAAAACCATTGAATTCCATTTGCAATAGACAGAAAAAAAACCGCCAGATATCCACACGTCCCCTGCAATATCGCACATTGTAAACACGAACGTAAAACAGAAAACAAAACAACAAAAAAAAAAACAGAATGTGTCATCAATACGTCTCTTTTAAAAAAAAAAGCAGGTTTGCAACAATCAATTCCCTTTGTGCGCGACATCAATGGGAGCGGTTACTGTGTACCTATCCTTTGATCTCGCCGCCCTCTGAAGATGCGACAGAGCGCTAATACCGCCGTCCCGCGGAACAACGGCGCAACCGCCGCTTTGATGCTCGCGTGCACGAAAAATACGATATTATAATTTTAGTCGATTTTATCTCCCCTTAATTTGACTCGTCTAAAATAAACTGGTGTATCACATTTTATTCTTTAATTACCTACGTGGACACGGATGAGATGCGTAGAGCGTTACGTGTATTTCGATTTATAACTTTTTCTCATTGTTTTTATGGTTATGGTTTTACTTATTTCTTTATTTTGACTAATTTCGACTCAGAAACTAGTCGAAAGAAACAGAAAAAATATGTGAGTGTACAAACAAGCAAAATTAATATGTCTCACGAAAGTTGAAATAAGAATTTTTAATTATTTTATTCTAATGAAATCCTTTCACTCTGAGAACCTTCTTCCGAAAGCATAGAGTGCACAACAGTAAGTACTAGTTAATCCACATAACAATACCGTAGATAAAACTGAGCTAAGAACTTACACGTGTCTCTCTCTATAAAAACTCTTATCAGATCTATTTCCGTCAGCCTCAACATCATAGGAATACTTTTAATTTAATTATGTACTTCACAAATCCAATGTCCTTATCTCGTTTTACCAACTTCTGTCACTGTTTTGCTCAACGTTCTCTTTGTAACTTAAAGGATTTCTCCGAAATAAACTAATCTGGAGTGAGCTGTAAAAGGAAAGTACATTAAATAGGAGTTTACTAGAATAAAATAAATACTTTCGCAAGAAAAAATACGTAAAATGTTCCGTTAATTCTGCGTGAGTCTGCAATACCGGCACTTGCGACTTTTCAGTAATTGGCTGAATCGAGACAGATCGCTAAAGGGGACAATTCATAGCTTTGTCGCAGAAGTGAGACTTACTGTTCTTTACTGACTCGCCAACGAGAAGTAGTGGGCTCAAAGTGACTAGGAAGTATTTAAAAGGTCTTTTTTGGTTGTCTGAGCTCTTGATAGCGTTCTTTCTTCTATTTGTTCGTTATTTAAAGCCTTCTCTGTGTTTAAACATTGGCTTATTGCTCTGCCTTCTACCATTCGGAGCAGAAATTATAAACGCGAAGCTTTTCGAAAGAATGTCTACTATTTCCACGACTCACGTTGAAAAACTATTTTTGGTTCAATGAGAAATGCATTCAGATTACTCACACACCACACAACACATGAAAGAAAAACCTGAGATCAAAAAAATCTCAGAACTGCGCTCTAATAAAAACAAACATTATTTTCAATCCTCAGTTAAAAGAAAAAGTTTGTGCAATTGGTGTACAATCCAATGATTTCATCCAATCTTGTAACATAAAAGTTAGTAAGAAGTCTGCATGCGGGCTACCCGGCCTGATCCACCAAGTTTACAACTTTTTCTGATGGCCAAGATAAATATCGGAGCGGGATCGTGATTTGAAAGGATTCAGCGCTCTGCAACTGTGAGCGGAATTAGAATTGCTTACCCACAGCTATATTCTTTTAAGTAGGTTATTAAGGCGATCTAATAACTAGTTAAGTAATTTTACCGACCAGTTAATTGACCTAAATGCCCTGCACTTCAATTGAGCTTAGTTACTAAAGACTCTGAGAAAGAAAACTACTTATAAATGAAACATCAAATAAAATAGCAGAAGCAAAGTCTCAATATAAAGTCCCGAGTTTGGTCCCGAGTGCGGCAGCTCTATAGAGCTCCACAGACGTAATATTCATTTCGCTATGCACACGTAATATCAAATCGAATCGCCACGCTATCTCGTCCACTTTGTGCGTCGCCGTGACTGGCGCCCAACCAGGGACGCAACGCAAATTGGCGGCGAACAATTAATGGCCACCTGGCTCCGTTGCTAATCGACCGATAGAATTAAATGAACGGACTGCACTAATTGCCCGGTAAGACAAAGGGGCAAACACTCGCCTTTGAGCTGCCGATGTCTAGTGTCACTTGAGGCGTAGACCGCTGCGTCGACAGACGGCCCTCTGCCCGCTTGTGTACTGTTGATATTGAACTGAGACGCCGCTTTGGATGCGTCAGTTGTGCACATACGTATGTAAGGGCTCAATAATAGGAACACTGGACAGTAGACGTAACCAGAAACAGGAGTGTGTTGTTGTTTGGCGACACTTGAAAGACGTATCCGGTGTCTTGTGTGATACACACTTGCAGTAAATTCGGAACTTCAAGGAGGAGGGCGCTCTTGAAGTTAATACTGTAACAGGGAAATTGGATTACATGAAAGCTAGCAAAATAATTGTTCTACTTAGGTACGTGTAGTTCCATCATCTATGAGACAGGGGTATAACAGACTCTTATAACATTCCCAAAACGTACAAGAAAATTGCAAACATCCAAGAAACAACAAAAACAAACCTACATGGCGAAACCAATTACATTTTTCAAACCCACAACAAATCAACACAATTTACTTTAGAAATAGCTCTGTCTCAACAATGTGCAGTATGCAACACAATCGAAACTCCCTGGCCGATGGTGCCGACTGCTCAGCCGGAGCATCTTCGACAGAACACGCCAATTACACGGCATTAGTTCGAGGGCGTTTGTATCTAGCGTGCAGCCGTGCCCAATAAGGAGCTGTGTGCCTACGTGCCATTGTTGCAGTTAACTAGGAATTAAAAATAGCTGTCTCTCTTATTGTTGAAACCGAAATATTAGATTGAAAAGAACGACGGAAATGAAGAAAGTATGCTTAAAGACGACACCGACAGTGAGGAAACACTGCATTTGACTGATAATGATAAAGTTCTGATCAAGAAGAAACCATTTCAGAATCATGGCAAAATAACCGAGTGTAAAATAATCCATAAAATATGCATCAATGAATCCAAAAAGTTACAAGCTAGAAAATTCTAATACGCGCCAAAGACTTTATTTATTAAAATGAACAGCAAGTTTTTAATTAAATACCTTTGACCGATATTCTAGCCTTCTCTCTTTGACTTTGTTCTACGTAAATATGTGAATAAGGAACATACACACTTTGACGTTTGTAGAGCACAGCGTCCTGATAATTTCATCTTTGTGATGGCTATCTCAACTTTGCTTTGGAGTGGCTTTAATACTATTGAAGAGAGTAGGAATATTTTTGGAAGAATGGAGGCCTTGCATTCCTTAAATACAAAATCTTCTTGATATTTGTCAACGCGAGAACCCAGATGAGTTTCACGTGGTGTGACCATGGGCATGTTATAGCTACACTGCAACTGCTTGGACACTGTCCATGATAACTTCTTGCCCCCTTTAAGTTACTTTCGTCAAATAATCCGACAAGATACTGAGTAGAGGTAAAATTACTACTACGGAAGTATGAAATGAAGCAATTCATGTGTTGTTTTACGGTTCAGAAGTTTATATCGTCATTAACTTCACAAAACGCATGCAAATAAAACCTCATTGCAAAGCGTTCTCGTACAATGTAAATAGAGACGGTTTTTATGAACACGTGTAGTGTAGTAGCTCTCTGTTATTTGATAGTGGTGTCTGACAGACGGTGACGGAGCGACATGGCGGTTACACAACGCCTCATTAACTGAATCAGCTTTGACAAATAACGTTTCCCAATTAGCTGCAATGGACGATCAAAGTCAAAAGTTTGGTCCTTTGAACATTCCTTTGTTAATCTAATTGAATTAATGGATCGGGTTTACAGATCAGATGATTTAAGTGCCGGTGGCAATCAATGAATTAAAACTTATGATCGTTCGCCAACAACACAACATGTCTTGCTCTCTGCATTATGTCAGTACTTATATTTTATGTGAATTCTATCCAGAAGATTTTCTTGCTCATCGCCTTCGAGGGGATTACGGCGAGAAATAAGTCAGGTTGACTCTATCAGATGGAGTTTATCTCATTGCTACACAGGATTCTTTGAGCACGCTAGTTGATAAATTAACAGTTTCTCGTCTAGTTTTGTAACTTACGCTTTTCATGGAAGTGCAAAAAGGAAATTATATTTTCGGGTTACATTTTGTTACTGCGATAATTGTAAAAAGCTGTGTACTGTGAAGTTATCAGGTTTAGTAACATTCACAGTCGGTTGGAAAGTAAAAGAGGTGTAGTAAGTCCGTGTATGACACGGTGGCAGTGGAATCAGTGCGCTTAGCGTGAGGCCGCGGGCGTGGAGTGGCTCGTTATCGCACTCTAGCCGTGTATGGGCCGCCGCCGCGCCGCCGAGCTCCGAGGTAACGATACCCTGGAGTGCCGGTCACCGTACCAACGTAGTTACTCGCACCTCAACTAGACAGTTTTCGACAACTCCGACCAAAATAGAATCGTGGAATGCGAACGTACGCGGAAATTTCTTTATTGCCCGCTTTGGACGCTTTGGTGCAACTAGATTGAGGAATTTTTGGAGGAAAGTACTGTTTATGAACCGCAGTAAGTTTATTTTGGATCGCTACGGGATAAAATTGGCTTATATTGTTGAAGAAACATCCGTTATAGATTGTTGTAGTAACTACACAAACACTATTCGCTGTGTAAAAGCATTTGCTATTTTGTTATTTCAGATCATAACAACGTTTGTTTTGCTATCTAAATTACAAACTTTCCGTTTCTTTATGAAGACCACTTCAGTTCCTTTGATCTTTTTGCTCACGTTTCATACTCTACGATATTTTTACTCAAGTAATTTGGATGATGGGACTTGCCACCTTAGAACTGCAAGTGACAGAAATGCTGCGCCATTACGTCACGTAGCTGAAGAAAATCTTGTGAAAATATATCGTAAATTAATTAAACGAGGATGGAATTGCCAAATGTAACAGCTTTTGATATACATCTCTTTAACTGCTGCTTGATCTTTTCGCAAGAACAAGCGTGTAAAAGAAGATGTTAGTAATAAACAAGATCAATCAAAGTAGCAAACTTGTACTACATTTATAATTTGGCAGAATATTTGGTGTGACGCAACGTTTCGCCTTTGATAGAAACTCGGATATATTAATGAGAGCTTCAGAAATGTCACAAAACTCGTGGAAAGGAAGATAAATCGACACTTCACACGTTCAGAAGTTTGAAGTTCACAAGTTGGCATTGATGCGAGGCACGCCGCCATCCGCGCACAACGAGCTACGAGCCCGTCGCCACACTCTATGAGAAGATACGCAGAATTACACTGGATAACATCTTAAGATGTATTTTATTTTGCTTTGATCTGTGTGATGTGTGGTTTTTACCAAATGATTAGTTCAATGAGATTAAACAAAAACTGGATTGTTGGATCAATTTATTTGTCTTTCATCTTCACATCTAGTTTTTTTTCGTGCAATTTTCTGTAATCATTGATGGCAATACGTATGTATGATAAATGATGAAGATCATACAGATTTCATTCATGATCAAGAGAATTCGCAAATTATGAATGAGGCAAGGAATTTCCCATAGGTACTTTTTTGACAAAGACGTCGTTGCTACGGTATATTCAAATATTGATGTCTTTCGTATGTGAGTAATTCTTAATGAAAACGCCCGAGCTCTAAAAATAAAGATGGTGCTTTCATGTTTTGCCCTTATATTGATTTGCTATACTTGGAGGCAATTTGCGTCTGGCTATTGTCATGTTCGTTAAGTTATAAGAAGAATGATAAAGCACAACTTCATCAGAATATGCTACGCTTTTTATACTGCTTAAATATTATTTCCTTAACAAAAACGTTATAAAAAGGTGTCAAGGCGGTCGCAGGAAGCGTTCAAAGAAGAAGTGAGTCGAATCTATGGTTTGATTAATTGATAACAGTAGCTCAGACGTCGCGCTCTAGTGTTAGTAGCTCGCGGTCTGTTGTAGGTAGCGGACGTAGAACAGGCGAGTAGCAGAAGAACAGCTTGGTAAAAACACTTAGTTTTACTGGTTAGCCGATGGTGGCTTAAGGAAAAATGTTTTTTTTTTAAATGGATTATGAACATTGTCCACGTCTGGTGACTAATTTATTCCGGAAGTCTATGCTCACTATATTATGGTTTCAACATTTTTTGGTGTAGACGGAAATTGATAATCCGAGTAAAATAACAGCCAGCAGAAGTCTCTTACAACTGCTCTTTGTATTATCTCAAGGAATATAGTAAACAGGAACTCAATGATAAACAGGATGATCTTGTTTCAAGCGGTCTATGTTCGCCGAGGAAGAGGAGTGCTTATTAAAATTGTAATAGGTTAATAAGACTAAATACGTATAATATTTTTGAAAGGCATTACATCCGGCTCGAAGGACCATTTATGTTCGCCTGTTTTCGACCTTTACGGAGAGAGAAATGAAAGCAACGAAGCATTCAAAACAGATCAACAGACAAGTCTGTGCTTATACATATAGAAAATAATTCACTCGCGATGACACTAAAAAGTTCCGAATGAGACATGAGCTTCCCTCGATATTTGATTAATCGAGTATGCAGTTGTCACTAGTGTTAGCGTCAAAAACCCAAACGTGGCTTTACCTTACCACACAAGACGTAAATGACACAATATAGCCTCTTTTATTACGATACATTTGCTTAATTAAAACACAAAGTTATAAAAGCAAATTAATTTACTGTAGTGATCTGACTTGCGGTTCATAGCTCTCGTGAAAGTCGTGGGGCGGGGAGGGTGTGGGAGTGTCGGCTCGGTCAAAGGGTCCTTTGATGTTTGCCGCCGGCTTAATGCACCGCCCGCGGCCCCCGCGCCTCTCATCATTAGCAATTTCCCTGTAATTTATTATCTTTACCGCTATTTATTTGTACAATTTCATGGGTGCATGACGTTTCGCACCTCGGGCCATGACCGATGCGCTTCACACTAATTATATTGAGTCGTTACACTGGATCTGGGATGCATTTTTTTTCAGTTTCTCGATAAAAACTGTTTGCTTTTTATTGCAGGTATTTCTTGTATAAAGGACGAATAAATAAAGAAAACAGAATAATTTTAGTGTTTTTAAATTTAATGATAACTTACCTTTTGTTTTTATCTGATATTTTATATCTCTATATAGAAGCTTAGTTGCCTAATTAGAAGATAAATAAAATGTTCAACTTACAGCAATATTTTACTTGCATACTAAGTGAGAATAAGTAACCGCAAAAAAATAACGAATTCTAGACGAAGTCAAAAGTCAGAGATGTTGTGAATGAAATTCAAAATAACACACCAAAAATTATCTGGCAACCAGGGATGCCAACTAGTGCAATGTTTTGAGAAAAATATTTGGGAGTGTATTTTCCGGCCCTGAACTAAAGCTTGAAAAAAGCATATCTAAGGACCATTTTGTCTATCTTTCACCGTGACCAATTAATACAATAAATATTTATTTATTTAGTACATGGAAGACTTACAGCTAATAAAAGCAAATAAAAAAGGAAACCATAGTCACCAGAAAGCCAATTAACAAAAAAAAAAAATAAAAAAAAAAAAAATATTACACTTAGACTATTGTAGAAACAGATTTTAAGATAAGCTTGGGAATACAGCTGCATTTCGACCAGATTATACGATAGGGTCCTCTTCATCTCCTGATGAAGTGTCTATGCCCCAAAGCAAACATAAGCTTGCTCACTTATAACTTCCATTCGTCTAACCCTATGCTCCAGCCCTGCGCAGCACATACGTGAGTGCCAAAAAATCCAAAGCGCGGCACGTGCCTCTGTCGCCACTTGCGGCGAGAGAGGGCGCGGACTCATTAGCGACTCGCGACGTTTGAGCGTATGAGCGACCTCCCGCGACAACGCGACACAAACATCCGCTTTTTGACGCAGTAACAGACGAACAGCCCTACTAATATCATTAAATACTACTTACTTCTTTTTGTCAGACAGGAAAATCTGGTTTGTTAAAATATGTACCTACTAAAAATATCCTGAGTATACACAGCACATTTTATTCATGAGAGATATCTATTGGTGCCGATTCTCTTGTTCAATAACCAAACTTAAATTAGAGAATCGCTATCTTTTACTAAAAAGTAGTGCGAGAAAAGGGTGGCTATAGCTATGAACTAAGTTACAGATATCAAACTAGTTTACGCCTTGCGCTTCACCGTGTTTTTAGTCGACATGTTTTTACGTGAACCTTTAATTTGTATAGAAATATTAGTTCAAGTAACACTTGACAGCTTTAATTTACGTCCGTCTCTTTCTTGTTTTATTAGAGAGAAAAACATAGCAATAGCCTAAATTAAGTTTAGTTTGTGCACAACAAAATCGGCACCATTGTCTGTTTATTTCCGAATGCATCAATAACGTAGGTGTTATACAGCTGTATTACAGAACGTTTCGCAAAACCACCAATGCATTATTGCCATGCATTGCCGAGTCTGCAAACGTACCGTGCGTTTAGCGCGCAAATTATTTCCAACTCGTTTGGCACTCGCAAAATATATGTCACTATTTACAGAAAGTGTTAATGTAATTAACAAAACGTGAAATCAATCAAAGCTGGTGTAAGGCGGCGACTCGCGCGAGATCAAAGCGGAGACACAAAGGCGCCGCGGTACGGTCGGCAGCGCGGCCCGCTGGCCACTCCACATAGGGTTGCCAGTCGTCGTTTTTGAATAAATTAATGACTTTATTGAGGTTCGATGTGTTTTGAAGGCGTATCGAACTGTAGTATCCTCTGTACCCTTGATGGCATTAAACCGACGTGTCAAACAGTAGCATGCATGCTTAAATATCTAATCAATTTACCCTTATACAAAGATTAAGTACTGTCGTAGTGTCTTGCTCGACATACATAGACCTTTTTTAATTTGCACTACAAAACGTTACGATTCTTCACTTGACCCGGTTCTGCCGCTGTCATCATTATCACACACACATTAACACAGTAAGTGCATAATTTAATTGTCTAATCAATATCGACCTCCAGAAAGAATTTGCTCGTATTGAGTCCTAAAAAACTGATTTCAATAAAATTAAGTCAGCCCTAGCTCGCCGCAATCTGCTGACCTTACCCGCTATGCGATTGCACGTGCCAACTAATCAACATGTGCTCAAGAACTCGTGTCGGACCGGTGAGCTCCTTTTTCTCTTAGCTTTTGTCTTTGACAACATTTTTAATACATTTAACTACCTTCCATCCCTTTGACGTACGCCAACGTAAGCTGAGTCATATTTACAGCTATGATATAAGCTCTAAAAGCATGTTTATTATTAAAGCACATTTTATAATTGTTCTTAGAGTCACCCCTATTGTGATGTGAGGAAATGTAGTCAATATTTGCCGAAATTATTCGCTAATTTGACGTTCAGAACTGACGGCTTTTACATGAGCGATTCAGAATTTGGAAACTGCAAACGCAGCGCAAATTTTAGGCAAAGGGTCCTTTTTAATGAAGATTTCATAATTGGACAGGCCGTTGAAAAGTAAAAAAAACAAAGTACAAATTACCTAATTAAATAACATATTAACGCTAAACCAAACCAATAAGCAGTCCGTAAAGCCTCGTCAAAGTAAAACACACAGATATGAGAACAGAAATGAGTTTATGACACAAACGAGGTTCGTCACCGCACCGCAATCTGTGGCTTCGTCAAAGGCTTGTAGACGTAGATCACGATTGTCGACAGATGTTTGCAGAGCGGGGGCCGGGGCAAAGCGACCGCTCACACGAAGACTTATGATATTTGAGTTGGGCGAGCCGAGCAGTCGCCGAGCACTGAGAAGTAAGTACATGCGATCACGAAGACTCAAACTCGATACATAAGGATGTGGAGCTGAGATGCATTAACTGTTACATGATTTGTTTCATTTGAAGACAGAAGATGAAAACAGTGAATATAAGAGGATATAAATCCATTAAGATAAGAAATGTCTGGTCGGAAGTCTTTAATTAAAGAGTTGAAGAAGGTGCAGAAAATTTCATAGTGCGGATCTGTAGGAAAATTGTGTGGTTATTGTGTGGAAATCGGTTGTCGTGGTATGGGCATGTGATGCGGAGGAATGAAGAAAATCTCGTGAGGAAAGTCTTGTGTATGAATTTGGAAGGCTATAAGAGTAGGGGAAGGCCAAAGAAACGATGGATGGATTGTGTGAAAGAGGATATAGGTAAAAAGGGGGTAACTACAGAGATGACGACTAATAGAGGAGTATGGAAGAAAAAGACATGTTGCGCCGACCTCAAATAAATTAGGATAAGGGTAGGAGAATGATGATGGGTCTGAAATTTATGAAACTGCAGTAGAACGATAAATTAGTGTAATACGAATTTTACATGCAGGTAATTAATCAATTCCATGAGTTTGTGATTAGTTATCGCAAATCGCAGAAAACACGGTTAAAGTTAAGGGTTTCCGCTATATACCAGGCGGCAAATCAAACTAATTCCGATTGAGTCTCCAAGATTATATTCCAAGAAGTGAATATTAATTGCCTTCGGGTTCTATTTACTGGGATAGCGACGAGACATGACTTCATGGTTCTCGGAAATTTTACTGCTATATCAGTGACGTAATTGCTATTTAAATATACATATTTGTGTATATTTATATTGCTTATTTGTATAGATTTTCACGAATTTTGAGCAGAAGGCTAATATGAAGATTTTAAATTACAGCTCATCGGCTTTAATAATTCTCTTTACACTAAATTTTTTATCGTTTCGGACAAGTCGTTTCGCTATCTCAGCCATAAAATAATTGAATTATGCATCGCAACATATCATGAATTCTTCATTAAACAGCTCTTTGTAAAGTAAAACAATAACATTATAAAGATTTAGATAAAGATCTCGTAATACATATAAAGGGTTGAGTACGCGTCACCGCTCAAAGCTCGCCACAATATTTATCGGCGGCGCTGTATCAATGCGGCACAAAGCGACGCCGGAAGCCCACCTCGCCGCGTCGCGACAACACGAAACCGCGCTAAATATACGCGGCAGCGGATTTTCAGCGAATAAATTAGGTTACTTCTAGGCAAGCGTGCCCCATCTTCGACCACATCATCGCTTACCATCAGGTAAGATAGTGGTTAAACGCGTGCCTATCAAAAATATAAAAAAATCTGCCAATCGATACGGTGACGCTTGGTGGCCTATGTCCAGCCGTGGACGTCTTTGGAGTGAAATGTTTCTGGGGGAGACAATTTACCATACTTCTTTATGGCACTTTTGAAAATAATAATTATCAGCTTAAAAATTTGGAGCTGATATTTAAAACCCACTTCAACCCTTGACCAATACCAATCCTGTACAACGTCTCTCCTGCAAATGTGTTAGAAAGCCCGCTAACGAGACTTTAAAATTGATAGGACATGGATGTGGAATTGGGACTAGAAAATAATTGACAAGTTCTAAAAGGAGAAAAAAGGAATGAAATCGATAATGTCGAAAGTAGGATTTTCCGAGAAATCACAGATCCTAAACTTTTGTTTTGGCTTCCTCCTTCCATTCTGAATTAGCTTCTACATATAGTTACAAATGGGAATATGCATGAAAAAAATATTTTTTTATCTAACCGGTTTATCGATGAATATACTAATAAAGAGTACGAACAGTGAAAGCAGAATTAAAATTAATGGAAAATTAAACGAGATATAACAATTTTAAACAAATATATCTGTCCTTCTCGAAAACGCTGTTTTCTATGGCAGTTGTATGGGCGTCATGTCCTTTGACGTCAAAGAACACGTCGGACTTCTCTTTCTAACTATCAACTACTTCATCGCTGATGATGATATTGTGAAAATTCCTTAATATTTGTTCACTATAGTTAATAAGTCTTCAATTCAACAAATAAAAAGATATCATGCATATTCTCTATTATGTTTTCGTAAATAAGACTAGAAGTACTTCAATTAGTAAAACGTTCAGCGCCTCCTGATCCAGTACCTTATACGATTTAATTTTTGCTTCGCTCCCAAGCATTGTTTCAGCAGTCGCTCGCGCGCGTCACTTGGCGCGGCCGTTATCTGGCCCATTGTTGACTGCCTCTATCACTGGATTCCTTTTTACACAGAGCCTTTGACGCCGCTCTTTGTTTGCCACAGGATCAGAATGAGACGCCGAAGCCTGAACCGATGCGTAACATCCATTGGGTGTCTCTATACTTTTGATTGTCGTAGTTTTTTCTACAATTTTAATATTTCCCGTCTCATGAGAATACTGAAAGATCGTTTTCTTTTATGAAGTCTTGTTTCATTTGCACTGTCTACGACTGCTTTCTTTTCTCGGTAGTAGACGTCTTCAATCTGAAGACGAAGAAATATTTTTGGTTGTTACTGATTCTTATGGCTCATTGACCAATCTTTTAATTTGGTCATAACCTGTCAGGTACCGCGGCGTTTAATATTTAATATGTTTTTAATAATAATAATTAATATTAGTACTTAATTATAATTTTAAATAATAATTTTTTTTTCGTCCTGCCTCACTGGTACGGCGTTAAGCGGTGACGTGAGAGTTTTCGGGTATTTTTGAGCGTAACAGCTATGTCTCATAGTCAGGACCATAAACTAAAACGTGATTTCACAACATCGCTGTTTCCCGTTGACAATGCAATTTTAGTTAATTCGATAGTAGTTGCGCCCGCGATGTGGCACAGGCTGGCCGCCAACCGCGCGAGGTGCCTGCCCCGCTCGCCCGCCGAATATTAAACTAATTATGAACAAACCGACCAAGCCACAACACAAATTAAGCGTTGCACTCCATTAGCCCAACGAAATATTCTTACATAATAATACTACGCTGGTAAATAAAAAAGAGAAGTTTTGTTTTACGTTCTATGACTAATTTAAACATTTTAGTTCGCCTTGATTTTATTTTAGCCTTTGTACTGTAGCACATTTCGATTGGGTTGTTGAAAACAATGTAAGCTTACTTCGACCCCAACCCTTGTTAAATCAACATCAACTCACATTCCGTGTGAAATATTGCACTCAATGTTTTCCAATTTTTTAAATTGTTTCCCAAACTTGAGCTTTCGGAATGGGATTTTAAAAGGAGTCCTCCTCCCTCAACCCCTTCCTATAAGGAGTTTTTAATAAAAAAAATGATGAAAGCCGAGGTCGGGGAGTCACGGGTGGAGGGCACTCGACGGCTCAATACAGGCGATAGGTATCAAAGGAGGCCGATTTAATACGAAGGAATGATTTAATTACAAAGTCGCAACACGATCCGCTCTCTACTCGACGACACGACTCGCGCACCGACGACGTTGAGTTAAGATCCTTGTATATATTATGATTATGAGCTTTTGAAGACTTGACGAACGACTGCAATGTTTGTGCTGGAAAAAAATGTTTTAATTATAACTACATTAAAAAAAAACAACCGACTTCCAAAAAAGAAAATACACTAAAAATTAAAAAATAACTTTAATTTCGGAAGTCGGTGTTTGTATTTTATTTCTTCGTTATTTGACGCCGACTGCCGAAATTAAAGTTATATTTTAATTTTTAGTGTATTTTCTTTTTTGGAAGTCGGTTGTTTTTTTTTTTGTAAAAAGGTTTTTTATTTTTCATTTTTAGTTGTTATACCCTAGAACAAAATAAATTCCACACACACTCGTAATTGGAGGTTAAACATACTCGTAATTGGAGAAAACAAAAAAAGGAAGTCATCTAGGTATACGTATTTTTCGTTTTTGTTCAGATTCTCAAAAAGCCCTGAAGCAATTTCGATAAAATTTATATGGGACCACCTCGGGAGTATATTCTTTCGGATAAAGAAAAGAATTTCGAAAATCTGTCCACAACTGACGGAGAAATCGGCGGACATACATACAGTCGAACATAGAACCTCCTCCTTTTTCGAAAGTCGGTTAAAAATTAAATCATAAACCAAACTTCTCGAACAAACTCGGCTATGGATATTATTTCAATCTCAGCTAGTTTATTCGCGTTGTGTTCGCTTACTTCCAAAAAGCTGATGGATCTTTCATATTTAGGTTTTTTATTTACAAAAACACTGCTTTAAAGTACTATTTGCTACGTAGCATTGCACTTTTTCTTTTACGTACATTATTCTCAACACAGCGTCTCAGTCATAAGTTTATTTCATCTTAAATTATTTTCCTGAAGATTCGCTGAAAAGTCGTTTCGTGTACATGTACCTTAAAAGAAAAAGCCTGAAGTTCAAAGGGAGATATAAATGAGAATGTTCACTCCTTTATGTAAGGACCTGCTGAATTTTTTATAGATGCCTCCGCCGTTTGGTGTGTAGAGTGCCTAATGAGTTGTCTTTGACGACTTAAAAACTTTGTACGTTGAAATTTATTTCGTCTTTGGGCCCACACACGGAAAAAATGCAACATTTCATTCTGAGTACAGGATCCAAACGAGTACCTAAGTATAAAGACGATTTAATGAGACGCATTTTAATAATTAAGTCAAAATATTTTACCTGTAAAGAACAAAAACTAGGAATTAATAAAGCCAGGACGACGCTTTGTCTACGTTTCAAACCAATTGTCTGTATTAAAAGGATTCCACTACTCTGGTAACACCGATATTGTCGCTTTAGGGCTGCTGGATTCTGTCTTCTTGTCTCATAAGCTAAAATAATTTGTTTGGGATATCTTTGCTTCTGGGTATATTATGTTTTCAGAGATGTTAGACAAAATATCTCTCGTATTTCAACATATTATTTTAAATAATCTAATCTAATAAACATTTTAAGTTACGCATGTGATGATCATTGCTAACCGAAATAATGTTTGACATTATTGCAAGCCAATTCAATCTATAACTCTTCTCTTCATTGAAATTCTACGTTAAAATATCTTATTAATTACACGTTTATGATTATAATCCAATTAAGCTCACAAAATTATGGCAACCCTGAATCAGTTGTTCAGCGTCGGCTTGCTTCAAAGGGGAATTTATTATTTAAAGTGAAAGTTATTGAGTTTCGCTAAGGTTAAGTGAGCCTTTTGACTCGCCCGTCTATGAAATGGAAGTGGTATGAGGAAATGGTGTCGGCTACCTCTTTGCATGCTTTTTAATGTCTATGAATTATCATCGCTGAGTTATTTTTTTTACTTCGGCGTACAACACGTGAATATACAAATTTATCACTCGTAAAATCATCATCAGCCTTTTAATGTCCCCACTGCTGGGGCACAGACCTCATCTCTGTGAGAGGGTGTGGGCCGTAATCCACCACGCGGGCCCAATGCGGATTGGTGGATGACACATGTCTTCGAATTTTTGGTTCTAGGACATGCCGGTTTCCTCACGATGTTTTCCTTCACCGTTTTGAGAGTAGTGATGATGAAATAATTTACACAAAGTAAAGCGCCTGCCTGGGTTTGAACTCACGACCTACAACTTGTAAGTCGCGGCCAATACCACTGGGCCACCACTGCTCTCTCACTCGTAAAATGTCAGTGGATATATTCATCCGATCAGCACCAGGCCCGAGAGTCGACGGCGCGTAGTGTTCCACGCGCGCCTCAAAGAATTGTCAGCATTCATGACGGGGCCCGTCATGGCCGATGCCTGCCCAGGGGTTGAGGATAAATTCGAAAGAGTTACCTCGCCCCTGAGCATTCAGGGCAGGGAAGGAACAGGGGTGGGTTTTAGTCAGTAAGAGTCTGACACGCCCTCCCGCTCCACCCTAGAGCGGGAGATGTCATTGGATGATTTCCCATCCCAAATAAAAAATAAAAAATGGGTATATTCAGCCCTAGTGGCGTCTTGATACCGGGCCCGTCCATGAATTACGTGTGGTGAAATTGGCGAATTTTTGACTCCCCTCAGTGAGATGTCGTGAGATTTATTTAGTTCACCAAATTTCAAGTTCATAGGTCAATGGGAAGTTAAAAAAAATCTTCGTAACAAAATTTCGTGACAGACGACGGACGGATAGACAGACAGACGGACACGTGAGTTACAACAATAGGGCTCCGTTTGGATCCTTCGGGTACGGAACCCTAAAAAACAAGCTTAGTTATTTTTATTTAGGACTAGTTAAATTTTATTCAATTTAACCCTTAAAAAAAATACGTGATATTGCCGAGACCTCCCTTCTCTCCCAAACCTGAGGTTACGTGAGATTCAGCTTGAATCCCTCCTTTCCCCCTAAACGTCTCTCGTAATTAATGGACGCCCCCATACCATGAGCCCATAGTAAGTATTTAATTTTTCAATAGTTCTAGGTAGTATTTTCTCGATAGGCGACGCGACAGTGCGGGTGGTTGCCCCAAGGCATATTTTTAAATAATCCATTTTCAAAGAACCGCCTGTCATAAGTAAATGACAGGGCAGTAGAACACAGGGCTTTGTAGCAACTGAATACGTTACAAACTTAATGAATACTTGTTTTCGTTTGATCTATTTCTTTTCATGTTGTTTTCTTGGAATTTTTGTAAAGGGAAAATATTATTGGGGAAAACTGTTCCTAGTGCTTACGTCATGGGCGTTATGAATTAGCTGTTCGCGTTGTTGCTTTCCAATCAATAATTAAAATCGCTTTTAGCTCGAGGAGCTCGTGGCTAAAGTAATAACAGCCGCACGGGTCGATCCATCCGGTTAAGCTGCGCTTGCCGGGGTTGTTCCATGGATGGGTGACCACCTTTACATACCGAGGCTCCTCCATGCCTCAGAAAGCACGTTAAGCCGTTGGTCCCGGCTGTCAATCGTGGATTTTTGACAGTCGTTACGGGTCGTCAGAAGCTCGAAAGTCTGACAACCAGTCTTACCAAGGGGTGTCGTATTACCCAGTAACTGGGTTGTGGAGGTCAGATAGACAGTCGCTCCATGTAAAATAATGGTATTCAGCTGCATCCGGTTAGACTGGAAGCCGACCCCAAGGTAGTTGGGCAAAGGCTAGGCAGATTGAGTTAAAATCGCTATTAAATGAAATTTAAAAAAGAAATATTTTACCGGTCGTTTGTCCTCTTGTTTTTTTTTTTATTCTTTAATTAAAAGATCTAATATTTTAAACCCTGTTTCTCAATGTATACGTAAGAAAGTAATCCCAATGTATTTTCTGGGGCAAACGTATCAACGAAGGTTCTGTATCTCCCAGTTGATTACCCCCACCTGCCGTTAACTAGACAAAGTTGGATTAGTTTTGGCTCATCATACCTGCCAGACTCGAGCCGGTCTTCAATAACTTTGATAATATCCACTGGAGAATTGTCAATGTACCACTACCAACATAATAATAAGGTATTTGACAAGCTCTTTGTGTAATCGAAACATGTACCCACCGATGTTTATGAGCGTTTAAATTAATTTCAGTAATTTAATTTAAATATCTGTTTGTACTGCAATAATATTCGTTTTTTACTTTACCACAAAGTGCAAAAATAATGAGTAAGGACTAATAGCTTGCTGATGATTGGTTTTGTTTATTAACCGACTTCGAAAAAGAAGGAGGTTCTATGTCCGGCTGTATGTATGTTTTTTTTTTATGTATGTCCACCGATTTCTCTGTCATTTGTGGACCGATTTTCAAAATTATTTTTTTATCCGAAAGAATATACTCCCGAGGTGGTCCCATATAAATTTTATAAAAATTTTCTTCAGCGGTTTTTGAAAAACTGAACAAAAACGAAAAATACTACCTAGATGACGCTTCGCTCTCAGTTAGAATTGATGCCAAATGTAAGTATTTCAGAAATCATTACATTTGGCATCAATTCTAACTGAGAGAGATGTATTGATGATTTTAATGATTATAATTCTCTAGACACATACTTGCTACGGCCGCGAATCAAATTTTGACAAAGATACAACCTGACACTGACCTGCAAATTGCACAAAAAACTTAAGAAAATTTGAATTTCGCGGGCTACCCTGGAGCTTCCACCTTAAATCCATATGATAGATTATTTTACTAAAAGGAAACATTCCTTAATTTTTAAAAAGAAACAAAACTGCATTTACAGATTTCTCGACAAGCTTACCTAAACCGAGAAAAGAACCAGCTAGAAATTTAAAAAAATAATCACTACCTATTTTATTGTACCAATATCGATGGGATAATTTTTAGGATAAATTCTCTCTGATAAAATTTGGTCTTAGATCATGAAATCCAGCATTAATTTTAATTTATCATCCATTCTAATATGAAGGACACGTAACGTTTTATTTTTAAACTTTTCGTCAGGACGCCTCGTCTCAGAAGGAAATGTGTGCAGAATTATTATTTAATAATAGGGATGTTTACTGGGTACGAAAATAATAATTCTATTTAGTCTGAAAGTTAGATTATCAAAAAAAAAAAATATGGACACGTGTTTTTTGCTTTACTTAGGTAAAGCAAAGAACACGTGTCCATATTTTTTTTATTTTTATTGATTAGTCAATAAAAAATGCTAAAGATACAGGTGAAACTAAATAAAGCTTGTAAAAACGCGTCAAAGTTCAGGAGTGGGGGCTCGTTACGTCACTTAGTGGTATAAAGTGTCGCACACCGTGACATCACGCGAAATTTCAACGCACTGTATCGTCCTCATGTTTTGTTTACGTGACACGAAAAAATACGCATTCAATATTTTTTGTTAGTCTACTACAGACTAATAAGATATTTTTTAGGAAACTATCAAACTACCCTATTATACGATTTCCTTATTTAAGTCTTCAACAAGGTACTTAGAGATAAATTAGCAAGGTTGTACTTCATAACATTTCTTTAGACGTTAGAGTTATAAGAAATTTGACGTGTCTTTTACTTGTTGAAAGTGAACAGTTCTAGTCTAGGTAACGTTGATTAAAACCCTTGTGTACTAAACATTAGATTTCATGTATATCTTGCCAGACGAGTGTAAAACCTAATGTTTCTTGGAGAAATTTTATCTACATAGTTATATCATTGACTGTATCGACTAGTGAAATAAAATAGAGAGTATTTTTTTATTTTACTTATAGCTGGTTCGATTCCCGGTTTAGGTAAGCTTGTCGAGAAATCTGTGAATGCAGTTTTGTTTCTTTTTAAAAATAAAGGAATGTTTCCTTCAAGAAAAATAATCTATCTTAAGGCGCTATTAGCTGCCAATGACCTTGAGTGGTTAGCTTGCGTGTTCTGCGCTGAGCTCACATAACGCGTCGTATGTCCACCCAGTAATAGGACTCGCCCATCAAGGAGCGCTGTGCGAAATTAGACGCATTATTAATTAATTACACATAAAACAACAGGTATTAAACTAAAACACTGAGACTAAATTATAAATAATTAAATGATCTTTAAAATGGTGAATGTTTTATAAAAATACGCTTTAAAGCTTTTGTGTGATTCTAAATTTTTTATCCACGTTAGACATAACTTTACAAATTAATTGCACTATGTTATAAAAATATAATTTCAAATATTCTGAGATCAAACTACGACGACAATTGTCTAGAGTAACATATTTTTTTTTCAAAGAAATAAGACTAGTCGTTTTGACGTGATGTTCAATTAAAACCACTAAAAGTCGTGTAACTGCGCCTTAAGGATTTGTAGTGGTTTCCCTTCAGAGATTGCTATTTTCCACCCTGTATACTCAACTCAGTAGCGCACAATAATATTGTGTTCCTCGAAAATATACACTTCATTCCTGTACCAGAAATTCCACGTAAAAATACGAAGGCGGATATCTTGAAGCACTTGAAATCACGGGATGAACACAACAATGCAATTTAGGCGTGGATGTCTACCGGCCCGCTTGCTGCATTATGTAGATTGTAGGCGAGCGAGCCGTCTCGCCTCCGAGCCTCCGCCACAAACCGAATTTATCACATCGAGCATTGCCTATTCAATCCCCCAGTAACATCTGCCTGATGGATAGAAAAATGTACTGACGGGATTAAAGAATCGTGGAACTGTATTTTATATTTTCTGGTGAATGGGTTTGAAATATTGACTTGGCGTGCATTTGGAGTAGATGCTTAAGGTGAAGTTATACGACTTTTAAAAGTTTTTAATTGAACATCACGTCTAAACGACTAGTATTATTTCTTTGAAAAAAATATATGTTACTCTAGACTATTTCCGTCGTAATTTTATCTGAGAATATTTGAAATAATATTTTTTATAACATAGTGTAATTCATTTGTAAAGTTATGTCTAACGCGGATAAAAAAATTGAGAATCACTCAAAAACTATGACACGTATTTTTATGAAACATTCACCATTTTAAAGATTATTTAATTATTTATAATTTAGTCTCAGAGTTTTAGTTTAATCCTTATTGTTTTATGTGTAATAAATTAATAATGCGTCTGATTTCGGACAGCGCTCCTTGATGGGCAAGTACTATTACTGGGTGGGCATACGACGCGTTACGTGAGCTAATAGCGCCTTAAAGAATTTGTGAGCAATATGTTATTCCAAAACATATATTAAGAGTCAAGATTTTAAGTTGTGATTATTGAAGATTGTCCAACACTGAATGCCGCTGTTTGGTCTAGCTATACCAGCAACCTGGAAAGCCTTTGCTAGAATACTCTAAAATGAGTAACAGTTGATGCTTTTTTTATATATAGAAAAAAAACAGTTGATGCTGATGTTATTATTGCTCTTTAAGAAAAATATTTTGCAGAAATTGCTATCGTAGTACTTAGCACTTTAATTGAATGATGATGGGGTTAATTGGACAGCAATATATCTTTCAATCCTTCACCATGATGGTCTAGTCAGGAGAATATGTAGATGTATATTTTTACAATAGTATGGCTTTTAACGTTTATAGATATTTCTGTCATATCCAACATCATTCGCGAATCTTATCGGCTCGATCGCGTTCCTTGCTGAATTTACTTAGCTGAGCGGAGTGCGGCCCGCCCAAATTACTATTTCAATCTTACTTGCGGGCCCGCCGTCAACTCGAGGAAATATTACGGGGACAATCAAATGTAGGCAATGTAGCATTTGTTTTGCTATTCTTGTTTCATTGCCGTTGTAGAAAAAACTGTACTTACATTGTTTAAAGTCGAATTTTAAATATGGGATACTGTCATTTTCTTTATGGGATTGTTGTTCTTTAGCTTTTTCTCAGAGTTTAATGACGATGGCTTAACGTTTTCACTGTACTGAAATCTCCAAACATGTACCTACATAGGTTTTGAGAGCCACTCTGTTATCGCCTTTGTAAGGTCTAATCATGCTATTAAATAACGTTTGACGCATATTTCATGAAGCAAAAGAATATTTATATTAAATTTACGGACAAGTTGATAATAAGAAAAGCGTCTCGTCTAAAGGATACTCTTTTACATCAAACGGAATGCACTAGCGACAGGGTTGACGAGGGAATATTGCGTCATTTTTAATGTTACTGTATTTACTATTAAAGCACTGCAGGTTATTATCTACGTAAAGATGCCTTAATCTATCTTATTTATCTAACTGACTGACTGATTATCAACGCACAGCTGAAACCTCTGGCTCGGCATGAAATTTTGCACAAATATTCCTTAAACGACGTAAGTGTGCACTAAGAAGCGATTTTTGGCAATTTATCCCCAAAGGGGCTAAATATTAAATTAGTACTAATTTCACGCGGGTGAAGCCGCTGGCAGAAGCAAGTTACTTATATATTGTCTTTTGTCAATATAATTATTTGCACCTTCCAATATTGATTGATATCGTGTCCTAATTCAGTAAAATACATTTTATTACCTATATGACGCACATAATATGCAAACCAATTTTTTTTTTTTTTTCATTTTTTCAAAAAACAAAACAATAAAAAAACAAAAAAACAACATCTTTGGATCAAAATTCAAAGTTCTCTCCTAGGCTACCGATGCACTAATTCCAAAATTGATTTTATGAAGCATTTCCTTCAGCTGCTGTGTCTTGTTTTTCTCGCAGCTCGTTTAACATGTTTAGGATTAACCAATTTCACTATGGTGTTAAATCCAAAGATTAAGGCGGATATGGACGGTCAATAATGTTTTTTTCTGCCAAAAATTCACAAATCAGAAACGAGGTGCGTGAGCGACAGGTGCGAGTTGTCGTGACGAACGACACTGTAGGCCTCTCAGAAAAAAGTTTCAGAAATGCTCCCAATCATGGAATCATTGTTAGGATTAGCGCATCGGTAGCCAAGAAAAGTGCTTTGAATGATTTAAGCTTATTTCTTTGGTCCTAATATAATTTTCACCGTATTTTTGTATCACAGTAGTATAATTGGCGGATAGCTATTTTTATTATAGTAAATAAATAATCGCAGTTTCTTTTTTTAAAAAAAGTTACCCACCATCACCTTAAAATTAGTTAACAATGTCCGGCTGGTGTCAACCCTGTGTCGTCAGTTCGGCGGTTGAAGGACGCGGACGGTACAAGATGAAAGGCTGCGAGCTTGTGTTCGGCACAACAAAGCTTTGTCTCCTCGCGCCCCTCGCGTTAACTTTGACTCGTGGCTCCGACCACCGACAACGCCAATTGGACCTTTGAACATATTTGATTTAGTATGAGTGATGGTAAGTTACCAGAATATTTATATTTATTTGCTAAGGAATTATTTTATTTGCAGAAATTAACCTAAGGTAGCTCCGGAAAGATATAAAAAAGACTGAATCGCCGAGTTTTTGGTGCCAAATGTGGGACAAAACTGTCCCAAGCTGGGCGCCAAAAATTAATCCAAAATATATACGGTTGAAATTGAGGCAGTTACCTCCCTATGTTAATAAAATGGTTATTTTAAAAAGACGCAAAACGGTTCTTAGATATTATAACCTGTAATCAGTGAATCTAACATTCACTTTCATCTTTTTAATAAATCACGTCCTACGATGGGCGCCAAATAAAAATAGTTACTTAAAATTTTTGATCGCGATTGATCAGTCATTCAGGCCAGTGATGTCAATTTGGCAGTTCAACGTCGTAGCCGGTGTAAAATGAAAAGTTGCAAGTGTTCGATTGCTGGAAAGTTGCTAATTTATTTGCAACAAAAGTTTCCCAAGCAAATGGACAGGAACAAGTATTTATATTTGTCTTTCATTTCAAAGAGCTGCATTTACCCTTTTGTCCCATGTTGGGCGCCAATGAAACTTATAAAATGCGACAAATTGACATTGTATGAAAACTTTAATTCGAACAGTATGCTTGATGATGACAGCGCGCGTACAAAGAGAACAGAAGTATTACAGGGGTGTCGGGTGCTCACAGGCGACGCAGCCCGACCCGCCCCAACAAACAGCGGCTGATACTGCACGCTGCCGCTATACCGCTTTGACGATAAATTAACGACTTTATGGCTGACCTGACAAAATGTCATGTGCATTTTACTTAAAAACTTGTCAATTTACATACAACCAAGCTTACGTAACGCACACACGGAGGGTAGTTCCGCCGTGCAGCCCACCAGCAGCCATGTTATCGTTCCGATGTTCAGAGGTCAAAGAGCGGCGCGCGGTTTAATCGCAAAGAGACAACTCAAAGTGGAGCGTGCAAATTCGAGGCCGGGCGGGAACAATAAAAGTGCAGGTGGACCGCGGCCGCCCCGCGCCTCCGCGCTCACATCAAAGGGGAGCCCGCGATACCATACAAAAGCCCTAATGAGACAAACCCGTGGCGTAATCGAGGCGACGGAAAAAGATGAGGCCCGAGAGGTACGAGGCAAATTTTAATAATTGTCAAAGCGGCGGCGCCGATCAAACGCGAGGGGGTACGCCGTCCCCGCCGCGCCGCCGCACCTCTCCCTACCTCATCGCCGCGCTCGCACCTGTGACGTATGCTCACCGCGGGCCTCATTAGCGCTACTGATCTAATGCGACTTCGAACTTCGCTAGCGACGTCTAATTAAACTTAAATAGAATTTCAATTTTACGACTGAAATTTTAATACTTAAAGCTGGAGCCGCTGAGGTTCCGCAAAGGAGGCGCGTTCAAAGGCAACGCCGTGCACGTTTTCGCAGATATTAAATGTGTTGACAATTTAATTTTTCATTTCCTTTAGGCGGCGGCGGGGGCGGGGCGGCGCCTCCCGGCCGCGGGACGCCGCTCCTTTGACGTCGCGATATTGTCTTTGTGCGGCGCGTGGGGTGAGGCGGGCCGGGCCGACGGAGACTTTGTCGCAATACAATGTGTATCAATAAAACTTAGGATTGGCTTTTAGTGGTTGCACTTACGCTTTGTGAGGCGGCGCGCTCACCCTTTGACATTATATGTGGGGCGCGGGCGAGCGCGGGGCTGTGTGCGTCGGTGACTCGGTGTGAGTGTGTTGGGAGCTGAGTAATAATGCAGGGCGAGACGAGCCGGCGCCGCGGGTGCAGCCCGGCAGCACACACGAGCGCTTTATTAATATCAGCAATCGCAGCGCATCGGCAAACTATCGTGTCGCGGATCTGTCTAGTGCCGCAACTCGACAACATGCAGCCAGCCCGAGGCGCCTCATAAACCCGCAATGCACTTCGCAAAACTTAATTACTTTCTCATACTAACTTATTTATTTGTCTCAAGTTCTCATAATACATCACAATTCTTATCATGTCCATTTTTCGCATTTAGCATCTATAAAACCTCATCTGTCACGTAGGTCATATGTGACCACGAACAATAGATTTTCTTTTGTGTCTGTTGTCTGACAGATCAGCCATTAAAGACCTTGTTTTTTACAAAGAAATAATAATTTCTTGAGAAACATCCCACGCAAGAACTTTGATGCCGAATGAATTAAATAACTTCAAAACATGAATGTCTTCAATCTTTCTATAGGATGCCTGTGGCTTATAAAACTTTGATATTCTTTGAAGGAGGTGTCGTATTCAATTACATCGTTCATTAAGTACACTGTCCTTTGTGTATTTCAAAAGTTGTATTTAGTCTCGCATCTTTGATCTGTAGCTGTTTTCAAAGAAATGCGCAGAATTACAAAACGTTTGTAGTTCGGTAAAAAAAGTCATACAGTTTCATCCTTTGACCGTAACTGACCCGATAATGTATTATTGGGATTGCATTCAACGCCGGCCGTGGCATGCATGTGGAAAATATCATCCGACCGGGGCCCGAGGGGTCCTTTGCCAGCCCACAGCGCTTGCTCGACTGACCATAAAAAGTATCCACATTTTTGTAATAAAATTACCTGTTTTAAAAGGACGTTACTACCGAGATTAAGGCGCAGAGCGATGTAGTTAGTTGCCGGCGGCTGATCAAAGAGACCGCTGGCCCAATCACAAGGCTTGGATTGGCCTGGCCCCGCCCACTTTTAAGGCCACGTGCGGCGCGCGCACTGTTGTGTGCTAAATTCTGACAGTTGCTTGTCGGCACCCGTAGGCGACGCAGCGTTTTGTCGTTTTCCGCCAAATTTCCGCGCTACGATCGCGTACTTAGAAACTGTATGAACTTGAACTGTTTGTGTCATAAGTCGTGTTAACTTAACTTTAACGTATTAAAATCATATAGTCGCGTGTTTTAGTGTCAGTGTATATCGCTTTACATAATTGGATTGTACGATAAATTAATTGGATTTAAAACTTAGTACAGGTAGTAATTTGAACTTTTCTGAACTAATACATTACGAATGAACTAACAAAGGGTCACATATCGAGTGTGCAGTGTCGGCATCCCTCTACGGTTGGTGGTGGGCAAGTTTTTGTCAGAACTTAGTCGTAATTTTAAATATTTAGTTGAATGCGGCTATTGTTTCGTACGTTCGGCTGTATTCCGTGTTCCGACAATATTGTTTTGTTGTACTGTATAGATTTATTGTAGTTGCTCTCGCTTTAGTGGTTCTTTTGATGCTTTGTTCATTTACTTGTATTGTTTGTATCAAAGTAGTTGTTTAGTTTTATTGTTGCTTAAATGTTTCGTGTATGAAGAGCTGTTATAAAACATTCCGAGTACTTATGTAGAGTATAGCTTGTTCATTGTTAGTTAGTTCTTCAACTAAGTTCTTATACACATTTACAATACAATATTAAGGCATAAATTACTAAGATAAAACTTATCGTTGAAAGTAAAGTAATACTATCGCTAGAGCACCGTCTTAAAGAAAAGACATCAACGCGTCTTGGGTGCTTACGCGTGGGTATAAACTTAACAAGTCTTGATCTTTTTCTGTAATACAGATATAGTTAATATCATTTTAAAATGTTTGTGTACTAATTACATGAAAACCACTTTGTTACGACGATTTTATTTTTGGCAATCTCTGTAGGTAGGTACTCTTCTAAATAACTTTAGCAAGAGTTTTAACAGATAAGATAAACCGGCCAAGTGCGTGTCGGACTTTGCACATTTAGGGTTCCGTACCTAATGAGAGAATTATCAAAGAAAATTCTGATTTATCAATGTATACGTCATAATAAATATCAAGTTCATAGGGAATGGGAAGTTAAAAAATTCTTCGGAACAAAATTTTGTGACAGACAGACGGACATGTGAGTGACAGCAATAAGGCTCCATTTGGACCGTCCGGGTACGGCTGACCAAGATCATAATCATTATTTATTGCATTCATGTAGTATATAAGTTACAAGTATATAGGTTTCATACATGAACCCTGCTAGGGCACAGCATCGCGCGATCTCTAATTAGCTATTAATAATTTCCTACTTTGAGCTAAAGCTAAGCTATTTTGTGAGCAGTGGTGGCCCAGTGGAAACGGCCGCGACTTACAAGTCGTAGGTCGTGAGTTCAAACCCAGACAGGCGCTTTACTTTGTGTAAATTATTTCATCACCACCGCTCTCAAAACGGTGAAGGAAAATATCGAGAGGAAACCGGCATGTCCTAGAACACTAAATTCGAAGACATGTTACATCCACCAACCCGCATCGGGCCCGCGTGGTGAATTACGGCCCACACCCTCTCACAGAGAGGAGGCCTGTGCCCCAGCAGTGACATTAAAAGGCTGATGACGAATTTCCTACTAATATTATAAATCCGAAAGTTTGGATGAGTTACTCAATCACGCCAAAACGGCTGAAAGGATCTGCAATTAAATCTGGCACTAGATTATAGTCTGGAGTAGCACATGGGCTAAAACTTATAGTGAGGGAATTACTAATTCCTCGCGGGCGAAACCGCTGGCTTTATAAGATGTGGCCTTGTGGAGTCATTCTTAAAGATGCTCAGATTTAGGAGCAAAGACCATTCAGTTTAAAAAAAAAAATTCCAACCCTAGAGTATTTCTCGAAAGAAAGTTGCTCTATTTTATCAATAAGTTTACAGAGAAACAGTAGTCAAGTTCTTTAAAAAATTTTGGAGTCACTACGAAATAAATAAGGACGAAGGGTTATTTTTTGCCAATCGTGTGATAACTTTTATTATTTTTTCCATACAAATCTGGTAAAAGTCCATGTTATGTTGTTGAATTTTGATTCATGAAGATATCAGATTAATCAGACCATGGACCATATAAGCCTGAAGAAATAAAAAAATCTAACATTTTTGAAACTCATTTCATTAGGCTATCGGATTCCGAAAGACGAAAATGGCGTTACCGCGAAGCCTACGCTGAAACCATTAGACGATTATATTAATTTAAATAAAGCCTAAATATGAATTCCAAAACGTTACGGAAATAACAAAAATATTAATAATAAGTATTTACATCTGAAAATTAAAGAACACGTGCGAGTTCATTGTTAATATTGGGCTTCGTTGTCCTACAAAGCTAATTAAGCCAATTCAGCGCTTTAGATTGAATAAAATATATCATCAGCTACATTATGTCCAAAGACACATTATACAAAAAACCCTTCATGAAAGCGTAATGCTAAAAGCTGCTGAAAGGGTGCGCACGCGGCGTCTTTGAGCCGCCACGAAACTCAGAAAGGATCGCTGTGTGCTAATTTCCAAACTCGGTTTCGCACAGATAAGGCTAGAGACGGGAGGTAGGTGTCTTTGATGTAGCCGCCCGGCCCTCTGACTCCGGGGGTGAGAGCTTTCAATGAAAGGATTTTTTTTTCATCTTCTTTCCCTTTGTACTTAATTTAAATTTCGTTTATATCAATGCTACGAGTTTCCTTTTGGGTGTGTTTTCTCTTTTACTTTGTCGCGTTTATCCTCTCCAATTTGTAATATTCGAGTTCGCTTTGTAATTAAATTTAGTGTTCGTAATCTGTTCTCTCTAATTTTTTTCTGTGCCCGGCGAACTCCGCCGACTGCCGGTGTAATTGCAATTTATAAATTAGGTGTCTCTTTGATTTCGAGTGTTTCTTAGAAGCGCTTATATTTCGAGATTTGATTATATTTTTTCCTTTGTACTATTCCTTTGATATTTATGGAACCTTTAATATCTAGCGCTTACACACAAACCTAATACATAAATATCATCGACCTTTATGTTTGCCAACCTTATAATCGTATAATGGCTTAGAGGCAATTTGAAACGTATAATGTATTTAAAGTTGTCTCTACCACTCCTTAACTTTGTTGTAGTGTCAAAGGGTTTTAAGTTATCAGTTTCGTTCTCGTTTTTAGCATAATAACTCATTAGTTATGAGGGTTGAAATACTGTTTTAATGTTGAAACGAATAGTTGCGGCTGTTTGATGGTGTAACAAGTTGATAAGTGGCGTGGTTTAGGTTCCTCTTATGCTGAGGCCACACTACTGTAATATGGTGTAGCCACGATTTATGACCATAATTTTACAATGTCAATCAATATGGCATATGACGATAGGCAATAGCTCCGGTGGCTGTCTTTTGTCGAATATCAAAGACCGTCTAGTTCATTGTCATACCTAGGTAAACATTAGTGTAACCACACCACTTCACGTGGTATTTAGGCCGTAATTATTGCGGTAAACGGGCGGTAGACGGTAAGGTAGTGTGGCCAATGTGGCATTAGTTTTTCATCAATTGTTTTGACGCTCCTCGGGGTTGCAGCCGCTCCTTTGTGCAAAGTTGTGTCGCTAAGAGGTCGCACAAAGTTGCCTGTGACTCCGGCACCACCCATACTATTAACATGACAAGGGCACTAGTTAAAGACATTTCTCGATTTAAACATCAAAGTCTATCGAACGTCTTTGATGTAAATCGGTCCATTGATGTAAGGAAATTCAGTGTCATACGCTTGTTATTTTTGTGTTGGGTTTAAATTTACCTACAAGCTTATTGCCTATTACCTACATACGTTTTATGCTGTTGTATTAAGCAATATTTATTTTGCTAACATGTCTTGATTTGAAAATAAAATATCTAGTAAATATCGTCTGAAATTCCGCACTAATGTTTACGTAAGATTTTTTCTAATGACGATGTTTTTAAACTGCACTGTGTTGGAGCGGTGCATTGTAAAGGCGTCGCTACACAAAGAGTTGTCGCACGGAGCGACTTGAAACACGGAGCGCTTCCCGGCGCCCGGCGCGCAACGCTTGCCGACGCCGACGCCGCGCCAAGCACAAAGGCGCCACTTTGCGGACTCGTCTTTGACTTACACGAGTGTGTGACCCAACATTAATAACCTACTAATAGCTCTCCCCCTAATAACACTATCCCGGCTTCGCTCAATTGATATCAGATTGTCTCCTCCTCTAACAAGTTTACGCTTAAACACAAAGCCATGCTCGAACCAAACACCCTCTAGGTATAGTCTATAACTCTACAAATTTCAGCACAGCTAGCACGAGCTTCAGCAAGAACGTGTTCATAAAACTAATGAAATATTAAAATTACACGAGCCTTTTATCGCGAACAAAACACTCGTAGATTCAATTTTTCGCATAATTTTATTAGTGACAGTTTAATTAGCGCAGCTTTCATCGGGCCCGCTTTGATATTGTGAACGTTTCAAATAGATTTCACAAGAAGCACTTTCAAAGAGAGCACCCCTAATAAGTACTGAAGAGTCCTCGCACGTGTTTATCAAAGACAGCCTTTCGTTACTCACCGTCTGAATGGCCTCAAAAGAAACTCGTGTAAAATGCTCTACAAAGTGCCGTATCAAAGGAAAGGCGGGCGCAAATATCTGTTTCGTAAACTAGTAAAAACGGAGCTCTCAAAGGTACTGCGTACTCGCGGCAAATTAGGCGGAGTTAAATACAAGCGCCGCTCTCACAAATGTATAACTTTGAAAGTGACTCCTCGCTCATTATTTATGTAAGTCGCCGTAATCGTCAAACGGCGGGTGTTTTATTTGGGCTGAGTCGCGGTCCGGCCGGCCGGCGTGCTTGTCATCCGCGCGGCCGTCGCGAGGAGCCGGCCAGAAGACGCGAGCCGCGCTTCACATGTGTATCCATTTAATGCTCAATTCCCATATAATTTAACTTTGCGATCAAAGCGAAATTTTGCAAAGAGCTTCCCGGCGGCGGCGGCAGCGGGCGGTGGGTGCGAGCGGGACGCATACATTGGAGTTCTCGAGATCAAATGCTGGGCCAAATTAGTCACTCTCCGTCTCTCTATCTCAAAGCCGATCCGTAGCAAAGTTTGCGCGAAGATGACATCAAAAGGAAACCACACACTGGGGTGGCGCCGCCCGCGCCCGGCCCCCCGGCCCCATACTTAAATCCGCCGTGTCTCTGGCTGTCTTATTGACACGCGGCTGACAACTCGCAAGTCGCCAACGCCGCCGCCTGTTTCAAACTCACTCCGCTTTACCAGACTTATTTAGTTAATTAATACGGAATGTCCTATCAAGTTGTAACTCCCGCAAGGCTGGCACACACGCGGCTCAACTGTAACGAAACTTTAATCGCGTGGGTATGTTTGTACGTACGTACCGGCACACCACCCATGTTGTCAATCCCTTTAATTAAACGACACTAAGTTTCTTTGATGGACTTTGGAACTGAGCGGGCTGGAATATCATTTCAGGATTCTAATTATTTTACTATAATTAATTTTGCAGATAGAGTCCATCGCCTGTAAAGTTTTGAAACGTTACATGTTTCGTCATTGGGTGGACCAAAAGTAAAATTGTGAAATTCTGATATTTCGCAAGAGCACCGGGTAGGCTTCTCAAAGTTCTGAAGCCTTAAAACAAGATTTAAACTTATACCAAACTCGAATTTCTCAACACAAAGCTGGCAATTGTATTCTTATTTCTTGGAAATTGCCTTTTTCACCGTTTCGTAACGTTTCACTTGGACATTTTGTACACAATGGCAAAGCATTATTCAGTGTTTTGTATGTTTTTACGTATCTAACAAAACATTTTATTTTATTGCGTTCTAAACATTTTAAATTCTACACGTTTGTGAACCTAACGAATTCCTAAATAAAGAAAAATGTATCTCTTTGAAGCTTTCTTCTACATTAAATTTACTGAGTTTAAATCAAACGTTTCACTGCCAAGCACATGAATACCTGGAAGTAATTTACTCTAAATGCAAAAGAATTTCAAGTACTAAATATTTTTCAAACATTTATCGGTGCTTAATGGGTTAACAGTCTTATAGTCAGTGAAGGCCGTCACTCTAAACACGGCGATAAAAAACTCCTTAACATTAACACCGCGTTACAAAGTCGATAACTCGTTGGCAGCGTTTATTAACAAGCCCAGTTCTAAAAAAACAGTTTGGAATTTTGAAATCCAACATAAGTTATCGCGGGGCGCAGGGGTGTTGGCATTGTGCGCAAGAGTTTATGACGGCGACGGCCGCGCTTCCAAGAACTGGGACCTTACCGACGCCAATACCAATAGATTCAGTTTACCATTTTTGGATTTCCAACTTTATTGCTTACATCATAAAGCGTGGAATCTAAAGCTCCAAAGATGTAAGGTCCCTGGGTCGTGCGCCGCCGCCCGCCTACCTAAAACTCTGTCCCTGTATGACGTCACTCATCTCAATGTTTGCCTTGTTTCCCCCTTAATTGAACTATAGTGTATTGTTTAGTCTTCGTTATTTAATCTGCTTCGTTGTTTTAGGATTCCTGTATGAGCATTCATGATAAACCAGTGCCATGGTTTTTGTTGGTTCTTTATAGATCCATTGTTTGTAGTTCATCAAATTACAAAACGAAATATGTGGCATCAAGGCTTTTTTAACCGACTTCATAAGAATCGAGTATATCATAAGGTATTAGTCAAATTTATGGACAAAAACAGTTTTTTTCTCTTACTCTATACTACAGACATGCATGAGGCATACATCAAAATGCTTGATGCTAAAATGTAGTGAGAATTGAGATGACCAAATAATCAGACAGATTCATTACTCTTTCAGGCTCCACATTATTATAGCTTCTCTTTTGAAAATCTTTGTCTGAGTTCCAAAATGCCACCTAGGTAACCAATGTTTCTCAAATCCCAAAGCTTAAATCTGTATAATATATAAAATTCAAAGCCCTGACTGACGTGACTGATATATCAACGCACAACCTAAACCGCTGGTCCTAGAAACATGAAATTTGGAGGGTGTGTTCTTTGTGAAGAGTATGTATCCACTAAGAAAGGGTTTTTCGAAATTCAACCCTTAAGGGGGTGAAAAAGGGGTTGAAAGTTTATAACGGGGGAAGTACTAATTCCACTCGGGTGAAGCTGCTGGCTGAAGCTAGTCAATGATAAAACAGCATCTCCTTAAGTCCCTGATATCACGTTTTCAACGATGCTGCATTTGTCATTGCTCTCCCTTTCATTTACAATTCATCCATCAACTGGTCTGTGATTTAATACGTCAGGCTATAACCTCCATTTGATATTCTGCGTTTGTGCCATCATTCAACTTTTTGTCCTCTATTACTCCTGTAATATGATTATAATTTTCTCGCATCTGCTATACCTTTTTTTCACCTCAACAAATCTTGGACTTTAGCGATAGCAATGTTAA
The DNA here is from genome assembly GCA_951329385.1 of Polia nebulosa. Classification (NCBI taxonomy): domain Eukaryota; kingdom Metazoa; phylum Arthropoda; class Insecta; order Lepidoptera; family Noctuidae; genus Polia; species Polia nebulosa. Next base: position 6,919,762 of record OX589591.1, on the reverse strand, counting down.
GGTTTGGTTTAGTTTGTTTGAGTTGTTACAATCGGCTTCCATTGAACCGAGACCGGTTTGGATAAGGAATGCCGCGGCGCAGTGTCCGGGCGGCTTTTTGCTTTGGCTGCGTGCGCGCAGCCCACGCGGACGGCTTGGAGCCTCGGCCCGCCGGCGCCAGTGCCGCTTCCCGCCTTTACGTTTGATGCTTGATAAACGACACGTTGCAAATATTTGATGTAATTTTATACTTTAAATTATTGTTGTTGTCAGCTTGCTGTCCAAAGTCCTTGCAGTTACACTGACAAGAAGATTATTAAACCTCGAATTGGATAAACAAAAACGTTTCCTGCAATCCTAATAGACAAGAGGATTTGTAATCTCTTTGTTGTCCCTCGGAGTCAATCAAAAGCCGTACGGGGTTTGATTGGAACCAATTTAGCAATTTAGGCTTCCCTAAAACCTTGGCGGTTACTCCTACAAACAATTAGTTATAACAATATAATTCATAATATACGAGTACTAGTAAGCTGCAGTCCATGATTCTTTAATCTTTACAAATATAGTGGACCCTTCATTCGAAAGCTTTAAAGGCAACACCATGGTAATCGGATTAGAATTTGTTTACCTGAATGCTTCCAAACATGTTAAACTCACGCCATGCTCCAAAATCTCTAACAGCATTTTGCTTCATAGTTATTTGACTGTTGAGGAGCTATTAACTGCCAACGACCTTGAGTGGTTAGCTTGCGTGTTCTGAGGGGTTAGACAAAATATTTTTCTGTTAACGTTAACGCTAACTTTGACGGCACGGTTGGCGCAGTGGTTGAGCGTTCGGCTGCTGCGCTGCGTGTTGCGGGTTCGATCCCCGCACGGAACAAATATTTGTATGCCCTACAGATAGTTGTTCCGGGTCTGGATGTCTTGTGTATGTGAGTTTAAATGTTTGTGAACGCACCCACGATACAGGAATAATTCCTAGTGTGGGGCAACGTTTTTCTTTTTTTTTTTTTAAAAAAAGACGCTTCGTGCAAAATGTATGGCAACGACATTACTGGGCGTGAGTCACGTGACAGTTCTCACCGGAGGTAATGTCCTTGCCATACATTTTGCACGAAGCGTTAGCGCTATTATAAATGTTATTTGGCTAAGGGGGCTGTGCTGAGCGTGGTAACGCGTCGTACGTCCACCCGGTAATAATACTCGCCCATCAAGGAGCGCTGTCCGAAATTAGACGCATTATTAATTTATTATACATAAAACAACAAGTATTTTACTAAAACACGTATACTAAAATATAAATAATTAAATTATCTTTAAAATGGTGAAGGTTTCATAAAAATCCCCTTTATAGTATTTGCGTGATTCTCAATTTTTTATCCGCGTTAGACATAACTTTACAAATTAATTACACTATATTATAAAAATATAATATCAAATATTCACATATCAAATTACGAAGGAAATTGTCTAGGATAAAATATATTTTTTTCAAAAAAAAAAAGCTAGTCGTTTAGACGTAATGTTCAAATAAATCATTAAAAGTCGTATAACTGCGCCTTAAATAAAATTATTGGATATACTTAGGTTAGCAGCATCATATAGACTGTACACCAGTATTTATACCTCACTTATCCGTCTCCAACTGAGTGCCTGGTACTTGACTATGACTACGAAAGGGATGGTGTTCTTAGCGGATTGCACGCCCAGGATTGTTGGCTGTCGCTGCGACTCGATGGCACCGCAAATAATGCTGGTTTGCCTGCTACCATTAGCTGATTGTTATTTGTTATTTTTTCTGTGGGATTTATATTAATATTATATTTGTGGAACTTATATTTATCTTCTGATGCTTGAATGGCTGTAGGAAAAGTTATCCTAGAAATTGTACCTGTACTGTCCATTGAGAGTTGAACGGGGATTAAAGAGATTCAAAAATAAAAGTCCATGTTCGACCCCCCTTTTTTATTTATTGAAGTTATACTTCTTTAAGCGCATTATGAAAAAATGATGAGTGAAATTTTAACATGCGCGCGCATCACTGTCACACAAAATTCACAGGTTGAAGTTAGCTAGACCCGACAACCTGAAGTTAGCTATGGTCTGTGGTTCATGAAGAATGATTGTTTTCTTTTATAAACTTTGTGACAGTTTGGTTTTTTATCTTGTTACGCCAAAGAAGTATAACTTCTTACGTGCGTACATAAGTACACACACACACTTTTTTTTAACATGGACAACATTTTATCGTCGTCGTTCGACATGGTCGGGGGTAAAGACTGTGGTGGTTGAACGTGGACTAAACCGTTTGAATTGATATATTTTTCTCTCTTACATTACACACTAGCTTCGGCCATCGGTTTCGCCCGTGTGGAATTAGTACTGCCGCCATTATAAATTACAGCCTATGTAGTACTATTCCAGACTATAATCTGTCTCTGTGCCAAATTGCATCCAGATCCGTTCTGCCGTTATCACACGTTAAACATCCATCCAACCAAACTTTTGCACTTATAATATTACAATTAAATAGTTATTTAGTTTTCTGAAATTTTCTAATTTTCCGCGTAACTTTCTTATTTTTTTCTTTCATAAGAACCTTCTCCTGACAATAACAATCACAACAAAAAAAGAATTAGCGAAATTGGTCCAACCGATCACGCGTGATGCCGTGCCCAAGGAAATAGGGATTCATTTGTATATATATATAGATAGTAGGATATTATAAGTACCGTTTCCGAAACTACGTAAAACGACGGGTCTCCAAAACTGCGGTCATTCCAATTTTTTATCTGAAGTCCATAGTTTTGGATACGCCAGAGTAATTCAATAGGGTGTGGATGCTCGTAAAATGTTGTCGGGCGACGTATCCACGTTACACTGGTTTATGACCATAGCAGCCATGGGAAGTGAGAGTTCCACGACTATAGCCGTCCGCATTACACATACACACCTATGGAATTCACTGTTGAATTCCTGTTCGACCACACCATTGTCGGATTATCCACGTAGCAAGAGTAGCAAATGCTACGGCCCGGCGCATTGGGTGGGCCTGGGCTCGCTCTTGGACGTACAAAAACAAGTCAAGATATCTATACCTATTATATGAAATCTAACATATTTCAGACAAATAAGGCTGCCTATGGGCCCATCATTGCCTAAGGGCCCCGTGGCCTATAAGAAAAATAAGTCAAAATGTTTTAATTTGTTATCATTTTATTAAGATTTAGGGAGCCCCTTAGTAGAATTTGCTACAGGCACCATGCACGCTGTATTCGACCATTGAAATAATGGAATAACTGGGTAATTCTTGATTAGTTTAGCCGTAGGCATACCATGTTTTGATAACTTCACAACCGTTGGCTCTTAAGGCGCAGATATACGACTTTTAATGGTTTTTAATTGAATACTCACGTTTAAAAGACTAGTCTTATTTCTTTGAAAAATATACGTTACTCTAGACAAAATTCTTCGTAATTTGATCTGAGAATATTTGAAATTGTATTTTTATAACATATTGTAATTAATTTGTAAAGGCTTGTCTAACGCGGACAAAAAATTGAGAATCACGCAAAAACTATAAAGCATATTTTTATGAATCCTTCACCATTTAAAAAGCATCTAATTATTTATAATTTAGTCTCAGTGTTTTATTTTAATACCTGTTGTTTTATGTGTAATAAATTAATAATGCGTCTAATTTCGGACAGCGCTCCTTGATGGACGAGTCCTATTACGGGGTAGATGTACACGTCGCGTTACGTGAGCTCAGCACAGAACACGCAAGCTAACCACTCAAGGTCATTGGCAGTTATAGCGCCTTAAACTTTTAAGATTCATAGCCTCAATTATTTTTCCTAAAATAGGTTTTAAGTTTCTTAGCTACCGGCGAAATTAATTGTCTGTTCTGATTGTTGCAATTGAATTCGATAACCTCTCGTCACAAATCACAAGATGACTTATCCATTAGATTGACCATTCAGGCGACTACGACGCGCTTGACCACTATCTCACCTGATGGTAAGCGATGACGTAATCGGCGATGTAGCACACTATTGTCTAGAAGTAACCTATTCACTTTTAACTTAAAGACTGACCAGGTCGTAGCTATCAGGAAACACAGACTCCGGCAGAGAATTCCACTCTTTCTTCCTGTAATATGAAAATAATATAACTTTATTGATGTTTTGAGCAGGCTTCGTCGAAACTGCAAAAAACACTTTCGTTGTTTTTTTTTACTGACTGGCTATTGAACAATGGTTGACTTGCTTAGCGCGGTTCGGGCTTTCGACAAATAGCAAGATGAAAAAACTTTTTTACAAAAAAAAAAACAAAAACAGTTTTTTGTTTTTCACTTTTTAGTTGTTATACCCCAGAACTAAAAACCCCAGTGGAATTTAAACATTTGGAGAACACCAAAACGTCATTGAGGTATACGTATTTTTCGTTTTAGTTCAGTTTCTCAAAAAGCGCTGAAACAATTTCGATAAAATTTATATGGGACCACCTCGGGGAGTATATTCTTTCGGATAAAATAAAATATTTGAAAATCGGTCCACAACTGACGGAGAAATCGGCGGACATACATTTAAAAAAAAAAAACATACATACAGTCGAACATAGAACCTCCTCCTTTTTCGAAAATCGGTTAAAAAAAAATAGCCAACACCATTACCTTAGTATCATCTGCCATATATTTGTTGGATATCTTCTCCGTTCTGTTTTCTTTGGTCTATTAAGGTTGACCAATAGACGTGGAATGTTATTTCGCGTTTACTGGCAAAACCTCACAATATTTGACTTTTTATCCCATAAAACACTAATAGAAATAACTTCTAAATTATGTGACGCTGATTTTGCTGCGAATCCTTCTAACTTTAAATAAAAATAACCACTATGTTATTGTGGAGCAGTGGTGGCCCAGTGGTATTGGCCGCGACTTACAAGCTGTAGGTTGTGAGTTCAAACCCAGGCAGGCGCTTTACTTTGTGTAAATTAGTTCATCACCACTGCTCTCAAAACGGTGAAGGAAAACATCGTGAGAAAACCGGCATGTCCTAGAACCAAAAATTCGAAGTCATGTTACATCCACTAATCCGCATTGGGCCCGCGTGGTGGATTACGGGACACACCCTCTCACAGAGAGGAGGCCTGTACCCCAGCTGTGGGGACAATAAAAGGCTGACGATGAACATAAAACACTATGTTATTGCTTTGAAATTTTCTAAAAAAATTTGCTGCGGAACCCTCATAGCTATTTTAAAAACCTTGAGCGTGGTCAATCTGTCTGGCATGAGCGATTGATTGAAAGTGACATTAATAAAGACTGTTTCTTCTTAGTACCTACATAAGAGACAAGACTCAGGTAACTGGTAACTAATAAAAACAAAATTGTGATATTATTTTACTATTATTAATACCTCCTATCATCCCTTAAATTTTCCATAATTCATTTAAACCGAAACCAATACCTCGTATCTTTTTCTAACTCTGTAAGTACTTAGTTGTTTTAGAGTAAAACCTTATTTCACACCATATTTCTAATTCAATAATCAGTTTATTTAAATATATAAAACCGGGACGTAGAAAAAAAATTGACGTTTTTTAGAAAGATATTGGTAGTTCGTCGTCGAAATGTATTATTATCTATATAATCCCATGTGTACATAGATGATAATATGATATATGTTGATACTAGACCTACAAGAACCGTATCTTGTGTAACAGGAAAATCTTTCTTCGTCATGCTTAGCTTTGATAACTTTTGTTGGCTTCAGTACATCAGTACACAAATTGTATCTTTTAAGGGTCTACTACCGGCCAAGTGGCGCCCTCATTGAATAAAAAATCGTAGCTGAGCATAGAAAATAAATATTAAAGAATCCAACATCATAGGTCTCAGAATGTTTCGTATCCAAAGTAGTAGGCAGAAATTGCCGTTTTTAGTACTTTTGCCTACTACTTTGGATACGAAACATTCTGAGACCTGTTTTAACAATGTAAAAATATTTTATCCTCTTTGTAACGACGTTGGATTCTTTAATATTTATTTTCTATCCTCTGCTACGATTTTTTATTCAACGAGGGCGCCACTTGGCTGGTAGTAGGGCCTTAAACGGTTTTTTCGTTGACGAGTTCTACGGCTTCTATCGACTACTTTCAACCCCTAGCTTTTTTGACAAGTACAATAGGTACTTGTTGTATCAAAAGGTTTCCAATCCAAACAGAATAGGGTAGATAACTAAAAAGATACATTTGGTCCGTCAGTTAGGATACCAAAAACTGTTGGACACCTATTTTTTCTTTTCCCTCGTAAACAAACAATGAGGACGATACAGTGCGTAGAAATTTCGCGTGACGTCACACCTACGTAATTTTTTCCCCACTTTTTACCTAATATAGGGCATATGCATGTAATTTTTTTTTACTTAAAACAATAAAATAGAGTACTTATTAAAAACTCAAGAAAATGATTGAAAAATAAATGCAAGTACTGTTGTCGCTCAAAAAAAATCGATGGCAGCAAAGTAGAAACGGACATCTACATTTTTGCGAAAATGCTTTATTTACAAAAATGAGCTTATTTCAGCCCTATCTACAAGTCTGTATTAAATTTATTTCAAATTTCAAAATAATTAAGAAAATCTGGCACGTAAATAAGGACATCTACACTCGATTTTAAAAAGATATCGCAGTAGAAACGGACATTTGAATTTGTCCGCCTTTACTTCGGATCTTTGACAGATGATTGAACCGTAAAAAAAGTCGCCTGTCAATCGTAATTTTTATTTTCTCCTAATAACAATCCTTTTTTAAATTATATACTTCGCGTGGTTTGAGAACTAAATAAATGATTTAACTGACATAAATAGCTGAAGTTTGGTGGTAGATAACTCATTTAGTGAAATGTGAAACTTTGATGTTTAAAGTAAATAAAGACATCTACAAAATTTGGTTAAAAAAGCGAAATATTGATTGCATGTTGCTTAGATTTTCTTTAAATATCCAGATATGTATTACTGGATATTGTTATCTTAGTTATTCGATGTTTTAGATAACGTAGAAACGGATATTAGACACATGTCTTCTTCTACGTAGAAGACTTTTCAAAGTAAATAAGTACATTTACATTATTTCAGTAAAACAACGATATAGTGATTAATTCTTTTATAAAATCAATAAAGAAGGTTATTTTAATGCATCATAGAAAATTTCATGTTAATCAGTCCTCAACTCTCAAAATAGCATCATCACAATTTTTTACTAAATATAAAATTGTAATTGCTCTCCTGTAAAATTGCGATTTTGTAGATGTCTTCTTCTACTTTGCTGCCAACGAAATATTTAAGGCGCTATTAGCTGCCAACGACCTTGAGTGGTTAACTTGCGTGTTCTGCGCTGAGCTCACGTAACGCGTCGTATGTCCACCCAGTAATACGACTCGCCCATCAAGGAGCGATGTCCGAAATTAAACGCATTATTAATTTATTACACATAAAACAACAAGTATTAAACTAAAACACTGAGACTAAAATATAAATAATTAAATGATCTTTAAAAAAGTGAAGGTTTCATAAAAATACGCTTTATAGTTTTTGCGTGATTCTAAAATTTTATCCGCGTTAGACATAACTTTACAAATTAATTAGACAATGGTGTTGATTCTGTTATGCACAAACTAAACTTAATTTAGGCTATTGCTATCTTTTTCTCTCTAATAAAACAAGTAAGAGACGGACGTAAATTAGAGCTGTTGACTAACTGATATTTCTTTATTAAAAAATACTACCTCTTTGGGTATCTAAGTAACTGGAGTACGCATTTTCGTTATAAAATCGGCTGTATGGATGGTCGTTGGTGCAAAATAATAGGGACATTCCCGGTGCCTTTGAGAAGCGGAGTAATAAACGTACAACATAGTTTTCTAACTTTATGCAGTCTCTCTTCTTAATTTAAATGATGCCGGCCATGCAATCTCAAAGGGACTTCATACTTACGTGTTTCTTTGTTTTGTTACAGGATGATATTCTCCTCATATACGGCACCATTCAGCTAAGATTTAAAGGTAAGATTTAATTTAAGCCCTGCAGGAGACTGTGTTTCCTGATAGCTACAATCTGGAGGTCTTAAAGATAAAGAGTGAATAGGTTACTTCCAGGGAAGCGTGCTCCATCGTCGACCACATCATGGCTTACCATCAGATCTGATAGTGGTCAAGAGCGAACCCATCAACTAAAAAAAAAAAAAACAACAGCTAGTCGACAGTTCGTGTGAAAAAAAAAATAAAAAAACGGGCTTGCGGGGGTTTTCGCTGGCCAGCGAATCAGCAATCTATTACGAGTATGTTTAAATGCCACGTTCCATGTTATTGGGGTTTTTAGTTCTGGGGGCAACTAAAAATTAAAAAAAAAAAAACTTTTTTACAAAAAAAAAACATACTTCCAAAAAAGAAAATACACTAAAAATTAAAAATTACTTTTATTTCGGAAGTCGGTGTCAAAAACGAAGAAATAAAACACAAACACCGACTTGCGAAATTAAAGTTATTTTTTAATTTTTAGTGTAAGTATTTTCTTTTTTGGAAGTCCGTTGTTTTTTTTTTTCAATCTTATTATTATTAGTTCATATCACCTTTGCCGATGGATGCGAGACGCACAGGACCGGTCGTTGTGGCGAGACTTGGGGGAGACCTATGTCCAGCGGTGGACGTCTGAAATATAAATATACCCAAGTTATTTATTAAGTAGTTTATTTGTGTGAAAGCACGTTAAGCCGTTGGACCCGGCTGTCAATCATGGATCTTTGGTGTCGTGTTCTTGGTGTCGTTAGAAGCCCAAAAGTCTGACAACCAATCTTACCAAGGAGTATCGTATTACCCAGTTACTGGGTTGTGGAGGTCAGATAGGCAGTCGCTCCATGTAAAATACTGGTATTTAGCTGCATCCGGTTAGACTGGAAGCCGACCCCAAGATAGTTGGGAAAAGGCTATGCAGATTGGCAGATTGAGTGAGTTGTGTATAAGTATAATTTATTTATTCCGTTGTAAATACCTAAATAAATTTAAGCCAATCGTGATTATTTATGCTACGCAGTCTCACTGCGAAATTGAAAGCCAATTGAATTGTGATTTATTGTGATGTGAACAAATTGCCGTGGTTCAAGTACCATGATTTATTTTGGGTCCTGCTGCCATTAATCCACACGCAACTACATAAAATAGAAGCCAGAATAAATAAATCTTATAAGTATTCAAATCATTAACCTCTAGGTTTTGCATATTTTATACATTTCAAATGACTTAATTAGCCAAGTCGTGATCAATTTATACGAGCGGTATCTTTGATGTTCATAAGTGTAACCTAGTCACTGATTTCTTACCAGGAAACCTGATATAAAAATATTAATTTGGCTAGAACGTCCATTTCCAATACAATAAGTGATATTGTTAATTTTAAGGCGTAGTTATATGCCAATGACCTTGAGTAGTTTGCGTGTTCTGTGCTGAGCTCACGCAACGAGTCGTACGTCCACCCAGTAATAGGACTCGCCCATCAAGGAGCGCTTTCCCAAATTAGATGCATTATTCGTTTATTATACATAAAACAACAGGTATTATACTAAAACAAGTATACTAAAAGATAAATAATTAAATTATCTTTAGAATTGCGAAGGTTTCATAAAAATACGCTCAATAGATTTTGCGTGATTCTCAATTTTTTATCCGCTTTAGTCATAACTTCACAATTTAATTACACTATGTTATAAATTAATACTTTCAAATATGCATATCAAATTACGAAGAATATTGTCTAGAATAACACATATTTTTTTCAAAGAAATAAGACCAGTCGTTTAGACGTGATGTTCAATTTAAAATCATTAAAAGTGGTGTAATGGCGCCTTAATTAGAACTTTCAATACAATAAGCGATTGGTTGCAATAAAATATCCATGGTTGCAACTATAGCCATAACTTACGGCAACCAATTTATTTCATTCGCCCTAAAGTAATCCGTCGCGTCGGCAATCTGCTACACTACGGATTTATTTCGTTAACGACATAATAACGAGTTATATCGCTTTTGTCATGAAAGCACAATCAAGTAATACATTACATTCAATTTTCAACTCTACCCCGATAACAATAAAACCTTTCCCGCATGGGTGCGGCGTACGCGCGTGTTGCTGATTCAGCTCTTTCGGTTATAATGGTTAAGCCGTCATTTTTACAATGAGTTCTTCAGTTTCCCTTATTTCATTCGTCCACCTTTTCTCCTGCGACAGCCACTTTGCACGGAATAGTAAATTTCTTTTAGTTTTAGCAAAAAGCAGAAAAATTTACACTTCACTTAAGATCAAGGGGACGCTTTCATAAATTATTTTAAAATTTAGATGAATACGCAATTAAGTTAGACTTCGATTGAACTGAAGCACCTCTCGATGTGAAAACCCATCAACCATTGGAACTAGCGAGCCACCGAGCACTCGTGAACCCAATATTTTTACATACAATAATTTAATTACCTTTCGACTCCAAAACTACCGATCTCGTAATCCCATTACTTCTACGCGTTTACTCTCAAAAGAGGCAACAGTTTAACGTTAAATCTCGCTTCGAGGCAGTAAAAAAGCGAATTTTTATATTAAACCGGCTCTCGTAGGCTGCATTCACGTGAGGAGGCCCTAGACGGCAAATTAAGTGACATTAGAGGCATAATGCCCGTGGAAGGGAGACGTGAAAGCGGAGTGCTGTTGTGAGACGGTACGCTAGTCCGTGGAGTGCGCCAACAGACGTTCACCACCTGGATGCCGATTAAGCGCTGGAAAATATTGCAGTCGCTTTAAGCGCTGCATTGCAGCCTAGTTCAGCGACGCTCTGTTGGCGATTGTGCTTTTCAATACTTAAGAAACGTCTATGACTTTCCTTAAAGAGTTGTAAATAACATTTATTATGAATAGTGTACCCACTTGTTACTAACATTCCTGATGAATGCAGAGCACCTCTCTGGTGTGGGCTTAAGGAGGCTTGAAACAAAGGACAAATCTCAACCTTAGAAGCTAGGCAACGAGTTTACTACAAGGACTTTGAAAATAATTGAATCCAGTTTCTAAAATAAACATAAACTTGCACTACCACTAACAGATTGTCGGTAGTGATGCTGAAGCAGTGCATAAAACAATCCTTCAGTCATATTAAATAGTCTGACTTTCTAAATAGCATAGTTATCTTATTATGATGAAAACCTCTTCGCCTTTGACTAAAGAACGTCATGTTAGTCAACTTTCCAGAATTGAATCTAATAATTCTTATTACTCGCCGTACGGCTGTAATGGATTGAAATTTCAGCACACTTCGTTTACTAAACCCGATAATCAGCAAATAAATGTACCAACGAATTGTGTCAATTTTTTATCAGATCCGGAGACAATTGAAATCGACGCTTCAGTAACAGAATTACTTTTTTTTTTTTTCATCTACAATTCTAACCGATCACTCGACAGCTGTGGCAGGGACTTACTCCAACCGTTTTATGAATTGCTCCTCATTTAATTTTGTCCGCATTTCTTTCAATTTCTCTTGTACGACTTCAGTGGGCCTCGATGATAGCACATTCATAAATTTTTAGTTATGTAACCTTTGATGAGTGGTTCTTTGATTTCGTTTATTAATTTTCGTTGAAATGATGTGACGACTAGCCCCACTGAAGATTTATTTTGGATGTGGGTGTTCGCAAAAATATTGTGATTCAAAAATCTAGTTTAATGCCGCCAAGCCCGTTCCATTATCGGACCACCCCTCACGGTCGCGGCCGCTGCCACTGCAGAAGACGTTTTGGGCGTAGGACGTCGCGAGACGATCTCCGGCTACCGTAGACCCGGGCCTGCGGACGGCGAGCAGTGGGTAGCTCGCCGTCCGATCAGCACCAGGCCCGTGAATCAACGGCGCGTAGTGTTCCACGCGCACCTTAAAGAGATGATTGTCAGCCACCACCGACGGGGCCCATCGTGGCCGGTGTAAGTGCCTAGGGGTAGCGGATAAATTCTTAACAGAGTTACCGCACCCCTGGGCACTCAGGCAGGGAAGGAACAGTGGTGAGTTTTAGTCAGTAAGAGTCTGACACGCCCTCCCGCTCCACCCAGAGCGGAAGATGTCATTGGATGATTTCCCAACCCGCAAAAAAAAAAAAAAAACGGACTACTAGACGTACGGCAATACCCCACCGGCAGATGGTGGACATCCCACCCACATGCACAAAACGTTCTGGGAATACATTTATTGTGCATACAGCTGAGGAGTGGAATTCCCTGTCGGAGTCGTGTGTTTCCTGATAGCTACAACCTTGGGTCTTTAAGACAAGAATGAATTGGTTACTTTCAGGCAAGTGTCGACGCGAGCCTATCAAAGTCAAGAAAATCTAGTCGGTCTGCCGTGAAGAGAAAGCTTTGTAGTTGAAAGTGGACACAGTCGTATTGCTTCCCCATCATCTTGTCTCTTAACTAGAGTTTCTCTAGTTTAAGGTAAAAGCTTCAGGGTAGCCCGCGAAATTCCAATTTTCTTACGTTTTTTGCAATTTGCAGGTCAGTGTCAAGTTACTTAATGACATTTGGAATCAATCAATTCTAATTGAAAGAGTTGTTTTGATGATTTTAATGATTACGGTTCTGTAAATACCTACTAATTGCTACGGCCGCGAATCAAATTTTGACCAAGATACAACCTGACACTGACCTGCAAATTGCAAAAAATGTAAGAAAAATTGAATTTCGCGGGCTACCCTGGAGCATTCACCTTAAGGTGTATTACCACCTTTGTCAGCACCAAAAGAGCTAAAAGTTCCGAAACTAGTCGTTCATTATTCTAATCCCTACAACACTACCAGGTTGAGGATCCTTACAGAAACCTTTCTTTTTCAAAGAAATTATAAGCCTTGAATTTCTGCTGCAGCATTTTCTAATTTAACCCGTAAAGCGTTGGAAAACAAACCAGCGAAACAGAGGGATCCCCGATGACGGCTAATATAAATTAATCAGTTTTAAATACCAATTTGTCTGTGAGTAAAGTGCTTGACTTATTTAGCACACGTCATTAGCAACAAGAGTAATGTGTGTAACTAGCGATATATTTAAGTCCAGACGAAATTTTTTGTCTTTGTCTGAAAACTGTCATGCGGTTGATATAGGGCTGCCAATTTGGAACACGAGATTTTGGGTTACAAAGCTTTTAAAATATTTTACGATTTTCAATACCTTCGATCATGATTTTATTTTATTAAGGCGCTATTAATTGCCAATGACCTTGAGTGGTTAGCTTGTGTGTTCCATGCTGAGCTCACGCAACGCGTTGTACGTCCACCCAGTAATAGGACTCTCCCATCAAGGATCACTGTCCGAAATTGGACGCATAATTAATATATTATACTTAAAACAACAGGTATTATTTTAAAAATACGTATACTAAAAGATAAATAATTAAATTAACTTTAAATTGGTGAAGGTTTCATAAAAATGCGCTCAATAGTTTTTGCGTGATTCCTAATTTTTATCCGCGTTAGACATAACTTTACAAATTAATTACACTATGCTAAATAAATATAATTTCAAATATTCACTTATCAAATTACGAAGGAAATTGTTTAGAGTAAAATATATATTTTTTTAAGAAATAAGACTAGTCGTTTAGACGTGATGTTCAATTAAATATCATTAGAAGTCGTATATCTGTGCCTTAAAAGGGAGCAGCTAACAGTTACACTACGACATATTACAATACATTAACGTAAATATATTTTGGCATACGCGTCAGGCCCCTGCGTCGCCACCAACAATAGGTTTTTAATTGTGTCTGCTAATGAGGGACTTGACGCGTTAATGCAACCCAAAAAACTGCCCATGGGTAGACATAAAAGTATAAATACAGTGACAGTAATTGTTAAGGATAATGTAAAGGTTATTCAAATCTAATGACACTGTCTAAAATATACTGAATACTCGAAAGAAAGACGCAGGTTGCTGGTTCGAAAAATAATCAAGATTATTTGCCTTTGCAGACTGACTTTTCATCGGGTATTTTGATTTATTTTCTTTTTGTATATTATCCTAAATAAATGTATTCCTGTATTATCTCCGTATCCCTGTCCATGTGGCGTCCATGTATTGTCTCCACAAATAGCGTCGTATTTAGCACTGGCGCCGGCGACGCATTAATTACGCTATAAATAAATGCTTTAGATAAAAAACGTATTCCAGTGAGCCGGTCATAGATTTCTCTGGGCGATGCTGTGACGCGAGTTTTATTGTTATTGAATGGGGCGGTAATGTGTTGTGGCTTGTGGCCAGTCTGTCTGTCGCACTCGCTTTTATGCTGGATTTATTCAATAGATTGCATTCGTAATGACTTTTTACTCAATGTGGTTCAGTGTTGGTCAGGAAATTGAAAGCACGTAAAATTTGTAGCGACTGTAACGATAACTCATATATTTGATTAACCACTGTAAGTTTTTCAGTATCAAGTGTATTAAGCTTTTGGCATTATTAACATGCCCCGTCTTTAAGTCAAGAGTGAACAGGTTACTTTTAGGTAAGCGTGCTCCATTGTCGACCACATCGTCGCTTACCATCAGATGAGGCAAATTACGAATGCATGCTTGTTACGGTTTTAATTTCTTTTTTTTTAATAAATTATTTATTGACTGCTATCACTGCCTTATCGGCAGCTCATGTCGCCGGCAAGATTACCTAGAGAAGTAACTTAGCCAAATCGAATGCAAGACGGCAAGAACTACACACGTAGATCTACGGTAGAAATATCACTACACATAATCACATTGAACCAATACGGAAAACTGAAATGCACTTCTTATTCTGACGTCTACATTATTAAGAAAACCACTATAAAACAAATGTACGGCGAAAGCGGAAATACGCTTCTTCTAAATTGGATAGAACTGATTTTGTTAGAAATCCGAGAAGCAAATAAGTTTACACTAGATGCGGAGGGAAAGAGAGTGGAGTATTGGGAGTCTGAAGTCAAATGAAAATACATATTATGTAAGTACGTAGACTGTAGTCGTAGATGAAGATGAAGAGTTTATAAGGTGTTGTTGCTTTTGATATTTAGCCTGAATTAACATAAAGATGAAGTCGCGGGCAGAAAATAGTAAATTATACAAGACCGTAAATAAAAAAATCGTTCTCAAGTCAAATCGCCTGTGTTCATAATGTTTCTGTGTTATTAATGACACAAATAAAATACAAATACTTAATCAACTCTGTAAAAAAAAATAAAAAAAATAAAAATGAGATATACGAATCAAATTATTAGTACTTACTAATTTAAAATTAACATTTCTTTCTCGATAATTAGATTTTGGTTTCATTGTTCTTTGGTTTATCTTTCCAAAAAATAGTTACGTGGGAGATGGCATCCAAAGAGATTTCAGGCAGATATCTTTCTTTTCGTAGGATTTTTTCAAATTTTTAACCGACTCCAAAAAAGACGAGGTTCTCAATTCGTCTGTATGTTTTTTTTTTTTGTATGTTACGCGATATCTCCGCCATTTGTTAATAGATTATGATGATTCTTTTTTTTATAATAGGTCATACTTCAGAGGTGGTCCCTTATAAATTTTATCGTAATTGATTCAGCACTTTAAAAAAAAAATCAACATAAACAAAAAATATGTATACACAGATGACGTTTGATTGTCTCCAAATGTTCAAATGCCATGTTATTGGTGTTATCTATTCGGGCATAACTTTAATATTTAGTTTTACTTCTGATGTACAACAACAATATAAAATTTTTTTTGAAAAAAAACTAAAAAGTGGAAAATATTTTTTTTATTTTTCAAAATATACAACCGACTTCTAAAAATTGCAAAATAACTTTAATTTCGGAAGTCGGTGTCAAATAACGAAGAAGAAACAAAAAAACACCGAGTTCCGAAATTAAAGTTATTTTGCTATAACCCTTCTGCCCCAGCGGCCAAATCCGGGTTGTCAAATTGAACCCCGACGACAACCCGGGTTGACAGCCGATTTTTTTTTTTTTTCTCTTTTTGTGATTTCGTGCACAGCGAAACTTTTTAGTAGGTATTTTACGAGTCGAGCATAGGGGGGATTAACCGAACGTCTTGGCCATAGCTGTGATAATAAGATCACACGTTTTTATCCGAATAATGCCAATAACGTGTTTTAAACAATTTTACCTGCATGAACCAAATCCGACCTGTCAAACAATTTGCTAAAAATCATATATACTCCCGCATCTGACTGAAATCTCTTCCAATTCCCGGTCCAGTCTCAAGGAGGTCCTCTATATCAATTTAATAGGATTACATAATAGCAATTTTCCTGTATAAAAGAGTTGCGTCCATTCGCAGCGAGGTAACAATAGTGTAATCTGGCACGTCGTCTCCGGACTAAAGCACTATTGTTGAAAAATATTTTGTGCAGCTATTTGAGAAAATGCGAAATAAAGACTGTCTAGAAATGAGGTAACGACTAAACTTACCTTTACGGATTACTTGCGTTTGTTTCTTCTCGTTTGTACCTTTGTGAGATTTGGTAGGTTTATTACTGCTGTGCTACGATCTTATTTCATTACTGTGGACAAATCTGGCATTTTCTACCAATAGATGTAAGAAAATTACTAAAGCATCTGAGATTACATGAGTCAATTTTGCGGAGGTAACTCTTCCGCTCTGGTTAATTTCAACCACACGGCCGTCATTTAAATAAACTTACAAAAACACCTGATGCTGATGACGGTACAAATATAAACCCAGTAATATCAATAGACTGGATGTGTTTGACAATGAGCGTCCCCCGGTGAATGTCATTAATGTCATCCGCAGAACTGCCGGCCCGCGCGGCGGGTGGGCTCCTGAACGATCTACGTCTACCATGTATATTATTAAAAGTACCTACGATTAAATTACAGGGTATTTTATGGAGTTGAACTTGTTTGTTTTGCGTATCGGGGAGTGAAGATAAAAGGGTACAGGTGCCTAATTGTCGTGCAAGTCGTGCTGAATGAAGGGGTCGGCTTCGTTGTGTTTCTATGTAGATGATTGATGGATTTATTAGTAGTCCAGTGCATTTTAAAAAGGGTTTAATGCTTCTGCATTTTATGCAACTATGATAATGTTTAAATGGAAATTATTCATTGAAAATAATACTGTGTTGCGTGCATTTTAAAAATGGTTTATTGCTTCTGCATTTTATGCAACTATGTTAATGTTTAAATCGAAATTATTCAATGAAAAATAATACTTTGTTACGTGTATTTTAGAAAGGGTTTATTGCTTCTGCATTTTATGCAACTATGTTAATGTTTAAATCGAAATTATTCATTGAAAAACAATACTTTGTTGCGTGCATTTTAAAAATGGTTTATTTCTTCTGCATTTTATGCAACTATGTTAATGTTTAAATTGAAATTATTCATTGAAAAATAATACTTTGTTGCGTGCATTTTAAAAATGGTTTATTGCTTCTGCATTTTATGCAACTATGTTAATGTTTAAATCGAAATTATTCATTGAAAAATAATACTTTGTTGCTAGTGGCTGCATTTAGGTGAACATATTTCGTTTGTCTTGTTTGAACATAACGTATTCATTCATATATAACACAGCATTTTTCGTTGACATTTAAACTGTCGATAAAAGCTAGAAAGTTGAAGGGAAATGTTAGCGAGCACATTTGTTGCTAAAACGCTTTGAAACATCGTTAGGCTATTGTACAAAATCAGTTACGATAGTTTACTAACGCTATGAAACTCTACGTCCAGGATACTCGCAAATGGGAATAACTTCACAATACAGCTCGCGTTCTATGAAAGATGAACTTTTCGGAAATTGTCAACGGACAGCACATAAATATGGAGAAATACTACAGTGTACCGACCCTCATTCTAGTAAATGCAACCACAAAGAGCAAAATTATTTTAATATTGATTATTTATTGTATATGGCCTAGATTCTGTAACACGCGAGACTAGGGGCAGGATCGTCACAAATGCCGTTTACTCGGAATTTATATAACTATGATGTCTATGATACAGGATAGACCCCTTTGTAGTTCTAGCTTTGGTTTTGTTTATACATCAGCATATAACAAAAACCCTGTCCGATCTTGAAGGGTATTATTTGGTATGCGTACACCACATATATACGTAATCATTAGAGAGAAAGATTATTATTTTTCCCCAATGAAAATAATTAATTAAAAAAAAAGAAAAACTTATCAAAGGAAACACTGAGTGCTCGACAAAGTTCACCTACAGTTTCGTGTCAAAGACGCCGCCTGACCGAGACGGTCTTTTTGATCCCTTGTTAAAGAGTGTCCACAGCGCGGTTAGAGCAGGGCAAAAAAAAATTTGTTAAAAATTAAAAGATTTCGCCGGCCGGTGGAGGGTTGTCAACTTATGAAAATTTGCCATATTTAGTGTTAAATTTCGCATATTTAAAAAAAATAAAAAATCTTTAACTTTAGGTTTTTATGAATTATTTTTTTTTACTATTTTCTCTAGTAGGTACGTATGTTAAACAAAGAATACGCCTGTTTTGGATCGGACAGGGTTTTTGTTACATGTCATCATCCGATCAGTAATATTGATATTCAGACTGACTACTTAGGTTGACTTGACTTCCGAATGACGTCCTCTGCTTGATTAACACCTTGTTTCTGAATTGAGAATTTGAAGTTCAGAACTTTTCAAACTCTGATGCTATTCTCATCTCAGAAGCCAGGTGATAAAACAATCCCATGCCGGAGCATTCAATGGTTTCCCGCGAGAGCAACACCCCTCGTTTCCTATTTCCCTGGCAATGATTTAATGCAATTTTCCTTATGGTATACATTTTATCATATCGGTTACAATTGTTTGCTCGGGTACAACTCACCCCTTCCGTGTAGTAGACAGCGGAATTGAAGCGCTGGGGATCTGTTAGTGATATGAGTGGCTAATATGTTATGTTATTTTATAAGATATGTTTCAGTAAATATTTAATAGCCTGAGATTCATTCTGAATTTCGATTTATGTTTGTTTGATGGTACATGGTGAAATGAGAGACATCAGAAAGATGGAAATTCAAGTGGATAATTAAGAATTAGTCAAACACAGTTTAATTTTTGGCCCGAGTTCGAATAAAAAACCGAAACCCTTATAGGATTACTCGTGTGTCTTTTAGAAAACGTTTACAGAAATGTATTTTGGCTAAGGTGGCAGTGCCTTTAGACAAAATACTTTTCTGTTAACGTTAACGCTAACGCTTCGTGCAAAATGTATGGCAAAGACATTACTGGGCGTGAGTCACGTGACAGTTCTCTGTCTAACGCTTCGTGCAAAATGTCGTTGCCATACATTTTGCACGAAGCGTTAGCGTTAACGTTAACAGAAAAGTATATATATCATAAAATATACCAATTAATATTATTAATTAAAACTTACTTACGTGGAAACAACATCGTTTCCCACTCAGTCGGAACAATTAAATTGACTACTGCATAATACACCACGGGGCTATTACACAAATTGACGAATCTTTTATTCATCAATCCAATCATCCATACCGCTGAGGGCTGTTCGCGGGCGTCGGAGACTATCGAAATAAGAAATCTCGGTGTATTTTTTCTCTTTTTCTTACTTATACAGTTTCTACCACGCTTGAGAGCGACGGATGATTCGAAATTTTCAATTAGACCACAATTGGCTTAGTTAACCACTGTTCTCATTTCATTTGGTATGTTTTCGAAAGCTGAATGATGATGTTTTTGACATAATATTGTTAATGTTAAACCTCTGATGTAGTAATGATGTGCTTCAAATTGTTACATTATTGAATGATTTTATAATTAATTATAACATTTACATTTCTAGCTTTATTTACCATATACTGTTTGTAGGATGGTAAATTGGAAACATGGTTGAATTTGATTCTGTCTACCTGATTTCACCATCATCGGGGATAGCAAAATGAATAAATTCATGGAATGCATACAATGTATGTGTAACAGAATCCAGTAGTCGTTATCTGTCGTAGTGGTCATCCTGTCTCCAATTTCCAATACATATCGGGCCGCAGGGAGACGGTCTGGCCGCCTGTCCCGCGATACGACCTATGCGGCCAAGCGGCTCGTCCATCGAACATGTCCATTTCAGTGACGTGCCGATAAAAACTGAATCAACTTTGTGGTCGCAAAAAATGTATTGTACAGTGTTCTGTCGGATAACCTGTCCTTTGACCGCTTTGGGCCGCGGTTTTATCGTAGTTCGATAGTTTTTGACGAAATTGGAAATTTAACGGTCTGTTTTGGACGGAAAGGAGAGCTGGCTAGACAGATGTCCATTAACGTTTTAATGTTTTTTGTTAGAGGGGCTGTAGATTACGAAAATTTATCGGTTTCGAAGGTGGATTGAGTAGTATACGACAGCAAAAAAATCTTTACAGAGAAGCTGGTTTCGGCTACCGTTGAAGATGAGGACGCACGAGCTCGACATAGCAATTTGCCGTTGCAAATGTTCTGGATTAATATTTCGCCAAATCTTTCAATGTCACCCCTACAATTACCAACTGCCTTACCACCCCCTTAGTTTTCTACATAAATAACCGCAAACCAATACTGACGTAATTGACGTTGAGATTCAAATTAGAGACGTTCCGTCTGAAAAAGCCCCTTCCGCCGTCGTCGGAGACAGCTGCATTCTCCCGCGCCGTCCGCGTCCCGCCGCGAATAGTCATTGTATGCAAAACGTCACGGCCAGACGGCACTATTGTTCACACGAGATTAAGGCGGGGGCACGTCCATTATGCAAGAGGCCTGAGGAACGGGACCCTATTCCACGGGTGATTGCGAACCTGACAGAGTTCTTAGGTGCCCCGGTTTGCGTGGGACGGCTCTGAGTTTAAAGGCGTTGGTAGCTCAAGCTATTTTGAAAAAAATCCAGTAATTTGAAAGCGCACTGATGATATGCTGGATAAGAAAGGCACAGTATTAAAAGCACCACCTTTGCCTAAAGTTGCGAAACCTTGTTTTCAAAACTCAATTTTAACATTTGAATTGAAACTCAATTAAAATAAAACTCGCCATATTTACAGTCTTCCTTAGCAAATCCTTATAACATTTCAATTAAAACCACAAAAAATCATCCTAATTTCTCCGTCACGTTTTCCGCCTTCCCGTTTTGGATGCCCCTATTAAAAAACACGTGATCCACATTATTCGTAGTCCCGTATTTCCTTACCCAATCTTGGGCACTCTAGCGACGCACCTGAGACGTTTCAGACATTTAATCAGGCCTGTAATCGGAAAAACAATGCTATTGAGTGGAGGTATCGCCCTCGGGCGGGCCTGGCTTTTGTCGCGCCGGGACAACGGGACGAACCAATCTGTTTCGCAAATTACGTACGAATCTTGGGACTACGTGCTTTTTGCATGAGCAGTGAAGGAATGAGGAATGCTAGGTTGATTGAGTGGGATATTAAAGAGGAGGAGATAAAAGAAATGTCAGGTGGGTCGGGTTTGTTTACCGCTGTCTTGTTGTGATTGTGAGTCTTTGTTTTATACTGATGGTAATCTATCATTTCTGCTGCAGGATTGTGTTGGTAAACGTCTTTGTTTTGAACTCTGCTCAACTTTGTTTGCATTCACACATTCTGTTCGTCTAAAGATTGCACCCTGGTTTATAGTACCATCAATTTCAATGCGTTTTACAACAGAATAGCTTAGTAGGATAACGCGTTTTATACAATTTACGCCCCCGTTTCCGTTCCCGCTAGAACTTTATTCAATTCCCCCGCGACAATTTATTCTTCATTTCATAAGACATCTCGCACGAATAGTTCTCTATCGAATTTCGCCGTTTCTACGGCGCGACACGTGACTTTCCCCATCGTTTGTGTACACCCATAAATTGGGTTAGCACCTTTTGTTGATGCAAATAAAGCCCAAAATCCTCCTGACGTAAACGAAAGTTGTACTTATCTGGATTTGTAACGACACCGGTCAATTTCCTGTAAGTGTAGGACTGTAGGCAAATGTACAAATTGATGACGCTGAACGTGAAGACAGTTGCGACACTTGAATACCTCCGATTGGACGCTCTCAATTGGAAAACTGCAGGAACAGGTCAATTAGTTCAAGAACGTTTTGATGTTGGCACCTAGGTGGCAACTATAATAGGAGCCAGTATTTATTTTATGTAGGTAACTTTGTAACACAATGTATCAATATCATTCCCAGATTTGTTCGAATAAAAGAACATGACAAAACAAATGTATCGAATGACAGTAATTTAAACACTTGTTATTCGCAATTAACACCTACAAGGGCCAAATTAAGATCAAAGGAAGTTTTACGGTCTCGAAGACAAAATACCCTCGCGAACACGATTTATCACCTCGCTAATTTACAGTTGTTTTGTCTAAAAGTCGAAAAAAAAAACAAAACATAAAAATTGAAGCGCAAGCTGAATTTCCAGAATGCCAAGATTCTGCCAAATATTCGACTGGTCGAAAAATGCAGAATATTTACGAAAATAGAATTTATTATATCGATGCCGGTGTGCCGGTAGCCGGTGGCCGAAGATGCGTGCGGCAGAACTTTCGGTCGGGCGACCGCGACATATCCGCTGCAGACGCTCCGGCAGCGGCCGGCGGCGCCCGTTGCGGTCGACTGCGCTCTCCGCAACACGGCATTTGCGTCATACTGCCCGTCAGCTTTATGCATGAATGTGCTCGCAGAAACGGCTCTCGTGAAGTAACTGCATTTTTGCGGGTAGCGGAATTTTGAACGATGTGAATGGATATCCGAGCAAATATTTCTAACTGTTTCTGAAAACGTCATACACTGTTTTTCCGACAAACTAGTTATGGAAGCTAAACTTCTATTACATTGAGATTTGACCGATAACAGCTACATTGCATTGTGTTTGAGTGAAGTCACTCACACATCTAAGAATAAAATGGTTATTCTTGGATTTAGACACTTACAAATTAGAAGTCCGTCAAGGAAGTCTCGACAACTAACTGCCCCTGGCCGTATCAGTAATAGGGGTTGTCAGTGCATTAACTCAATCGATGTGTCTTCAACATAATTACCATTACTTTGTCTCACAGAGAAGGAAGACTTCATTACGGCCTAGATATAATTGACTAAGGAAATTACTTTACGTATGCTAGTCTCGTGTACAAAATACTATTCTCATTATGTGGTGCCTATCAGTAATGACGTTACGCCTCCCGGGCTCATTCACTTTACGTGACACGCATATACTTAAAATTCGTACTATAAAGGAACACGCTAAACTATTACATTAGCCGAGGACCTCTTAGATGTAGACATCGGAGTTAAAATGAAGGGGATGGTGATTGTTCAGAGGCAAATTGCATTTTGGTGCTGAGGTCTGATTGTGGTTCATTGTTTCTTTTGCATTAGGCATAATTTATTTATGTAATTTGAACCAAGTAATAAGCAAGCTGAAGTGGCAATGGGCCGGCGATATTAGCCGTAGAACCGATGATCGTTGGGATAGACGTGTTCTCGAGTGGAGACCGCGAATCGGCAAACGTAAGGTAGGACGCCCTCAGGCTAGGTGGGGCGATGACCTTCGCTGGGTGGCTGGTAGCAGCTGGATGAGAGTTGCCGAGAACCGAGCTGAATGGCGTGCAATGGAGAGGCCTATGTCCAGCAGTGGACTGCTGTAGGCTGATGATGATGATGATGATGAACCTTATTGCCATAGTAGATGTAGGTAAACAAGCTGCCAGGTTAGAATGGGGTGAGGCGGGTCACGCCAGCCACATGTCTGCTCACAATGGGTGCCTGAAAATGGACGGCGCTACCGAGATTTACCTCGAAAGAGGTTGTCACGGTACAATCACGTTGAGGGCGGCTGCTGGGCTCTGGGATGGTATGGGCTGGGTTCGATCACGTTGAGGGCGCCAGTGTCACGGTACGGAGGGCGTGTCTCGTTGCGGAGGTTGTGGAGTGACACGCAGAGGAGGACGTAGGAGTGACACGCAGAGGAGGACCGTAGATGAGGAGTTCAATAAATAATAACACGACGAGTTAACACATTTACAACAATGGGCTTTAATATTATATTAAGAACACAAACACTGTGACTAATAATTAAATTGTACTAATGCAAAATTCTAGGAAAATGGTAACTGACACTTCAGGAGTCAAAAAAATAACAATGAGGAGCTTCTACTAGCTCGGCTGCCGAATTTGAACTGATTTTTAAAATATAAAAACAGACTATTGACATAGAAAACTAAGTAATATTGAATTTGAAATTAAAAAAAGGTAGCATAGAACGTAATTTTGGAATAGAGGTCAAAAAATAAACAAGGCTTCAACACTGCCTTGTTACAAGGTGGCGAGACGACCTTGGCTACACGTCAAGATCGTCTCGCCGTGAGGGCTGGTTTGAGGAAGCACGGAAGAAGAGTTCCTGGAAGGACTTGGGGGAGGGGTTTGCTCAGCAGTGGGACAGTGTAGGCTAGTTAAAAGAAAATGTAAACACACTTTTAAAAGAAAATTATATAAGTACAGAGAGAAAAACACAAAAGTACTGCGTATTTCAAAAGAAATATCTTCCAGCAAACCTACGACAGAAGAGGACGATGAGGAACATAGTCATAGTGTGTAAAGAGACAGAGAAGAAAACTTAAAAAAGACTAACTTAATATTATTGCAGAAGAGCTAAATAAAACTGAGCCGTATACTCGTGCTACTAGAGTGCAAATTGGCTGTGACAGACGAACAGACAGACACGAGTGATCCTATAAGTAATAGGGGAGGATGTTACATCTCCAATTTTAAAAAAGATGGTGAGGAAGGTGATAATTTAATAGTCACAATAAATGGTGGTTTATTGTGACTATTAAATTATATTGGTGAATATCGTGGCATTTTACTAACAATAGCTGTAAGTCATTATTGTAATTACTAACACATTGGATCTTAGTTATCTGAAAAATAAAGACTTATTATTATTATAAGGGTTTCATTTTTTCATTCGGACTTTCGGAACCCACCTCCGGAAAATTGTCAAAAAATTTAAATTTGGACTTTTTAAATCTTTTATTCAGAAAACTAAAAATTCAACCCTAACTTTCATAAAACACTAAATAAGTTAGTAAAACAATGATTACACAGATCAGATCGAGATGTCTCTATACGGTTTTGAGAGACTACTTCGCAAACCAATGTGTCAGTTGCGAGTGCGGATACGGAGCTAGTAAGTAATCGAAATTGAGGAGTTAGTCCGTCCGAGCGACTGTACAACTGCCACCTGTGTGCTCGAAACGTCTGGTACGGTGGTTTGTGGCTGACCATTGTTGTAGCAAGCTAGCAAATACATCACCTTTTCATTTACGCATGTAACAAAAACCCTTTCCGATCCAATAAAGGCGTATTCCTGGTTTAACATACGTACTGGGAAAAATAGTAAAAAAATAAATGTACCTTATAAAAACCAAAAGTTATTGATTTTTCATTTTTAGAAACCATGCGAAATTTAATAAATTTTCCATATTTAGTGGCGAAATCACTTTATTTTGACCTATTTTGATTTCAAAGGATCCTGCACTAGCTGGGTTGTAGGTGTATGCACAACTTTTCGCTTTGGCGGCACGCGACAAAGGGCGTATAACAAAGGATCAAAAATACCGTCTCACTAAGTCGGCTTCTGACACGAAACTGTAGGTGAACTTTGTCGAGCGATCAGTATTGCCTTTGATAAGTTTTTCTGTTTTTTTTTTAAATTAATTATTTTCATTAGGGAAATGTTTTAATTTGATAGACATTCAATGGTTTCTTAGATGTGTACGCAGTACGATAACAAATAATACCCTGTCGGACAGGGTTTTTGTTGGTAAGTTTTGTGAGGTTGTAGGGGGTTTTTTTTTTTTTTTTTGGGGGGTGGGAAATCATCTTATGACTCTTTCCGCTCTGGGGTGGAGCGGAAGGGCGTGTCAGACTCTTACTGACTAAAACCCACCCCTGTTCCTCCCTGCCCTACGCGCCCGGGGGCGAGGTAACTCTTTCGAATTTATCCTCCACCCCCGGGCAGGCACTGGCCGTGGCAGGCCCCGTCCTTTGTTGACAACTCTTTGAGGCGCGCGTGGAACACTACGCGCCGTCGACTCTCGGGCCTGGTGCTGATCGGACGGCGAGTTACCCGCTACTCGCCGTCCGCAGGCCCGGGTGAGGTTGTAGGGGGTAATCTCTGGATCTGCTGAACCGATTTTGAAAATTCTTTTACCAATAGAAAGCAACGTTATTTGTGAGAGTCATAGGCTATTTCTGAAATCCACACGGCCGAAGTCGCGGGCGAAGTGCTAGTCTTCTTCTATACGGGATGTAAGGGGAAATGTTTAGTCATATTTTCCACAAAAACAAATTCCCAAAAATAATTTCTAGTCCAAGCAATAAGGGTTTTTTCGTAGTCGCAGTTTGTAATTTTAATTGATTATTAATAAATGCTCTCAATTATCTAAAAGTTCAGTAAATTACGTTATATGATAAGTATTTTATTTAGTTTTTTAAGCTTTTTCTCAAATCACGCTTTTTCAGAAAACTTCATGTCTGATAAAAAAAAAGTGCTAGAATTTGATTTTTTTTTAAATCCTTGTTATAAATTGACTACTCAACATGACCAAATCTAGTCTTAACTCAATAGCTCTGAAACCCTTTTTGTTTAGAGTGCCACAGATGATCAAAATTAGTACGGCAGTTAATATCTTTTTCAGAATAGACTTTCTTAAAAAAGTTGTTCTTTGGGCAGAAGCAGTATAGAATATACCACGCATTTTTGTTCACCCTGTATAACGCCTTTGTCGGACTTTAAAACAGTGCAATACGATATTTAGATCATATCACTTAACACCTTTTCTTCCTTTTTTACCTGACGGGTCCCCAAACACACAGAGCCTTTAAAGTTGCGTTATCTGATTTCGAGTTTAAACATAATGCCTCACGTCCGGTCATTAACCTGTCACCAGCGAATGCCGCAGTAATCTTCAGGGTTCCGAAGATGAGCTGGCTTTTTAACCAATGAAAAAAAATTGAGACTAAAATTCCATGCCCATTCCAGCTTCGGCCTTTTCCTAAAGCATTTCATCGCTGTTTCCTTGTAAACACTAATTAGTACAACTGAATAGGTATAAGCAGCTCTAGGTCAATCGACATCTTTTAAAAATTGAATCCTAATTTAGACGTTTTGAGGTTGAGGCACAAAGCTCGCGGCCGCGGCAGAGGACGGACGTCGGACATAGGTAATGTTAGTGGAGGCTAATTCGTCAAAGGGCGCTCGCGTCGCTTTGTCCCGGCTTATGGTAATCAACGTAGGCGTTGTGGCCGCCGCTGCGAACGCAGGGAACGGTTCCTCTGCATTTAATGATCGGATTTATTAACTAGATACGTTAGATGATCTGTTTTACGCAAAGATTTCGGTTAATTAAAGGTTCTTTGTCACTGGACAAATAGATGGAATGGAATACGGATAAAGGTCGGGGTTATTAGCAAATGATTAAGTAGGTATGGTATGGTATGCATGTTGTAGCTGCAAATCTTTTGGTATGAAGTAACCTTAGTATGTGACTCCTATAAGATCAGATTAAATATAAATAGCCCTGGAGATTACAGAAGTAATAATCCAAGTCTCAAGAAAAGTGGCTTAGATTTTTACTAAAAAAATCCATTAGTTTTAAAATTGGTAGTGACAACTCTGCGCAGATTCGCCTCAAACATCAGAATCAGTACTCTGGAGGCACCATAACCAGCTTCGTCCAGCAGCCGGTACCATAGAATTCTATGTTCATGTACAGTCATATGAATCACGTGTGATAGCGACAATAACACTGCTCTCACGACGTTTATCTGCGTCCCCCTTGCGATATGCATCGCCAATCAAATCATCAAATGATTGTTGCCGTTCTAGACAAGTAGAGCGAAAATGCGAATTCTAGGCAATTTGCTTTATTGATGCACAGCTTCCCTGCGGCTGCCGCAACAGTTATTTCTTGGAAGGAAAAAAATAATATTTTGATAATTCTTACGTCAATTGATTAGTCTTAATCTTGCGCTACTAAAGACAGTAATCAAATCCAATATGGCGACAACCAGACAAAAATAAAAAATAAAGTCGGTGAACTGTATTATTTGGGGTATCAAAATAAAGGGTTCGAGGAGGCGATTCCAAAAATATAACTCACTAAAACGTAGAAAATAAAAACAACTTAAAAGTTCCAAACAAGTCACTTTTCAAGCAGTCTGATGCAGTTGGTGGCATGAATCAATATTTGAACTAAAAAAAAACTGGCACTCCGGGAGTACCGACAGAAGTGAAAACTTGAACAAAATGCGCTACGCGTAGTGGATCGCGTTTTCACTTCAAATGAAAACAATCCGCTACGAGTGCTACGACAATCGGTGACTGTGACGCGCGAGTTCAATAGTTTTTTCCCATCTCAAAAATGCCCAACGCGCCCATAGAAGTTTTGACTTCAATTCGCCTGCATTCAATTCTTTTATCCAATATGTGGTATATTGGTTATAAGAATTGAATGCGGGCTGGTGGTAAGCGATGACGCTGTCGATGATAAAAAGTCATAAGTACCAAAAAAAAAAATATAACACCAACATTGTACACTTAGTTCGCAATAAACGTTTTGACTTTTGACTTTTATGATGATGCATCCTTGCCCTAGTGACATGTTGACTCGGCGGCTTTTAATTTCCACGTTATACTACTAGTTCTTCCAAGGCACCTGTGTCCTTCCAAGTCACCACGTAAAGCTGAGCCTTCACCCTGAATCATCTTGAAGTCCTCCCGAAGCATGTTTTAATTCAGGACTTAATTGAGTTAAACCTTACCGTCTCGACTAATGTTTGCTGACAAAGTACGAGGATGTACGATAAAATCAATATACGGCTAAATATAAAACGGACTGGACATGGGACAAGATACTTGATTTATAGAGCGAAACTGTATGATTGTGTGTGAGGATTCGGGATCTCAGGATCAGAACTCGGTTTTCTACGCGAAAAATTGTATTGTTCAGCAAAGTCAAGCCATTCTCTTGTTATTTGTTACACATACAACTCCTTAACACCCCGTCCGGTACTCAACTCAACACTCAACGTCACAGAAGGTGCGACAAATCGCAACTCTCCACATTGTCGCATCCAAAGAGTTGCAGGTTTAGGTGGTGCGCGGTATCATCGGCGAGTCAAAGGGCGCCGACAAAGCGCCGCCGCGGCGCGGTGCGGGCGGCATTAGCGGCCCGTTTGATACCCCCACCCTCGCGCAGGGTTGACAACGAACCGCGACCTACGACAAACCGGTCGCACGATACCGACCATCTAAGTTTAATTGCTTTTTAAATGATGTGATGGATTAATTTTGTTTGATGGATTTTCCTTCTCGTTGAACGTGGAGAACATGGATTTATTTATTAAAGCTTTAAGCACAAGTAAAAAGCACTGTACTAAAGCGGACTTGATGCCTTAGGCATTTTCTACCAGTGGACCTTAGGGTGGTGCAGAGACGAGACATGCCAGGTGCAACTTTGGGAAAGAATAAACAGAAAAAATAAAACAAATACATACATGCATCAAAATTAATAGTTAATTATCATTGAGAATAACAAATCCAACGAATCAACGCTGTTATGATTCTTCCAACTTGCGAACAAGTTCACGTGTCTACATCTAAGTACATCGTCAGTTTGGTGTAACATGTTTGTAATGAAGTTGTTTGTTTTATAATAATTAAGACGTCTATTAAGCACAATCTGCTGTTCTCACACAGCAATCATTTCATTATAGCTAACTTGTACTTTCATATTATGAATATTTTGTTAACTTCCCGTTAATTTAATCCCCATATTATAATTTGGCTACATAGTGGTTTTCCTTGGATCAGCACAGACGCACAGGCCAGCCCTACCGCCTCCCCACAGCCGGGCTCAAAGTGAGTGTGTTACTCTTTAACCTGCGCGATTCGCGACCGGCTAAACTTACCACTCCGCTAAATAAAGTTAAAAGGCTCCTCAAGCTTTGTCTCGGGCCGCCTTTGATGTACGGCGAGAACATCCCCCACCCTCCACACCTCCCTCACTCGCAAACAGTTTACCACAAGCTGGAACTATTGCCCTTAATGCCTTTTCCGATTGGGTATACGGTGTACGGGTGTACCCCTCCCGATTGATTAGTATGTTGTTTAGTGCCAAAGGAATTTCTCAGGAAGCAGCCCGATCAAAGTGCCCGAGCCCCTTTGATGAGTGAACGCTAATACGATGAATCAGTACCCTTATCATTTTGATCTCTTGTTACCGATGGTTAGTATTATTGATATATTGGGACGAGAAACGGGACTTAGGGACCGCTTTCAAAGGTTTTTCGCTACGTTTTAAGTGATAGGGTATGGTCGAATGTGGTGTTTGTTGAGGAAACTGCGGGAGATGAGGTAAATTGATCGAGACTTGTGGGTTGTTGAGTTCTTATCGTTGTTCTTTAAAAGAAGACAATCAATAAGCATTTATCATTCTTCTTCACAGCTAAAACACTAGGAAGTGGTGGCGGGCGGGCGTTTTTGGGGGACTGTCTTTATGTAGAACTTTGACGTTCAGAAAGTGCTGGCTCTCAGCCTAGTTTGAATAAATGACTTTTGATTTTGCATATTTACGCGCTTCTGTCTACTGACAAGCTAGACAATTAACCAGTACTGTCGCTAAATCTAGCTATCTTCTTAACTAAGAGGAACAGTCTGCTCCTTATCACAGAAAGAAGATTTTTGCAAATATTATAGAAAATATTTAGTACGAAAATATACGAAATAAACTTGAAAGAACTTTCAAAGTAAAGCAATTTGTTTGGGCGTAAGTAATTTTATACAAGTCGTATTAATACGTCCACGCGCCAAAAAAGCAAAACCTCTTCAAAGGATTTATTATTTAGGCTTTAGTCTGTAATCAGTGATTCTTTTATCTGTGACTGTTTCACTTAAATACCTATAATTAACTTTTTACATTTTCTTTCTCTCTTTTTTAATGTAATCCGCGAATGGCGGCCCGAAATGAAAGGACTCTGCCCCTTTGATCTTGCTGACTTGTAAAACCAATCATACAGTCGTATTTTTCCTTTTAACTTCACTTCATAGAGAATTTGTCTGGTTTACAGAATGATACAAATTAACTTTTTGACATCGTCGGCAGTCTATCATGTTTTAGGTCACGTGTTCATTAATGACTAGCACCGCGAGTTCGTCCGCGTGGATTTCAAAAATTTATAGTGACACTCACATATAACGTGGCTTTCTATTCGTAAAAGAATTTTCAAATTCGGTTCAGTAGATCCAGAGATTAGCCCCTACAACCTCACAAACTCACAAACTTTACCTCTTTATAATATTAATAATAGTAATTTAGTATCGAAGTATAGATTAGTGGATGTAATTATTTTGTTTATTAAGCAAATCTCAAAAAACTTAAAATAAGATCACATGTACAGCTTGGCAAAAAAGAGTGTGGAATAAATGAGGTCGCCAGTGTCGCACTTGTGGCTACCCGGAATACTACTACTCAACAGTTTTTGATTTTTGTTATTTTTGGGGATATGATCCCAATCCCAAGTGGGTGGTTCAGTCCCTAGGACGCTACGCAAACACCATGGAAGGCTTCAATGTTCAGTTTTAGTTATAGTTTCAACTGTCACCGCGTCAGAGTCTTTTTTGCCAAACTGGTCCATTTCACATTTATAGTAAGTATTTAGTAGATGAATAAGATTTTTCTCCGAAGCCTTCTTCAATAGTGCAAGAAGCCTAATCTTTTATAACTCAATATTATTGTAACAAATCAGCCCTACGACGTCGAACAAACAGATTTATAAACTAAGCACATTAATTAATTGTCGAACATGCAAATGAATTAAAAGCCCCCTAGGAACACAGACAGGTACAAACAGAACGTTACTAAATCCGTTCCAGTAATACGGCTCGGACTTTGCGAAAATTCAATTAGAGTAATAACAACGCACAGTTCCATTATGCCAATCAAAGGGAAACGAAAAGTTTGCGCACATCAAAGAGTCGCTTAGTACGTGCTCTCGGTTAATGACGCTTTGGGGGCGGGCCTTTATCGATATCGATAGTCGATTAATCGCTACAGCTAATGAAGTTATAGGGATGTTCGCCGGTATCGACACAAGATCAGTCGCGAACGTGGAAAGCATTATTAGCGAGGGAGTAAAACTTTATTACCAAAATATATTTAGAGAAAATGTACTCGCTAATAAGTTGTTTCAACATCTCAGGTACTATTTTGGTTTATGAATGTGTCAATTATTACGTGAAAACGTGTTTTATGATTGTTATATTAGCTTAAGGCGCAGTTATATGACTTTTAATGGTTTTAAATTGAACATCACGTCTAAACGACTAGTCTTATTTCTTTGAAAAAAAATATATGTTACTCTAGACTATTTCCGTCGTAATTTGATCTGAGAATATTTAAAATTATAGTTTTATAACATAGTGTAATTAATTAGTAAAGTTACGTCTAACGCGGATAAACAATTGAGAATCACGCAAAAACTATAAAGCGTATTTTTATGAAACCTTCACCATTTTAAAAATCATTTAATTATTTATAATTTAGTCTCAGTGTTTTATTTTATTACCTGTTCTTTTATGAGTAATAAATTAATAATGCGTCTAACTTCGGACAGCGCTCCTTGATGGGCGAGTCCTATTACTGGGTGGACGTACGACGCGTTACGTGAGCTCAGCACAGAACACGCAAGCTAACCACTCAAGGTCATTGGCAGCTAATAGCGCCTTAATGAGATTAGGTGAAAGTTACGTTTCTTTTTAGTTAAGTTTTTTTTTAATTAGCTGCGTAATGTTAATTTATCCAGTTAAAAGACAAGTATTGTCTATCTTGCGTCAACGCGGTTACGCGGGTTTTCGGTAATTTTGTGGATCTTGGCAAAGAATGGACCACAGGTGCTCTCTTTTCACGTGGGTGAAAGCTGCTGTCACTCAATAATTTGCAATCTTAATCCTACTATATCAATCTGCCTAGCCTTTTCCCAACTATCTTGGGGTCGGCTTCTAGTCTAACCAGCTGAATACCAGTATTTTACATGGAGCAACTGCCTATATCTATACCTCCACAAACCAGTTACTGGGTAATACTATACCTCTTGGTAAGACTGGTTGTCAGACTTTCGGGCTTCTGACGACCCGTAACGACTGTCAAAGGTCCTCGATTGACAGACGGGCAACGGCTTAACATGTTTTCCGAGGCACGGAGGAGTCTCGGTATGTAAAGACGGTCACCCATCCATGGACCAACCCCGGCAAGCGTAGCTTAACCTGTTGGATCGATCCGTGCGGCTGTTATTACTTTAGCTACGAGCTCCTCCTTTATAATGTTTATTATTAAATGCGAAAGTTAGGATGGATGGATGTTTGTTACTCTCACGCCAGAACGGCTCAACAGATCTGGATGTTTGGCACAGAGATATATTATAGACTAGAATAGCATAAAGGCTATCATTTGTGCTTGTGGAAGTACTACGGATTCCATGCGGGCGAAGCCAGTCAACAATAATTTGCGAACACCGTTTTGTTTTATTCAAGGAAGTGTTTTGATAAAGTGGTCGTTAACGGGCTGTATTCGTAATACGTACTGAGTGGAATCAATAATTTGAGACCCCCAGCGACAGTCAAATTACAATACATACCTACAAGATTTTGACAAATCAATTTTGCCGTCGCGTCTGTCTGATCTTCGCGAAATCAAATATCAGAGCTATACTCAGAGAAACGTCTTTGATATCCATCTATTCATTTCATCTGTAAATCGAGTTGGAATCCTCAAATTAATTCGCCTTCAAAAGGTGAATATTATGACGTCCCGATACACCTACTTAGAAAGCCTACATAGCTTCGCAAGCATGCCGATGGAAACTGATTGAAAATTTTATTCAGTATGCTTGAATAGGGAACTTATTTACTTAATATTTTTGTTTCCGCAGGTAACTTACAGTTTGATTACTGACCATAACTTTTTATTGTTTCAGATAATACGAAGCAAATAGACAAGACACAAAACACCGAAATGCAGCGGCATTAAGCTGCTACACAGGTAATACAACTAACTTGCACATTTTTTATCCAATGAAATCCCAACTCGTCCTACGTAAAACAAAAGTAGAGTAGAATATTGTTGTTTTATTTTTGCCGCGCATGTTATGAACTCGCCGAACAGCTACCGTCATCTAGTGGCACTTTTTGTCATTAAAAGTGCTTCGCGAGCGTTTTACATGATTCATAGCGTCGCCAAAAGATGGCGTTAGACTGCAGCTGTCTGTCAGTGTCCGTCATGGCTGGTTGTCAAACAAACGTCAAACTCGCTGTTGTATACAAAACGGATTCAAGCTAATTTATTATTTATTTCGAAGAAAGTTTTCAATTAATGTTATCAGTTTTTGGAGCGGCCTTCAAAACTTACGTGCTAAGTAAGAACGTTCGTTTTCATGTTAGTTTTCTCTCATTATCGTTGTATAAATATAGCCCTTCCGGGTTTCGGCACGGTATTTCGGCATAAATAGCATTTATTGCCGTCAATTCAGTCTGTGATGATCCGCTATTAGATAAAACTGAAGGTCTCCTCTTGCTTCTAATAGTTTATTGATAATTTTACACGTCGTGATTGTTACCACGACGTTACTTTTACGACCTGTGCCTTTGTTTACAACTTGTTTCCTGTGTTTATGCTCGTCATGTTCAATGAAAATTTCTTGAATTCGGTACAATGTGACGCTTCATAACACGCTTGGTGACCTGCTCAGAACACAATTGTTTCAGGTGTAGTATCTTTTATAAAATGATAACATGCCACAACACAACTTTCTCAACAACCACATATTATTTTTCAAAGTCAATAACCTTCCTAAAAATAGGAAGTAAACTCATATTGTTACTAGTAAGACAATATTATAACAACAACATTCATAAAGTTCTGCACACCCCTTCTTGAATAAACTTTTTTTTATAATCAGTTATTGATTTCATATTTATAATAAACCCTATCATAAGTAGAACCACTATACAAACTATAAGGGTACGGGATCAGTCCGTACCCTATTGTTCAACACATTCAGCCTCCGTCTATGGATCTTTCACTCGGACCATTGCGGTAGCGTTGTGCAGTTGTGCTGTTCTTAAAAAAAGAACTTTTACTCAATAAAGATTATTAACATCAAGTTATAATATTCAGAAATAAGTTTTTAAACTGGTGTAACTTGGAAGTGTATTGTTTGTTTAAGCACAATGAACATGGTAAGGTCCTTTATGGTTTTTTTTTTGTGACCCTATTATTTTTTTTTTCTTCATAACTTGTTTATTGAACCTTGAAGTTATGATTTAATTTGTTTTGACATACTCTTATTATGATCTGTCCCTTTTTTCTCAATACTTAGGGATGGTTGAATAGAAATGAAAAATTATTTTTTTCTGCTGTGCCATATAAAGTTGGTAATATTATTTTTTGTGTAAAGAGTGTTATGAAATATGATATTTTGTTCCTTATACTAAGTGGATTAATATGTAATGGTATAAGTTTCTATAGCACGGTACGCTCTGATGTGATGTTTCCTTCCAGCACCGATCGATGCCGGAGACTCTTGACTTTGGCACGCTGTCTCATTTTTTGTTTGCCGTCCCTTTTCAACTTATACAAATGAAATACACTGGATATGATCCTTATTGTTTGCTATATTGATTTTTTATGTGGCTTGGTGCGCAGTTCTTGCGGCATAACCAACAGTTTTATGAGTGAACGGAACGCTCGGGTATATTAATACAGTTTTTTGTCAGTTATTGATGCTATAATAAGCTTATTCTTCCAGATTACAGTTTTAATAGTGGTTATTTGGGTTTAAATATCTAAGTTTTTGTGATCTATGTTACTAAGAATGGGTGTAAAACGGCTTGATAAAGCATATCTCTTAGGAAAATTTGCACCAGAGGTAAATTATAGTGGTGAAATAGTGATGTATACACATACATACAATAGAGAATCGACTATTAATATAATTTTGAAAATATTGTCTTGCTATACCTTAGATTGTATTTTTTCCTCTTGTTACAACCCTTAGTAAAATATTGATGTGTAATGTATGTTTGTGTGCAGGTGGTGTCTCGCCATGCAGCGCGCGGGTGGGAGAAGGGCCTGTGCGCCATGAGCCACACTCCTATAGGCGGCCACCCGCAAGGTAACGCTTTTCTTAACCTGTTCCTATGAAAATTGGTGATGATGATTTTTTCTATAACTTTTTGAATGGACATTTTGTTTGGAAGCTTTTGAATGAGCACGAATTTTGAAAACACACAAGTTTAGCGCATTATTCAAGAGGTTTAAAAGCCATAGAGCAAGTTTAAATCATAGTGATCACGAAAAATGTGTGAATAGTGATTTGTTGTGTGTAGGTTGGGAGCACAAGCTTGCTGACAGGTCGTCGCTGCCGCCGGCTTCTGGGGAGGAGAAGAGCAAATCTCAATCCAAACATGTGTTCGCACAACCACATTTGTCCAAGTGAGTACATATTTGATACTTTCTTTATCATTTCTCCAACTTTCATCCTACATCAAATCCGGATGAACCGTGAACAATAGACTTCTTGTACTTAGACGCTTTTATACTTTGAATTTATTTACAACTACAACTCGCTTGCGACTTCGTCCGCGTGGATTTCAAAAATTTGTAACCTATGACACTCACAAATAACGTGGCTTTCCATTGGTAAAAGAATTTTCAAAATTGGTTCAGTAGATCCAGAGGTTACCCCCTACAACCTCACAAACATTACCTCTTTAAAATATTAGTATAGATTTTAGGTCTTTTACTTATAAATGAGGATGGTTTCATCCTCCACCAAAATCCGGATGAACCGCCTTCTTGTACTCTGTTTTTAAACTTTGAATTTATTTACAATTTTAGGGCTTTCACATAAAAATGAGTTGAGTTTTCGATAAAATCGGTGACGTAGCATCAAGTGTAGTCACGGAAATAAACGATGTTCTATTGTACTGCAACAAGATACAAAACATCATTATCGCTCTGTTTCCTGTGTGTCGTCTCATGGCAGGCACTTAACGCCAGGTGTTCATATACGTTTTGTTCTTACGGCCAGCATTTAAGGGTAGGTGTACATGTATGTTTTCCTCTCAGGGTCAGCATGGCGTGGCGCGAGCAGACGGAAGGCTCGTCGGGCAGCTCGGCGCGCTCGCCCGCCTCGCCGCCCTACATGCGCTGGGCACGAAGCCTGCACGAGTTGCTTGAGGTAAATACTGATGCTTTCTCAATTATTGTGTTTAATTTTAGGTAAAAAACTATAACGTCTCTTCTACTTTTAAATTTGGTAAACAAACCGTTTCCCTGACTGGAAGGCTGAAGTTCAATGTTGAACTAGGTGGAAAAAGCAGCAATTCAATTCAATTTATTAAATAAAAAGGCAGGCACTAGGTCTACTCTACCATTCCACTCATCATCAGCAATGTAGCCCAACGTCGAAGTCCACATGGCTGTATTCTTTATCTTCAAGTCAATCAATCTGCCTAGCCTTTTCCCAACTGTCTTGGGGTCGGCTTCCAGTCTAACCGGATGCAGCTGAATACCAGTACTTTACACGGAGCGACTGCCTATCTGACCTCCACAACCCAGTTACTGGGTAATACGATACCCCTTGGTAAGACTGGTTGTCAAATTTTTCGGGCTTCTGACGAGCCGTAACGACTGTCAAAGAACCACGATTGACAGCCGGGCACGGAGAAGTCTCGGTATGTAAACATGGTCACCCATCCATGGACCAAGCGTAGCTTAACCTGATGAATCGACCCGTGCGGTTGTTATTGCTTTAGCCACGAGCTCCTTTCTTTATCTTCAAGTATACCTAGCTTTCCGGACTAGTTTTTGCCTGAACTGTAGGTATAAACACCAATATTGCTCATTACCCTCAGGACGCGGAAGGCGTGCGCCTGTTCCGCAAGTACGTGGGCGGCGCAGGCGGGCTGCACGTGGACCGCCTCAACTTCTACTTCGCCGTGCAGGGCCTGCGCCAGGAGTGCGATCCCTCCAAGATACGGCAGGTCGTCTCGGCCATATACAAGTGAGTAACTAAAACATGGACACCTTCAAGGAAAAATTAAGTTTCGGGATTCCTCTTCAACATGGATAGGCAACACACGTGGTTCTCTAACCACCAGGACAGCCGTCTGCTTGTATGCCACTTTATGGCAAAAAATGGACTGCGTTATATTGCTAAAACTTCTTCAGGGCAGAATCAATTTTATAACAAGTCATTTCCTCGTGATGACTGATAAACATGAAGCTGGCTGATTGGCCACATATCATCTCGTGAAGCCACCTGTCACCACTTATTGCCGAAGCTGTATAGATATGTCTACGGATAGTTGCAAACACCGTTAAATTGTAATAAAGCCTGTTGGTCTAGTGGTTAGTGACCTGACTGCTATGCCGGAGGTCGTGGGTTCGATTCCCACCCAGGAAAAATGTTTGTGTAATGAGCACGATCATTTGTTCTGTGTCTGGGTGTAATTTATCTATAACTAGCGACCCGCCCCAGCTTCGCTCGGGTACAAATTATACATATAAACCTTCCTCTTCAATCACTCTATCTATTAAAAAAAACCGCATCAAAATCCGTTGCGTAGTTTTAAAGATTTAAGCATACATAGGGATATAGGGACAGAGAAAGCGACTTTGTTTTATACTATGTAGTGATATGTATGTATTTAGAAATATATAAGTATGCTTATGAGTTGTCTAGTACCCATAACACAAGCTCTGCTTAGCTTGGGACTAGATGGCGTTGTGTGATAGTTGTGGAGTATTATTATTATTATTATATTATAAAGCTTGAGAGAGTGTAAACTCGCGTTATATTATATAAACTAGCTTCAGCCAGCGGCTTCGCTCGCGTGGAATTTTTACTTCCCTCGTTATAAACTTTCAACCCTTTTTTCACCTCTATAAGGGTTCAATTTCGAAAAACCCATTCTTAGTGGATACCTACACTTCACAAAGAACACACCCTCTCTTGTCTCTAGGACCAGCGCTTTAGGCTGTGCGTTCATATATTAGTATTTTACATATACAGATAGATAATTTCAAATACAATAAATATCACACAAATTTAATAAATAACAATGTATCGGGAGTCTTTTTGAAAATGAAAAGTTTACAATTTTACGTGGTGACAGATACTTATTAACCTACACATTGACTTTGGACTTAGGAGAATTACTAAAGCACTTGATGTGTGTCCAGATTCCTGCGCAAGTCTCAGCTAGCGATGCCCGAGGAGCTGAAGACGCAAGTAAAGCAGAACCTCAAGGATGGCTCCAACATCGAGAAGACTATATTCGACAATATGGAGCAGGAGGTATGTCATATTACCTACAGGAATACATATTAAGTTGTGCTAAAATGACTACTGAAATATGATCTTTCAGCTGTCTTTCCTATAGCAATAATTCTCTCCGTAATATATATGTATAGGTTCAAAATAAGACTACCTGGCGAAACTTCACAGAATTTTCTTTGTTTTATTATGAACAGAGGAACTATTCCCATATTTCTAAGAACGCTCGCGTAATCTCAGTTCCAACATGTTCGTGGCATTACATGTCTGGGAGAGAATTTTTGGCTTTCAGAACTTCAGAAGTCGATCCCCGCTTCTGTAGATAGATAGACAGATATACTCTTTATTGTACCGTGTAAAATTTCTACAGTTAATTTAATTTCTTCCTGTATTTCAGTACCCGGATCTTTGAAAAAAGAACTTTCTATCTAAGGACTGCATGTCAGAAGTGAAAACTTCTTAGTTCCACGCGACCTCACGACTTCACGTGACTTTTTCCCTGTCCCAAAAATGCCCAACGTTCCTACGTATTAAGTATCGGGTATAAACACACACATCTGTACATATAAATATATATATATATATATGTTTCAGAGCGTTACGGTCACGCGAGTTCAGTGCTTTTTCCCCATCCCAAAAGTGCCCAACGTACCTAAAGAAGTTTTCACTTCAAAAATTACTTCTTATAATCATCATTCTCCTGCCCTTATCCCAATTTATTAGGGGTCGGCGCAACATGTCTTGTTTTTCCATACTCCTCTATTAGTCGTCACCTCTGTAGTCACCCCCTTTTTACACATATCCTCTTTCACACAGTCCAACCATCGTTTCTTTGGCCTTCCCCTACTCTTATAGCCATCCACATCCATACACAAGACTTTCCTCACGACATTTTCTTCATTCCTCCGCATCACATGCCTATACTACGACAACC
The DNA here is from genome assembly GCA_951329385.1 of Polia nebulosa. Taxonomy (NCBI): domain Eukaryota; kingdom Metazoa; phylum Arthropoda; class Insecta; order Lepidoptera; family Noctuidae; genus Polia; species Polia nebulosa. The sequence goes on along the minus strand of OX589591.1, from coordinate 6,879,384 downwards.
GATTTCCACACAACTTTTCAGTCAGCGGTGCCACTTTCAGACTTCCTCTTGTATACTCATTCGTAATTCTATCCATGCGTAATACCACACATCGCTCTTAGCATTCTCATCTCAGCCGCATGCAATTGCTTTTCATTCATCCCTTTTGTGGCTCAACATTCTAAACCATACAAGAGAACAGGTCTGACTATTGTTTTATAAATCTTCCCCTTAAGTTTAAGGGGAATGCGGGAGTCGCAGATAGTCCCGGTGACCTGCCGCCATAAATTACTTCTTATAAATTCCCCTAATAAAAAGCCACCTCTTCATGTTCCGACATTTAATCGCACTAGTGGTACCGTAGGTGACGCGCTCGATAACGGAGACGACGTACCAGTCGTTCCTGCGCTCGGACGCGTACGTGTCGTACGTCAGCGCCGCCACTCAGCCGCTGTCGTCGCCAGACGCCTCGCCGCCCCATCCTCCTAGAGAGGTAAGAATTGTTACAAGATTTTATTTGTATTGTTGTTTTTATTTCAGGGTAGTATTTTTTTTAAAAATGTTTGGTAAATGAAAGAAAGAAATTAAATAATTTAAAAAAAATATTTGTACCTCACAACAAGAACATATTAACTCATCATCATTCTCCTGCCCTTATCCCAATTTATTTGGGGTCGGCGCAACATGTCAAACATGTCACATACAAAAAAAAAACTGTGCGAGGCCAAAAAGGCTCATAATATATGCAGTTTAGTTGGCCTAAAACTGGCAATTAACAGCGAATCTGTTATTGATCATTATGTAGCTCTTTATTGAAATTAAATTAAAATATTTAACATCAAACACTCACTAACTCTTTGAATGTGTAAGTCCCGACACAAACGCTACAGGTTTTTGACCTATAGGTCAAAAGCTGCGGTTTGGTTTTTGTTCCATAAGTTATAACTAAGGTGGAAATCTGCCATCTATTTTTGATCTGTAGGTTTATATGTCAAAAGCTACAGTGTAGTTTTGATCCATAAGGCTAAAGCTACAATAATAGTTTTTGGTTTTTGCCTAAAGTTACTACAGGTCAGAAGCTGCGTTTTAGGTTTTGATCTACAGAATCTAGGTTAGAAACTGCAGCATCGTTTATTTTCCCAACAGGGGGCAGTAGGTGGTCTGGCTACCCTCCACGAAGGCCAAGAACTGGGTACGGGAGCCGCGCCAGCCGCGCGACTGACGCACGACGCGTTACTAGCCACGCAGTCGCGCCGGCTTCAATCCGATGTCGCACCGTGAGTAGCCCTCTTTATTCACACCTCCATTATTGTATAGTTCTTGACTTTAGATGTTGACGTTGTGAATAGGTTTGAGACGCGCTTGCAAGGGCAATTAATTACGCATTTTTTGGGAATTTTTTGTCTTGGTAACACCAAGAAATTAAAATAAAACTTACAATTTTAGTTGTCCTTGTAAGCGCACCATTAGATATGTCAGATTATATAAAATTTACAGAAACTTTCATTTGATTATAAAGATTTTGTTTCATTGTAATTATTTTTGAAAGTCAAATGCAAGTTTTTGCTTGTTTTGTACTCTTTTAGTCACAGTAGAGTTGTTGCTAATTATTGTTATAAATGTTTAGTTTCTAGTTTTTATTAAATAGTTTCGAGTATGAGTACAAGACGTAATTACTATTAGTTATAGATTTGGCCTAGTTTAGATCTAGTTTTATGACAATAGATTAAAAAAACAACAAAATTCTAAATTTCTCTCCAACCAGCAAACGAACAGTTTATAATACTGACGTATCAAAACATACTCATAATTGACATAAGGCAGGTTGTATCGAAGGACCAATACAAATGACCTCTATTTAAATATGAACCGCGAAACTTCACAAACTTGATGACTATCTGACCTATCTGCTAAAGCAGTAAGCGTGCTCCATCTTCGACCACATCATCGCTTACCATCAGATGAGATAGTGGTTAAACGCGTGCCTATCAACAATAAAAAAAAAAATTAAAGTAAAAAAAGCCAATCATATTGGATAGTGACATCCATCTCTGAACTTGCCAGTTCATTTAAAAAAATGTATTTAGTTCATGTCCAAAATAAAGATGATCAACCCGCCTTAGTCTGAGGCCGAGATTACTAAACGTTATTTAGCACGTGCTTTGGCTTAAATATGTTCCCGTCTCGTGACTCTCGTGTTTTAATTACTAGTTTGACAAAGACAGGAACAGTGCTTAGTCAAAGCACATGCTAAGTAACATTATTAATCTCAGCCTAGAGTTCATGAAGTGTGACCCCAGCATTGCATGAGCGATCCAGCACTTAGCCTTATTTACTTTAATTTCGCTCCCGACAGCTTGACTGATGTACCCATGTATTGTTTGCCCCCATGTTTTGTTCCGCGCTGCATGTTCGCTGCGTTCGCCGCATTACACGCTAATCGCTCTGTCTTGCCACCTCACATATTTTATACAAACCTACCATTTCCAAAATCCTTCTAACATTGAAACCTGCTGATTGACTATAATAAAATACTCATTTTTGTTCGAAATTTGTCTATCTCGGACAATTTAAAATTACCAAAAATCACCAAAAACCTTATCAAAAATCATTAAAAACGATAAAAATCAATTTGACTAAAAAAAAAAATATAATTGTCAACAAAAAATCTTAATAATTCGTCAATCAATCAACCTTTTTTGTTCGAATCTGTTCCTCCATTACCAAACTGTTCCTCCGTCCATGTCCGATCCTCGTTACCCTCGTATGTACCGGGTGGCACGGCAGGCACCGCAAGCGGTCGGTGTACAGTGCGCACGTGTCGTACGCGGGCTACTGCCCCGCGTCACGCCAGGACTCGGAGCGCGCCAGTCTCAGCAGCGGCCGCACCGACTCCGACGCCGTCTCGCTCTCCGGCAGCAGTGTGTGAGTACATGTAGTGTTATGTGACTGGTGGAGGTGTACGCCAACATTCGGAGCTCGCCAGCCTCAGCAGCGGTCGCACTGATTGTAGTATACGACGGCAACAGTGAGTAGAATGGTCCCAGTTATACCAAAACGAATCAACCAACAACCTTAGGTAGTTGTAGTAACCTGTTCACTACAAGTTGCAAATGACAACGCGGCACAAAATCTTGTATCTAAGTGTCCAAATTATCACCGGGCGATCAGTATATTTAATATTTATTTTGTAGATCAAAATTGAAACAGCTCATCTGGTCGGCAGATCCTTTTTAATGGAGGATTTTTCCTCCACAGATTATGGGTCGGAAACTGCAGCGTAGTTTTTGACCCGTAAGTTATAGATCATAAACTGCAGTTTAGTTTTTGACTAATAGGTTAAAGATCAGAAACTGCAATACAATTTTTGACCCCTGGGTTATAGATCGGAAGCTGCACTTTACTTTGAATTAGGAAATGGGAGCACAAAACAAAGTATTCAGTGTTCCATACAATTTAATTAAAGTTTTATAACAATATTGACAGTTACTAAATAATAGTCACTTTATCACTTTTCGTTTTACTAATAAAACGTTAGTTCTACTATAAATTATGTCCGAGCAGCGGGTTCGCGAGACCAATCTAACTTCGCCACCAAAATTTATCACTTTATTCATCATCCATCTCAACCAACCATAATGTCCACAAACGTCAAAGATTCCCGCTCAAATCGCGCCCATTGCGCATGCGCATCAGTCGAGATTGCACCACGACCTCGCTCGAAGCCAATGTTTCGCACTCATTGGACAAATAGTTTTAAACGTAATAAAATTACTACAATTCAGTAACTTTAAAGAAGTTATGAATGCTTTTACACAATAAAATAGCAAAATCTTACAAACCGTAACTAAATTAAATAAAGATTTTAACAAAGTATTGTTTTTACAAACAAACAATATCTTGCATTTTGAAAACAGCAAACAACTTGATTCCAACTGCTTCCTCCGACCAAATATACAGGGTGTAACGGAAAGGTGTGGTCATATTTTAAGAACTGCATCTGCCCATCGATATAAACTACTTTCTTCAAAAAAATCCGAGGAAATTCTTGAAATTTTTTTTTACCTCCCTTACAAATATTGATCAGCTGATGATCAGTTTGTATGGAAAGTCCAATATTTTTTTTGGGAATTTTCAATTTTTTCTTAGAGAAAGTTGTTCATTCCCATGGGCAGAACCGGCTCCCAAAATATGACCACACCATTCCGTTACACCCTGTATAATAGAGAAAATTCGTTATAATAGAAACACGTATTTCGATACAGACACAACACAACAGCAACAAACAAAAGGTAAAGAAAATAGTAGTACACAAAGATACGATACAGTAAAATTGTGCTGAGCGTGCCCATACCGAAAGGTTGCTGTGCGACACCCAGCGCTGAAAATAGTTTACTGCCAGACATAGATCTACCCGAGCTTCACATCCAGTTGATTCCTTATGGTATAACTGGGTCCATTTATTAGTAATTTTATGTGAATTTAGGTTTACGTTTCCTTGATTAATTTCTTGAAAGTAAGAAGAAGCAATGAATCTTCTATCAAGTAAGTAAACTGTAGTAAGTATCTTTCATTCTATATTATAGAGAGTATCTTTTAGTTTTTCTGTACTTTTGAGCTTTAGAACTGCTTAACTTTTTAGCACTAATTTATCATTTTGACCCCATCCGTGTGAAACGCATTAACTTGCACCAGACTCAGATCCTAATTACAAACTCAGTAATAAACGCCAAGTAAGTATTGATAGTTATTTTGACGATTGACATACATAAAAAAGTTGGTCCCTCAATATTTTAACTAACTGAAAAAAAAAAATATCTTTATTATTATTATTTAAAAAGTCTGTTGTTTATTTTATTCTTTTTAAAAGTTTAAATCAACCTTATTTGCATTCAAGTTTTGTCAACATTTTGCCTAAAAAAAAGTTATAACCATTTGACAATTGTATTGCTAAATAACTATTAAAGACCCAGTTATTCAATTTTCGAATATCATTTCAACCCTATCGCTGTCTCTTTCGCACCCGAGTCTAACCAGTATCTTGCATCTCCCTCCAGCGATGGCATGTCGGTGCGGAACGTGCGCGAATCTCGCGAGTCCCGCCACCGACCGCGCCTGCACGGCCTCGACCGCCACGCTGTCATCAACAAGGAACAGGATACTGCCATGGTAAGGAATATTATGAACTAGCGACCCGCCCCAGCTTCACACGGGTACAAATAATACACCTTTTTCTTTTTGTGGGGTGGGAAATCATCCAATGACATCTCTCGCTCTAGGGTGGAGCGACAGGGCGTTTCAGACTCTTACTGACTATAACCCACCCCTGTTCCTTCCCTGCCCTGAATGCCCAGAGGCGCGGTAACTCTGTTTCAAATTTATCCACAACCCCTGGGCAGGCATCGGCCATGACGGGGCCCATGATATTTTGCTGACAACTCTTTGAGGCGCGCGTGGAACACTACGCGCCGTCGACTCTCGGGCCTGGTGCTGCTAGGACGGCGAGTTACTCACTACTCGCCGTCCGCAGGCCCGGGTGAATTATACACCTTAACCTTTCTCATGAATCACTCTGTCTTTTGGTGAAATGAAAACCCATTAAAGCGTACAGACAGACGGAGCGACATTGTTTTATACTATGTAGAGATGCGAAGATATACGTCGATTCAAAGTTAATGTCGTCTGTGAAGTTCGCTTTTTGCTGCGCAGTACCTAACTCCCGCTGTCACATGAATTTGCAACTGCGCAGCAACTCGCGGTGTGTTCCGAACCGCTGTTAGGCTGATACTTCACGGGCGGTTCTCTCGCCGCGGGAGTCCGCTCGAGAAAGCTGCCGCAGACTATCAAACTATACGGAATGCGGTTTATCGCTGTTTTTTGTTCATTACTCAACATGGATCCACCAATGGTCACTGCTCTTACAGCTCTTGTATTAATTAAATAGAAATATTAATATAATACGGGTCGAATAAAGGACCTCCTTTTTTGAAGTCGGTTAAATAGCGCAATGATTGGGTGGAACTATCTTCTGAGCCTAAGAGCGGTTGCGCACTACGTCCGATACTTATCCGTCAAAATACAGATCTATAGAAAACTCGGATCAGTAGTGCGTAACTTACCATACAAATTGTTCTACGACCACGCCGGACCGTTATTTCACGTATAAGTATCGGACGTAGTGCGCAACCGCTCTAAATCAGCCCAATGAGCCACCACTTCCAGTCCTACCTCCATCTATAGTTTTACTTATAATTCTCGATTGGCGTAGTCCTTCGACTTCACATCATAGAAAGCCGGTCGATCTTGTATTTCAACAATAAAACGCTCTATAACCCTGGAAATTATGTGGTTAAAAATATAATGTGGTCTAGATGGTTATTATATTAAATATATATGTGTGTTTATTATTAATATATATATTTTCGTTCACGTTTTTTTTTAATATTTCTATTTGGTATTGCTTTGTTTGTTTTTTTTTATGCACCTGCCATATTATCTCTCCACCACCCTTGGTTGACTGGTAGAGAATGCCTAAGGCATTAAGTCCGCCTTTGTACTTTAGTTGCATGAAGTGTAAATAAATAAATGGTTCCTTGACCACATCATAGTTTTGCACACATTATAATTTTTCAGATCATTTTGTTTTATTAATTGGAAACAAAACCAGTAATATACATGTAACCCACACCAATGTCCAGTGTGGTGGAAAAACATCGTGAGGAAACCGGCATGTCCTAGAACCAAAAATTCGAAGTCTTGTGACATCCACCAACCCGCATTGGGCCCGCGTGGTGGATTACGGCCCACACCCTCTCACAGAGAGGAGGCCTGTGCCCCAGCAGTGGGGACATTAAAAGGCTGATGACGTGATTTCACTGAATGTCGTGCCGTCAGCGCTACCTAGTACATTAGCGGAGACTCATTTTCTGGAGAATTCCGTTCCCACTTTACAATTTGCAGTTTATAAAATTTCCAAAAAGATATAACAACATTAAAGTTCAACAAACATTGAATTTAAATGAGTTCTGAACTTCAAAGCTATCATTCCCTTCAGGTAAATATCTAATAATGTAACAATAAAATCGGTGATAAGGCACGTTCCACTCGTATTGTTGACTTTTATTATCAATAAACAAACTGCAACTAAGATTAGTACCATTTTTCTGACCCTCAACAGTTAAGTGTAGGACGCCACCTGAGTTTTTACACCACAAGTGTATAGTCTATGGTCTACACATTAATTGAGTAGTTTGTAATTTAAAGTATAGTTAAAGGTGTATAACCAGAAAGGAGAGCCAAATAACAAATGGAGGTGCAGTTGTTGATATTAAACTCCTTTGAAGCTGTGATAATCGGCTAAATCATAAAATTCACTCCATTCAACTAGATTAAGTGATAATACAAGGGAACTGTTGGTCTATTTTGTCGTTTCCAGAAGATACACAGCATCAGTTCTAGCATTCCTCAAATGATTGACTTTCTAGTATCGGCAATCTCTTTTCAACCTGTTAAAATATCTCCCAAAACTGTTGATGATTGATGGAATATCATCAAACTAATTTTTGTTTTGTTTTCCATGTATTCAAATATGACTATAGATTCAAGTTCTTCAAACTTAACAGACAGATGTGTTGCTGGGGAGTTTGTTGGCCACTTCTTCTTCACAGCTAAAACACTAGGAAGGGACGGGCGGGCGTTTTTGGGGGACTGTCTTTATGTAGAACTTTGACGTTCAAAAAGTGCTGGCTCTCAGCCTAGTTTGAATAAATGACTTTTGATTTAGATTTTTGACATTTCCTTGTCCAGGTGATCCCCCGAACCCTGCGCATGCAGTCGGAACAGCTGCGCGTGCTGCCGCCGGCGGAGTTCGCGCCGCTGCTCATCGAGAAGCTGGAGCGTGTGCGCCGCGACCAGGAGGCCAAGGAGCGGCTCGAGAGGCGCCTCGCCGAGGTCAGACTAACATACTATACTATTTTTTTTAACACGCAAAAAAAAAATTACATAAAAAAAAATTCTCCGTCTTTGCTCACTGCTGATCGTCGTGATATGCCCAAAATCTTAACTAACAACAAACATAATATAAGGTGTTAAAAAATTAACCCTCGAAACTTTAAGCAGTGCTTTAGACCATCGAACTGAATAACTTTTACTTTGGGACCAACTTTGAAATCGCGAAAAAAAAATATTTCCCCTAGTTAGCTAGTTTTTTTTTGAGGGACTGGGAATTCATTTGATGACTTCGCCCGCTCTGGGTGGAGCGGGAGGGCGTGTCAGACTTTTACTGTCGTCCACGCGGTAACTCTGTTTCGAATTTATATGCGGCGTTTGCAAACCCTGAAGGTCCGATAACTGACCAAGGGGTTCTCATTCTAAATGCAAATACGTTATTTTAAAAATGTGTGTTATACAGGGTGACGGCGAGGAGGCTTCGAGTCAAGCGTTACCTCCGCAGCTGGTGGCGGCAGCCATCCGCGAGAAGCTGCAGCTTGATGACGACAACGATCAAGATATTCTCGGTCAGTATACAGCAACACACCTTATCTATCACATAGCAAAACGGGTATTGCTTTTTGGTACAAGTTTACATTTTTATTTAATCTTTGACGCTTTTTAGGGTTTCGTACCCGAAAGGTCTAATCGGAGCCCTATTGTTGTCACTCACGTGTCCGTTTGTCCGTCCCTCGTCTGTCACAAAATTTTGTTACGAAGAATTTTTTAACTTCTCATTGAAATTTTAACTTGAAAATCTGGTAATAATGTTTATTCTTAATGAATTTAGAAGAATTAAGTTAAGTTATAAGTTTTGTGACTTATTTCTTCGTTTGGAAAATTCTACTAATAGTAATATCGTAATGCAAATAGACTGAAAAAAATTCAACAAATTTCAACTTGGGTTTTCAGCATAATTGAGTTGCTGTAGAAAAATGGCTGTCTCAACAAATTGTTTTTATTATAATTGTAATGAAATTGTCTTTGATAAAGACTGCATTGGTTTCGCTTGATGTATGTGGCTTACACTAGAGTAGGCTTGTTTTGCAGCAGTGGGAATATCATAAGCAGACTAGATCCCATTTGGTGGAGTGTTCTACATGTTGGATCTGAACAAATCCTGCGAAGCCATAATAATCGTGGTCAAGTACAATAAGACTTACCGTCGTTGATACAAAAAGAAGAATAAGATTCATCATCTTCCTACCCTTATTCCATGTTACTTGGGGTCGGTGCAACACGTTTTTTTCTTCCATTCTGTCCTGTCAGCCGTCACGCTATCACTAACTCCTTTTTCTTTCATATCACTCCTCACACAATCCATCCATCTTTTCTTTGGCCTCCCTCTCCCTCTCCATCCAACCACATTTATATTCATAACACTTTTAGTTACATGTGTTTCATCCCTCCTCTTTACATGACCATACCAAGATAAGCGGCCCTTTCAACTTTTCTGTGACTGGCGCCACTTTTAAACTACCTCTAATGTACTCATTTCTCACTTTATCCATTCTCGTTACTCCACACATCCATCTTAACACTCTCATCTCCGCCACATGGTGTCTTTTTTCATCCGTCTTTTTCACAGCCCAACATTCTGACCCATACAGTACGACAGGTCTAATCACGGACTTATAGATTTTCCCCTTTAACTTAAGGGGCATCCGTCGGTCGCAAGTTGTTCCAGAGAAAGGATAAGATTATGCAAGTTTATTATTGTATGGTTTAGTTAATTTATGAATGTCCTTTTGCAGACCAGCACGTCTCCCGCGTGTGGTCGGAGCGGACGCCCGGCGCGTCCCCCCCGGGCGGCCGCCGCGCGCGGCCCCGGCCGGCGCACCAGGCGCACCAGGCGCACGCGGCGCACCAGGCGCACGCGGCGCACCCGGCGCATTCGGCGCACCCGGCGCACGCGCAACATGCCCCACACAACCCGCACGCCGCTAGAAGGGCTCCTTCTGCCTTATCAGCCGACTCCGGACATTATGACGCGCCGCCTGATTCCTTGCATCATCCCCACTCGTTGACGCGCAGGTTTGTTAACCAAAATACTGATCCAGTTACGAATATTGTTTCACTGATAGAAAATCACACTACCGCTGGGCGTCATAAAAATGCTTTACGTTATAAAAAGCAGCTTAACGAAGCAAGACTCGTTATTTTTGATTACCCGACTGCGCGACGCAAGGGAGGGTAATGTGTTTATACCTATGTATGTATGTGTGCCTTTGTGCACTATAGAGACCAAACGCGTGGGCCGATTTTGATAATTCTTACGTTAATATGGCGACAATCAGACGCCAAAAAGAAAAGAAAAATATTAAAATCAACGTACTATTTTAAGTGGGGTATCAAAATTAAGGGTACGAGGAGGTAATTCCAAAAATATTAAAAAATATCACTCACAAACATGTAGAAAAAAAAAAAAACCCAACTAAAAAGTTCCAAACAAGTCACTTTTCAAGCAGTCTGATGCAGTTGGTGGCATGAAATCAGTAATTGAACTAAAATAACAGCCACCAACTGCATCAGACTGCTTGAAAAGTGACTTTTATCTATTTTTTTGGAACGTTATAGTTGTTTTTTACAGTCAGGTTTTTTGAAAAAAAATATTTTTTTTTAGATGGTAATAGGAAACCTACGTATTATTTGTAGAACATCGTACTATAACATGTTACTATAACTTTAATCATAGCATATACAAAACCAAATGACTGAAGCCCCGTTTCATTTGACCAGCTCTTTTCGCTGTTTTTAATTATTTTAACATTTTCCTCTAAATGACATTTAATCACCGACAGTTAAAAAAAGTGTGTGTGTACTTATGTACGCACGTAAGAAGTTATACTTTAGAACTGGAAACATATCTTAAAACTTTACAGTAATATAGCTTATCCATCAGAATTCAGAATAACATATTGAATTGGAATATTGGGGGGTAGAGCACAGGTTGCAAGCAACTGGCGTGATTTCTCTTTGTTTTCTTAAAAAAAAACAGTATGCCTACTACTGTTTCTTTTGATAGATTAAAAGAAATATAAATTCACAATTTAAAAAAAAAACAATGATCCACCATCGTGGATTCTAAAATGAATGTCAGATTACCAAACGCCTATTACACGATACCCATATCAAATGTTTGAGTAAAAGTGGCATCCGCCATCTTTGATTTTAAAATGAATGTCAGATTAGCAATCGGCACCCCCAAAAACCTATTACACGATACCCATATCGAATGTTTGAGTAAAAGTGGCATCCGCCATCTTTGATTTTAAAATGAATGTCAGATTAGCAATCGGCACCCCCAAAAACCTATTACACGATACCCATATCGAATTTTTGAGTAAAAGTGGCATCCGCCATCTTTGATTTTAAAATGAATGTCAGATTTGCAATCGGCACCCCCAAAAACCTACTACACGATACCCATATCGAATGTTTGAGTAAAAGTGGCATCCGCCATCTTTGATTTTAAAATGAACGTCAGATTAGCAATCGGCACCCCCAAAAACTTATTACACGATACCCATATCGAATGTTTGAGAAAAAGATGCATTCGCCATCTTGGAATTTTAATTGTATGTCTAATTCGCTATTGGCACCCCCAAAAACCTATTACACGATACCCATATCGAATGTTTGAGAGAAAGTTGCATCCGCCATCTTGGATTTTAAAATGAATGTCTAATTCGCAATCGCCACCCCCAAAAACTTATTACACGATACCCATATCGAATGATTGAGAAAAGTTGGATTCGCCATCTTGGATTTTTAAATGTATGTCTAATTCGCTATCGGCACCCCCAAAAACCTATTACACGATACCCATATCGAATGTGTGAGAAAAAGATGCATTCGCCGTCTTGGAATTTTAATTGTATTTCTAATTCGCTATCGGCACCCCCAAAAACCTATTACACGATATCAATATCGAATGTTTGAGAAAAAGTTGCATCCGCCATCTTGGATTTTAAAATGACTGTCTAATTCGCAATCGGCACCCCCAAAAACCCACACGATACCCATATCAAATGTTTTACAAAATAAAAAACCAAACTGTCACAAAGTTTACAAAAGGAAAACAATCACTCTTCATGAACATGACCATAGCTAACTTCAGGGTGTCGGTTCTAGCTAACTTCAGGCTGTATGTTTTTTGTGACGGTGTGCGCGCGCATCGTAAAAATTTACTCTCATCATTTTTTCCTAACGCGCCTAAAGAAGTATAACTTCAAAAAACTGTATTGATATAACTCATTTGCTAAATAACATTTTATTTTCCTCAGATCGTTCTCGAAGAAAACCGTAACAGAGCTGACAGACAGCGGAGTGTCAGTGGTGTCTGAAGGCGGCGTGGAGCCGCGCATCCTGCTGTGGATGGCGGAGGGCGAGCGCCTGGAGCGACGCGCGCACCGCGACCACTCGCGCGCCTCCTCCGCCGACCGCGACGAGCTGCGCCGCAAGGACAAGCAGCCGCGCAGCACTCGGTAAGCATCAGGCACTCATACTGTACGGTGACAGCAAGCTTGCGCTGTACGGTGACAGCATTGGACAGCAAGCTTGCGTTGTACGGTGACCGCATTGGACAGCAAGCTTGCGCTGTAAGGTGACAGCATTGGACAGCAAGCTTGCGCTGTACGGTGACATCATTGGACAGCAAGCTAGCGCTGTACGGTGACAGCATTGGACAACAAGCTTGCGCTGTACGGTGACCGCATTGTCAGCAAGCTTGCGCTGTAAGGTGACCGCATTGGACAGCAAGCTTGCGCTGTAAGGTGACCGCATTGGACAGCAAGCTTGCGCTGTACGATGACAGCATTGGACAGCAAGCTTGCGCTGTATGGTAACAGCATTGGACAGCAAGCTTGCGCTGTACGGTGACAGCATTGGACAGCAAGCTTGCGCTGTACGGTAACAGCATTGGACAGCAAGCTTGCGCTCTACGGTGACAGCATTGAACAACAAGCTTGCGCTGTACGGTGACCGCATTAGACAGCAAGCTTGCGCTGTTAGATGACCGCATTGGACAGCAAGCTTGCGCTGTACGGTGACAGCATTGGACAGCAAGCTTGCGTTGTACGGTGACCGCATTGGACAGCAAGCTTGCGCTGTAAGGTGACAGCATTGGACAGCAAGCTTGCGCTGTACGGTGACATCATTGGACAGCAAGCTAGCGCTGTACGGTGACAGCATTGGACAACAAGCTTGCGCTGTACGGTGACCGCATTGTCAGCAAGCTTGCGCTGTAAGGTGACCGCATTGGACAGCAAGCTTGCGCTGTAAGGTGACCGCATTGGACAGCAAGCTTGCGCTGTACGATGACAGCATTGGACAGCAAGCTTGCGCTGTATGGTAACAGCATTGGACAGCAAGCTTGCGCTGTACGGTGACAGCATTGGACAGCAAGCTTGCGCTGTACGGTAACAGCATTGGACAGCAAGCTTGCGCTCTACGGTGACAGCATTGGACAACAAGCTTGCGCTGTACGGTGACCGCATTAGACAGCAAGTTGCGCTGTTAGGTGACCGCATTGGACAGCAAGCTTGCGCTGTACGGTGACAGCATTGGACAGCAAGCTTGCGTTGTACGGTGACCGCATTGGACAGCAAGCTTGCGCTGTAAGGTGACAGCATTGGACAGCAAGCTTGCGCTGTACGGTGACATCATTGGACAGCAAGCTAGCGCTGTACGGTGACAGCATTGGACAACAAGCTTGCGCTGTACGGTGACCGCATTGTCAGCAAGCTTGCGCTGTAAGGTGACCGCATTGGACAGCAAGCTTGCGCTGTAAGGTGACCGCATTGGACAGCAAGCTTGCGCTGTACGATGACAGCATTGGACAGCAAGCTTGCGCTGTATGGTAACAGCATTGGACAGCAAGCTTGCGCTGTACGGTGACAGCATTGGACAGCAAGCTTGCGCTGTACGGTAACAGCATTGGACAGCAAGCTTGCGCTCTACGGTGACAGCATTGGACAACAAGCTTGCGCTGTACGGTGACCGCATTAGACAGCAAGCTTGCGCTGTTAGGTGACCGCATTGGACAGCAAGCTTGCGCTGTACGGTGACAGCATTGGACAGCAAGCTTGCGCTGTAAGGTGACAGCATTGGACAGCAAGCTTGCGCTGTAAGGTGACCGCATTGGACAGCAAGCTTGCGCTGTACGGTGACCGCATTGGACAGCAAGCTTGCGCTGTAAGGTGACCGCATTGGACAGCAAGCTTGCGCTGTACGGTGACCGCATTGGACAGCAAGCTTGCGCTGTAAGGTGACCGCATTGGACAGCAAGCTTGCGCTGTACGGTGACAGCATTGAACAGCAAGCTTGCGCTGTACGGTGACAGCATTGGACAGTAAGTTTGTGCTGTACGGTGACATCATTGGACAGCAAGCTAGTGCTGTACGGTGACAGCATTGGACAACAAGCTTGCGCTGTACGGTGACCGCATTGGACAGCAAGCTTGCGCTGTACGGTGACAGCATTGAACAGCAAGCTTGCGCTGTACGGTGACAGCATTGGACAGTAAGTTTGTGCCGTACGGTGACAGCATTGGACAGCAAGCTAGCGCTGTACAGTGACAGCATTGGACAGCAAGCCTGCACTGTACAGTGACAGCATTGAACAACAAGCTTGCGCTGTACAGTGACAGCATTGGACAGCGAGCTTGCGCTGTACAGTGACAGCATTGGACAGCAAGCCTGCACTGTACAGTGACAGCATTGAACAACAAGCTTGCGCTGTACAGTGACAGCATTGGACAGCGAGCTTGCGCTGTACAGTGACAGCATTGGACAGCAAGCTTGCGCTGTACGGTGACAGCATTGCACAGCAAGCTTGCGTTGTACGGTAACAGCATTGAAAGTGGGCAATACACTTTCAATGCCGTTTCCGTTTTGCATTGTAACGAGCGCAAAAACTCCATGTATAACACATAATATCCCGTGTATAACACAGCCAGCGTGCTGGTTTATACTGACCATGGATGATGGTGACAAATGCGAATCTTTAAACGATATTATACGCTACACCATAGTACATCACAAAACTTTGCGTTAGAAAGAATAAGTGTAATATTTTGAAATTAAAAAAAGGTTTATAAGATATTTATGTTACCATCAGAAAATACCGTATCACTCAAAAAATTACCTTAGCCTCTGCAAAAAATATCATTTTCTACCCCTAGCCAACCGCCGTGAGATTTCTGACTGTGTTCTGTTGTTGAAAATCTTTAATAATCGCATAAACTGCTCCGATATTTTGTCAGAATTCTATTTAAACATCCCCAGGAAGTCTAATTTATTCCACCTTTGCGTGTGCCATCTGCCTCAACAAATTATAGGCGGAACTCTTACATTGTGCGTGCAAGCAGAAATGTAAACACACACACACACACACATGTGTTTGACTTTGACTTTGAACTTTGATTATTTAGTGATCGTTACGCAGTACATTGTAGTATAGGTATTAGTTACTCAGTAATTTGCTGTGAAATTGTGAATGTCCATAGAACTTACTTCTTATTTCTGAGTTCTATAAGTGGAGACTTGTAATTGGCTGACAGTCTTATTTACTGATCCCGACCTGTTTGTTTTAGCTGTAAGTTTTCCATATTGCTTAAATAAATAAATATATTTTTTTCTTGTTCCGCCAGTGGCAGCGGCAGCAAGTCCAGCAGCGCCAGCGGCGGCGGCGGGGAGGCGCACACGGTGGTGGTGGTGACGTTCCTGGACGAGCACGTACCGTACCGCTTCAAGGTGCCAGCTTCACCGCTCACGCTCAAGACCTTCAAGGACTACCTGCCCAGGAAGGGCAACTATAGGTAACATTATACTATATTATTACACGGTAGACTGATTTGACAAGTTTTCCACGACACTAATGTTCTTTTTCTTTCGCTGTGAATGTGGTTCGGGAGAACGACACCGAATGTACCGTTTAATAGAGTACCTGGGAAAAAAGATTTCCATTGTCGTCTAAAGTGACACAGTTGGATATAGGCCTCTTCAGTAAACAAAAATCGAGTTGAATGGCGTGCAACGCGACCCTTGACGACTCTCATCCAGCTGCTATCAACCACCCTGCGAAGGTCGACGCCCCATCTAGCTCTCCATCCTTCATATTCATTCGAAGATGCGATGTCTTGGAGATTATAGAGTGAAAAAAGCTCTGCAAGCTCTCACACAAGACGCGTTTTATTTAGAGATTACCCTGTTGACTTTTCTATTAATATTATTCACTGATTTTTAGTAATCATTGCTATAACCCCTTTTTCTCTCTTCCAGATACTTCTTCAAAACGAACTGCGCGGATCTAGATACCGTGATCCAAGAGGAGGTGAGCAGCGATGCGGATACACTCCCCATGTTCGAAGGGAAGGTCATGGCGCGCGTCAAGAGCATCGACTAGGCACAACACTAGTGTGGACAAAGCTGCGGGAACGTCGACACTGCGCGGTGAGAACAACACTACTACGTCAGAAAGGATTGTTTAAGTTCTATGCGATTTAAATTAGGATTGTTTTTGTAATCTGACTGTCATATACTACACTGAACCACCTTTCCAATCAGCATAGGTCTATGGCAGTCTAGTTGCACTAACATTGGAAAATAAATGTATCCTGTTAAGTTTTATTTGAAAAGGTGATCTTAGTGAATTTATCGCTCCCAGTTTAAGTATACGTTATTTATATTTCGATCGCATAGAAGCGCTATGCTACTACCAGATACGGTTGTGTCAGCTCCATTGCGCATGAGTTGTACCGCCACGAAAGTTAAAGAGATAACTCACTGTAATGTTCATTCTTAATTACTATTGTTTTAATTCAGTTGATGTTTTTAAGCGTTAGAAAAATGTGTTGTGATGTTCTTTTTCTTTCGTGGTTTTATAACTGAAATGGGAATACCAAGTGTTTATCGAATAACAAGTAGAAAATAATCTACAATTACTTATAAAGAGTTGTACCGCGTAAAAGAAAAGTACATTCAGTAAAATTCGTTCTATATTATACATCGGTATAAGACGGACCGCCAGTGTGAACGCAAGTAGGGTATGCGCCAGTGTGTAATGCCCTTCACATGTCGCCCTGTCTCAGGGCCATGTATGATTGTTATACATGAGCCCATGACATTATTCATTTGATTATTATGGATAAGGTTAAGTTATCGAAAACAGATAATAAACTTTTAAATTATTGTACAGCGACGGCAGGGCGGCTATAGATTAAATAAATTATTTATTTTAAAAATGTTACGATAAGTATAATCGTAATAGGTATAACTGTGCAACATTGTATAAATTCTGTTCCTCATTGACTCTTTAAGCTTTTTTAATTAATTTTAATTATTTTTTTACTACGAGCTAGTTGAGTACGCTTACTATTGTACGATATTTTTTAAATCGCAAAATGACGGTATGCAAACATTTTTTTTTTTTATATTCCTAGTGTTACATGAATGACTGCTTAGTTTGTATATTTTTAAATTAATATTTTAGATGTAAAATGACGTGTTCTGTTTAAATATAAAATATAGCTTCGTTGAAATTGGGGATTCGTATTTGTGATGGGAGTATGAAATTTTACCAAAATGGTGCAGAAAATTCTGGTGACTGGCTTCTCGTATTTATTATTTACTACAAAGTACAACTAGTTTTATAACTACATGTAGAAGCTAAAATTATCGGTTTATCGATTACAATATCGAATGATCAAATCGAGATATTTGTTTGTTATCGTTACGTCTTAGTATAGGAAAATTTACATGTATAAACTGCCAGACACCAGCGTGTTTACCACCACTTTGCTGTTCAATTCAAAGTTATTGACAAAACAATCGTACGCACGACGGGATCTCAATCAAATATCAATGTAATGAATTAAACTGCACTTATAAGTGGAGACATTTTTTATATAAATAATTTCCGTTCCGCAGCTGTGAATAGAACTAATTAGCGAAATAGTTTGTAAGAATAAATTTGTGTTTATTCTGTATTGCGACCGGTCTTAGCCCAGCTCAGCTATTGGCGCGATTCTACTGTGGTGAAACTTTTAGTTCTGTTTGTTATCTTTTTAGTATGACTTAAGTTTTCATTTAAACTTCTTAAACTGATCAGTAATGGAGACTGATTTCATATGACTCCACCTTCACATGACACCACTCTTCATTACTGGTACAGTGAACTCGATAAGGCTGCTATTCGTTTTCTTGTTCTTCCCGTTTTCTATAACCCACAGTTGAACGGTGTCGACGACTGAGCCAAAGCACTTTGCCTGACTGAGTTTCCCTAAGTCAACTTCAATTATATTAACTATTCTACGTTTGCGTTGCATGAAACTTGACGCCTGATAACTAAATTATCATATCAGCTGTTTACCTAATTAATTAGCTTCGTATTTAAAATGTTTGAATAAATTGTTAGTTCGGAGCGAGCGTCATGCAACGCGAGCAGGTTGATACCAGTACTTATTTCGCATATTGTATAATATTGTGTAAGTTAGCGTCATTTCCGGTCCATTATGTACCAACGGTTCAGCTTGTATTGTTTGTCAAAACTTCTTGCAAAACACACAGACGTATGTGTCATAGATATTTACGATTATAACCACAATTATCCCACATTGGAATAATACTTAAAATTATTTATCCATTCAACTTTGTTTACAAAGTTTCGACAGACGATATAACTTGAAGTGTTGCCATGTAAAATAGAAGTACAGAGGAATGTTGCCAGCGAAGAGTGCACCTAATGTTTGCACATATATGACGAGAATCGGGTGCGGAATCATGTGCCTTCAATGTTGATAAAAATTTTCATAGTTGATGCTTCTAATTAGTTGTAAGTTAACACATTGTAAATATAGAAGTAACGCTACGATCGTTTCGAACTCTTTATTTTTTATTAATTTAATTAAACAAATCATTTTTTTTTTATTTATTGCCTAAGGTTGCGTTGTGACGCGAGCCATCGAACACAAAATATCACGATCGTGTGAATTATTGTTTAGAATTTAAAATAATCTATTCGGTGTTTAGAGAATGTGTTTTTAGTAAATAATAACTCCAGGTGCCAATTTCACCGGATTTTAGACGTCGTCGCTCAAATTTTGAATTTTGTGTTACTTAACACAATATTGTTCTATCACTGCCAGTGTGTTTTCCATTTATTTGTAAGTTCAGCTTGCCAATTCGTCTAAAGCTAGGTTCGTGTTTATTGCGGCTCAGTTTACATGTAAAAAATCGTGATATTTTGTGTTTGATGCGCAGTACATTTTTATAATGCCCAGTAATATAAACAGTGCCCGCGCTACGCTCGGCCACTTGACAATATGACTGTATAAATAGATGAATTACTATATCGTTTTTAAATTATATTATACAAGGCACTTACTATGTGAAAGTACCTTTGTACTACCAAAAAGGTCCAACAGAGGCATGTCTGCGCGTGTCGACTTCGGTACGTACATCGATTACCATCGAAACGAATATAAAAAATTAATCGATTCGCTACATCACTATCGAGTCGATACTTGCAGAATGAAGCCGGGGGCTCAAAACTATGTCGGTTAAAATGCTTGTTAAAATTGTAAAAAAATATAATGTTTTCCAATTTAGAGTGTACGAATGTGAAAATAACGATTTGTAATGAAAACCTAAGTATTAATTTCAGCAACGATACGACACGACTCACGGCTGCTTGCACGCCAACGGCCGATGGTTAATAGTAAAAAGAATTTCACTAATCGGACTGTATTATTTTTTTATCTAGCACATGTAACATTTAAAAAATAAACTGGAACTGTGCCATATGTTTTTGTTTTTTTTTTTAAATCTATATATACTACATCTACGAGTACCAGTATCTATTCAGAGTGAAAAGTAAAGAAAGAAAGAAAAACTGGTAGGAGAAGTGCACCAAATATAGATCCTTGCAATATCCCTAAACAAGTAACGACCCAAGATTCTCGGTGTTTCAGCAACGACAGCATCTCAGATTGTAAGAAGGTTGCATCCTAATTCAAGAGCGATTTTTGTTGGTATCAGAAATCTGATTTGAGTTCTTGGATCATCTCTGAAGCGAAACTTGAAATTCGAAATGATGACGAATCTATAGAGATTTATCATCAGCTCGCTCTACCCAGGCGACAAGGATGTTCATGAAGTCCTTGTGTGTTCCGTATACAAATCACGACGAACACGCCACCCACGGAATAGAAAAAACAAGTGGAAGTGCCCACGTAGCTATCCGGTGTGACCATTATGCGGAAAAATAATAACAACCTTCGTCAGTTGTAATAAGTCTTATTTTGGATGAACAATAAAATCAATTTTGAAGAAAACCTTATTTGTTCATCATACTAAATTAAGACTTGTTACAACTGTTAATAAGTGTGTAAGCGAATTGAATTGAAAACTGACGAAGAATTTTAATTATTTTACATTTTTCCGTATAATTGTGACACGCGCCAGATAGCTGCGTGGGCACTTCCACTTGTTTTTTCTATACCGTGACGCCACCTATGTCAGCGGCACCCAACACGAAATTTAATTACACCACATTTAGCGCCAAGACTCAAAAAACGAACACTAGGTGCGTACCAGCAACGACATCATCACAGATCGTCGAGATAAGGATTTGGACCGGTATCAAAGTAAGTTCGGTTCTACAAGAGCATTTCTTGATGGTAATCTACCTAAGGGATCCGTACCATCGTACAAGATTATACGAGTCTACTTGTTGCCATTATTAATCTCGAGCAAAAAAATTAAAAAAAAACGTTTCTAGTAGGGAGCCCCCTTCAATTTTTAATTTATTTGTTGTTACAGCAGCAACAGAAATACACATTCTGTGAAAATTTCAACTGTCTACCTACCGAAAAAACACGTTTCTAGTAGGGGAGCCCCCTTTAATTATTTGTTGTTACAGCGGCAACCGAAATACACATTCTGTAAAAAATTTCAACTGTCTACCTATGGCCATTATTAAGTTCGATCAAAAAAAGCCAAAAAAAAAACACGTTTCTAATAAGGGAGCCCCCTTTAATTTTTTTTATTGTTATAGCGGCAACAGAAATACATATTCTGTGAAAATTTCAACTGTCTACCTATTACGGATCATGAGATACAGCCCGCTGACACACAAGACGGACAGCGAAGTCTTAGTAATAGGGTCCCGTTGGTTACCGTTTGGGTACGGAACCCTAAAAAACAGTGAAAAGAATCTAATAAACTTTTAAATCCTTCAAACGAAAGTATAGAAAAATTATTTTTCATACGTACCTACTAACATTTCTATCGTATTTCGGTTCATTTGATGATCTACCTAATAATGAAGATTAGAATAGTGGATGATAAATCTCTTAGTTGGCTAATGGTATACCCATCGTTTGAGTATTATTCATCGCAGTTAGTAATAATGGGCTGAAGATGGAGAACAGAAAAGTGGTTAGTGGATGTGGATCTCTTAGTCAGGCTCTTGTAACCTCATCGTGTCTCCATCTTCAGACCATTGTTGCTAACTACAATGAATAATGCCCACCCATTATATGGCTTGCTGGTGTCATATTTAGACGCTTCATGAACTTTAGTAATCGAAATACTAACAGATTCTCATCTGTGGACGGCATTACGCAAAAACATGATGGATAGACATACTCGTAACTACCGATTTGCGAGCTTCAACTGTAAAAGCATCAAGCGATCAGTGGATAGTGTTCGGGAGTTATGTCGTACCTGTGACCTAATTGCACTGCAAGAAACATGGTTACTGCCTGAGGACTTAACTTATCTAGGCACGATCGACGGCGGCTTCGGATACACGGGTACGTCGGCGGTGGACACGTCCGCCGGCATACTGCGCGGGAGGCCATTATGGCGGCGTCGCTTAATCGCTTTATTATGGAGAAGCAGTGTTTTCCAACAAGTGTCAGTGTTGCAGTGTGATATGATAACGCTCGTATTTGTGCATTAAAAGTAACGACAAGAGACCGACCGGTGCTTGTGATGAGCATTTATATGCCTACTAATTGTGCGGACAACCTACCGGAGTTTACGGATTGTTTAAGTGCGGTAAGTGCTATTATAGACGAGCACGGGATTCAGTCGGTTTTTATGTTAGGTGATTATAATACTTATACGAGTTATTCTACAATGAGCTTGGTCGTTTTTGTGGCGAACAATATTGGTCATGGTATTGATGTTGACTTTCTCGGTGCGGATTCGGGTACATGTACATTTATATGTGACGCTCACGGTACTAGTAGCTGGTTGGATCATTGTATGTATGTATGAAAGGCTAGAATGAAGTTTACGGAGTGAGTATCGTGCAGTAAACCTAAATCTGGATTAATGTACGATGCCATGTGTGTTAGCAAGAAAGAGTTTAAATCACGATTAAAATGGTGTCAAGATCACCAAGACCAGATTAAAATGGACTGTCTAGCTAAAAAGCACTCCAATGGTGATTTTCGAGGCTTTTGGAAAAACACTAACAAAGTTAATGCAAGACCTGGTCTCGGTGGGCGTCGAGGGGGTGAGTGACTGTAAGGGCACTGCCGTCAGTTTTGTGTACCGTCACCTTTGGGTCCGTCGTGGGAGGTGTTCAATGGAGAGATACCTGAAGGGAAAGTAGGGGTGAGGTTTACGGCCAAAGATGTGGCCGTAACCATTAGGAGTATGACGAAAGGCAAGAGTCCAGGTCATGATTCTTTATCCATTGAGCACCTGTGTCACGCTGGCCCACATATAAACAGAGTATTAGCAATGCTCTACTCGCTGTGCGTGAGCCACTCTTATCTTCCACCGGATCTTATGAAAACGGTGGTTGTGCCAGTAGTTAAAGATAAAACCGGGGATATTGCTGATAAAAGCAACTACAGGCCCATTTCTCTGGCTACAGTCACAGCGAAGGTGTTTGACGGTTTTTAATACACAGTTAAGTAAATATATAGCTCTGCACGATAACCAGTTTGGATTTAGACCGCAATTATCAACGGAAAGTGCCATACTGTGTCTTAAGCATACCGTCAGATACTACAATGACCGTAAAACCCCGGTATATGCATGCTTTCTCGACTTTTCCAGGGCTTTTGATTTGGTGGCGTATGATCTCTTGTGGGAAAAACTTGAGCGTACCGACCTACCACGAGAACTTGTTACCATCCTCAAATATTGGTATACGAACCAAGTCAACAGCGTCAGATGGGCGGGGGCAATGTCGGAGCCATATCGTATGGAATACGGTGTGAGACAGGGCGGACTGACCTCACCCACGCTATTTAACCTCTACATGGACGCGCTGAGCAGTCAGCATGTCGGCTGTCATATAGATGACGTCTGTGTAAATAATTTAAGCTATGCGGATGACATGGTACTGCTGAGCGCGTCGATCTGTGGCCTGAGGAGATTGGTGGCGACATGTCAGGATTATGCGGGTTAAACATGGACTTGTTTATAATATTAAGAAAAGTCAGTACATGGTCTTTGAGGCCGGTGGTGCTAGATGCCCAGACAATGTGCCACTTGTATGTCTGAATAATGTACCCTTAGACAGGGTAAATCATTTTTAACCGACTTTCGAAAAAGGAGGAGGTTCTATGTTCGACTGTATGTGATTTTTTTTTTATGTATGTCCGCGCATTTCTCCGTCAGTTGTGGACCGATTTTCAAAATTCTTTTTTTATCCGAAAGAATATACTCCCGAGGTGGTCCCATATAAATTTTATCGAAATTGCTTTAGCGATTTTTGTGAAACTGAACAAAAACGAAAAATACGCATATCTTGATGACGTTTTTGTGTTCTCCAAATGTTTAAATGCCTCGTTCCATGTTATTGGGGATTTTAGTTCTGGGGTATAACAACTAAAAAGCGAAAAATAAAAAAAACTTTTTGTCAAATAACGAAGAAATAAAATACAAACACCGACTTCCGAAATTAAAGTTATTTTTTAATTTTTAGTGTATTTTTTTGGAAGTCGGTTGTTTTTTTTGTAAAAAAGTTTTTTAAATATCTAGGGCATATAGTCACTCACGGCTGACCTCAGGGATCATGCTGATTTGGAACGTGAACGAAGGGCTGTATCTAAGACAGCTAATATGCTGGCTCGCAGGTTCGCGCGGTGTTCGGATGACGTAAAAATACTCGTAACTCTTTTCCGAGCATATTGCACGTCTATGTACACTTGCAGCCTGTGGGTTAATTACACGCAGAAAAACTACAGCACCCGTCGTGTCCAATTTAATAACGCTTTCAGCAGGTATGTTCGCATTGGCACGCACGGACTGTTTTCATGCGACCATGCGGAAGTGATGCGCGTCTCTTGTGCGCAGAGTGCGGGCCAGCGCCAATACCGTTCTGAAAATGATAGCAAATAGGTTGGACTGTCCTTATGTGCGACACTGCTGTGACAGACAAGTTACATATAGTGTCGCATCTAAGAGACTACTGTAGGTAATTAATTTTAATGAATTGAAGTTTTTTATTAGTGATCGATGATTGAATGTGATGTATTTATACTAATTAATTTGTGATAATGTATTGTATGTATGTAATCTCGTGACGACATATTGTGTAATTTTTTTTTTTCTGATATGGGTTACCTGAAGTAAATAAATTTTAATTTAATTATGACAGTTCAAAGAAGCCCACACACGATGATTATCCTAGTAGAAATCAACAACCAACCAGTATTTTTGTGGGACCAATCGGTACTGTCAATCCACAGACAGGTATCCTGAATAATTTATTAGGATAAAATGTCTCAGTAAAAAACCTCACAAGGTTAATTTAGAATACAAAAAAAAGGTACAGCGTACCGAATGTAAAACACGGAGTCCCCGTGTGGTTCATTCTCTACTGCCATCAGCACAAATAAATACTACTTTGATCTTCAGCCACAACGTCCAGTACGTGCTTCGAAGTCTATTCTCTATATTCACTTATTATCTAAAGAAAAACAACATGATTTACAGTCGAATTTAATTTATTCCTTAAACATGCCTTCAGGGCAAAAGTACATTCCTCTTAAATTATCGAGGATAGCGAAACATTAGGAAACACCTTTTGTAAAGCACGCACGGTATACACAACCGTCAATCGTTAGGTGGAACAAATCTGTGGGCTTTCATTAAAGGCTAATTATAAGAAAGGTAAATAAAACTTAGGGATACTATGGGCCTGCCTGGGTTCGCGGATAAATTCGAAATAGAGTTCCCACGGTCCTTGGCACTCAGGCAACTGAAGGAACAGAAGTGGGTTTTAGTCAGTAAAAGTCTGACACTTCCGCTCCACCCGGAGCGAGAGAAGTATGTACACATGTAAGAAGTTATACTTCTTTGGCGTAACAAGATAAAAAACCAAACTTCCACAAAGTTTACATAAGGAAAACAATCATTCTTCGTGAATCACAGACTATAGCTAACTTCAGGGTGTCGATTTTTTTGTGATGGTGTGCGCGCGCATCGTAAAAATTTACTCTCATCGTTTTTCCCTAACGCGCCAAAAGAAGTATAACTTCAAAAAGGGATAAGTACTATGGGATTTCCTTATAAATAATACTGAAAATCCAAAATAATAAAATATAATAAAACTTTTAAAACTAATTTAATAAGTTATACATACATAAATCGTTTATTTCGTTTTATTAATAGCGAGCTTCTTTATCTCCAAGACAGGAATTATTTAATATTCATAAAACTATGCCATGTGTTTGAAATCAACAAAATACATAACGTTTATTGTCACAACAATCACATTCTTTAATCCAAACGTAATTTAAGTTAACGGGAATTAAAGCTTATGGCGGGTCGGAACACTCCGCGGATCGCTGCGCAGTAGCATATTCATGTGTTAGCGATGAGGGTTGGGGTAATTGCGCAGCAATTTGAATTGAACTATGCTAAACTTAGACTATGAAAGGTCATAGACGGAGTGTCAAAATCCAGCAATGTGAAGTACCAGAATAAGAAGCCAGCTTGTATCTGTACACGCGAAATAAGCTCACATAGACAAAATGAGAAGCCGATACGTCATCGTTACGTTCGTCGAGGTCACTCACACATTTTAACGATCCTGCTTCATTTAATGTCCAATGACGTTCCGTCTATAACCTTTCATAGTTTAAGATGCTAAATATATTATTGAAATCTTCATTGGGCCCAGAGCACCAATCTATACTTAAAACATTATTTACACTTATTCTGGAAAGTAAAACGAAGGTTTTTATTATTCACCTAGTAAGTTGTGCTTCTAGAAGAAAGTTTATTACGTTTATTAAAAATTGTCTATTTATCAGAACGACATCACAATAATAAAATCGTTTATTAATTGAAATCTAGCTACATTTGTACTAGATACTAGATATAAAAGTAATGTTTTCCATGCCCTTGCAAGGATTAACCTCATTTGTTTTATAGATCACATATTTCATGTTTCCTATTGGCAGTTTACTTCTGGCAAAATAAAACACTTTGAACACAGAGTTCTTGAACTATATACATAGTAAAAAGTTAAATCCATATATTGGGAGATATGATTCCTATCTGAAGATATCTCTTATTCCTTGTATTAATTGTTTGACGAGAGGGTCTGCTTCATCGTAGCCCGCTGAACGCATGTGGTGCGATGCGCTTGATATGCACTGTGGGCAAATGAAAAACAAATCTTCAAAAAGACAAAGCTAAAATGGGATCACCCACTTTTTTTTTCATTGTAGGACACAATACAATGCATTGCAATTTCGCATGACATCACACTTGAGATAAAATTGTACCACTTTTTACTCAAAAGTGACGTAGCAAGCGCATCAAAGTTCAGGAGTGGGGTCCCGAACTTTGTAATTATCCAATATCTTTTGATAATCTAACTAATGGACTAAATATAATTATATATTTTTTCTGGAATCATCTCTATTGCATAGTTTAATTCCGCCAAGCCCGTTCCATCATCGGACCACTATGTAAGGCGATGCGCCAGCGGCACATGGTGGACAGCCCACCCACACACACAAAACGTTTTGGGAACACATTCAATGTGCGTACAGCTAAGGAGTGGAATTCTATGCCAGTCTCGTGTTTCCTGATAGCTACAACCTGAGTGAATAGGTTACTTCTAGGCAAGCGTGCTCCATCTTCGACCACATCATCGCTTACCATCAGGTGAGATAGTTGTCAAACACGTGCCTATCAATAATTTAATAGTAAAATGTTACACCAACCTTTTCCAAATACGTGATGCCGGCTTGAGGACACACATCCTTCACCAAGTCGACACTGAACTCGTTCCGGTTGTGGTTGTCTATCATCACGGCGCGCAACTCTTGCAGGAAGGTCTGCAGGTTGTCAGGTGTGAGGTCTGCTAGCAGCTTCACGCTGATTTGGAAGCCGGTCGGCAGATCTGCGTCGTCGTCACCTTCGACCCGGATACAGCTAGGAAGATTGCATACTTATTATTTTTCTATATTGCACACATAAAACATGTAAATATAAACACAAATGGACATTTGATAACAAGGGCGAGTTTAACCCAGCATGTGAGTTTTCTTACAACAAATAAGAGGGCGATAAATGAGTAATTGTTGTATAAGTCTAGGTTCCGAGTTGCTTTATCGCAACTTGGGAGAACTTAATCGTAAATTTCGGTCCTGAGTTTACTTGTAAATCAACTAAAATGAGGTGTAAAGCTAGCCGCTTTTTTTTGTGAGGTGGGAAATCATCCAATGACTTCTCCCGCTCTTCGTGTCAGACTCTTACTGAGTAAAACCCACCCCTGTTCCTTCCCTGCCTGAGTACCCAGGGGTGCGGTAACTCATTTTCAGAATTTATCCGCCACCCCTAGGCAAAAGCTAGCCGCTAACTTGTGATTTTTTGTCACGAGACTTTTTGTCACTGTCCCCTACTGTCACCCACGATGCGCCCACTTGAAAAGTCACTGGGCAACAAAACGCTCAATCTTGATATGGATTTCGTACAGATTGCTGTAATAAGTGCTCTTGAAATAAGAAGAAGAAAAATGAAACGAAAAAATAAACGCTACTGGGAGCATCCCATACATATACACTGATAGATTGTTTCAAGGAAAGTTTTACACTCTATATTCTAAACTACGTCAGTATTCTTCAAAATTCAGTCACCTAGGAACTATTTGTCACCGTATTGTCACGTCACCATGATCAGCGCACTCCCATGTATCTTCATAGCACTCGACTGGGTAATAAAAAGTCACGGTGACAAAAATCACAAGTCAGCGGCTAGCCTAACAGTAGCTATTTAAATCGCCGTCGAAAAACTAGAAAATAAATTCAAATGTAGTTGTACTTGCAGGAACATAAATATATAATAAATATACGATAACTTTATGACCATACACATCAAAACTACTGGCAGGTCTTTTATATGGGCTGCCTGCTTGACTGCCCAATAACATCATCTCGCACCAAATACCCTCAGGCTTGTGGGAGCAATTGTCTGCTATTTCCAGCAGTAGCCAGGCATGATGATGTTAATTAGAGGTCTCACCGGTACTGCGAGGCCGTCCTGCCGGTGGGCCAGTGCTGGCTGGTGATGAAGCCGAGGAAGGGCAGCTGCGCCCACTCCAGCGCGCGCTGCAGGCCGCGCTGTGACGTCAGGTCCTGCGCCGAGGGCGCCGCCGGGAACTGCGGGTGCGAGTGGTGCCAGCCGCACACCTGGCGGCCCAGGTGCAGCAGGGCTTCGGCGGCACGGGATTGGGATACTGTAATAAATGTAATGCTATCAGTATTCTCGAAACTTTCGGTATAGGCACGGGGTTTCATCTCAGACAAAGAAAATTTAGTTCAAATAAATTTCAATAGATGGCGTAATATGCATCGATTTCTTATTGAAGATTAAATAACATTAATATTTTGACAAAAAAAAATGGTATAAACTGTGTTTTCCTATTTAATAAACTACCCTAAGCATAAAATTGTGGCATAATTGGCTCCTAATTCAAATTTGAGAGAAACCAACAAGTCAAGTTTTGTCTCTGTCCTTATTTTTAATGTTTCGTATTATTTGTAAATTAATGTTTCGTATTATTTACTATGATCTTACCGGGGTCCATGTCGCAGTGCGTGCTGCCGGCGGCGGCACTGGCGGGGCAGTAGGCCGTGGCGGTGACAGCCAGGCGGTCCTCCTGGCTGAGAGCCCCGCCCAGCAGTCCCATCACTTCGGCGCGTGACGTGTGCGCATGGCCGTCCATCAGGAGGAGCGTCGATACATGCACACGGACGTCGAACGGCGCCTGAAAAGGACAGTTTTATTTCTATTACTCCTTGGCACAGCTATGCAATCTCATCTGTATACAGCATGTAACAAAAACCCTGTTTGATCCAATAAAGGCGTATTCCTGATTTAATATACGTAGTAGAAAAAATAGTAAAGAAAATGTAACTCATAAAAAACAAAAGTTATTGATTTTTTATTTTTATAAATTATGCGAAATTTAACACTAAATATGGCAAATTTTCATAAGTTGACAACATTCCACCGGCCGGCGAAATCTTTTAATTTTTACCTATTTTTAACCGACTTCGAAAAAGGAGGAGGTTATCAATTCGGATGTTTGTATTTTTTTTTTTTTTTTTTTTTTTTTTTTTATGTATGTTCGGGCATAACTCCGTCATATATTGACCGATTTGCAAAATTCTTTTTTTGATCGAAAGGGGTTTATTCCGAAATGGTCCCATTTAAATTTCAAAAAGATCTAATGATGGGTTTCGGAGACAGACAACGGAACTCTTCAAAAATTGACAGCAAATCAACCGCGATTGCTGCTATTGTATGTCTATGAATTATTAACACAGTTTAATGGGGAGCCACAACTAAAAAGTGAAAAATAAAAAACTTTTTTACAAAAAAATAGAACAGACTTCCAAAAAAAGTGCAAAATAACTTTAATTTCGGAAGTCGGTGTCAAAAAACGAAGACACAAAACAGGAACACCGACTTCCGAAATTAAAGTTATTTTGCACTTTTTTTGGAAGTCGGTTCTATTGTTTTGTAAAAAAGTTTTTTATTTCAAACGATACCGCCTTGCACTAGCCGCGCTGTAGGCACTTAGACATAAAACTGTAGGTGAACTGTGACGAGTGCTCAGTGTTGCCTTTGATAAGTTTTTCTTCTTTTTTAAATTAATTATTTTAATTGGGGAAAAATAATATTCTCGTATCCATTAAATGATTACGTATTATGTGTACGCAGTACGATACCAAATAATACCCTTCAGGATCGGACAGGGTTTTTGTTACATGCTGTATATAAAATTCAAAGTCCTGACTGATATATCAACGCACAGCCTAAACCGCTGATCCTAGAGACATGAAATTTGAAGGGTGTGTTCTTTGTGAAGAATAGGTATCCACTAAGAAAGGGCTTTTTTTTGAAATTCAAGGGGGTGAAAAAGGGGTTGAACGTTTATAAAGCTGCAGAAGCTAGTTATGCATATGATAAGAAATACCTGTATGCATCACAGTGTGCTGGACACTGAAAATATAAGGATCAAGAAT
Organism: Polia nebulosa; assembly: GCA_951329385.1. Classification (NCBI taxonomy): domain Eukaryota; kingdom Metazoa; phylum Arthropoda; class Insecta; order Lepidoptera; family Noctuidae; genus Polia; species Polia nebulosa. Next base: position 6,848,900 of record OX589591.1, on the reverse strand, counting down.
GGTCCCTTGGGCGCCGCTACTATTTTCATTTCTACATGCAAACTCCGGTTTTTGATTAAAGAGAAATTGGTGTTTAAAAATAACTTAGCTAACAGAAATATTAATTCTTCTTATGTGGTCATTACAATCAAAAGCCTGTGTAAAATCACAACTTCACAAAATATGCCAAAAATTGTAACTATGCTACTGACCGGTTTCTCAGCATTATAAAGTCGACAGTGCAGCAACTGTGTGGGTTGTTTCCGTGGCGCTCGCTCTCTGCGCGGCTCGGCTCCCACTGCGAACAGGTCGCCTGATTCTGTATGCATTATTGTGTAGCCACCACCGCCGTCCTGTGACGAAGATCAAAGATTTTGAGGGTTCAATCATGGTCACAAAATCTGATCACTTTTAACAGGCTTCAAAAAAGGAGGTTCTGTATACTACTCGTGTGTATGTATGTACGCTTGTTTGTCCGCGATTTTCTCGGTGCTGAAGGCATTTGAACATACTGGTAATTGGAGGAAACCAAAACGTTATCTATGTATACATATTTTTTGTTTTTGTTGATTATTTCAAAAAGCACTTCACAATTTATAAGGGGCCTCCTCTGGAATATACTCTTTCAAATAAAATAATTTTGAAAATCGGTCCACAACTAACAGAAAATTGGTGGACATACATAAAAAAAAAACATACAGACAGTCGAACATAGAACTTCGTCCTTTTTGCGAAGTCCTTTAAAAACAGAATCAAAATTGATTGAAAAACAAACGAGATATAACAATTTTAAACAAATATATCCGCCCCTCATGAAAAGGCCATTTTCTACATGGCAGCTTACCATGCGTTTGTTGCATGCATGGCGTTTGACGTCAGATGTTACGTCAGACTTCTCTTTCTTTATAGCTTCTTAACTTCGGTTCTGATGTAGATATTAAAAAAAAATCGTTTATATTTACTAAATAAAAAAATGTCATGCATATTCCCTATTATGTTCAAATGCCACGTTATTGCGGTTATCAATTCGGGCCTAACTTTACTAAATACTTAGTTCTAGTTCACCAAAAAAGTGAAAACTAAAAAGTTTTTTTAGTTAAAAGATGGAACAGGGAAAGTCTTAAAGAAAATTTTAATTTTTCAATGAAATATACTTTCCTGAATATGCAAATATAGAAGTTTAAGTATTAAAAACTAAAGTTATGTAATAATCACAAATATCTGTCAATATTCTTACCAGGTTGATTTTCTTAGGCCTTTTGGGCATGGGTTCAAACTTCCTGAGCGGTACAGCAATAGGAGCCTCCTCTGTGACTTTACTTTCCTTCTTAGGAGTAGTTTTAGGTGTACTGCTCTCATTGTCGCTATCCACGTCAATCTCTATGTCGCTCTCAGGTTCTGAGTCATTCTGCTTCTCAATTTTTATCTGTAAGGCAAAATTTTTATGTATATTAAGCCTAACTGTGTTATTACACCAATCAATTGATCATAAAGTGTTGATAGATTGGTGTAATAGCTTTGGCTGATGGATACGGGTCAACAAACAATTAGATCAATTGGTGTAGTAATACCCTAACTGTACCCCTTATGTAGTGTAACTTTACAAGTAAAAGCCAATGTAATAAATTAACTCAGTGGACAGAGTTCTTGGGTTTTCAAGTCAATTCTAAAAAAATAAACACTAAATTTGACTTGACACAGAAAATCAAGTCATTTTGCAGAACCTGTACAATAACTTTTAAGATTAATCATTAATTAGCAAGAGATATCACAAGGCATGATAAAATAACTCACCACTTGCTCCCCTTCAGAAACTGGTAAAGCTAGTCCAGAGCCCAAAACTATCTGCATTTTCGGGCTCTTCACACTGTCCTCTGACAAACTAGACTCCTTTCTTTGCCTCCCTGGAGGTGACTTCAAAATCTGCTTACTTTTATTCTTAGTTGGTCCTTTAACAAAGTTCCTAGACTTTTTCCTCCTATGATTACCAATCTTCTTCTCAGCCTTGACTTTCACCTGGTACTTAACAATATTCTTAGACACAATATCAGTCAAGTCTAAATCCGAACCAATAGATTCTGTAGACCCTATTATCAAGTCATCTTCATACAATATTTCTGATGGGTTTATTGCTATTATATGTTCAGCCTTTTTATCTATCAACAAGTCAGGTTTTAGTAAACTTTTGGAGTTAGTGTTTTTCTTTCTGAAATGTTTCTTTGGTATGTTTATTGTCGGTGCTCCAGTGGTTACCATGTTGATAACATTATTTATATTGGTCATGTCATCAGTTACTATTTCTTCCTGGACTACTGCTGGAACATTTTCGTGGTCCTCGTGTTTCTCGAGGCCAAAAGATGGGGTCTCTAAGTTGACTCCAAATTCAGCTTCAATCAATGCCTGTATCTCCGCTTCAGTCTTTGTTTTCAATGTTTGTGATATCTTGCGTACATTCCTTCCATACTTTGACTGTAAACAACAAGGTTATTTCAATAACAGTAAATTGAACAATTTTGAACCTGTTTGAACGATCATGATTAGGCTAAATAGAAAAGATATAGTAAGTATTGACTCCTAAGGAAACCCTCATAGTCACCTGTTAGGCAAGCAAATTAGCTCCCATATTTCTGAACTTACATATTATGTTAACACATCTTAGAGGCAGATACTCTAAGATGTGTTTTCTTCTATTTGAAGGATTTTGCATAGAAAAACGTAGAACATAACAGAGACAAGACATATGGTAGTTTCAAATTTTTTTGCCAAATGCTTTCAAAAAGAAGGACTAATGATCCCTATGTGGAAAATGATACTACGGTAGGCGCCAGATAAACATGGTATAACAGTCATTGACCCACCTACATTTATTGACATTTTTTATTTGAAAATCAGAAATAATGACTCAAAACTGTCCCGAATCAACATATCTCATGATCCTTAGCATTGCCTAATAATGAAAAACGATTCGTATTTAATTGTTTAGGTACTTAAGAAGAGGGAAAGGTCAATTAACTTTATTCTACATTTATCTGGCACCTACCATAACATATAATATAGGGTAGTAGCAACATGTAGGCACAGAATATATATAATTTATACTGTTAATACAACTGTGTTAATAAGATATTCTGCATTAACAACTTTATTTATTAATAGAAAATTGGACCCAATGCTCACCATTTCTTTAATGAGAATTTCCCTCTCTGCAGGGCTCCAAGCAGTGTGTATACCACTATGGTGCTTGTCTGAAGAATTGTTCCCATAAAGCTTCCTTGGAGAGCCTTCTATAAACCTGACAATATAAGTTTCAAGTAAGTATCTTGTTAGAAAAAAGATACTTGATAAAAGCAATCAAATTCTGGTACTGTTTTATTATTTCCAAGTTTTTCAATAAGTAAAGCATTAGACCACTGGTAGTTTACTGCGATTACAATAACGTTCAATAGGGTATAACTGATAGTAACGTGTGAATGGGAGCCTGAAAAATGTTAAGATATTTCAAAGAAACTATACCATGTGCAGTAGAACTTACCTTTTACTTTTCTTATCGTACCAGTTAGTCTCTGTGGAGTCGAGCAGCCACTGAGGATGCACCGTGTCTTCTCTATTGGAGCACGAAGGACTAAAGACAAACAGATACGCAATTTGTACGATACCAAATAAATAACCGCTAAAAACAACGAATATTAAATAAAAATGTGTGTCAGCAAGAATAACGTGCTTTTACGATTTATTTAGATGTTTCTGAGACGATATGCTTCGAGAACTTCAAAAAATCATTGTTTTGATTGAAGAATATTGGTGTCAACAAAACATTGTAAACATAACCGCATATCTGTTGCGTAACTAGTACAAATGACTTAATTTCTAATTAAATATAGAGAATACAATGTTATGCTAAATTTACTCACATTCCTTGGCTATTTTGAGCAAAACATGAATTAAAAGAGAAATCTCCTAAAATGTCAATTTCGTCGTCGTCCGCCATTTTTGTTTTGGCAGAATTTACCTTTTTTTTCATATGACAAAGACAAAGGTTCTGAAGGTAAAGGCTACCAGTAGTGTATAATCTGTGGTAAAGGCTCATAAGACTCAATAAAGGCTCAAATACACCTTCCGATTTCAAGGGACCCAATTTGTAGGAAGCGAGCGATTACACTATCCTAAATTGAACTCCTAAGTCGGGCTCCCAAGTCGGCAGTGTTGCCAACTCTTACAAATTTGAGTCCATAGACAGAATATCAAAAGTCGCTATAAAATCACTTAAAAACTGATTCTACCAGGAGCTAACTAAAAAATAGAAAGAGCGGACTCAGATTTATTTCTGGGAAAGGGACTTTGGGAAATTTTGTTTTAATTTAAACAGATACAAAAATACTAATAGCCCATTTGTAGCGACAGTCGCTAAATTGGCAACACTTAACTCTAAATCGGAGTGATGCGATTACACTATCCTAAATCGGACACAATTTAGGAAGTCAAATCGGGACATTTCAATCTCACTAAATCGGACACTAACTGCTCTAACTGCTATTACACCTTCCTGTTTCCTAAATTGGGTCCCTTGAAATCGGAAGGTAAAATTGAGCCTTAACACTTTCCGATTTCAAGGGACCCAATTTAGGAAACAGGAAGGTGTAATAGCATTAAATTTAAATCATTTATTAAACGTAAGCTATGCCGGAAAGCTTTTTACACAATTAATGACTTTCTTGAGGACAACAAGGCGTGGGATTGAGCTGCTTCAATGATATACATAAGCCATTGTTCTCATATGTACTACTTACTGATGAAATTTTTTTTTACATATTTTTATTAAATATTATATATTTTTTTTTATTGACATTTTATTATTTTTTTTTTTCTTTTGACTTGAATACTTTGTTAAGTATTATATTTATTTTTTGATTGACATATTATTATTACTATTTTTTTGACACGAATATTTACTTTGTAAAGTATTATATATATTTTTTTTTTTGATTACTTAATAATTGTAAATGTGAGGACTATGTGGGTTATTATTATTATTTTCTCCTCCTTTTTACACTAATTTTCAACGTTGTCTGACAGTTTGAGTGCTTTTGCGGCCTACCCAAATGTCTTTTCTTTGGTATTGTTCGTCATGTCATTGAGCTCCTTAGTGGTTTTTAAGTTGAGCTATTCGACCATTGACAAATGTTTGCACTGACTGGACAGGTCCACTCAAATATGTTTGGTTCTTTCTTCAAAAGACCACTACAGACACTAAGCTGCATGGTCCTCATATAGAATAATGTGAATGCGAGAACTATGTATGACGTTATATTCATGTAGATTTTATGATTGTCTGGCAGTTTGAGTATTTTTGCGGCCTACTCAAATGTCCTTACTTTGGTATTGTTCGTCGGTTCGTTGAGCTCCTCAAAGTTCTGAGTTGAGCTCCGCGATGACTGACAAATGCTTGCACTGTCTGGACAGGTCCATTCGAATTCGTGTGTTGCTTTCTTCAAAAGCTCATCCCAGACATAAACGTACATGGTTCTCATATGATTTAACCAGTACACATTGTATGGATTTGAACATTTTAAAAGAGACTTTGACCTCTGAGTTTGTTTCGGTGTTTCTTCTCGGGGTAGTTAGCTAGGAAACACCGGCCTCATCTAGCTTAAACTGACAAAAAACATTGACGTGTAAAAGTGTTCCTTGTAATCTATTTACTGAATAAACATAATTTATCATTTATCATTTAGCAGTAAGAGTAGTTAGTGTGTGTTGTTTACGATTTAGGATAGAGTAACAGCATCAATACAATTTCAGTGTGACCATCTTCAAAGTACAGATTCTGCCTTACTTTGGTTTAAAGCTAAATCCTGCCAAAGCCTATAATAAAAAATGCCTAAATGTTGCCAACTTTAATTACTGTTTTATTAAACCAAGAAAAGTAAAAACACACTTAAATAATATGATATATTTTTATTTTTACATTACATTCTGTTTACTAAGCTTACCGAAGACTGGCCACTGAATCCATTCATATATTTTTTACGTTTACTAGTGGTGGAAGGGCCAGGGTAGGTTAAAAAAATGTACGGTCAGGTCAAGTCAAAATATGGTCCGTGGCCGTAGCAAGTATGTATTTATAGAATTTTAATCATTATAATCATCAATAAAACTCTTTCAGTTGGAATTGATATCAAATGTAATATTTCATGAAATCATTACATTGAAAACGATCACCATGCAATCTAATTGCAAACAAAACAAAAGTTTAACTCAAGGACTGATTGAAATATCAAACAAAAACTCGTATTTATGAATATTTGTTTTAAGATTATCAACTTTCTAGGGAGTTTTGAAGTTGTTAAATGAATGTAATACAAACATTACACGAGAAGTACAGGGGAACAACCGCATGCTTGCGAAGTGTCTTTAGGGTTGTCATGTTCGAAATTTTGAGTTGCCATAAGTAAAATTAATTTTCTATACCCAATACTGCCAAAAACTGACAGGTTTTTAAAACGTCAGCCGATAATGCCAGAGTCTAAAATGAGAGGCCAATCCTGCCACAAATGGTGACACTGTACAATTTAGAGCTAAGGCGACTTTGTCGCTACAAATGGGCTATTAGTATTTTTGTACGTGTTTAATTAAAATAATTTTTCCATAGTCCCTTTCCCAGGAAAAAAATCTGAGTCCGCTCTTTTTCTTTTTTGGTCCGCTCCTGGTAGAATCAGTTTTAGAGGCTTTCTAGTGACTTTTGATTTTCTGTCAAAGGGCTTGAATTATTAAGATTTGGCAACACTGCCTATTTAGGATTCCGATTTAGGAGTCCAATTTAGGTTTTAATACCTGATTGATTAATTTGATTGATTCGTCCATCACTATTTTTTTAGTGATGGACGAATCAATCAAATTTGTATTCTGTCAAATACTGTCAGTGTCAAGAGTGTCAAGCAAATGTCAACAAATAATCGTAATCAAGCACGTCACTGTCGAAGCAGCAGCTCGTAACGTCAACAAGGTCATATTCGTCAAATATCAACAAATTATCGCGACGCGACTGCCCTGCCCGCAGCAGTCATCACCGCCGCGGTTACTTAACTACTGTGAGCGTGATCATCGTTAATGTGCTAGCGACAGAGCCAGGCGCTTGTTGTGCGGTTAGCGGTTTGTTCGTCAACATGAATATCAATATTATACGAAATCTTACCGCGGTCGCAACCCCGGGTATTTGCAGAAGTTTCTCCGTCTCCGCTACAAACAATGCAACATATACGTGAGTATAGTGCTAATTGATTTACTTATTTTACCGGCCACTACACACTAAAGGAATTTTGTAATAGTATTTGCCAATTCGCCAATCTAATCTCAATTCGTGGTTATCAAACTTTGCACTCCCTCCACTTCACTTTATGATTTATATATATTATGTGATATAACAATCTTTAACAAGCAATTAAGTAACTCAAATAACATTGCATTTTTAATATGTAATTTAATTTCAAATCCATATAAGTTTTTTTTAATGAATATTATTGACTGATTTATGTTATTGCTACATAATGTGGCGTATGTAACTTGACCTTTCTGTAAGTCCAACATAAGATACAACCTGGGAGTCTTTAAGTCAAGAGTGAATAGGTTACTTCTAGGCAAGCATGCTCCATCTTCGACCACATCATCGCTTACCATCAGGTGAGATAGTGGTCAAACGCGAGCCTATCAAACATAAAAAAAAAAAAAAAGTCCCAAATGCTTGTTCTATTACCTACCTTGTTTTTTTTAATTTACCTAGTATACTATTACCAAACTTTATCAACTACTATTACCAAAATCCTTTCATTTGGTTGTTGATCCTTATGATATTTTTATATTTAATTTATTTCACTTTTATGTCCTTTTCAACTATTATGGTTGGTTGTTACACTTATCAAATTACTATGGACCAGATTATATGCAACCTATAAAGCTAGCTATACAGGGTGTAATTTTGTAATGCCATCTGAAGGCAAAGTACTCTTAATACTGTAGATAAAAAATTTTAGCCAAAGAAAATATTCCTTTACTTTTGAAAAGAAAGAAAACTGCATTAAAAAAAAAACGCGCGGCTGAGTGAGCTTCAAAAGCTGTGCCGTTTATAGATTTGGCCAGCAATAGCGTAATTATTAACCGATTTTCGTAAAAGGAGGAGGTTCTATGTTCTGCTGTATGTATGTTTTTTTAATTTTTTTTTATGTATGTCCGCCGATTTCTCCGTCAGTTGTGGACCGATTTTCAAAAATATCTTTTTTTTCGCGAAAGCATATACTCCCAAGGTGGTCCCATATAAATTTTATCGAAATTGCTTCAGCGCTTTTTGAGAAACTGAACAAAAACCAACAAATACGTGTACCTAGATGACGTTTTTGTTTTCTCCAATTACGAGTATGTTTAAATTCCACGTTCCATGTTAATGAAGTTTTTAGTTCTGGAGTATAACAACAAAAAATTGAAAAATATAAAACTTTTTTACAAAAAAAAAAAACAACCAACTTCCAAAAAAGAAAAAAACACTATAAATTTAAAAATAACTTTAATTTCGGCAGTCGGTGTCAAATAACGAAGAAATAAAATACAAACACCGACTTCCGAAATTAGTTATTTTTTAATTTTTAGTGTATTTTCTGTTTTGTTTTTAGTGTACGAGTATTTGGGCAAAATTTTTGTTACAGTTTCTTACCGAAAAATACATATAGTAAATATAGCAAAAATGTGCATCATCACTAGATCTCAGATAAAATATGCAGTGACCGCTGAGAATGGGCGAAATATGCAATTTCATATGCGAATATGAAAATGCATATAATCCGGTCCTTACAAATTACTATTATAATTATTGTATACAACGTTGATGTGACAGAGGGTCATTAAATTAAACTACGTATACTATACGTGTTTAGTATTAATTCGATACGGTATAAAAATAAAAATAATAATAAATGAGGTTTTTTTTTTTTCAAACAAACTAAATAGCTTACAATTCAGAGTAAAACGCAACCACCCTTTATAAATAAAATTAACTGACCTTAGATACCTAGGTAACAAAGCGGCAACATCGCACTTCATCGACTTGCGTGAGAACGGCAACAACGCGTCGTATCGTAGGTTATACTCAGATTTATCGTTTTAAGGTGCATGACCTGTGCGTATAGACATAATCAGCTGTTAGGAAAGATACATCGTGTTCAAACGAGGCCAAAACTTAAAAAATCGTTTGTGACTAAACTACTGCTCCGATTTAATTGATTTTTGGTACAGAGCTTGAAAATAGTACCTAGTATAGGCAGTTTAAAGGAAAGCCCCTCTGTCGTATCAACTTTGTATATAATCTTTAGTAAAATTTAAATTACAAAATAAAGTAAGTTGAAATTTTTTAACTTGAAAACCAATTGCATTTACATGTTTCATATAACTTTGAGAATAGGTCATATGAAGTATTATGTGTTACTAGCACTTCGTCCGCGACTTTGTCCTCGTGGATTTCAAAAATTTATAGCCTATGACTCTCGAAAATAATGTGGCGTTCTATTGGTAAAAGAATTTTCAAAATCGGTTCAGTAGATCCAGAGATTACCCATTTACCCCCAACAACCTCACAAACTTTACCTCTTTATAATATTAGTAGGTATAGTATAGATAACATTAGGTAGTCAGGATTAGGGGGGTAATCCCCATTATCCCCCTAATCCAGTCACCAAGACCTTCAAATTACATTAAACATATTTAATGTGATTTGCAGGAGGTCTTGGTGACTACCTATTAATATTATTCATTTTATTTACTTTAAGTCTCCTGCATATTATTTAATTAAATACAGAATCAGTAGTTTACAAAATAAAATAAACTTTGTAAAAAAAATAAAACATAATTGTAACAGATACTGTTGATACCTAATCCAGTCACCAAGACCTTCAAATTACATTAAACATATTTAATGTGATTTGCAGGAGGTCTTGGTGACTACCTATTAATATCATTCATTTTATTTACTTTAAGTCTCCTGCATATTATTTAATTAAATACAGAATCAGTAGTTTACAAAATAAAATAAACTTTGTAAAAAAAATAAAACATAATTGTAACAGATACTGTTGATACCACTTTGAATTTATTTTTAAATGCTAATCAGTTTTGCTACTGTCGACTTTCACTAGTTAAATATAAATAAAGTATCTGTAGTTGTTATAGTAAAAAATACAATGTGGGATGTACTTACGTACTTTGTGCCTTAGAAAAATAAATTACATCAATTAATTGTTGCTTAGAAGTGAGAGTAATTCTTATTAATAGCCCATTCTATATTACTTTGAAACATTCTGCAACTATTAGTAGAATACGATAAAACAACTTAGTTATAGTTTCGTCCATTGTCAATGTTAACAAAGCTATGTATTTTATTAATTATGAAGAGTTGGTTTATTTTAAAAACAATAACAAAGCTTCATAAAAAAAATCAAATTTTTAATTTAATTAAAATTAAAATTTGTTATTTTTAACCGACGAAAAGAAGGAGGTTGTTCTCAATTCGACCGTATATATGTTTTTTTTTTTTTTTTTGTGTATGTTCAGCCCTCACTCCGTCATTTATGAACCGATCTTAATGATTATTTTTTTATTAGATAGGATATACCTCAAGGGTGGTCCCATGTCAAGGAAATCAGGATCTGATAATGGAATCCTGATAAAATTGAGAGAAAACCTCGAAAATTGTTTGCACGTCTAGCGTTTCTGTACGTATGTTCGACCTTCACTCCGTTGTTTATGAACCGATTTCGATGATCCTTTTTTTCATAGATAGGGTATACCTTAAGGGTGGTTCCATGTCAAGGACATTAGGATCTGATAATGGAATCCTGATAAAATTGAGAGAAAACCTCGAAATTTGTGGGCACGTTTAGCGTTTCTGTACGTATGTTCGGCCCTCACTCCGTTGTTTATGAACCGATTTTGACGATTCTTTTTTTCATAGATAGGGTATACCTCAAGGATGGTCCCATGTCAAGGACATTAGGATCTGATCATGGAATCCTGATAAAATTGAGAGAAAACCTCGAAAATTGGGCACGAATATTGTTTCTGTTTACTTTTCATAACTTTATCAGGTATTTGCATTTAGGAATCATTACATCATGAAACTGAGCTGGTGATGAAAACCATACCTTTCCTTAACAATAGAAGTTAGTTATAAAAAACTGGTTTTAGTGACAGATACCACTTAATATACTTTGAAGAAAAGACGTCTTTGGAATATTGGAGGGAACCTCAACTGGTCAATATCCTGGGAACCTTATGAAAGGATGGTTACATCATCAGCTCAGTGCCAAGAGGAATGATGAAGGATTAGAAATTAGCTTCAGAATATTTAAAGATGATGCGAGTCACAAAAAATCATAAAATAAAAAACTTTTTAACAAAAAATTCAACCGGCGAAAAAGAACTAAAAAGCAAAAAATAAATTAACCTTTTAAGTCTTGAGTATTGAGCTTATTTACCTACATAAAATATCAAATTTTATATAAACTACTTTTGAGTCGGCGCCAAATAATAAAACGATTAATTACCTACATCTAGCCTTCTTCATTTCTACGTACATATAAAACTTAGATATTTAATAATCAGATTGTTGTTTGGCGCCGACTCAAAATTTGTTTATATATAAAATTTGATATTTTATGTAGGTAAATAAGCTCAATACTCAAGACTTAAAAGGTTAATTTATTTTTTGCTTTTTAGTTCTTTTTCGTCGGTTAAATTTTTTGTTAAAAAGTTTTTTTGATATAAGTAATCTAAACTCAAAATTGTTAAGTTGTACTTCCATTTTGAATAGATCTAGATAAATATGGACCAAGTCATCTTCTCTATTACTATAATAATAAACTATGTAAGGCGTGTTTTTAAAGAAGATCCTCAGTGAGAAGTCTGAAAATCTTATCAGAATTCTCTCTGAAACTCATAATATAATATGAGTATTTAAATAACCAAGACAAATTCCAGTTTCAGACAAGCTTAAATTTTTAGCTAAATCGCTGATTCTTAATTTTCCTTAAAATTAGGGGTTGGATATCATTGTTAAGCCCTATCACAAGAACTTGTGTTATAATATAGTTTTTTTCTGTTGTCATCATCATCAGCTTAAAGCAGTCCACTGCTGGACCAGGACCTCTCCAATAATACTTTATTATAACATTTTGTACTATCTCATCAAACTACTGGGCTTGCTTCCCTTCTCTCCTACCTCTCTGTCTAGAGCTGCCATGGACCAATCTTTGCTAAGATTTAATTTTTATTTACAGATGCAAACTGCTGGTGGTGGGAGGAGGCACAGGAGGATGCACGATGGCTGCTAAGTTTGCAAAGAGACTGCCTAAAGACTCTGTGATAGTGTTAGAGCCAAGCAAGGTAAGATATTCTGCACTATTTGCTCTCTTTTGTTGCAAAAACCAAAAGTTATTGGATACCTAATTGAAAAACCCTGAGTCAATGGTCAATAGTATTGATACACGCTTTTACATGGAAACCGTTTTTATTATCGTGCTGTATCAATAAAGACCGACATTTTTTAATACGATCGATCAGACGTCGACCATGCCATCGCTTGTTGATAGATTTATACGACTAACATTGTCGGTCGATGTGTTTTACAAGCATGAAGAGAGGACCACTTCCATATACTGATGGTTACCACCAGGGCGGTTTTAGCGAGGTAAAAATCCCATACTCCTTGGTCTTTTTCCCAAAAGTCCAGGCACCTGTCAAAGGTTTCCTCCCGATAGCAAAAAATAAAAAATAAAAATAAAAGATATTGCAGATAGAATGATGACTGAACTATAATTCATAGATTTGTAACATACAGGGGTGTGACTATATTGTAATATTATTAGGTTCGTTAGCACGGGTAACGTTTTTTAAAAGAACGTGAATCCCCTCGCTTATCGCTAAGGAGTCATTCATAATAGCTACAGCAAACAATAGCCAGTAAATATTCCTCTAATAAATGTATAGGTAATAGCTATTATATGCAAATTATTGCACATAGGTAATAAATCACTATACATGTCTTCAGTGTCTTTCAATGAAACATATGGATTTATAGGTATTTAGAGCACACATCATAGCTACTTACTTGTTAATTAATAGTAATTATTATTGTGAAATGAAATAGTAGCCATTCATAGTATATACAGGAAAACCACAATATTGTGGTCTGTCTGTAGTCTGGGCATAAATCCAACATTAAATTATACACATATTTTCCTAGAAAAGGAAAGCATTTCCTGTAGGTGTAATAGCAGGTAATTTATGAGATTAAATTAGGAGGAAGGAAATTTAAACACCTGAGTAGTAACACAGGTGTACTGTGAGGTAGTTATTCATATATTTCTGCGAATTGTGATTATGATTCTCAAAGTCTCAAAGATGACATTAAGTATTGATTATGTTCAAAATAGACTTAGGTATTTCATCCACGTCTCTCGCAAACTCTTGACGCTAAACGCTTTTAGACGCCAAACTGATGGACGGGGTGATGTTTGCGGGCTCGCGTTTGTCCAACTATCATAACTTGCCTATAAGTAACCTATTCACTGTTGACTTACTCTTAGTTGGCGAATCTGCGACGATGAGAGATGAGATTGCCCTAACCTGGAGCCCTGAATATGGGCTCCGGGTTGACTGGGACTCTTTCTTCGCATGCTATCCTTGGCAGCCCACCTGCTTCTCTTCGGCTGATGTTTCGTCGTGCGCGGACGCCGTGACGGATGTGTTGTGGCTGGCAGTAAGACGTTTTGGTCCCTGGCTAAGTCGGTTGAATCGAACTTCTGCTGCCCCTCGCTGCCTCCAATGCTGAAACCCGACGGGTTACTGGCCCACTCCGCTGAGGAGAAAGCAAACTTATTTGCCTCTCTGTTTGCGGAATCTTCACGTCTGGATCCTGGTGGCGCGAGGCCCCCTAGTTCTCCTGGTGGATGCGAGTCAATTATGTCGGATATTCGCATTCATCAGAAGGATGTCCGTGGGGTACTGCGTAACCTAGACGTGAAAAGTGGCCCCAACGGGATACCGGCAATTGTACTGAGGACTTGTGCGCCTGAGTTGTCTCCGAACTTGACACGCCTATTTCGCCTTTCGTTTGAGACTGTAAAAGTCCCGATGGCTTGGAAGCAAGTGAACGTGCAACCCGTGCCCAAGAAGGGTAGTCGAGCTGACCCAGCAAATTACAGGCCCATCTCGCTACAGACTCAACGCGTACTGAATGGTAAGCTCCTGGCATACCTAGAAGCTAACGATATTCTCAGTGACCGACAATACGGCTTCCGCCGAAATCGGTCAACTGGGAATCTTCTAGCGTATGCCATTCACATCTGGAGTGAGGCCATCGAGAAACTAGGGGAAGCCCTTGCGGTCTCCCTTGACATCTCGAAGGGCTTCGACAGGGTCTGGCATGAAAGCCTTATTGGCAAGCTTCCTTCCTTTGGTCTGCCCGCCAGATTGTGTGATTGGATTGCAGATTTCCTGAGGGATCAGTCTATCCGAATGGTCATAGATAGCTGCTCGTCCGGACTGCTAGCTATTAATGCCGATGTTCCTCAGGGGTTGGTGCTCTCAGCAACATCGTTTTTGCTGCATATTAACGATCTGCTAAAACTCGGTATCTTTGGGTACGCAGACGAGAGAATTCATAATTTACACATTGATAATAATTGAAGGTACATACTCGTAACACTGCCTTCCTTCAGTTCTTTAACTTAACAAAAAAAAAAAAAGTGTGTGTACTTATGTACGCACGTAAGAAGTTATACTTCTTTGGCGTAACAAAAAAAAAAAACCAAACTGTCACAAAGTTCCCGGGCCTGCGGACGGCGAGTAGTGGGTAACTCGCCGCCCGATCAGCACCAGGCCCGGGAGTCGACGGCGCGTAGTGTTCCACGCGCGCCTCAAAGAGTTGTCAGCAAACAGGACGGTGCCCGTCATGGCCGATGCCTGCCCGGGGGTTGAGGATAAATTCGAAAGAGTTACCTCGCCCCTGGGCATTCAGGGCAGGGAGGAACAGGGGTGGGTTTTAGTCAGTAAGAGTCTGACACGCCCTTCCGCTCCACCCTAGAGAGGAAGAAATCATTGGATGATTTCCCACCCCAAAAAAAAAAGCTGTCACAAAGTTTACAAAAGGAAAACAATCATTCTTCATGACCACAGACTATAGCTAACTTCAGGGTGTCGGTTCTAGCTAACTTCGAGTGAATAGGTTACTACTAGGCAAGCGTGCTCCATCTTCGACTACATCATCGCTTACCATCAGGTGAGATAGTGGTCAAACGCGTGTCAATCAAGAATAAAAAAAAAACTTCAGGTTGTCGGTTTTTTGTGACGTAGTGCGCGCGCATCGTAAAAATTTACTCTCATAATTTTTCCCTAACGCGCCAAAAGAAGTATAACTTCAAAAACAGGTTGTAAAGTAATTTTTCCTTACATTGGCTAGCGTCAAAGATAGATTTCAGCATGAGACCCTATTTACCTTTCTTCAGGTTCTTTGCTTGAGGAATGTTTGTTGTAAATAAGAGTCCATAGATTTGATATTCACTTCTCACATTAATTAGCAACACAGTGACATTAGATTTGGTAGTTCTATAGAAAATTATATGTAGCACTTACAGTTGATGGTGAACAATTATTACCCATCATTCTAAGATCAATGATCCAAGTCTAGAGAGGAGATTCCACAAGTAATATCGCAGCTATGGTCATACAATCTTGATCATCCTTGGACACGTGGACGTTTGTGTTCCGAACCTTCCAAAAATAAGTGAGGTTAAGATCCGACCATTTTATAGTTAGGTAGTTTAATCTTAAGATCTTAAGTAAAACCTAGGAACCCTGCCAACAAGAAAAGAATTCGGTGAGACTCATAAATGCCACGCTTAAGATTTAGCGTCACTACAGAAAAATCCCAAAAAGAGTACTTACAGCGTCCTACATCCCAATGCTTAACACATTTGAACTTTACTCTGGTTCGTGCTGCCCTTCGAGACATTATTTAAATATTTTCGTTAGTTTAAAAAAAAAAAGTTTAAGAGTCAGACTCGCTCCAGATCAAGTTGGAAAAAAGAAACGTCAAACGACCATCTGTCAACTTGCAAAATAACGCTCCATTACACGAATCTGACTTATTATATTTTTAAGTGTTACAAGGTTAAATTGTTTTTTGGTTTTAAGGAGATAATCTGTGAAAGTATTGATTCGGTTATTTCATTGATAGGAATCTAGTGGAGCCTTCTATCAGTGACATAATAGCTGCGTGCAATAGGCTACTCGTACTTTTTTGTTAAGAAAAATCGGTGATGAGGCTACGAGAGCGAAGTCACGAGAAAAAGCTACTTATTAATATTCCTTGATATTATTTTATAAACATTTCAGTTTGTATAACTACTGCCTGAGAATTTAAATAAGTTTTAAAACAAAACTTTCCCTGCATGTTTTAATAATAATTGACTTCAGACCAAACAAAATGTGGTTGTAGTAGCTGTCTGGCTATTTATCGCTTTTTCCGTATGAAACTCTATTAAATACATATAAAAAAAAATATTTTGTTCAGACTTGTTTTTTTTTTCAACATTGTTATTTTGGTCAAAATTGTTTGAGGAAAATTGTTATACCTACTTACTGTTATAAATTGTTCTATTATTCAAAATTGTTTGTTAGTATTGTTATTTAGTTCACAATTTTTATTGCCATGTTATTTTGTCGCCAGGATCATTACTACCAGCCACTATGGACGCTAGTAGCTGCAGGAGTCTTTAAAGTGAATGATACTCGTCGAGCTGAAGCCAGCGTTCTCCCTAAGGGTGCTAAATGGATTCAGGACTATGCTGACAAACTACAGCCTGATAAAAACAAAGTGACGACGAAGGAAGGACATGAAATAAACTACGAGTACCTGGTCATAGCGGTTGGATTACAAAATGATTATAAAAAGGTGAGGAGCTGTCTCTTTTAAATATTTATCTCCAACCATATTAAAAAAATGGCACTTTAATTTTAAGAAAAAGTGCGGCGTTGTAAATCTTAGGACACTTTTCTGTGGTAAGTGAGCATGTCGTCTCAATATAAACGTTATTTGCACTAAGGTAAGAATCACATTCGTATGAAATGTTTACGAATCGCGCCCTTTTTTTTTGTTAGATTTTTTACCAGAATATTTAGCTTAATAAAAAGGCTAAAAAAACCTTACTTCTAAATAAAACGATTAAAAACGTTTTATTTTTACCAGGTACCAGGTCTATACGAGGCGTTACATGATAAATCGAGCTCTGTGTCTACGATATACGACTCAAAATTCTGCGAGAAGACGTTCGAGAACATGAAGCAGCACAAGCAAGGCAACGTGATCTTCACGTACCCCGACACGATGATCAAGTGCCCTGGAGCGCCGCAGAAGATTACCTATCTGGCGGACTCTTATTTTGATAAGGTATAATATCATTATTAACTAACTGACCCGACGTAAATAGTCTCCACAAAGTAGGTGCCTTCTTAGGGTTCCTACGTATTGCTGTCACTCACGTGTCCGTCTGTCAGTCTGTCCGTCGTCTGTCACACAGGTTTTACAGCCAAACAGTTGGAGCTACAGTCTTCAAATTTTCACAGTATAAGCATCTTGTTGATCTAAAGCCGCAGTTTTTATTTTTAGGGTGCCGTACCCGAAGGGTCCAAACGGAGCCCTATTGTTGTCACTCACGTGTCCGTCTGTCTGTCTGTCTGTTCGTCCGTCCGTCCGTCCGTCCGTACGTCGTCTGTCACAAAATTTTGTTGCGAAGAATTTTTTAACTTCCTGTTGAGAGCTTGAAATTTGGTGATAATGTTTATTATTACGTATACTTTACTAAAAAATACCAATATTTGGTACGGAACCCTTTATGTGCGAAATCCGACAACTAACTCTAACTCTCTCAGTAAGAATTGATGTCAAATGTAAGTATTTCATGAAATCATGACATTTGGCATCAATTGTAACTGAGAGAGTTGTATTGATGATTTTAATGATTATAATTCTCTAAATACATACTTGCTACGTCCGCGAATCAAATTTTGACCAAGATACAACCTGACACTAATCTGCAAAATGCAAAAAACGTAAGAAAATTTGAATTTCGCGGGCTTCCCTGGAGCGTTCACCTTAATTAAGGATTTAGCGAATTTACAGGCGTCTAACTATAGGTAATTTCTTATGAGTGAACCTTGAACCATATTTTCTTTTGCTCACAATGGTCACCGCTCGTTTGCAAAACAAATAACACTCGTCGATGAGTGTTGTTTGTGACTAACATGTTTGTATCCACATTCATTGATGGATGGCCAATCATCCGGTTCTTGTATTGTTTGAATTTATCGCGTGCGGTGTATTAAAGTAGTTTTTTTGGTCACCCTTGATTTCAAGACGGATGAATATAACTACAAGTGCAATGCAAGGTTACGTCCATCTAGATTTTAGGACGTGTTCTGCGTCACAAACTAATGTTATTAAAAACCGGTCAAGTGGGTGTCGCACATTTAGGGTTCCGTACCAAATGAAGGATTTATCAATAAAAAATCTGATTTATCAATATGTTTTTATTTGCTAGTAAAATATACGTAATAATAAACGTAACCAAATTTCAAGCTGCGCTTATTTGCGCACAATTGTCCATTGTGTATACATTTTATCAATGAACAAAATGATGCAATCCTCAATTTTCTAAAAATAGAACGCGCACAATTTTGTAAGAATCATGTGAGTCAATTACAGATTTTTCCTCCATCCAATGGAACAAATCTATATAGAAATAATTCTATGAATGAATGACTCTGAACCTTCTAACAAGAGGAAAATACTCATATCCTTCGTTTAATAGTGTGTGATTCAAGCTTACTTACCTAACAGCTTGTTCGATCGCAGCATGCAGCATAGAGGTGTCTTTAAAATACTTTAAATAATCTTGGTATCATGTTTTAGGACTGCTTTTTCAGTGGTCTGATAACTTTTTCAAGACTTCTTTAGGGTTCCATACCCGAAAGGTAACCAACGGGACCCTATTACTAAGCCTCCGCTGTCTGTCCGTCCGTCTGTCTGTCAGCGGGCGGTATCTGATTATCCGTAATACGTAGATAGTTGAAATTTTCACAGAATGTGTATTTCTGTTGCCGCTATAACAAGAAATAATGAAAATAAAAATTAATTAAAAAATTAAAGGGGGCTCCCCTACTAGAAACGTGTTATTTTTGCTCGATCTTAATAATGGTAACAAGTAGACGCGTATAATCTTGTACGATGGTCGATACCCACTTGGCTGTTTACTGTTTTCACGTGATTTTCGGTAGGAAGGGGGTGCCGAACATTCGGTTACGGTTTGAGTTTCGGCTAAACATCGTGTTTCAGTCGGACACTCGAAAAACAGTTTTTACTATCATGGCGAAGTTCCAATTTATATTATCTATGCACTTTAACTTTATTTTATAGGCGATAACTACGGAACAATACACGTAAAATGACGTCAATACTTTATTATTCTTATTGTGTATGTGAGTTAGAGCGTCTAACTTAATAATCGTCCCAACCTATGTCTACTTGTGGCACGTATACCTAGATACTAATACTCAAACTGTGAGAAGAGCTGTACCTACTCCTACTCACCACCTTTCTTAAGGCGCAGTTATACGACTTTTAATGGCTTTTAATTGAACATCACGTCTAAACGACAAGTCTTATTTATATGAAAAAAACATATGTTACTCTAGACTATATCCGTCGTAATTTGATCTGAGAATATTTGAAATTATATTTTTATAATATTATGTAATTAATTTGTAAAGTTATGTCCAACGCGGATAAAAAATTGAGAATCACGCAAAAACTATAAAGCGTATGAAACCTTCGCCATTTTAAAGATCATTTACTTATTTATAATTTAGTCTCAGTGTTTTAGTTTAATACTTGTTGTTTTATGTGTAATAAATTAATAATACGTCTAATTTCGGACAGCGCTCCTTGATGGGCGAGTCCTATTACTGGGTGGACAAACGACGCGTTACGTGAGCTCAGCGCAGGACACGCAAGCTAACCACTCAAGGTCGTTGGCAGCTAATAGCGCCTTAATCACGCCACAATAACGAAATAACAAAATCTTGAGAATACTTCTTTTTTTTCTCGCCTATCGTATTGTGTGGGGTAATACGAATTCGTTGGATAGGGATTTTAAAATCATTGCGGGGTTAGATAGATAATTTTTCGATTCAGTGATTCGGAAGGAACCCCAAGGAAGGAAGGAAGCCCAAGGAACACCTTCCTCTCGATCGTGGTTTGCCGTGACCTATTTGGAAAACACTGAATCGTGTACCTACCCAAGTAGGCCGTTGCAAATAATTTGGCGAAATGAGGGATTATCGCTTCCTCAAACAAACCAGCCCCTAGCCATATTACTTTTCTATTATCGTTTAACCGCTACCTACCCTACTAACCTAAGGCTTAGTAAGAAATGTATGGCGATGACATTACCTGCGTAGAGAAGTGTCACGTGACTTATGTCTGGTAATGTCATTGCCATACATTTTGTATTAAGCGTTAGGGTAAACGATAATAGAAAAGTAATATAGCTAGGGGGGGCAGATAGATTGAGGTGCTCCTGTTCAGACTATGTCCCGTTTGTTGGAAAGCCCCAAATGTCCATTTACCTGCATCCTATTACTTCAGCAGTCCGGCAGTCACCTCAGCCTCGTGATCGAGACACAATAAACATCTATTGTGTCTGCTAATTTGGACGCGCAAAGGGATGACTTGAGCAACGCCTCCGACGAAACAATAAGCGTGGCCACCTTCTGGGCCCAAACAGTATGATTAAAATAATTTACCGTAGAAATGAAAAGAAGAAGAAGTATGGCACATCGAGTTTTAGAAAAACCGGCCAAGTGCGAGTCGGACTCGCGCACGAAGGGTTCCGTACCATTATCTATAAAAACGGAAAAAAAATGAAGTTTGTTGTATTATTCTGTTTTTAGTATTTGTATATAGCGGCAACAGAAATACATCATCTCTGAATATTTCAACTGTCTAACTATCACGGTTCATGAGATACAGCTTGGTGACAGACGGACAAACAGACAGACGGACGGACAGCGGAGTCTTAGTAATAGGGTCCCGTTTTACCTTTTGGGTACGGAACCCTAAAAACCTTTTTAGAGCATCGCCGTCAATGTGTCTTGGAAAGTCATACCCGTTTGTTTGGCTGCACCCTGTGCCTACCCTGATACCTAACACCACCAATCTACTTACCTAGGTAGAGATACCGTAGCAAATTTCAAATAATCTAAAGATAGTTTATTTCTGCATTCTTCTTAAACGAGGAGGACGAAGAAGAGATGTACGTCTCTTATTTCTTCTTTTTTCTCTTCGTTATTTCTTAATTAACAAAAATTCTGTCCATACTCACATCTCTCCTTTAAAATTGCTATCCTAGAGAACAAGATGGAAGAAAAATGTGGCATCGCGATTAATAACAAGTAAAAATTCCACTTCTTTCCCCAGACAAACGTGCGTTCAAAAACGAACATCATCTACAACACATGCTTGCCAGTGATCTTCGGGGTCCCGAAGTATGCCGAAGCGTTGTTGAAGGTCGTCAAACGGAAGAAAATCAACGTCAACTATAAGACGATATTGAAAGAAGTCAGACACGAGAAGAAAGAAGCAGTCTTCTTTAATAAAGATAACGAGTTGGAGGTAAGATTTTTAAAATGAAATTTTTTAACATGAGCACGGATGTAGGTAGTAAATGTCCACG
The DNA here is from genome assembly GCA_951329385.1 of Polia nebulosa. NCBI lineage: Eukaryota > Metazoa > Arthropoda > Insecta > Lepidoptera > Noctuidae > Polia > Polia nebulosa. The sequence continues at coordinate 6,827,094 of OX589591.1, read as the reverse complement.
GGTGGTCATATGCACGGGTGTCCATATGCACGGGTTTCCATATGCATGGGTGTCCATATGCACGGGTGTCCATATGCACCGGTGTCCATATGCACCGGTATTCATATGCACGGGTGTACTGTGTACATGTGCACGGGTGTACATATGCACCGGTATTCATATGCACGGGTGTACAGGTGTAGGGTGTATATGTGCACGGGTGTACATGTGCACAGGTGTACCTACATGTGCACGGGTGTACATGTCCACGGGTGTACTACATGTGCACGGGTGAACATATGCACGGTTGCAATATCCTGTTAGACATTTACGATTTTAGGATTCCAAAGTATGTATGTGGGAGAAGTGACTTAATCTTAAATAACAGCCCTTTATGCCAAACCCTGTCGAAGGCTTGCTGTATGTCCAGGAAGGCTGATGAAAAAATATCCTGTTAGACATTTACGATTTTAGGAATCCAAAGTATGTAATGTGGGAGAAGTGACTTAATCTTAAATAACAGCCCTTTATGCCAAACCCTGTTGAAGGCTTGCTGTATGTCCAGGAAGGCTGATGAACAATATTCTTTTTTTTTGAATGACTTTTGATTGTTCTGCACATATGAACTTGTTCCGTAGTGGCATGTTCTTTCCGAAAGTCGAATTGGTGGTCGAGAATGATGGACTTTTCTATCAAGGCATTGGTAAGTCTACACAGGGTGTAAAGGAAAGGTGTGGTCATATTTTAAGAACCAGTTCTGCACATGGAAATGAACAAATTTCTCTAAGAATAAATACAAAATTCCCAAAAAACAACGGGTTGCACTCCGGGAGTGCCGGCAGAAGTGAAAACTTGAACATTAATGTTGTGCATTTTTGAATACTCTCCCTCCATCTTACAAATTTTCGATCAGGTCACGTGTCCTGACGCGAGTATAACATTTTATACCCATCCCAAGAAAAGTGCTCAACGTCGCTAAAGAAGTTTTCACTTCAAAAAAAATTGCACTTTCCATTACTTATAAAGTTATCATCAGCTGATCAATATTTGTATGGGAGCGAGCTAAAAAATTTTTTGAGAATTTCCTCAGATTGTCTTGAAGAAAGTTGTTCATATCGATGGGGAGATGCAGTTCTTCAAAATTTTAACACACCTTTCCGTTACATGCTGTATAGTAATATTTTCTCAAATAGCTTGGACATAACTGGTAATAGGCTAATGGGTCGGTATGAAGTAACTTCATGGTTTGGTTTGTCAGGTTTGTGTACACAAACAAACATTGAAAGTATTCCGAATGGAGGATGGCGTTAAAGAGGGTGGTATATATATACCTAATATAGACTATTGCCTTACTCGGTAACTCTTCTAGAGCCTTTTTATCGATGAGATCAAATCCCGGGGCTTTGTTGTTATCCATAGATCTGATGTTTTTAGAGACTTTTTTGGGTGTCACTAGTTTCAAGGGCAGGTCGAGTTGAAAGTCCTGGTCGAGGACAGAGATGTCAGATTCGTCTGCGTTTGGTTTGGCATCATTGACTTGGCTGAGATGATGAGCAAATGCGTCAGCCTTTTCTTGTGCAATTTTAGCCCAGTTTCCTTCTCGTGCCTGTAGTGGAGGTTTTTGGTGCAGGGGTAGATCAAAGTTTCTGCATGCCTTTCACAGGGAATAGTTTGCGGCTTTAGTAAGAGATAGGCCTTCAAGATAAGTCTCTAGGGCGACGTCATTACCTGGAAGCATTATCCTGGGGCATTATCCTGGTCGCTTTATTGAGCGCTCTTTTGTCACTTAGATGTCTGCTATTGTGCCATACTCGTCGTAGTGTTCTTTTTTCCGTTATATTTAATCGTATGCTTTCAGAATAGACTTTACGTTGTTGATGATACTCGTTAGCTTTTTTTTTTTGGGGTGGTGGGAAATCATCCAATGACTTCGCCCGCTCTGGGTGGAGCGGGAGGGCGTGTCAGACTCTTACTGACTAAAACCCACCCCTGTTCCTTCCCTGCCTGAATGCCCAGGGTTGCGGTAACTCATTTTCAGAATTTATCCGCTGCAACATTTTTGGATGATAGTGGTTATTGTTTTAGTAGCTGCATCTATGTCGGCTTTAGTCTTTAAAGCTATTTTAAGCTCAAGTCTCTCTTCAATTAAGAGGGAACAGGGGCTGCGATTCTCCATACAAATGTATGCCCCTTTTTTCTGCCTGAATAATGCCTCTAGAGCAATAATTTTTTCATAACGTCAAGGTCTGCTGTAGACACGTCCCTGTCATTTTCTTTTTTTTCAGCAACTTATAAGTAAAGAAAATATGTCCCTCCAAAAATTACAAAAAATGGCCCTATTTTAACCGCCGTTATTAGAGGACTACCAGACAAATTCGAAAAGTTTTAACATAAAACATTTAATAGGGACCTAGACATAATCTTTCTTAAAATTTTGGTGCCAAAAATAATTTAATCGTCTCAGTTTTTGAGGAGAAATAAGGTGAATACGAAACGTCGATCTCGTAAAAAAATTTGTGATAAAATCGGTCTGAGCTGCACTGTCCCTATCGCACTCTACGGGGGCAGATTTGAGGCAGCACGACGGCAATAGTTTCTTCAAATACCTCTTTTGTAAATTCCTCGTAGGCCCTGTTCCCTCTTAACTCGAGAAAGTTATCCCAATTTGTGCGTTTGTTGTATAATTTTAGATTTCTTTGAATGTTAAGAACTGTAGTGCCAATAGTCAGTATTATCGGAACATGATTTGTGTCGGCGTCTAGGCATGTTTTGATATGGTTGTAAAAAGTCTAACTAAAAATTAATTTTCCAACAGGATATAACTATGGACTACTCAATGCTACACGTGTCGCCACCGATGTACACGCCAGCTTTCCTGCGAGACAGTTCGGTGCTCGTTGACAACTGCGGCTATCTCGAGGTCGACCAGTTCACGCTGCAAAATAAAGAATACCCCAACATATATGGTATCGGGGACTGCACTAATACACCGAACAGTAAAACTGCTGCCGCTATTGGTGAGTAATATGATGACAATGAAAAATGAACTTTATAGTTAGGGTAGTAAAGTCTTCTGCTGCCGCTATTGATGAGTAATATTATGCTTGTCTAATGACATTGAAAAAATAACTTTATTGTTGACGCAGTAAAGTCTTAAGTTGTATGAATAATAACCGCGTCAACTCGCTGAAAGTCTAGCACTGTAGGGCCTGTAGGATTCGATTGGTGTCTGTGTTGATGTTGGCACAACTTTGCACTTAATGACAGGCAAAAACGTGTATTAGTATATTAAAAAAAAATGTTAACTTAGTTTCTACTGGTTCATTTATAGTTATGCCAATTACTTTGTGCGTAAATTTAAAAAAAAATTGTATTTTCTTTTTGCATTCTCTTAAACTCCATACTAGGCAAATCGAATGTTTTAAACCTGCTACACAAAAGGAAAGTTGTTTATGTTATTCCGCGTCTGTCTGTTCGCGATAAACTCAAAAACTACTGAACGGGTTTTCATCAACATTTTTTTTCAATTACGTGGTAAGACCTATAATTCCGGTGTTTTGAAGGAGATTTTCCTGAATGTGCCGAAGATACAGTTTCGTATCGCGGCGCCGGAAGCCACGGTTACTAGCAGTGCCACATGCCCATACCAACTTGCTACGCAAAGCGCCACCGACGCGCGCCTTGCACGCACTGAATGACACGGCAGACAGGATCGATTTATTCTCATGCTCTCTGAATTAATTCACATAAATATTGTTGTATGTTATTATTATTATTCTTTATTGTACACATATAACAAATAATAATTTTATTTAAAATAGTTTAATTAAGGACCACGCTACCGCATTAGGAATTTCCTGTAATGATAGCAGTGATTGTGAATAAATAAATCAATAAAAAGAGCGTTATACGAGGAAGGTTTTTGTGTATAATTTGTACCCGTGCGGAACTGGGGCAAATTGCAAGTATTAAATAAACATTTCCCTCCCTCAGCCCTACAATGCTACGTGCTAGAACAGAACCTGCTCAGCACGATGCACAAAGACGAGCCCAAGGTGAAGTACAACGGATACGGCGCGTGCCCGCTGCTGACGTCGTACAGCACCTGCATACTGGCCGAGTTCACCTACGGGGGCATTCCTAGAGAGACCATGCCTTTCAATCAGGTCATTTTCAACTTCAATCTATCTGCCATTTTCCAACTATGCCCACTTAGTAAATTCACTCCTTTTATTCCAAAAGTAAAAGATTTGTCACGACTAGGTACTTTCATCCCCAATAGGGTATTTTACTCTTTATGAGAAAAAAACTAAAAATATATTATCGAGATAGCTTAGGCAAAAAGCAGTCGGAAAATGTTAGTTTTAGTTCATAAAATAACGAACTAAATTTTAAAATTCAATTCAAAGTTTTTCAGTTTTTTTAATCTGTTTTTTAACACCATGGAATAGTAGCCGCCAGGTTATACGTCATACGGCTATGTAAACTATAAAGTGTCAACTGATCAGCGTATCTATGCTTTTTACTTTTATTTACATAGCCAACTGACGTCATGACCATAGAGCAATATGGCGTCCACTGCGTCCAGCGTTTTCGTCAGTTTATGCGCGAAATTTAAAAATGTAAAATTTAAATGCATTTTTATGGCACTTATTGATTGAATAAAATTTTTTTTTTTTTTTTATTGGTTTATTAGCACTATAGAATCTAGTTGAGACACTTTTCAAAAATGGATGTAATACCCTATTACACCTTAATTAAAGCTTATTTCCGATTATAAGAAAACCTTACAATTTACAGGCAAGAGAGAGTAGACTGGCGTTCTACATGAAGAAGGATCTGTTCCCCTTCATCTACTGGCACTTCATGCTCAAAGGGTACTACCACGGACCGGAGACTATTAGGACAATGCTGAACCCCTTCAGAGACTGAACGATACTACAGTATTGAGTGAACGATACGTATCTATGTACATGTGACGCACTTCGAATGAGACCAGATGAGTGTGAGTGTGACTTAAAGTCGGCTTAACGTACTTTCCGAGGCACGGAGGAGTCTCGATATGTAAAGATGGTCACCCATCCATGGACCAACCCCGGCAAGCGTAGCTTAACCTGATGGATCGACCCGTGCGGCTGTTATTACTTTAGCCACGTGCTCCTCGCGAGAGAGACAGAGATATTTGCTAACAATTGATATATCTTGTTCGCTTTTCGATACAATATTGTATTTTTTTTTGTATTGTTTTATGTTTTGCATATTTATTGGTACAAATATATTTTTCATTCAAGTTCCTTGTTCCTAGACCTACCAGTTTCTATGTAAACTGATAAATATTAAAAAAAAAAAAATATATAAATTGTCGAGTTTTATGTAAGTAAATGGCATTTTTTATTTTTGCCCAATTTAAAAACTTATTCTTTTTCTAATTTGTTTTTTCAATTAACTACGAAGACGTGGATAGAATATCGATTCAGGGAGTTCCAATTTTGCTTGATCTAAAAATGTCACTTCACATAGATCACGAGAAAAAACGAATACACTCTAGTCTCTGGTTTAAAAAATGAATTGCGCTGTGACATACATCGATATCGTTATAAAATATTTTTTGTTAGCTAGTAATAATCCTGTAATTTAATTTAAAATTATTTAAGGAAAAATAGCTGTATGTAAATAAGAGCGTAATAAATAATATATAGGAACTATCGAGTGTGAAAACTTAGTTAACTCGAAAAATGTCAAGATGATAATTGTAGTTTGTGAACACTGGTATTAGACAAATGATTAAAACTTGTACGACACAAGTTAACGAATTCTTCGGCAAAATTGGGTATAAAACTACTACTACTATTCCTTCACTTACTATTTCTATAAGTCATTACTTTTTTTTCTACTATATTTCTTTTTCTTTCTACATATGGATCGTTCAATTATTACGTAAGCACTATTGGGGGGCGGGGGTCCATGCTTTGTTTATTTTTGATGACATGGGGTGGGGGTCTAGATGGTGATTACGTCAGCAGTAAATCATACTAATATTGTAAATGTGAATGTAAGTTTGTTTGTTACGCTTTCACGCGAAAACTACTTAACCGATCATCATGAATCTTTGTACACATAGGAGGTAACCTAAGATAAAATTTATGAAAAAAAAAAAATACGTAAGATACATAAACGCGGGTGAAACCGCGGCCACAGCTAGTAATTGTAATAAATCTGCTTACGTAATACTTGAACGGCCCCATACTGCCTACAATTTTTTTTTCTATTATTTATTTTATTTATTAAATAGTAATTTCTCGTCATTTTACTTGTTTGTTAAACAAACTTTTGTCTGAAAGCCTGTGTCGTATTGCATCCTAAACTTCAGAAAAGTATTTTTTTTTATTGTTTGTTAAATCATAGCACATTATGGTGGCTCTTAATATTGTTTACATATAGGAGTTGCTAAAATGCCTTGAAAACGCTAAAATGAAATTTATAAAGACTACAAAGCGTTTTCAACTGTAATGGTGTTAGTAATAAGTACGAAATTGCCATAATGCCTTTTGCTACAGTATCAGTAAATATAGTAGGTATTTACTTTGAAACAACGTTCTTTATTGTTATCGTTATTTATATTATACGACTCGTTTATGTAATAAATGTTTATATGTAAATAATGAGCCTTTGTATACATTCGTTATATTTTAAACATGTTATACACGTTTTTGACTAATATTTTATTGCGTATTATTTTAATGACCCTCTTTTTTAAATAAAATGCCACTAAACCGTAACATGCTTCGTGCTGGCGAAAATAACACATTAAAGTCACCTGTCAATTCACTCGTTATTCAAAAAGTCGACGAATGTGACGTGGAATCGATTATAGTACAGTTACGTAATGACTGTGCCGTGGGCTGGGATGGAATATCAGCCTCGCTCCTTAAGACATGTCGTCACATCTTGGTACCACCGATAACATATATCTGCAATCTTTGTATACAGACGGGAGTCTTTCCGGATTCTCTGAAGAAGGCTATAGTCCATCCAATTTTTAAGGGAGGGAAGACGAGAAACTTGTGTTGATAATTATAGACCTATATCAGTGCTGTCTACGCTTTCAAAGATTCTTGAGAAGATACTTAACAAAAATCTAAGAAGTTTTCTCAATAAGTATAAAATTATAGCTGAAAATCAGTACGGGTTTCGCTCAGGAGTCTCCACCGAAGACGCTGTATTGGATTTAACGCAATCTATTGCTAAATCACTGGACAGCAGAACAAAGTGCCTTGGTATATTTCTGGACCTGTCGAAGGCCTTCGACACAGTTTCTGTTCCCAAACTAATATCTAAGCTAGAGTATTTGGGTGTACGTGGTGTAGCACTAGAGATCTTCAAAGATTACCTGAGAAATCGCAGCCAGCGAGGTAAAATAGGTTCCAGCTATAGCGATGAAGAAGTTGTGTCTTACGGTGTACCCCAAGGAAGCATACTGGGTCCCACACTTTTTCAAGTCTACATGAACGACCTCTGTAGTATGTCAATCCCAGCTTGTAAGATTTATGCATATGCCGATGACACAGCGATTCTAGTTCAAGGGCGTACGTGGGAAGATGTGAAAACAAAGGCGGAATTTGCACTCTCTGCAATAATGAACTGGCTTGACCTAAACTTGCTGACACTAAATCTGAATAAAACATATTTATACCCTTTGCAATCCGACGTAACACCAAACCCACAAATACCTTCGCGATAACAGCTCACTCATGCCAGAATCAGTTGATATTGTGCTCATGTCCTACCATTGTTAGAGCTGATAGTGTAAAATACCTGGGTGTGCATATAGATGATGGGTTAAGATGGGACAAGCAACTTGATACACTGACTAATCGAACGCTTCGTCTTATTCACATTTTTAAATCTCTCCGAGAATCTGCCGGTTTCGACACCCTCAAAATGGTGTACTTCGCGTTGTGCCAATCAATAATTGGATATTGCATAACTGCATGGGGTGGATCAGTGAAGACTTGTTTTCTGAGAGCGGAGAGGGCACAGAGGGCGGTACTTAAAGTCATGACAAGAAAACCATATAGACACCCAACAAAGCAACTTTACACAGACTGCAAAGTGTTAACAGTTCGACAGCTCTTTGTTCTTCATTCTGCTCTCAAGATACATGGTTGCTTGCCACCGTCTGACCCTGGGAAGCGAACATATGTTCCCTCAGGTGTACAACACAATACCTCGTTCGCAGGGCATCAATACTATGTCCTGAGCATTCATGTATACAGAAAACTGCAGAAGGAACTAGACATAATAGATTTAAATAAATTTAATGTTAAATCCAAAACTACAGATTGGCTCATGCAGCAAGACTATATTAGAACAGAATCCTTACTAGCATACATCACTTGACATGTCCCTAATATAATATATTATAATTTAATTTATGTAATAAACATTCACATACCATTGTTATTATATCCACCTACAAAAACCCATACACATACATTTTCCTTACGTCCCCCTACTTACACTCACGCAAGCACACTCTAGCCAACACACTCACCATCACACTCACACACACACGTCTACCCACCTTAGACCACCACCCACCGCCACCCCCACCTTGCACTAACACAGACCTCATTCAACTGCAACTTCAATTACCTACTCATACACTCACATGAAATCTTAGTATTGCATAATATATGTTAATTTTCATTTTGTATTTCACTTTTATTCTTATAAGAACAACTTAATTAATTTAACCTAAACGGAAGAAGTCACTGGCTCTTGAAATACAGGTTTTGTAACCTAGCTCAAGAGTCAGGGTCTCACTATTTAAAGAATTTATTATTATTATTATTTTTTTCATAGATAAATGTAAAACACTCGTTAAAGAGTTTGACGTCTGAAAACTGTGCCCCCAAAGGGGTAGATGTATGTGTATAGTATAGTGCACCCACATTTCGCCTGTTATAACTTACCTATAATAAAGTAATAGTTAAAAAAACATTTTTTTAATCAAGCTTTTTACCAAAATGTCGTGTCCGTACTGTTGAGCATTAAGAGGGAACAGGGGCTGCGATTCTCCATACAAATGTATTCCCCTTTTTTTTTCCTGAATAGTGCCTCTTAGAGCAATCATTTTTTTTTCATAAAGTCAAGGTCTGCTGTAGACATGTCCCTGTCATTTCCTTTTTTTCAGCAAATAATAAGTAAAGAAAATATGATCCACCAAAAATGAACAAAAATGGACCTATTTTTACCACGGTTATTAGAGGACTACCAGACAAATTCAAAAAGTTTTTATCATAAAACATTTAATAGGGACCTAGACATACTCTCTTTCTTAAAATTTTGGTGCCAAAAATAATTGAATCGGCTCAGTTTTCGAGGAAAAAAAAGGGGAATACGAAACGTCGATATCGTCAAAAATTTTGTGGTAAAATCGGTCTGAGCAGCAGCTGTCCCTATCGCACTCTACGGGGGCAGGCTTGAGGCAGCACGACGGCAATACTTTCTTCAAATACCTATTTTGTAAATTCCTCGCAGGCCCTGTTCCCTCTTAAAGTGTTCCTTTATCTGGAGCTAATCCTGGATGTCAATTCTGGTTATGCTTACCATCAAAAAGCATTGTAATCGGAGTTGGACCACCACGTAACAATTCAACTCGTAAGATCAGTGAAAGTGACATAATTCAGCTTGAAATTCTAATTCGGCTTGCAAGATTTGGCCCAAACATACATACATACAAACATTCTGGGTGTAATTTATCTATAATATGTATGTATTTAGAAATACGAGTATATAAGTATGTTTATCAGTTGTCTAGTACCCATAACACAAGCTCTGCTTAGCTTGGGACTAGATGGCGTTGTGTGATAGTCGTGGAATATATTATTATTATTATTACGTTTATTCATTAGATGTACATATTATATTATATTTTTAAATATTTAAATAAAAAAGATAAAAAAAAACATTTAAAAATATAAAAAAAGAACTAAAAAGCAAAAAATAAATAAACCTTTAAGTCTTGAGTAATGAGCTTACGAGTATTTACCTAAATAAAATATCAAATTTTATATAAACTAATTTTGAGTCGGCGCCAAACAACAATCTGATTATTAAATATCTAAATTTTATAAGTACTTACAAATGAAGAAGGGTGTAAGTAGGTAATTAATCATTTTATTAATTGGCGCCGACTCAAAATTAGTTTATATAAAATTTGATATTTTATTTAGGTAAATACTCGTAAGCTCATTACTCAAGACTTAAAGGTTTATTTATTTTTTGCTTTTTAGTTCTTTTTCGTCGGTTATTTTTTTTGTTAAAAAGTTTTTTATTTTATGATTTTTTGTGGCTCGCATCATTTTTTAACACTCTAAGGGTAATTTCTAATTCTTCGTCATTCCTCTTGCCACTGAGCTGATGATATAACAATCCTTCCATGAAGTTCCCAGGATATTGACCAGTTGAGGTTACCTCCAATATTGTAAAGACGTCTTTTCGTCAAAGCATATTAAGTGGTATTTATCACTAAAACCAGTTTTTATATCTGATTTCTATTGTTTAGGAAAGGTATAGTTTCCATCACCAGCTCAGTTTCATGATGTGATGGTTCCTAAATGCTAATACCTGATTCAGTTATGAAAAGTAAACAGAAACAATATTCGTGCCCAATTTTCAAGGTTCTCTCTCAATTTTATCAGGATTCTATTATCAGATCCTGATGTCCTTGACATGGGACCATCCTTGAGCCCCCCCCCCCTAACTATCCCCCCCCCTCCCTAACAAAAGAAACCCCCCCCCCCCCCCCCTAACAAAAGAAGAATAATCAAAATCGGTTCATAAATGACGGAGTGAGGGCTGAACATACATACAGAAACGCTAAACGTGCCCACAATTTTCGAGGTTTTCTCTCAATTTTATCAGGATTCCACTGTCAGTTCCTGACTTCCTTGACATGGGACCACTCTTGAGGTGTACCCTATCTAACAAAAAAAGAATAATCAAAATCGGTTCATAAATGACGGAGTGAGGGCTGAACATACACAAAAAAAAAAAAAAAAAAAAAAAAAAAAAAACATATATACGGTCGAATTGAGAACCTCCTCCTTTTTTTTCGTCGGTTAAAAAATAGTATCCCACCGGTATCGGGAACAGGGTCCAAGCTACCGGCGGTCAGGGCTCCAGAGAGAGGACCCGCCTGACAATGCGAGCCGTGTCCAGAAGTACTGCTTTCTGAATCAAGCCCTTGATCCAGCCGCCTAACGAGAGCCTCCTGAGGTGTTGGTCGAGGCTCGTGGCTATTAAGCCATTGGCTGACACGACTATCGGTACAATGATCGCTGAGTCCACATCCCACATGTCGACAACCTCGCGAGCCAGGTCAATATACTAGATTAGTGTAGCTTTCTCGGCTTTCACGAGGTTCTCGTCATGTGGGACGGTAATGTCAACAATCATTGCACGCCTCTCGATTCGGTCCACCACCACTATATCAGGCTCATTGGCTACAATAGTCCTGTCAGTGATGATGGACCGATCCCAGTACAATGAGATATGACCATTATCGAGAACTGGGTCGGGCGCATATATGTAGTACGGCACTTCCGATTCCACAAGAGAGTATTTCAGAGCAAGTTGCTGATGGATAATCCTGGCTACAAGGTTGTGCCTATGCAAGTACTCACCGTTATTATTATTATTGCAAGCTTGTAAAAAATAAAATAATCGTCCCGACCTTATTTCGATTACGGATGCCATTGTTAACGGAGATTAACCAAGTACGCAGGAGATATTATACAGGCTGTAAGGTAAACGCTCCCGAAAACGGAGACAAGTGATAAGGCTAGTGATTCTTGATAAGATACCATCAAAAAATCAGTAAAAACAATTTTTTTTTGCATTTTGCGTACACTATGCTGTGAGAACAGTTAAATGAAACCGTTATTTGCAGTTAAAGACACTTTTTTTCTTTCCAACTTTATCATGCAATGCAACATTCGTAAAATATCAACTGACGCCTGCGCATTCCTTGATTTCAAAGTGCGCGCACTCTCGCCGTCAGCCGTGTGGTCTACGACCCCACGTCCACGCGACGCCGAAATAAAGCGTAAGATCACTGGTATCTGTTTGCATTTGGGTTGTATATAATCTACGTTCTGGCTTCGGAAGCGTTCCCCTTACACCCTGTATAATGCAATAGTGTGTGCGCAAACACAGGTGCACTATCTGTTGCTTCTCTCTCATAGTCCATTGGGACGGCAATCGGGCACGATCGAGAAGAGGTCAGGTTCAAGACCAACGGGTTTACTTGCATTCCGAGTCACGGGGGTGTCACCATATAATAAGAGGCAAGCCTAATAGCAAATTCAGAAGTCATCTGATATTGAGAATTTCCTCGACAGAAAAACCATAGCAACTTTTCCTGACCCGTAGATCGATCCCTGGACCCAAAAGACAGTCGTGCTTTCCACCAAGGAGCACTAAACCAAAAAGGCGATTGGCCCGCTAGAACTTGTAATGTTTTGATAAATTATAAAGATCACAATATACCAACAAAAATCTAGTAGGCCTTTTAGTCAAAATTATGAAGTATAAATAAATGGCGAAATGATATTTTTTCACAAAAAGTTCAAATTAAATTTAACATGAGTGTGGTCTGCAAAAGGCTCACTCCTTACACTAAACATACGATCCGATGGCACTGTACGGCGAGAAAAACATACAAGTAAGTACAGAAGGCTACAGAGTAAAGTTTCTATTTTAATGTTATTGAATAGCGAAAAATTTAAGCCAACGGAGTGCCTGATGGTAGGTGATAACCATCGCCTAGCATCTGCAATAACTATAAGAAACATCGTAGATGCATTGCTAGGTCAGAGGCGAAAGCTGCAAAGTGCATGATGTGCCTTTGATTACACCGGCAACTAGTCTTGCGCATAGTACCGAGTTCACGACCAAGACAGGCAGATCGTTCGCTCTCTTTGTTAGTTCCACAGGCCAGACAACTGAACAAACTATGAGAAACGCATTTGCAGCGAGTGAAGTGTGCGGTAGTAGTGATGCGATTAGATCGAGCGGCGCTGTGCTCTCGCTCACTCTTCTACTATAATTAGGTCACAGTTATAGCGAATGAACTAACGATCTAAAGAGTGACGGATCCAGGTTCTGGTTTTCTTAGTTCACCTAAGGTGAACGCGAACGAACTAAACAAGTCCGGCAACCATTACTCTTCAAACTGGAAGATAGCAGCGCTGCTTTCTTCCAGTTCCAGTTCTGCTACAACGGCGAGTCTATCTAGGTACTCATCCAGGCAAAACTTTTCACAAAGCGGTTAGTGCTTTAACTAATACTTAATGGAAGTAATGATGCAGCTTATGAATATATTCATTAACGAGTAGGCTACAGGTCTACTCCTAAGGTCAAAACTCAATCTTCCACACATATGAATGCATCTGTGTAGGTATATATAAAATTCAAAGTCCTGACTGACTTATACGATAGTGGTTTAGGCTGTGCTTTGATATACGATATATCAAAGCACAGCCTCAACCACTGGCGCGCTGACGCGTCCTAGACGCGCCAGTGGCTAGAGATGAAATTTGGAGGGTGTGTTCTTTGTGAAGAGTAGGTCACAAGAAAGGGTTTTTCGAACGGGGCCCGTCATGGCCGAAGCATGCCCAGGGGTCGCGGCCCTGGGCACTCAGGCACGGAAGGAACAGTGGTGGGTTTTAGTCAGTAAAAGTCTGACACGCCCTCCCGGTCCGCCCAGAGCGGGAGAATTCATTGGATGATTTCCCGTGAACAAGGGGTTGGAAGTTTATAACGAGGGAAGTACTAATTCCACATGGGCGAAGCCGCTGGCATAAGCTAGTAATACCTAAAACTGAATGTGTAATAAATAAAAACTGTTTTCAATCATTTAAATGACTGTGTTCCTAAATCAGATGTAAGCTCCTGGTGGTCGGAGGTGGTGCGGGTGGCTGCAGCGTTGCGTGGCGTTTCTCCCGCCGTATGAAAGAGAACAGTATCATTCTGCTGGAGCCTTCTACGGTAACACTTTCTATATTAATGTACCTGCTGGCACTAGGTATAAGAATGCAGTAGTCTAAAATACGTATTAGCCATTCTTAACAAATGTCAGGGTAAGCCTGACATGCTAACCTACCCTTTTGGTATTGGCTTTTGTGGATAACCAGTTACTGGAATGTGGTTGTGACAGATAAGCAGTCGCTCCATGTAAAATACTGAGCTGAGTCCGTTTAGTATGGTAGCCGTGACCCCAACATTGTAGGAAAATGGTTAGACTGGTGACGAGCAAGGTGGTTGCGGAACTAACGATCCAGGATGCGTCATAGGTATATTTAATACGATTATATACCTATCGCCACACATGTAGGCTACTAGGTAGGCATTAACTCGTTATCCGTTAATTAAAGAAGTTAACAAAATACGTAACGGATTAACTTTTAAGTTAACTCCAAAAAGATGTGAGCTTTCTTGTTAAATTCCGTTAACATTTACATCGGTTGTTTGATGACATGTTGTCATTATTTTTTTGAATTATGCGCCATGCGGGCACACCGGTGCGGCGCGGCGCTGTTGCTTAAAAGAGCAGAATCCAGAGCCGAGAAACTCCTAAAAATAAAGAGACCCTGTTTATTATACTTGCTCTGTGCCAGTGAAAACGACAAATCATTCTATTACCTTACTTTTTATCATTCATATATTCTACCGAGATATGAAAGTGCTGGCCAGAAAACCAAAATACTATCTTCTTCTTTTTTTACGTCGATTTGACTCATATTTGATGTCTGATCAGTATGTAATGGGATTTACAACCGCTGTCAAAACAACTCCTTAACTTAGACTGTCTAAGCTCCATAATAAGTCCATGCTCCTTACATTTTGGTATTTCTACAATCACTATCGCTCCAGCCTGTGAACATTTTTTCCAACTACAGCGACCCCGGCACTTTCACGTTTAGAACAATAATATACGTTTTGCTTAACGGTTAACTTTAACTTGGATTTCGGAGTCTTACCGCTTTAACAATGAATGACGTTAAATTTTAACTAACGAGTTAACGATTAACGAAGTTAACTTTTGGATTAACTGTGGCCACCTATGGGCTACTGTATTTCACCTTTGTTATTTATTTTAAGTAACTCGGTATTTTCCGCAGATCCACTTCTACCAACCCGTGTTCACGTTAATAGCAGCAGGCGTAAAAACCCTAGACCAATCATACAGATCCATTCCTAAGCTCCTGCCCCAACGCGTCACGTGGCTACACGACAGGGCTGAGGACTTCGACCCCTGTCAGAACCTGGTCTACACCTGGAAGGGCGACAAAATATACTATGAGTTCATGGTCGTCGCTGTCGGTATCAAAAATGATTACGATAAGGTAATTTTCGCTGCTGCTGTTGGCCTACGGTTTCACTGAAATGCTGCCGGAGATAACCGTCGGTATGGACATATGACGTGGCCTTTTTTTTGTTTGGAGGGTTGGAAATCGTCCAATGACTTCTCCCGCTCTGGGTGGAGTGGGAGGGAGTCTCAGACTTTTTTACCCACCCTTGTTCCTTCAGTTGCCTCTGTGCCAAGGGCCGCGGTAACTCTATTTCGAATTTATCCGCGACCATGTGACGTGGCCGGAAGTAGGTTTACGATTTGGTAGCAGTAACCAAACCGTGAACCTACCTCAGGCCACGGAGTGTCTTCTGGAAATAAGATTTTTTTTTTTCTTTTTCATCATCATCAGCCTTTTAATGCCCCCCGCCAATGCTGGGGTGTTACCCAGCCGTGGCGGGCTTCCTCTCATTGATAGGGTGTGGGCCGTAATCCACCACGCGGGCTAAATGCGAGTTGGTGGATGTCACATGTCTTAAAATTTTTAGTTCAGGACATGCCGGTTTCCTCACGATGTATTCCTTTTTTTTTTTTGAACTCACGACCTATATACTAACTTGTAAGTTGCGGCCGTTACCACTGAGCCACCACTGCTCTATTACTGGGCCACCACTGCTCTTTTTTTAGTTAGCCTGAACTGTCCCACTCCTTGGCAAAGGCCTCCCTCAATTCCTTCCACTTCACTCTTAGCTGTGCTTCGTCACACCAATTCTCTAGGAAGTCATCCAAGGCGTACCGCCATCTTTAAAGTTAGTAAATTTCAAAAAAATATCCTGCTGCGTGATGGCTGCCTGCCGGAAATCCCTAGTTAATGTGGTCATGATTTTTTGTATGAGATGAGGCATTAGTACGCTAGTATTATTATCTGTGCTCAGGCACAGTATCAGTTAAGCGATAGGCCTGCAGCTACTTCGTCATCAGCCGATACAGGTAGGTACTGTCCATTATAAGAACATACGAGTATGCTAGCATCCAAGAAAGCTAGCTTAGTATAGTATTCGTCAAGCTTAATGGCGTGTGCGAAGTTAGCTACGAGTGCAACTGCGCGCAGGTACAGTCATTTTGACTATAATTTAGGTCATTTAAAGATTTATAACTGTGTGGAAGCTGTGTAATATTTTTTTTGGGGGTGTATGGTACCTACTTATTTGTCAGTTTGGAAGTCGGTGGTATTCCAACACGCCATTAAGTTTGACGAATACTATACCTAGCTCCATATCTTTCAAGAGTTACAATAGATTTTACAACCTGGGAAACCTACTTACATCGTGCCACCCGATAAATATCTATTCTTTACCGTGTTTATCCAAAGCATTTGCTTTGCGAGCTAAATTAGTGTAGGTACCTACGTAATTGTGAAAGTCACGATAGATCATTTTTCAGCGTATTGAGAACATATACGAGCGAAAGGTCAACCGGGAAATATCGCGGTAGTTCTACATCCCAAAAAGACTTTTTCGCAGCATTTTCCCACGTTCATATTGTGTTATTTTTAACCGACTTCGAAAAAGGAGGAGGTTCTATGTTTGACTGTATGTATGTTTTTTTTTTATATATATCCACTGATTTCTCTGTCATTTGTGAACCGATTTTCAAAATTCTTTTTTTATCCGAAAGAATATACTCCCGAGGTGGTCCCATATAAATTTTATAAAAATAGCTTCCGCGGTTTTTGAAAAACTGAACAAAAACGAAAAATATGTATACCTTGATGACGTTTTGGTTGTTTCCAATTACGAGATTTTATGTATATACTCGTATATATATATTTATTAAAAATAATACAAACACCATCATCATCTTCCTGCCCTTATCCCATGTTACTTGGGGTCGGCGCAACACGTTTTTTTCTTCCATTCTGTCCTGTCAGCCGTCACGCTATCACTAACTCCCTTTTCTTTCATATCACTCCTCACACAATCCATTCCATCCATCCCTTCTTTGGCCTCCCTCTCCCTCTCCATCCATCCACATTTATATTCATAACTCTTTTAGTTACATGTGTTTCATCCCTCCTCTTTACATGACCAAAAATGATAGATACAAACACCGACTTCCGAAATTAAAGTTATTTTTAAATTTTTTGTGTATTTTGTTTTTTGGAAGTCGGTTGTTTTTTTTGTAAAAATGTTTTTAATCATCATCAAAGCCATACTCATCAATCATCAGCCCCCCCTACTATGACGTATCAATGTCATCATGATCCATTGTGAAAAAGGAATAGTGCTTTTCATCCTGTATAGCTCTCGAACAACGGAATCATGATGGTGATCGGTGAACAGCGGGGCCTTGCCGACCCCGCTGTTCACCGAATCTTATTATTCCTTGTTCTCCCAGATCGCAGGCCTTCCAAAGGCTCTGGACAATCCTAACTGTCCCGTCTCCACTATCTACTCCCCGTTCTATTGCACGAAGACCTGGCAGAATATCCAGAACTTCTCTGGAGGACACGCTCTGTTTACGTTCCCGGTGCTCGGTGGCAAGTGCGCTGGTGCCGCTATGAAAATCATGTTCTTGGCGCAGGATCACTGGAGGAAGGTAATTTGGACTAAGTATTTGAGGGTATGAAGTAGCTGCCTTGTTCATTGGTTGTTACCGTGCTGCTAAACGGGAGGTCTTGGGCTCGATTGCCAGTTCGGGAAAATGTTCCTGGGTTTTGGAATAGGCTTCGAACCTATACATCAATCTACTGCCTTTTCCCAACTATCTTGGGGTCGGCTGCAGCTGAATACCAGTATTTTACATGGAGCGACTGCCTATCTGACCTCCACAACCCAGTTACTGGGTAATACGATACTCCTTGGTAAGGCTGGTTGTCAGACTTTCGGGCTTCTGATGACCTGTAACGACTGACAAAGATCTACAATAGCCAGCCGGGACCAACGGCTTAACGTGCTTTCCGAGACACGGAGAAGTCTCAGTATGTAACGGTCACCCATCCATGGACCAACCCCGGCAAGCGTAGCTTAACTAATGGATCGAGCCGTGCGGCTGTTATTACTTTAGCCACGAACATGCCGAATTGAATTCTATTGTTGTACTCAATGCCCGAGTCTATCCTTCGGGGAATATAGGCAAGATTTTTTTTTTAATTTATTAATGTGTGTGCTTTAAATAGAGAAGGAGTACTTACTATACCTACACGCTCACTCAACCAGAAGGTAAGTAAGTATCTCACGAAAATGTTACCGGACTTCAAGAAAGGTAAATTATTATGGGTAGGTACAGACACCAGCTGAATATAATTATAACAAGAAAAACCGCAAACTTAGTAGGTATAAATATGTACGTACTTTATATTGCCTACTTTAAAGTGTGTACGTGACCGGTAGAGCAAGTAGTCACCGACAGGAATCATTTTCCATGTTAGTAATGATCTAACTAATGGAATTGTTATGTTTTATTAGTAAATATTTACAAAATGCTTTCTAATGCGGACTTCCCATATTGGAGCGATTTGTAGGTGCCTACAATAAACGGTGTGGTTGAAGGAAAATAGGTAGGTACGCTAACATCCTCAGAGGTGTGTCACTTGATTAGGTAATAGGTCCTGTAATAAATTAAAAAGGGTGTAAATAGGGATGAAGGCACTGGAATCGCGGGCACTCAGATTGGGGACTCTAATTGCTCACCGAGTGATTCCAGGGAATACGGCGGTACTGTAATCACGTGCTGCCGTGCAGAGTAAGGCTCAGGGGAGACCCCTTTACAGTCTCCTCTGAGATGTGCCCTAACAGGCGTTGCACAGAGGCCAGAGATGGTTCCGGAGTGGTCTTGTAAGAGGTAACGAGAGTGGTTTTAGTGAGGTAAGTAAGCCACACTCCCTAGATTTTTCTCAAAAAGTTAAAAAAAGAAGGTATATAAGTAAGGATATAGGTACTTATGCTTACTACCTACAAGGTTCGTTTACCTAACATTTTAACCCTTATAGTCCCGATGACAACTCGGGTTTGTCCGCGGATCTTAAGAGGTAGGAGGCTGGTTTTTTTTTGTTTTCAAACTCAGTTGAGTTTCGGATCCTAAGAGGTTAAATTTTTTTTCCAAGCAAACGTTAACCTTGGGTTGTCGAAGAAGCCCGGTGACAGCCCGGGTTGTCATCGGGACTATAAAGGTTAACCATTGTTACTGATCTGACGACGGTGTACAAAACATGTGTTGGTGCAGTTGGTGCTAAGCTTGGGCCAACACTTACAATTACAAATAAACAATTTATAAAAAGATAATCAGGGGAAATGAGTACGGTACCTACCTAAATCCTGTAAGAATCTGAATGAGGCTCGTAAAAGAACGTAGTGGTAAGCAGAAGCAAAGAGATTACTATTGACTATGCCTAGTCCATAAAAGTAGGTTGAAGTTGGGTGGTGAATGATGATGATGATGATGATGAATGAGTACACCGACACACCAACCAACCGGGAATAAACCCCGACTTTGGACTGAGAAATTGCGTATTCTCCATTATAGAGATATATATCGAGTCAAGAGGATCATCGACAATGATAGGCTCGTCGAGTCGAGGCTCCAGAGTCATGAGCATCGATGCCGAGTTACTAGCCTGTCGGTTTTTTCTATTGGTTGCATTTTGGAGAGAGTGCGATGGAATTGCATAGTTTAATTCCACCAAGCCCGTACCATCATCGGACCACTAGACGTACTGTGAGGCTCCACCGGTACATGGTGGACGCCCCACCCACATGCACAGATCGTTTTGCGAACAAATTCATTGTGCGTACAGCTAAGGAGTGGAATTCCCTGCCAGAGTCTGTCTTTAAGTCAAGAGTGAATAGGTTACTTTTAGGCAAGCGTGCTCCATCTTCGACCTCATCATCGCTTACCATCAGGTGAGATAGCGGTCAAACGCGTGCCTATAAACGATAAAAAAATATCCTTCCTATTAAACACAAAAGTCCGTAATTCCAGAAAAGAATCGTCAACAATACAAATATAACATATAACACGGGTGCTGAGAGCATTTTCGGCATCCCGAAGTACGCGGACGCTCTGAGGAAGCTGGCGGTCAACCGAGGCATAGTGCCCAACTACTATGTCAACCTGGTAGAGGTTACTCCCTCAGGCGCAGTGTTCCAGGGCCCCGGTGGAGAGGTTAGTAGTAAGAGTGTATAATAGTACCTACAGTCCCCTGCTATGACGTGTTGACGGCACATATAGCTTCAAGGACGAATAGAACTATCCCTTTTTCACACCGGATTCGTGATGATACAACACATGTACCTCTGGTAGATAGCATTTTATATTAGGGATCTAAATATGGAAGATAGGAAGTTTACACATGACTTGGTGATATCAAAGATCGTGCTGCTAATGATGGTGGAAGAAGCCAAGTAGAACACATTATTTTATAAAAATAAACAAGAAGTAAGTAAATGTACAAGTAGTTGCCTTACTCTGGTAGCAAGTAGGCTCTGAAAGTAGGAGTTTAAGAGTTGGCGATTAAGTATAATCTAAAACTTGAAGAACCCAAATAGAATTCATAACTTTTTTTAACCCGTCAGGCCCCGGAGTAGCAGACACAATTAAAAACCTATTGTCGCGTCACTGAAAGTAAGATTTTCAGAGTTGGCGATTATCTTAAACTTGTGCTGATATGGTGAAAGAATCCAAGTAGAATTATTCATTGTAGTTAAACATTATCAAAAAAATAAAATTTTGAGTTGCCTGAAATTTATTATTAAAATTTAAATTAAAGTTTCATCATTCAAACTAACCCCTCTGCCTTAGACAATAAGCTTTCCCTACAACATTCTCCACGTGATGCCGCCCATGTCTCCTCCGTGCTGCTTGCTCCGGTGTGAGGCGCTGACCAACGTGGATGGGTACCTCAATGTGGACCTGCATAGCATGCAGCACAGGCAGTTCCCCAATGTGTTCGGGTTGGGAGACTGTACGAGCACGCCTAATGGCAAGACTGCTGCTGCTGTTGGTAAGAACGAATGAAGTATTGTAAAGCTTTATAGGTTTCCAGTTTTTATGGTTCCGTAACTGAAAAGGAAAAAACGTAACCCTTATAGGATCACTTTGTTGTCTGTCTGTCTGTCTGTCTGTCAAGAACCTTTATCTCGGGAACGCGTGGAGTTATCGAGTTGAAATTAAAACCATATACACAGGTCTACAGTCCCTTGAAGCTGTGAAAAAATAAAACTTCTAAGTTAACGTAAAAAAAGATACGGTCGTCTAAGCCGCCAAAAACGTACCTATATCAACACTCTCAAGGGAATCAAAATTTATAGGGTATTTCCCGTTGTACTACAATCATGAAATTTAGCAAGAAGCAAGGTCTTATAACACAAGTTAAGGGAAAGTCTGAAAACCGTATTTTTTTTATTAAATCACAAACAATAGGTTCCCGTATCAGAGTTTCATACTGACGTGCAGTTTGCCTAACTACCTAGAAATCCTAGAACCAAGCACAAAAACGAATGTTAGCTGAAGTTCTATCATGTCAAGTCTCTTGGCATACAAGAACAAGTATTCGCATTATTTGCTAATTAGAAATCGTTTTTATTATGATGAGCGTATGGTATATTTTGTATAACCCAAGGGACTTAACTATTTAGCCAAAAACACGAAGTGAAGTACCATAAGAAAACTTATACTTTCCCGTCCTGTTTCGAACCATCAGCTCCTCAAAGCTACGTGTTGGAGTGCAACCTCGCCAGCGTGATGGACGGTAAGAGTCCTACCGCCAAGTACAATGGGTACAGCGCCTGCCCCATCCTCACATCTTACAAGAGAGGCATCCTCGCAGAATTCCTGTATGACAAGAAGGTCTGGGAGACGTTCCCTTTTGATCAGGTAAGTTAGTCTTCCTGTAATAAGAGTCCTACCGCCAAGTAAAACGAGTACAGCGCCTGCCCCCTCCTCACGTCTTACAAGAGAGGCATCCTCGCAAAATTCCTGTATGACAGGAAGGTCTGGGAGACATTTCTTTTTGATCAGGTGAGTTATTCTTCCTGTAATAAGAGTTCCACCACTAAGTACAACGGGTACAGCGCCTGCCCCATCCTCACGTCTTACAAGAGAGGCATCCTCGCAGAGTTCCTGTATGACAAGAAGGTCTGGGAGACGTTCCCTTTTGATCAGGTAAGTTAGTCTTCTTGTAATAAGAGTTCCACCACTAAGTACAACGGGCACAGCGCCTGCCTGCCCCATCCTCACATCTTACAAGAGAGGCATCCTCGCAGTTCCTGTATGACAGGAAGGTCTGGGAGGCATTTCCTTTTGATCAGGTGAGTTATTCTTCTTGTAATAAGAGTTCCACCACTAAGTACAACGGGTACAGCGCCTGCCCCATCCTCACGTCTTACAAGAGAGGCATCCTCGCAGAGTTCCTGTATGACAAGAAGGTCTGGGAGACGTTCCCTTTTGATCAGGTAAGTTAGTCTTCTTGTAATAAGAGTTCCACCACTAAGTACAACGGGCACAGCGCCTGCCTGCCCCATCCTCACATCTTACAAGAGAGGCATCCTCGCAGTTCCTGTATGACAGGAAGGTCTGGGAGGCATTTCCTTTTGATCAGGTGAGTTATTCTTCTTGTAATAAGAGTTCCACCACTAAGTACAACAGGCACAGCGCCTGCCCCATCCTCACGTCTTACAAGAGAGGCATCCTCGCAGTTCCTGTATGACAAGAAGGTCTCGGAGACTTTTCCTTTTCTTCAGGTGAGATTCATCATCATCAATATTTTGGCGGAAAGACATCCACTGCTGGACATATTGTGTTTCCTGTCATTTTTATTTGACATAAGTTCAAAAAAAAACGTTTTTACAAAAAAAAAAATTACAACCGACTTTTTACAATTTCGGGAGTCAGTGTCAAATAACGAAGAAACAAAACTAGAAACATCGACTTCCGAAATTAAAGTTATTTTGGATTGTTTGTGTTTTTTTTTATGGAAGATTTTTTTTATTTTTAGTAATGTTAGTTTAGTAAGTATAGTAATGTTGCCTGAATTGTAGCAATTCAGGCAACATATACCCCAACAATATGGAATTGGAACATAATTGGTGAAATTAGAGTGCATCAGGGTGAACTGTACAAATCTGTGTACCCCTTCAGAGCGTATCAGCGTGATGTTATATGTTATGAAGTGGTGTAAACAATAAACAGACATGCGATTGCAACAATTCCGGGAGGTTTGCTATAATTTATTGAAGAGTTCTATAGACCGATAAGCCTACTACCAACTCTGTACAAGCTTTTTTCTGCGATTATAAACTCGAGAATCAGCCCCGTAATCGAAGCAAGACAGCCTGTAGAGCAGGCCGGTTTCCGAAAGGATTTCTCTACGATAGACCATATACATACCTTAGAGTTAATTATAGAGAAGTATCGGGAACTACAGAGACCACTCTATCTCGGATTCATTGACTACCAAAAGGCCTTCGACACTGTTACTCACGATAGCGTTTGGCAAAGCTTGAAAGAACAGGGAGTAAGCGAAGTGTATATAAAAGTGATTCGGATCATATATAACAACAACATGGGCAGAATAAAGCTAGACACACTGGGCCCGAGCTTTGCAATAAAGAGAGGTGTAAAGCAAGGTGACCACTTATCGCCAAAAATATTTATAGCCATACTCGAAAGCATCATCAACAAACTGAACTGGAACAAACGAGGAATCTTCAAACAAGGAACCTTTCTGAGTCATTTACGTTTCGCCGACGACAATTATAGTAATATTATCCGAGACAAGCTCAGAACTACAGCTCATGATCAATGATTTACAAACAGCTAGCGCCGAGGTAGGACTTGAAATCAATCTCACTAAGACCATGACAATGACCAACAGCCTCAAAAAACAGATAGAAGTCAATGGATATCCATTAGAATACACAGACAAATATATCTATCTAGGAAAAACAATCAGCTTTGAAAAAGAAAATAACGAACTAGAGATAGAAAGAAGAGTTCAGCGAACATGGAATAAATTCTGGAGTCTGAAAGAAATTTTCAAAAGTAACATGTCAATAAAACTGAAAACTAGGACAATGAACTTAGCCTCTTACCATGCTTGACATATGGATGTCAAACATGGAAATTTACGTCAAAAGTTAAGTAAAAAATAACATCCTGTCAGCGCGGAATGGACAGAAGCATGCTTAAAATAAAAAAAAACTAGATAAGATTAGACACGTAAAGATAAGAGAAATAACAAAAGCCAATAAGTAATGCCTTAAACTACGCACAAAAGTTAAAGTGGAAATGGGCCGGTAATATAGCGAGGCTTAGAGACAGAAGATGGACCTACAGCACAACCATATGGAGAGGACCTCAAGGAAAAAAAAAAGAGGAAGGCCCTCTACACGCTGGGAGGACGAAATAAAAAAAGTCGCTGGCCCATTGTGGTGGCAAATAGCACAGGATAGAGAGAAGTGGACATCATTGGAGGAGGCCTTTACCCAACCTGGGGACCTTGCTAATAATTAATCATAGTGTTATAGTATATAATTAGTAAATTAGGAAGTAATGTAGCAGGATCAAATAAAGGCTTTTTTATTTTTATTATTTATTTTATTATTGAAGAGTTCCATTGTATGTATCTCCGAGGTTCATCAGATCTTCACCAATTTTTAAATGGGACCACGTGTTCAAAATACAAAAAACTGGCTTTAGAACACGTTTTGTAATGAGACTGAAAATGGTTTCATACTTCGGGTAAACATAAGTTCATTATTACAGCAAAAATCTTTATTTTCAGTCTAAAGAGCATCGCCTGATCTTCCATATGACCAAGCACATATTCCCTCACTTGTACTGGCATAGACTGCTGAAAGGAACATGGAACGGACCCGGTACCATGCGCCATATTATCAACCCTTTCCGGAGATAAAACGACTGTATTTCATATAAATATTTTATTTAAAACTTTTTATACAACTTATTTCACTAATATTGTACAAGTAAATGGTATTTTTTCGTGTAGGATGAGTTTTAATTAATTTTGATAAACTATTCTGTAAAAATGTAATTCATTGAAATGATGTATACTTACTACAAACATAGAGGACACACGGCGTAATTTGACGCGCGTATAATAAACGTCATGTTATCGTGTGCAAAGCCTTGCGTGAACACTATGGATTTAAAAAAATAACGTTTTTGCGTTTCAAAAAAAAATCTCACTTTTGCGCTTCATGCCCTGTTACATGCTCACGTAAAGAGCTAATGAAAGCGTCAGCGGATGGCATTGCCGTGCCCGAATACTGGGCCAGGCATGGGATTTAACTAAAAATACAGTATTTATGCCGTCCAAACATTGAGCGGCAAAGGCGCGGCAGCAACACGCGGCATGTCCAGAAACAATTCTGCCGCGCTCTAATTAGGACAATCCGACGAATGTTTGCGCGGCAATATGCGAGACACGCCACGCATTTGAATTCAGTCTGAACCTAAACTACAATGAAGGCGGTTATCAGTATTTTAGCTCTGCTTATTATTCGAAATCCTTAAATGAGCCACATATTTCAATCAATCTAATTGATGTTTCATTGTCCATTTTTGAGAAGCGCAAACACGTCCAGACACGATTACCGACAAACGATACTAAGCAATGTTTGCGCGCGGCAGCTAGATCGCAACGTCCACGCGCGGCTGTTGTCCAAACACAGCGCGGCACGCTGCGCGCGGCAGCCGGGCACGCTTATCGCTCATGTTTGGACACACCTTAAGAAGAAGACTTTAGGAAGATTCCTTCGTGAAAAATACAAAGTAACTATATTTATCTTTTCTTGGTTTTTAAGGCTTATGTACACGGCGTTCTACTAACTCAACGTCTACGCGCTTAGATCGCAACTAGTTCATCTTTTACAAAGTAGAAAACGTTCCGATGTCGGTCCGCGCAGACGACGCGCGTTTCATATTGAAACGCGCGTTTAAAACATGCATAGCACATTCCTTCAAACCTACCCAGTTTCCAAACATGATTTCTTTTCTGTAGTGGTGAGGCAGATAGGATCTGGGGCGTGAGACAAATTACTTTTCTGTTAGCGTTCACGCTAACGCTTTTTTTTTTTTTTTTAGCTATTACCTGCGGAAAGAATTGTCACGTGACTCACGTCCAGTATTGTCATTGCCATACATTTTGTACTAAGAGAAAAGTAATTTATCTCAAGCAAATGTTTTTATTAAAGCACTAGTGACATACGAAAAACAACCTACACAATACTGATATATGGCCATCAAATTGTACTTATGATTATGACTAAGGAAACTACAATTTTACAATATACATGACTTATTCTATTTACAATAGTATTTCATATAGCAATCTTCGTCCAAAACCATTTATTCTTCTTCAAGTTAATCTACTTTTGGTTCGTTGTTTTGGTTATTTATATTAACTTAAGTATAAAAATGACTTGTCCATAAATATGGGATAGATGACTTAAATAACTAAATTTTAATCTAATTTTAATCCACTGGTTTCTAAGAGTCTGATCGAGGTTCTGGCACAAACTAACTAGTTAATTGAGTGTCTGAAATAAAAATAACCAACCAAATCACTTGGCATAAGATTTATCAAGCGGTTACTAACTACTACAGGCTAACAGGCTTTTAGAAACCAGGGTTTAATATCTCGCTATACATTCACACTTTAACACTCTCGCGATACAAAATTTTCGGTAAATTCTCAAACGTTACTTCATTTTAAGTCACCGTAAAAAGTTGCATGGTGTCACAATATCTTTTACTTATCAAGCGTCCATTTATGAGAAAATTAACGTCTGTTGTTGCGAGACTCCCGGAGTCTTACAATGCTTTATGTATTAAGAGGGAACAGGGGCTGCGATTCTCCATACAAATTTATTCCCCTTTTTCTTGCTTATTCAGCAAGAAAAAAGGGCCTCGAGCTAGAGCAATCTTTTTTTCATAAAGTCAAGGTCTGTTGTAGACACGTCCCTGTGATTTCCTTTTTTTTCAGCAACTATTAAATAACAAAAAAATGGCAAAAAATGGCCCATTTTTACCGCCGTTATTAGAGGACAACCAGACAAATTCGAAAAGTTTTTAACATAAAACATTTAATAGGAACCTAGATATACTCTTTCTTAAAATTATTGTGCTAAAAATAATTGAATCGGCTGTTTTCGAGGAGAAAAAAAGGGAATACGAAACGTCGATCTCGTCAAAAATTTTGTGATAAAATCGGTCTGAGCTGCAGCTGCCCCTATCGCATTCTACGGCAGGCTTGAGGCAGCACGACAGCAATATTTTCTTCAAATACCTATTTTTCATATTCCTCGTAGGCCCTGTTCCCTCTTAAGTTTCATTTGAGAATCTAGCCGTTTCAACCGTTAAAAAATGACTTTCAAACCCTTCTAGACTTTACTAGTATTCAGCGTAGTAAACTGCTCCTTATTCCCGTTAGTGATATCCGTGGCACTTTGCCTCTTTCTCTTCATCGCTGCTCGTCTGACGCGGTACTTCTTCCGGGTCTTGACCAGGTACACCGCGAGCGCTATCGCTATGAGGAGAGATACGATGATGGAGGCACCGAGGATCAGAGTGAGCGGGCTGTAGTGGAGGCCGTCTTCTGTTGAGGGTTCCAGCTGTAAATCAAAATAAGAGATTTATTAGTTACAAAGTTATAGTATTTGGTGGGTAACTTACGGGTGAAAAGTGATAGTCCGTTATAAAACACCAAACAGTTTATTAAACAAGCACAGCAGAAGGAGCACACACGGAAGAAGAAAAGCGCAGTGAAGAGAAGTTAGCAAGCGAAGCGGAAAGACAGGAAAAACATTCAACATTAAAAACTATTATTTTAGCTTAATGCGCGTAAGTAGTGGGCAGAGCAAAAGCGGCACGGGTTTTGCGTCAAGCGAGTAAATCGAGACTGGTGCGCGGTCGCAGCTCGAGTGAGCTCCGCGGTGGAACGGGGCGAGGGTCGCGGGAGGCGGCGGTAGACGGCCAGCCGCTCGACCGGTTCCCTGCGCCCGCGCGCATACCAACCAACTACTTACGTAGATACAAAAGATGTTTGTCTGTCCGTAAATATTACAATATTTTACATTAGTTTATTTTATAATAAAGTTTGTTATAATTTACTGAATTTACTGTATCGTTTACTTATGTTTATGTTAACACAATAAAAAGTTGTGTTTATAACGTATACATACATATTATTTATAAGTATTTACTTTACACTTACAACATATATATTTTAATTTAATATACAACATACTCGTAAGTATATTTATACAGTATTGCAATGAATTTATTTACTACAGATATTTTTAACATTTATTTATTTATTACACAAAAAAAAAATAATACGAGTATTAACAAATAACAATAAAGTCGCCACAAAGTATACCAGATTTAAAGCTCTTTTTTTCAAGACGCCTTAAGAAAGAGACAGGCTTTTCATGTACTAGATTTTTTCTTAATACTGAATATTTTGTAAAGGGTATTAGTTAGTTTTTTTATTGTCATTATTATATCCTCTAATAATTAGGTGAGGCGATTAGGAGGGGAGGGAGGGCGGGGGTCGCACCGAATCTCACCCAATCTCACACGGGCAAAGGTTTTAATTTTCACAAGAAACAGTTGAAATTCTTCAGTAATTTTAATAATAAAAAAACAACTAGGCAAATTATATTTATTTAAATAAATCCAACGCAATCAAACATAGATTAACTAAATTATTATACACAAAAAAATATGCATTGTTAACAATTTTACGTGAGATTAGGTGGAGGGGGTCGAACCAAATCTCAGGACAACTCAATTGGGCGATGGAGGGGTAAAAAAATTGCCAAAATCACCTCACGTAATTAATGAACGGTTCCTGATGAGTCCGCTTTGAACCGCTTTGAAACAGCTCAGAAGGTTTTGGAAGATTTGTGAACCTATTTACACACACATCCAAGTCCAACCCGCTTTGGTGAGATAGAAAAAACTATACTTTGTTGATACTGACCATATAGTTTCCATGCATGCTCCGTGAGTTGCTGTCACTGCACATGGCGCGCTCCGTCCAGTTGTACCAGTGCACTAGGCGAAGACCCTCGAATGCCCGGGGAGAACCGCATCTGGATGGCAGATTTAACTTATTTAATTATTATTTATAACGGGACATCACAATGACATAGTGCGTACATCGCCAAGGGGTATCGTATTACCCAGTAAATGGGTTGTGGAGGTCAGATAGGCAGTCGCTCCATGTAAAATACTGGTATTCAGCTGCATCCGGTTAGACTGGAAGCCGACCCCAAGATAGTTGGGAAAAAGTCTCTGTCTCTCTCGCAAAAGCGCCGTTTTCTATGGCGGCCATTCGAGCGTGCGTGATGGACTTTGACGTCAGAGTACATGTTTGGGTTTTGAGCCTTCAACTACAGGCATTTTCTATGTCTAAATGGAGGCTCCTCGACATGCATTGTTAGCCAAATATGATATAAAATAAACTTTTTTTTTAACCTTTTTTATGTGCGTAGAACTTTTGGTACTGATTCCCAGCTAGTGGACTTTAGACGACGAAGGTGTTATTTCTAGTCCCGACTTACTTGGTTGTGTGGATGTAAAGTACAGATCTGGGTTTTCGATGGATTTGGCCGCAAAGCATTTTTGCTATAGAGTTTCCCGTGCGATTACATAAATTCTGTCACTCTTTTTCCGCATTTTTCAAAACTAGGTGTCTGAGTGCCTAAAGCAAGATTGTCTGCATATAGAAAGCGTTTGTGGAGAGCTAGGCTGGTCGTTTGGAGGCGTGATGTTATGTATGTTTCCGTTATCACACTCTATCAGTTGAGCTGACGTACCTGAGTTCAGCCAGCAGCCGCGAGTGCTTGGTGGCGTACATCTGAGGCAGCAGCTCGTCTACTATCCACTGCATGTCTCCGTTATCATACTCTATCAGTTGAGCTGACGTACCTGAGTTCAGCCAGCAGTCGCGAGTGCTTGGTGGCGTACATCTGAGGCAGCAGCTCGTCTACTATCCACTGCATGTCTCCGTTATCACACTCTATCAGTTGAGCTGACGTACCTGAGTTCAGCCAGCAGTCGCGAGTGCTTGGTGGCATACATCTGAGGCAGCAGCTCGTCTACTATCCACTGCATGTCTCCGTTATCACACTCTATCAGTTGAGCTGACGTACCTGAGTTCAGCCAGCAGTCGCGAGTGCTTGGTGGCGTACATCTGAGGTAGCAGCTCGTCCACGATCCACTGCATGTCACAGTTGCAGATCCAGGGGTTGAACTGCAGGTTCACTCCCTCGCTCACTGCGGTCCAGTCCACCAGGCTTTTTGGTAGGTAGGATAGGTGGTTTTTGCTTATGTCCAGCTGAAATATATTTAATTGAGTGAGATTTACTTAGAAAACCTTTGAACCTGTGAATCCCCTGTAGTAAACATCGTACTTAAATACAATACAGGGGAATTTTCTTGACGTTATTTTCCTTATACAATTATTCTGTTTTGGAAACAGAGCAGGAAAATGGTATGCCTAATAGATATATTATATGCAGCCTATATATAGATAGGCTATGCCTTTCTTTTCCGGGTTGGTAAATCCTTATGGATGTCCTTCGCCCTGGAGAGGGCTAAGGGGTCTGTCAGACTCTTACTGACTAAAAAACAACCCTTGTGCTCCCTCGCAAACTTGTGTCAGAGGCTGCGGGTGCGTGTGAGATTTCTGTTGCCCCGGACTAGTACTGGCCCGCCATCTGTGGGCCTCATCCCGTAGTGGATATAGGTTACGCCTAACGGCTGAATTACACCTTCCAATTTCAAGGGACCCAATTTAGGAAACAGGAAGTTGTAATAGCAGTTAGAGCAGTTAGTGTCCGATTTAGTGAGATTAGGAGGATTTGACTTCCTAAATTGTGTACGATTTAAAATAGTGTAATCGCATCACTACGATTTAGAGCTAAGTGTTGCCAATTTAGCGACTTTGTCGCTACAAATTGCTATTAGTATGTTTGTATGTGTTAAAATTATAATTTAATTTCCCAAGGTCTCTTTCCCAGAAAAAAAATCTGAGTCCGCTCTTTTTTTTTGGTCGGCTCCTTGTAGAATCGGTATTAAGAGACTATCTAGCGACTTTTGATATTCTATCTAGGGACTCGAATTTTTAAGAGTTAACACAGTCTATTTAGAAATCCGATTTAGGAGTCCAATTTAGGATAGCGTAATCGCTAGCTTCCTACTTCCTAGTCACATTGTTCCTAAATTGGGTTCCTTTGAAATCGGAAGGTGTAATTGAGCCTTAAGTCAACAACACAAACCAAACAACATCACCAACCAACATCTTTGGTGAGGTTTCAAACGAAATATCTTGAAATTGTTACTACTTAAAGTAGAATTACAAAATTAAATCTGTAGAACTCACCATGCACAACGAGGTCCCATCAAAAGCTCCTGCTTTAATTTCTTCCAAGGCTGGACAATTAGATAGATAAAGAGAGAAACAATTCAAATCATTATCTGTCTCATCTGCCATTCTCCCCACCACATTGCTAAACGCTTTCTCTTCGACTACCCTCAAAGCCTTCATTTCATTCATATACAAACTCTTTACAGCTACGATATTTTTAAAATAAACCGTCTCTATAGGGTTGCCATCGAAGTGAAGTTCTTCTAAATTAGGAAAAAATTGGGTGCTTATTGTCTTTGGTATTTCGGTTATCAAGTTGTAGGATAGGTCTAGAATGTAGAGGTTTGGTAGTTTCTTTTCGATGTTCATTTCTTTTATTTGGTTCCCACCTATGTTTAGGACCTGTAATTAGAAATTTAGACGTTAGTTTGGTCTAGAAACAAAAATACTCTGAATATTTAATTATTTTTTACACCTTGTCTTTATATCCATGCGTGATGCAGGTAAGACCATAATATTTGTGACGCTAATGACAGTTTTTTTTTAAGATTCTTTATTCATTGATTTTTCTATTCAATCTCGCTCTTAATTCTAAGTAAAGCTAGCCGCTGATGATTTTTGTCACCGTGACTTTTTGTTACCCAGTCGAGTGCTATGAAGATACATGGAAGTGCGCTGATCATGGTGACGTGACAATACGGTGACAAATAGTTCCTAGGTGACTGTCACCCGACCTGTACATTACAACAAGGCGACTTTTTGTCACTCCAATGAGCGCGATTTGTTGCCCAGTAACTTTTCAAGTGACAGAGGGCCTAGTGTGAGTTTTTAACGCACTCGAACGCGTTTGCGTAAACGTCATTTTGTACTAAAACTGTATGAGCGGCGCGTGGTGGCAATAGCGGGTAACCTCTTTTTTTCTATACGATTTGACATAAGCGAACGTTTACGCAAACGCGTTCGAGCGCGTTAAATAACTCACACTAGGCCTGCTGATCGTGACAGTGATGAAAAGTCACGCGACAAAAAATCACAAGTTAGCGGCCGCTCTTACTTAATAGACAACTCACCTCTAAACTGTCAAAATTTACAGCATTCTCATCATATAAAGCCGACAATCTATTATAAGATAGATCAATATACTTGATACCACTAGGAAACTTGGGCCAATGGTAAAAAGTATTGATCTTTAGTATAGCAATCTGCAGCGACGGCGGCAGTGCGAAAACAAACGTTATGTTGTTTTGCGCAAGGTTCAATTCTCTTAGATTCGTGCAAGTGAGAAAAGACTCTTCTTCCACTATTTCTATGATGTTGTTTGATAGGTCCAGTAGCTCCCTGGAAAGAGAAATAGAATGTGAAATACCTACGTTATTACTAAGCGAGCCGCTATGAGTGCTACGACACGAAGCAAAATCAAAATCAAAAGTCATTTATTCAAACTAGGCTGAGAGCCAGCACTTTTTGAACGTCAAAGTTCTACTTATAGACAGTCCCCCAAAACGCCCGCCCGGCGCCACTTCCTAGTGTAGCTGTAGCTGTGAAGAAGAAGTGGCCAACAAACTCCCCAGCAACACACGTCTGTTAAGTTTGAAGAACTTGAATCTATATAATTATATGCAACAATCTTAACATATCTGCATGCAACGTATGTAAAACAGAAAAATAAAGATATATCGTCCAAAATACAATCATAG
Source organism: Polia nebulosa (assembly GCA_951329385.1). Taxonomy (NCBI): domain Eukaryota; kingdom Metazoa; phylum Arthropoda; class Insecta; order Lepidoptera; family Noctuidae; genus Polia; species Polia nebulosa. The sequence goes on along the minus strand of OX589591.1, from coordinate 6,793,664 downwards.
CATTTAATTTAATTGCCACTTGCCAGCTAGCACACTCAATCATGCCATTAAAAACAAACTCAAGCATAAACACTAAACCAAATTAAATAAGCCTCCATACATAACTGGTGTGCCTGCTTACACGTGCAACGATAGAATCTATCAAAGGGCTGTGATTCGAAGCTACAAGTGATAAACTAGGGCCATCACACTAAAATTTGTAAACAATTATTATAATATGAACTCATATAATCTGTCATAAGCATAACTATAAGCTGATAATTATGGAGAAAGAACATCCAAGTGTAACATTGGTGCGGATTCTGTTGTGCATAAACTAAACTTAATTTAGGCTATTCCTATCTTTTTCTCTAATAAAACAAGAAAGGGACAGACGTAAATTAGAGCTGTCATATTTAGTTGAACTAATATTCCCATAGAAATTTAGGGTACACGTAAAAACATGTCGATTAAAAACACGGTGAAGCGCAAGGCATAAACTAGTTTGATATCTCTAACTTAGTTCATAGCTATAGCCGTCCTTTTCTCGCACTGCCTTTTAGTAAAAGATAACGATTCTCTAATTTTAGTTTAGTTATTGAACAAGAGAATCGACACCATTGTCTTGCGTTCAACACAGCGACCAACTATTAGTCGTTGATGGAATAGTATGCCTTCGAACAGAGACTAGATTTAACTTTAGTTTTAAATGCATTAAAAGGCAGTTCAAGAAAAGAAAGGGGTAGCTTATTGTAAAAGTGGATACCGAGATCCTCACTCAGTGGATAGCGTTAAGTCATATGTTGTACTTGTGATTATGAAACAGTAGTCGTAGCTCGACTCCTTAGTGTATGGTTCTGGGTTCGGTTCGTAGGTTGAATTAAGTTTATGAAGGATCTTAGAAGTAAGTATAAGTACGTACCTCGATATAGGAGCGTATTTGACGGACAGAGCCGTCATCTACCCCGGTCATCAGGGAGAATGGAACCGGCGAGAGATATCGTGCGGTGTTCCACAGGGATCGGTCCTGGGGCCGCCTTTGTGGAACATCGGATACGACTGGGTGCTGCGCTGCGACCTCCCCATTGGCGTCAGCGTAGTGTGCTACGCTGACGACACGCTAGTCTTAGCGCAGGGGTGGTCGCACGAGGCGGCGGCCGACCGTATGACACGCGGGGTTGCGACAGTCATAGAGAGGATCCGGCAACTGGGACTCGAGGTGGCATTGCACAAGTCCGAGCCCGTGTGCTTTCATGGTTATCGGAACGAGCCACCGGCGGGTTCCCAGATCACGGTAGGAGGGGTTCGCATCGGCGTCGAGGGTACGATGAAGTACCTGGGACTCGTCCTCGACAGCCGGTGGAACTTCGTCGTACATTTTCGACGTTTGGCTCCCAGATTGGACAGGGCCGGGGCCGCCTTGAAGCGGCTCCTACCCAATCTGAAGGGGCCAAACGCCTCCTGCCGGAGGCTCTACGCGGGGATCGTGCGGTCCATGGCCCTCTACGGGGCACCGGTGTGGGCGCGTTCATTGAGGCAGCGGTCAACGCGCCAGATGAACGCGGCCCAGAGGGTCATGGCGATCCGCATCATCCGCGGATACCGCACGGTCTCCCGTGAGGCAGCGAGCCTCCTTGCCGGACTGTCACCGTGGGATCTGGAGGCAAAAATCCTCGCGCACCTGTACGAGTGGCGCGAGGAGGCTAAACGCCGGGGCGAAACTCCGCTGCCGCGACAACTCGCGGCTCGGCGGACAGAGCTCCGGCAGGATCTCATGGTGACATGGAGAGAGCGACTGTCGCAACCCAGCGCTGGGCACGCCACCATCGAGGCGGTAGTGCCCCTCTTTGAGGAGTGGCTGGAGAGGCGCCATGGCGCCCTCACCTTCCGTTGACGCAGGTCCTCACCGGACATGGCTGTTTCGGGAGGTACCTGTGTCGGATCAAGGCGGAGGTGACCCCTGCGTGTTTCCACTGCGAGGATCGCCCAGAGGACACGGTGGAGCATACGGTGGAGGTTTGCCCCGCCTGGGCAGAACACCGCCGTGTCCTCGTGGATGCGATAGGCGGCAGCGACCTCTCGCGCCGTGCCCTGGTTCATGCCATGGTACGGAGCGAGAGGGAGTGGGGGGCCGTCTCCTCCTTCTGCGAAGCAGTAATGCTCGCGAAGAGGGAGGCGGCACACGTTAGGGAGACTCAACAGAGTCAGAGTCGCCCTAGCGCCCTCAGCAGCAGCCGTCGCAGGAGACGCCAGGGGCTGCGAGACGATCTCCGGCCACCGTAGACCCGGGCCTGCGGACGGCGAGTAGTGGGTAACTCGCCGTCCGATCAGCACCAGGCCCGAGAGTCGACGGCGCGTAGTGTTCCACGCGCGCCTCAAAGAGTTGTCAGCAAAGGACGGAGCCTGCCACGGCCAATGCCTGCCCGGGGGTGGAGGATAAATTCGAAAGAGTTACCTCGCCCCCGGGCACGTAGGGCAGGGAGGAACAGGGGTGGGTTTTAGTCAGTAAGAGTCTGACACGCCCTTCCGCTCCACCCTAGAGCGGAAGAAGTCATGAGATGATTTCCCACCCCAAAAAAAAAAAAAAAAAAAACCTCGATATAGGAGCGAAATACTAGAACAATAACCACAGGCTACTTAGCTATTCAGCCACTGCTACCTAATTGAACCTATATACCTAAATGATGTCATCATTTAGGTATATAGGTGAACACTGCGCCGAACGCAGTGGTTGAGCGATTGGTTGGTGCGCTGCGTGTCACGGGTTCGATTCCCACACGAAACAAATATTTGTATGTCCTATAGATAGTTGTTCCGCGTCTGGGTTTCTTGTGTATGTGAGTTTATATGTTTGAGAACACACGCACGATACAAGAGTAATTTAAAATGAAAAAAAAAAACAATTTGCTAATACATACCTAAACATACATACATATAGTTTATTTTAGTCTAGATAATCACACGAGCTAACCGGTGTACAAATCTGATAAGGCATATAATTAAAATGAACTACCTTAGTACCTGTACCTACCTATGTTTATTTAGACCGATATGTGTTTGTTATCTATAAGCATCAATATCAGCGGCACTCGTGACCATTTCCTATAGATTTATATTTGTTTAAAATATGGACTACTGTTTAATATTATTTATGGTAAATCCATAATAATTCAAAGATAAAACACGTTACACAGTTATTTATCTGAAAAAAATACTCATTCAAACAATAACATTATGAATATTTTTACTGGCTTAAGGTCATAGCATACATATCAACATTATCAACTCGGAAAGGGATCGTCGCCGTATCAACTCGAGCCGTGCAGTATTCTTTATATGAAACTCCCTACTGCAACGCACACTAATCGGAATTGTAACGTAATCGCCTCGCCTCGGAACAAGGTAACGAACCGGTGCGGTGCGTGGTTAAGTTGCGGTTCCCACGCTTACGGCTTGTCATCCCCGCGTTTACGGCTCGTCGTCCTTGCGCTTACGTATCTCCGTGCCCTCTCAGTCTCACCCCTCGCGCGGCTTGCATCCAGCACACTATTGTTGCCAAACGTGCTGTCATGTCATTCACAAGGCATCTTCCAGTCGTATTGCGCGCGTATTTTATTGAATCTGTAGGTTAGATTTCAAACAAACTAACGAAACAGGTTCAAACTGTGTGCCAGCCAGATCAACCAGCGGTTAGTGAGCCGTAAGTGCGGCGTCGCCTAGCTGTAGCCGAGTCGACGTACCGGAGCTGGTGATCCGCTTTGGTTCCGTGCTTACGTTAGGTTGACGCCTGTTTGACGACGATATGAAAGGCGATACGGTGACAATCCCTTTCCGAGTTGATTATAATTATGTGTGCTATGACCTTTATAGATACTTTTATGCTATTGAACCATCGATCACTAATGAAATATTAAACTGATTGTCACACGGCCACTGGGTGGTTCGAGGACTTGGTGAGGGTCGCGGAATAGCCGATGGATGCAAAACGCACAGGACCAGGATCGTTGTGGCGACGCTTGGGGAAGGCATATGTCCAGCAGTTAACGTCGGCTGCAATGATGATGATGATAGAAACGACTTTTTAGTCAACCACCAGTTTCCTCACACGGGAACCCTTGCACTTTATGACCCTCATAATAAAGTTTACTATTCAATGTCACAAAATAATCCTCTGAGCTGTATTTGATTTAACTATTTTACATTTGCAATAAACTTATCCCAGTCATAATGTTATAGGCGGCAAAACTAGCTAGTAACAATTTAATATTGGTTTAGTAACTGGCTATAATAAAAACAATACGTCTTCATAAAATACCTACATAAAATTATAGTGGTCTCAAGCAAAAGTACTTTGATTTATTCAGATGGCAGTTAATCTTTTTCTGAAAATGACAGTTTTTAAACGCACAACATAGATTTAACGCACGCTCCTGCACTTTGCATAGGACAACTAGGATTGAGGTATTTTTAGTACCTAACTTAAAAAAATAAGAATCGCCAAACTGAAGTGGCAGTGTGCAGGGCACACTGCTCGCAGAACAGATGGTCGATGGGGCCGAAAAGTTCTAGAGTGGCGGCCGCGTACCGGAAGACGCAGCATTGGAAGACCTCTCACAAGGTGAACCGATGACCTGGTGAGGCTCACGGGTTGCCGATGGATGCGAGACGCACAGGATCGGTTGTTGTGGCGACACTTGGGGGAGGCCTATGTCCAGCAGTGGACGTCTTTCGGATGAAATTATGATGATAATGAACTTAAAAAAATACTTACAGGCTATTATTAGGCGGGAACGAATCCTTCGTAATAGATCTGATTCTATTGTCATTCAAATTTAGCCTCTTCAATCGCGCCAAATTTTCCACATCACTTCTTTGGAGTAACAAGTCGAATATGCCATTCTTACTAACATCCAGGTCTTCCAGCGCAGTCATTGGCTGAAGAGCATCCAGAGGAATCTTCTTCAAATTGTTACTATTTAAACTTAACTTTTTTATATGACGTAGATGTTTGAAATCTAAAGGATTGAAATCCGTTAGCTTATTATACGACAAGTCCAATTCTTCTAATCCTTCGATTTTCGTAAAAAGGTCAGGTGTGATTTCAGTCAGTTCGTTGTGTGAGAATGACAGGATTTTTAAATTTGGAACGTCGCTAAATGGGTCTGGCCAGTATGCTTTTATGACGTTGTTTGTGAATCTCAGCGTCTCCACGAGTGAATTTGGCGGCAATCTGAAAAATATAGAACAGAATGCTGTAACTGTAATTATTTGAAGTTTTTAAATCTATAGTTTATAACGTAATACGTTGATTAATTACATGAGGCGTTTAGGAGGGGCGGGGGAGGGGGATGAGAGAGGAGAGAGGTAGAGAAGAATTACCAGTCGATTTGAAAAAATATGTTTGCATTTCATAGCCCAATTCTTGAGGAAGGTTAATACGCTACGACCTTTAAGAGCCGAGCAAAAAGAAAAGAGTCAGAAAGAACGCTAAGCTAGAACGAAATAATGGCGCGGGCGGGTGAAACAGCGGGGCACAACTAGTAAAAATACATAAATTCTAATCAAAGCAAGAGCTTCATCTCTACAAGGCTACTCAATTAATTCGGCCGGTCGGTGATCAGTTGATCACTCACAAACACACGTATCTCTAACTAAACGAAGCTTTCAACGTATAAACGTCTTCTCGCTCGGAGTCCTGAGCCTGCAGAGTCGATATTGATAGCGAAAGTGACATCAGCTAACACTAACTATTACGAAAACTCCTTAAATATGAGAGAAAACTGAAAAAAACACGTGTGCGTTCAGCGGACCCCCGTCAGGAATGAGGATCCACACGCATCTTTTTAACTCCGAATGGAATACGAAAAGAGAAAAGCGTATCTTTACTCAAAAATTAGAAACAAATCTTTCTTAAATATTTTTGCATTTTGACTGTCCAATTCGCAAAATCACAGGCAAAATCTTCCGTGACGTTACATTTCCTCCCGAATCACACCTACCGCAAGTCGCGTTAAGCCTGCTGCGTTCCAATAATGATTTTCTTGAGATATTGCATAATTAGGTACATACACAGAGGCAGCGAAAGTCATATCTTGAAAACACAATTTTTTATGGAAACTTATAATTTAATTTTAATGAATAACTTTTACCGTTTGGAAGAATTTAACCAACTTGTTAAAATGTTTAAGGACATCAATGTGTAGCGACATCTATGACGCCGCACACGAATTAAAATAACAAAATCCTACATCGCGCAAGCAGAGTTCTCCGCACGATTTGAACATATACAACAGTCCGAAATCAACCATTGGGCAGTTGCCCGGACCAGAGAGGTCGGAAGATCCTCCCTTTTCAATGGAGGTTGTGGGACTTTACACCCTGTTCCGCATGCCTCTAAACTGGTGACCCTCAAGCATGAACGTCAGCGCAGCCTTCGTGCAGCTACTTCAGCGTGACGTCATGATCATCGCTTCCTTCAAGCTCTTGAGCAACGAGTCATACAGCCAGCCAGTACCAACGGCTTCTACGGGTATACTGACCACCAGCATGCAGCAGACGCGCATTCCTGGTCAGCATTCTCAGCCTCTTTCATCACTTTCAACCTCATCAGCGATCTTGGCGCTGCGAACAGCACCTTCGGCCGGTCGAAGAACCTCTCCTTTTCGACGCCAGCAGTCAAGCCACTACGTCGCACAGCATCGCTCCGACCCACTGGAGCCCGCCAATACTCCGACTCACTGGAGCATGCAGCATCATCCGGACTCACTGGGACATCATCACCCCGACTCACTGGGGCATCATCCCGACTCACTGGGACATCATCACCCCGACTCACTGGGGTATCATCCCGACTCACTGGGACATCATCACCCCGACTCACTGGGGCATCATCCCGACTTACTGGGACATCATCACCCCGACTCACTGGGGCATCATCCCGACTCACTGGGACAGCAACACCCCGACTCACTGGGGCATCACCGCAGACAGTTCCGACTCACCGTGAACTATGCGGCTCTTCCGGTTCCGACTCACTGGAACCAACCAGATGTATGGACGACTCATCAAGAACCATCGATCTGCGATCTCCGGAGAGGAGTGATGTAGCGACGTCTATGACGCCGCACACGAATTAAAATAACAAAATCCTATATCGCGCAAGCAGAGTTCTCCGCACGATTTGAACATATACAAGAGTCCGAAATCAACCATTGAGCAGTTGCCCGGACCAGACACAACACCCGTCTGGTCGGAGGATCCTCCCTTTTCAATGGAGGTTTGTGGGACTTTACACCCTGTTCCGCATGCCTCTAAAAATGTTTGCCTCCTTGTAACATTAATATCTTAATAGCGGCCGAATAAAGAGCGTCGGGGGTTTTTTGGCAGGATTTTTTCAAGTGAAATTCAGTGGCTGTTTTAACAATAATTTGCAAACTAGTTCGTAGTGCAAATTGTGATGTAAAATTGGTGTAGTTTTGTTATGTAAAATCATTAAAACATTTGCTGCTAAATACTGCCAAAACATTAAAATATGTTACATCCGCATTCTAAGGGAAGAAAGTGACAGTAGTTGGTATGTAAAAAAACTAAATACTTTCTAAATTTGACACTCTTGCTAAATGTACAAAACGTGCGAAGCCAAACGCAAAAAAAAAAAAAAAACTGGTGGCAAGTCCAATATTTCTGACTGTTAAAGTGTTGTAAGATTGGAATCGCAAATAACTACGAGACTTTTCGTACCTCCGATGATTCTTTCTCTACGTACCTATGTGGGAAAATGCTAGGACCTCCAGTTAGTTTAAGATGATGATGACATTTTTCCGGACTTGAGCACTTTGTTTCTAGGAGACTTTACTATCAATTTCAATTTATGACAGCTCACGATTACGACTCATTCGTCTGCAAGGTTCCATGATCGTGGGTAATGGCACTGTAATAGACTGAAGGACCAATTTATTTGCACGTCCTTTGAAACTTTTGGTCCTTGGATACTTTTCAAACGAAGTCATCATTATCTTGCTCTTGTCCTAATATCTTGGAAATATATTGAGAGTAGTCGTAGTTTTAGTCGTTAAATAAGATTTTTGATTTAGATTTTTATCGTGAAAAACATCCTCATGGATGTCCTCCAACCGGGGCCGGCGCAGGAGTCTGTCAGACTCTTACTGACTAAAACTACACGGCAGCAACCTTTGGCCGATTTTTTTTTGACGTTGGTAGATCATCCAATGACTTCTCCCGCTCTGGGTGGAGCGGGAGGGCGTGTCAGACTTTTGCTGACCTGACCTGCAGTTGCCTGTGCCAAGGGCCGCGATAACTCTCTTTAGAATTATCCATGACCCCAGGCAGTTGGCCGGTGTGCTGGTTGGAGTGCTTGCGCATTTCATCACGCTCCCCCGGCCAGGTACTGGCTCGCATGATTTCACGCATGTGCTGCGAAGCAGTTGCCTGAGTGGTGACAATCCGGCGTCGGGTTGTGCCGTATAAGCCGGGCCTATACGGTACATTTTCATCCAATCGATTTTCACATAACTTTTCAGTCTCCAGTACCACTTTCAGACTTCCTCTTATCTGCCCGGGGGTTGTGGATAAATTCGAAACAGAGTTACTGCGCTACTGGGCACTCAGGGCAGAGAAGGAACAGGGGTGGGTTTTAGTCAGTAAAAGTAATAGAGTCTGACACGCCCTCCCATTCCACCTAGAGCGGGAGATGTCATTGGAAGATTTCCCACCCACCAAAAAAAAAAGACTTCCTCTTATACAAGCTAGAGACGGTAATACAACAATAAATGACAACACTAGCACCATAATTCATCATTATGAACAACTTTTACGGAAATGACGAAAAAAAAAATCAACTGTCCCATATTTTTTTTTATTATGTACGAGTATACTCGTATATTTGCATAACTCGACAAAATGTAGATACTGAACAGCTGATTTTTATTTTGCGATTTCAGGGTTGGCTGGCCCCATAGTAAAATTTGTTATTGTAGGGTAGTTTATTTAAAACATTTAATTAGTCCGTCAGATAGATATTTAACCAAAAAATATAGGACACGTATTTTTTGTTTTACTAAACCAATAAAAAATAACAAAGATAAAACGCACCAAAGTTCAGGAGTGGGGGCTCGTTACGTCACTTAGGTGGTAAAAAGTGTCGCACAGCGTGACGTCACGCGAAATTGCAACGCCCTCATTTTTGTGTTGACAAAAAATGAGGTCCAATATTTTTTAGTTATTTACAAATACAAATATTTTATTTGTTGAACATAGGTAGGTTAGGTACAGATGTAATAAATAAAGAACGCTATGTCCAAAGAGAATATAATTTCGCTATGTCTAGCCGTCAGCGGCGTACAAATATTGTCGTGGTTCAAACATGTTTTAAAACACATTAATAAATGATTGTAATTTAAATAGTCAACATAATTAAAAAAAATAAATACATTCCATTAAAATATAATAATAATAAATTCTAGCATAAATTGATAAATCAATAAATAATAAATTATAATAATATTGTGTCAGATAAAATATTCGTTCACCGTATAATATGTTTTTTATATAAGATTTTCAATAAAGCCTTTTTAAAATCGTTTACGTTGTTTAATTCTTTCATTCTTCTAGGGATCTTATTACAGTTCCGTGCCATTCCTAGAAAACTTTTTGTTTAAAGAGCAGTGCCATGTGGCTTAGCGGTAGCGCATATCTCTCTGTTGAGTCTTTTAGATTTCAATGTTTCAAACAGATGTAAGTTGGATTTGACAAATACTGCTGTCTCAAAAATGTACATACAGGGCAATGTTATGAGTTTAAAATTTTTGAAGTATGGAATACAGCTTTCATTTGGTTTCAGTTTAAACACATCACGCACCCTCGCGCACCTGTACGAGTGGCGCGAGGAGGCCAAACGCCGGGGCGAAACTCTGCTGCCGCGACAACTCGCGGCTCGGCGGACGGAGCTCCGGCAGGATCTCATGGTGACATGGAGAGAGCGACTGTCGCAACCCAGCGCTGGGCACGCCACCATTGAGGCGGTAGTGCCCCTCTTTGAGGCTTGGCTGGAGAGGCGCCATGGCAACCTCACCTTCCGCCTGACGCAGGTGCTCACCGGACACGGCTGTTTCGGGAAGTACCTGTGTCGTGTCAAGGCGGAGGTGACCCCTGAGTGTTTCCACTGCGAGGATCGCCCAGAGGACACGGTGGAGCATACGGTGGAGGTTTGCCCCGCTTGGGCAGAACACCGCCGTGTCCTCATGGATGCGATAGGCGACAGCGACCTCTCGCGCCGTGCCCTGGTTCAGGCCATAGTACGGAGCGAGAGGGAATGGGAGGCCGTCTCCTCCTTCTGCGAAGCAGTAATGCTCGCGAAGAGGGAGGCGGCATACGTTAGGGAGACTCAACAACAGCCGAGTCGCCCTAGCGCCCCCAGCCGCGACCGCCGCAGGAGACGCCAGGGGCCGCGAGACGATCTCCGGCCACCGTAGACCCGGGCCTGCGGACGACGAGTAGTGGGTAACTCGCCGTCCGATCAGCACCAGGCCCGAGAGTCGACGGCGCGTAGTGTTCCACGCGCGCCTCAAAGAGTTGTCAGCAATAGGGACGGGGCCTGCCACGGCCGATGCCTGCCCGGGGGTGGAGGATAAATTCGAAAGAGTTACCTCGCCCCTGGGCACTCAAGGCAGGGAGGAACAGGGGTGGGTTTTAGTCAGTAAGAGTCTGACACGCCCTTCCGCTCCACCCTAGAGCGGGAGAAGTCATAGGATGATTTCCCAACCCCCAAAAAAAAAAAAACACATCACGCACACATTTTTTATATGGATTTAGGTATACTTACCAGTGTTGATGTGTTGTTATAGTGTCGTCTCCGCCTTGTATTCTGATTCCGTATAGTAGGTATACTTACCCGTGACATCACATGTATCTCTCTTATCAGAGGAAGTTCATTGGATTAATTGATTCGTAATTAATTAAACAATTCCTAGCTATAGTTAAACACTAGTTATCATGCGTTAGCATTGCGTATAGTTACACAATTGATTACACCATTAATTAATATTTTATCTCACGCGTATTTGTTCAAGAATTAAAAGCGGAAAACCTCAAATATGAAAAATAAACTTTTTCTTTATTTTGCTGAAAGCAATCAGAATTTACCATAGCTAATTAAACAATCTTGTTTATTTTACTAATATTTAAATAGATGTTTATGCTGTAATTCTGTACAAGTTGTTCGAAAACGAATTTTCGCTGCTTCGTCATTTTGTTTTATGTCATAGTGTAGGTTTATTCAGGGTGTAAAAAGACACATCACACAGCAGTAAACTACGCATACTGCACGTCTAATAAAGTAGTATTGCGTAAAAATTATTTATGAATTTTTTTTTTTTGTTCGCGCAATGTAACGCCAGGCAAATTTAGTTAAACCCCACCTCTTCACTCTAAGCCACGTAGGTACTTGTCGAATACGCGTGCGCAAATGCGTTATTTATTTATTTAATCATTTATGTACACACAGAGACACAATAACAATAAACATAATTATAAATACAGTACAAAGGAACTGCTTATTTCTTAAGAAATTTCTACCAGCAGACCTGCGATAGGAGAAGTGAGAAAGAAATGTAGACAAAAGTGTGTAAGAAACAGAAAAAAGAATACGAGATGTCCTATACTAAGGTATCAAATAAACCTACACATATATTGTAAATATATATATATACTTACATAAATATATACCTAATACTGTAAATAGATACATGACATACAAATATATAAAAATTATTATAATAGAGAGGAAAGGTAGTGCTCTTTAACACGATTTTTGAAGAGAGAAATTGACTTCAAGTCTCGAATGCTAGGCGGAAGCGAGTTCCACAATCTTACTGCATGGACAGAGAAAGAGTAGGAATAGTAACTGGATTTATGAGGATGGGTTTTGAGGAGGCGTTATTTCGAAACTTCAAAAAAAATAAATGAAAATTCAGGTTATGTTTGTTTGGAAAAAAGTTGAGTTCTTTATTTACCTTTATTATATTTTATAGAATTAAACTATATCTAATAATATCAAAAACTACTGTGCATCTTACACTAAAATATAAATATTGAATTTTTAATTCTTAAAAGAAATATAAATATTTCTTATTTTAAATTTATTTTACATATAATTCTAATATTTTTTTTTTTTTAATTTTTTTTTAGAACTTTAATTTCAATCTCCTCAAATTCATGATTTGGATGTTGAATTGGATTAGAAATTAATCTTTTAAGATTTATCCCCCTAATTTCTAACTCCAATAATTTACTATTAACAGAAGCTTCATTAAAATATTTTCTTACTCAATCTATTGCCTCTATTAATTTTTTATTTACTATTTTAATTAAAATAATACTCATAAAAAATTTTGAAATAAATAATTTTATCTCTATCATAATAAATTCTTCAATACTTATAAAAATAGGAAGTACCCCCTTTCATTTTTGATTCCCTAATATTGTAGAAGGATTATCGTGATTAAAAAATTAAAAAATAAAATTGCTACTTTGACCTTCAATATCTCCAGAACCAGTGGATTCCCAGGTATGGTCTAGTGAAAAACAAATGATCCAAATAATGGGTAGAATATGTGGCTTTCGGTTTCCGAAACTGTCTTTTTACATCTGATAAACAACAATTTCCAAATTATTCTATTAAAATGCCTTTTTAATGGAAATACTTATAGATAATATTGGAACCGTACTGGAAACATTTAACTAACTGGAACACATGCCGAAAATTCCATTGAAAAATGTACCAATCAAAGTTCATTTCACTACAGTTTTCACAATAAAATCTGAGACAATGCAGACCGCACGTAATTAAAACCGCATAATGAACTCGCTAACTAGGTAGGCGCCTAACCTCAAATACGGCAAGTCGGCCATTTCCCGCCAACAACGCTGGTGATTCGCAAAACAAACGCAGGTGACACGGTTTTGTGCATGATTGATGTGACAGCCGGCAAATCTTAAGATACGCGGAATAATGACCTGCAGTAGGTAGAGACAAAGGATTTTAAGGGGTGGCAGGTTAATACCCGTTTTGGTAACGTTACACTAGCGCTGCGTAGGTAGGTACCTATTCCCTATAGGTTTATGAAGATATGAAACCACGTACAGCCACCAGTTTCCTTAAGTTTATTATCTCATTAGCTTCTGTCAGCGGCTTCAACCACCCAATATAAATTATAGCTTATGTGCTAATTCAAACTATAATCTACAGCAAGTAACAAAAACCCTGTCCGATCCTGACGGGTATTACTTGGTATCGTACTGCGTACACATATACGTAATCATTTAATGGATACGAGATAATTATTTTTCCCCAATGAAAAAAATTAATTTAAAAAAATAAAAACTTATGAATGGCAACACTGACCGCTCGACAAAGTTCACCTACAGTTTCGTTTCAAAGATGCCCTCTGCGAGACAGAGTGCCTACAGGCGCGGCTAGTGCAGCCGGTATCGTTTGAAATAAAAATAGATACAAATGGAAAGATTTCGCCGGCCGGTGGAGTGTTGTCAACTTATAAAAAATTGCCGTATTTAGTGTTAAATTTTGCATATATTATACAAATAAAAAAATAATAACTTTTGGTTTTTATGAGTTACATTTTTTTATAACTTTTTCTAGTACGTATGTTAAACCAGAAATTCGCCTTTATTGGATCGGACAGGGTTTTTGTTACATGCTGTATATCTGTGCCAAATTTCATTCAGATCCGTTCAGCCGTTTTGGCGTGATTGAGTAACAAACATCCAGCCAAACTTTCGCATTTAGAATATTATTAGAAGGAAGTGGGAGGCACAAATCATGTACTGTGGAATTTCGGATGGACACACTGTTTTGTGCACCCCGGGTTCAGCAGTCGCCCAGCCAAGCCCTTTTAATGCACCTTACTAACTGGAGACTGAAAAAGACGGATGAAAAAAGATTGCATGTGGCGGAGATGAGAATGTTGAGACTAGCGAGAATGGATAAAGTGAGAAATGAGTACATTAGAGGTAGTTTAAAAGTGGCGCCAGTCACCGAAAAATTGAAAGGGAACCGGTTATCTTGGTATGGTCATGTAAAGAGGAGAGATGAAATACATGTAAGTAACTAAAAGAGTTATGAATATAAATGTTGATGGATGGAGAGGGAGAGGGAGGCCAAAGAAAGGATGGATGGATTGTGTGAGGAGTGATATGAAAGAAAAGGGAGTTAGTGATAGCGTGACGGCTGACAGGACAGAATGGAGGAATAAAACGTGTTGCGCCGACCCCAAGTAACATGGGATAAGGGCAGGAAGATGATGACTAACTGGAGGCTGGTTTGATTACAATCAAAACAATGGGCGGATTTTATTATAATCCGACTATGGATTTGTTCAACTACCCACAGCAATGGCAATTAGCCACGTAGCACGAGTAGCAAATGTTACGGGCTTCCGACTGGTCGTACAAAAAACAACTTTTTTACAAAAAAAACAACCGATTTCCAAAAAAAACTACACTAAAAATTAAAAAATAACTTTAATTTCGGAAGTCGGTGTCAAATAACGAAGAAGTAAAATACAAATACCGACTTCCGAAATTAAAGCTATTTTTTAATTTTTAGTGTATTTTTTTTTGGAAGTCGGTTGTTTTTTTTGTATAAAAGTTTTTTATTTTTCACTTTTTAGTCGTTATACCCTAGAACTAAAAACCCCAATAACATGGAACGTTTGTTAAGTGACTTAACGTCTGACCACTGTGGACTATTAGTTAGCTTTCCTATGCCACAAAATAAAAAGCCGCTTAAAATAGAATGCAGGCCTTATACGGTAAGCCGTTGTAATAAGTTTAAAAATAATATAGCAAATAAACTTACACCATCTTTAGTAGACAACGATAATCCTAATGAAATCTATAGAGCCCTTTTTGATGTTGTGCAATAAGAGTACCAAGCCATTTTTAAGTCTAAAACTATAGACGTTACGGGTACCTCCATTGGCTTCAACCAATGGGCCACTGCTGGTATATATAAAAGTAGAGCGAGACTATACGAGTTATACGGTTTAAAAAGATATAGGTTCGATACTCCTTTTCTAGAGTATGTTAAAAAATATTCTAAATTGTTTAAGAAGATTTGTGTAGCTGCTAAATCAAAATTCTTAAGCGAGACAATTAAAAATTCTGATAATAAAATAAAAGCCACTTGGAAAATAATAAATAATGAAACGGGAAAGTCGGTTAAAAAAGTAAATCAGCTAGAGATTCTATTCGAAAACAAATTAGTTAGTAAACCAGCTGACGTAGCTCAGGCATTTAATGAGTTTTTTGCCCACATACCTATAACTACAACTCGCTTCTTAAATTCATCCCCGTCTAAAGCTGAAAGTCTTTTGAACGGTAGTGTACCTAAGTGCAATCAATCATTTAGTTTTGAGCATGTAACACCACTTGACGTAGTTAACGTTTTTAACTCTCTAAAATCAAAAAACACAGGTGATTACTGGGGCATCTCAATTAAACTTTTGAGTGATATAATAGGCATCGTAGCGCCTTATCTTGCTGTAACTTTTAATAAATGCGTGGACTCAGGAACTTTTCCTGATCTCATGAAGTGTAGTAAAGTCATACCTCTATTTAAATCAGGCAATAAAAATGATATAGGCAACTTCAGGCCTATTTCCATCTTGCCTGCATTTAGCAAAATTTTTGAAAAGTTAATACTGAAGCAGTTGCTAACATATTTTAATGTAAATAGCCTCCTTCATAATGATCAATATGGCTTTACAAAAGGTCGATCGACTACAGATGCGGGTGTTGCTCTCCTAAAACACATATTCAACGCATGGGAGAACTCGCAAAATGCTATCGGAGTTTTCTGTGACCTCTCCAAAGCTTTTGATTGCGTACACCATGACACGCTTTTGCGTAAGCTGCGTCATTATGGTCTCCAAAACGAAGCTCTAAATGTAATTGATTCATATTTATGTAATAGGTTCCAATGTGTAGATATCAATGGTGTTAAGTCTTCCGGGCTACCAGTTCATTTAGGTGTGCCTCAAGGCTCGATATTGGGACCATTCTTGTTTTTGGTGTATATTAATGATTTACCATATTTTTTAAAGGGTATCTGTGACGTAGTACTGTTTGCAGATGATACCTCTCTTATCTTTAAAGTAGATAGGAATAGAAATGATTTTGATAACGTAGATAGCGCTCTCTCAATGGTTACGGATTGGTTTACGACAAATAACTTGGTTCTTAATGCTAAGAAAACTAAATGTATAAAGTTTGCCTTACCTAATGTTATAAATCTAGGACCTAATGTCATCTTAAATAAAGAAGTGCTTGAAACTGTGGACTCGGCAGTTTTTTTGGGTATAACTGTTGATTCCAAACTTCAATGGGGCGCACATATATCAGGCCTATCAGGAAGGCTCAGCTCTGCTGCCTACGCCGTCAGAAAAGTTAGACAATATACTGACGTTGACACAGCACGGTTAGTCTATTTTAGTTATTTCCATAGTGTTATGTCTTATGGTATTCTTTTGTGGGGTAAAGCTGCGGACATACAAAATATATTTGTTTTACAAAAACGTGCTGTACGAGCAATCTATAGGTTAAGGTCAAGAGTTTCTTTACGAGAAATTTTCAAAGAGATTGGAATTCTCA
This sequence comes from Polia nebulosa, assembly GCA_951329385.1. Taxonomy (NCBI): domain Eukaryota; kingdom Metazoa; phylum Arthropoda; class Insecta; order Lepidoptera; family Noctuidae; genus Polia; species Polia nebulosa. The sequence continues at coordinate 6,776,999 of OX589591.1, read as the reverse complement.
CGGTGGCATCTCAATTCATTTTTGCAAACATATTATACATTAGACAAAATATACATTTGTACAAAAAGACCAGTGATATCCACAATTTTAACACCAGAAATAAGTATAAACTTCATGTTCCTTCCCACCGTGTTCGTAGGGTTCATGGTTCGTTTGAGGGTCTCGGTATCGAATTTTACAATAAGCTACCCCGTTCTTTTCTTGACTTGCCTTTTAATGCATTTAAAACTAAAATTAAATCTAGTCTCTGTTCGAAAGCATACTATTCCATCAACGACTACTTAGAAGATAATAATAGTTGGTCGCTGTGTTGAACGCAAGACAATGTTACACTTGATGTTCTTTCTCCATATTTAGCTTATGGTTATAACAGATTATATGAGTTCATATAATAATTGTCTACCAAATTTAGTGTGATGGCCCTAGTTCATCACTTGTGGCTTCGAATCACAGCCCTTTGATAGTTTCAATCTTTGTTCTTGTAAGCAGGCACACCAGTTATGTATGGAGGCTTCTTTAATTTGGTTTAGTGTTTATGCTTGAGTTGGTTTTTAATGGCATGATTGAGTGTGCTAGCTGGCAAGTGGCGGATTATTTAATTTAATTTTATGATTATATTTTAGACGGCATATATTTATTTTTCTGTTTTACATAATGTTAAGATTGTTGCTTAGAATTATATAGATTCAAGTTCTTAAAACTTAACAGACAGATGTGTTGCTGGGGAGTTTGTTGGCCACTTCTTCTTCACAGCTAAAACACTAGGAAGTGGTGACGGGTGGGCGTTTTTTGGGGGACTGTCTTTATGTAGAACTTTGACGTTCAAAAAGTGCTGGTTCTCAGCCTAGTTTGAATAAATGACTTTTGATTTTGATTTTTGATTTTGATTTTGTGGAATTTAAACATTTGGAGTACACCAAAACGTCATCGAGGTAAACGTATTTTTCGTTTTTGTTCAGTTTCTCAAAAAGCGCTGAAGCAATTTCGATAAAATTTGTATAGGACCACCTCGGGAGTATATTCTTTTGGATAAAAAGAAAAGAATTTTGAAAATCGGTCTACAACTGACGGAGAAATCGGCGGACATACATAAAAAAAAAAAAAAACATACAGTCGAACATACAACCTCCTCCTTTTTCGAAAGTCGGTTAAAAAAGTCAAGATATCTATTAGGTTCCTATCTGAAGTCTAACCAATTTACCCGGGCCTGCGGACGGCGAGTAGTGGGTAACTCGCCGTCCGATTAGCACCAGGCCCGAGAGTCGACGGCGCGTAGTGTTCCACGCGCGCCTCAAAGAGTTGTCAGCAAAGGACGGGCACGTCATGGCCGATGCCTGCCCAGGGTTTTTTTTTTTTTGGGAGGGTGGGAAATCATCCAATGACTTCTCCCACGACACGCCCTCCCGCTCCACCCAGAGTGGAGCGGGAGGGCGTGTCAGACTGATACTGACTAAAACCCACCCCTGTTCCTTCCCTGCCTGAGTGCCCAGGGGTGCGGTAACTCATTTTCAGAATATTTCCGCTACCCCTAGGCATGCAGGCACCGGCCACGATGGGCCCCGTCAGAGGGGTTGAGGATAAATAGGAGAGTTACCTCGCCCCTGGGCATTCCGGGCAGGTAAGGAACAGGGGTGGGTTTTAGTCAGTAAGAGTCTGACACGTCCTCCCGCTCCACCCTAGAGCGGGAGATGTGATTGGATGATTTCCCAGCCCGCAAAAAAAAAAGAAAGTTAACCAATTTCAGATTACCCATAATGACAATGTAGGCAACTGCTCATGGTTATGGCCAATTACAGGTAGGTAAGTAAGCAGGCCTCAGAAGGCCGATTCAAAACTCCCAGCAGATAGGTAAGAGGTTCTATTTTAAGCTTTTACTGATATAATTATTATCTGATAACAACTTAGCTAGGCCATGTCGCGGCGGGGCTTACATAAGGGCTATCATTGTCAACATGATGTACCTACAGTTCAGTAACTAACTAATTTCAAGACGTGCTCAAGGTGTCATCCAAAGGATATAGCGCCAAGTACACTTAGGGCCGATGTCACCAATTCTAAACCCAGTTTTCGACGTTTAAGCTCGCTTAAACGCGTTTAGCCACTGTCAAAAAACTGAAGAGTTTGTTTGTTTGTTTGGTTGAACGCGATAATCTCAGGAACTACTGGATCGAATCGAAAAAATATTTTTGTGTTGAATAGTCCATTTATCGAGGAAGGCTATCTATCCTATATACTCGTATAATACATCACGCTGCGACTGCAGGAGCAAAGCATCAATGAAAAATGTGGCAAAAACGAGAAAAATAAATCCTTTTGAGAGCTTCAGTTGCGTGCGCTGCGCAAACGGTTAAAGTTACGCAAAATTATGTATGACGGAATTGTTCTCCTTTTAAAGTTCTAAGGTTAACTCACTATAATCTTTTTTATGGTTTTTATTTTTTACGCTAAGCTTGGTTCAGTAAAACTTAGTTTATAGATCGAATGGTGAAATGGGCCCTTAGTCGGAGTTCGAGCTAAACTTGGAGTGGGGAGGGAGGGACACTCATTTGTTTCGACTTGGGAAGCTTGGTCGTACCCAGTATTCGATCCACTGGCAGTTTTTTTAGGGTTCCTCACACGAAGGGTAACCAACGGGACCCTATTACTAAGCCTCCGCTGTCCGTTCGTCCGTCCGTCTGTCTGTCAGCGGGCTGTATCTGATTATCTGTTATAGGTAGACAGTTAAAATTTTCACAGAATGTGTATTTTTGTTGCCGCTATAAGAACAAATAATAAAAATAAATTAAATATTAAAGGGCCTACTAGAAACGTGTTTTTTTTTGCTCGATCTTAATAATGGCAACAAGTAGACGCGTATAACCTTGTACGATGGTACGGAACCCTTCATGCGAGAGTCCGACTCGCACTTGGCCGGTTTTTTCAAGATTCATATATTTATGTTTGCATAACTCGACAGCTGTATTTTTTTTTCGCGATTTCTGTGTTGTTTCCATAGTAAACGTTGTTCATAATAATGAATTTTGTCAGTGTTTTCATATAAGGTTATACCAACTGTCGTATCCACCGGTACAATACAGTATTTATTCCCTTCCATAATTAAGTTTTTATCAAATCATTAATTCAATCAAATCAAATGAATTAATTTTAAGAAGATTAAAGAGTGATCCCTAAAAAACCTGTTCTGTAATGTCAATCAGTCTTTTGCCTTTCGCCCTTTATTGACAGGCTTCGGTCTTCGGCCTCTTTCGACGCTAAGTAAAAACAGGTTAAATAAATGACAATAACTATTAATACTAACGGACTTGGACAACCGGCGACCTTACCAACGAATAGCTAGGTACCTATCCTCTTATTTGGGAAGTATCCGGAAGAGAATTAACTTCCCGTTCCCAATAATGATGCTGTATCGTCGAAAGGTACAGGCCGTAAAAGGGCCATGAACTTTATCCAGAAACATCGAAGTTTATTGGCTTACAAGATGACTTTACTTTTTAACCGACTTTCGAAAAAGGAGGAGAGTCTATGTTCGACTGCCATGTATGTATGTTTTTTTTTATGTATGTCCGCCGATTTCTCCGTCAGTTGAGGACCAATTTTCAAAATTCTTTTTTTGTCCGAACGAATATATTCCCGAGGTGGTCCCATATACATTTTAACAAAATTGCTTCAGCGCTTTTTGAGAAACTGAACAAAAACGAAAAATACGTATACCTCGATGACGTTTTGGTGTTCTCCAAATGTTTAAATTCCACGTTCCATGTTATTGAGGTTTTTAGTTTTGGGGTATAACAACTAAAAAGTGAAAAATAAAAACTTTTTTCCAAAAAAAAAATACACTATAAATTAAAAAATAACTTTAATTTTGGCAGTCGGTGTCAAATAACGAAGAAGTAAAATACAAACACCGACTTCCGAAATTAAAGTTATTTTTTTAATTTTTAGTGTATTTTTTTTTTGGAAGTCGGTTGTTTTTTTTTGTAAAAAAGTTTTTTTATACATTTAGCCGAAGAACAAAAGAGAATTTAGCTGTAATATTTTCTGTGGAATAGATAAAGGCTCGACCTTGCCAATTAATAGCTAGTTACATCTTATTATGGAAGTATCCGGAAGAGAATTAAGATGTTCCTGTTCCCAACAATGATGCTGTATCGAAAGGAAGAGGTCGGGAAGGGGCCATGAACCGTTTTCAGAAACAACGAAGTGTTACTTGCTTACAAGATAAGTAGGTAGTTTACCTACTCTTTATAGATACATTAGTTTTTGCCAGTATTGGTACTTCACCTATTACAAATTATAATTATAACCTATGTGCTATTCCAGACTACAAACTCTGTGCCAAATTTAAGTAGAATTATCTGTGAAATAGGTTCAGGCTACGGGCTTCAGAAATCCAATGGAATTTCAGTTAACAAGCAGATTAAACAGAAGGGTAAAATAAACAACTGAAGCCTAATTCTTAGAACCACTGAGTAACTGACTACTTAGGACCAAATATTGAAATTGATCGTCCAATATGAATCACAAACACGACGCCGATGTCACAATAAAAGATAAGAAACCTCTTCAATACAAGTGAATTATGTTGCACATCATTGAGTGTCGATAAAATTGTGGTCAATATGAAATTGACAACGTATAATTATCAGAATATCCTCTCAGGTACCGCGGCGTTACCGATCGGTAACGCGACAATAGCTTTTTAATAATAATTTTTATAATTTTTAATAATTTTTTTTTCGGACGTGCTCACTGGGTGAGGCGTTGAGCGGTGACGTGATATTCTGTTTATTAATTATATGATTTAGATAATTTAAACCGAAGCAGTGGAGTATTTATTCTGAGTATTTCATTACGTTTTCTGTTGCGTCGTGCGTTTTCGTAAAGGCGTCCCTTTTCTTTGTAATCTAATCTTAAATGGACGATATCAAATTATTATGTTTATTGTTTGTGAGAGTTTACCGAGAAATTGATTATTTTTATTGAGGCTTTCATCAAGGTGTGTTTTCTACTTGTCATTTTAAGTTTGCTATACTATACCTAGGTTCTGTAATAGTGGTGGAAATTGGCGAAAATATCGTCAGTAAGATAAGTTACCAAACCTTCAAAATAAAGGAAGTGAAACCTGATTCTAGAGCAAACTTAATGAAATCATAACAGAAATGACTTCACAATGAATATTTTGAAGATTACACTGACTAAAAAACTTTTTTACAAAAAAAAACAACCGACATCCAAAAAAGAAAATACCTACACTAAAAATTTAAAAATAACTATAATTTCGGAAGTCGGTGTTTGCATTTTATTTCTTCGTTTTTTGACACCGACTTCCGAAATTAAAGTTTTTTTAAATTTTTAGTGTATTTTCTGTTTTGGAAGTCTGTTGTTTTTTTTTGTAAAAAAGTTTTCTATTTTTCACTTTTTAGTTGTTATACCCCAGAACTAAAAGCCCCAATAAAATGGAACGTGGAATTAAAAACATACTCGTAATTGAAGAAAAAGAAAACGTCATTGAGGTATACGTATTTTTCGTTTTAGTTCAGTTTTTCAAAAAGCGCTTAAGCAATTTCGATAAAATTTATATGGGATCACCTCGGCAGTATATTCTTTCGGATAAAAATAATTTTGAAAATCAGTCTACAACTGACGGAGAAATCGGTAGACATAAATACATACATACAGTCGAACATAGAACCTCCTCCTTTTTCGAAGTCGGTTAAAAAGGTTTCCGAGATACCCCTGCCTCTTTAATCCAACTTCTTACTAATATTGTTGGATGTTTGTTACAATATCACGCCCAGAACAGCAGAAGGGATCTGGATGAAAATTTAAACAGAAGATATTTTATAGTTGGGAAAAGCACATATGCTATAATTTATAATGCGGGAAGTACTAATTACACGCGGGCGAAACCGCTGGCAGAAGCAGTAATAAATCATTCTAATGACACTCAATGTACGTAGTCTTTAAAATTTGTCTGACTTTTATTTTCATCTATGGCAAGCACTCAGCGATGATAATGGTTTTCCCTAAAGAGCTGAAGCAAACAAAGATTATAAAGATACTCTCGTGTAAACAAAATTTCAATGCCCTTTAATATATTGTACCTAGCGTAGTTTTATTATAGTTGTAGCGATAAGCATTCAAGGTGAAAACAAAATAACGCAGAGTCAGGGTCAGTCTCAGGACTGTCTAAGAGAATTGCTGGAAGAAACATCATAAATCTTAGGTACTATCCTACTAATAGAGCAGTGGTGGCCCAGTGGTATTGGCCGCGACTTACAAGTTGTGGGTTGTGAGTTCAAACCCAGGCAGGCGCTTTACTTTGTGTAAATTATTTCATCACCACTGCTCTCAAAACGGTGAAGGAAAACATCGTGAGGAAACAATTCGAAGACATGTGACATCCACCAACCCGCATTGGGCCCGCGTGGTGGATGGCCCACACCCTCTAACAGAGAGGAGGCCTGCGCCTCAGCAGTGGGGACATTAAAAAGGCTGATGATGATCATAATAATATACATAAACAGGGTGTAACGGAAAGAGTCATATTTCCCATCATGGTCGATGCCTGCATGCCAAGGGGTTGCGGATAAATTCGTAACAGAGTTACCGCGCCCCTGGGCACTCAGGCAAGGAAGGAACAAGGTTGGGTTTTAGTCAGTAAAAGTCTGACACACCCTCCCGCTCCACCCGGAGCGGGAGAAGTCATAGGATGACTTCCCAACACCAAAAAAAAAGGGGTTGACTTCTGAGATGAAGACTAACGAGAAGCATGCAAGATAACGTCAATGTTGCGCCGATCCCACATAGATTGGGTAAAAGGCAATAGAGTGATGATTCTCTGTGATAATAACTACATATCATAAGAAATGCAACATACAACTTATCGAGTTTGCGGTTGCATGTGTGATGTGCTTGACAATTTGCCGAGTATGAAGTAGGTAGGTACTGCTCCTATCAGGTAACTTCCGCCAGGATTATAATTCCCGCTACCCAGAATGACATCACTCGGCGGACCAAAGGACCAAATAGATTTTTATCAGCATTCCTGATTCGAACTTACGACTTGGTCTAGAAATTGTCGCTGCGCTATTTGGGACATTGACCTGACGTTAGAGAACGATTACGCCCACGTTCATTGCTGCTAGAAGCATTCCGGATTAACTGAATTTGGGAGAAGATTAACGGTTCTAATGAAGCTTTGTCGGATCATATATTGGAGATTAAATAACAGTTACTTACTTGCCCAATGTAGACAATCCCAGTCCGTCGAAAGTGGCCGATATCTTTAATCCGTTTGGATTTAAAGGCCAGGCGATCTTGTCCAAATCAGCAACATTTTCTATCCTATCAAATTCAGAACACTGAACGTACAACACTAAATGAGTCCCATCCAAATCGGATATTTCACTGCACGTACAAACATCACATAACTTAATCAGTTTTAAAACTTCTTCGTCAAACGCTTCTTCGTAAACGTCTTGAGCACTTCCATTTTTGAAAATTAAAAAAAGAAACGTCAAATAAATAAGGGCGCGCATTTTTACTTTTTAAAAATGATGACACAGGCCCATCTGCGTTCGACTCGTAATCGCGGTGGAATGATAAAGTTTCCCTATCGTTGTCTTATCGGCATCGCCGCTGTGTGTGTACATTGCTGAAAATGACGCACACTAAGATAATGGGAGATTAATACGAAGTCTATGTGATTCATGGTGAGTACGAAAGCTACTGGTCCTTTGAGAAAAGGTATTCGTAACATGTTAAAACTTTAATAAACAATGAAGCGTCGGTCTCGGTGCATGGTCGATAACGCGTGCAGTATTTCCAAACTAAGTAGAGTAACAGATGATCTGGTCGGTAGATCAGTTATGTACCATGCCACTTGTTTTTATTTATGTGCAGTGAAGCAGGAATAAGGACAAATGCCTCTAAGTTTAAAAGATAAAGGATGGATATCAGCCCGACAGAGGCCTCAATATTTCTGGCATTTTCTGGAGTACAACTCTATGCATTTTGAGTCACTACGGGTTCCTGCTGAGTTTAATAGTCACTGTTTCAGTCAAAAATCACAATTATTTAAGGAGGCACAGATTACATAGGCATTTTATTCGGAATTAAAATCGAATTGTTGTATTAAGCACTTCATAATCAAATAAATGCTCACGGAACTAAGACCAACATTATTAAGAGGCACGTACCGATCGAGCGAAGCGCGGTAACTTGCAGATAGCCAGTATCCATCCGTAGGTAAGTGTGTTATGGATATTATGATAGAATAACACGAGCCGTCGTAGGTAGTCGTAATGCGAGATACATTGACCACAATGACTCGTCCGAGGAAAGATTGCGATATAATGTGACTCCATTAGCGAGCAGGTTGGTTTGATCTGTTTTAGAAATTAGATTGGTATCTATTTTATTTATTAATTTATTAAAACTTCATGCAACACAAATGTACAAAGGCGGATTTAATGCCTTAGGCATTCTCTACCTGTCAACCAAGGGTGGTGGAGAGATAACATGGCAGGTGAATAAACTGAAACAATATTACTAAGAAGAAAATTAAAATCTGTAAACTAAAATACATTGACAAAAGGTAACGGTTTTTTTTTGAGCGTGGAAGTCGTCGGATGACTTCTCCCCCTCTGGGTTAAGGGGGAGGGTCACTCTTACTGACTAAAATCCACACGTTTTCCTTCAGTTGCCCTTTGCGTTCCAGGGGTAGCGGATAAATTCTTAACATGAGTTACCACACCCCTGGGCACTCAGGCAGAGAAGGAACAGGGGTGGGTTTTAGTCAGTAAGAGTCTGACACGCCCTCCCGCTCCACCCAGAGCGGCAGATGTCATTGGATGATTTACCACCCCACAAAAAAAAGAACCTCTGGGCACTCAGGCAGGGAAGGAACAGGGGTGGGTTTTAGTCAGTAAGAGTCTGACACGCCCTCCCGCTCCACCCAGAGCGGCAGATGTCATTGGATGATTTACCACCCCACAAAAAAAAGAACCTCTGGGCACTCAGGCAGGGAAGGAACAGGGGTGGGTTTTAGTCAGTAAGAGTCTGACACGCCCTCCCGCTCCACCCAGAGCGGCAGATGTCATTGGATGATTTACCACCCCACAAAAAAAAGAACCTCTGGGCACTCAGGCAGGGAAGGAACAGGGGTGGGTTTTAGTCAGTAAGAGTCTGACACGCCCTCCCGCTCCACCCAGAGCGGGAGATGTCATTGAATGATTTCCCACCCCACAAAAAAAAAACGTGTATTCGCTAACTCAGTTGACATCAATTTGATAGGCACTATGCAGAACATTGCTCAGTGGACATCGATTATAATAGGTACAATACGGTTTTCCTATACGTCACAGCAGCAATGTACGGCAAAGTGCCTATCAAATTGATGTCAACAGAGTTAGCGAATACGCCTGCAGGGCTGCGGTAACTCTTTCGAAAAATCCCGCAACCCTGGCCGAGGCCCTACAGTCTCGACATTGATAGCGGTCGCTACGTCCTAACGATCGGTCGCTACGTCGAAAAATAATTGATTTATTTAAAATATGTACGGCGTAAATTTTAACTTGCAAGCACTATTTTTCATGAAAACTGATTTTTTTTTTAAATTTTAATTATTATTTATACCGCTTGTAACAATTAATGATCACGTAACGACCGATCGCTACGTCCTAACGATCGGTCGCTACGTCAGAAAAATAATTGATTTTCTTGAAATATGTACAGAGACCAGCAGATCAGTTGATCAGTTTTCATTAAAAATAGTTCTTGCAAGTTAAAAATTACGCCGTCTCTGTACATATTTCAAGAAAATCAATTATTTTTCCGACGTAGCGACCGATCGTTAGGACGTAGCGATCGCTATCAATGTCGAGACTGCAGGGCCAGGCCCTGGCAGGCAAAAGGTAACAGTGACCTTGCATTCCGAAACAAACATCCAAATTCAATAAATATGTGTGGGTGCATTTGCCGAAATCAGTCCATGACAATGCTAGGTAGGTATGTGATGTGATACATAAGTTGTTCAAAGTAGTGTCTAGACTGAACCTGACCTTTTGGAGTTTAACACTTAATAAAACAGAATTTTTAGGTATTTTTTACAGTTTGAAACAGTAACGCTAAGCCATCGTCCGTCTGTCTATGCCTTGGGGTAGCGGATAAATTCTTAACAGAGTTACCGCGCCCCTGGGCACTCAGGCAGGGAAGGAACATGGGTGGGTTTTAGTCAGTAAGAGTCTGACACACCCTCCCGCTCCACCCAGAGCGGGAGATGTCATTAGATCAGAGGCGAGCTGTTGGTTTTCAAGGCACAGGGTAAGACGTATGAAGTGGTACCACCAGTCTCGATATGTGGTGCAACTCTAAACAGAGTCAAGCAGTTTAAATACCTTGGTCACTGGGTCACAGAAGATGGCACTGATAATTGTGATATGGAGAGAGAGCGCAGGGCGTTGGCCGTAAGATGCAACATGCTGGCCCGCAGATTTGCAAAGTGCGACAATAATGTCAAGGTAACTCTGTTTAAAGCATATTGTCAGGCTTTTTATACTTGTAGTCTGTGGACCAGATATACGCAAAAAACGTATAATGCCTTGCGTGTGCAATAAAACAACGCGTTTAGGATACTGTTGTCGCTGCCACGTTTCTGTAGCGCGTCGGGGATGTTCGCGGCAGCGCGTACTGACGATTTCTTTGCGATCATGCGTAGGAGAGCTGCATCGCTGCTGCGTCGGGTGCGGGACAGCGACAACGGTCTCCTGAGCATTGTTGCAAGTAAGGTTGAAGGCCACCTGATGGGGCACCTGTGTGCAGTGCATGTATTGTTACCAGGTGTCTCAAGAAGGTGGAACAATAATATAAATTAATATTAATTTAATTATAATTGTACTAACATAGTTTTTAAGTAATACTAACACATATGGGTATGTACCTGAGGTAAATTTAAATAAATAAATAAATTAGATGATTTTTCCACCCCGCCAAAAAAAAAATCGTCCGTCTGTCTGTCACAGAGCTGTATTTTTGGAAATGTAACAGGTAGACACTATTACTAAGACTCGCTTGTTCGTCACTCCGATTTAAGTAGGGTAATTCCTGTTGACCTAAAATCATGAAATTTCGCAAGAAGTAAGGTCTTGTAAGGAATCCTTCGTATACGAGGCCTACACAACCTTAACCGATTTAAAAGTAAATGGTACTAGCTTCTGCCAATGGTTTCGCCCGTGTGGAATCAGTACTTCCCCCATTATAAATTATAGCCTATGTGCTATTCCAGACTATAATCTATCTCTCTGCCAAATTACATCCAGATCTGTTCAGCCGTTCTGGTGTGATTGAGTAATAAAAACTTTTTTACAAAAAAATAGAACCGACTTCCAAAAAAAGTGCAAAATAACTTTAATTTCGGAAGTCGGTGTTCCTGTTTTGTGTCTGTGTTTTTTGACACCGACTTCCGAAATAAAAGTTATTTTGCACTTTTTTTGGAAGTCGGTTCTATTTTTTTGTAAAAAAGTTTTTATTTTTCACTTTTTAGTTGTGGTTCCCCATTAAACTGTGTTAACAATTCATAGACATACGATAGCAGCAATCGCGGTTGATTTGCTGTCAATTGTTGAAGAGTTCCGTTGTCTGTCTCCGAAACCCATAATCAGATCTTTTTTAAATTTAAATGGGACCATTTCGGAATAAACCCCTTTCGAACAAAAAAAGAATTTTGCAAATCCGTCAATATATGACGGAGTTATGCCCGAACATACATAAAAAAAAAAAAAAAAAATACAAACATCCGAATGTATAACCTCTTCCTTTTTCGAAGTCGGTTAAAAAACATTTATCCATCCAAACTTTCGCATTTATAATATTACTAGCTGCGCCCCTCGGTTTTACCCGCCTGGACCGGAATAAAAGGTAGCCTATATGTTAATCTAGGCTATAAGCTATCTACATACCGAATTTCATTCAAATCGGTCCAGCCTTTTGAGCGTGAAGAAGTAACAAACATACACACTCACAAACTTTCACATTTATAATATTAGTAGGACTAGCTGTGCCCGCGGTTTCACCCGCGTTTATGTATCTTTCGTAAAAAAAAAATATTTGGTTTCATAAAAAGTATCCTATGTTACTTCTAATACCTCCAAGAATATGTGTACAAGTTTCATGATCGGTTAAGAAGTTTTCGCGTGAAAGCGTAACAAACAAACTTACATTCACATTTTTAATATTAGTATGATTAATAGGATACGATAACGGTTGCATACCCGCCCGGTGATATTCAAGAACATTTGGAAAAACTGGGTCACCCGGGAAAATGTTGTCCAACTGATATTTGGCCGATGTAAATGGGCTAACGGCGATTAAATGATGCATTTTTACGTGCAGATCGCTTCACCGATTTTATGACACTACAAAAGGATAGGTCTGCCCCAGTAGGGACTTGCCTTGGAAAAAGGGGATGTATATTATTGGAGGTTATAAAAAAAAACTCAGTGATAAAGCATCCCGTAATAATTGGAATCTATTTATTCTATTGTAATTGCCGATTTTTATTATAATGTAACTAATTTTATTCCATTTTAATGAATTTAATTCTATTGCAATCAATTTTATGCTAGTTTTAAGCATTCTTTGAAGCGCGTAATAAGTATTAATTTTCCTGCTTAATGTGAATAACGCTGTTACTTGCGATTGAATTGTTAGTTGTTAATAATAGATTAAATTAAAATTTATTGGGATCAGAGGACCAAAAAATACTGGATCAATTTTGGCCTTCAAAACTTCAGTTGAGAGGCTCAGAACGCGTCATGGTTTTTCTTAACTACCACAACGCGTTGTTTTATTTTTTCACTCATTGAGCGATTTTTGTCTGAGTGAAACATACATAATATAACGGGTGTAAAAGGACAGTTCTGAAACGAAAGCCACATATTCTTCCCATTATTTGGATATTTTTTTTCCACTAGACCATACCTGGGAATCCACTGGTTCTGGAGATATTGAAGGTCAAAGTCGCAATTTTTTTTTACTTTTTTACGAAAATGAATTCCAAGTGTTATTACTAAACTTTTTTCCAAACAAACATTACCTCAAACTTCGTTTTCTTTTTCGAAATTTCAAAAAAACGCAATGAATATCAAATGTATCCGACAAGTACCTACGTGGCTTAGAGCGAAGGGGCGGGGTTTAACTCCACCTGCCTGGGTTCGCGTTACATTGCGCGCAATAAAAACAGTTTTTATTTTCATACCAAACAATAAAAGTCGTTTCCCAGCAATAATTTTTGCGCAAAGCTACTTTGTTTGTAGTTAACGGCTTTGTAATGTGTATTTTTACATCCTGTATAAATAAGTAAATAAAAAACAAATCTACAAAAATAGATTTTTATTAAAATATATAACAGTAAAATACTTAATAATTATATTTAACAAATGAAGATATTTAATATACTTCATAAGACTTGTGTGTTTTGACATTTTATACTTAGTTTCATACGAAATAGAATACATATTTAATTATCAAAGTTAGTGGTTAGTACTTAAAAACTTATCAACAATTCAGATTACTATTATTTGCGATGGACAATTAGCGTATGTTTATTAATTGTTAACCTTTATGCTAAATCAGTCGCTAGATATTCTTATCTAAATCCTTAACCAGGATTGACCTAGGTCGAGTGTATGATACAAACATTTCATTAAGATAAGTAAGTACAAACCTAGAAATTTTATTGCCACTAGTTACTCAAAACCTTTTACAAAGATAGACAAAATAAATTTTACTGTACACCAAAAAAGAATAAACAACTTGATGATATATGAGTACAATGGCGCTGGCCTTTTAAAAACAGATATTTACTCAAAAAGTTCGTGTATTTGAAAAAAAGCAATCATAATGGAATGTCACATTTTAAAGTACAAACAAATATTTTCTTAGGTTACGTTATAAATGCAATACCCTTAAAATTATTTTATGTGGAGATACCAACTGAAAGAGTTATAAATACATCAAGGTTTACTCAAGAAGCGAATATTTTAAGTCAATAAAATGATTTCATGGCGTATTTTTAAAAGTGGGTTTGGTAATAATTTTACTTTGCTCTGTTGTAATCTTTTGGAAGCTGCTCGGGGTTATTTATTATTTTTTACAACAGTCCACTTTAGCCAGTATGTTCTATTAAAATATTTGATTAATTTATGTTTCTCTCAAGGAAAACACGATTATCTCCTGAATTCTAAAACGCCACATAACTTTAAGACGTTTTCAAAAGTATTTCTGGCGCGATAATAAACTTTGGAGTGACAGAGATGGAGTTATATCGGCCACTTCAAATGTTGTATTGGGCCATTTATCATTAGGAACGCCCTATTTCCCTTAGACTCTTGAATACAGTAAACACAATATCAATGTAATATCAGTTTGTATATATCATAATATGATTTCAATTAATTACTTATTCATTAAAAGTTATATATACATCATTCATTTGTTTCTATAATAAGCATCAGTAAATTTAAAACTAAATCTTTTAAAACAGCCTTCCCAACCTTTTCTAAGTGCGAACCCTTAGGTAGCGGACTCCTTGAAAAAAAACCAGAAATATGAAGACTTTTATAGAAAGGACAAGACATTTTAATGCAAGAAAAAATAAGTTTATTTATGTAAAAAAATTACTAATACAAACATGCCTAAGAAAATTATTTTGGTCCTTTGAGTCGATCAAAATATGCAATGAAAACAAGAAGTATTTTCATTAATATTTTAATTCATTGCAAAGTTTCTACTTTGGCTGAAGATAAGAACACCAACCCTACATTCCATGGTTGTAATTTTAAATAGAGCTTTTTGTCAAAAGATTTAACGCTGTATGTCAACTGTCAAGAACATATCATCGATTAATACCTATATGGCTTAAAGTAGAGTAGGTGTACCGCATTTTAAAGTTTTCTTAAACTACTCTGAATTATGGAATCGCCATTAGGATTTAAAGAGAAAAATTAGGAAAAGGTTAGGGAAAACAAAAATAAAAGATAAATGAAATATCTTGTAAATGGTTAAAATAACACGCAAAATAATAAGGCGGGATAAGAAGGAAGTCGTTTAGCCAGTCAGAATATTATCTGTATTCCTGAATCACCCAAGTTTCTAAATTCAGAGCCGTGTAATAAACTTTTTTCTTGATATTGTTGATAGGACCAAAGAAGAATGGCAAGTTTCGTGATGCATAAATTAAGCACTGAAAACATGATATTGAAACTGCATGGGAAAATGCCACTCTACTTTCGCCACGGTAGAATTTCGTTAGACTACTATTGTATGTATAGACTACAACAGTAGTCTACTACTATATGAATAGACTACTACCGTAGACTACCATTGTATGTATAGACTACAACAGTAGACTACTATTGTATATTGTAAAGACTACAACACTAGACTATTATTGTATGTATATAACACCCTATATAACGGAAAGGTGTGGTCATATATTAAGGACTGCCTCTGCCCATCGATATGAACAACTTTCTTCAAGAAAATCAAAGGAAATTCTCAATTTTTTTTCGTCTCGCATACAAATATTGATCAGTTGATGATATCTTTGTATGGAAAGTCCAATTTTTTTTTTGGGAATTTTCTATTTTTTTTTTAAAGAAAATTGTTCATTTCCGTGGCCAGAACCGGTTCTTAAAAATATGACCACACCTTTCCGTTACACCCTGTAGACTACAACACTAGACTACTATTGTATGTATATACTAATACCGTAGACTACTATTGTATGTTGTATAGACAACAACACTACAATATTATTGTATGTATAGACTACAACAGTAGACTACTATTGTATGTATAGACTACAACAGTAGACTACTAATATATGAATAGACTCCTACCGTAGACTAATATTGTATGTATAGACTACTACTGTATTTATAGCTAGACTAGATTAGAAACAGTTTACCGGCATCACATCAGAGGGCGTCGTGTTCCTTGAGCAGATAGTGGCCCACTAGTCTCTTCTGTATGTCTGTTACTCCGCCGTAGATCTGTGTGCCTCGTGCGTCCCTGTTTAGAGGAAATACAATATTCAATTAGAGATACGAGATATACAAGTCAACTATACCCTAGTTGAATAAAATATCTACTGGGTCCGTCAGTTAGACAAAGGTTTCTTTCTTTCTTTTCTCTTTTCCGGCCAAGTGCGAGTCGTACTCGCGCACGAAGGGTTCCGTAACATTATCTATAAAAACGGCAAAAAAAATCACGTTTGTTGTATCGGAGCCACCTTAAATATTTATTTTAATCTGTTTTTTAGTATTTGTTGTTATAGAGGCAACAGAAATACATCATCTGTGAAAATTTCAACTGTCTAACTATCACGGTTCATGAGATACAGCCTGGTGTCAGACGGACAGACGGACGGACAGCAGCGCCTGCCATATTATCTCTCCACTACTCTTGGTTGACTGGTAGAGAATGCCTAAGGCATTAAGTCCGTCTTTGTACTTTTGTTGCATGAAGTGTAAATAAATAAATAAATGGGCAAAACAGTTTTTTTAAATATGACAATCACACCTTTCTGGTATACCATGTATTAATGTTATCTTACCTATAATGTCTCTCAGCATCATAATTGACAGACAAGCCGCGTCCGCCGAGGATCTGCACGCAGTGGTCGGCGACGGCGGTGGCGTTCCGTCCGGCCAGGTACTTGGCCATGGCGCTGTTCTTGGTGCTGACGTCCACCGCCGCCCGGTACGTCGCCAGGCGGGCGGTCTCCACTAACATGCACATATCTGTTAGACGGTCCTGCATAAACAAACACATTTCAGAAAACCAGATTTTTTGAGAGATAGTGTCCCATAGTTGGGCAAAGGTCGCCCCCATATCTTTCCAGATACTCTTTTCTTGCGCCACCTAAAACCAGCCTTCGTGATGCGTGTCCAAGCACCTAATGGTAAGCCTAGAAGTAACCTATTCACTTTTAACTTAAAGACTAAACATGAGCTTGCAGCCTGTAGCCTGGATTTCTGTCCGCGTCTATTACGTGACACTTAAACAATTTCCAAAATACGGGTTAACTAAGAACTAGGTAAACCTCTGCCTACCTCATAGCGGAATACATAGTATGGCTATCAGAAGACACAGACTTCGGGTGGGAATTCCACTCCTAGATAAGTTAATGACATAACGAATAAGACCATTAATAGCTGTAACTCACCATAGAAACCGGTGAACGGGACTACTGTAAAACATGAAGAATACTGAAAGAGAAAAATACATTTAAGTTACATACTCGTACCTTGCTAGCTCGCTCGGAGTTTCCTTGCATGAACGAATCAGGAATGATGATATCCGCAAAAGAACCAAGGTTACCGACGTAGCCCGAAGAATCGCCAAACTGAAATAGCAGTGGGCAGCCCACATTGCTCGCAGAACAGACGGTCGATGGGGCCGAAAAATTCGTACCGGAAGACGAAGCATTGGAAGGCCTCCCACAAGGTGGACCGATGATCGGTTGCGGGTAGCCGTTGGATGTAAGACGCATAGGGCCGGTCATTGTGGCGACACTTGGGGGAGGCCTATGTCCAGCAGTGGACGTCTTTCAGCTGAAATGGTGATTGATGATGATGACATACCTTTACAGATGCTAATCTGGACAACGGCTTTCCAAAAGCTTCACGTTTCTTCGCGTAGGTAATTGCTGTGTCAAGTGCTGACTGCGCGATACCTGTGGTAATCAAACAAAAAACATTTTCTATTACTTTTAACGCATTAATCTTCACCAGCAGCATCAACCTGTAGCAGTTCTATGCTGTGCATAGATCTCTCTAACCGCGATGCTTTTAACTCGATCCTCGGCTCCTCTCATCCAGTGGCTACTAGCCATCCTGCGAAGATTATCGAACCACCTAACTTTTTTTTTTGTGGTGGGAAATCATCCAATGACATATCCCGCTCTGGGTGGAGCTGGAGGGCGTGTCAGACTGCCTGCCTTGCCTTTTCCTACCTATCTTGGGGTCGGCTTCCAGTCTAACCAGATGCAGCTGAATACCAGTATTTTACTTGAAGCGACTGCCTATCTGACCTACACAACCCAGAAACTGGGTAATACGATATCCCTTGGTAAGACTGATTGTCAGACTTTCGGGCTTCTGACGACCCGTAACGACTGTCTTCGATTGACAGCCGGGACCAACGGCTTAACGTGCTTTCCGAGGGCGTGTCAGACTCATACTGACTAAAACCCACCCCTGTTCCTTCCCTGCCTGTGTGCCCAGGGGTGCGGCAACTCATGTTAAGAATTTATCCGCTACCCCTAGGCATATCCACCTAACTTGAGGTAGTAATTTTTTTTTAACTCTGGTAGCCTAGCGCTTGACCACTATCTCACCTGATGGTAAGCAAAGATGTGATCGACGATGGAGCACGCTTGCTAGAAGTAACCTATTCTCTCTTGTCTTAAAGATCCCCAGGTTGTAGCTATCAGGAAACACAGACTCCGGCAGGGTATTCCATTCCTTAGCTGTGCACACTAGAATATGTTCCCAAAACATTTTGTGTGTTGTGGGTGGGGTTTACTGATTGAATGACTCTGACTGGATTCTCCATAGGCTCTGGATTTGACTTTGGATCCAGAGTTTGACCCAAATCGCTAAAGGTCATAGGGAAGTATTGAGTGGGAGGAATGAGCAAGCGCTTCAACACCTTGGTCAGAGGTCAGAGTTTGACAGACGCCCAAACATCCTAGAAGATTTCCACACGAAAAAAAATGGGAAGCAGTTTAGGTTTTTTTGTGGTGGTGTGTTACTCACCGACAGCATGGGCGGCGATGCCAATGCGGGCCTGGTCCAACTGCTCCATGGCGATACGGAACCCCTCGCCCGGCTCACCCACGATGTAGTCCCGCGGGATCCGCACCTCCTCTAAGGTCACGGGGCACGCGGTCGCCGCCCTGAGGGTTTCGCTTCAATTCTAATTTATAAGCTCCTCTTGTTTCCTGATTTGAATTTATGGTAGTGCTGGGTGCAGTGTACCTGCCTATATTTTTCCCACATGCAATTTATTTATTTAAACTTCATGTACAATCGTGGTACATAGGAGAACTTAATGTCACAAGTCATTCTCTACCAGTCAATGGTGGTGATTCTGTTGTACACAAACATAATTAATTAGGCTATTGCTATCTTTTTCTCTCTAATAAAACAAGAAAGAGACGGACGTAAATTAGAGCTGTCAAATTTAGTTGGACTAATATTTCCATACAAATTAATGGTACACGTAAAAACATGTCGACTAAGAACACGGTAAAGTGCAAGGCGTAAACTAGTTTGACATCTCTAAATTCGTTCATATCTATTAGTCGTCCTTTTCTCGCACTACGTTTTAGTAAAAGATAGCTATTCTCTAATTTTAGTTTAGTTATTGAACAAGAGAATCGGCACCAAAGTTTGCGTTAAAGAGACTACTCTATGGAAGATGTACAATAAAAAAAAGTGTGTGTGTACTTATGTACGCACTTAAGAAATTATACTCCTTTGGCGTAACAAGATAAAAAACCAAACTGTTACAAAGTTTACAAAAGGAAAACAATCATTTTTCATGAACCACAGACCATAGCTAACTTCAGGCTGTAAGTTTTTTGTGACGGTGTGCGCGCGCATCGTAAAAATTTACTCATCATTTTTCCCTAACGCGCCTAAAGAAGTATAACTTCAACAAATAGTAATTATTTAAAATAGAAAATACTATCGAATTGAATCGGAAATATAATTTATTTTTATTTCTGTTATAGTCTATAAGGTAATCATAATTTAAACTGATGATGTTTCAGTAAGTGTTACTGTATCATGAACATAAATCATGAACGAACATTTATGAACCTTTTAAATAAATTCGATGAATAAAATACAAAATAAATATATGCAAATTAAGAATCCATGTGCTTTAATGAATCCGAAACCATAATTTATAATTTAAGCGTTAGTTACACTGTTAGAGTTATTGCCAAGTCGCATAATATTTATCGTATGAAGGACCGCCAGCTTTTAGAAGCATTTTTTTTCTGAGTGTTACATCGCAGCAAGCTAATACAATAGGTACCTTGCCCTCTTTATATACATAAACGTACAAAATGTCCGCATCCGGATTTTGTTAGTAAAGCAAACTATGATAAATGACCATTCCAAGTTGTGTTTCATGCAGAGTTAATGTGTGTACTTGTAATAGATTCTAATACAATATACCTTACGCTCATGATGTTCTCCTTCTTCCCTCTGAAGACACCTTCCGTTTCCATTGGGATCAGGAAACCTGAGGAAATAGAAAGTTATTAGATTATTCTTAAAAGTAAATAACTGTGCTACAAAAATAAAAGACCATAGATTAAGTTATATCGTCAAGTTCAAGCGCTCACAGCGTTCGATATGAACTTGACTGACGAAACGACAGAACTTTAAAACCATAGTTTTTATTTTATTTTGTTTTGCTTTTTGAGCACTACCATCTACACTACTAGAATAGGGTCATAAAAGGTATTATGACGCAATTCTAGCAGATGTACATATATGGTATGCTTATGCCGGTTTGAGAGCAGTGGTGGCCCAGTGGTAACTGCCGCGACTTACAAGTTGTAGGTCGTGAGTTCGAACCCCCGGCGGGCGCTTTGCTTTGTGTAAGTTATTTCATCACCACTGCTCACAAAAAAGGAAAACATCGTAAGGAAACCGACATGTCCTAGAACCAAAAATTCGAAGACATGTGACGTCCACCAATCCGCATTAGGCCCGCGTGGTGGTTTACGGCCCACACACACCCTCTCACAGAGAGGAGGCCTGTGCCCCAGCAGTAAGGATATAAAAAGCTGATGATAATAATATATTGGTCCTCAGGTACAAATGTTTCTTTCCAACATTTCAGATTAGTTAAAACTCGGAGATGGTGGGAAGACCTGGCTCAGGATAGAGAAAGATGGAACAAGGCTACTCTGCCTTTGCCCAGCAATGGGACAGAACGGGCTATTGAAGAGCTCGTGGCTAAAGTAATAACAGCCGCACGGGTCGATCCATCAGGTTAAGCTACGCTTGCCGGGGTTGGTCCGTGGATGGGTGACCATCTTTACATACCGAGACTCCTTTGTGCTTCGGAAAGCACGTTAAACCGTTGGTCCCGGCTGTCAATTGTGGATCTTTGACAGTCGTTACGGGTCGTCAGAAGCCCGAAAGTCTGACATCCAGTCTTACCAAGGGGTTACCATATTACCCAGTGACTGGGTTGTGGAGGTCAGATGGGCAGTCACTCCATGTAAAATACTGGTATTCAGCTGCATCCGGTTAGACTGGAAGCCGACCCCAAGATAGTTGGGAAAAAGCTAGGCAGATTGATTGGGACAGAACGGTCTTTTGGGCTACACATGTGACATCCACCGAAACGCTTTGGGCCCGCGTGGAAGATTACGGCCGCCACCGTCTCACAGAGCGGAGTCCTGTGTCCATGCTATATTATGTTATGTAATAACTTACAAGCAAGTCCCTTATGTCTGAGTTCAGGGTCGATGGTGGCGAAAGTGACGAGGCCTTTGCCCTCAATGGCGTTGGTGACCCAGGTCTTCTTGCCGTTCAGCACCCAGTGGTCGCCGTCCAGTGTGGCTCTGGTCTGGATCCCAGCAACGTCAGTGCCCGCGCCTGAAAAGACCAAACACATTTATCACTATATAATAATTATTATAAAAACTAAGTCCTTGCCGCGTCAGTCTGTCTGTCCGCGATAAACTCAAAACCTACTAAACGTATTTTCATGCGGTTTTCACCAATAGACAGAGTGATTCATGAGGAAGGTTCAGGTGTATAATTTTTACCCGAGCGAACCTGGGGCAAGTCGCAAGTTTATAGCTATTTTGCTCGATTGTTATGGTTGACTGGCCTGTATGTTGGTCTAGTGGTTAGTGACCCTGACTGCTATGCCGGAGGTCGTGGGTTCGATTCCCACCCAGGACAAATGTTGGTGTAATGAGCACGATCATTTGTTCTGTGTCTGGGTGTAATTTATCTATAATATGTATGTATTTAGAAATATATAAGTATGTTTATCAGTTGTCTAGTACCCATAACACAAGCTCTGCTTAGCTTGGGACTAGATGGCGTTGTGTGATAGTTGTGGAATATTATATTATGTTATTATTATGGCCCTATTAGAGTAACTGTATAAGACTTAGTTATGAATGTATACTTCCTAGATTTTTTTATGTTCCATTTATTTAGGAACCCAAATGTTGAGGAGATACTGGGTTCGATTCCCAGCTCGCGTAGCACGACCACCATAGAAACGGGTTTTGTCGACGGAAGAATAGACAAAATGACAGATTGCAGAAATATTTCTACCGTCCCAAGCGTGGCGATGTTAAAACTAAAGAGAAGAAATGTTTCTATTTTTCAGTCGACAAAAGTCTACAATGTTTTACTTTGGGGTAGAAACATTTCTTCTCAACATGTGTCAAATAGTTTACATTACATTGGACCTTGACATGATCTATATTGATTTTAAAAACTCATTTCTGTGACTCATTCAATATTTCAAAATTGTGGTGAATCTTCACAAGCCATTAATCAAGAGTTAAAGTCACAGAGCATCATAGGTTGAAGTTGATTTTAAAAATATGCTGGGGGGAGCTACGAGTACATTAAAACTTTTCCAAAATTTAAATTTACTTTTGTCTTTTCCTTGTATATTTGTTATTATATTTTAAATTAACAAAACAAACTACATTTTTCCTATGTTTCATTATTTATTTACTTTGTTTGTTGTTATTTCGATCAGTCGATCCGACAGCCACAGATAGAGTACAAGCAATACAACAAACAAACAGCCGACACAGAATAAAATTAAAATGTTTCGTTATTGCTTTGAGTTACGTTCAAAAGTTTTTAGAACTTGCTGTTTGACACATTTTTTTCAATAACGAAACGTAATACTATCGTAGAATTCTTAGCTTTTACATTACTGACTACCACCCCGTTGCTATGGAATGAATGAATATTTGTCTTTGTCTTCATAGAAACGCGAGTCTACGAGTCGCCCCGTGCTCGGTTGGAAAAGATGTCGATTTGTATAGAAACTTTGTCTATTCTTGGTAGAATAGAGATAGAATTGGTCATGCTACGCCTGCAGGTCAGACAGTGTTATTGGGTTTTTCCGTCCGTAATGTCTCAATGGCAGCCCAGTCTGGATTTTTGGACGTTTGTTGGCAAAAGGCTCGCACCGTATTATATGAGGATAAAATATAACCGGCGAGATGTGGCTGTACTAAAGGTTCACCTCTGCTTAACCATCATCATTCTCTTGCCCATATCCCAATTTATTTGGGGTCGGCGCAACATGTCTTTTTCTTCCATACTCCTCTATTAGTCGTCATCTCTGTAGTCACCCCCTTTTTACCCATATCCTCTTTCACACAGTCCAACCATCGTTTCTTTGGCCTTCCCCTACTCTTATAGCCATCCACATCCATACACAAGACTTTCCTCACGACATTTTCTTCATTCCTCCGCATCACATGCCCATACCACGACAACCGATTTCCACACAATTTTTCAGTCAGCGGTGCCACTTTCAGACTTCCTCTTATATACTCATTCCTAATTCTATCCATGCGCGTTTTCGCATTCACCTCTGCTTAACCCTCCGGGGAATATAGCTATGTCATGTTGCGTTGTAGTGATAGTGACGTATCTACAGAATAAATGTACATTTTTTAATCTTTATTTAATATTCTTTTTTAACTACCTTTTATGTTGTTACTCACAGAAGCTATAAATTATTATCATTTTGCTGGGGGAGAGCCCTGGTGACCTGTATCACGGGTTTTATTCATAAACATAGCTCAGTCACCAGTCCAACGGTAAAATATGAATACCTATGCATAGTTTCAAGCAAAGTAATTGTGAAGAGAAAATAAATTATATTTAAATTTGAATTGAATTTGAATATAGGTACCTACCTACTCTTGTTGGTTTTGCGTGACCTTTGTAATAATTATAAAAAGATTCTAAAGAAAATTATGTATGTTGGAATTTGAACATCATGTATGACATTTTCAATTTAATCCAGTCTACATATTTTTGTGATCTCTGATTTTGGCTTAGGGGTTTCTCAGTCAATTCAATTTTTCATCTATTTTTTATTTATTTTTGATTTGATGTCACAACATTATGGAAAATCTTTTACTCCGTCAGGTGAGTGCGATAACGGGAGTAAAACTATTTAGTCTACGTTGTTATCTAATAGTAATTAGTAAACATACATTATTTAACTTTGTAATTGACTAGTGTAGTTACAAGTTCGGGGCTAGCGGTTCAATGTTCTGAGGTCGAGATACAGAAACGCACTGTTCGTTTCTTGTTCTAGTTGAAAATGGATGTATGTCAAGTTAACAGCTCCTTTATTCCGTAGCAGTAAGGGCGGTTTTCGTAATTCAAATGTTATGATGCAGATTGTCCATATCTTTAAATCGCTCGGTCATATTTATTTACTCTGCGATTGCGCTTTATTAAGCTTTTTAACTGTGTATTTTATTTTGTAGGTAGTTCCGTTTTTTTAATTCAATTTGGGTGTATTTTTTGTTAGCCTAGACCCTGGTTGATTTAACTCATCGTCTCAAACTTACGGCGCAAAAATATACAATATTTACCTGGTTCACTCAAAGCGAAGCTCCCAAGCGCGCCTCTAGCGAAGTCATCCAAGAAGATCTCCTTCTGCTTGTCAGTTCCTTTCTCATTCACCAGGTTGAGGTACAAGAAGTTGTGTATAGACAGGATCATGCCGGTGCTGGCGCAGCCCCGGGACAGCTCCTCCACAGCCAGGGCTAGCGACAGGTAGTCCAGACCTAGGCCACCATTCTGTGGGGCGACACAAGCGCCCATCAAACCCATGCTTGCTAGCTTTTTGATCTAGAAAAGAAGAGAAGGAGATTTTTAATGATGCAGTTTAACACATGTATAGGTACACTGCTGAACCAAAAATGTTGAAGTTAAAATATCCACTAAGGTATACATACAATAAAATAAAATAATAATAACCATTTATTTCACAAATAAATTCCATATAAAAAAAATTGTTAGTTTCATTACAACTTATAAAAATAAGGTAGTACACAAAAACAAATAAATACACAGATGTTAGTAACATAATAACTTTACAACTATGTTAGCCTCTTGCGTGTCTGGCGGACAGCGCATGGGCCGTAAACAATTAAAAATCTATTGTGTCTGCTAACTACACTCGCGACGGGTTAGTAGACATTAACAGTGTTTACAGCAACATGTAGCTGGCACAAGTACGAGATATGACCAACTTCCAAAAATGAAAATACACAAAAAATAAATACTTTAATTTCGGAAGTCGGTGTCAAATAACGAAAAAATAAAATACAAACACCGACTTCCAAAATTAAAGTTATATAATTATTTTTTTTGTGTATTTTCATGTTTGGAAGTCGGTTATATTTTTTTTGTAGAAAAGCTTTTTATTTTCCACTTTTTGTTTGTTATACTCCAGAAATAAAACGCCCGAATTGATAACCCCAATAACATGGAACATGGAATTTGAACATACTCGTAATTGGAGGAGACCAAAACGTCAGACCAGACGTCGTCTTCATATAAGTACACATTTCTTGTTTTTGTTAATTTTTTCAAAAAGCGCTAAAGCAATTTCGATAAAATTAATATGGGACCACCTCTGGAGTAAGTATACTATTTCGGATAAAAAAAGAATTGTGAAAAGAGAGAAATTGGTGGAAATACATTAAAAAAAAACGCACATACAGTCGAACATAGAACCTCCTCCTTTTTTCGAAGTCGATTAAAAAAGGACAATTCAGTTTGTTGGCAATGATACTCACTACTCAGGTGAGCGTTGGTACTGGCACGCACCCTGTGCAACCAAGATACGCTTACGCCTGATTGCTGCAAAGCTGTCAATCTGAGCTGCGCGTTCGCGAACATATACACAAAAGCATAGCAGGCGCAACAGCATCCTGAATGCATTGTTGTACTAGACGCGAAGAGCATTAAGGGGAAAAACGGCCGTTTTTGACACTTTTGCCTACTACTTTGGATACGAAACATTTTGAGACCTGTTTTAACAACGTAAAAATACTGTATCCTCTTGGTAACAAACGTGACGTTGGATTCTTTAATATTTATTTTCTATGCTATGCTACGATTTTTTATTCAATGAGGGCGCCACTTGGCTGGTAGTAGCTTAAGGGCCTTCGTCCCCGTAAGTGGCGCCCTCATTGAATAAAAATTCGTATCTTAGCATAGAAAATAAATATTAAATAATCCTATGCTGCGTTTGTTACAAATAGGCTAAGGTATTTTTACGTTGTTGAAACCGGACTCAAAGTGTTTCGTATCTAAAGTAGTAAGCAATAGTACCAAAAACGGCCGTTTTTTGACACTTTTGCTTACTACTTTGGATACGAAACACTTTGAGCCCCGTTTTAACATCGTAAAAATACCTGAAGCTTTTTGTAACAAACGCAACATAGGATTTTTTAAACTTTATTTTCTACACTTTGCTACGATTTTTTATTTAACGAGGGCGCCACTTGGCGGCTATATACACCTTAAACATAAATAAAAAATACCTACAAATAATGAGAACTACTTTACAGTGATTTAAAATAAACTAAACTTATTGTTTGTTAGGAAGACAATATAAAAGAAAATACAACATCAGATTTACAATTAATTAATTAATATTTAAGGCCTCGAACAAGGTGGACCGATGACTTGCAGGTGTATTCGCTAACGTGGACATCAATTTGATAGGCACTTTGCAGTACATTGCTCGGTGGACATCGATTATAATAGCACTACGTACAGTACATTTTTGTTTTCTTTTACGTCAAAGCAGCAATGTACTGCGTAGTGTATATCAAATTGATGTCAACTGAGTTAGCGAATACACCTGCTGATGAGGGTCACGGGTAGCCGATGGATGAGAGACGCGCAGGACGGGTCATTGTGGCGACACTTGGGGGAGGCCTATGTCCAGCAGTGGACGTCTTTCGTTTGAAATGATGATGATGATGAGATACGTATTTACGTAAAACGACTGCTAAACTTTATCAAAAAGTTATGAATGGTTGGGGATCACAAGTTTTTTACGGAAATATGTAGTGATACCTACTCTTAAGTGGCAAATGTCATTAGGATTTTTATCAGGAATATCTTAATAGTAACCCGAAGTCTGCATTCGTACACGTTTTTAACCGACTTCGAAAAAGGAGGAGGTTCTATTTTCGACTGTATGTATGTTTTCTTTTTTATGTGTGTCCACCGAATTCTCCTTCAGTTATGGACCGATTTTCAAAATTCTTTTTTCATCCGAAAGAATATACTCCCGTGGTGGTCCCATATAAATTTTATCGAAATTGCTTCAGCGCTTTTTGATAAACTGAACAAAAACGAAAAATACGTAAACATAGATGACGTTTTGTTTTCTCCAATTACGAGTATGTTTAAATTCCACATTCCATGTTATTGGGGGTTTTAGTTCTGGGGTATAACTACTAAAAAGTGAAAAATGAAAAACTCTCTTTACAAAAAAACAACCGACATCCAAAAAAGAAAATACACTAAAAATTAAAAAATAACTTTAATTTCGGAAGTCGGTGTCAAATAACGAAGAAATAAAATACAAACAGCGACTTCCGAAATTAAAGTAAATTTTTAGTGTATTTTCTTTTTTGGAAGTCGGTTGTTTTTTTTTTTTTTGTAAAAAAGTTTTTTGTAGCTAGCTATATGCTATATACATTCGTATGTTATAAGGATCAAGCTAGTTGGATAAGGATAAGGCCAGTGACCCTAAGGAGCTCCAGTGAAATGAGATGTCACAAATCTGATAAAAAAAAAAACTAAAATGAGGGCTATAAAATAAGTGACATAATTCTCCTTACAATGTTCTACCAATAAAGGGCACGTGTTACAATTTCTCAGCACTTGACCTTCTAAAGGGCATGTATTTTCGTCAGATTGATAAATCAAACATGCAGAAAGTTGATAGCAATGCACATGCCTTATTTGGACTGATGACCTTATAAGTATCGTACATTGTCATACACAACGATAACAGTAATCCCTTCTCGTTATCGTGCTAGAGTACAGTCAAGCGTTTGTCAATAGTAACATTTAAACTAAAAAAAAAACGGCCAAGTGCGAGTCGGACTCGCACACAAAGGGTTCCATACCATAAACTGAAAAAAAAACAAGTTTCTAGAAACGTGTTTTCTTGGTGTTTAACCGACTTTCGAAAAAGGAGGAGGTTCTATGTTCGACTGTATGTACGTTTTTTTTTTATGTATGTCCGCGCATTTCTCCGTCA
The DNA here is from genome assembly GCA_951329385.1 of Polia nebulosa. Lineage (NCBI taxonomy): Eukaryota > Metazoa > Arthropoda > Insecta > Lepidoptera > Noctuidae > Polia > Polia nebulosa. The sequence goes on along the minus strand of OX589591.1, from coordinate 6,748,604 downwards.
GTTGTGAACCGATTTCCAAAATTCTTTTTTTATCCGAAAGAATATACTCCCGAGGATAAACAAAATTTATATGGGACCATATACATTTTATCGAAATTGCTTTAACGAAAAATACGCATATCTTAATGACGTTTTTGTCTTATCCAAATGTTTAATACCACGTTCCATGTTATTGGGGTTTTTAGTTCTGGGGTATAACAACTAAAAAGCGAAAAATAAAAAACTTTTTAACAAAAAAAACAACCGACTTCCAAAAAAAAATACACTAAAAACTTTAAAATAACTTTAATTTCGGAAGTCGGTGTCAAATACCAAAGAAATAAAATACAAACACCGACTTCCGAAATTAAAGTTATTTTTAAGTTTTTAGTGTATTTTTTTTTTGGAAGTCGGTTGTTTTTTTTGTAAAAAAGTTTTTTTATTTTTTATTTTTTTTTGGCCTGTTGGTATCTCATGATAACGTATCATTTACTTACTAACAAATACCAATATTTGGTACAGAACCCTTTTTTTTTTCTTGTGGGGTGGGAAATCATCCAATGACTTCTCCCGCTCTAGGATGGAGCGGGTGGGCGTGTCAGACTCTTACTGACTAAAACCCACCCCTGTTCCTTCCTGCCCTGAGTGCCCAGGGGCGAGGTAACGCGAAATCCGATACGCACTTGATCAGTGTTTTTTGGGATTTTTTATGTATCCTTGAAGAAAGTTGTTTATTTCCATGGCCAGATGTAGAATCTAAAATGTGATCACCTATTTTCGTTACACACTGTATATATGTGGAGAATATCTTTTTCTTATGTATACCTAAACATATAATTTGATATGAAAGCAAAATAAAGACTTGTTGTACAGATATTGAGGTGGTAACAACCTCATGCATCACCATAATTTTATCTTGTGATAAAACGAATGTACTGTAAATCATACAGTTTTATTGAAAAGGCAGATAATCTAGTTAGGTACCTACTTATCTCTATATTCTATAGTTACATTTATAGTATTAAAATGTGTCTACAAACAGGGCTGGTAATTGCGTAATCATTTGTTGACCATAACATGTTTGTTTGTGTTTGATTTTCTAATAAATGTCATTTCTATTGACCCCAATGTGTATGCGGTAAAGTGTAAATATTTATTTCTAGCCACTTTCTTTTAAAACGTAAATAAATTAATTACAATTTTAATATTTTGAATCTCTTTACAGCCTGATTATATTCTGTAGCATTATATAATTCTAAGAAGGATAAGTGTCAACATTTCTAGACTTAGAGGATTAGCTTACCAGGGCCTGAAAGGAGCTACTATAGGTTTAGAATATTAGGCCTTATTAAAAAAAAAAAAAGAGTGGCACTCCAAAAGTGCCGACAGAATTGAAAACTGGAACAAAAATGCCTAAGAGTGTTTGCGCACCACGTCCGATACTTATCCGTCAAAATACAGATCTATAGAAAACTCGGACCGAACTCGGATCGGTATGCGTAACCTACCATACAAATTCTTTTACGATCACGCCGGACCGTCTTTTCAAGGATAAGTATCGGAATTCGGACGTAGTGCGCAACCGCTCTAACGCGCCTAAAGAAGTTTAACTTCAATACGCTGCCAGTGCGTAGCGGTGTCGGTGGCGCGCGAGTTCAATAGGTTTTTCCCATCTCAAAAATGCCCAACGTGCTTAAACCTAAATAAATTTTCACTTCAAAAAAATAACCATATTATTATAATTAATTCAAACAATGACCAGCAGGTTCTTAAAAGTTCCATGGAGAATTCGAATATACTCGTAGAATCCGCTAATCAGTAAAAAAACTAAGCATATGGCTTCAAGTTTTACAAACACGGTTGTTCAGTTCTGAACTTAGCAATCAAAATACAAAAAAAAACAAAAATGCAAGTAGTTATGTAGGTACAACAAAATGTGAGAAAAAACACTGACAGGTTTTTATCAGATCTTAGAGATGTAATCACAAATGTTAAATCGATATGATAACACTAAATTTTATGTCAGAAGTATGTTATCTTAGAATTTTATGGAAATAATCTTAAGTTAGTTTTATACACAAAGCAAGAGGTGCTACAGGTTCTATTTACATGCACAGGGAATGGCTCAGACCAAGGAAATAACTAGCTTTGGGCATGGGAAATGCAAAAATTCCTAAACACAGCAGAGAAAAGATATTGCTTAACTGCGAAAACAATCTTCTTCTTCTTTTGAATTAATGGTTTTCTAACTTTTTTAAATACTTTGGGCCCAGAAGCTGGCCACATTAATTGCAGTGTCAGTAGTGTTCATCAGGTCCTCCATATTATAGGTGTGTGGCCACTTGGGGCATTCCAGTATATGAGTCATGTTCTGGACAGGGACAGATTGGTTATTAGATGAATCTATAAAACCTTATTTTGCTAAGTATCCTACCTGGATACGAAATATCATTTTCTGATCTGCCCCTCTAGCCAAAATACATTTCTGTAAATATTAACGCTAACGCTTCGTGCAAAATGTATGGCAACGACGTTTTGCACGAAGCGTTAGACAGAGAACTGTCACGTGACTCACGCCCAGTAATGTCTTTGCCATACATTTTGCACGAAGCGTTAGCGTTAACGTTTACAGAAAAGTATTTTGTCTAAAGGCTCTGGTATTATATTCTTGTGAATATATAATATTTTTATAATTTTAATGATTACCTACAGCTCTGTAAATACGTAAGTACCTACTTACTATGGCCACGAATCATATTTTTAACCGACTTTGAAAAAGGAGGAGGTTCTATATTCGGCTGTACGTATGTTTTTTTTTTTATGTATGTCCGCCCATTTCTCTGACAATTGGGTACCGATTTTCAAAATTCTTTTTTTATCCGATAGAATATACTCCCGAGGTGGTCCCATATAAATTTTATAGAAATTGCTTCAGCGCTTTTTAAAAAACTGAACAAAAACGAAAAATACGTACGCCTAGATGACGTTTTGGTGTTCTCCAATTACGACTTTGTTTAAATTCCACGTTCCATGTTATTGGGGTTTTTAGTTCCAAGGTATAACAACTAAAAAGTGAAAAATAAAAAAACTTTTTTACAAAAACAACAACTGACTTCCAAAAAGAAATACACTAAAAATTAAAAAATAACTTTAATTTCGGAAGTCGGTGTCAAATAACGAAGAAATAAAATACAAACACCGACTTCCGAACTTAGTTATTTTTTAATTTTTTGCGTTCTTATTTTTTTGGAAGTCGGTTTTTTTTTTTTTTGTAAAAAAGTTTTATAATCATTATACAACATAGTTGGGAAAAGGCTCGGCAGATGATGATACAACCTGATATTGACCTGCAAATTGAAAAAACGTAAGAAAATTTTAATTTCACGGGTTTACCTGGCACTTCCAACACAATCCATAGCATGAAAAATGTTACAAAATAGGTTTTAACTATGAAGTTTGTTATCTATGGTTAAGTTAGTTCAAAAGTGAAGCATACTCACAGGTTCAAATGGGAACCGGGCCTCTTTGTCATGTTGGGCTGCAACGGGCTTCAGGTGCTCGCTGGCAAAGTTCCTCGCCATCTCCTGGACACTTTGTTGTTGCTCTGTCAGCTGTGTCGTGAAGGAGCGCCGGGAGTACAGCGTCTTCAGGCATTGTTGAGAGTAAACTGGAAAGTCATAGATAGATAATCATCATCTACCAAACCAAGCATTTTGAATTGGAGAGGTTTAAGTATAAATATAAATGAATTAAACTCTTATGTATTTTGATGGTTAAATTAAATATTAAAGTAAAATAATTATTCTTGGCCAGTAACTAACCTATTGCCACCTGCTCACAACTTTAATTAATTTAAATTAGACTCTAAAGTTTATTGTAAATCATATGCGCAAGAGAACAGGGTAAGTAATCAATTTTCAAATATAAAATAAAAGTTTTTTTTATAACGTGCTACTTACTGCCTAATTTTGAAGACTTCAAAAGCGGACTTGTAGCCATTTTAAAATGCAGATAAGAACTGATGTTATATCACCAAAACAGTACAAACGAACTAACTCACAGTTGACACTCGAATTGCGATACGAATGATAATGATAAACCAACAAGGTCACACAAACATTATACAAAAGTACCTCCTACTTCCAAAAACCGGTTCACGTATTTGTGTCACGATTTTCAAGTCAGCACTCAGCTCAAGTAAATAGTACAGTAACGCCGCTCATTAAATTAATGCAACCAATGCAACTAACCACGTCTTTTTCAAACACCGATTAAAGCAGTAGTATTCCACTATTGCCGTTTTTATTTATGTTTTACGATGGTTTTACGAATGTGGCTAAACTATTTTAGGATCATATTCATAATAGGCCGTAATGCTCAGGAGATAAGAATCATTTTATCATATCAATGTTGACAGAAATCTAACAACAGTAACAACAATTATCGTTTGTAATGACAGGACATTGACACTTGACGTTTCTGTCAATAACGTTCTGTAGAGCTATTCTGTAAAATCTCACCGTGAAAACTTAGGTGAAGTGACCGTGAAGTGGGCTGTCAATCCATATAATCAAGGTGGAATGACAATTCACTTCACGCTCACTCCACCTAAGTTTTCACGGTGAGCTGTGAACAGAATCGACCGGCTGTTTGCCTAGGCAATACGGTCAAAAGACTATACCCTTCCCTTCGCGGTAAATAAAAGCGTTTTTTACCTTTATGACTCAACATTCAATTCCATTGTTATATAAAACTATCACCTTAGTTAATAAAAAAACAAAATCTTAGATGCTTTCTTTTTTTGTAAAAATGTTTGTCCTCGACTTGTAATTATTTAATTTATCTTGAATGCTTTTTTCTCTTCGCCTTTCGATCCATGGCTTCACCCAAAGCTTTTTCTTGTTTTATTTTTCTTTTTTAATAATTTATAGTGCTAATAGCAGCACCTAAAGTTGCTCCACGTTACTCCATTTTCTCAGAGTACGTAAAATCTTGGACAAAGATATCTGTCAAAGAAGATCAAATAGAGAAAATAAATATTGGACAAAGTTAAATATTACAGTAAAATAATTATTCTTGGCCAGTAACTAACTTAATGCCACCTGCTCACAACTGATAAATGTAATAATCGTACCACCCTTAAATGATGTCAATATTCTTTGATCAAATATCGGTGTATTGATGACTCATTTGACGAAGTCGTCTTTGATCAAACTCACATTGGACAAAGATCTAGTGGATATTGTGATGTAAAATTGGTGTCTCTCTTTCCTCAAGTGTCCACGCAACTGGACAATATCAATCATTCGAACAGGAATCATTGAAACAGGCGCGCAGGTAAAATGGAGCAGAGAATTTTATTGCAGTATTGACTGCCTCAGCGAAGTTTGCCGGCAAGGCTAACTCGACACATTTGTTGCCAAATACTGCTAAAAAAACATTATAATGTGATAAATCTGTGGAAAAATAAATAAAAATACACTACTTATGATGAGGCAGCATAGTCTTTGACCTTAGCCTATTCCAAAAGGAACAAAAAAGAAGTCGATATGTCAATGCAGTCGATCGATGATACGATCCTCCTCGAAGTTCAAGGTATTGTTTGGGATTTGCCTTTTTAACGAAATTTATTAATTTACGGGTTCCAATAACTTTTCAAAAAATAAATTTGCGGTAAGATAATGTGATCTTATCATCCTTGTGATTGTACCGTTGCGAATTAACTCTATACAGTGAACAAAACAAGCAAAAGTTTCAGTGGTTTTCTACAACACCCATTTTTCAGTCAACATGACTTCGATTTTCGATCAGTATGAGCAGGCGTCGCAGGGTTCCCAGCGACCAAAACCTGTGTCTGAACCAATGGTGTCCTCGGGTTACATAAACATGCAGCTGGAAGATACTGCACCCATGTTTTCCAAAAATAAAATGAATCTTAAGAATCTGTCGGATGCGATAACACATGCAGCGGTGTCTAATGATTACCTGGTGCTGGCCATGGCTAATGGAAATCTGTTTCGGCTCAATCTAAAGAAGCCTGATTGTGGTCAAGGTGAGACATTTGTAATTTTCTCTGTATTGGTAAATGATATTTTTAATTTAAATAATGATATGAAATATTACTTGTAATACACACTAAAGAAACGACCTGATCAATTTCAGAAATCCAATACTCAAAATTCGTCCAGCCAAACTCAAAACTAACGGGCATCTTCCTCGATCCACTTGGATTGCATCTCCTCATGGCATTCACTCCTAAAAACAAAAAGGATGGCTCTCCAGAGTTGATTTACTTGCATCAGAACAGTTCAAAATCGAAGCAGGTTACGAAATCAAAGAAATATGAAGTGACAGAAGTGGGTTGGAATTGGGAGAACACGTCAGAGATTAACACAGGTCCCATACTGCTTGGTACGTCACAGGGACATATCATTGAGACGGAATTGGAAGCAGACAGTGACAAGATGTTTACGGCCAGTAACCAGTATTGGAGAGAGGTAAGAGAATAAGGAAACTCTTTGGTTTTTCATATTGTTAATGGTTTCATTAATTTCATATACTCTAACAGCTAATATTCAATAGGTTGGCCACCTCAATCAATCTGTGTAGCCTTTTTCCAACTATGTTGTGGCTAGCTTTCAGTCTAACCAGATGCAGCTAGCATAATCAGCCAAACTGCTGGGACACAGGCCTCCTCTCTGTCAGAGGGTGTGGGCCGTAACATAAACCACCATACAGGCCTAATGCGGGTTGCAGCTGATATGCTCACAATTAATTTTAAAAACCAACTCCCAAAATGTTTGCACAATCAAGTGCTCAAAGATGATGGTAAAAATATTTATTGATGTATTTCATTATTATTTAACTCACTGCAGTTTTATATAAACTACAACTAATTTAACGCGTCAAGCCCCTCATTAGCAGACACAATTAAAAACCTATTGTTGCGTTACCTTATGGTAACTCGAGGGGCCTGACGCGTTATAATCTGTACTAATTTGATTACATTTTAATTTTGTTAATTTCCTATACAAGCTGCCTAGTTACCTTCCTCTGTATGGAAGCAAGGATATTGATGGTTTGGTAAACAAACATTTTTGCTTGCATTCATACTTCTATTTTTTGACAAAGTTTTCCCATTTGAAGTATAGTGGAACCTTGATTATCAGAGTAAAAATGTTCAATTGGACATGTTAAATAAAAAAATCTGGATTCATTTTTATTAAATTTATTTATAATTTATAATATTAAATATATAATAATTTTTAATATTATTGCTAGTGTAGCTAAAAATGAACTAAAACTACCTGCATATTCAAGGTTTCACTTTAGAGGGTTTAACGGAAATGCATGGCCATATTTTAAAATAGAAAAATGTTCAATTATTTTTTTTGGAAATTTACTATGGCTTCCTTCTAGTTGTTAATTTCCATGGATAGAAGCCATATTAAAAAATGACCAAGTATCTCCGGTAAGTACACCCTGTATAATTTGACTACCTAGGTTTGCTGTACTTAAATTGGTTTGGTTTTGATTAAGGTTTAATTTATTTCAAATAATTATGTCAATATAATTATCAAGCAGTTCTTATATAATAATTGGCTTAAACGGCTTGAATGGCTCATAGCAACAGGAGTTCTGTTGTTGTAGCTAACAAAATCTTATACAATTATAGTCTGCATATTGTAAATATAAACTGCTTGAGAAATTCAACTCTGGGGTATTAAGTAACTGCACGGAGCATGGAATCGCTACACCAGCAGCAATTAGAGATGGCCGTGCCTACCAAAAAAAATTGGGGCATCAAGGAGCGTCACTTCTGTGCATGCTTATGTGTTTTGTGTGTGTGTGTGTTCTGTGCGTTGTGTGTGTGTGTGTTCTGTGTGTTGTGTGTGTGTTTGTGTTCTGTGCGTTTTGTGTGTGTTCTGTGCGCTGTGTGTGTGTTCTGTGCGTTGTGTTTGTATGTGTTATGTGCGTTGTGTGTGTCATTTATGTCATGGTGCGAGTAAATGACACGTAAAGTGATGCGTTTGGTTTGTATATTCAGCGCCGGCCCTAGCCCTTGATCAGGGTAGAGCGCTGCTGGGGCACAGGCCTCCTCTCTGCGAGAGCCCGCCTGTTCGACGCTTTCACTTCCACAAGTTTCTAGTCTAGCCGCGCTCCAAACAATTTAGCTTTTAAAAAAGTCAGATTTAGCTTTTAAAAAGTCTGTAGATCTACGGATTTATCTAGAGGCAATCTAGGCACCAGTAGGAACCACTATAAGAGTGAACAGACGCTCAGAAATGCTTTCTATTGTTATTGAATTCTGCCGTGACTTAAATGCATAAAAGAACACTGGTCAACCTACAGATCTGTCAGCTGGAGACAATATCTTAGATACACTACGTGAAGTGGTGAATAAGGCTATAAAAACTCAAAAGAAGGATAAAGCTCCCAGTCCAGATGGTATCGACAATGAATTCCGTATCGAAAACAAAGTTCACCTGGTTCCCGTTCTTACACATTTATTTAATGAAGTTGTACTGAGTGAAACAATACCTGATCATGGACAACATCGAGTCATCGACTATAATCCTGCTACACAAGAAAGGGGACAAGAACAACATAAACAACTATAGACCTATTAGTTTAATGTCAACTTGTACAAAGTTTTCGCAAAAGTCATTCTTAACCGAATAAAGACGACGCTTGACGAGCATCAACCGAGAGAGCAAGCAGGATTCAGGAGTGGATACTCAACTATGGACCACATGTATGTTGTCAAACAACTATTTGAAAAGAGCAAAGAGTATAACATAACCTTCTACTGTTATTTCGTAGATTATAATAAAACCTTCAATTCACTAGAACACGAGGAGATATGGCAAGCGCTAAAGAATCAAGGTGTCGTAAACAAATATATAAGAATTCTGAAAAATATCTGCAATAACAGCAAAGCCAAAAAATCTCCTCTAATTTTATAGAGACAGAAGGTAAAGAGATAAAAATAGAAAGAGGGGTTCGCCAGGGTGACCCCATATCACCATTCTTTTTACAGCGGTCTTGGAAGAAATATTCCATCGCCTGGATTGGTAGAAACGTGGACTACCCATCAACGGCGAAAATTTGACGCACCTACGTTTCGCCGACGACCTGATAATACTTTCACCATCTATAAACAGACTGCAGGCAATGCTCAATGAGCTATTTTGAGTGGCTAAGCCGCAAAGTGGGTTTAGTCATGAACACCCAAAAAACCAAGGCCAATGGTAACAACTCAGTCGAATATGTCAACGAATATGTACCAATAGTCCTCACCACGAAAGAAATCGATCGACGAATAGGAAACTCTTGGAAGCAATACTGGAGTCTAAAAGAGATCATGAAAAATAAAGAGATTAGCATCAATATAAAAAGGAAATTATTTGACACATGTATTCTACCAGTACTCACGTACGGATGTCAAACTTGGGAAACCACTAAATTCCATAAAAAAAAACTAAAACATGTCAAAATGCTATGGAAAGGAGCATGTTGGGGAAAAGACTATCTTATAGAATAAGAACTGCAGTTATAAAGAAACAAACAAGAATTAACGACAATTAGAAAACTAAAATGGAAATGAGCAGGACATACAATCAGAGGAAATGGAAAATGGATACAAGAGATAGGAAACGTAAACGAGCTAGGCCATTCAGAAGATGGTCTGACGACATTAAGGCGGTAGCAGGCGCTGCATGGACGAGAGTCGCTAATGACAGGGAGAAGTGGAGGTGTCTGGTGGAGGCCTTTGTCAAATTGGGACACACAGACGAGGATGCCGGGGCAGTTTTAACAATCATGTACTTAATAATAATTTAAAAATGTAACTTGTCTGAATAAAGGCTTATATTATATTATATATTATTATTACTCTAGGTACGGATTTATCAGCGTCAACATACTTAAAGTCAAGGATTAAAAAAATCTGATTGGGAATACTGCGCCCGCGCCTCTCAAAAGGCGCTATTTTGGCGACCCTTGCCATCTGGCGCCCAGATCGACCGCTCCTCTCGCTCTACCCCAGGGCCGGCGCTGTCTATGTTCATACTGTTGGCACTGCCGCCTCTAGCAGCTGTAGTCTGTGTCTCCATGCTCTGAGTAACTGGTAGAAGTTAGGCTCCTCTCGCTCTACCCCAGGGCTGGCGCTGTGTATGTCCATACTGTTGACACTGCCGCCTCTAGCAGCTGCAGTCTGTGTCTCCATGCTCTGAGTTACTACTAAAAGTTAGCTTAAATTTAAATCTTTGCCTGTAAAGCTTTCATTTCATAATCATTTCATATTCATTTTCAACTACTACCATTGAGCGAAACCATTTCTATTTTCAGATTTTCGACATCGGCAAAGGTGCCACTGACATGCCTATCACAGGCATACAGTTCCATAGAGTAAACAACACAAGTAAATACTTCATCTTCATCACTACCCCGACTAGGCTGTATCAGTTCATGGGCCATGCCACGACCCAGGGTGACAAGCCCTCCTTACAATCCATCTTCTACTCATATTTGACTATTCCTGAAACTGGTTTCCAAGAAATTCCATCTACATTGAAGTACTCAAAACTTCAGTTCTTTGATAAGAATGGAGTGCCTAAAACTTTTGCTTGGTTGACCGAACCTGGGATATTTTATGGGCAGGTTAGTACAAGTTTTCAGTTAACGTTTCTTTCATATTTCAGATAAAACGAGTCACTGCACTCCCCTTCAAAATCCCATCCATTATAATCACCAAAAATCTGTTCTAATCTGTGAATTGAGTCCGCCATAATACAGTCAAACATTTAGTTCCAGTGTAACAATGCATTACATTATTATTTATTAGTAAAATTTTCCTTATACTCATGCTATTATCGTAGCAAAATAATATGTCATAAGCGGTTTCAACCAAAATGTTTTTCGTCCAATTAATTTGAATTGTATTTTTCCTTATCAGTTATCACACATAATCAGCATTTAATGTGGTGTGCCTCAGACCTGAGCCTGATCAAACAGTCTTTAATCCTATACATTAATGTTTTGCAGTTGGACCCAAGTTCCCAACAGAATTCAAACTCGTTGTTCACACAAGGCGCCCTCATCAGCTACCCGACTGATGGCGACGAAGAGGAAAATGCTCCTTTATCCTTCGTCCTCACAGAGTTCCACGTACTGCTCATGTACTCCGACAGAGTCAAAGTAATCTCACTCATTAGCCAAGAATTAGTGTTTGAAGATAGGTATCCAGAAGCCTACGGTAAATTGAAAAATATTGTGAGGGACACGAAGAAGAGAACCATATGGGCCATCACAGATAAATGTGTGTTTAGGTACAAGGTTGTACGAGAGGAACGGAATCTATGGATCATTTACTCTGATAAAGGCCAGTTCGATTTGGCTAAAGAGTATTGTTATAACAATCCAGCCTACATAGACGTTATAAACGTAAAACAGGCCGAACTGCTGTTCAATCAAGGCGAATATGAGAGAAGCGCAGAAATCTTCGCTGACACCCAAAAAAGCTTCGAAACCATATGCCTCAAATTTCTGGAACTAGACCAAATCAATGCTTTGAAAGTCTACTTAGGGAAGAGATTGGAAACATTGAAAGACGATGAAAAGACCTTGATCTCTATGCTAGTCATTTGGATGACCGAGTTGTATCTATCTCAGTTAGGCTTACTCCGTCGCACGGGGAAGCAAGATTCTGAAGAATATCATCATATTCAAAGTAACTTCGAAGTATTTTTACTGCATCCGAAAGTTGCAAAATGTATGCAGCACGTCAAATCTGTAGTATACGACTTGATGGCTTCTCACGGCGACAAGCAAAACCTGATCAAACTAACGATTATAAACGAAGACTATGAGAATGTCGTAGCTCAGTATATTTATAAGAAATCTTACTTAGAAGCTATCGAGACGCTCAAGACGTTGAAAAGGCCCGAGTTGTTCTACCACTTCGCTTCTGTACTTATGGAGGAATCGCCGAAGCATTTTGTGAACGCTATAATTTCTCAGGGAGCGAGATTGAGTCCTTCGAAGTTGTTACCTGCGTTTTTGTCTTGTAAGAACGACACCGACCACTTGTCCGAAGTGATCAGGTACTTGGAGTTCATTCTTCAACATTACAACGTGAAGGATAAGGCCATACACAACTATCTGTTGACACTGTACGTGGAACATGACCATGAGGCGCTGACGATGTACCTGTCACGGCAAGGACAGGATGTTACGATGGTGAATTATGATGTACATTATGCTTTGAGGTGAGTTTCATTTTGTCTTTATTTAATAAATAGCGACCCGTCCCGCTTATGTAATCGAATCAGGAATTATGAAATCCGCAAGAGAATCAAGGTTACCGACATAGCCCGAAGAATCGCCAAACTGAAATGGCAGTGGGCAGGGCACAGTGCTCGCAAAACAGACGGTCGATGGGGCTGAAAAGTTCTGGAGTGGCGACCGCGTTACGGAAGACGCAGCGTTGTAAGGCCTCAAACAAGGTGGACCGATGACCTGGTGAGGGTCCGCCGATGGATGCGAGACGCACCGGTCATTGTGGCGACACTCGGGGGAGGCCTATGTCCAGCAGTGGACGATATTCGGCTGAAATGATGATGATGATGACCCGCCCCGGCTTCCCACGGGATTAGGATTTTAGGCTAATTGCCGTTTCGTGTGACTGGCACAACTCCCTTTTTACCCGACTACGTAACTACGAAGCCAAAAGGTCTCATACAACAAGTACACCACAAGTAGGCAAGGCTAACAATTTACATTGAGACAGAAAAGAAAGCAGGGGAAAAAATTGCATTTTGAACTTTATCTCCACTGTGTAACGTACAAATTAGACACGAGATCATAAATTAGGCAAGTACAACGGTTACATTTTACGAACACACGGCAATCATACCAATTCACACCTTATAACAATGGCATAAGAGTCACAAGAATAAATCTCTTATCCAGGTTATGTCGTGAAAAGAACCTGTCAGAAGCGTGCGTGAAGCTATCAGCGTTACTTGGTCTGTGGGACTCTGCGGTGGAGCTCGCGTTACAAGTGAGCCTCACCCTCGCCAAGAGCATCGCTGACATGCCGGAGCAAACCGAGCTGAGGAGGCAGCTGTGGCTTAATATTGGTGAGTCATCTTGGCTGCGGCGGACTACCGTTACGCTAGACCACAAATGCGGGCGGTTTATGCACATACAACCTTTTTTATAAGACTCGATAACCATCATGCTCAGTTTAAATACTGATTCTAAATTCAAGAAAACAACTTCTCATCCATCACATTGAGCTGTCTGTAGGACAAAACCTCCTTCAAATAATTATGAGTCAGTACTATACCACCCACATTTATTGTTCCTCTGCGCAGAAATATTTGAATTAAGACCCTGATAATCAGTGTTTTAACTAACTAATCGCCAGAATAGTCGACATCGGCTCAGTTGCCAAAGAAGAACTTTATTTTTTTTATTAATACGCATACTGTGAGCACCGCACGTAAAGTGCGTGCGGTGCTCGGAACCGTGCCTCGGAAAGCACGTTAAGCCGTTGGTCCCATCTGTCAATCGTGGATCTTTGACAGTCGTTACGGGTCGTCAGAAACCCGAAAGTCTGACATTCAGTCTTACCAAGGGGTATAGTATTTCCCAGTTACTGGGTTGTGGAGGTCAGATAGGCAGTCGCTCCATGTGAAATACTGGTATTCAGCTGCATCCGGTTAGACTGGAAGCCGACCCCAAGATAGTTGGGAAAAGGCTAGGCAGATGATGACTGTGAGCACCGCACAGGCGAAACAGCTGGTCGATTCTGTTAGCAGCTCAGCGTGAAAACTTAGGTGCAGTGAGCGTGAAGTGAGCTGTCATTCCACCTTGATTGTATGGATTGACAGTTTACTTCACCTATGCGGTGCAGCAAAACACAACCAGTTGCGAGTTGGCCTGGCGTAACGTGCCGCGTTTCATGATGTAACAAAAAAAAAACCTCGTGACATCAAGCTGTGCGACACTTTTTACCATAAAGTGATGTAACAAGCCCCCACACTGAACTTTGATGCTTTTATCTGTGGTTATTTTTTATTGGTTTGATAAAGCAAAAAATACGTGTCCAATATTTTTTTACCCAGGAAACATCCCAATTGTAAACACCGTTAATAATGAAAAATCATGTAAAGTTGTAAATTTAAATTTTTTTTAAATACTCGGATACAGTATTATCGAATTTGGATGAGATTTATTGTATTTTTAACCGACTTTCGAAAACGGAGGAGGTTCTACGTTTGACTGAATGATTTTTTTTTTTTTGTATGTACGCCGATTACTCCGTCAGTTGTGGACCGATTTTCAAAATTCTTTTTTTATCCGAAAGAATATACTCCCGAGGCACTGAAGCAACTCATGTATATTTTATCGAAATTGCTTCAGCGCTTTTTGAGAAACTGAACAAAAACGAAAAATGGGTATACCTCGATGACGTTTTGGTGTTCTCCAAATGTTTATATTCCACGTTCCATGTTATTGGGGGTTTTAGTTCTGGGGTATAACAACTAAAAAGTGAAAAATCAAAAACTTTTTTACAAAAAAAACAACCGACTTCCGAAATAACGAAGAAGTAAAATACAAACACCGACTTCCGAAATTAAAGTTATTTTTTAATTTTTAGTGTTTTTTTTTGGAAGTCGGTTGTTTTTCTTTTGTATAAAAGTTTTAAATAATCTAGTCGAAATATGTTTATGAAAAGTTTACACTTTATCAAGATGTACTTATTAAAAATATATTATCCGGTGACATATACGTCTACTCCGTGGAAATTAATATTTTTTCTCGTTTTCTGTCTTCCACACCTCCACTCCCAGTTAATTTGAACATTCCTCAATTATTTTTCCAGCTGAAAGTGTAATCACGAAAACTCAAGACATGCAGGAGGCGATGAGTTTCCTAGAAGAATGCCCGCTCATCAAGATAGAGGACATACTGCCTTTCTTCAGCGATGTCGTAACCATCGATCACTTCAGACAGCCTATATGCGAGTCCTTGCAGGTAACCTATCTTAAATGCAGCTTGTCCAGATTTAAATACTCACAAGGTCTTTTTAACCGACGAAAAAAAAAAGGAGGAGGTTCTCAATTCGACCGTATATATATATATATATATATTGTGTGTTCAGCCCTCACTCCGCCATTTATGAACCGATCTTGATGATTATTTTTTTTGTTAGATAGGGTATACCTCAAGGGTGGTCCCATGTCAAGGAAATCAGGATCTGATAAAGGAATCCTGATAAAATTGAGAGAAAACCTCGAAAATTGTGGGCACGTTTAGCGTTTCTGTACGTATGTTCGGCCCTCACTCCGTTGTTTATGAACCGATTTTGATGATTCTTTTTTTCTTAGATAGGGTATACCTCAAGGCTGGTTTCATGTCAAGGACATCAGGATCTGATCATGGAATCCTGATAAAATTGAGAGAAAACTTCGAAAATTGGGCACAAATATTGTTTCTGTTTACTTTTCATAACTTAATCAGGTATTTGCATTTAGGAATCTCAAAATTAGTTTATATAAAATTTGATATTTTATGTAGGTAAATAAGATCAATACTCAAGACTTAAAAGGTTTATTTATTTTTTGCTTATTAGTGCTTTTTCGTCGGTTGAATATTTTGTTAAAAAGTTTTTTTGCTCCTCTCATCATGCAATCCATCTAATAGCTACATCCTGGGAGTCTTTAAGTCTCTAGTGAATAGGTTACTTCTAGGCAAGCGTGCTCCATCGTCGACCACATCATCGCTTACCATCAGGCGAGATAGTTGTCAAACGCGAGTCTATCAAAAATAAAAAATAAAAAACTAGAGTTGTCAAGGGACACCCGGATGGAACGAAGTTCCTTTCGATTAATTAGTGAAGGAATTATAATATAATTTTATTTTTTTAATTTATAATATTTTTTTTATTGTTAACTACGCACACACGCACGCACGTAAGAAGTTATACTTCATCATCTCATCTCATCTGATCTCATCGCAGCTCAGCTCAGCTCAGCTCAGATCAGCTAAGCTCAGCTCAGCTCAGCTCAACTCAACTCTTTAGCAATAACAACAACTATAACAAAAGTAATTGTAATAAAATTTTATTTTTTTTACTATAGCAAAAAGTGTCGTGACAACTTTTCGTAAGAATTTTTTCCGTCTAGCCCCCTTTCACGACGCGCGATAAGGAACTTCGTTCCAAAAACGGTGGCACTCTTGGAGTGCCGACAGAAGTGAAAACTTGAACATAAATGTCCAACACGCCTCGCGATTCGAATCGCGTAGCGGTGTTGGTGGCGCGCGAGTTCAATTTTTTTTTTTCCCCATCTCAAAACTGCCGAACGCACCTAAAGAAGTTTTCACTTCAAAAATGTCTATGAGCAGATGTGTTGCCAGATTGAGAGTCATGCAGTCAGATCCCCATCGAGATTCACTGTTTGTACCCGGTAGCTCATTTCACGTTATCCAGGTCGAGTATTTGGCGTCTCTTTAGGCGATTCAGTGCATCTGGGATATCGAACCGCTAGAGGATTGTATGATCTTGGAGACGCTTCTTGTAGGTTTTTGCATAGGATCTTATTTCATCCTTTACTTTTTTTAGGTGATGTATGTGATGATGAGTTCTTTACGAACCAAGGAGCAGGTCTTTTAAATAAGCTGGCCAAATTTCTTTATTTATTTATTATTTAATAATCCCCCACGTCTCTCAGGTTTTGCCAACTTATGTGAACACGATTTATACAAGCATGTTTCCTTAAATAATTCGCGACTTATCCCAAAGAGAAATACAGGCATAATTTTATATGCTTAAATACTATGCATACATATAATTTTATTATACAGGGTGTAACAGAAAGGTGTGGTCATATTTTAAGAATCGGTTCTGCCCATGGAAATGAACAACTTTCTATAAGAAAAAATAAATAAATCCCAAAAAAAAAATTGGACTTTGCATACAAAGTGATCATCAGCTGATCAATATTTGTATGGGAGGTAATTTTTTTTTTTTTGAGAATTTCCTCACACTTTCTCGAATAAAGTTGTTCATATCGATGGGCAGATGCAGTTCTTAAAATATGACCACACCTTTCCGTTACACCCTGTATAGTTTTGTCTTTTGAAAAACTGATAAAAGTAATGTTTATTGGTTACAGGAAAATAACAACCAAATAGAGGAAATGAAGGCTGAAATGGAAGAAGCGATAGCATCTGCCGAATATGTAAGTTACGAGTAATTAGCTTTCTTCTCTCATGAAAAGCTCATGTAATAGTGTTCTTCTTTGCGCGTCGACCGTAGTTCAAAAGAAATTTATACGTTAAATGGTGGATAGAGCGGGAGAGCCGCTCCACTCAGAGCGGGAGATGTCATTGGATGAAAAAAAAAGGGTACTTTGCTGGGTATGAAAATAATAATTCTATATTCTGGAGTGGGGGCTCGTTACGTCACTTTGTGAACTCAACTCACTGTATCGTTCTATTTTTTGCTTTACTTGACAAATAAAAACACGTGTCCAATATTTTTTGTTTATTGACAAAATAAAAATACGTGTCCAATATTTTTTGTTTATTGACAAAATAAAAATACATGTCCAATATTTTTTTGTTTATTGACAAAATAAAAATACATGTCCCATATTTTTTGTTTATTGACAAAATAAAAATACATGTCCAATATTTTTTTGTTTATTGACAAAATAAAAATACATGTCCAATATTTTTTGTTTATTGACATAATAAAAATACATGTCCAATATTTTTTGATAATCTTAAACTGGGTGGACTAGGTACTTAGATTTTTTAGGAAACTACTCTATTGGCTTCTCTCCTTAAATGGTCTATCTTGGATCGCCTGTATAAATCGTAAGAAGCTCTTGTGAATTTTGAATGTTCTAGTGAACTGGTACTTATGTCTTTTTTATGATCCAAGAGCCGCCAGGAACGACTTATTTTCTAATAAAGAAAATTTTTGGCAAAACAGACGTGAAGATCAGTACTCAAACTTTAATAAACGTCATTAATGTAAGTAAATAACGTAACTTTAACACCTTATACACTGGTATCAGGCGCTCGGTATGCGTACATTCAAAGTACGAACACACTAACACCCACCACACCCCACACACACCACACCACCTAACACTGTTCAATCCCACACATTTTGTTAACCAGAAAATAAGTAATTTCTGGCGGCTCTGGGATCCTAGACTATATTAGTGGCAATGAATTTAAATAACCTAAGATTTCACCAACCCGCACGTCCCGTGGTTAGATATCGGCCCACACCCTCTCACAGAGAGGAGGCATGTGCCCCAGCAGGGGACATTAAAAGGCTGATTATGATGTTTATTTATAAGATTTCAGGTATACTTTTCTTTCTAAACCTTCTTTAAATATTATTTATTATTATTTGTCATTACCTTCCAGGTCCGCGCCGAAATCCAGTCATTCCGCAACCGTAGCGTGACCGTGCTCGTCTCAGACGTGTGCTGCCTGTGCGACATCGCGCTGTTGCTGCGTCCCTTCTACCTGTTCCCGTGTGGACACAAGTTCCACAGCGACTGCCTCACGCACGAGACGCTGCCTACACTCAGTACGTTTTACCACAGATAATATAATACTAGCATACAGATGCCTCATTCCATACAAAGAAACGGTACCGCCGCCGTAACTACAGGTTTTCGACTGGCACAAGCAACTTTTGTTCTTCGTTTGAGACCGTCCTCTACACCTCGCTAGGTGGTGTTAGCAGCGACGGCTTGGAAGTGTGTGTAGTGTTGCAATGAATTTACTTATAGTCTTACCAATGTTTTTTCACACATTGAGGAATTATTGTATAGTTTTTTTGGCACTTCGTAACAGTTTTAATGTATCAAAATGTGTCAGTATAAAAATTTTAAAGAGGCGAATATATAAAATCTATAACTTCAAACAGCGCCATCTATTGGTAAAAGAAATATAGATATAGTCTAAGTATTCGTTCCAATAATCATCAAAATTTGAATTAGGCGCCAATTATTCCACAATTTTATGCTTAGGGCAGTTTATTAAATAAGAAAATACAGTTTTTACCATATTTTTTTTTTTCAAAATATTAATATTACACTTTATTAAGAAATCGATGCATATTACGCCATCTATTGAAATTTATTTGAACTAAATTTTCTTTGTTCGAGATAAGAGCCCGTGGTTTTACATAATATTCAAACCATAATGTTCCATTTACCCACTGCTGGTACGCAGGCCACTTCTGCAAGATGAGTACACTGGAATGTCTCAGTAGCATTGAAGTTGATGTTGTGACAGGCCCGAGCTTCGGAAAACACGTCAAGCCCTTGGTCCTACACCTGAGCCTTTAGACAAAATACTTTTCCGTTAACGTTCACGCTAACGCTTCGTGCAAAATGTATGGCAACTACATTACCTGCGGAGAGAACTGTCACGTGACTCACGCCCAGTAATGTCGTTGCCATACATTTTGCACGAAGCCCTAGCGTTAACGTTAACAGAAAAGTATTCTGTCTGCCTCCTCTGATCTGTTCCCAATCGTGTTTGATTACCGTCATAACGGTTTATGAGAGTGAGGAGAAGAGAGAGAGCACCTGAGTTTGCGCACACATTTGTTTATATTAATCTCCTGCGTTAAGGCCTTAACCTCAAAACCGCAATGCAACGCCATAGTCCTAGTCTGCGACTTACACTTTTACTACTGCGAATAACGTTGTTTACGAGTTGCGAATTCGCATCGCGGTTTTACTTGGTCAATTGAGATTGGCTGTCAAGATCAGAAGGTCAGAAAAATCTGTGTCAGTCTTAATCCTGAATTTATTGATAGATAGGTACCAAAAACTACTACCACTACTGTGAGCAGTGGTGGCCCAGTGGTAACGGCCGTGACTTACAAGTTATAGGTCGTGAGTTCAAACCACAGAACAGAAAAAACAGTAGAAGTCGCAAGTAGGCGGGGCCCGCGTACCCCGAGTTTTGCGGAGTTCCGCATATGTCTGCTCCGCGCACATACCAGGCGCATCAGTCTTGTTACAACCGTCACGGTGACGAGAACTTGAAAAAAATAATACAAAAATGGGCATTTTCTTGACTCTCACCTTTTTAAGGGGAGCATGAGCATCCTACAAATCCAACATAGTCCTGCTGAAAACTGACACCATAGAGTCCATATCCTCGCTGGTGAACACAGAAGACCAGTCAATCCCACCCGCATCAGCCCTCAAACGCTGCAAATCAACGTTTTAAAAACTACGAAGAAAGAGAAATTTGGCCTTATTGTGCTGTTTTAGAATGTAAACACGATAGCAGAACCAAAAATTTATCAAATGGTGAAATATCATACAGTCGATTAGTCCTAATTTATTTTATTTCAATAAAAATTTGAAAACAATATTTTATTAAAGAAGACAAGTAGAAGTTGACTTTATATTTTACATGTTAAGGTCTACTTTCTTTTAAACTGCAACATATTATTCGCGAAGATTCGTACTATGCACATGTCAAAGTCAGCTACTCTACTACAGTACTAATAACCTCGTTACGGAAATATCAATCTTATCATTAACACAATACAGCTTTAAATTGAATATATTTAATATGTATAGTGACATCTAGCGGCGGGTAGCGTGACTTGCTCATTAAACTATTTCGTGTGCTCACGCGTCAAGCCCCTGCGTTGCCACCAACAATAGGTTTTTAATTGTGTCTGCTAATGAGGGACTTGACGCGTTAAACGGAAAAGGTAATAAATACTTCAGAAAAGTAGACAATAAACGACTCTATGCTCATAAACTGGTTTATTTTCAAGTAAGCGACGACTGACATATTTCCAACTTTCTTTCAATAATAAATTACCAATCACACCAAGGATTTCTTAGTTTTACGAAATACAATTAACCTGTATATTTGTGAGTTTGGGTACGCTGGTTCCGATACTAATGAAGCGCTATGCGTATTTCTACTGTTTTCTCTATTCTGTGGTACAAACCCGGGCAGGCCCTTTACTTTGTGTAAATTACTTCATCACCACTGCTCTCAAAACAGCGAAGGAAAACATCGTGAGGAAACCGGCATGTCCTAGAACCAAAAATTCGAAGACATGTGACATCCACCAACCCGCATTGGGTCCGCGTGGTGGATTACGGCCCACACCCTCTCACAGAGAGGAGGCCTGTTCCCCCCAAGCAGATGACTAAAAACTAACAATCCTCTCATTTACTCCTACAGCACCAGCCCGTCGCAACAAGTTATCAGACCTGCAACGCCAACTTTCCGTGCTGTCCAACATCGAGCTTTCAACGGTCACCACCAACGGCCTGCCTCTACGAGAGATCCTGAGGAACGAGATCGATGACCTGGTAGCCAGCGAGTGCATATTCTGTGGCGAGTATATGATCAACTGTATCGACAAGCCTTTTATCACAGATGAGGATTGGGACCGAGTTATGAAGGAGTGGGAGTGAGACTGTTTTTTTAAATTGTAGAGTTGATTATTTTGTATTTTAGATAATACAACTCATGAGCGCGCGTCATAACTTGACTCTTTATATACAGCATGTAACAAAAACCCTGTCCGCTCCAATATAGGCGTATTTTTGGTTTAACATACGTACTAGAAAAAATAGTTAAAAAAAATGTAAATGGCAAATTTTCATAAGTTGACAACACTCCACCGGCTGGCGAAATCATTTTATTTTTACTTATTTTTATTACAAAGCGTATCGCCTTGCACTAGCCGGGCTGTAGGCGCAACTTCTCGGTTCGGCGGCATGCGACAAAGGGCGCATAAATACCGTCTCGCTCAGGCGGCTTTTTTCACACTAAACTGTAGATGAACTTTGTCGAGCGATCAGTGTTGCCTTTGATGTTTCTTTTTTTTTCAATTAATTATTTTCATTGAGGAAAAATAATTATCTCATATCCATGAAATGGTTACGTAAATGTGTACGCAGTACGATACCAAATAATACCCTTTAGGACCGGACAGGGTTTTTGTTACATGTTGTTTATTGGAATGATTGACTCGCGGTCGTGAAATGCAACTTCAAGTATCAAGTTTATTAGACAACAGAAATGCAAGCAGTATCACCGTCTTGCCAAGTCAGTTGCAAATATTTTATCTTTACGAACGTGGAAGCTGTCACAAAGTGGTCTGATTTTCTCGGATAGTATGTATTGCTAGCCCTATTGTTTATATATGCGTATTATGTATTGTAGAAATATGCCTTAGTGTAGAAGTACATACTATTTCATTGCAATGAGTTTGACTAAACTCGGAATTTTCTATCAAATAGTGTCATTGTCTGATCTCGATTCTCGAAACATTTGGGTGAGTACTTCTACGCTGTATGTAGTTAACTATCAAAGTAAAAAAACTTTTTTGTGTAGATGTGTATATTATGTAGAGTAAGTTATTACATAATAAATAGTAAGTGATTTTGCATGTATATTTAGTTTATCAGACTGATATATTGAGTAAGTACCTAAATGTTTTATATGACTTAAGGTGACAGCTGCAGTGTAGCCCCGCGACATTCAAATTTCAAATTTTCTTAAGTTTTTTGAAATTTGCAGGTCAGTGGTATCTTGGTCAAATTTTGATTAGCGGCCGTAGCAAGTATGTATTTGTAGAATTATAATCATTAAAATCATCAATATAACTCTTTCAGTTAGAATTGATGTCAAATGTAAGTATTTCGTGAAATCGTGACACTTCCTACGGCCGCGATCAAATTTTGATCAATATACAACCTGACACTGATCTGCAAATTGCAATAAACGTAAGAAAATTTGAATTTCGTGGGCTACCCTGGCGCTTCCACCTTAAGTGTAAAAGTGTGTACATTTGGAAAAAACCTCCATGTGCTTAGCATTCTGTGATAAAGTGAACCTACCACCATGGAGTCGAATTCCTTTATATAATATAAATATAAATTATTATTAAGCAATAATTATAGCTAATTAATTATATTTTGTATTATCAAATATGTGTATTTTGTAGTCAATAATAAAAACACTTATAAACGGATTCATTATTTATTCAGAAAATTGTGTTATCAAGTGATGATAAACAATAAATTAATTAAATATTAGGACAAGGAGACCGTTTCAAATCCTAGAGGACAACAAATATCTTTACGCATTTGTTTAATATTAAAAACGTAAAATGTACAAACATAAACAATACAGTCAACACTTGTGTTATTTATGCACAATAGTTAACACGGAAGATTAAGGAAGGCATACACTGAAGCCCCGTGCGCGGATTATGAGTGAGTAACTAATGAGACAATTCACTATCGCGAACTAACTTTATTGACTAGCAGCACCGTCTACTTCCATCACCTGTGGCTCTGACTTATCACCTTTATCGTCCACTTGCATTATATCTAATTTTTCTTTCTTTTCTTCCACTTTTTCTTCCTTATTGCTATCTTCTTGCTTAGTACTATCGTTAGGTATATCTTTCTGGTTGTCTTTGCTTTTATTGCGTTTCTTTACAACTTTGGTACCCTTCTTGGGGCTTTTGTCTTCGCCTTCTGGTTTTTGTTCTGTTTCGGCTGGTTTTTCGGAAGGTGTGTCCTCTGGTCGTGTGTCGGCAGCTTGTGTTGTAGTGGCGTCCTTACTGTCGGCTGGCTCTGCTGGAGGATGAACTTCGACCTTTGTCTCTGTCGTTACCTCCTCTGATTTTTCAGTCTTCGCTTCCACTGCGGGAGCCACTTCTGCCGGCTGTTCGACTTGCTCTTGCGGCTCGCTTTGACCCTCCTCTTTGGTTGTTTCCTTCATTTCGACCTCGCCATTTTCCGTAGCCTGTTCAGCTGCCGGCTGTGCATCTGCATTTTCATTCATTTCTACATCTGTCGGTTGAGGTCGGTTCTTAATTTCAGCGTTACTTTCTGCTTTGGCTTCTAATACAGCTATACATTTTTGGATACACTTAATGGCCTCCTTCCTAGCCTGCCGAATGTTTTCTTTTCCATCAGTTTCAATAGTATCTAATTTAATGAGGTTCCTAGTAAGCATTTCATCTAGGAACAAGTATTTCTTATCATTTTTGGCACCGCCAAAGTTTTCAACCTCAGTCATAAGATTTAGTACATCTGTTTGAATACGAAGAATCTGTGTGATAGGGTCGTTGATCGGAGCTTGTTTGGGTTGTGGCGGGGTCTGCTCACGTTGCGGAGCTTGAGGTTGTGGCTGCGGCGGGGCTTGCTTCTGTTGAGGCGGCGGAGGTTGCTGCTGCTGAGCTCTGGACGGAGGTTCAGTCTTAGGTGCGTTCTGTTCATGGTGCACGGGCACTTTCACAAAGTGTTCTTCGGTAGTCGGAGGCGGTTGTGGTTTAGGTGATTGACCGCGCTGTGGCGAGGCACCGCGAGCGAACGCCGCCTGCGGGTACGCTTTTTGCTGTGTGAATGGTTGCGGTCCTTGTCTAAACCCTTTGTTGAAAGGCGTGCCGAAGGCTCTCGCAAAGTTTGGTGGATGATGGTAGCCAACGGGGCCGTCGTCAGCGAAATACTGTTCTCTGTCGATGTGCGGCTGCGGGGCCGGCGGCACGTACGCGGGCTTAGTTTCGCCGAAGTGCGTGCCGTGGTCGACCGATTTATTGATGACGGGCTCGTCCCTACCTTCCACAAATATAGGTATGTGTCGCACGTTGGAGTGCTGTTCGCCGTGCTGTGGCGGGTGTTCCTGGTGGTTCTGTCCACTCATTTTGAAGCTTTGGTTTGGTGCGCTACTGTCTGGCGGCGCTGACATAGACCTCTGATTTCTGTCGTCCGCATCGACCAGGCTAGGGTCGGCGGGGCTTTTCTGGCCGAGATCGACTGTGTTCCTTAGTCCGTATTGTGGTAGGTGTGTTTCTGGTTCGGGTTCTGAGGGGCCTGGTTGAGGTTCCTGTTCAGTCTGTGTAGCTGTGGTCTGCTGCTGCGCCGGCGGGGATTGCGGCGGGTGCGGCACGTGTTGTTGTTGTGTTGGTTGCGGCTGAGGTTGCTCGTCGCGAGGTCCAAATCTGCGGTTCCAGTGTGAAGGGAAGTGTTCTCTGAACTCTGGCGGGATGTCGTCAAAGGGGAATCTGTCGAAGCCACCAAAGCCGTCGCCGAAATCTGGAATTACGAAACGTTTTGTAAGCACACCTGCAAAGAAGAAAGGTCTTGCTTCAGATGTGAGACATCTCTACATATAAGTATTTAAAAAACTTAATATGTATTTTGTCTGTAGGCAACTGAAAAATGACCTTTTTAACTCAAACCAATAAAGTAAAATAATGTGATATTAGTAATTCGTACCGTCTGTTGCGTCCTGGCTCGAAGGCCGCCTCTTCCTGGCCCAGGTGGCGGGGCGCTGCCGCAGTCGCGCCGCTATGTCCGGGTGTCGCGACGCAAGCTCGCTCCACGCGCCCGACCCCTCCTCCTCGTCAAACGGGAAACCGCGCTGTTGACAAAAAAAAAACATTCGGTTAGGTTCATTGGTTTTAGATTTAACAACCAAAAGTTCTGGACAGTATCAGACTTGTTGAACGATTTTCATTAGATGCTTATTACAAGCAATTTAATGTATGTTGACGAATAGTACTGGCTTCAAGATCGGGATGACACGAAATAATTATTATAAGATTTCAAATAATAATAAATACATATTAATACATTTTTATTGTTCATAAAAAGTAAACATCCATCACACAAAATACCAATGATAATCAGGCAACTCCGCACGTCTCTATAATGACTTAATAATTCAGCTTTATCCCTAACATACTGACTGACGATCGCTGTATTAATGTTAGAAGGTATGTGTATCAGCTAAATGGAATTCTATATTTGAGCTTATTTATATAAGAAGTCACATGGCCGGTCACCAGCAACAGCCACTTCACAACGTGATCGTTGTAATTCCTAGCCTGTTATATAAAAATATCCAATGTTGTATGATAATACGACTTGGTATTGCTTAAAGCAGCTACTTAATCTTCCCTTTATTGAAAAAAGAATCCTCGAGACGACTGCCATCATTTAAATTGTCTTAAAGGAACTTCGTCAATACAGGAAGCTCATATTTATTGCATCGATTTCGCAAGTATCCGGATGGAACGCCTATAAATATGTAAAGCGACAAGTGCACGTACCTATAGTGCATTCTGTACTTTGAGCCAGCTTACCCATCCAGCAGTAATGTGCGAAGGAGACAGAATACACGTCAAAACAGAAAAAGGTACATAGTAGTCGTCACATTTGCGTCGCCAGATACAACCATATAAGGCAAGGACGGCCGAGGAAGTGACCTTACAGCCGAGACTTTCGTATTTTGATACTACGGTATCATTATGCGGACGAACGTTCCAATGATTTACGCAGTGCGAATAAATATTAATAATTTCGATAAGTACTTGTTTTTGACATGTTCGGCA
Organism: Polia nebulosa; assembly: GCA_951329385.1. Lineage (NCBI taxonomy): Eukaryota > Metazoa > Arthropoda > Insecta > Lepidoptera > Noctuidae > Polia > Polia nebulosa. Next base: position 6,722,185 of record OX589591.1, on the reverse strand, counting down.
CAAAAAATGGTCAATTAACATAGCTCCATCGTTGATTTACGATGACTTCAGTCACCAAAACCAATAAATAAATACGAGGATTCCTGAAATTATCTCGCTTTGATCTTTTCTCGCAGCCTTATGTGATTATAATAAAATAGATTGTTATCAGGAATAACCTTCGTATGTAATTTAGTTACAAGGCTGAACGTTTCTGATTCCGCAATTTATTAATTTATTTTATTCCTGTTAATTGGCCACCGGGTTTATTGTAGATAAATTAGCAGTTTCGGGAATACATTCTAATAATAGCTAACCAATTCGCAATTGCGAGATTAATTCTTGTTGGTTTCAATTTAAGATTCTGCTTGTGTGGGATGATAAATAAATGACTTAAAGTAGTTAAGCGTTTTGACAAAAAAAAAATTGAAAACAAGTACTTCCATCGAAAAAAGTACTCACGTCAGAAGTAAGTCACAGAAATAAAGAAAACATTATCAACATAATAGATCACGAACTGCGCGATCTATTCAGTTAGTCCAACAATACCGGCAATGTTGTTGGAAAAAGCCAAGAATCTATATTTTGCTTTGAAAGCGGCATCAAGGCACAAAATGTACAAAAGCAAAGCGATACTGATGATTGTAAACGGTGACATCAGCGTGTAGGTTGGAGTGAACAAAAACCAATGGAGATCGTTGCGTCATGCGATTGTGGACGGTTGTTGGAAAACATAACAAACGTGTGCTGGCGGGATAAAAAGCACGTGGACGATCTCGTGAGCAGAAGTAATACTGCAATTGTGATCATTTTAAGAATACTTGTCACACGTTTCACGTGGCACTAGAACCGATATCGTTATTAATAATTATAAATGAACAAGATGATGTAATTCAGATAACGGTAATTGAGATTTCTTAAGTGTTTACATATCCGAAACTGCACTTAAACAGAAGTGAAGATAAGACGAGAGGTGTGCCATTTATAGATGATGAGTTAACATCAAGTTTACATTGTCACCTATCTTCATTACAACTCGCCTTATTATGTTTTTATTGTATTATTACACTGTAATACATGATCTGTTCTATGATTGACCAGAGCATCCGTTACATAGTAATAAAAATGAAGGACCTTTGAAAAGAACAGATTTACATTTGAAATTTCAAATGTCAAAATTCTTTAACGTTTGGAGACGCAGTCGGATAAAAATGGCATCTCGTATTCGCATAATCGTTACATTGCGCTAGGAAAAAATGCCCAATCATATTTTGAGACATCATCACGGAGGTTGGGTGACGCAAGTGAAGTCGTTGACCGCCGAAGATTAAACGTTCAGCTCTAAACTCAGAGGCAAGCAATATATAGACAATATAGATACTTTACATCATTTAGGAAGAGATAAAAGATGAGTCGTGCAAAAAATCAATCAGGTTTTTGCCATACTGGCGAAAACACTGACCGTTACTGAGTTACCACCTTCCTTTCCATCGTCCTTGATTTTTAAGTTTTATTTATTTATTTCAGCTGTCGATGTTTTAATAAAATTAAATAAAACAATATTTTATGGTTCATACTGAAATTTAATACTCAATAAATAAGACTGTAATTAAAACTTGTATCAGCCTTTCATCGATTCCCCGATAATCATACGATGACCCACTTAATCTTCATAACCAGAAACATGAATCAAGGTGTGGGCTGGAACTGTTATATCTACTCATTTACTCTTTAAGGTCTTATAAAAAATATCCGGTGCTAATAAAGCCAATCTGAAGTAGGTTTTCGTTCGTTTCGGTCAAATTTGCATAGGACACTAATCCTCGTGGGCGCTCGTGTGACGCACCGTTGAAGGCACAACGTTAAGCCCGCTTATGTACGTGAACGATACATTTTACCTCCTAAGATCACACCGAGATCAGTGACATCACCGTCTTAACTTAGCTGAATATTTACAAAGATAATTTCATAGCCAGACGACCGGTTATCCATAAACTTGAGTGGATCGTTACATGCGTGATGTTTGTTAACTCAAGGTGCGAAGACTTTTTGTTGATTGCCAGACAGCCATTTGTAATGAAAATGGCTAAAGAAAATTCGTGTTTTCAATTTTGCTACTCTGAAGGACACCACAATGTCGAAATCCAAGGCATGACATGAGAGTGAATGATAATAATTAAATCACGTTTACAAATACCAGCAGTCACAGCTGTATATTTTGTTTACATTTGTAAAGTCAAATATCACGAGGATACAAATATGAAAGTTGTGTCGTAATGTCTGAATATCACTTAAAATTATGGCATCATTTTGAGTCGAAACTCTATTGGAATAATATCGCAAAGTGAAGTACTATTATTGGGAGCGTATTTAGAGCGAGCGTGCACTTACAGATAAACAAAGCAGAAGGGGTTTAGCATCAACAGAAGCACGAAAGGTAAGTGAACTTTGAGGAATCGCTCAAGAATAACGCTGACCAAAGACGATGACCGAATATGTATTTTAGTTCATAATTTATGGAATAATTATTGATTATTCAAATGCTGTTTGCATCTATTTTCCGTCAACGTTAATTTAGGAACACAAATCTAGTGTTGTGTCGTTGACTAAAAATAAATTCAGTTGGTTTGCAAAACCGCAGTCTTTACTTTAACTTTGGAAATAAAATGCAATATTCTGCGGTTATTCAGACGGCTAAAGAAATTATTTTTCATAGGCAGTCACTATACATGGTATTTCGATAAAACCGAAGCGCCTCGACGGCATCGCCCGTGACTCACGAGACTTGGCGCATGACGTCGAAATGTTTACAAATGATCTCGTGTTAGTTATGGACGTTTTTGTAGGCAAATATGCGAAGGCAGCCGTCGTTGCTGTATAAATATACGGACTTTTTAAAGAAAATTTAACTCAAAGTTTACATTAAGGCTATATAGCGCATCAAGTGAGTCAAGACACTGAAGGAGTGAAAGATTAAATAAAGAACAAATATTATAAATTCTCTTACTTTCAGAAAATATTAAACCATATCTTTTCTCAAGGGTTTTAAGAGCAAATGACAATGTAAAAAATTGTTGAAACATTGTGAGAAAGTAAAAATTTAAGCGATTAAATAAATTCCACATGAATTAGTCAGAAAGAAGTAATTTGTGCGAAGGTAACACCTGTGCTCCAGACAAGCAATGTCTTTGACCATGCCACCACCTGGCTAGTTTCCAATTACTAAAGCGAACAAGGAAACATATTACAGGTCATTCTGCTTTCTCATACAGTCCTTGTATTAGATCATCACTGATTTAAATGGTATTGAGTACATGTGGTGGAAATCACTTTCGTCAAAGCTTTACATAAATTAAATGCTAACAGTATCGTGTCTCAAAGATGAAATTGCCAATGTTAACGATGAACTTAATTATTATCTGTGATAGATCATCATCATAGAAATAACAACTTGGCAATATTTAAATGCCAATTATACTTGCATGTTAGAGTGCAGGTGCATACCGAAAACGATAACGAAATATAACATCATCGCTATAACTTGTAACCACCACTATCATGTTTAATTCATGAATTTGTAAACATGAACTTCCGAATTTACAAACTATTGTAAACTAATAAGTTTCTAAAAACTTACATCGCTGCCATGGTACTCCGGTGGTTTATCCAATACAACAGGGGATTCCATTTCCTTACTACAAAACACTGGAATGTTTCACTTATAAAACCACTTCACAATAAATAACGCGAAAGTATCGACGTACTTGGAGAAACGTTCGTCACTTTGTCTCGATTTATACTGCGGCGATCGACGCCGAACGCTGTATTTATACAGCGTGTAGGAGCGCGGCGCCACGAGTTCGCGGACCGTCCCGACGGTTCGAGAACGACCCGGCAGCGTCGCCGTATCGCAGGCAGCAAAAACACTCGACAGCGCCGTTGCTTTTGGACAATATACATAGCGCGTTCGCTTGTAACGAAACGCTTCTTACGTTGAGCTTGTATATGAAAGCGGCGATGTAAATGTTACATGAGTCAGACGGTCGAGTTTCCTGTACTTATCTCCCCATCGCGCCTGCGTCGGTTTTGTCTGGAAGCTTCTCGGGGTGGTTGGACACATAGTAGGGTGTAAAGAGCCCGGTGCAAAACAACTGCAACCCCTTAAGAACTTTATCGAAAATTCTAGTGAAGGATCGCGTTAGAAATTACGAATAAGTTGGAGCACCTACGCGTCTCAAAAAAGGTGTGGGCAAATATCGTTATGTTATAAAAAAAAATAACGGGTGAATACAATATAAAAAAACTAGCTTCTGCCAGCGGAAAACCCTTTCTTACTGGATACCTACTCTTCACAAAGAACACACCCTCCAAATTTTATGTCTTTAGGACCAGCGGTTTAGGCTGTGTGTTGATATATCAGTCAGTCAGTCAGTCAGGACTTTGAATTTTATATATACCGATAAAACAAACATAATTAATTTTCAGGTCGTCACGTGTGAATCATTGTGGACAATGAATTTGTACTATAATGGACATCACAATGGCAATAACAGCTTGTATGAATTTATTTATTTTTTCCTTCAGCGTGCCTTATAAACCAACTGATTAATGTTGGGGTGGTGCATTCATACAACCTCTCTACATTAATTTACGTTTCAATTGTTCTTTAATAAAAATTCGACGTTGAGGGCAAAACGTCCTTGTTGGTCAGACGTGACATTAAAATTACTCTCATTTAAAATGGTTAAGTATCTTCGTGATTTTGTATGTAAACCGACATTATTTTTAATGAAGATGCTCTTGTCAGGATGATATTTTTGCTCGTTGCTATTTTTAAGTTTATCTGACGGTTTTTAAATCGATAACCGAGTTTTGACTTTAGCTATTAAAAACAGTGTTTAACTTTTTCTTGAAATAATATATTCATATCTAATTTATAATCTTGTTCGGCTAAAATCCTGAAACGTTCAGTACTTTACAATGCAGAAGTTATTGAACTCTGGAAGTTGATGTTTTATTTGCGCCATTACTCATGGTATTTATTGGCTATATAATATTTTATTGGTTTTCGTTATCGCATACAAATCAAAGACGCTACTCCTAAAGATGGGCTTTAAAATAAACTTTCTTTGTTTCGTGCATCCGTACACTTGAACCTAAATACTCTCTTTATTTTTACAGAACAAGCTAGTCAACTATAAAAAATTACAATTTGAAAAGAATATTGAGTATTGTATCCATAATAATAGGAGTATATTAGAACCTACTCTAACAACCGACTATTCCAGAATTTTCTCTTAGAATAAATTAAACGTTTTGTCCACCTACTCGTACTCTACAGAACACCGTCATTTGAAATTTATTGCCAAAACCGATGATTGTGAATTACGTAAATGTATTATACTGGGTGTAACGGAAATCCGTGGTTTTGTTTTAAAAACTGCTTCTTCCCACGGAAATAAACAACTTTCTTTAATTTTAAATGTACAGGGTAACCCGCGAAATTCAAATTTTCTCACGTTTTTTTGCAATTTGCAGGTCAGTGTTAGGTTGTATGTTGGTCAAAATATGATTCGTGGCCGTAGCAAGTATGGTATACATATATAGAATTATAATCATTAAAATCATCAATACAACTCTCTCAGTTAGAATTAATGTTTCATGAAATAGTCATTCCATACATCAATCTAAACTGTCATCCCTCTCTCGCCACACGTCAAGGACTTAGGCCTTTACATTGACGACAGGATAAATTGGAAAAAGCAGATTGCTCAGGTAAGCCAGAGTCACATTCACACTGCGATCTCTCTATAGATTCAAGCACTTCCTTCCATCAAGCACTAAAACCACTTTGGTCCAATCGCTAGTGCTGCCTTAATTGACTATGCTGATGTTTGTTACTCTGATCTATCCCAGGAACTTCTAAACAAATTGGATCGTCTTCTCAACAACTGTATTCGTTTTATTTTTGTCCTTCGGAAATATGACCACATTTCTTCCTACCGTTCTCAGCTTACATGGCTGCCTATCCGACACAGGAGATCCCTCAGATCCCTCTGCATGCTCTTCACTATTATGAACGATCCTTGTGCTCCTGATTATTTAAAACAACATTTCAAAGTATTGGTCAGTTCTCACAGTCTGAGCCTTCGAGCATCCAAAAACATACTTCTACACATTCCTTCTCACCGCACCGGGTTTATGTCTAACTCTTATGTTATTTCAACGATTAGACTCTGGAACGTGCTTCCCCTTGACATCAAAAAGCTGAAAGTAAATTTTCGTTTAAGCGTAAAATACGGAACTACTACTTAAAGTACTCTCAAACGTAGTTTGGTCCTCGTCGTAGTCATTGTTTTTTGAGTTTTTTTCTTTTGTTTATATACTGTATTATTTGGTATTTATTATAATCTTTGTTAGTGTATTATTTTAGCATATTTATTCGTATTTCATTATCGGTCTAGTATTTTCGATTTTGAATTTTGATCTATTTGTGGCTGTACACCTACCACAGAGTTATTTAACCCAAAGGTTGACTAGTAGAGAATGCCTTGTTGCATTAAGTCCGCCTATGTACCACAATTGTACATGAATTTTAAATAAATAAATAAATCAATATGAACTTAAAAGGTTGTTTTGATGATTTTAATAATTAAAGTTCTGCAAATACTTAAATACATACTTGCTACGGCCGCGAATTTTATTTTGATCAGCATACAACCTGATACTAACCTGAAAACTGCAAAAAATATAAGAAAATTGGAATTTCGTGGGTTACCCTGGCGTTTCCTCCTTAAGAAGACATTCAATTCCCATAAAAAGTGAGACTTTCCGTACAAAGATATCATCAGCTGATCAAAGTTAGTATGGGAGGTACAATTTTTTTTTTTAGAATTGTCTGTCTTCATTGGACAAATTGTTCATTTTAATAGTCAGAAACAGTCTTCAAAATATGAACATACCATTCCGTTACACCATGTATTAGTACAAAACTCTCATAGCTTTGTGAGCTAGTAAACCGCGTGTTTTAATAAAACTTACTCGAACCGCGGACTATTCCAGAACTTTCTTATAGAAAGCCTTATAACCTGCCTGCACGGGATATAAAAACAAATAAGGCACCACACGATCAGTTGAAATGAATTGTGTCCAATGCTTGTTATTAGCGGAATACATTGAAAAATAACAGAACTATTATTGGTCTGGTCCGGTCAAAGTATCCAAAAACATACAATGAAAACATTACAAGGATAAATAAAACAGGTAACATCTTTATAAATAGCTGGCTGCCAAAATTACCGAAAGGCTATTAATGAAGCATAATCAATGTCATTATAATCATAATAGATTATACAAACATTTTTCGATACAAAGACAGTCCAAAAACTACATAGAGGTTGTTATAACTCATTGATAGTCAATCATTTAAATGGACTTACTTAAATACTCTATAATAGAACACACATTTCTGGAAATATTAGTGTCTTTAGATGCAAATCAATAACTAGGCAACCCATAAGCCCCTACTCAGATACAGATTTATATTTCTTTTTAAACAGAACAGGGAAGTCTCGAATTTTCAAACTCAAAGCATTTATTTCAAATAAACCATTTACAGGAACTTTTGAACTGTCAAGAAGTCGGTCAGTAAGAAAGATGAAGCTAATTGCACATTCCAAAGCGAGATCTCAATGGAGAAGAACGTGCAAGAAACTCCATGGACTCTTTTAAACCATGTTAAGTATTACAAAAATCCTGGTTACGTCTATTATGTGAGAACAATGTTAATATAAAAAAAAAGATTAAAACAAGCTAGTGGCAGTTAACAGGGGTTCCCCAACATTTTCAGTTCGCGACGGAAATAGGGAACAATTATCCTAGGTAGATAGGCACAAATTTGAATTGACAGTTGACACACAAGAATATATTAATACATAATATTATTAAAGTAAAATCGGAATTATAATACAATGGCAACTTAGTCATGTGACGGATGAGCACACACACACACACACACACAGTTTTTCAAAGCGATTAAACGATTTTGTTCTTTATCTGCTACAGCTGAAAATCCAGCTTCACATAAATAAGACGTTGCATACGGAATGAGAATTCTAAGAAGTTAGAACTTTAAGATGGATATTCATTTTGGATCGACATTACAAAAATCCACCAAATCAGAAAACGTGAATCTTATTTTAAGGCTGCTATCGCAAGAGACTTCTATGACACTGTCTTCTTCTTGCGAAGTGAATTCAGGTAGAGCTTGTGGATCTACGCAAAATACGCGAATACCAAATTTCGTTTCCGAAGAAAGGTACAGGAGCGCCTCACGGCGCACACTTTGGGAACCCCTGAGTTAAGGCCCTACTACCGGCCAACTAGCGACCTGATTGAATAAAAAATCGTAGCGTAGCACAGCATAGAAAATAAATAAAAGAATCCAACGTTTGTTACAAAGAGGCATGTTTGTGAACGCACCCAGCGTTCACAAACATGTAAACTGACATGCACAAGACACCCAGACCCGGAACAACTATCTGTAGGCCATACAAATATTTATTCCGTGCGGGCATCGAACCCGCGACTCGCAGCGCAGCAGCCGAACGCTCAACCACTGCGCCAACCGTGTCGTGTCGTATGTTGGTACTTATGTACCAACGTGGTATTGTTATAAAAGAAATTGATATTTTTCAGTTTCTTTACTAAAATACCACGTTACCTGCGAGTAGTGCGAGGACCTGCTTGAGTATCTGGAATAGTCTGGGAACTTCAACATTAAATAAAACTTTTGTTAGTTTGGAAACAATATGCTCAGGTATTAAAAATCTTTAACAATAGAAGCAACAGATAAAAATTAGGAGCCTTGATTTACATCCTACAAATATTTTTGAGGAATAACTCAAATTAAAGTAAAACTAAGAACAAAGAGCCTAAATGTAAAAATGCGCTTATATTTAAAACATTTGTTTACATACTAATTGACGCGACTAGCCAGAACGTGTGCATGAAAAAAAAAACATACGTTTTTCGCGCGCGACTCACGACGACATAATATCTGTTTTATTTTACGACACGATAAATATGTCTTCAACGCGGTCCAGACAGCAGAGGCGTTCTGTTCGATGCTCAAGGTATATACAATATTTCAAACGTCAGCGTCATGACGATGGCTTTGGAAGAAAACGCACAAAGATAACTAAAATAAAAAAGAGCAAGGTTTGGAAAGATAATACTCGTAGGATGTTCCTCTGCGAGTATTGAATTGGTTAACTATTGCCGCAACTATACAGTTTGTGATCCAAATGCTTTGCAAATCTATATTAAATTGGGTAATTGCTTCGGCCGCGCCCCAATTAAAAATTCGTGAAACAATGTAAACTGAAACATTAGTTCCTACTTGTTACCTAACGGACTATTATCAGCTGGCTATTTGGCAATCAATGCATGGTCGTTGACCGAGTATCTCACATGGTGTCGAAGACGCAGGTCGAATACTAAGTTTCTCTTTCATTCAGCTTTATTCAAATTAAGTCGGTTAATTTCTTACACCAAAAAAGGTGGACTAATCAGTCGCAATTAATTTAAAACTGAATTTTAATCAAGGTTTCTGAACAAAGAAAAGGAAGTGTTAAAGAAAATGTTTACACGTCATTTCGCAGCAAATACCTACTGTGCGCCTTACGCTGTTCCTTTTTCATGAACGCCAATTTCAACAGGTATGCAGCAAAGTAGCTATTTTTAAAAGCTTTAATGTCAGGATTTCTACAGGAAGCGAACAACAATAGTTCACATTGCGAAGTCGCGATTACTCTAAGCGTTTTTAATTAGACCGACTAGCAAGAGCTGCAATGACTACACATCTTAATATTAATACGTAAACTCACCAAAAACGGAGAAGAAGTTTAACACCATTCGCAAATAAGTGAACGTGTTTGCGGTAAACGTCTAACTAGAAATACTTCAGGGTTAATCAAAATACTATAAACAAGCAAAGTAGGACGCACGGAGGACGTAGGAGGGCAACTCAATCCAAATACCTAACGATTCTTATAATAATGTTGTGCAATATGAAAACAATTCGACCCCTGGATAAGACGTTAGTGACAACGTGAATGGCAACACCCAGAAAATAGTGCGCGGATCTTTGAATGTCACATGCATGTCTTTCGCTTAAGTCTCTATGAAGTACATAATAATTATCGATGACGATTGTAAGCCTAAATCAGTTAATTAAAGCGTGTAAACAAAACATTGTATCGTTGGTAGCATCGTGTGATCGGTGTTACCAACAAATACAATATTTAAAGCTATTTATAATTTTGTATGTGGCACCGCACGTTCGCACCAATACCAATGACTGTGGTGTACTCACGTTTCGCTTCATATTGTACTGTCACAGAATTATCTCACGTTATTATATTTTTTAACTGCCGTATTAACATTTAGCTGTAGAAATCGACACTGAATTTTATGTATCCGTCTTAGCACCACTCACTCGTTCACGTCTGCGCGTCGTTTTGCATGTGCTGTCGGTGGGTGCCGCGAATCACCGAAATAGAACTTTTGGAATAACACTACACAAATTATATTCCTTGCGTCACTGGTAACGTTTGACGAGATGAAGATCAAGAACGTATACGCAGAAACTTGAATAGCACACGAAAGTTGTCGCATATAATGTGTTTTTCATTTGAAAGCTAGACAAAACATTAAATGTTGGCATTATTATTGCAATTGCTAAAGAATACAGTTGAATTTTAAATATTTTAACATCCAGCATACTGGAATCGGACCGCAATGTATCGTTTTAACGTAAACGAAACGAACAACTGGGTCAGTCGGATCCCAAATAACTGAATGATGAATTGATGATTGACTTGGGAATATTAGCGGTTATAAGCGAGAGCAACGCAATATCCAATCAATCTGTAAAGTTGGTTTTAGTATGTTACTGTTTTTTTTGCAGACCACGCTTAAACCTTGCACCTGCTATGTTATCTCTTCACCACACTTGGTTGACTGGTGGAGAGTGCTCAAGGCATTAAGCTCGCTTTTGTTCCTTTGGAAATCAATGTAGATAAACAGTATCGAAGACTCGATCGGCGAAGTGGTTGAGCGATTATGCTGCTGCGCTGCGTGTCGCGCCCCAGTTTAGATTCCCGCACGGAACAAATATTTTTATGGGCTGCAGATAGTTGTTCCGGGTCTGGGTGTCTTCTGTATGTGAATTTACATGTTTGTGCACCCACGATACAGGAGTAATTCCTAGTACGGGGTAGTTTAAAAAAGAAAATGTATATTATTCAAAACTGACTAGTGGCAGTAATCCTTCGACTATTATATTCATTAGAAATTACTTTGTTGCAAGACATCGAGAATAACGTAAGCGACAAAGCGACGTCTCAAAGGTTGATGCGATCAAGGCGGCACGTGCTCCGTTCTCATTCTCTTCCTCCATAGGTGCAGTAAAAGGGAAGTCCTTGAGCAGCCCACTACTGTACTGATTCATTATCACCCACGCGCACAAATTGCATGTTATTAAATTTCTCGATAGAACTTCGCAGTGTTGCAAGCGATTTGCGGTTAGGGTTAACAGTGTAGTGTATGAAGTCAGAAATAATTGGTATCTTTATTCGTCGTGTTTTACACGTTATTCTTGTTTTTTTTTTTATATAAAAATATTACGGGAGAAATATGAAGAGGTTTATATTTGAAATTATCTCATCCTTCTTCGCATATCGGCGAAATCTTTCGTTCCTCTTTCTTTCAAAAACGCGGGCCTCCTGTATCTTGTTTTTTGTTTTCCTTATTTCACCATCTCCGTCTGAGGTGGCTAGTCAAATTATCGTGTCTACCGAAAATATTTGACGCTTGAGGATAATTTTCATGTTCGGTTTTTAATCTTATTCGGTACAGGTTGCAACTGCAACAATAGACAAGACGTTAAACCCGCAGACTAAATGGTAGTCCGCACCAGACATCTGAGTACAGTTCGGAATAACGCAATTTAGTAACCAGTTCATGTAGTGGCTTTTCTGTAGCATGGCTGGTTTTGTGTGTATGTATAATCCATCACACAAACTGCCCGTTTCAAATATGGAATAATAAATAAGGTACGTAGTTTGTTCAGCCCTAAAGAATATCAAGTAGCAAGAACTGGTGTTAATGATGATAAATAGATCCGATACGGTGCTGTCTTTTTATTCCGGTCGCTTATTTCATCGTTGCTGGGGTTTTGTTTCATCGTCTAGATTACGTTTCCTGTCATTTTCAAGACTTACGTACTTAACAAAAAGTTTATTCTTCATCATCAGATTATATTTTATTATTTTACCGTAGTTGCCGCTTTTCTTTTCGTAATAGACTGCCTGTCCAAATTTTATACAGTTTTGTAGATATTTGGCTTAGCAGATTACTTTAAGGAATTACGTCGCTCAATTTTCATAGATAACATAAGGACGCGGAATTTACAACGCGTAATTTGCGGCGGATTTTTCGCTCGGTACGCTTAGATACTATGGAATAAAGGTTGAAATTTATACTAAAATATCAACAGCAAACGGGCGTAGTGATTTATTTAAAACTACGCAATTGGAGTGGTACGACGAATCATAGGATATTTTAGGTCTTAACATAATTTACCTGGACGACCTTGCGCGCTATTATTTAGGTACTTGTGTCACGGAATATTTTTATTTTATTAGCTAATTCATACTAATGATATCACGCGATATTTGTGAATTAAAAAAAGCACACTGAAAAACTGATGTCGTCTTCTGAACTGATTTTGCAAAAATCATCTTTAATTTGTCAACCAATTCGCTAATCAAGAGGTGTTTGATAGCTCTTAGGTTTAATTAGCCATCTTCCCGCACTGTTAACAGGTCAATGTAATAACGGGCAAGACTTATCGACATTGTAACTAGTTTGACCTAAATACTTGTCAAGTCTATTGCTATATACGAATTAGAATAATATTTTTTATGTACTCTAGATCTGTCAAATCTCTAGCGAGTGTTACGTGCTCTTGCGTCGATCCGATGTTGTATACAATGTAGACGTTCCATTTGGATTCGTCTGAAAATGCGGTCGTGGCTGCGCAGAATTATTTATGTTGAGTAAAACGGAAATCATCTTGCGTTTCGAAGTTTGCGTCTCGGAAAACGTCATGCACCTAACTGCCTGCAAATATGTCTTTAAAATTAGGTGTAGCCACAGTAACAATGAACTACCTATAAATTATTCAAGTTTAACGTTTAATTGTACTATGGCCGTACTGATGCTGAACAGAGTCGTTTATTCTCTAGTGAATGAATCCAAATGACACAAGACTAGACATGGCAGAAACATGAACTTGTCTTGAACAAACAACAAAAGGAAGTTAGAATGTTCTAAGCTTGAAATCATTCAATTAAATCCTCATCAAGGGGAAGCATTAAGACGGTTACTTCCATCATCAGACCGTGCCGAATCAATCAGTCACCGCCGATCAAATTTACGACTAGTGTAATTGTCATTTATTGCCCTTGAACTTCCGAATTAGATGGCCCAATTATTTGTCTCTATCACAAAAGATACTAGGATCAGGCTACTCCCACGATAGAGCTGTGAAAGTCTATATTAACACTATGATATCGCTTTATGACAAATAAAGATAGGGAAGGCCCAGACAGGGAAATGACCGATAACTTGACTCTGAGAATCTCTAAAATAACTTTGTTTTGATTGATTATTCAATTAAGACTATTATTACTCAGCAGATAAAAGCTTTCAGAGTTCAAACTCGGGATCCATTCATTATTTTACTTGACAATGATAAGTTTACCAGCTACAAAATTACCTACCGCTCTCGTGTTTTGTGATAATATTCAGAATATGGAAGACAATAGCATGAATTGGTTCGATTTTAGTGAATTCTTGGTAAAAGCATGATTTAAAGTCGTTGAAAGAGTGAAATTATATGATTCGATTAATAACTCTTGAGCTTCAACCAAAAAAAAATTAGAATAATATTATCTTGTTTGATACTTTTCAGAGCGCGGTTTTTGTAGTCAGGTTTTAGTTTTTAAACTATTTTGTTTTTTATTTAAACTGTAAGTATTTAATACTCTATTATATAAAAAAAAAACTATATCTTTAATTGATGACTATGTCCTTTAGAGGGTGCCATATTGAATTTAGTGTGACGTCACGTATTCTTTAACCAGTGGACGATCAAGACGCTTCCAACAATACTTCGTTTGTACAATTATGATAGACGTAATTTAGAAGATAATTATGAGGGAACAGATGAACATACATACCACATACAAACCAGCTGAAATCATAATCCTCTATTTGGCTTCGCCGTAGTCTGGTAAAAAGTGATACATTACATGAAATTAAAGACATTTATCTATCCTCGTAAGAGCAGTGGTGGCCCAGCGGTATTGGCCGCGACTTACAAATTGTAGGTCGTGAGTTCGAACCAAGGCAGGCGCTTTACTTTATGTAAATTATTTCATCATCACTCCTCTCAAATCGCTGAAGGAAAACATCGTGAGGAAACCGGCATGTCCTAGAACCAAAAATTCGAAGACATGTGACATCCACCAACCCGCATTAGGCCCGCGTGGTGGATTACGGCCCACACCCTCTCACAGAGAGGAGGCCTGTGCCCCAGCAATGGGGACATTAAAAAAAAAGGCTGATGATGATGATGATCTATCCTCGAACAATTCTTCAGAAGTATGATCAGTATTCAGTAGAGATTTGCGCAGTTTGTTGTGATCGTACCATATAGGAAACGTGTATTACGTATTATATTAGCATGGCTTATGTAATCACTGTGTAGCCGGATATCTAATAAAGCTTGTCTCACTTAGTCTTCTCCATGTTTGATTAAGGATTTGATTTACTGATCACCAGTTATTGTTGATATAATAAATGAATGAGGGAAAAGAACAAATCACTCATTTTACCTCATCCATTACTAAGCAATTACGAAAACATATTGCGATGACTGCAATGAAGTGCAGCGGTGGAATTCACTAACCACATAGGTAAAGGAAAACTGATGAGTAATGATAACAGGTGCAGTGGAATTAACGAACAAAACTATAATTTTCATTATTGCGTAGACAATTTGATATTGAGATAGCATATGGCTAGCTTGTAGAAAAATCAACACAGTCATGCCAATACGGGGCATTGGCATGACTGACTGCCGATTGCGGGCTCGTCAAGTGACTGTCAATAGTGCGAATATCAGAGTCTATATAAAACTGTACGAAGTTGATATGTTACAATATGTGAGTAACATATAGTTGTTTTTGTGCTCGTATGACACAACATAGCCGTGAGACGACACGCTTCATGCTCCGACGGCTCTTCGCATTGTTCTAAATACTGCACAGATGTACAATACCATTTAAACTGTAATAAAATGTGCGAATTTCCAAGAACTCTTGATTCATCGATTGACAATCATTGCTTGAATGAACAATTCATCAGAATAAGTTAATTTTGAATTGTTTTGTTTGCCAAGAATTAAGTCACTTAGCTTCATTAAAACGTTTTACACAATAAACTTTACGACTATTGTGACGAATTTATTAAATAATTAAAAAAAAAAACTTTCAGACTTTTCGGACAGTAGATGAGATGTCGGCCGTCGGTAGACCAACAGCCAGAACATGGGTAGATGACATTCAGAAGATCGCGAGTAAGGTGTGGTTGACTCGGATAGACCCAGGAAGCATAGCACATGAGGGAGGAGGCCGATAACAGTGGATGGAACAAGGTCGTCAATGTCGATGTAAACTTATTCTGGACATTTCTGAATCGCGTAAGATTTCAATATGCTGGTTGCAGGCCTTGGTAGTCTAGTATTCAACTGGTTACCCAATATTAAACGTAACGGAAACAACAACTAACAAATCAAAGTTGACACTACGTCCGGTTCTGGAGAAGCGCAGCATAATAAACATTTATGGATCACCTGACCGAAATTACGTGTGCTAGGCATCACTATGCGTCAAGAATTATAATTGTCATCAACAAGGAAAAAAGATAACATAGTGCATTTTATGAGCACTACATTCGAGTCATTTGCACCTTCGTCTCAGTCATTGCATTGACCGTCTTGTTGCCAAGGACAAGAAACGTGGTCAATGTGCACATGACATGGCACGTTTTATATGGAGAATACTCAAGAAAATCAATATTTCATGAAAATTTTGCGATCGTGGGAGCCAAGTGACGCGTTGAGATTGGAAACAAGTTTCGATTCAAGACGCTATTACCCGAGCTTTTGTGTGCAAAAGAACATTTTCTTCAAACCATTGTTGATATTTCGAACAATTAAATAGCGTAATGGGCCACATAATCTAGTTGAAAAACCGCTCGTAGCTATAAATTTTGTAAAATAACTGAATAATTACTAATCCTGCTTGGCGCCAGATAAAGTATGCAAAATCAAGCGGCGCCAAACCACTACAGAAAACAAACAATAATACATGTTTCAATTTGATTGTTTAAACGTAGGTTTCATACGAGATTTAATGTGTATTTAGTTACAAATGAGCTTTATTGAAGAGACGTGAAAATTCTGGAGGATATTGATTCACCACTCATTATGTATGATCTCTAAGATCTTCAACATGTACAACTGTTTTACCGCTATTAATTTAATGCTGGCCCATTGGAGATTGCCTCTGAAGGATTTCAATCCATAACTAGTCAAAGGCTACCCAAGTTAAATGGGAATGCTGGGCTGCACATGTCTGACGCATGCCGAACGAGTGTTAGGCCCGGCAAACTCAAGATTGGTGTACTGAAACCGCAAGACGAGCCCGCGGCAAACCACAAAGGAGATGGCTGGATGACTAAGAATCTTCCATTATCTTTGAGAATTGGAAAGAGGTAACACAGAACCGAGAGAAGTGGAAGGAATGGAGGGAGGCCTTTGCCCAGCAGTGGGACAGTACAGACTAGATATAATAGTATAAATACTAGTCAAAGGTGTAGCGAGATCGATGATCAATTCGTCAATAACTCGTTTGGAAATTCGTTATTTTTCACGAATTGAATGAACAGTCACTCAACATTACAGGTAACTGTGACTAACATCAAAGTGTGCCAAGTCCAATTTTACGCAGTTGTGGGACGATGTTCCAGTACGCATAAACACTGGTAAACGACATTTTACGCGAGACTTATGATATTGATGACTGCTTAAGAGAAATTGGCGTGGTTTCAGTCTTACTTATCCAGACAATAAATCAATAATTACATTAATTACATTTTTAATGCTTGCGGAATTGAAATTGATAAAGCACCTACTTAAACTGAAAACGAACGAGAAATCTTAAACCATTCTTGCCTTTATGTCTTGCCCTTTAATCAAAAAGGCAATGTTCAACGTCCCATGAAATCCACAATCAAAACGGAGAATCATATCATAAATCAGAAGAGCAACTAATTTCGAAACCATAACATGTGCTCCAATCTGACAACTCATAATTAAAACATTTAACGCTACTCAGCACATCAATTATACTGAAATTGAAACAATACATATGTCGAAGTAACATGTGTGAATCACACGCGATTATTCATTTAATTAATTACAATTGTACCACAGTGTCTGACAGGTGGTATAGCAATAAAATATTTTTTTACATCAATCTTGTAGAAATCCAAAACTGCGGATAAATAAACAACGAATTTCTGCATGAAGATAAATAAATTTGGAATAACCCCCTTTTGAAATAAGTCTTTCCCAAACACGGTAAAGGCTGAAAGACTTACATTCATGCAATGGAACATCTGCTATTTATTTGTTTCGTCCCTAAAGCAGTAAAAGTCGGGCAACAACTGCGGAAAACGATCATTATTCAGATAACAAATTTAATGCAATTTACGCCTTATGAGCAGTTTGCATGCAGACCGCGCGAATGCACTTTGTAAATGTCAGTAGAAAGGCAGCACTACACATTTACGCTACGACTTACGACTACTAACGATAACTCCGTAGACCGTAGTATGTGCTACTGACATGAGTGGTCAGCATAGTCAGCATACAAATGCATATGCAGTTACACGTTATAGGTCAACTATTTTACAACCGCTAAAAAAGGCTACAAAACAGAAATCCTTCCACTTTGCAAATTGAGAACTCTTGTTAAATGCCTGTAAATTGTTTCCAAACTACCTGCTAACCAGTTTTGTAGTCCATTCAACCGAAAGCAGATCGAATGTAGGTTATAATTCCTAGACTTATGGAAGTTATGGACATCGTGGACTAACTCCAAACTTCATCGATGGTTTCAAAGAAGCTGATGTTTTGTAAGTCAAGAGCCGTTACGATATTACTCCAAGAAGTTCAACACAGCGCTAAACATTTGAAGAAACACGGGGGACATGAAAGTTTGTTTGCCAACATAAAATTGTTAGCTATCTTTTAGTTACGCTTTTTCATCGAAGCCATCAAAGTTACGAAAGATAAACAAATGGCGTAATGAAGTAGGTAATTACTGTAATATCCTCAATTTGAGAGGCGTCGATCGTTAGGCCGTATCAGGAGCTTCCATGACGCCTCGATAGCCAGCTTAATTGAATGAAGACATGAAGTGAGAGATAAGCTGATGATTGAGTACTTAACCTTAATATGTAAGTGGAACCTAACTCACGACTGTCTGTAAAAAATGTAGATGCTAAATAAAAGAATTTAGAAGGGGATAATACAGTGATGAGCAGCGTTTGCCCTTGAATTGCTGTAGATGCTCTTTTCTAAAAGTAAATATTACGTCTGTGTTATTTAAAGTCTTAAAGACACAATGCACACATCGGGCAGACGACACAATATTTGGAAATCAATAAAATTCATGAACTCGTAAAATAGGTCGGGTTTACGACTTATTAGTGTCTAAACAAATTTACGGTGAGGCCCAACATGTCAGTAGGCCAAATACAGAGGCAGAGATTTCAGCGTTGTTCAAACAAAGCAAGTAATAAAATATTGGCATATTGATGTATGGCTGAAGCAATGATACGCCTACAAAAACGCCCACTGAGATTGTTGGAGCCAAAAAAATCATGGGCACTGGTGTAACCATTCATTACTTCTGGGGAGGCGGCGACTAAGATTACTCATGTAGTAATGAGGAATTGAGGACTGGTTGAGTGTCAAAGCTGAATCGTATGACACGGAAGTTAACAAACAGTATCAAATTCTTATATAATGCATTAATACTAGGTTATTTCTAGGCAAGCGTGCTCAATCTTCGACCACATCATCGCTTACCATCAGGTGAGATAGTGGTCAAACGCGAGCCTATGATAAATAAAAAACTTTTTTACAAAAAATACAACCGACTTCTAAAAATTACAAAATAACTTTATTTTCGGAAGTCGGTGTTTATATTTTGTTTCTTCGTTATTTGACACCGACTACAGAAAATAAAGTTATTTTGTAATTTTTAGAAGTCGGTTGTATTTTTTGTAAAAAAGTTTTTGTTTTTCACTTTTTCGTTGTTGTACCCCAGAAGTAAAACTAAATATTAAAATTATGCCCGAATGGATAACCCCAATAACATGGAATTTGAACATTTGGAGAAAACCAAAACGTCATCTGTGTATACATATTTTTTGTTTATGTTGATTTTTCCAAGAAGTGCTGAATCGATTTCGATTAAATTTATATGGGACCACCTCTCAAGTATGACCTACCAAACAAAAAAGAATCATCAAAATCGATTCACAAATGGCGGAGATATCGCGTAACAATCATACAAAGAAAAATTAAAAAAACAAACTCACGAATTGAGAACCTCCTCTTTTTTGATGTCGGTTAAAAAATTAAAATTATAAAAAGATTGGGCGAATGACAGTTCCGATTCCGACCTTCGTTGAATTCGTCTAGTAACATGCGTGTAGAAGCGTTTAATGTGTTTTTAAACGTGTCTACTTTTTTTTGCGTATGAGAAATCATTCTATGACTTCTCCCGCTCTGGGTGGAGCGGGAGATGTCAGACTTTTACTGACTAAAACCCACCCCTGTTCCTTCCCTGCCTTGAGTGGGCAGGGAAGGAACAGGGGTGGGTGGGCTCAGGGGCGCGGTAACTCTGTTTCGAATTTATCCACGACCCCTGGGCAGAAAACGTGTCCACCTGGCACATAGATACACTGGTTTCTGATTACTTGTTTAAATAATGAAAAATTAAGTCGAAGAACCCTCCAAGTTCCTTTGAATATAGGTAACCAGTTCAAAGAATAGATTAAAAAAAGGCACCCCGAGTATGAACCAGCAAATTGCAATTCCCTATATATCAGTTTGCTGATTGTTATCAACATTGTTGTTAGAAATCATAAACATTAAGACTGTTTGACCCAGAAAGGAAGTTGGCCATCCACTTGTATCTTCTAGCTTTTATGTTGTTTCCTCTACGATCACTTTACAGCCATTTCCGTAGCAAATGATGTAGCGAATTGGAGATACTCTACAGGTTATAGACCTGACCCACAATGCTTTGCACAGTATAAACCCTTCTGCTTACGAGCTTGCATCATCACAAAACTACCACTACCCATGAAATACTTTACAAGAAAATTACGAAAGCATAAATAATTGCATATCACATACTTTAAAACCCCACATTGTGTTGCTAAACGTTAAGTATGCGAGCTAAACAAACAAAATGCTAGGAATTTGTATGACAGAAGCACATCGCGGTTTCTAAGAAAAACACGACATTCAAGGTGAGATAAGTACAAGCGCAGAACGGTTCGGAATCAGTTTCTGTCGTGCTAACGAATCGACGTAATGAGAATATATATTTATGACTGATGGCTTGTCTTTACTCGCAACTATGGGCTTGAATCTTGATACAAAGGCAACTATGTTTTACTGAGAGAATAGAAATAACCGGAAGCATGCAACAATTTAACGCTACTGTTGCCTATGCGTTAGTAAATCTACCTGCATAATGGCTCTATTCGAAATATATGACATGTTGATTAAAAGACTTGGACAATTCATTGTACGGACGACCAACAACAATCATTTGTGACCAACATCCGCCTTCACGTACAAAACCTGTAATTTGCCTAGGTAAATATTTCAATTTACCTGGTACTCTAGCTAGAACACGCCTCGCTTACTAAATACCGCTCAGTAAAAGCAAAGTAAATTCTAGTAGCAATCTGCTTGTTTGAATTTGAACAAAATGACCTTCAAGATAGTTAAGTAAGTATAAATTCATGATACCTAATCATCTTGATTGGGATTGCTGATCAGGGTAAGGATATAACATAACATCACGCCTGTTTCCCGAAGGGCACGGCAGACGTGTACCTACATTCTACAGTACCCACCTTTGGCATGGGACTGTAAAGGAGTCACCCCTAAGTATTACTGTGCACAGCAGCATGTGCCGCCATATTCTCTGGAATCATTCGGTGGGAAATCGGAGTCCCTACTCTGAGCTCCTGAGATTAGAAAGTCCCGCCAGCATTAAATGATGCAGGTAGGGACAGTACCCATCTGCACCTACATTTCGCCAATTTTGTTTAACTCATGTAACAGGAGTCCAAGCCAATAAATAGCCACTAACTGGGCACAAATTCAGAAGCGTACCCAGGACAGACCGTAGGTATGGGTCGCGGGACTGTTCGAAAACACGAACGTAAAGGGCGATTGAAGGAACACGAGTGGGTTTTAGTCAGTAGTGTCTGACACGCCCTCCAGCTCTAATTAGACCGGGAAAAGTCATCTTGATGACTACCCACATCAAAAAAAAAAAAAGACGTACCGTATGCTAAGCAGTAGCGCTTGCGACCAGCAGACCATCGAACACGGTGGCAGTAAAGTTATCACTAGTGTGAGAAATAAGAATTTAGATTTTCACATCAAAACTTCCTCCACGGGAAGAAAGAGAGATGAAGAATGATAGAAATTTCAGTCAAGATACCAGCAGGTAAGTAATAATAGGCATAGATAACGTCTGTGCTGAAACTACAAAAAGAGGAGTGGCTTTTTAAAGTTTCGAACCCGAAGGGTCCAAACGGAGCCCTATTGCTGTCACTCACGTGTACGTCTGTCCATCTGTCCGTCGTCTGTCACAAAATTTTGTTCCAAAGAATTTTTTAACTTCCCATTGACTTAAGGTGGTAATGTTTAAAATTAAGTACGTATATTTTACAAACAAATACCAATATATTCATAAATCAGATTTTTTCATTGACAATTCCCTCATTTGGTACGGAACCCTAAATGTGCAAAGTCCGAAACGCACTTGGCCGGTTTTTCACATTAATAAGACCCCTGTCCTGCAAACTAGGATGTTATCCTGTATCTTGAAGAACAGTGTAGGTACTTGAAATGGATTGATAAAGATTTTGTTTATTGCTAAGTAGGCATAAGTTGTATGTTACACTCATTCTGATGTAATTAACAATACAATTTTAATAAAATCAGATGGTACTGGTTAATAGTGAGGAGTGTTTAGAAGTGTGTTGTGTGGGTTTAGTCTGAAGCGGGTTGTGCTTATGTGCGGGAATACTTTGGAAAACCTGACAAGAACGGGCAAGTTTGGATTTCAGAATCAAATACTCAATCTGCCTAGCTTTTCCCCTACTATCTTATCAAGGTTTGTGTGTATAATTTAAACCAGTGCGGAGTCGGGGCGCTTTACTAGTTTACTTATAATTTTAATAATGTAGAATTATGTTGCAGTTAATTAGTCAAAATGAACGTCCAGCCATCTTATTTAAAAAAAAAAGCCATCTTATTTATAGAACCATTTATTATCATTTAGTTACGTAATCGACAATCACGTCCAAAACACTTGGTCCGTAGGTGTTAAGCTACTTTCAATAGCTGTTCTCTTTCCTTGTTTACGGAGACGTGAATAAATTACAGAAATTATATCTCTCCTTATTTAACAGTTCTTAAGTAATATCCCGCAGAGTTACTTTATTTTTTATATTATTTATTACCTGCTGCAAAAAAGTATGGCAACACAAACATCAAGTAAGAAATTTTATATTTGTTGTTTTCAAAGCAGATTCACTATGGCTTAAATCGATCGGGCATAGTCCATATTTCATGGTCAATTTTCTCAGCAAATTAACAGACGTAGGTAAGCTAGTTTGCAGTAATTGTCTCGCATCTTATTATCCTCAGTGATTTATTATACCGCATAAATCATCTGCTATACGTACTCAGCATAAGCATATCTTGCACATAAGATGCGCATAATAATCTCGTCAACACAATAAACGTCGCAATAAACCATTTAATATCGACCTGAGGATTGTTATAGAGCAATCTGTTAGCTTAGTTCTGCGCACTTTGAATCAAATTAATTAGGTTCATTTAGTACCCTTGATGGTGGAATGAACGAAGCTGTACCTTTAATGGAGTTATTAAATAATAATAATATTTGATTCAGAAGGGCTCGTGGCTAAAGTAATAATAGCCGCACGGGTCGATCCACCAGGTTAAGCTACGCTTGCCGGGGATGGTCCATGGATGGGTGACCATATTTACATACAGAGCCTCTGACTCCGTGCCTCGGAAAACACGTTAAGCCGTTGGTCCCGGCTGTCAATCGTGGATCTTTGACAGTCGTTACGGGTCGTCAGAAGCCCGAAAGTCCGACATCCAGTCTTACCAATGGGTATCGTATTACCCAGTAACTGGGCTGTGGCGGTCAGATAGGCAGTCGCTCCATGTTAAATACTGGTATTCAGCTGCATCCGGTTAGACTGGAAGCCGACCCCAAGATAGTTGGGAAAAGGCTAGGCAGATGATGAAATACCCCATGGGTAGAGAAACCCCTTAGAAAATAGGCCGGTTTCTGAATTAAGTATTTGGATTTAAGAACGTGTCAAACCCCACTTTAATACTTACCAAAGTTTGAAAGCTTTTCAGGTTAAATTAAAGGTTTAACAAAAACTCAACTTCTAATTCTTATTTCAGATGTAAAAACCTTTCGGCATTTGGATAGAAGCGGAATTTAGCGGAAGTGATATTTCAATGAGGAACATAAAGCATTCTGCAACACCCACAGTATTATGACGTCACTTGTCATGTGCTACGTGACAGACTTGTAACCCTGTCCAGTGTCCGTGTACGCTTCGTTTTGAAATGACCCACTAAAAATATGAACCTAGAAAATGAGACTTTACTTTGACATACAGGGTGTGTAACGGAAATGCGTGGTCTTCATCATCATCTCAGCCTTTTTAATGTCCCCACTGCTGGGGCACATACCTCCTCTCTGTGAGAGGGTGTGGGCCGTAACCCACCACGCGGGCCCAATGCGGATTGGTGGATGTTACCTGTCTTCGAATTTTTGGTTGTAGGACATGCCGGTTTCCTCACGATGATGATTTCCTTGACGTTTTGAGAGCAGTGGTGATGAAATAATTTACACAAAGTTAACCGCCTTCCTGGGTTTGAACTCACGACCTACAACTTGTAAGTCGCGGCCAATACCACTGGGCCACCACTGCTCGTGGCTGCGTGGTCCTATTTTATTTTAAATATTGCTTCATGGAAGGAGGAGGAGCTCGTGGCTAAAGTAATAACAGCCGCACGAGTCGATCCAGCCCGGGCCTGCGGACGGCGAGTAATGGGTAGCTCGCCGTCCGATCAGCACCAGGCCCGAGAGTCGACGGCGCGTAGTGTTCCACGCGCGCCTCAGAGTTGTCAGCAATAATGACGGGGCCCGTCATGGCCAATGCCCAGAGGTTGTGGATAAATTCGAAACAGAGTTACCGCGCCCCTGGGCACTCAGGGCAGGGAAGGAACAGGGGTGGGTTTTAGTCAGTAAGAGTCTGACACGCCCTCCCGCTCCACCCTAGAGAGGGAGATGTCATTGGATGATTTTCCAACCCACAACAAAAAAACAGGTCGATCCATCAGGTTAAGCTACGCTTGCCAGGGTTGGTCCATGGATTGGTGACCATCTTTACATACCGAGACTCCTCCGTGCCTCGGAAAGCACGTTGAGCCGTTGGTCCCGGCTGTCAATCGTGGATCTTTGACAGTCGTTACGGGTCGTCAGAAGCCCGAAAGTCTGACATCCAGTCTTACCAAGGGGTATCGTATTACCCAGTAACTGGGCTGTGGCGGTCAGATAGGCAGTCGCTCCATGTAAAATACTGGTATTCAGCTGCATCCGGTTAGACTGGAAGCCGACACCAAGATAGTTGGGAAAAACCTAGGCAAAACGACTCCCTACCCATGGAAACGAGCAACTTTTTTCAACAAATTAATAGTCAATTCCAACAAAAATATTTGGACTAGCCATCCATACTAATTTCGATCCGCTGATGACAACTTAGTACGGTAAGTCCAATATTTTTTTTTTTAATGAACTATGGCTTCTTTGAAGAAAGTTGTGTATTTCCATGGGCAGAAGCGATATCTAAAAATATGTCCACACATTTCCGTTACTCCTGTATTGGTTAGATTCTGCCAGCGGCTTCCTGCGTGGAATTAGTACTTCTCCTTGTTATAAACTTTTATTTTAACCCCCTTTTCACTCCCTTAAGAGTTCAATTTCGTCGAAAACCCCTTTCTTAGTGGATACCTACTCTTCACAAAGAACACACCCTCCAAATTTCATGTCTCTAGGACCAGCGGTTTAGGCTGCGCGTTGATTATATCAGTCAGTCAGTTAGGACTTAGAATTTTATACTTACAGATTACAAAACGTTGTTCTAGTTGTTTTCTTTAAAGACTAATAATTATTATTATTGCAGTGTTGCGTGGTTCTGGGCTATGAATAGTCAATGGTATCTTTTTCTTTACAGCTACAAAACTAAGAATTGATATAGAGAGGCCATTTGGAGGGTGAGATTCAAGTTGGTGGAAATTCTGCGCCCTGACTTCTCCACCTTCGAGGACTTAAATGAAGCAAACGACCGAGTGGTCCAGGTAGCTGCGTATTGGATAACATGAGTCGTCGACACCAGATAAAGCCTAGCTAGAAACTTGATCTGGGTATTGCATTCAAAAACCAGCTGCGGAGGGAAAAAGAATCTGTCGGTTTTCCAATAAAACTTTGAAGTGCCAATTCGCCTGTAAAAGCGTGACTATCAACTTGATGACCATTATCTGACAATACGCATGTATAACATAATAATAGCATAGTGCTATGGACACACATGCTAAGTCGCATGTAAAACTATATTTATGTCGACTGCGGACGTAGTTGCGTATGTAAATATCCTAATAACAGTTAATCGAGTGTTCCCGGCACAAAAATGTTAGCCCAACCCAATTCTCGGAGTGTCGGAGTATGACGTCAGGAAATATGTCGAGATTTGTACAATTATTATCTTTGTGTAAGCATTTCAACTTCGATACGCCTCAATCCTACTATAGGGATGACGCCAGGGTAAAAAAAAATATATCTAATTAGTCCGTAAGGTAGATTATCAAAAAAAAAAACTTTTTTACAAAAAAATAGAAGAGACTTCCAAAAAAAGTGCAAAATAACTTTAATTTCGGCAGTCGGTGTTCCTGTTTGTGTCTTCGTTTTTTGACACCGACTTCCGAAATTAAAGTTATTTTGCACTTTTTTTGGAAGTCGGTTCTATTTTTTTGTAAAAAAGTTTTTTATTTTTCACTTTTTAGTTGTGGTTTCCTGGAAGAGATCGTGGAATGCGATAAGGCCGGCAATTGTATGTTTTTTAGTAATAATAAACTGTGTTAACAATTCATAGACATACGATAGCAGCAATCGCGGTGGATTTGCTGTCAATTTTTGAAGAGTTCCGTTGTCTGTCTCCGAAACCCATCATCAGATCTTCTTGAAATTTAAATGGGACCATTTCAGAACAAACCCCTTTCGAATAAAAAAAAAATTTGCAAATCCGTCAATATATGACGGAGTTATGCCCGAAAATACATTAAAAAAAAAAAAATACAAACATCCGAATTGATAACCTCCTTTTTAAAGTCGATTAAAAATATTAGACACGTATTTTTTGCTTTATCAAATTAATGAAAAATGACAAAGATACAACGCATCAAAGTTCAGGAGTGGGGGCTTGCTACGTCAATTTTAAGTAAAACGTGGTACAATTTTAAACTAAGTGTGACGTCATCCGAAACTTAAACCCACTGTATCGTCTTAATTTTCTGTTAAAGTGACAAAAGAAAATATACGTGTACACTATTTTTTTCGTAATCTAACTGACGGACTAAACTAACTAGATTTTTTTACTTCTCAACCCCATTATAAATGAAAAAGTCTAAATGTTTAAATGTTTTGTGTTGTTTGTATGTGTCTTTGTTGATCAATTACGCAAGCATCAACGGATTTGTTTGAAATTTGGAACACAGGTAGAGAGAGAGATCCTGGGACATAGGCATTTTTATGCCGTTAGTCTGTCTGTCTGTGTCTGTGCCTTTGGGAAAAATTCCGAAAGTCACGCGGGTAAAGGTGCTGGCAGAATCTCATCAGATCATATTTTGATTGCACCATTGCAATAGGAGTAATGAACCAATCAAGACCACGCGTTGAACGCGCATACATGGCTGTGCTAACGAAATTTATTATTAGTAGAATACTTGTGTTGGCAGCAATAAATGTCAATCAGTTTAGTCAGAGTATAAATAAAGTTGGGCGAGGCGTGCCTCGATGCATAGATGTTCCCATAAATTATGTTGTAACTATCGACTGGAGGACAATAGTCCGACATTGGTAGGACTGACAGATTTCATAGCTTATGGATAGAATCCTCTATTTAGAAAAGAATTCTATAGGTTTTTACAATGGACGGTTTTATATGGATAAAAGAGTTCTATCTAGACTTTTTCTTCTGGACATTTTAGAGCAGTAACAACTATACAGGGTTAAAAAGACACATCACAAAGCCGTCAACTACGCGTAAGTACTGTACATCTAACAAAGTAGCTTAGCGCAAAAATCATTGCTGGGAAACGACTTTTATTTTTAGGTATGAAAAAAGCTATTTTTTATTGCGCGCAATGTAACGCAAACCCAGACAGGCGGAGTTAAGCCCCGCTCCTTCGCTCTAAGTCACTTAGGTACCTACGCGACTTAGAGCAAAGGAACGCGACTTGTCAGATACGTTTGATATTCATTGCGTTTTTGTAACTTTAAGTGACTAATTTGCTACTTAAAATCGAAAATTCAGGAACAGCCAGCAGGAGCTCATTAACGCTTTGAAAGTCTGTTGGGAACAAATACCGGAACTAAACGTAACTCACTTGATTGAAAGTGTCCCAGATAGGCTCAGAGAGTGCATACGGAGCAGAGGAGGACCCACTCGTTATTAAAAAATAACAAGCACCATATTTTTTTCCAGAATAGTTGTGCTTTACAAGTTTATGTTTTTCCTTTATTTTGTGTAATTTTTCCTAAAAACTGTTATTTTGTGTTTTTATTAAACAAAATAAACAAATGTTTCTATTGTTCATGTTTACACTATTCCTAAATGCTCACTTGAAACTTGTGTATTCATAAAAACTGAATGTTTTGGTTCAATTTTAAGTTGCAGCAAAAAAACATGGTGGGCCCTATTTAGTTTTGAGTAGTTTATGACGGAGTTATGCCCGAACATACATAAAAGAGAAAAAAAAATACAAACATCCGAATTGATAACCTCCTTCTTTTTGAAGTCGGTTAAAAATGCATGATTCCTGTGGAATAGACCATGTGAAAAGCTAGTCTGGCAATATTTACTTCTATTAAGCCTTTCAAAGACCCAATATTTTGTATATCGGGTGTAAAAAGACAGTTTCCGAAGCCGAAAACCACACATTCTACCCATTATTTGGATATTTTTTTTTTCCACTAGACCATACCTGGGAATCCACTGGTCCTAGAGATATTGAAGGTCAAAGAAAGTTGCAACTTTTTTTAAGAAATGAATTCAAAGTGTTATTACTAAACTTTATTCCAAACAAACATTACTTACCTGAATTTTCGATTTTTTTTTTCGAAATTACGCATTTGCAGTTACAAAAACGCAATGAATATCAAACGTATCCGACAAGTACCTACGTGGCTTAAGGCGAAGTGGCGGGGTTTATCTCCACTTGCCTGGGTTCGCGTTACATTGCGCGCAATAAAAGTCATTTCCCAGCAATAATTTTTGCGCAAAACTACTTTGTTAGATGTACACTTGTACAGTATGCGTCGTTGACGGCTATGTGATGTGTCTTTTTACACCCTGTATATTGCTTTTATCACATTATTAAGTACACGTACAAGTTTTCGTGCCATTGCTATTATCCTCTTTTCGTCGCGATGCACGAAGGAAACTTCGACAAAGCTAGATAAGTGTGGCCTCAGTATTAGAGTAAACATTACATGTCACCTTGTTTATGTTACATCATTCAGTTTTTATTACTTACTCCTTTTAAAGAAACTATGTTAAGCAAAAGGAATGGTGTTTTCCTTTATCTATTCTTGGATAGTTGTAAAATAGATAATTATGACCATTAAGTTGACAGCAAAAAATTATTCTTTGCTATTTATTGCCTTTTCCATTTTACTGCCTATGAGGTAACTTATTTTGCTGTGCTTGGTTCTGTACGCGAATGGTACAGCAGAACCCTATTACTAAGCCTCCACTGTTTGTCCGTCTGTCTGTCTGTCAGCAGGCTGTATCTCATGAACCTTAATAGGAAGACAGTTGAAATTTACACAATGTGTATTTCTCTTGCAGCGATAACAACAAATAATATAAATCGTAAGAAACCCTTTGTATGCGATTCAAACTTGCACTTAATCAGTTTTTTAGGGTTCCGTACCTGAAGGGTCCAAGCGGAGCCTTATTGAGTCACTCACGTGTCCGTCTGTCAGTCTGTCCGTCCGTCGTCTGCCACAAAATTTTGGTACAAAGAATTTTTTAACTTCCTATTGATCTTGAACTTGCAATTTGGTGATAATGTTTATTATTACGTATACTTACTTTTCTAACAAATACCAATACAGAACCCTTATGTGCAAAATCCGACACGCACTAGGGCAGTTTTTTTTTCTAAAGATTTTTAATATTTTCTAATTTGCTTAACTTTTTATGGATTTATTTTTAGATACTTAAAACAAGTTTTGCCCCTAGTTTCACCCAGGTGAAAGACTAAAATTATCCTCAAGAAATCTACTACCAAGATAAAAGTATCGATCCTGGTAAGATAAGATGTTATGATCCTGGTAGATCATAACATCATCACCTTTTTTTAAAAAAAAAAAGACAGTATGCTAATTTCATTCAAATGTGTTTATCCAATAATAGCGTTTGCCCACTACATCCGATACTTATCCATTAAAATACAGATCTCTAAAAAACTCGGACTGAACTCGGACCGGTAGTGTGTAACCTACCATACAAATTGTCACATTCACGGATAAGTATTGGATAAGTATGGGACGTAGTGAGCAATAGCTCTAAGGCGTGATTGATTAGTGAAAATCTATAGACTTTAAAAATTATAATATTTGTAAAAATAAAATGAATAACTAAAATAAACCAAAACAAAAAAAAGATACTATCATCATCAGTCCATTACAGTTCACTGCTATTAGAAAGACATTTAACTCTCACATTCTCTATGTTCACGTATAACAAAAATAATATTTACGAATAACAAGACTTTCTTATCTAATATTCGAGTTCTCAATAAACGAAAGAATGTTTAAGAGGTTAATGATTTGGCCAGACACCAAAAGAATTTGGCCAATAACTTTTACAATGTTGTAAATAATATTTTTTTTTTCGTTGTTATTGTAACATACTTTCACTTTCAAGGATACTTTGAGATTTCTACAGAAGACTTTCTAGTTGCATATGCATTTACATCCTTATTTGAAGAACTGAGTGAAGTGACAATATATCAAAAGTGTGAAGACTTTTTTGTTTAATCATTGCTCAACATACTTTGAGTAAGGTTTAGAAGTCGGTTGCCCGTAATATAGGGGGGTGGGGAGAGGGAGGGGGATGGTCTAGTCGCCCCCCACCGGAAGTGTTCCATGAAGTCCACGGAGCCCCAGTATGATTTTGTAATAAGGAATTGGGGTAGGTGGGAGGGGATGGAGGTAGTAGGGGAGGGACGGTGCAGACGGTTAGTCACCCCCACCTATCCCCTACGTCAGTGGTGGCCGACGGAGCCCTGCTGAAATTCTATAGTTAATTATTCTGCCTAAACAAAATTATAAAACTTTTTCCTTAGACTTTGTAGACAATAATAAGTTTGAAACATAAAATTTTAACAGCAGATAACCCTAAAATAGAACTATAAAATACAGTTTTTATTACACAATATAACATTCAACATTACACAAGTCCAGTAGCTACTGCCACCATACATAGAACAGCACAATCAATAGGGGGATGATTCCTGGATACAAAATAAAAAGTCTATTTCGTCCATAAGTCAGATTATCAAAAAATATTGGACACATAATTTTTTGCTTAATCAAATCAATAAAATAACACAAAGATAAAGCGCATCACAGTTCAGGAGTGGGGACTTTTAACGTCACTTTTGAGTTAAAAGTGTAGCAAGGTGTGACGACACACAAAATATAAACACACTGTATCATTCTCATTTTTTTTTACGAGACAAAAGATAATATATGTGTCCAATATTTTTTGGTAATATCTGACGGACCAAATAGTTTTTTTAATGCGTCAAGCCCCTCATTAGCAGACACAATTAAAAACCTATTGTTATGGCCACGCGAGGGGCCTGACGCGTTAATCTTCTACCTTATTCATATGTGTAGACACATCAATATTTGACGTTTCATGTAGCAATAATTTGGCTTCTCAGTACTGTAAAAAGGACTTACTCACACTTCACAATTTTGGCACAAAATGCAAATGCATTATTAAGCACAATTTATGGTTAGGACACCACATAAATTTAACAAACAAATCCAATGCAAACTTCACAAATGAATGACCAATTCTTGCTCAAATATTGGTATATCTACACCAGAAAGACAACAAAATGTGACTAACCTCAAAAGCAGGCTGTTAGGAGGCACTCGGGAACACTTGTGTTATAGCAGGCAGGCATCAACCATCCTGTGGAAGACCACCATATCAGACCTCTAGCGACACCTTCAGTTTGATCCCAAATTAATGTTATTAATATTAGTTATTACACAGTCAAGGATACTACTGTTGGGAGTGTGCCAAAAATGTGCTGCAGCTGTAAGCAAGCAAAACTGAAACTCATCGATGCAATCGTCACAGCACTTTACAAATGAATATACCGTATTATTATGTTAGTATGTCAATAATGCAGATGAATGTTGACTACAGTCAAGGGCGTCTCTGCGAATCAGGACACCAGGCGGGAGCACTATTAGATACATGCATGAGCTAGCAACGCTGCGCACGACATCGCAACACAAATCGGAAGGAAATAAGATATCGTATAACATGATCACTTACGAAACTTCTTCCTCTCAAAGGCATCTCACGCACTAATAAAAAAAATTACACAACTATCGTCACTTCGTATTGAATTGAGTAATAGCACTCGTTTCACATACACAGTCTTCTCACAATTTTTCAATTTATTTTAACAGCAGACAGCAACTCGTCTTGCAGAATGCAGATAAAAATTTGACAGCAGCGCTAACAAATTCTAGAACAATCATCACTCAACGACCATAGACACAAATAATAAGCAAAACGCGATTACCAGTGAACGCTAAACATCGATGTTTTAAAAGCATTCGAAAGTATCGATGCATCGAATCAGTTCGATGTGTTTGTCCCGACTGCCCTAGAAAGAGGATAATGTTTTTCGAGAGTATGTACCATCAAAAATGTCTGTGCATGAACAGTTTCGAAAAATTTTTGCTTGCAAGATGTGGTGCATACTTCACCCAGCCCATTACGTTGTTGTTTTGGTTGTTGTCCAATAGCTTTACAAAAAAGGGCATTGTCTCACGAACACCATTTGTTGAGACAAAGCCCTTTTTTGTAAAACCCTGTTTGTAACATATTTGACTTTTAAAATCTTAGTCAGTTGTCTGAATTTTGTGCATCACTCCTCAGTTGCATCCTGCACACCAAATGCAGCCTTATAGTGGTCATGCAGAGACATTTGTGAAAGTACGTGTCTTGGTATGGTCATGTGAAGAGGAGGGATGAAACACATGTAACAAAAAGAGAGTATTAATGTGGTGGATTGTGTGAGGAGTGATATGAAAGTTAGTGACAGCGTGACGGCTGACAGGATAGAATGGAACAAAAAAAACGTGTTGCGCCAACCCCAAGAAATATGGTATAAGGCCAGGAAGAGGAAATTTTTTTTTTGGAGGGTTGGAAATCATCCAATGTCTTCTCCCGCTCTGGGTGGAGCCGGAGGGCGTGTCAGACTCTTAGTGACTAAAACCCACCCCTGTTCCTTCCCTGCCTGAGCGCCCAGGGGTGCGGTAACTCATTTTCAGAATTTGTCCGCTACCCATAAGCATGGAGGAAGATGTTGTATGTCTATTTCTTTGGCACGCGCTCTAGCCTAAACGGCCTGATGGATTTTAACAAATGAGGTATTATTAGATTAGTCTTGTCCACCGAAATTACGTACAAGAATATTGAAAAAAAAAAATGTTTACTGCCAATAGGGTAAGCTAGGTCGTATTGTTTTGTGACATGGTCATGTGGGGTGTCAAAATAAAGAGCTTGAGGAAACCATTCCAAAAATGGAACTCATTAAAATTTAGGCAATATAAAATAAATTTAAAAAACTCGTCTGTAAAAAAAACAAATAAAAATTTCCAAACATGTCACTTTTCAAGCAGTCTGATACAGTTGGTGGCATCAAACCTGTGGTTGAACTAAAACAAATTCCACTAACTGCATCAGAATGCTTGAAAAGTGACTTGTTTAGAACTTTTTAGTTGTTTTATCACAGTCGGGATTTTTGAAAATTTTCAATTTTTTTAATTTGTCAAACACCGATTTTTTTTATTCGATGATGTTATTTGTAGACCCTCCCCCTCCTTATGAAGGAAAACGCGCAGAAACCTTCCTTTTTTAATGAATTTTTTTGAATCGCATTTTGATGTCATATTTATGTCATTTTTTTTTAATTTTTTTTCTGGCACTCGACGAACAATGATCTTTCTGTGAAAAAAATTTGGACTCCCAATTCCACGGCAGAATATGTAAAGCTTAGCCCTTTTTATTTCCCTGAAAGAATTCTCAAGTAAGTTCAGGGGATTAAATACGAAAAAGAGAGTAGAATGAATGTACCTAAACTTAAAAATAAGCATTTTTTCGCAGGACTTCATAACCGCATGTGTGCACTGTGCAAAGTTCGATTTGTGCGAAAATAGTACGGATTTTGAAAACAACACTAATGGAATACTTCTAGCGCGTTACTTTAACGGATCATCATGGTATTTGCTTCGACTAAGTATTTTTTTTTGTTTTTATTATTATCTATGTTTATTTTATATAATTCAGCAAGTGTGACGTTTTGCGAAGACCCGTACAAACTAGTAGACTGTAAATCTAAATTAGTCGATTATACGTTGAGTTCTCTAAGTCGTGGAAAAAAAACTGCGCTGTCGATGGTCTCCCATTCTCATTCTCAATGAATGCGTTCAGAGTCATAGCATTAAATATTAGCAACCACACGGCACACCGTTAATTTCAGGCGTGCCGATTCAGTTATCGTGTTTATGTCGTTGAAAGTGATGTGACATTTCGGAACGTGTTGAATTAAAGACGTTTTTAGTGCGGTAGTCCTAGATCCGACATTTCTAGGAAAAAAGCTTTAATTCAGTTTCAACACAAAAATCCAAAAAATTATTTGAAATATAACTTGACAGGTCTCTCACAGTAATACCTTTTTGGGCCGTGAGGACTTTGGGTGGAGCGGGAGGGGGGAGTCTCAGACTCTTACTGACTAAAACCCACCCCTGTTCCTTCTTGCTGGTGTATTCAATAACTCAGTTGACATCAATTTGATAGGTACTATGTAGTATATTGCTCGGTGGACATCGATTATAATAGGTACTACGGTTTTCCTACACGTCAAAGCAGCAATGTACGGCAAATTGATGTCGACTGAGTTAGCGAATACACCTGCTGGTGCCCAGGGGAGTGGTAACTCTGTTACGAATTTATCCGCTACCGTTACTGAACTATCCGCAAATGAGCACTGACATTTCAAAATGGTATCGACGATGACGTGAAAGTTTCGATAGCGTTTACGGCAACTCAAAACGGCTTTTGACGAGGTAATAATGATTTTGACGTGAGTCGGAACGCGGCGAATGTCATCGTGCACTCGTGGTTGTCAGTTATCACGAGTGTCAATGTCAATTGGAATTGGTCAAGAACACGGATGGGATCGTCTTTTGAAGATGTATTTTGTTGTTTAAGTCCGCAGTTGTGGTTAAATTATTATAGTTGCTTATTGGACTAGGTGTTATACCTTCTGGCTCAACAGCCCCATGGTGAAGTGTTTTTCTTCATGTTAACTGCAACGAAACCAACCCTAAGATGGAATGTGTTAAGATACAAAATAAGATAAAGTTATTGTTTGAAAAACTTACTGAGCCAAACTATGTGCTCGATAACTACTACGCCGATGGGCTTATCACGAAACTAGCAGACTGCTCCGATCCTGGTTAGTATTATCTTTGTTACATCTTTGTAAGTGAATTGTTACCTACATATCACTGTTTACTTTTTACAGTGTAGTGAAATAAGGTTCCGGGCAAATCCAGCGAGGAAACGTAAAAACGACTGATCTATGGTGCATAAGACGTTGTATTTGTATTTAGTTTGATACTCATTGGTAAAACAAACAAACCGATAGTGGAATAATTAGCATAGATGCAAGTTTGTATGCTGTTGAGAATTATTTATTTAACAAATTTTCCTCATTCGTTGATACATGTTATGACTTGCTAAATAACTTAAGTTAAAGGCAATTTAGGAAATCGAAAGGTGTAATGGCAGTTAGAACAGTCTCTGATTTAGTAAGATTGGAAGGTCTCGATTTGACTTCCTAAATTGTGTGTGATTTAGGTTAGTGTAATTTAATCACTACGATTTAGAGTTAAGTCTTGCCGATTTCGCGGGTTTGTCGCTACAATAGGGCTATTAGTATTTTTATATGTTTTTAAATTATAATATAGTTTCCCAAGGTCCCTTTCCCAGAAAAAAAAACTTGGTCTTTTTTTTTGGTCTGCTCCTGGTAGAATCAGTTTTAGCAACTTTTTAGCGACTTTTGATATTCTGTCTAGCGGCTCGATAAATGATAAATGATAAATGATGTTTATTCAGTAAATAGGTTACAAGGAACACTTTTACACGTCAATGTTTTTTTGTCAG
Source organism: Polia nebulosa (assembly GCA_951329385.1). Lineage (NCBI taxonomy): Eukaryota > Metazoa > Arthropoda > Insecta > Lepidoptera > Noctuidae > Polia > Polia nebulosa. The sequence goes on along the minus strand of OX589591.1, from coordinate 6,685,867 downwards.
TTTAAGCTAGATGAGGCCGGTGTTTCCTAGCTGACTACCCTGAGAAGAAACACCGAAACAAACTCAGAGGTCAAAGTCTCTTTTAGTGTTCAAATCCATACAATGTGGACTGGTTAGATCCTATGAGAACCATGTACGTTTATGTCTGGGATGAGCTTTATGAAGAAAGCAACACACGAATTCGAGTGGACCTGTCCAGACAGTGCAAGCATTTGTCAGTCATCGCGTAGCTCAACTCAGAACTCTGAGGTGCTCAACGAACCGACGAACAATACCAAAGTAAGGACATTTGAGTAGGCCGCAAAAAATACTCAAACTGCCAGACAATCATAAAATCTACATGAATATAACGACATACATAGTTCTCGCATTCACATTATTCTATATGAGGACCATATAGCTTAGTGTCTGTAGTGGTCTTTTGAAGAAAGAACCAAACATATTTGAGTGGACCTGTCCAGTCAGTGCAAGCATTTGTCAATAGTCGAATAGCTCAACTTAAAAACCACTAAGGAGCTCAATGACATGACGAACAATACCAAAGAAAAGACATTTGGGTAGGCCGCAAAAGTACTCAAACTGTCAGACAACGTTGAAAATTACTGTAAAAAGGAGGAGAAAATAATAATAATAACCCACATAGTCCTCACATTTACAATAATTAAGTAATAAAAAAAAATAATAAAAATACAATACTTTACAAAGTAAATATTTGTGTCAAACAAAATAGTAATCATAATATGTCAATCAAAAAATAAAAATAAATATAATACTTAACAAAGTATTCAAGTCAAAAAAAAAAAAAAATAATAAATATAAAATGTCAATAAAAAAATAAAATAAAAAATATAATACAATACTATACAAGTATTCATGTCAAAAACGAATATTAAAAAAAAATATATATATAAAAAATTTTTCATCAGTAAGTAGTACATATGAAAACAATGGCTCATGTATATCATTGAAGCAGCTCAATCCCACGCCTTTTTGTCCTCAAGAAAGTCATTAATTGTGTAAAAAGCTTTCTGGCATAGCTTACGTTTAATAAATGATTTAAATTTATTTATGCTTAGTTCTTGAATTTGGCTAGGAAGTTTATTATAGAAACGTATACATTGACATCTAAACGAACCACCTATTTTTTTCTTGAGCCTGGTTTTTGGTACAATAAATTTGTGTTTGTTCCTAGTATTTATGCTATGGATATCACTGTATCTTTTAAACAGATTAATATTTTTATGTGCATACATGAGATTCTCATAAATATATTGAGAGGGAACAGTCATAATATTAATCTCTTTAAATTTGTCTCTGAGGGAGTGTCTGGGACTTAATTTATAAATTGCACGAATAGCCCTTTTCTGTAAAACAAAAATTGTCTGAATATCGGCGGCATTTCCCCACAACAGAATGCCGTACGACATCACACTATGAAAATAACTAAAGTATACCAAACGAGCCGTCTCTAAATCAGTTAAACCACGAATTTTCCTTACGGCGTATGCTGCGGAGCTAAGTTTTTTGGACAGTTTATCTATATGGGGGCTCCACTGAAGCTGCGCATCCAAAGTTAAACCTAAGAACACTGTGGAATCCTCGGGTTTCAACTCTTCACCCTTTATTGACACACTAGTGTTCACTTGTATTACATTGGGTAATGTGAACTTTATGCATTTTGTTTTTTTCTCGTTAAGGAGAAGATTATTGACATTAAACCAGTTAACTACAGTTGAAAGAGCATTATTTACATTATCAACAACCACCTGCTGACGTTTGAGTTTAAATAAAAGTGAAGTGTCATCTGCAAACAGCACTATATCATGTTTATCCTTTAAATCTTCGAATTTGTAGGAGTTGGCAACACTGCCGATTTAGGAGTCCAATTTAGTATAGTGTGATCACTAGCTTCCAACCTAGTTAGATTGAGCCTTTACAAATTTTTACATTTATTATGTACATACATCGAAAGGAATGTTAGTTTATATATTTTTTTTTGTAATAAGATTCTCAATAGATTGAAATATGATTATTATTAAGGATCATGAAACAATTCATACTGTTTATCACAGGTAAAGGAAATTGTCATTGCATATCTGATGCCAGAAATATTCTGTCACACTTGTTTCTACAGACATTATTTTTTCCAAATATCTAACATGGTGGCTATAAACAATAAATAGCTCTTTTTTAAATTGAAGCTAGTTAAGTAGTTTAAATGAACCATACATTGATTGTTGCAAAATAGTAGCCAAATAAAGCATCGATGGTGCTGATTCTCTTGTTCAGTAACTAAAATAGAGAATCACTATCTTTTACTAAAAGGTAGTGTGAGAAAAGGATGGCTATAGCTATGAACTAAGTTAGAGATGTCAAACTAGTTTATGCCTTGCGCTTCACCATGTTTTTAAGCGACATGTTTTTACATGTACTGTGTTTGTATGTAATCTAAGATCTTAGAATTTAACATTTCATGGTGTGTTTATTTATGTTGTATGATCGTATCAAACGGTCTAAATCATGAAATGCAACCATTTCATGAAATGGTTGGTCACATCATGAAGTGATTAATTCTAAATTAAGTTCAAAATTTAAACACAAAAAAAAAGGTACTAGGTACTTCTTAAGAAATTTCTGAGAGAAATTAGACTTAGACCTGAAGTACCCTATCAAATAATTGCCTTCCTTTCAAGTAACCTATCTAGTCATGGATGACTTTTTCAAAATAAAATCATGTATACTCTGTACTGCAAAGTGCCTATCAAATTGATGTCAACTGAGTTAGCGAATACACCTGCAGAAGATGATTATACAGTACATAGAGATCATGCATGAAGCATGTTATCCCCAAAATATGTATGTGCATGCATGTCAGCCAGACTAAAGTGCTAAGTGCGACGTAATCCTCTCGTCTCTCCATCTTGCTTTTACCTTGTTACTTGGGGTCGACGCAACAAGTTTTCGTTTTCAATTCTCCTCTGTCAACCGTGATGCTATATTCCATGGTCTTTTCCTCCATATCATTCCTCAAATCCCCGCTCAATCCGCCCATCTTCCCGGGCCTGCGGACGGCGAGTAATGGGTAGCTCACCGTCCGATCAGCAACAGGCCCGAGTCAGAGTCGACGGCGCATAGTGTTCCAGAGAGTTGGAATAATGACGGGGCCCGTCATGACCGATGCCTGCCCAGGGGTTGTGGATAAATTCTAAACAGAGTTAACACGCCTCTGGGCACTCAGGGCAGGGAAGGGACAGGGGTGGGCTCCAACCTAGAGCGGGAGATGTCATTGGATGATTTCCCACCCTACAAAATAAAAAAATCCGTCCATCTTTTTTCTTCGTACTGTTTTCAATACGTCTCTTTGTTAGAGTGCACATTGCATTCCGAGCGAGAGCGAACCCGTATTAGTGCTAGTTTTTTTATCTTTGATAAGCGCTCAAAGATCGTTTGACCACTACCTCACCTGATGGTAAGCGATGATTCGACGATGGAGCACGCTTGCCTAGAAGTAACCTATTCATTCTTGCCCTAAAGACTCTGGGAGTCTTCTTTCTCTTGCAGCTATCAGGAAACGCAGACTCCGGCAAGCGATTCCACTCCTAAGCTGTACCTACACACTATGAATGTGTACCCAAAACGTATTGTGCGTGCGGGTTGGATGTGTCCATCATGTACTTCTATTACCGTCTTAGTCTTACTCGCACTTGACTGATTTTCAGGCCATAAGTGCTGTAACCACTACCTGTTTAAGGGCTGGTTCCTCCCGTGCCTCCATGCAGTTTACTCGTAGTCATGTCTCGTTGTGATCCGTGCATTTTGCCAGGTATGTTGTCGTAGTTAGTCATACATGGAAAATTTCATTAGATACCACGTTTGATTCTGATAAGCATGTATTTAAAAAAAAAAAACATGGAATCATGGGGACTGCCGCCGTGCCGACAGAAGTGAAAACTGCGCGTCGCCAGCCTTGTGCAACACGTCACTAGCATGTCGGTAATAAATCTCTCAACGCATAAATAAGTTTTCTCTTCAAAAACTTTAACGCCAACAAATTCGTGTTGTGATCGGTTTTTTGATAACATTATGTCTTATCCGATAATGCTTGCTACGCCGAGGGGAATGCAATCAGCGCCGATTGTTTGAATCATATTAAATAACAAGCCGTGTCCCCGAGGAGATTTCCCATCGGAAAACATGTCGAATTTACATACAAACTTACAACCCCTATTATTTTTTGGGCATTTCCCTACCTTTTTTAAAAGCGGACCCTCAGAGCGGTTGCGCACTACGTCCGATACGTATCCGTCAAAATACAGATCTATATAAAACTCGGACCGAACTCGGATCGGTAGCACATTCGGTTTTTTTTTTTTTGGGGTGGGAAATCATCCAATGACTTCTCCCGCTCTGGGTGGAGCGGGAGTGTCAGACTCTTACTGACTAAAACCCACCCCTGTTCCTTCCTGCCCTTGGCGCCCAGGGGCGAGGTAACTCTGTTTCGAATTTATCCTGAACCCCCGGGCAGGCATCGGCCATGACGGGCCCCGTCCCTATTGCTGACAACTCTTTGAGGCGCGCGTGGAACACTACGCGCCGTCGACTCTCGGGCCTGGTGCTGATCGGACGGCGAGCTACCCATTACTCGCCGTCCGCAGGCCCGAGTCTACGGTGGCCGGAGATCGTCTCGCGGCGCGGGAAGTCCCAGGCGTCTCCTGAGGCGGCTGCTGCTGAGAGCGTGAGGGCGCCTCCGTTGTTGAGTCTTCCTCACCCGTTCTGCCTCCTCCTTCGCGAGCATTACTGCTTCGCAGAAGGAGGCGACTGCTTCCCATTTCCTCTCGCTCCGTACAATGGCCTGGACCAGGGCCGGGGGCGAGAGTTCGATGCCGCCGATCGCCTCCACGAGGACACGGTGGGGCTCCGTCCAAGCGGGGCATAACTCCACCGTATGCTCCACCGTGTCCTCTGGGCGATCCGCAAAGTGGTGACACCCGGGCGTTTCCCTCCACCTTATCCTACACAGGAACCTTCCGAAACATCCGTGTCCGGTGAGGACTTGCGTCAGGTGGAAGGTGAGGACGCCGTGGCGTCTCTCCAGTCACTCCTCAAAGAGGGGCCTTACCACCGCAAGGGGGTCTGCGAAAAAACAACTGATCATATTTTAAATACTGCCTGTGCGCATGGAAATGGACAACTTTCTTCAATGAAGTCATAGTAAATTCCCAAATAAAATTTAACTCTCCGTACAAAGTTATTATCAGCTAATCAAAGTTAGTATGGGAGGTCCAATTTTTGTCTGCTGTCTGTCTACCGGCGGTTTAGCCCGCGTGGCATTAGAACTTCCACCATTATAAATTACTGTCATCACCCGTACTGTAAATTTTTCTCTCTACAAAAACGCCTTTCCTTCAGCTTGGAAGAAGGCTCACGTCCTACCGCTTCCTAAAGTTTTAAATCCTTCCTCACCATCCCAGTTCCGTCCAATATCCATTCTCCCAATTCTTTCTAAAGTCCTGGAGAGTATTGTTCAGAAGTAATTGTCGAATTATCTATCCTCTAATAGCCTGCTGAGTCCTTACCAATCTGGTTTTAGACCTGGCCATAGCACTGTGACAACTTTAGTCAAAATTACTGACGACATAAGACTGACTATGGAAAATAAATGTCTCACTATATTGGTTTTACTGGACTTCAGCAGCGCTTTTAACTCGGTTGACTTTGACATTCTCTTGGGAATCCTTTCCTCACTTAATATCTCTGCACCAGTAATTGAGTGGTTCAATTCATATCTTCGGAGCCGCTCGCAGTCTGTTCGATCCGATGAAGATTCCTCTGATTGGTGTGATCTGGCTGCGGGTGTTCCTCAGGGTGGCGTCCTCTCTCCTCTTCTCTTCTCAGTTTTTATGAACGCTATTACTAAGGTCCTATTTTCTAACTATCATCTCTATGCAGACGACTTGCAGTTATATCGTCATTTTAAAATAGATGAACTTGGTGGGGCTGTGGCTGCCATCAATGATGACCTTGAAAATATCAACAAGTGAGTTAAATCCTTTGGACTCTTACTAAACCCAACTAAATCTCAAGCGCTCATTATTGGTGGCAAATACATGCTCAACCTATTAGATCGCCGGTCGCTCCCACCAGTAGTGTACGATTCAGTGCCCATATTATACTCCAAAAGCGCTAAAAACCTGGGCGTCCACATGGACTCTAAACTCTCTTGGGAGGTTCATATTGCTGATGTGAGTAAGAGGGTCTTCTACTCCTTTCAGTCTCTTAAACGTCTCCAAAAATTCTTACCATTTCACACTAAGGTTTCTCTTGCTCAATCTCTCCTACTACCGCTCATAGACTATGCGGATGTCTGTTTCCTAGATGGTACGGAGGTACTTTTAAACAAACTTGAACGACTGCAAAATTTGTGCATCCGCTTTATTTTTGGCCTCCGCAAATACGACCATGTGTCGGAGTTTCGGACCAGATTAGGGTGGCTGCCAATTCGGCGTCGGCGAGATACCCATATCCTATCCCTTCTTTATACTATTCTGCACAATCCTATTTCTCCTCAATACCTTCGTGAACGCTTTGAGTACCTCGTTCCGAGAGGTAAACTCTGTCGCACCGCCTCTTCTCTTCTCCTTCGTACTCCGCGTCACACTTCCAGACGCTATAATGGCTCCTTTTCAGTGACTGCAGTGCGTCTCTGGAACTCTCTTCCACACTCCCTACGCAACAGCCCTTCTCTGAATGTCTTTAAGAGGAAAATAAAAGAGCACTTCCTTTCTCAATGACATATTATTAGGGTATATATTGGTGTATATTTGTATATATTAGTATGTAGTATTTTGTATGTATTTTATATATAGGGCTTATTTATATAAGCTTATATCGTACACAATCCTACCCTCGAATGTGACCTCATTCTATCACTCATCAAAGGTTTGCTGGGAGAAAACTCAACTTTGAGTTAAGCTCGCCTTTGTACATGACTGTGTAATGACTATCTTATGTTAAGATGTGGTGTACAATAAAGAATTAAGAAAAAAACCACTAAATAAAAAGTGCCAAACAAGTCACTTTTCAAGCAGTCTGAATCAGTTGGTGGCATCAAATCTGTGATTTAACTAAAACAATTTCCACTAACTGCATCAGACTGCTTGAAAAGTGACTTGTCTGGAACTTTTTAGTGGTTTTTTATCAGTCGGGTTTTTTTTTGATATATTCATGTTTTTCCTCGATTTGGGCTTGAGTTAATTTCTTATCAAGTTGAGGTACCTTTTTTTCTGAGGGAGGAGACCATCAAAAGGCGCCTGAACCACCCCGGTGATCACCATCAGCTTAAGGAAGGGGCACCGTTCTATCTTAAAAGACCTCTCCGGAATCCCCTCTGTGCAATTCCTGTTAGTGCACGTCACTTTTTTTGTGGGTTGTGAAATCATCCACTGACTTCTCCCGCTCTCGCTCTCCGGTTCTCGCGCTGGGTGGAGCTGGAGGGCGTGTTAGCCGTCGAGGCGGTTACCTTCTCGACCTTATCTTTTCTGAGCGGGATCGGCTCTCCCCCAAGTTGCTAAATAGAAATGCTCGGAACCTTTCGATTCTAAAACTGCTGTGTAAGCTAAGCACATAGTAGTCTGCGGCTAAACTCTGTTAGAACTTGTGATAAGATAGACGATAGATATCACACTACATACCTACACTGCGTACTTAATCAAACATTGCCTCAAACGTTTTGCCGTTACGCAATACTGTTTTTATCGCAATCATAAAGGTCTACGTACACCGGGCGGGACAGATTGGCAGAGTATTAAATTTTTTACCAAAGGACATTCAAACTTATCTAGTAGGAATACGACATAAATCTAAGGTTTTAAATTTATTCTGTGGCATCGAAAGGGATTTCTTGACACGGTATTGGAGAGTGCGCTAAGGGATCCCGCGGCGGGATTCCACAGCGCACTGCGGTATGCGACGTCACGCTGAAGGACGCTGTGACATGCCGCGGGGTAAGGCAGTGCAAGCGGGAGTACATGCACACCACATTTGCACCCGCGCCGCTACCCACTTCACACGTATTTATTTTTCTTTTCTTTTTTTTATAAATAACGTTGCCCCAAACTAGGAATTACTCCTGTATCGTGGGTGCGTTCACAAACATGTATACTCAAGACACCCAGACCCGGAACAACTATCTGCAGGTCATACAAATATTTGTTCCGTGCGGGAATCGAACCCGCGACACGCAGCGCAGCAGCCGAACATTCAACCACTGCGCCAACCGTGTGTATTTTGAGGCATACTTCGGCGTGACGCGGAATGCCGTGGCACTTCGCCGTTGCGGGATGATTTGGTAGGCCGCCGGAATGCTACAGTATCTAAGCGGCTAGTGTGCGCTGAGTGCGCTGACCCGTGGTAAAATCCTCTGGCATTCCGTTCCGGTGTATGTAGGCCTTTATTTGGCTGGAACAGCTACAGACGAGACGGTAAAAAAAATCAAAATACCACGACACACAAAGCTCCTGTTTGATATATGTATACCATAATAGCCATCTACGAATTCTGTTATGTAGTAATGTGATAATTTGTTATGTTCTGAAATGGTTTAATAGCTAACTTCCCTATACATCTTATAAATTATGTACCGAAGTATGTTCTACCTTATGTATAAGCGATAAATAAATATAGGTACCTAACATTGATGTTTTTCAGAGTTCTGAAAGTCCGAATAAAAAAACGGAACCCCTAAAGGTCTGTCTGTCACAGCCTATTTGCTGTGTATGTAAATACTCGACCGATTGAGTTGAAATTTAGTACCCACATGAATGTTTATGGCCCAAAAGCGGACGTGTAACGTAAATAAATGAATTTGGAATATACGGGGGTCATTTTTAGGGAGCAAATTGGAAAATTAAAATATAAAGTTTTCGAACTTGTACCGTGCGATATATCAAATTGAAGGGCACATTTTGAGGGTCTTAAATTTTTTTTTTTTCATTATTTAAAAGAAATAGTTTTAAAGTTATTTAAGAAAAATATTTAAAAAAAAGTGGGTGGGCGCTCAACTCGAACAAAAAATAGCACTTTAAAGTTAAAATATTTAACTTTAAAGTCCCAAACGTATGACTGAATCGAACAACCCCATGTGATTTTGAAAGTCCTATCCAACCCCACACTACCACACACTAGGACGGACAGACGAACAGACCTAAACTATAAGGGTTCCTTGCCCTTGTTAGGACTACGGAACCCTAAAACACATTATTTATTCGGAACCCCTTTTTTTTCAAAGATTTAAACCATTGTTGTCGTGACTCACCAACTTTCATTACAACATACTTGAAGGCGTGGTTTTGTGTCACTTTACATCAGTGATTTCAGTCAAGTGATTTATCTCTGATTACTAATACATATTAATATAACAACATCAAAATAATTATTATCTTGTAATCTCTGGAGGCGTAGATCAGATGTGACGTCATGCAGAACACTCATCATAATCTTCTAGATATTTTTAGATAAATACAGGCACATAGATAATAACAATTTTACCGCCATGTTATAGCGGCGTATGTATTTGCCGCCAATTGACACAATTTTTACTTTGGGCACAAGCAAAAATGAAGATCCTTCATAAAAACTTCACATAAAAAAAACTATGATACAATTTAATTTATAACTATCTATTAAGAGGTAAAGTTTGTAAGTTTGTTTGTAGGAAATAATCTCTGGAACTACTGAACAGATTTTGAAAATTCTTTCACCAGTATGAGTGACATAGGCTATATTTGATTAAAATCAAGGACGCTAGATGGCGCTACGTGCCTTTCAAATCATTTTGCTCCCTTGCAAAGCCGGGGCGGGTCGCTAATATGTTCACAAAATTCAAGTTTCCTAATTAAAAAAGTTCCATACACAATTTGGGTATTAAATTATGTATGGAACATTTTTCGTTTAACCCCTTGATGAAGAAATGTCTAAATTACTTGTCGCTCACCTTCGGCGTACACTCAACGACAGTAACGTGGCTTAAGTCCTAAACGCGAATTTGTGAAGAAACTGAGCCTAGATTCTGTAGTATATGTATATTCAAAAGAATAGGTGCCAATTAATTTCTCTAGGTGGTATAAGATAATAATTTCTCATTAGGTTAGTTTAAGATATCTCCAAACTAATTTGTTATTAAATTGTAAAAATTTTAGTACCTACATAGTCTGATTAATTTTACTATCAATCACGAGTTCACGAGTGCTAAACATTTGTTTTGGAATGACGTCATCGTTACGCTACTCGCGCGCATAGCTCGTCGTGTCATGTGACCAAAAACTTTGCACACGTCTAAGGCCCTCCATAGACGGACTGCTTAGAGCAGTCGAGACCAACTGCACGAGAGCAGTCGTGTTGCAGTTGGGGCCTCCATAGACGGACTGCTTAGGGCAGTCGATGATTTTCATCCCGGTACTGAAATTTCAATAACCGGTATACCGAAATATCGGTATTATTTCGGTATTTTTAAATATTTTAATTATAATGACTGTTTCAATGATTCCAATAACGATTGATAAGTCTTGTTTGCGGAAAGCGATTAAAGCAGTTTTCTACACTATATGGCAAAAACACTGAAACTATTTATCAACTCCCTAGAATCCACAAAATGAGTTATTAAAATAAAGCTAATTATGAATACCAAAGATAACACGTTATTTGATCCAACAATTATTTATTTTGTTTCATTGACACAAATATCACAATCAAATAGTTATTAAAAACTGTCTTACTCTCTTTAAAAAAAAAATCTCTTAAATACTCTTAATACTCTTAATGATAAGAAAACATGTAACAATTTCGAATATCTTATTCACAACATTGCTACACATTCATGCTCTTAGTCACAGCATCATTTCAGCCGAAAGACGTCCACTGCTGGACATAGGCCTCCCCCAAGTGTCGCCACAATGACCGGTCCTGTGCGTCTCGCATCCATCGGCTACCCGCGACCCTCATCAGGTCATCGGTCCACCTTGTTGGAGGCCTTCCAACGCTGCGTCTACCGGTACGCGGTCGCCACTCCAGAACTTTTCGGCCCCATCCATCATCTGTTCTGCGAGCAATGTCCCACTGCCCACTGCCACTTCAGTTTGGCGATTCTTCGGGCTATGTCGGTAACCTTGCGGATATCATCATTTCTGATTCTATCACGCAAGGAAACTCCGAGCATTGCTCTCTCCATTGCCCTTTGGGTGACTGTAAGCCTTCTGATGAGGCCCATTGTATGACTGACGATCAGTCAGAATTAGTGTGTAATGAATGTCTATTGAGTTCCATCATTCATTCGTCATTAATGACTTTTGGAATTGAGTGATGCTTGCGTGAGCGTGTAATTAAAAGAATTAGTACTTCGTCCATTATAAATTATAGGGTATAATTAGCATGAGTAACTAAAAGTTAAGGGCTTTTTAGGTTTACGACTACAGACAAACAAAGCCCAATATCATGGAAATAAAAACCATCATTACGTCACAAAACACACATTATGAACTTTAAACCCAACGTTTATTCACCCGACCGGTTTTGGGCACCAAACTATAATAGCTGAAATTATCGTCAATTTCTCATCAATTGCAACCAAGTGGCTTGATTTGGCTGGCGAGGTTGTCGACATGTGGGATGTAGACTCAGCTGCTCAGTAGTCATTGTGCGTTTTGTTATTGAAAATAATAAAATTAAAGATTAAAAAAAACGTGCTATAGATCCTCGTCATCGTGTGTTATGGTAGTAGTACTCGTGATAACAAAACATACTAGCTCAAATTCTACTGTCCTACCATTTGCCATCAAGGAGTTCCACCTACACCCTGCGCCATCATTAAATCATCTCGATAGTATCATAATATTTCATTGTCACCAGACTTACATAAGTCAAGTGGTCGAAAAAGAGTTTGCAAATTTTAAAGCTGATAACTTACAAATAAAACTTGTAAGTTAAATAAAAAAAAATTGTAAAAAGTTGAATGTTGTCAAAAAACCCGACTGTAAAAAACAACTAAAAATTTTCAAAGAAGTCACTTTTCAAGCAGTCTGATGCAGTTGGTGGCATGAAATCAATAATTGAACTAAAATAACTGCCACCAACTACAGCAGACTGTATGAAAAGTGACTTGTTTGTATCTTTTTAGTTACGATTTGACGACGGATTTTTTTGTAAATATTCAGTTTTTTATTTTCTACATTTTAGTGAGTTATATTTTTTTTTTCCACTTAATATAGTTCGTCGACGTTAATTTTTTTACTTTTTCACATTATGGCGTTTGGTTGTCGCCATTTTGTATTTTGATTACTGTCATGTCTTTAGTAGCATTCGCAAGGTTAAGACGAATCAATTGACGTAAGAATTATCATAATCGGCCCTCGCGTTTGGTGTCTATCTATAGTGCCACAAAGGAACAAACACACATAGATACATAGGCTGATAATACATTACCCTCCCTTGCGTCGTGCAGTCGGGTAAAAACGCAGCCAGCTGTGGCAGTTTTAGAGCAAAATTATTGCATTGTCATCATGCCTTCATAATCTTTGAACTATGGTGACTCATAATCTAAAACCTGTATCCAGATGTGCTTTAATAGCCTTGACGTGTGGCAATATTCGAATTATACATCTGCGTATTTAAATATACCTTCAGTAAACCCTGCAAAAACTTGTCATGGCGGCAGTTATTTTTTTATTATGGCATGTAATTTTCGTATTGTATACTTAATAAGAACGAGATTTCTTTTTTTTTTAGAAGTCATTTTTTTTTTGCCTACTTCGTTCCCAATCTCGGTGTTATGCCATCTCTGGCCATGTTTGCGATACAAACATGATCACGATCAGTTTAGTATTATTAGTCATTAAGTAAATAAATAAAATAAGTTCAAAAACTGAAACCCGACTACAAAAAAAATTGGTCTCTGAAAAGTTTGAAACAAGTAAATATTTTTAGAAATAGTGATGTTTAGACGATAGCCGTGGTCGTATGCCACCTTGGCTTACTAATGTTATAAAGGCTACTTTACGCCGGGGCAACACTGTGCGGCATTGCCGCATGCTACATGTTGTGGCGTGCATTTCTGGTGTATTCACTTTCATATCATGCAACATAGCTCAATGATACATAATAATACACATACCTAGTTATATCAAGCAAGCATTGATACATAATAATAATACACATAGTTATATTGTACATAAGTGTTGTAAATTATGCTTGGGAGTGTTTTGCCTTGTGGTATGCCGCAATGCCGCACAGTGTTGCCCCGGCGTAAAGTAGCCGAGAGGATAGCTGTGGTCGTAAACCAAATACGAACACGGCTATCCTTCAAACATTAGGACTTTCAGTCTCGCTTCATTTCTGAGTCCCGAGAAAAAATTATCGGGATTTGATTCAGGTTCGAACAACCGGGAAATACGGGACTTTCGAGATAGTAGTAGATAATCCAAAGAAACGGCCGTTTTTAGCACTTTTGCCTACTACTTTGGATACGAAACATTTTGAGACCTGTTTTAACAACGTAAAAATTCTTTATCCTCTTTGTAACAAACGTGAAGTTGGATTTTTTAATATTTATTTTCTGTGCTATGCTACGATTTTTTATTCAATGAGGGCGCCACTGGACCGCGAGAAGGGCCTTAAGGGTCCACTACCCGCCAAGTGGCGCCCTCATTGAATAAAAATTCGTAGCATAGCATAGAAAATAAATATTAAAGAATCCTACGTCACGTTTGTTATAAAGAGGATAAAGTATTTTTACATTATTAATAAAAATATAAAGTGCAATTTGATTCAATTTCAATAAAATCATTAACAATTATTGTTTACCTCATATTAAAATTATCACAGTTAAAAAATAGTTTCATCTAAACAGGTTAATTTTCTACATTCTATTAATTATTGTTTATCTAAAACTAATTATTACAGTTAAAAATAATTACAATAAATAAATAAATTTTTAAACTTCATTCCAATCAAAATTTGTATAAATATTAGTTTTTGTGAGAAGAAAAAATGTCAGAAATAAATAACTATAAAAACAAATAAATTATACATTGAAATTATTGAAATTATTATCAATCATTATTGTTAGTTTATAAATTCATAATAGTTAGTATTTTTTTTTTTTTTTTTGAGAATTTTATTTGCTTTACTTATCTAGGATTATTGTAAGGACCGCCTAGTGCGGTAAAAGCCTCCTCCATATGTCTCCATCTTTTTCTATCCCTAGCTAGTCTGCTCCATGTTTTTCCTATCAAGCCTGATATGTCGTCACTCCATCTCTTGTTGGGTCTACCACGACTTCTCTTTTTGTTGATAGGATACCAGTTTGTTATGGTTTTGGTCCATCTGTCATCGCTTACTCTTTGTAAGTGTCCAGCCCATTTCCATTTCAGTGTAAGTGTTTGCTTGATTACGTCGATAGCCTTGGTTTCTTGTCGTATTGAGCTGTTTCTGACTCTATCTCTTAGTTTGTGGCCCGTATAGCTTCTCTCTATTGCTCTCTGGCAAACTCTTAATTTTTCTAGAGATCTTCTTGTTAGAGGCCATGTTTTACAGGCATATGTCAAACACGGCATCAAGCAGCTCTCCATAGCTTTTGTCTTTAAGTTGGTAGGAAGTGTACTCTTGAAGATTTCTTTCATAGCCCAGTACTTACTCCATGTGTTCTTTACTCTTCTATCTATTTCCAACTTTGTGCAGTCTTTGGTTGAAATTAGGTGTCCCAGATAAACATATTCTTTGACCCACTCAAGAGGTGTAGAGTTTAGCGTTATTGTAGTTTCCGTGCAGTTCGTCATAACTTTAGTTTTACTCTGGTTCACCTCAAGCCCCACTTTTTTGCTTTCTTGATTGAGGGTCTCCAGCATATATTGTAACTCGTTTGGGTCTTCGGATAGCAAAACAAGGTCGTCAGCAAATCTTAAATGGGATAGATATTTTCCATATATGTTTAGGCCCACGTCGTTCCAGGTCAACGAACGAAATATTTGTTCTAGAACAGCTATAAATAATTTTGGTGACAGTGGGTCTCCCTGTCTTACACCCCGCTCTATCTTAAAAGCAGGTCCGGTACTATCCAGTTTAATTTTGGCTTGGCTGTTTTTATATACCTCCTTTATTATGCTGACGTACTCTGGATGCAGTCCTTGCTCTTTCAACGCTCTCCATATAGAGTTGTGGCAGATAGAGTCGAACGCTTTTGAGTAGTCTATAAAGCCAATATACAGTGGCATGTTGTATTCGTTGTATTTTTCAATAATTAATTTTAATGTGTGGATATGGTCTACCGTAGATCGGGTGCTCATGAATCCTGCTTGCTCTATGGCTTGGTTCTCGTCGATCACTCTACTTATTCGTCTCAGTAATGTTGAAGAAAACACTTTATAAAGGCATGACATTAGGTTTATAGGTCTGTAATTAGATATCAAAGTAGGATCGCCTTTTTTATACAACAGTGTAATCTCGGAACATGTCCACTGACTAGGTAGTACTTTTTTCACCATAATATTATTGAATAAGTTAGTTAATGGCGTGACCAATTTGTCGATTCCAGCTTGTAACATTTCGTTCGTTATGCCGTCTGGGCCCGGGCTCTTGTCTGATTTTAATTTTCTTATTGAAAACTCTATCTCGTTTTCGTTAAACGGTGGAACAGGGTCGATATTTGGTGTGTATTCTAAGACATTTGTCTCATTGTTTGAGCTTGTTTTAGAGTAAAGCTTCTTGTAGAACTGAGTAGCTACTTTTAGTAGATCTTGCCTGTTTGTAACTTTGGCTCCTGATGAATTTTGTAGCTGGGTCATGAGATATCTCGTTTTATTCAGTTTTCTGAACGCTTTTTTGACTGCTCCACATTTCTGTATGTATTTTTCTATTGTATTTATTCGGTGAGTTTTGATGTTCTGTGCAATTTTTTTATTTATAGTTCTGTACAATTGGCTTAGAAAAATCTTTTCTGTTCTTGTTTTGTTTTCTTTATTTTTCAGTGAATGTCTTCGGTTTATAAGTTTTGTTATCTCTTCTGTTATAATAGCTTGTTGTCTTAGTGTCTTGGTTGATACAGTTGATTGTTTTGCACAATCTATTATAGAATTTTCTAAAATGTTATACTGAGCCTGTATTGGTTCGTTATTATCATGGCAGCTTACAGTGTGAAGTTGAGCTTTAAATATTTCTTGATCGAATTGATTTAGTGGTTTCTTGTTGAAATTCTTCCGGTTAATTGCTGTTTTATCAAATTTAAAAGTGGTTCTAACTAAACGATGGTCGCTAGAGTGCTTGAAATTGCTTAAAACATTTATATTCTCTATGAATGATCTGGGCAAGTTTGTGGTAATATAGTCTATTTCATTTTTGGTCTTACCATCTGGCGATTTCCATGTCCATCTTAAATTTGGCGACTTTTTGAAAAAAGTGTTAATTATTTTCAGATTATATTGATAGCAGAATTCTATAAACATTTTTCCTCTTTCATTTCTGTTACCGTAACCAAATTTACCCATTATAAAGTCTTCATCTGGCAGTGGTTTTCCAACTTTTGCATTTAGGTCGCCCATTAATATGATATTTTTCGTGCTTTTTTCCATTGCTTGTTTAAGACAGTCATAGAATTGTTGTATTTCAGTTTCGTCAGCGTTTTCTGTGGGTGCGTATACTTGGATCACTGTGTATGATTTGTTTTGTATTTTTATGTGAAGAAGGGCAACTCTTTCCGATAATCCAATAAAGTCTTGAACAATAATTTCAGTCTGTTTTTTGACGAGATATCCCACTCCTTTCATGCCTTTTGATTCACCATAATAGTAAAACAAATATGCACCCCGGTCTTCTATTATGTAGCCTTGACGTCGTACCTCTGAAATACCAAGAATATCCCATTTTATAGTTGATAGTGCGTTTTCAAGCTCGATTAATCTAACTTCGTTCGACAGTGATCTTGCATTGAGAGTAGCGATGTAATATTTGGGTTTAATATTTACTACTCTTAAGAAAAACGCACAACAAAAACACTGATATTGGCAGCAACTGGCAAGATGATTGAATTGAACGTAATTTTCCCGAAAAAATCGACACGTTCTGTATAACAACTGAACAATTTTAACGCTTTGAGCGTTAGCGCACCAACCCGCACTGGGCCCGCGTGGTGGATTACGGCCCACAACCTCTCACAGAGAGGAGGCCTGTGCCCCAGCAGTGGGGACAATAAAAGGCTGATGATGATGAGCGTTAGTTTTAGGATCCAGCGATTCATTTCGTGAATGTAAATGTTTCAAGCTAACATTGTACGTATAGATCATGCGTCATTATTGATAGCCATTATTATTACAGTGGTTCAAACATAGGAACTTCGATTTTCCTTTGCCTATAGTTTAATCCATAAGCTTGAAAAAACGTCGCCCCACATTTTATGAAACTCTTATTTTGGAATTTTGGCTTTATTTAAATAAACCAGAAAAAAGCGTGACCGCTATGAACTATATCGGGTGTAAAAAGACAGTTTCCGAAGCCGAAAGCCACATATTCTACTCATTATTTGGATCATTTTTTTTCCACTAGACCATACCTGGGAATCCACTGGTTCTGGCGATATTGAAGGTCTAACGAAAATGAATTCCAAAAAAAACTGTTATTGCTAAACTTTTTGCCAAACGAACATTACCTCAATTTTCGATTTTCTTTTTTCGAAATTTCTGAATTACGCATTTGCAGTTACAAAAACGCAATGAATATCAAACGTATCTGACAAGTACCTACGTGGCTTAAAGCGAAGGGGCGGGGTTTAACTCCACTTGCCTGGGTTCGCGTTACATTGCGCGCAGTAAAAAATAGTTTTTTTTTTCATACCTACAAATAAAAGTCGTTTCCCAGCAATAATTTTTGCGCAAACCTGTTTTGCTAGACGTACAGTTTGCGTAGTTAACGGCTTTGTGATGTGTCTTTTTACACCCTGTATAATAACTATTATCCACTATTTAATAAGTCCAATGTTGTCAAAGCCTTTCTCTGAATAAGAACGCCAAAGTTGGTGATTAATAAAAAAATCACGGTTATACTCATAATTATAATGCAATAGGCCCCGTACTTGATTGAAAAGTCTTGTTTTGACTGCCTCAATGCGTAGTCAATACGTCTGAAACCTACTTTTGGAATAGTTTGGAAAGTCTCGTTTTTTCCGGGACCAAAACTATCTGTCTCGAGTCTCAAAAAATACCAAAAACCGATTGAGACGCTTAAAATTTTAGATTGCCGGGATGAAAGCCCTACTTAATCATCACTTACTTAAGTACCCCTTTCATTTTTAATACTTACTCAACACGGCACCAATCGAAAAACGCTTTTTTTAAATCATGACGATATATTCTCTAGGGGCCTTAATTTTTAGTATCACGTCACAGAGCCTGTAACTAGCGGACGATCAAGACGCTTCCAACGATACCTCATTTGACAAATTATGATAAGTAGTTTAGATGTTATGAGGGAACAGATGAACATACATACATACTGGTTAAAATCATAACCCTCCTTTTCACTTTGCCGTAGTCGGGTTCGACTAAACTATGCAGAAGCACGACCTACAACTCACCTATCATTATTAATTCTTTAGAATCTAAAAAATGCCAGTTCATCATTGCACAAACTTTTCTTTGTCGGACTTATCAATTCCTAGCAAAATCCTCGTATGACTTCAGCATGACTTGACAAAGAATATTTGCACCACTTTTGTATAATTTGTCGTAACACGCTCAAAGCATTTTTAAGACAACATGCCGTGTTGCAGGATTGTTCGAAAACGTTTCCCGCAGCCCTAGATGGAGCTCAAAGGGCAACTGAAGAAACGCGGGTTGGTTTTAGTCAGAAAGAGTCTGACACTACCTCTCGCTCCACCCAGAGTGGGAGCAGTTTGATGATTTCATACCCTATAATAAAACCGGCTAAGAGCGTGTCGGACTTCGCACATATAGGGTTCCATACCAAATGAGGGAATTTCAAAGAAAAATCTGGTATTGGTTAGTAAAATATACCTACGTAATAATAAACATTATCACCAAATTTCAAGTTCATAGGTCAACGGGAAGTTAAAAAATTATTCGGAACAAAATTTTGTGACAGACGACGGATACGTGAGTGACAGAAATAGGGCTCCGTTTGGACCATTCGGGAACGAAACCCTAAAAAACTTTTTTACAAAAAAAACAACCGACTTCCAAAAAAGAAAACATACTAAAAATTCTGTTGTTTGTATTTTATTTCTTCGTTATTTGACACCGACTTCCGAAATTAAAGTTATTTTAGAATTTTTAGTGTGTTTTCTTTTTTTAATGTTGGTTGGTTTTTTTTTTTTGTAAAAAAGGTTTTTTAGTTTTCACTTTTTTTAGTTGTTATACCGTGGAATTTAAATGTACTCGTAATTGGAGAAAACCAAAACGTCATCTATGTATACGTATTTTTCGTTTTTGTTCAGTTTTTCAAAAAGCGCTGAAGCAATTTCGATTAAATTTTATGGGACCAACTCGTGAGTATATTCGTTCAAATAAAAAAAGAATTTTGAAAATAGGTCCAAAACTGACAGAGAAATCGGCAGACATACAAACATACATACAGTCGAACATAGAACCTCCTCCTTTTTCGAAGTCGGTTAAAAAGGGGGGGATTGCTGGATCACGGGATTGTTTGAAAGTTACCGCGACCCTGGAACGCAAAGGGCAACTGTAAGAACACGAGTGGGTTTTAGTCAGTAAGAGTCCCTCCCGCTTCGTTATACAAGGCACTCTTGTGCAAAGTTTAAATTCATGCTTCTAGCCCCAGCGGTTTACCTAATAAATAAATAATATAATAAATATTTTGTTTATTTATGGCAACTAAGCCCAATTGTTAGTAACATGCGGTTTAGGCTGTGCGTTGAATTTAAGAATTTTATGCAGTAGATGATTCATAGTAGCCATCATAACATGAATGTCATCCTTACTGTATTAAATAACTTTTGGACAATGACTAATCGAGTTTAGCTTGTTTCTTGAGCATATCATAGTATATCATAATCAGTCTTATAATATTCCCACTGCTGGGACTCAGGCTTCTTCTCTAGGAGAGGGTAGCGGCCGTAATCCACCACGCGGGCCCAGTGCTGGCTGGTGGATTTCACATGGCTTCGAATTTTTGTTTCTAGGACATGCCGGTTTCCTCTTGATGTTTTGCTTCACTGTTTTGAGAGTAGTGGTGATGAAATAAATAACACAAAGTAAAACGCTTGCCTAGGTTTGAAGTTTAACCTCAGGAATGTGCCAGGCGTTATACAGAGGAAGTGTTGGCATCCCCAACATTTAATACCTATATTTCTAGTCTTGCAACACTGCATGTAGTCTGTCATTAACTGTCAGTTCATAAGAAATATATAGCATCTTGATTGTCTCCATGAACAAGTCACGTTTTTTATTTCACGACCTCTTTCTCAAACCTACCAGTCAAAACCTTACGAAATACAAACTTAAACTGGGGCTTCCGGAGTGATCTTTTAAGAGGCCTGGGGGCCCCCTTCCATATGCTGATGATGGTCACCGGGGTAGTTTTAGTGAGGAGAAAATCCCAAACTCCTTGGTCTTTGTTCCCCAAAAGTCCATGCGCCTTATGAAGGTTCCCCCCGAAACCAAAAAAAAAAGTTTTTACCCACGGAGTACTACTCGTAAGTCGGGGCCGGGCCGTTACAACTGGGCCCCATTTGCTCTCCAGCCAGAACTAGCTCTCAATAAATATTCAGTCATCAGCACCAGTTTTCGTTTTGTTTTGACCATAATTTATTGATAGACCAAGTCGTTAAAACAGCATGAACTACTCGTACTAAAACCTGTTGCTGGATAGTGGGCGTTTTTAATTTAAGTTCCTCTGAAACCTGTCCCACATACCTACTTCTGTTAATCAATCATCATCGCAGGATTAATCATTAATTGTTTCATTATCTTGCTTTTCAGAGGTTGCATTTCTGAAGAGCGCGCCTCTACTATCTGATATGATAATCGATGCATTGGACAAAGCCAACAATGCGCACATTACAGTCAAAGTTTTCCTCACGAGGGTCCTTGCCATCGCGTCACAGAAAGAGCTACATTTCGCTAAAATGATCGCTAAACAAGGAGACAGAGTGCTCGCAGGCTTTAAAGAGATCTGCGCACCAAACACCAACCCAAGCATAAGAGTAGCCTATATGGAAGCAGCACTTAAAATTGTTACACACAACTCAGGCATAGCTTGGCTGCTAGAAACTGGTGTATGGAAAGAAATACTCAGTTTATGCTACGAAAAACCAACAGTTTTTGTTGTTCGCCAAGTATACAAGTTCATGTCAGAATTCCTTTGGAGACTTAACGATCTGGACGATGCTGAAAACATAAGAACAATCGTCACTCACTTAATACAACCCATTAGTAAATACGACTTTATTAATGTTCAGTCACTAACCAGTGAAGAAGAAGAAGAGATATGTATTGCAGTAGAACCAACGATACAGATACTGCTCTCTGCTGTGAGCAAAGAATGTCGCATTGAGAATGTAACTTTACTTATGAAAATATTAATCAAAGAATTCACAATTAGTAACTATTTATACGTCGCGTACGACCGGATACGTACAGACGATTTGTCGTTGGCATTTTTGAAATTAATGTTTTGGTTAACACTCGCGAAAGTGTTTCTTGGAAAACCAATGCTGCCCGGAACACTTTACAGTGCAGAAGATTTCCTTGAAGTGGCAGCTTTCAATTTTAATGTCATCCAATCGTTTGTACAGCGTCGCAGCGCAACATTGGTTCTAGACTTTTGTTCAGCTTGTAACATCATATGGAATAAGTTGTGTCAAGATAAGGAGCCTGGTATGTACCAGGAAGATGCCCAGAAGCGAATTAAAATGAAAAATCAGATGTTATTTGTATTTTTAGTGCCGGTTCTGCTTTTTGTTACCTATGGGAAGCCTCAATCAGCTCTAACTAATCAAAGAATCCATGATTACGTAGAGAGACTTTTGAACCTCTCCTGCGAGTATACAGCAAAAGCTGCTTATGCCTTAAGAGATTTGACTGAACAATTAGACACATTGGCAGTAATTCTTCAATGTGTTAAGAAACTCATCCATCTGAAGGATCATTTAAATGATGAGCAAGCAAATTTAGTTTTTCAAGCCTTATTTCACGTACTGCAAGAGTACAATCCTCTAGATATGAACGGGGATCCAAAATTAGAGCATTTCGAAGATGGCGAGGAGAAGAACCTTGTGATGACGTATGTGATGGACAGCGTGCTGTCTCTGGTGACTCATCGAAACATCAACTGGCACGAGAGTGTGGAAATCATGTGTCTGTACAACGTTGTTATTAATAATTTGGAGAGATCTAACTTGAGTTGCAAGGTGAGTTGAGAAATATAGCTTATGCTTCAAAGCACAAGGGGAGTGCGATTTCGAATGTGCATAGCGAGCTCGGTCGAGGCTCTAAGTCCGTTTAAGCTACACGAATTCATGCTCCACTCGTGCTTGGCCCGCCTAGCGTAGACGCAGCTTTTTAACTATTGCCTTTTAGAACCCATTAAAACCATTAACTTCTTGCTGTTTTCCTATAAACACTAGAATTTGATGTATGTATTTCTTTTTCAGTTTGTGGTAGTGTCTTTAAAAGTAATAGGGTTGACGATGAAGAAGTTCCTGCAGCCAAATCTGAGTTTATTGGTAGACGCTCAGCCGGGTGGCTCGATCCACGACCTGGGGAAGCTGATCTACAGGAAGATGCAGGACCGACATTGGGAGATCAGGGACACGGCGTTGGAACTGTTGCACATTTGCACCGAAATCGCGTATATAAGTATGTGGTCTTATTATTGTTTCTAGTTTATCCAATTTTGAACAGTGTTATTAAGAAACTCAATATTTTGATTGCGATTTCTGAATGATCGAAGAAAGAATTAAAGAAAAGGGAGTTAGTGGTAGTGTGACGGTTGGCAGGACGGTATGGAAGAAAAAAACCAGTTGCGCCGAACACAAGAAACGGTAGGAAAATCATGAGGATCGACTTCTGAAAGATCGAAAATGCCCTGTATTACTTGTTTCAACAATCTGCCATATCATCGGCGAAACTTGTCTTTAACGCCGGTTTTTATGGTTTTGCGACTAAAAAGGGAACTCTTTCCTGATACTCCCTGAAACTTACATTTGTGATGGGTTATCACAGTTAAGTTATAATGCCATGTGTTGCCACCTGACAATATGCTGAGCTGAGGCCCTATTCATCATCATTTCTGCCGAAAGACGTCCACAGCTGGACATAGGCCTCCCCCTAGTGTCGCCACATCGACCGGTCCTGTGGTTCTCGCATCCATCGGCTACGCGACCCTCACCAGGTCATAGGTCCACCTTGAATGATTAAGGGGCCCTAATGGCACCACATTAGTTTTTCCCGCCTTTAAATGGTTTTACATTTTTTATTAAATGTGCCAATAAACGCAATTTTCTTTTCAGAGTTCCCACCATTCCAGAAGCAGATACTGGAGAATAACCTTATCAACGTGGCAGCGACGATCGCCTTCAACGACTACGAGGCGTACGTCCAGGTGTCAGCGCTCAAGTGCATCGGGGCCGCCAGCCGGATCAACTCGGTGTGGGAGAAGTTGATCGTGGACTACCCTGATATCTTGGTACAGCACATAAAACATATTCTTGATAGTCAAAATAATCCCATATTTCAATTTTGTTTAGCTTATGTTCTCCCACTGCAGGGCAAAGATCTAGATTCTTTAAGGTCTCTGAATAAAAAGGCTATCGTGTCGATTTTTAGATCTCTTGTCTTCCCCCAGCCCCGCTAACATACCAAGAATGACTCCAAATTGTCACGCTATCGTTTTTTAGGCCTAGGCATGTAATTGTGACCCGATTTGATAATAACACTAGCATCTGAAATTTCTTCATAATTAGCAATCTAAACTTTCAACCCCTTTTCACTCCCTTAAGGGTTTAATTTCGAAACACCCTTTCTTAGTGGATACATACCCTTCACAAAGAACACACCCTCCAAATTTCATATCTCTAGGACCAGCAGTTTAGGCTGTACGTTGATATATCAGTCAGTCAGGACTTTGAATTTTATGTATATAGATTATCTGTAATTTTCATTTCATCAGGATCGATTACTCAACATTCTACGCAACAGCGAAGAAGGCATTGTAAGAAAAGAAGCGTGCTGCGTCCTCTGTAAATTATACCAGAATATGAAGTTGTGTCCTGGCTACACACAGATTTTGTACGAGCACATGGTTTCCTCCGCCCTCACCGACTTCCACTGGGAGGTCCAGATTAGTGCCCTCAACTTCTGGAAGCGCGTATACTACTCTCTCCTCAACGGACAAGGTATGCTCGACGGCAACTTTCCCCCAGTAACTTTCTCTAGGGAAACCAGAAAAATCGTCACACTAAACGAAGCAGAAATACAGAAGAGACTCCTCAAAATTCTAGACGAATTAGCATCCATAGGATGTCTTACCGTCTTTGTTACGTTACTTCACGACCAAACTGAAGTATGCATTATGGATGCTACCCTCAACGTAGCAGAGGAATTGTACGATATTCTCAAAAGATATAACGTACCAGAACTATTGACACCTAAAGAAGGAGAAATAAGTAGCGTGGAAGAACTTCTTGGACATATTAAAGAGGAAAAAGAAGATGTCGACGATAATGTAGAGATGTTGGATGTCGAGAACTCTGAGAATGTCATCGAAGATATACTAAAAGCAGATGATGTAAACTTACTAGCAAGCATATACGAAAGACACATGACATTACAAGGAACTAAGATAGTTGCACCTCTGAAACCAAAGATAAAACTACTGAGATTCGCATCGCCGTACTTATTCACTACTTACCTCAAAAATACAGACTTTAAGCAGATTATTGAAGATAAAAGAAAGTGGAACGACGGTATTAGAAGCTTCTCGTCGCTTCTCGATGATGTTCTTGGTTTATATGAAGTTAATCAAGAAGCCAATTCTTTAGATTGTTACTAGTGCTAAGATCTAAACTTTGTTACTTACTAATAATGTTACTATTAGAAAGTTTGAGATTATATTTTCTTTATAATCAATGTTTTTTCTTATTACAAAACAACAACATAAATAATACACATCAAAATGCTTAGATCATTTGAAACTTAAAGAGTACCTACTCTCCGTGCTGAGACTTAAAACTTAAACATCTAATATTTCATCTAGCAACATGTCTAAACTATTGTAGACTTCAGAATTCCATTTCTTTTTGTCTTTTATAATTGAGCGAAAATCAATTCCTTTAAATGTTTCTAGAAACTTGTTCGGATGTACCATTTCTTTTCTAGGAATGTTTAATCTGTAATCTTCTTCCATTTCATCGGATTTTGTTGGAATATAACTCTCATGTAGATCTATTATGAGCTCACTTTGATCCGTGTTTATAATACTATCTATAACCTTATCTCTCGTGTCCGCATTTCCTGTGAAAGTCAAGTCCATAGCCATTTCTTCGTCATTGTCTTCAAGCTTAGCTTCCATTGAATACATTATAGTGTTATCTTTAGTAATGCCGAATTTGTATTTATCTAGTATTCCTATCAGTTCTGTAGCCATGCAGTAGGCTAGTTCCATAATTTCTATGTTGTATACTTCGTTCATACATTCGTAGATTACCGTTAGACATCCTATAGACGATAGATCGTCCATTATGGA
Source organism: Polia nebulosa (assembly GCA_951329385.1). Lineage (NCBI taxonomy): Eukaryota > Metazoa > Arthropoda > Insecta > Lepidoptera > Noctuidae > Polia > Polia nebulosa. The sequence goes on along the minus strand of OX589591.1, from coordinate 6,660,109 downwards.
GCTGAGTTGTCTTAGGATTTCTTTGTCATTTAACGTTATGATTTTCCTCTTTTGTTTTGAGAAGGTGACTGATGGGAATTTCCCGTCGATCATCCCTCTGTACGACAGCTGATTGCATATCTCGTGTTTCCAAAACTGTAGGGCTGCTAGCTGCACCTCCCAATGCAGGTCGTCCAGCGCGGCGGCCATCATTACTTCGTATAACGTAGTTTGGAAGTTGGATGCCACCTTCTGATTAGTGTAGACCCTGGTCAGGACGTTCACTGCTTCTTTCCGGACCATTCCCTCAGGATTGTTTCTTAGTATGAAGACGAGTTGCAGCTGAAAAAATGAAACCATTTTTAAATTAGACGTTTCAAAAAGTGTATCGTCTTCATTTTCTCGTAGAATATAACCCTAGATTTTATCCTGTTTGTCTACAACCACCACATAGAGGGACAGTTTTGAGATCTCATACGGGTTTTCATTAGTTTCAATCCAACAGCCTTCTGTTGCACATATGCCTAGGGGTAGCGGATAAATTCTGAAAATGAGTTACCGCACCCCTGGGCACTGAGGCAGGGAAGGAACAGGGGTGGGTTTTAGTCAGTAAGAGTCTGACACGCCCTCCTGCTCCACCCAGAGCGGGAGAAGACATTGGATGATTTCCCACCCCCCAAAAAAATAACAAAAAAGCACATATAACGTGTTGCGTTTTAATCTGTCAGGCCCCGGAATAACAGACACAATTAAAAACCTATTGTTGCGTCTCCGTTCGGGGACGCGCGGGGCCTGACGGGCAAGAGAATGCAATAAACATAGAGATTAGGTTAGGCTAGAACTGTGAGCAACCGCGTGCGAGCCGAGCGAGCGCGCCGCGGTAGCGGCCGGCGACTTAGAAACGGTAGGTTACATATTCTATTAAAAACTTACGTAAATATGCGGGTTATCAACGAGCACCTCTTTCCATATGCTCTCGATCTTCGTGGCGGCGGCTAGACACCTGAGCGCTGTGCTCTGCGCGTAGTACTCCGGGTCCGTCAGCGCCATCTTCGCGGCGACAATCATCAGGTTGTTCTCACTGATCACCTTTTGTAGAGGTATGTATTCTGGAAAAACATGTACATAGCTTTGGAATTTATTTAGGATTATAAATCGGCTATTTTCTAAGAGCGATGTGTGGTGTTACGCGCATGGACAGAATTAGGAATGAGTATATAAGAGGAAGTCTGAAAGTGGCACTGCTGACTGAAAAGTTGTGTGGAAATCGGTTGTCGTGGTATGGCCATGTATGTAATGTGGAGGAACGAAGAAAATGTCGCAAGGAAAGTCTTGTGTATGGATTTGGATGGTTATAAGAGTAGAGGAAGGCCAAAGAAACGATGGTTGGCCTGTGTAAAAGAGGATATGGGTAAAAAGGGGGTGACTACAGAGATGACGACTAATAGAGAAGTATGGAAGAAAAAGACATGTTGCGCCGACCCTAAATAAATTGGGATAAGGGCAGGAGATAGAAAGAAATCAGCTATTTTATGTATCGTATGCAGTATGCTTTTGCCCCCTCGATGCAAATCGATATCAATTTTGAAAGCAAGGTTATTGGTCGTTACTTCACTGGCTTTTTATTTTAGATTTATTTTGGCTGTGTATGTTAAGGTGATTTGACCTTTCCAGTGAGTTAGCCCAAAACATGTTTTTGTAAGTCTAGCAGTTTTTGTTTAGTGTTCTTGCATCTCAAATCACTAATTGGCATAGCATAATGGACACCTTTAGAATTACAAGATGGGCGTCATTCGTCCCTATCAATTTGATAAGATTTATAAATTTAGCGTTTAGCGCCAACAAAATGATCTCTGGTCAACATGATAATTCTGAGATGCAAGCGGGCCTAAAAATACGGATTACAAAATAATTATGCTGTCGCGTCATGCATGTAGTTCTAATATTTGTTTTTCCGCTACATGAGCATGACAGTGCATTTTACACCAATCGGCATTAATGGAATAATAATGCAACAGGAGAGAAGCACATATACATAGATAGTCTTCTGGCTATTCAGTGTGAGTAAATTAGTTTTCAACCAGGAAGAACTCTCGATAATCCCACTTATGTATTCTTCCGCACAGAATCCCAACCATCGCCAAATAAGATCAGCAAAAGAGAAGCGTTCGGCCAGAAGGCTGTAACGGTGTCGATTATAAATCAGTTCCCATGGAGTTTTAGCCTTAATCTCATGGGCCATGGGCTCATGCGATGTCTCGATACGTAGTTGACATATCTGATGAGTGAGCATAAAGGATGTTGAAGGTTCGAGTTTTATTTAAATAACTTGTTGCCAAACTTTGCTAATTTTTTGATTGATTGGTGTTTCAGAAATCTATCTCGCCTTCGTTGTTTTGTGTTTAGAATAGGTACTCAATACTCACTAATAAACGATATATCCGTACAACTGAGAAGTAGGTTCAGGGCGGAGTCCCTCACTTCCCAGTCCTCGTGTTGCATATACATCTTCATGACAGCTCCTATCACAGTCAAAGTGCTCTCCTGTCGGCTTTCCACCAGCAGCGTCATGTTTGGAGATAGGAACTTCTTCATGCACAGGTCTATCAGATCTAATACTTGGACTATTTGCTGAAAGAGAAACATTTGTGGTTATTTTATCAATTTTGTGGGCGTTCTGGTCATTATCATTAAATTAGGTGATCTGTTCTTCTATTACCGATTCTTGATTTGTGACTAAGGAATTGTTCATTCAAAGCTGAGGCATTATGATTCGAAACAGGTTTTATACTGAGATCACCAAACCTTTTAGATGCTTGGCACTGTGGTTACATTAGGTATTCCAATCTTAATTCAGTGCGCTTATGCCGATGTTTTTTCTTTAAGACCTTTTGTTTAATCTTTTAATCTAATAATAATAATGAGTTCCTATCCTATTTACCTTTGTATTTAAGATATTCTGTTTCAATAAATTCATGAGACCCTCTTGGAGGCTGGCAATCTCCACGTTCTCGTACCAGAATATTTTGTGTTCCTTCAGCAACATACGAATCGCGTCTAGAACTAGCGACAACAGTCTCACATCGTTCGGACACTTTATAGGACTCTCGGTTAGAATTAGTCCCCCAGCACCATCCGACAGTATGTAAATATCCAAAACGTGGAAAAGACTCTGAAAATATAAGCCTGCTTGAGCTGCCGTTAGGTGTCCCTTCAATCTAAATAATTCTCTGATCGTTGCAATGGCGACTTCTGTTAAATCACTCGAGTCTATTAGAATCCTGTATGTATAACAAGCAGTGAAAATGTGTTCTTGTAAAGTTTTTCCAATCTTCGTAAGAAACTTATCTAGAAAATCGTGTTTTTGTTCCGGCGTTCGACCTGGCTTATTCTCAAAGGCAAAGATCAACAGTGGCTCGACTAAGAACACAATGAACTGATTCGACAGTAGTAATTTCTGTCCGTTCCTCTCAAATGCTAGCGGTAAAGGCAATTTATCCTTGTAAGTCTTCTCGAAGTTTGAATAGAATATGTTACACTTTATACAGAAATCTGTAATGGCTTGGATCTCTCGTTTCTTGATGAGCCGCAATATACTATTGTGGTAGAAAACAGCAAATTCATTACAGAACTCGTCTATTCTACCACTGAACAACAAGTGCCTATGAGAAGTGTAGTAAAATCTTAGGCATATGTCATTCACACACCCAAGTAAGCAAGAGTACCGTGTGGCTTTCACAATAAACATTAATGGGCGCTCTATTAAAAAATATGACCGCAATATGGACACTACATGGTTAACTGGTACATTTTCCATCTCAGTTAAAATAGTAAGTAGTGCAAACATGTGCGAGCCAATTTTTTCAGCTAAAGTTTTGTCCATGTCATGATCTATAAGTTTCACAGTTTGATATTCGCTCGACATGATAGGTTTCACGACGTACTCCAAGACTTGCGTTAGTTCTGCTTCCATTTCATATTCGTTTAACTCCCTCACTAGTTTTGAAATGAACTTGAAGGCGGCTTTTGCAATTGGAATGGACGCCTTATGGGTGTCTGGGTGAAGTATGTATTCCCATACTTTATGTTCTAGAAGTAATTTCAATCCAGAAAGATGTGTTATATGCACCGTTGCTAACTTTATACAAGCCAAGTGAAGTCCACGGTTCTGAATCTTCGTGCTCAAGTTATTTAGAATGCAATATTTGAATGCTGGACCTTGTAAACCATGCATTTGCATTTTGGTAAACTGAAGTTCATTCTTGAAGAGTATCGTGATAATTTCAAAGAAGAAAATTTTGACCGACGTCGTAGCATTTTTAAGGATTGCGACCGAGTCAAATATAACGTCGGAAAAGCAGGGGTTCTCCAGAAGACATTTACCGGGGCCTGGAACATACAAAATACACATTTTAGGAAGATTGGCTGTTATAGGTAAGTACCTACGGGAAGTGGTTTTTCCACCTAACAAAACGCTATAGTGATGTCTGTTTTCTACATATAGCTCCACAGGAGCAGGATAAACAGTTTAGATTCTTTTGCTAAAGTGAGGAATGAGTATATTAAAATTAGAGGAAGTTTGACGCTAGTGACAGAAAAATTTAAAAGGGAATCGATTTTCTTGGTATGGTCATGTGAAGAGAGGGATGAAAGTTGAAGCGCGTGTTATTAAAAGAGTTCTGAATATAAATTTGGATGGATGGAGAGGGCAAAGGCCAAAGAAAAGATGAATGGATTGTGTGAGGATTGATATGAAAGAAAAGTGAGTCAGTGATAGCGTGACGATTGACAGGACAGAATGGACGAAAATAACGTGTTGCAGCGATCCCAAGTAACATGAAATACGGGCAGAAAGATGATGACTCTTTTGCTGCTGCCATGTCACGCTGACGACGGAAAGTAGGTATAAAAAACTTGAGGCTTTATTTATTCTATCAAAAGTATTTTTTATTTTTCACTTTTTAATTGTGATTCCCCATTAAATTGTGTTAACGTATCGTTATCGCAGTAAAACGCTAGTATTATAATTATTATCTGTGTCGTGTCATTTGATGTTAGTTATTCAAGATTTCCACTGTCTATCTCCGAAGATCTTCATCAGATCCTAATGTAAGTATTATATATCTACTTAAACCTTCCTTGAAAATATGCATTTGAATAACGAAAACCCCATCCAAATCTAATCAGTAGTTTTCGAGAAAATCGCGGACAAACAAGTATGTCATACATACGGGTCGAATACAGAACCTCCTTTTCTGAAAACAGTTAAAAATAAGCATGTGATTAGTGCGTCAGCGTCTCATGGCATGCCGGAGACGAGACACTAATTATTTATAAAGTATATCATTTATGCGAGACACAATTCATTTTCTTTTGTGTCTGTTTCTCCGGTAACTGACAGATTAAACACTATTGCGCAGGTTCCTAATTTAAAATATTGGATGGAGAATTTTAATTTAGAATCCTAAAGCGCTTTATTCACGATTCATCTTGCTGTACGTTCGCTAAGGCCATGCACGATGCACGATGCAAAAGTAACATGAATATGCTTGACGTACGTCGAGTAATAATAATTATTGACATACGTCGAGTAATAATAATTATTGACGTACGTCAAGCCTATTCATGGTGCTTTTGCATTCGTGCATGGCCTTAGCGGGACGTACAGCAAGATGGATCGTGAATAAAGCGCTTAAGCGTATGGTTAGCTAGTTTATATGTAAGGCTGTTGGTTATCAGCTGACCTATCAGGCGGAGAACACACGTGTCCAGAGTTCCAGACGACTAGACCCTAGTAGTAGGTAAATAAGTAGAAAAGAGTCAAAAATACCTACCAAAAGTATCAATTAGTCATTGGCAAGGCAGTGTAATGATGATAAGCAAGTTTTATACTATAATAATAATGGCATGACTGAGCAAGTTGTGAGCCGAGGATTGAGGTGAATATTTAACGTTAGAGGCGATTAGATTAAACAAGAGAGTGATAGAATAGATAGGAGGGAAAATGCTGGGGGCAACCCGATAGGTATACGGCCGATTAGAAAAGGAATCACCTCGGTCACGGTCAACTGTCAAGATCCTCCGAGCTGGAAACGATCTATGACTTGAACTTAGTGAACGAACGCAGCTAGGTTACGATAGTTCATACCCTTCAGATTTTTATTTACTGTTGATAGGCACGCGTTTGGCCACTATCTCACCTAATGGTAAGCGATGATGTTGTCGAAGATGGAGCACGCTTGCCTAGAACTAACCTATTCACTCTTGACTTAAAGACTCCCAGGTTGTAGCTATCAGGAAACACAGACTCCGCTAGGGAATTCCACTCCCTAGCTGTACGCACAATGAATGTGTTCTCAAAACGCTTTGTGCGTATGGATGGGATGTCCACCATGAACCGGTGGCACTTTGCCGTACGTCTTGTGGTCCGTTGATGAAACGGGCTTGGCGGAATCAAATTATGCAATTCCGTCGCACACTCCCCAAAATGTAATCGATAGAAAACCGACAGGCTAGCAACTCGGCGTCTATGCTCAAGAAAAGCTTCGACTCAACGAGCCTATCATTGCCGATGATCCTCTCGGCTCGTTTCTCAATTGACTCAAGGGCATCAAGCTAGTATCTGGCAGATCCATCCCAAAGACGAGAGCAGTACTAATAGATGCGGTAGTAATTGGCTCCAATAAATAAAAATCGGTAAGTATGCTTTGAATAAGATTATCTAGAGCTCCACGCAGGTATGATACATTTACAAGTGCCGCAAAAAAAAAAATAAAGGGAGTCACCAAAGAGTATAATAATAATACGGGACGGAGTCGTAGTATAAAAAGATTGGAAACCTCAGATCCAGATGGTTCACTCGTATAGAAAAAACGAAATAAGTAGGTAGATCAAACTGTAAAGGACTGAAAATTGACAAGGTGGCAGAAATAATACAATCTTTATTTGGTCTCATCTCGAACAAAGAAATAAATGTGTGTTGAAATAAATGTCAATAGATGGCGTATTAATTTGCATAAAATTGTGGAATAATTGGTTCCTTATTCAAATTTAAATGTTTATTGGGACGAATTCTTAGGCATTTATATTTCTTGTGCCAACAGATGGCGCTGCCTCTTTAAGTATATTGACACATTTTGAAACAGAAAAACTCCTAAGTGCCAAAAATACTATAAAGTAATTTCTCAATGTGTGAGAAAATATTGGTAAGACTTTACGTAAATTCATTCACTTGCAAGCCGTCGCTTCTAACACCATTTAGCGAGGTGTAGAGGACGGGCCCGAACAAAGAACAAAAGTTGCTTTTGCAAGTCGAAAACCCGTAGTTACGGCGGTACCGTTTCTTTGTATGGGATGAGGCATCTGTACGCTAGTATTATATTATCTGTGCTGTTACACACTTCCGTCCCATTTCACGAAATCACTACCACACACTCCCACAGATTGCAAGAAAGCGAGAGGAAAGATATAATTATACATCAAAAACATAATTTTCAGTTTCCAGTTATTGATATGCATAAAATGAAGAAGTAGGTAGATATGCTGCGCAGTGCAACGATTCCTAACAGCTGTACTTTACTGGGGAACCAATCCCGGTATGTGTGGTGTGACTGATTTCGTTCACGTTGGGGAGACCTCAAATCAGCAAACGAAGGGAAAGAAGGAGTACGACGCTTACAATGTGGCTAGTTGAAGCTAGATGAGAGTAGGTAGCCCAGGATCGAATTCAACTTAAGTCAGGACATTACTAAAAAAAATTAAACTCTTTGGTTCACAAAAAAAAAGAAACTTCGCACATTTATGGTAATTCTACGTGATCCGATTTAATAATAATAATAATGAAAGCAGTACCTACTTCTGGACACGGCTCGCATTGTCAGGCGGTTCCTCTCTCTGGAGCCCTGACCGCCGCCGGTAGCTTGGACCCTGTTCCCGATACCGTTGGGCTACTATTTTTTATATTTTTAAATGTTTTTTATTAATAAAAAATATTATAGTATTATTTTTTAAGAAATATTTAAAAATGTATTTAATAAGTAACAAAGATGAATAAACGAAATAATAATATCGATATATTGTATTTGTTAGTAAAATATACGTAATAATAAACATTATTACCAAATTTCAAGTTCACAGGTCTATTGGAAGTTACAAAATTCTTCGGAATAAAATTTTGTGATAAACGACGGACAGACAGACAGACGGACACGTGAGTGACAGCAATAAGGCTGGTAATGGCGCCGTGCATCGCCCCTCGCAGTCTGGCGCCCAGAGCCACGGCCCTCTTGACCTAATTGTGTGTGATCAGTTATTTCTATATCTGTGTGTAGACTGATGACCTTGAATATAAGGTGGTCTATGGTGTCCAGACTTTAGACGATAATGTGCTTGCCACAATATTATAAAGGCGAAAGTTTGTGTGTGTGTGTGTTTGTATGTTTGTTACTTCTTCACGCTCAAACGGCTGGACCGATTTGGATGAAATTTGGTATGTAGATAGCTTATTCCCTGAATTAACACATAGGCTACTTTTTATCCCGGTCTACGCGGGTGTAGCCGCGGGGCGCAGCTAGTTAGAGATAAATGAGCGAGCAAAGAAAGCCGTTTTCATTTATAATGGACTTTGCCGCCAAAATACATTAGTTCAATTTGTAGACTATACAGAACTATGGCTAACGGCTTTTTAAATATCTAATTGCATCTTTATATAAAATAGACGCCTAAGTGAAATAATCTTCTGTTAACATAAAATTCAAAATCCTGACTGACGGACTGATATATATCACCGCACAGCCTAAACCACCGGTCCTAGAGACATGTTAAGAGGGTATGTTCTTTGTGAAGAGTAGCTATCCACTAAGAACGGCTTTTTCGAAATTCAACCCTTAAAGGGGTGAAAAAGGGGTTGAAAGTTTATAACGAGGGAAGTACTAAATACACGCGGGCGACGGCGCTGGCAGAAGCTAATCTTCTTTAAAAATAAAAATGAATGACTAAATGTAAATGTTGCTAAGCGCAAAACTCGAGAACGGCTGGACCAATTTTGGATAAATTTTTTTTAAAGTATTCGTTGAAGTCTGAGAAAAATTGTAAAATTATAAGCGGATAACACCTCGAGTCATAGTTCGTGCAAAATAATAATGTAAGTACTTACGCATCTATAAGATGAGGTTACCGTTTGATGCAATAGGTACCTACATCCATAACACACATACAAACAAACACAGTATAGCACATAGGTAAGAAACTCACTATTATCACTACGATCCTCAAGGAACTTCAACAATTTCTCCGTTGTGTGCTCGTTCAACACCACCTTCCCTTCAAAAATGTATTCCACAAGCAATTTAAACTTTTTCAAGTAGTTGCTCACTTCCATCTTCTGACTAATAATGATTACTGGCACTATTTTGTCCCGCTACGATTACATTTTTATCATCATTTTATAGATTTGATAAGGCACCCAAACACCGCTGCGTGCCGCAAAAGTTTTTTTTACACAAAATTGAATACACAACACGCATTATTATTGCAACAAGTTTAGTGAAATGTAATTCTATTATTAATTTCTTAGAAATTTCACAATCACTACTGTAAATCATAAAGTCATCAGTAAAACTTGCCAGTCAAGAGCGAACTAGGAAACATAACTTGTTTCTCTGAGCAAGGCCAAAAAACTAAATTTGTAGTACGTATTATATAATTTGGTATATGATAATCACGTTTTTTTTCTGTCCGTTCGTCTATACGCGTATTTATATACTAACTGGTATGTTTTTTTATCGAACTTATACGATAAGTAGGTATTTAGAGTCTACACATATAAAGCTATATTATACTGTGGCATGTTTGTGCAATTTATGCATATCACGGCAAACTCAGGGTCTTTTGTGTTTATCTCATCGCACGGACAGATAGAACGCGAGAGGAATTTTCTGGAAGGTAACTGGGTATACCTAGACCTAATAATGTTTACGGGCTTGATATACCGACATAGACAAATGGATCAATGCATTGCACTTCTTTCTTGGATACATTTTTTACTGTGAAGTGTCCAGGCCGCTTGCCCATGGAAAGCCTTAAAGCTCAATTACACGTTCTGATTTCAAGGGACCCAATTTAGGAACAAACTAACTAGGAAGTAGGAAGCGAGCCATTACACTATCCTAAATTGAACTCCTAATTCGGGCTCCTAAGTCGGCAGTGTTGCCAACTCTTACAAATTCGAGTCCCTAGACGGAATATCAAAAGTAGCTATGAAGTCTCTTAAAAACTGATTCTACCAGGAGCGGACTAAAAAATAAAAAGAGCGGTGTAATTGAGCCATTAGACTTGCATTATTGCATTGCCTGTGTCAGTAAAACGTGCACAGTCGCTAGTCGCTACCCGTTTATAACCGACTGCGCGACGCAAGGGAAGGTAATGTGTTTATCAGCCTATGTATACATGTTTGTTCCTTTGTGGCGCTTTAGAGACAAAACGCGTCCGCCGATTTTGATATTTTTACGACAATTGATTCGTCATAGTCTTGCGAATGCTAATAAGACATAACAGTAATCAAAATACAATATGGCGACCACCAGAACCCATATTGTCAAAAAGAAAAATTGAAAATATTTTCAAAAAACCAGACTGTAAAAAAACAACTATAGGTATGCACCTGCCGAAAAACGACAGGTAGGTTGACGGTGTAGTAGACTGCGCAGGCAATAAAACCAGGCGCTTGGATAGCATCAGATAAGGACTTAATGATAGGTAAGGAAGGTCGTATGTGCGTTACATTTATTATTTAACTGACAATCTAGCCACAATACACACACAATAATTTTGACCTTCTGGACGACGACAAGTGCGCCGAGAAGGTCAAAATAATTTTAAACATTCTATCAAAATCAATAAAAAAAAATACTTACTTTATATAACTTCGAAATCTGTTAGTAATCCGATTTAAAAGAGAAAATGTCAGGAAAACCCCTACTAGTTTTTAACACAGACTCTTCAAACTCTGGACTATGGTGTGGGTGGCCATACATCTGTTGGGACCGACTTGGCTGATTTGTAGATCAACTACTTAATCATTTATTGCAGAATTAAGTGGTTGGGTTTTTAATGCAGCTTGAGGTTTTTTTGCCCAACAGCAGGCTAGGCAATCGGGCTTTTATTTCCTCTGCACCGCCGTGTCCTCGTGGAGGCGATCAGCGGCACTGACCTCTCGCGCCCGGCCCTAGTCCAGGCCATGGTACGGAACGAGAGGGAACGGGAAGAAGTCGCCTCAAATTTATTAAATGTTTTTTACACACGAAAAAATGTTACAGTATATTGTTTCGTCAGCTAAACGGCTTCTTACTTTTCATATTACCTACATGTTCTTCTTCTGCTTTTCAGCTTGTAAGAACGATGCTTAAGGCGTCATTGACGAAATAAATGCGTGTTAGACAACCTGACTCAAAATAGTCCATTTTCTTCCTAATCAAGACTTCAAAAGATTGGTATAGCCTGATCTAGGTTCGAATTCGGATGTCCCAGATTTTAAATTGGTCAAGGTCATCTTGAGTTAGACTAGAACGTAATATGTACTCGAACTGACAATTTTGCTGCTGGTACTGGTGAATTAGCACATTCCTACACGTATCAATGTTGTTTTTCGTCGATACTGTTCAATTTACAAACAGAAATAGGCCCGAACATTGCATGCAGGATCCAGGAACTTTAGTCTCGGTTTTGCTCTTGAAAAAAGGAGCAATACTTCTACCCAACCTGGTAACTTCTACCCAACCTGGTAATCAATCCAGAGAAATAATCTTGGAACAAAAGCCAACATATAATCAATAATAAATGATGTACGTGACTACCGCAGGACCACCATCGCCAATCGCTTCCATATTTGGTAAATAATTAGTACTCAATTGGTACTAATTAGTACTCTAACAACAGAATTGGTACTCGTACCTTAGCAGTTTTCGAGAAAATCGACTTTGAAGATGGTCACGCTCCGTTCAGCAGGACCACCATGAGCGCCGAAAAAGGGGTCATGCTACAGCTATTCTAAGTATACAAATAATTAGTACCCTTTTATGTAATTAATATCGTAGAAAAATCAGAACTGAAACATTTGTATTTACCGAGAAATCAACGATTATTACTTACGCGCGCTCGTTCAGCAGGACCACGACTTTCAATGTTAATTAAAAGTTAGAGGAGCCTGTCGCTTTTCTCAAACCCACATAGAAAATTAGTACCCAGCAAGATAAAATTAGTACCCAAAATTCAAGAACACTTATGAATCTGGATTTCCGGTCACTATAACTTCTTTATGTAAGTATACTAATTTTTGTATGAATTTGGGAAAAAATCACGGAGTTTTTAAAAGAGATTTTGAAAATTTAACACCTTGACTACCGCCACCCCACCAATGGCATGGCATATCTCGTAAACTACTGGAGTACTAATTTTGAATTTCGGGTACTAATTTTCTATGTAGGTTTGAGAAAAGCGACAAGCTCCTTAAACTTTTAATCAACATTGAAAGTCTCCTGCTGAACGAGCGCGCGTAAGTAATCATCGTTGGTTTCTCTGTAAATACAAATGTTTGTTTCTTGTGAAACACTACTCAATCATACCAGAACATCTGAAAAGACTTGGAAGAAATTTGGCACAGAGATAGATTATAGCACATAGGCTATAATTTATTGTGGGGAAATATTATTTCCATGCGAGCGAAGCCGCTGGCTAGTAATTAAATACAATAATTGAAATGCAGTTTCATATTTTTATTTTGGTAATTTTCTAAATAATTTACACACTAAATGCCTTAACCTAAACTATATTGCATCTATTCTATTTCTATGACACCACCAACTTTGCTAAGTGCTTCCTTTAGCTTCTCGGCCTCATCTTTGGACACGTCAGCCTTAACCACGGTGGGTACACTTTCAACAAACTTCTTTGCTTGCACGAGATTGAATCCTTCCAGAAGACTCTTGACCTCTTTGATGAGTGCTACTTTCTGTTTGTCATCGAACTTTGTAAGTTTGACCTGAAAAATTAAATGAAAGAGGTCATATTGTTTTAGGAAGAAAAGTTGACAGAAGTATTTTTGGTCATCCTAAGCAAAGTCCAAGCAAGGATGTTGTATAAAGATACTTACAGTAAAGCTAGTCTTTACAGCTTTGGGGACCGCTTCTTCTTCATCCTGTGAGGCAGGAGCAGCCATGGCAAAGCCACCCATTGGCATCACAGGCGCGTCAGGAAGATTCAGCCTTTTCTTTAGGACTTGGCTAAGCTCTGATACTTCAAGGAGGTTTAAGTTGGTGATTTCAGAGACAATCTTTTCAATTTTTGGGGAGACGGGTTTGTCTACACCCTCTGGCACGGGTATGGACATAGGAGCTGCTGCTTGAGCTACCTCTTGGCGTAGGATCGCACTGAAATATTTAACAAGATTTTTAAATGAATCATATTAGTAAGATTTTTAAAATAAAAGGTCAGACGACCGTCTTAAACATACTAGGTTTCTCTAATATGTTTTTCAGTAAGGGACTTATTAGAATACGAATAGTCTTGGTTAAGTTAAAGAATGATGTGTAACCTATTACTTTATTTATTGAAAAGACCACAACCCTATGCTCCTTACCATCTTGAAAAAGAACGCCACTGAAGGGGAAGGTTTCTGATAATTCTTACACCATTCATTTTTGTTATTATCTGGTTTTCTTCTTCAGTAACAAAATTCTTCTCCTTCTCTTTCAGGTTAGGAATAGACATAGAGCATAGTTTTATTTTTTGGACCTCTAGGAACAGGCTAAGGTCTGAGACCATACTGCCTCATCATCAGTAGTATATTTCTTTTCCCATTAGAATACAGATGTAACACATTCTGATGTTTTTTGCAGTATTTGGCAACTAATGTGTTGAGTCAGCCTTCTCGGCAAACTTCGCTGAGGTAGTCAATACTACAATAAAATTCTCAGCTCCATTTTACCGAGATCGCGCCTGTTTCAATGATTCCACATATTGTCCATTTGCGACACAAAACTACACCAATTTTATATCACAATATCCACTAGGAATCAATAAACGAATAATTAAAACAGCCACTGAACTTCACACGACAAAATCCCGCCAAAAAAAACGAATAGAGTATTAGGAGAATCATGGAGAATAGAGAATTGACACTTGAATTGAATGCACAGATAAAAAAAAGGTTAGGAATAATAGGAATGGAGCTTTTTTTTTTTGTTCCTTTTGGACCATGCTGCCCAGTCATCACTCATCAGTAGTGTATTTTTTTCCATTAGAATGCAGATGTAACACATTCTAATGTTTTTTTATAGAAAATAGAGAATTGACACTTACACAGATAACTAAATTTTATATAAGTCAGAAAGGGAGAGATTGAATGAATCTTGCTTGACTGACAAAGACAATTGCCAAACATTTTATGTTGTAATGTAACACAGAAACCTAGTTATTAAATGCCTACACTAATCTCAACTTAGCAGAACATACCATTCTATCGAACTAGCGATAGTGCATTTTACAAAAATAACTGTCAAGAATCCTGACAGTCCTCAGTCGATCTTCAAATCCGTTGGCTAAGTACGTTCAATCATTATTACAGGTTTTTTCCAAAGTCAGAGACATTGAAATGCGTTGATAGATAGTTGAGACAATACCATGCCACTAGAACACAAAAGTTATTATTAGCTACCTCAGCTATTAGCTACCACACGCTATTAGCTACCACAGCGCTAAAAGGCGTTCGAAAATAACTAAGTCGGAAATAGTCGGCACGGCTGTTGACGCGCTAAACAGAGTTACCTCACCCCTGGGCACTTAGGGCAGGGAACGAACAGGGGTTCCGAGGGAAACTTCGTGCCTGGGCGCCTCCACTCACTGAGAGCCTCGAGCCTCAATTGTTGGAGGTAGTGGTCGCATCCCTCTTCCCTGCTATAGAAGAGCACACACCGCCGCCGATGGCTTTGCCCACAGCCACAGAGTCGGAAGATGAGGAGGTCCCCGAGGTGACACAACCTGAGTTGAGGACGGCCGTGATGCGACTCCGGGCCAAAACAGTTGCCCCGGGACCGGATGGAGTTCCCGGCCGCGCGCTAGTCCTCGCTCTGAAGGAGCTAGAGCCCCAACTGAGAGGACTCTACTCAGCTTGCCTTGAGCAGGGCTGTTTCCCCGCTCAGTGGAAGACAGGTCATCTGGTCCTGCTCAAGAAGGCGGGGCGCCCAGCAGACTCACCGTCCGCATACCGGCCCATAGTGCTGCTAGACGAGGTGGGTAAGCTTTTTGAGCGGATAATTGCTGCCCGCCTCGTCAGCCACTTGTACAGAGAGGGGTCGGATCTGGACGACAGTCAGTTTTGATTTTCGGCATGGGCGCTCTACTATCGACGCCATAATGCGGGTTAGAGTCCTGGCGGAGGAAGCGGTGTCCCGGGGCGGGGTGATGCTGGCGGTATCCTTGGACATCTCCAACGCATTCAACACCCTGCCCTGGAGTTGTACTTGGGGATCGTGCGATCCATGGCCCTGTACGGGGCCCCGGTGTGGGCTTCTGACCTGAAGGCCGGCAGCATCGCGATACTGCGAAGACCGCAGAGGGCGATGGCCGTCAGGGCTATCAGAGGATATCGCACGATCTCCTACGAGGCGGGTTGTGCACTGGCCGGATATCCGCCATGGGATTTAGAGGCGAGTGTCCTCGCCTCACTGTACCGGTGGCGCGAAGAGGTGCGGACGCGGGGCGGTGAACCGATGCAGCGCGAGATCGAGTTGCGTCGGTCACAGCTCCGCGAGGTCATGGTGGCGGAATGGCGGGATAGGCTTTCGCGCCCTACCTTGCTACCGTCGACGCGATCCGACCAGTGCTCGACGAATGGCTCGGGAGGAAGCACGGCTCCCTGTCGTTTCGAACGACGCAGGTGCTCTCGGGGCATGGCTGCTTCGGGAAGTACTTGTCGCATAAACAGGGAGCCGGACGCTCGGTGCCATTACTGCACCGACTGTCGGGAGGACACGGTGCAGCACACACTGGCAGAGTGTGCCGCGTGGGAGGAGTAGCGCCGTGTCCTCGTATCCGAAGTGGGCCCCGACCTGTCGCTGCCGGCCGTCGCACGTTCGATGGTCGGGAGCGCCGAGTCGTGGGATGGGGTGATCTCCTTCTGTGAAGCCGTAATTTCGCAGAAGGAGGCTGCGGAGAGGGAGAGGGAGGCCGTGGCTACTCTCCCGATCCGTAGCAGGCGTACCGGGCGTCGGCGGAGGGCGCACAACGCCCTCTTCCAGCCCCCATAAACAGGTCCGGAGGGACGGTGGACTCGGGGTCGTCCGCCGCTCATCATCCAGCAGGACCCGAGGAGGCGACGCGTAGTGCTCCATGCGCGCCCCCTATTAGACGTCGCGGGGAGAGGACACCTCACTCTCCCCGCGGGCCAGACGTGGCCCGCATAGGCGGGCCGGCGCTAGCCGGGGATCATGGAAGTCGTACTAGCTCTCACGATCCCCGGTCCAAGTGTGGGAAGGAACACCGGGGTGGTTTTTAGTCAGTAAGAGTCTGACAGACCCTTTCGCCTGCCCCAGGCGAAGGATATCCATGAAGATTTTCCACCCCGGCAACAAAAAAAAAAAAGGGAACGAACAGGGGTGAGTTATAGTCAGTAAGAGTCTGACACGCCCTCCCGCTCCACCCAGAGCTGGAGATGTCAAATGATAATTATCCCAACCCAAAAAAAAACAGCGATGTTGGCGTTACTCGGAACGCGGCGGAAATAATCTATGTCCAAGATTCTAATTATGACTATTTATGACATTGACAAGACAAGTGACAAAAACTGAGAAAAGGGTTACAAGCCTAATATTTTTAGATACCCCAAACCTGACCT
The DNA here is from genome assembly GCA_951329385.1 of Polia nebulosa. NCBI lineage: Eukaryota > Metazoa > Arthropoda > Insecta > Lepidoptera > Noctuidae > Polia > Polia nebulosa. The sequence continues at coordinate 6,643,242 of OX589591.1, read as the reverse complement.
ATTTGAATTTTTTTTTATGTAATAACCGTTAAACTAATTACGTTCGCTTTAATTAATAATTTTATGTGGATTCATTATGTGTAAATAGTTGTTATTACAGATATAAACAAAACTTATTAGATTTACTCTGTAACAAAATTAATGCAAAAAAAAAGAAACCAGAAAATGTCCCACCCAACTAAAACTAATAGACAACAAATAAAATATTGCGTCGAAAACTACATTTTGTCGCTATCGACTGGTTACATTTACATAAAATTGTGCCCAAATATATTATCAGTTTTTATGGCAATGCCTGCTTCTGATCACGGTAAAAGTCCTTGAACCATTTACTTAGGTCTTGTTCAGTTTTGTTTAAACTTATATTATAACCATAACAAAGTTTTACAGAATGCAATTCACAAACAAATTAATAGTACAACCTATAGTCGGGTAGAACACCAGTGACTGACTGTTGGCAAAACCATGTCATGTGCGCGATCGCGATGTCAATATTATTACTTTCAGGAGATGTGTTTTTCAGGAGTTTAACTGTTATGTTTTCGACGTCGTAGCAGATTCATATCATCCGAATAATAAAGTGTACAGTGGCAGCTATCAGTAACTAGATTCGCCATCTAGAATGTATTGAAAAAGACAAAATATAAAGATCAGCTGTTTTCGAGGTAAGTTTGTTATTCTTTTAAGTTTGCAAAGAGTAATGAAGACTTTAATCTCAGACAGACAATGTATTGCTATCAACGAACTGCCAATTGACTTTAGAAGTATATTTACCCGACTGTCCCAGAAGGCGGGTAATGTTTTTGAACAATAATTACTACTGTAACATGCATGGCCATAAGATATTATCTGTGAACGTGCTCATAAATGCGACGAGTCGACGACGGGAATATCGCCTACGACTCCTCCGACACCAGCCACGTTCCCGCCAAGAGTGGACAAAAGAGCGCGAACACGAAAAGCAGTCACGATACGCTCCCTAAATTTTTATTGTATTTACCATTTTTACCTGTTTGTGCCAGTTACTGTTTTGTTTTAAATTTTAATATACATTTAATACACCTCATAACGTGCTGAACTCACTATATAGCCCAATCACCAACCCTGAGAAGAAATCTACTTTACACACACTTTTTACCCCTAATAGAGTAATGTTTTTCGAAAGTATGTATGAATGTACATGTCTATTTCTTTGGCATGCCCTATAGCCTAAACGGCTGGATGGATTTTAACAAATGTGGTATTATTAGGTTGGTTTTGACAGCGGAAGTGACATGGGGACATATTAATTTTGAAATTTTACCGAAATGGTTCAGTCCCGGTACTAACCCAACAATTGTACCTACATTGTGTGTATCTGTGTGTGCCAAGTAAACTAGCTTTCGCTTTTCTTTCTTTCAATTGAGTAGTCCAATTGCAAACCTCATTATGTTATGGCATAGTTATACGACTGTTAATGTTTTTTAATTGAACATCACGTCTAAATGACTAGTCTTATTTCTTTGAAAAAAATATGTATATGTTGCTCTAGACAATTTCCGTCGTAATTTACAAAAGGAGCTTATGTGTTACAATGGGCAGTGTTATCGCTAAAAGCGATCTTTACAGACAAGCTATGGATGGCTTTGACAGAGAAAGAAAAGTGCCTGCGACCTCTTGATAAACGATAATGACTAAGTTAAAGTTTGTGTTTAAATTTTTTTTTAGCAGGTTATACGGAAAAAATATTTACAATCACACTTAATTAAATCGTTATCGAAATTAAAAACACAAAATCAACAACAACTTCTCTAAATATAAAAAAAAAACTTTCTTACAAAAAATATAGCCGACTTCCAAAAAAGATGTTGAAGCAATTTTAATCTTTATAAAGATATGCATGACCCATATTGATTTAGTTGCCAATAAACCATTGTAAAGAACAGCCGCATTTCATTTCAAAATACATTGACACAGTGTTAATAAAAGCAACCTTATCGCCCACAACATATGGTCCAAAACGAACCGGATCGAACCTCATTAAGATTTGACGGAGCGCCGCCGTGAGAACAAAAGAACTGCATTCCATTGAGCGATAAGAGAACACCTGGTGTTGTTTTGCACGGATTTCTTAGAATTGGTCAATTAGTGTGTGTAAAGTGTTTCGGTGTATCATTTGAACTATATAATAACCTAATAGACTACATTTTGAAGATTCTTGTGATTTACACATAAACAATGACAACTCAAGCAGACCAAGCGTTAAGTGTACTAGAAGATTTGGCGTCAATACTCAAAAAGACTCAAATAAACCTTAAAAAGTGCCCAAAAGAACGATTATCGAAACCTGGATATTTACAAACTCGTATTCAAACGATTGAAGAATATTGGGTCGCTTTTAAGAAAGCACACCATGATCTGTTGAAAAGTACAACTCGGGAACAGCGTGGACTTATTCCGTACTACGTGAATGAAGAATTCCTCCTTCATGAAGACTTATACCTATGTATGTTAGGAGATCTTAGAGACATGTTGGCTTCATGTACTTCGAAGACGACTGACCAACCTTCATGCAGCAATACGTCGTGTGATGGAAAATTACGGGCTAAAGTGATGCTACCTAACATACAACTCCCTCCATTTTCCGGTAACTACGAAGAATGGCCTACTTTTAAAGATTTGTATGTGTCATTAATTCATGAATGCACTACACTAAATGAAGTTGAAAAATTACACTATTTGAAGACCAGTATCACGGGCGAAGCGGCATCATTATTGAAACACATTCAGGTGACGGGTGCTAATTATGTTCGAGCTTGGGAAACGCTGAATCATCGATACGACAATAGGCGCATAATAGTAAATGCATTAATGAAGCGATTATTTTATCAGAAAAAATGTACCAATCAAACTGCGGCACAGCTGAAAGCCCTCCTGGATTCTACCACTGAGGTTATTAATAGCTTAAAAAACGTAGAAGTGCCTACCGATTCCTGGGATCCAGTAATTATATTTCTGGTTGTGCAGAAGTTGGACCCGGAGTCACACAAAGAATGGGAACAGACTGCTTACTCGGTGAATGCTCAAGAACTGCCTACATGGAAAGAATTGCGCGAGTTTTTAGAAGCCAAATTCCGGACGCTTGAAATGGTTTCCCCGACGACTACCACTAAACCTACCAAAGAACGTGTTCTTCATATTACAGCAACAGAAAATGATAAACAAAAACCGTGTGCTTTATGTAAAGAAACGCACACACTGTGTCATTGTAGCATGTTCAATAAAATGACGATTAATGAAAGAAGCGAACATGTCAAAGCAAACAAACTATGTTTCAACTGCCTTGGGGCGGGACATTTGGTGTTCAAGTGCCGTATGCCAATGTCTTGCCGCACTTGTAAGAGACGACATCACACACTTTTACATCAACCCAAGAAGATTGATGAAGCGGCCTCAAATGTAGAAACCAAGCAACCGACTTCGTCCAGCCAAGCAGATGTAGAAGAGAAGAAGGTTCACACAATGATTGCGTCTCATTATAACGCGGGGCAGAAGATATCACTATTGGCTACAGCAGTAGTAATTTTGAAAAGTGAACATGGACACACTACTGTTCTAAGAGCGCTGATAGACTCAGGATCTCAAGCATGTTTTATAAGCGAGAAGGCAACTCAGATCCTGAATCTAGAAAAATCACCTGTAAATCTAATTGTCTCCGGAATGGAATCCATGAAAATCAGAGTCAAGCATGAGGTCAAATTTCAAGTACTGTCACGATGGGAAAACCAATTCCATTTACCTATCAGAGCCTACGTGATGTCAAAGCACTTGACCTCCAACGTACCAATAAACACCATGATGGGGACTGATTGGCCACATATAGCAAACCTCCAACTAGCAGATACAAATTATCATGCATCAGGACCTATTGATCTGTTGTTGGGTGTAAATGAATATGCATCAATTCTCAAGCAAGGACTTATTAAAGGTCCACCAGATACACCATGTGCCCAAAATACCTACCTGGGATGGATCTTAATGGGTGGAATCAAAATTAAACTGAACGCACGAGAAAAATCCTTGACGGCCATGAAGCAAGAAATTAACATAGAAGAATTACTGACCACAATATGGGAAGTTGATACGGACACGAAAAGAAAACTTACCCTAACTGAACAACTATGTGAAAACATATACGAGAAGACACACAAGCGAGATAAAGACGGAAAATACATAGTTAAGCTTCCGTTTAAAACAGAACAACCAAAATCAGTAGAAGGCAATACAAGAGAAATAGCAAAGGGAAGACTCCTTCAGCTAGAAAAAAGATTTAATCAAAACACAGAATTGAAACAAGAATACATAAGGGTGATCAACGAATATAAACAGTTAAAACATATAGAAGAAATACCTAAGGATGAAATAAATAATAAATCAGTATACTTACCTCACCACGCAGTGATCCGTAGTGACAAGGAAACAACGAAGACTCGCGTTGTATTCGATGCCTCGTGCAAGGGCTCTAACGATACTTCACTAAACGATGAACTCTTGTTGGGTCCAATGTTACAAGATGACTTGAGAAGCATAATCATAAGATGGAGAATTCATGCTGTTTGTTTTGTTTCTGATATTCACAAAATGTACAGAATGATCTGGACTAACAAAGAAGACATCGATTATCAAAGAATTCTGTGGAGAGATAATACATCAGAAGACATCAAAGACTGCAGACTTTTGACTGTGACATTTGGAACGGCTTCCGCACCCTATCTTGCCGTAAGGACACTCAAGCAATTGGCTGATGACGAAGGTGACAAATATCCCGAAGCTGCAAAAATATTGCGCGAAGACTTTTACGTTGACGACGTTATGTCCGGACACGATGATCTGGAAGAAGCTATAAGAATCAGTCAAGATCTCAAAAAGCTACTGCATCTAGGTGGCTTCGAACTGAAAAAATGGTCTTCTAACAACCGTGATTTCATGGAGACTATTGAACCAAGTGAAAGATCATCCAATGCTCATCTAGAACTAAAGATCGACGGAATAATTAAAGCCTTGGGCATACAATGGAATTTGGGTAAAGATCAATTCGAATATAATCTAAACTTACCTGTTATCGGCAAGGCAATCACGAAGCGAAGCATTCTATCCGATATTCAAAGGTTATTCGACCCGCTCGGATGGATTGCGCCTTGCCTTGTAATGGCGAAGATTTTAATTCAACAACTCTGGCAAGAAAGGATTGAATGGGACGAAGTCTTAAATATAACACTGGCTGAAAAATGGGCTGCAATACGATCTGATCTCGAAAATGTGAACGGAATCTACATAAATAGATGGATGGGAACGTCTAACTCAAGAAAGGATTCTATAGAAATCCACGGATTTTGCGATGCCTCTGTACAAGCATATGGTGCTGTGGCATATTGTCGAGTCACAAACTCAGATGGCACAGTAAAAAGCACAATCATTGCTGCAAGAACAAGAGTAGCTCCTTTGAAAACCATTTCATTGCCTCGACTAGAACTGTGTGGAGCTTTGCTTCTATCCAAATTACTAAAGCAAATAAGGCAAGCAATGAGGATACCTCCAACACAAATATATGCTTGGACAGATTCTACTATTGTTATCTCCTGGTTACATGGAGATCCGAACAAATGGAAGGCGTTTGTGGCAAACCGCGTTGTCGAGATCACAACTAATGTCAGTTGCAGTCAGTGGCACCATGTCCAATCTCACGATAATCCAGCTGATATTGCGTCAAGGGGTATGTTAGTAGCCAACTTGAAGGGTTGCGACCTATGGTGGAACGGACCACAGTGGTTATTACACCAGAAGATACAGTTCACTAGACTAAACATAACACCAATAGACCTAGAAAGAAAGAAAAACATCATACAAGCTCTGAAAATAACAAATAATGAAAACGAAGATGGTAATAAACTAACCGCACAACTTAAAGACTTTGATAAATTGACTGAAGCATTGAGAGCAATCACCTACTGCCGAAGATTCCTGAAACAAAGGAAATTAAGTGAAAACATTGATAGCACAATCAAAACTGAAGAACTCCAACTCTCCCTGCAAACCCTTATAAAAAGACAACAAGAGGAAGAGTTTAAAGAAGAGATAGAAAGCTTAAAAATAAAGAAAAGAGTAAAAAAATCGAGCAAATTGAGATCTTTAAATCCTTACCTCGACGAGAATGGTGTCCTCAAGGTGGGCGGCCGGCTCAGGAATGCGGAGTTGAGTGATGAATGCAAGCATCCAATTATTCTGGGTCGTAACAGTAAACTTACCTATCTTATAATAGCAGAAGCCCACTTCAAGACGTTGCATGGAGGTATACAATTAATGCTTACTTACCTCAGATCCAAGTATTGGATACTGCGAGCAAAAACGCTAGTCAAACAATACAACCATCGTTGCTTGGTATGTGCTAAACTAAACGCAAAAGTGAGAACACAAGTAATGGGTGACTTACCAAGCGTACGGGTGAAACCAGCACGAGCATTCCTCAATTCAGGTGTTGACTTTACGGGACCATTCCAAGTATTGATGAGTAAGGGCAGAGGAGCCAGAACTAGCAAAGCCTATATAGCCATCTTCATTTGCATGTCCACCAAGGCAATTCATTTGGAATTGGTCGGTGACCTAAGTACAGCAGCATTTATAGGCGCCTTCAAGAGGTTTTGCGCCCGCAGAGGAAAATGTATAAATTTGTGGAGCGACCAAGGGCGAAATTTTGTTGGCGCTAACAAACAATTATATTGAAGCCTGGAAGGAAGCTGGCTTGCAATTCGATGAAAAAATCGCTGAATTACTCGCCAATGATGGGACCCAATGGCATTTTATACTATATTCACCTAACTTCGGAGGCCTATGGGAGGCCGGAGTAAAATCCATAAAATTTCACATGAAGAGAGTCCTCACTACTAACTTAACGTTCGAAGAGATGACGACGGTTCTCTGCGAAATAGAAGCATGCCAGAACTCGCGTCCGTTATGTCCAATGGACGATGACACCATGCAAGCACTGACACCTGGTCATTTTTTAATAACGGAAGCACCAGTCACCGTCCCAAACCCCAACATGAAAGACGTTAAAATAAGTTATTTAACACGCTGGCAATATACGCAAAAATTGTTAAATGACTTCTGGTCGAGGTGGCAGAAGGAGTACCTAACGAGACTCCAGCAAAGACCAAAGTGGTTAAAATGCGAAGAAGAGTTTAAGAAGGGAGATATAGTGCTGATCAAGCAAGACAACCTACCGCCGGGAAAATGGTCCATGGGACGCATAACCGACAAGCACCCTGGCCCCGACGGTTTAACCAGAGTATACAGCGTAAAGAGCGGTGACAGTATAACCAAGCGATGTGTAACTAAGTTGTGTGCTTTACCAATCGATACTGTACCAGACGAGATGGATGTTTAATTTCTTTATTTTGCATGTAACTTAATGAATTATTGTTTTTGAAAGGACTATCATAGTCCTTTGGTGGGCGGCTTATGTTGAAGCAATTTTAATCTTTATAAAGATATGCATGACCCATATTGATTTAGTTGCCAATAAACCATCGTAAAGAACAGCCGCATTTCATTTCAAAATACATTGACACAGTGTTAATAAAAGCAACCTTATCACCCACAACAAAGAAAATACACTTAAAATTGAAAAATAACTTTAATTTCGGAAGTCGGTGTTTGTATTTTACTTCTTCGTTATTTGACCTCGACTTCCGAAATTAATTTAAGTTATTTTTTAATTTTTGTGTATTTTTTTTTGGAAGTCAGTTGTTTTTTTTTGTAAAAAAGTTTTTTATTTTTCACTTTTTAGTTGTTATACCCCAGAACTAAAAGTAAATATTAAAGTTACGTCCGAATTGATAACCCCAATAACATGGAATAATTTGAACATATTTACTCGTAATAGGAGGTGCCAAAAACTTCATCTACGTATACACGTTTTTTGTTTTTGTTGATTAAAAAAAAAAAACGCTAAAGCTTTCGATAAAATTAATATGGGACCACCTCTGGAGTATATACTCTTTCGAATTAAAAAAGAATTTTTGAAAATCGTTTCACAACTGACAGAGAAATCGGTGGACATACATAAAAAAAAACACATACAGTCGAACACAGAACCTCCTCCTTTTTGCGAAGTCGGTTAAAAATAGATACCTACATGTAGTACTAGCATATAGGTATCAATCGAACAACAGGATTGAACGAAATAAAACCATTTACGAACAGTCTACACGGGAAAATCAACTTAACGCCGCTGATATAAAAGCAAAATTGACTGCAAAACAGCCTTGTCTAAAACAGGCACTGCAATTGCATAACGGGTCAGATCTAGGTCATTTGCCGCTTTTGCAAACCACCGATCCGACAGCCGATGGTCACATGGGATTTAGAGGACGAGACGAAACAGAAAACAGGGATTAAATCAGGTGGTTTGGTAAGCGGTTAATATAACATAACATACGAGCATAAAAAAAAGCCTTAAGACGCAGTTATACGACTTTTAATGTTTTTTAATTGAACATCACGTCTAAACGACTAGTCTTATTTCTTTGAAAAAAAAATGTTGCTCTAGACAATTTCCGTCGTATACATATATAATTTGTAAAGTAATGTCTAACGCGGATACAAACACTGAAACTAAATTATAAATAATTAAATGATCTTTAAAATGGTGAAGATTTTATAAAAATACGCTTTATAGTTTTTGCGTGATTCTCAATTTTTTATCCGCGTTAGACGTAACTTTACAAATTAATTACACTATGTTATAAAAATAATATAATTATAATATAATTCAAATATTCTGAGATCAAATTACGACGAAAATTGTCTAGAGAAACATATATTTTTTTCAAAGAAATAAGACTAGTCGTTTAGACGTGATGTTCAATTAAAAACCATTAAAAGTCATATAATTGCGCCTTAAGGTCGTACCTAGTAATTGGATGTGGAGGTCAGATAGGCAGTCGCTCCATGTAAAATACTGGTATTCAGCTGCATCCGGTTAGACTGGAAGCCGACCCCAAGATAGTTGGGAAAAGGCTAGGCAGGTGATGATGTTACAAACTTACAATATGTTAACGTTGTCACTGTCTCTATCCAGTTTATCGAGATTAACGTTAAAATTATTTCAACTTGGACCTTGCACCACAAGGGTGAAATTTTGTTCCACTATATTTTCAAATTCTGGTTTATTGAATTTACGTCCTGTTGGACGCAAAACGCTGATTTCGTGCCGGTTCCAAAATATGCCATTGTCTACCTTCGATTAGATATGTGGTTGAAATACAACATCTATGCCGTAGATTAATGGATAAAAAAAATCTGGACTTATCATGTCTTATGCATGAACATAACCAAAGATGATTTGGGTAGGAACTGATGACACTTTCGAAAAGCTAAAATTTACAGTATGAATAGGATTTATCTATGTACTTTTCAGCTATCCGTGAAAGGGAGGTGCTTACTAGTAACTTCCCAAACTTTTATAGGTACTAATCGTACCTACTATTGATACTGAACATTTTTGCATTGCGATAGTGACGTAGCTCTGAGGGCTCTCAGCTCTCACTCTGTATTCTTGAATTAAAAGCTAACAGTATCAATTACACTTTTGTTAGAAGGAAGTCTAGCAATTGCCAGCGAACCAATAGGCACCCACTACTCGTAAGTAGTGTGTTACCTTCATAGATCAATGTATGTATACCCACATACCATATGTATATACTAGGCATATTCATTGCAAGAGGTCGTCACGTGTGTGATGTAACTCCGTATGCAATGCGAGGACTTCTACATATACCTAGGTAGGTAATGGCATCGGCAAATACTTCTTATTGCTGTGTCCATTGTTTTCAGTTTGTTGTTATTGTAGGTTAGTTGTGTAAGGCTAGCTAGCCGCTGACTTGTGATTTTTGTCACCGTGACTTTTTGTTACCCAGTCGAGTGCTATGAAGATACATGGGAGTGCGCTGATCATGGTGACGTGACAATACGGTGACAAATAGTTCCTAGGTGACTGAATTTTGAAGGATACTGACGGAGTGTAGAATATATGTATAAGAGTGTAAAATTTTCCTTGAAATTATCTTTCAGGGATGCACCCAGTAGCGCTTTTTTTGTTTCATTTTTCTTCTTCTTATTTCAAGAGCACTTATTACAGCAATCTGTACGAAATCCATTTCAAGACTAAGCGCGTTTTGTTGCCCAGTGACTTTTCAAGTGGGCGCATCGTGGGTGACAGTGACAAAAAGTCACGCGACAAAAAATCACAAGTCAGCGGCTAGACTTATAATCGTAATTGGTATGTGTGTATTTATACTTCGACTTTTAGTTGTATTCGGTAACTTGACAGTTCAACGAATAATAATGTTAAGTGTTTTCGTGTTTTGAAGACATGTTAAAGTTTGCTTATTAGTACATTAATAGGGACCCGCCCCGGCTTCGCTCGGGTACAAATTATACACCTAAAGCTTCCTCATGAATCACTCTGTCTATTGGTGAAAACTGCATGAAAATCCGTTCAGTAGTTTTTGAGTTTATCGCGAACAGACGCGGCGAGGGACTCTATTTTTAAACGACTTCAAAAAGAAGGAGGTTGTCAATTCGGATGTTTGTATTTTTTTTTATGTACGAGGTGCATTCAATAAGTACCTAGCCTCATCGCCAGAGGGCGCTGTAGTTTCAAAAGAGTTTTACCACAGTGTAGCACATTCTTTTTTAATTCTTTTTTCAAATTTTCATTCCAATCCCTTCATTTGTTTTAATTTGACAACTTATGGAAGCGAACGTGTCGATCGGTTTTACAAAAATGGAAAAAGAGCAATATCGTTCGGTGATTCGATTCCTATTTTTGGAAGGGAAAACGCGCATCGAAATCAAAGAGCGCTTGGATGCTGTGTACGGTGACTCTTCTCCATCGATGGCCACCGTCAAGAATTGGTTCAACGAGTTTGCACGTGGCCGTACGTCGGTTTTTGATGAACCACGTCCAGGTGCACCGAAAACAGCTGCTACGGAGGAAAACATTAAAAAAATCCATGATCTCGTATTGGCAGATCGCCGATTGAAGGTTCGGTAGCTAGCTGAGACTGTAGGCATTTCAGAAGGAACAGTGCATCATTTTCTTCACGAGGAACTCGGCATGAGAAAGCTGTCGGCGCGATGGGTGCCGCGTTTACTCACACCAGAAAACAAGCGCAACCGTGAGACCACATCGGAGACGTGTTTGGCGCTGTTTAAGCGGAATCCAGCGGAGTTTTTGCGTCGTTTTGTGACCGTCGATGAAACCTGGATCCACTGGTACACACCAGAGACCAAGGAGCAATCAAAACAATGGATCCAGACCGGGGAACGTGCTCCAAAGAAGGCGAAAACTGTAAAATCGGCCGGAAAAGTTATGGCCACCGTTTTCTGGGATTCACAAGGTGTGATCTACATCGATTACCTCGAGAAGGGTTTTTTTTTTTTTTTTTTTTTTTTTTTTTTTTTTTGGGGGGTGGGAAATCATCCAATGACTCTTTCCGCTCTGGGGTGGAGCGGAAGGGCGTGTCAGACTCTTACTGACTAAAACCCACCCCTGTTCCTCCCTGCCCTACGCGCCCGGGGGCGAGGTAACTCTTTCGAATTTATCCTCCACCCCCGGGCAGAATTTATCCTCCACCCCCGGGCAGACCTCGAGAAGGGTAAAACAATTACAGGGCTTTACTATGCCGATTTATTGGGCCGATTCGACGCCGAATTAAAGAAAAAACGACCCCATCTGGCGAAGAAAAAAGTGCTGTTTCACCACGACAACGCACCGGTTCACACGTCTGCCGTTGCCATGGCCAAATTGGTCGAATTACGCTACGAATTGCTGCCCCATCCACCGTATTCTCCAGATTTGGCCCCTTGTGACTTCTTTCTGTTTCCTAATCTGAAAAAATCACTCGCCGGGAATAGATATGGATCGAATGAGGAGGTTATCGCCGCCACGGAGGCCTATTTTGCAGAGTTTGACAAAAACTATTTTTCGGACGGGTTAAAAAAGTTGGAGCATCGCTGGGCTAAGTGTATCGAACTAAAAGGAGACTATGTTGAAAAATAAATTGCCACTTTTCCAAAATTTTCGTTTACTTTTTGTAAGCTAAGTATTTATTGAATGACCCTCGTATGTTCGGGCATAACTCCGTCAAATACAGACGGATTTTCAAAATTCTTTTTTGGTTCGAAAGGGCCGAAATGGTCGCATTTAAATTTCATATAATCTGATGATGAGTTTCGGAGACAGACAACGGAACTCTTCAAAAAATGACAGCATGTGTATCAACTGAGATTGCTGCGATCGTATGTCTATGCAGTGTTAACACCATTTAATGTGGAACCACAACTAAAAAGTAAAAAATAAAAAACTATTTTACAAAAAAATAGAAACGACTTCCAAAAAAAGTGCAAATAACTTTAATTTCGAAAGTCGGTGTCAAAAGACGAAGACACAAAACCAGAAACACCGACTTCCAAAATTAAAGTTATTTGCAATTTTTTTGGAAGTCGGTTCTATTTTTTTGAAAAAACAGTTTTTTTAAATTAATTTCCTAAAGTAAGTCCTCTTGCAAATCGACTAAGGAAGTGGGTCATTACGTAATACGTATATGGCAATAAAACAACCTGATTCACGCTGCTTTGACTGGCTGTGACCCATATTTCCCGCTTGGTGTAAATATGGGTTTCAGCACTTTCAGACGGTCGATTTGCTCGATAAGTAAGGTTTCTTGGCCATGTAGTGTAAAAATTAGTTATGAACGTATATTCTTAGGGTTGCGTACCCGAAGGGTCCAAACGGAGCCCTATTGCTGTCACTCATATGTCCGTCTGTCTGTCCTTCGTCTATCACAAAGGTTTTACAGCTAAACACTTGGAGCTACAGTCACCAAATTTTCACAGTATAAGCATCTTGTTGACCCAAAGCCATACAAATAGTCAAAAATACATTTGGTACGGAACCCTAAATGTATGAAGTTTGACGTACTTGGCTGGTTCTTTTGGTCTGTGTCAGACAAAACAATTAAAAGACACGGCGAAGCCTTTGTTGTGTCCTTTGATATCTCGAAAACCTTTGACAGGGTCTGCACGCGTAGCATGACCAATTCTATCTCTACTCTACCAAGAGTAGACAAAGTTATTTCTATGCCACTCTATATCTCTACTGCCCGAGCACGGCGCGACCCGTAGACTCGCGTTTCTACGAAGACAAAGACATATTCATTCTTTCCATAGCAACGGGTAGGTAGTTAGTGATGTAGACAAGGTAAGAATTCTACGATAACATATTACGTTTCGTTATCGAAATAAATGTGTCTAACGCCAAGTTCTAAAACCTTTTGAACGTAACTCAAAGCAACAACGAAACGTATTAATTTTATTTTGTCAGTTCTGTCATCTGTGTTGACTGTTTGTTTTTTTTTTTCTTTTATTGTCCCCGAAGGGAAGGCGAAAGTCTTTTGACCATATTGCCTAGTCTTACGTAGTTATTTATACTTTTTTCCATTAGAATGCAGATGTAACACATTCTAATGTTTTTTACAGTATTTGGCAACTAATGTGTCGAGTCAGCCTTCTCGGCAAACTTCGCTGAGGTAGTCAATACTACAATAAAATTCTTAGCTCCATTTTCCCGAGATCGCGCCAGTTTCAATGATTCCACATATTGTCCATTTGCGTTGACACTTGAGACACAAAAGTACACCAATTTTACATCACAATATCCACTAGGAATCAATAAACGAATAATTAAAACAGCCACCGAACTTCACTCGACAAAATCCCGCCAAAAACCCCCTGTTTGTTTGTTGTTTGTACAAAAATATTTGTGTTTGTGGAGACTGATCATGTTGGATTTGTGTAAATAACAACAAACAAAGTAAATAAATACTGAAACATAGCAAAAATGTAGTTTGCTATGTTAATTTTCGCATTTTGTTACACAATGTGGAAAATAACAAAACTTTAAAATACATTTTTCAAATGTTTGGTTTTTGGAAAAGTTATTTATTTTATTTTTTTCGGGAAGATCGAGAGCCTCCGTTAATGCTTGCACGGCGTTTCTTTCTGCCTTCCTTTCATTCTTCTTGGTATAAAACTGAGACGATGGTGACGGTAGCCCCCAGACATGTTTTTAAAATCAAACTTCAAACACACACACTCACTTCATTTCTTTTATTGGCTTTTGTGGAAAATTCACCACAATTTTGAAATGAAACAGCCGCCTAATTGAGTTTTTAAAATCAATAAAGATCTTGTCTAGGTCTAATGAGATGTAGACTATTTGACACTTCTTGAGTAGAAATGTTTCTACACTCATGTGTCAAAAGTAGAGAAAAATTGGTCGTCATGCTTTACATTGTAGACTTTTATCGACTGAAGAATAGAAACATTTCTTCTCCTCAGTTTTAACATCGCCATGCTTGACACGGTAGAAATCTTTCTACAATCTGTCATTTTGTCTATTCTTCCGTCGACAAAAGCCGTTTCTAGGGTGGTCATGCTACGCGTGCTGGTATGCTAGACAAGCTTTCCACATTTGGCATCCTTTTTTTTTTTTTGTGTGGTGGGAAATCATCCAATGACTTCTCCCGCTCTGGGTGGAGCGGGAGGGCGTGTCAGACTCTTACTGACTAAAACCCAACCCCGTTCCTTCCTGCCTCGAGTGCCCAGGGGCGAGGTAACTCTGTTTCGAATTTATCCTCAACCCCCGGGCAGGCATCGGCCATGACGGGCCCCGTCCCTATTGCTGACAACTCTTTGAGGAGCGCGCGGAACACTACGCGCCGTCGACTCTCGGGCCTGGTGCTGATCGGACGGCGACCTATCCATTACTCGCCGTCCGCAGGCCCGGGTACATTTGGCATCCTTGCCGTTGCATTATCAACTGTTCCGTCTCTTTGAATGATCGGTACGTGTTGATGGCTGCTTGCTCTATCCAAAAAAAAATATGGTGCTCGAGAAAAGTGGCATGAGAGACTTGAATAAATGTGCGGACACCTGTCCGACCGAAGGATCGGTTTCGGCCAGGGGTCTACTTCGAATTGTTTTTACGAAGTATCGGCCTAATGTTCGGACATGTTTGTGTGAAGTGTTAAAGTGAATGTGCCATACCTAAAATTGTAGCTCTTTTCTGAGAGCTTCTTCCATCAAAAACATACGTAATGCCATTTCGCTACAATTTTAGGTTTGGCACATTCACTTTTAGGGTCAGTTATACGACTTTTAATGGGTTTTTAATTGAACATCACGTCTAAACGACTAGTATTATTTCTTTGAAAAAAATATATGTTACTTTTGACTATTTCTGTCGTAATTTGATTTGAGAATATTTGAAATTATGTTTTTATAACATTGTGTAATTAATTTGTAAAGTTATGTCTGACGCGGATAAAAAAATTGAGAATCACGCAAAAACTATAAAGTGTATTTTTATGAAACCTTCACCATTTTAAACATCATTTAATTATTTATAATTTAGTCTCAGTGTTTTAGTTTAATACCTGTAGTTTTATGTGTAATGAATTAATAATGCGTTTAATTTCGGACATCGCTCCTTGATAGGCGAGTCCTATTACTGGGTGGACTTACGACGCGTTACGTGAGCTCAGCGCAGAACACGCAAGCTAACCATTCAAGGTCGTTGGCAGCTAATAACGCCGTAAAACTTCACACAAATATGTCCGAACATTCGGCCGGATACTTCGTAAAAACACTTCCAAAATTAAGTAAAAACTGGTGGAAACCAGAAACGGCCGTTTCTGACACTTTTGCCTACTACTTTGGATACGAAACATTTTGAGACCTGTTTTAACAACGTAAAAATTATTTATCCTCTTTGTAATAAACGTGAAGTTGGATTTTTTAATAGTTATTTTCTGTGCTATGCTACGATTTTTTATTCAATGAGGGCGCCACTGGACCGTGAGAAGGGCCTTAAGTACCTCAATAGTAAAATTACTGAATTTTACCGAAAATAAAACTCGTATCAAGAAACATGGGCGTCGTCGGCAGAACTATTTTCAGAGGGGTGCATCTACAAATCTTCAGCACATCATCTCATACAGGGAAAGAATTAACTCAAAAGGTGGCAAGGGTGAGCGAAGAGAGCTAGAAAATTTTAGCACCTCGCCTCTGATTCGATCTCTTGGCAGGATATGCTTGGAATTCTATGAAATATTTTCTATATATTTTGAATGTTTTGTACTGTTATATCAATAGCCAGGGAGGTGCAAGTGTATCCCCTTGCACCCCTCTCCCGGCGCCCATGGACAAGAAGTATGGCCATATGCGACCCAAACTAATCTGGTGAAATGTGGGTACCTACACCTTTGCTTACCTCGAGATACCCAGGCGTGATATTTACAGAGAACCAGACGTTTATACAACAGCTCACAAAACAAAACACAATCTAACTGTCAATCTGTCTGTAGCATACTATATTCAATGGGACTTTCATAGATTTAAACTAGTAGGTATGAGAATAACAAACACAGAACCTTTTGTCGATCACCTAGGAAGGTTCTGCGTTTGACAATGACAGGTCAATGCGATTTTCCAGATAGACTAGGTCAGACGGTTACTAATTTATTACTGTATTTCTGTTATTGAATACCGTGATAGTATCGAAATACCTTTTTAATTAATATCAATCTGCTTAGCCTTTTCCCAACTATCTTGGGGTCGGCTTCCAATCTAACCGGATGCAGCTGAGTACCAGTATTTTACATGGAGCGACTGCTTATCTGACCTCCACAACCCAGTTACTGGGTAATACGATACCCCTTAATAAGACTGGTTGTCAGAATTTCGGGCTTCTGACGACCCGTAACGACTGTCAATGATCCACGAATGGAAGCCAGAACCAACGGCTTAACGTGCTTTCCGAGGAACGGAGAAGTTTCGGTATATAAAGATGGTCACCCATCCATGGACCAACTCCGGCAAGCGTAGCTTAACCTGATGGATCGACCTGTGCGGCTGTTATTACTTTAGCCACGAGCTCTATCGTTTTTAACCGACTTCGAAAAAGGAGGAGGTTATCAATTCGGATGTTTGTATTTTTTAAAATATGAGGACAACATATTTTAATTAATATGTGGACAACATACCTATTTTAATTAATATGTGGACAACATATTTTGGATAATATGTGAACGCGAAAGTATGTGACATAATGTCAGGCATATTTATCATCCTTCATTATTCTCTTGCTCTTATCCCATTTTACTTGGGTTTGGCGCAAAATGTCTCCTTATTATAGCTTCTATAGATATTATACCGAAAAAAAATTGAACCATCCATACTAATTTTGATCAGCTGATGATAACACAATTTTCTTTTGGGAATTGACTATAGCTTCCTTGAAGAAAGTTTTTCATTACTCTTAAGGCGATGACCTCGTGACGTCCACTTCAATCAGATGAATCCTTTGGCTTTGGCATCCGATGCCAGAGCAAATTGTATATGTGAAATTGTTTCATTACTTTCTGTAACGTAGACTGATTGGAAGAATACTATATCTTTTCTACATCATTCTAGTCTGGGAGCTAAACCAAATGAAAGAAGTCTGGATTCTGAAGTCACAATTCATAGTGGATATCCCACCCATGCGCATAAAACGTTTTGGTAACTAATTAATTGTGCGCACAGCTAAGGAGTGGAATTCCTTACCAGAGTCTATGTTTCCTGATAGCTACAACCCTGGCAGTTTTACGTTAAGACGCAGTTATACCCTAATCTGTGGTTATACGACTTCCAATGGTGTTTAATTGAACAGCACGTCTAAACGACTAGTCTTATTTCTTTGAAAAAAATATATGTTAGTCTAGACAATTTCCGTCGTAATTTGATATGTGAATATTTAAAATTATATTTTTATAACATAGTGTAATTAATTGGTAAAGTTATGTCTAACGCGGATAAAAACATGAGAATCACGCAAAAACTATAAAGCGTATTTTTATGAAACCTTCACCATTTTAAAGATCATTTAATTATTTATATTTTAGTATACGTGTTTTAGTATAATATCTGTTGTTTTATGTATGCGAAGGTTTATTCTCTCAACACAGGCTCATAATGATGGATGTAACAGTCAGTGTCTCGTCCAGTAGGAACAAAGAACGGCCCCCACCCAAAATCAGATGGCGTATGATAGAAAATGAGGAGTGTGTAAGTATGTTTAAGAGTCAAGTGGTAGATAAAATGATAAAAATTAAGGATATGGTAGGAAAATGTGTGGATGAATGTTGGTAAGAGATGGCGGATTGTATAAGGCGAGTAGCAAAAGATGTGTTTGGAGAATCGCAAGGTAAAGGCATGATAGAAAAGGATACATGGTGGTGGAATGAAGATGTGCAAAAGATGCTAAAAGAAAAGAAAATTTCGTTTAAAGTATGGCAGAATGTAGAAACCGGAAATGATAATTTGAAAGAAGAGAAAAAGAAAATTTATAAAGAATGGAAGAGAGAAAAAAGGCGGTTGCAGTTTCCAGGGCTAAGGTGCAGGAAAAGTTATATGATTTACTGGACAGCCCTAGAGGCCAGAAGGAGCTCTACCGGATTACAAAATTAAGAGAAAGGAGAACGAGGGATATATTGCACATAAAATGTATGAAAGATGTCGGTAAAGGTCACAATGGGATTTAATTAATGACAAACTTTCGCCACTAAATATCTTATTATCTATTTGTTTACTAATACTTGGAAGTAAAACAGAATAACTATTATATACAATAGTTGCTTCATTCAACTTTTCTGTTAAACGCTCTGGCGTCCTCCTTTCAAAATTCAATTTAAATGAATTTTCTTTCATTTTTCTCAATTGTATCATTGAGCTCATGAGCCATAACTTGACATTTCTAAAGAAAATGTAATAACTAGCTTACATAATAACTAATAAAAGGATAATATAATCGAGTTACCATAGTTCAACGCATTTCCATTGGTTTCCGTTTTTTTTTTTTACGCACAAACCGCACAATTGACACTTCACTTTTACGTTATCACACATTCGGTTTAAGCGCGAAGCCTTCTTTAGGATGTGATGGCCCAAGCCCTGGACTGTTTGAACACGTTGTACAACTGGTATTGAACGCCGAAAATCGCGTTCCACACGTCGAACATCTATTTTCTTCTGCAGTTCCTCTACGACCACGACGAGAAAACGAATTCCTCAAAGTTTGACGAAGTATTTGGTCATCCAAAACTATCATCATCACAATGCTTATTGCAGAAAGATGAAATTGCAGCTGGTCGGTACTAGCCACATTCGAAGCTCCAATGCCATTCTGGTTTATAATCACTTCTTTTCGTTTTGCACTGTTAGAATTTCACATTATAAAGTTTATAAAAGTTCTTGAACAAATTTCAATAACGCAACGTACACTTAGCACGAAAGTCTGTACCACACACAGTGCGCCTGCATTGCAACCCGACACCCCATCACCAAACATGGCAGGGTCGCCATGTAATGTTGGGTAATGGAGGAGAATAAAACACTCTGACTGCTCGTTGACAACTCACTCATTTATTAATAATTGTTGGTATTTAAGTGCACGAGTAACATACATGGTATATGCTAACTTAGAACATAGCTTATACACTACAAAGTCTTGTCGAAAGATGACGAAATAAAAGAGCGATGGAAGGTTTATTTTGAAAAGTTGATGAACGAAGAGAATGAATGGAATGGTGTGCTCAAAGAGGTACAACTAAATATGGGTTTGGTGAGAGAAATTAGCATGGATGAAGTAAAAAAGGCAGTTCAATGTATGAAAAATGGAAAGGCCATGGGCCCTGATGACATACCAGTAGAAGTATGGAAGTGTTTAAAAGAGGATGGATGTATGTGGCTGACTTTATTCTTCAATAAGTTGTTGTATGAAGAAGTGATCCCACAAGAATGGTGCAATAGTTCGCTAGTGCCCATCTTCAAGAATAAAGGGGCTGTACAGGACTGCAACAACTATCGAGGGATAAAGCTCATGTCACATACGAGTACTATGAAAGTATGGGAGAAAGTGATAGAGAAAAGATTGCGAGAGGAGAGTGAGATTACCCCGAACCAGTTTGGGCTTATGCCAGGTCGAGGGACGATGGACGCCACCTTCGCTCTCCGTCAATTGTGCGAGAAGTACAGACGTGTGCACAAGAACTTGCACATGGTGTTCATTGATCTTGAGAAAGCGTATGATAGGGTACCTCGGGATGTGTTGTGGTGGGCCTTGAAAGAGAAAGGTTTGCCTGGGAAGTATGTTGAGTTGATTCGTGCTATGTACAGACAATCTAGTACCTACGTCCGGTCGGCTGCTGGCAACACCGATGAGTTCAGTGTGGCTGTAGGCTTACATCAAGGGTCGGCATTTAAGTCCTTACCTCTTCCTGTTGATTATGGACGCTCTTACGTCGGAAATACAGGAAGAGGCACCCTGGTGCATGCTGTTGGCCGACGACATTGTTCTGGTCGGTGAAGATGGACCTGAGATCCAGAGCAGATTGGAGAAATGGCAACAGAAGCTGGAGAAAGTTGGCTTGAAAATCAGCAGAACCAAAACTGAATACATGTTCTGCGATTTCGGCGGTCTCTCCAGTTCTGAAGCTGTAGTGCTAGATGGCGCGCTTCTCCCAGTCTGCTCTGATTTGCGGTATCTCGGTTCACTCGTGCAAAGCGATGGCGAAATAGATCGGACTGTTAAGCACAGAATAACACTGGATGGATGAAATGGCGGCAGGTCACCGGGACTATCTGTGACTCCCGCATCCCCCTTAAACTTAAGGGGAAGATTTATAAAACAATGGTCAGACCTGCTGTCTTGTTTGGTTCAGAATATTGGGCCACAAAAGGGATGAATGAAAAAAACAACCGACTTCCAAAAAAAAAATATACACTAAAAAATAACTTTAATTTCGGCAGTCGGTGTTTTTATTTTACTTCTTCGTTATTTGACACCGACTGCCGAAATTAAAGTTATTTTTTAATTTTTAGTGTATTTTTTTTTTGGAAGTCGGTTGTTTTTTTTTGTTAAAAAGTTTTTTATTTTTCACTTTTTGTTGTTATACCCCAGAACTAAAAACCCCAATACCATGGAACGTGGTATTTAAACATTTGGAGAACACCAATACGTCATCGAGGTATACATATTTTTCTGTTTTGTTCAGTTTCTCAAAAAGCGCTGAAGCAATTTTTTTTTTTTAGCGATAAAATTTATATGGTACCAACTTGGGAGTATATTCTTTCGGATAAAAAAAGAATTTTGAAAATCGGTCTTTGAATGTCCGCCGATTTCTCCGTCAGTTGTGTGACGGAGAAATCGGCGGACATACATAAAAAAAAAAAAAACATACATACAGTCGAAAATAGAACCTCCTCCTTTTTCGAAAGTCGGTTAAAAAGCAATTGCATGTAGCTGAGATGAGAATGCTAAGAGCGATGTGTGGTGTTACGCGCATGGATAGAATTAGGAATGAGTATATAAGAGGAAGTCTGAAAGTGGCACCGTTGACTGAAAAGTTTTGTGAAAATCGGTTGTCGTGGTATGGGCATGTGATGCGGAGGAATGAAGAAAATGTCGTGAGGAAAGTCTTGTGTATGGATGTGGATGGCTATAAGAGTAGGGGAAGGCCAAAGAAACGCTGGTTGGACTGTGTGAAAGAGGATATGGGTAAAAAGGGGGTGACTACAGAGATGACGACTAATAGAGGAGTATGGAAGAAAAAGACATGTTGCGCCGACCCCAAATAAATTGGGATAAGGGCAGGAGAATGATGATGAATCTGTTGTTTTATGTATAATTAATTAATAATGCGTCTAATTTCGGACAGCGATCCTTGATGCGTGAGTCCTATTACTGGGTGGACGTACGACGCGTTACGTGAGCTCAGCACAGAACACGCAAGCTAACCACTCAAGGTCATTGGCAGTTAATAGCGCCTTAAGAGTGAATGGGTTATTTCTAGGTAAGCATGTTCCATCGCCGACCACACATCATCGCTTACCATCAGGTGAGATAGTGATCAACACTGGCCCTATCAATGATAAGAAAAAAAACCGGACAAGGGCGTGTCGGGCCACGTGCAATGTAGGGTTCCGTAGACCGTACTTCACCTAAGTAATTTTTTTCAAGGATTTTGTATTTTGTACGAAATTTAACAAGTAGGTAGAAACATTTGTAACCAAAATTAATTTATTACTCTATTTAATCGCGTTATTGTAAAGGATAAATTGCTAGTTCAACTACAGCTTGCCAAATGGATGTTGCCTAGAATTATTTGCGATGGTTATAGTATTTCAATTGACTAACAACATGGATATAAATTATTAGACACAGCTGCCAGACGGACATTCTTGTTCCAACCGTAAAGCCTGACGTCTCCACCGTAGACCCGGGCCTGCGGACGGCGAGTAATGGGTAGCTCGCCGTCCGATCAGCACCAGGCCCGTGAGTCGACGGCGCGTTGTGTTCCACGCGCGCCTCAAAGAGATGTCAGCAATAATGACGGGGCCTGTCATGGCCGATGCCTTTCGAGGGGATGTTGTAAATTCGATACAGAGTTACCGCGCCCCTGGGAAATCAGGGCGGGGTGGGTTTTAGTCAGTAAGAGTCTGACACGCTCTCCCGCTCCACCTTAGAGCGGGAGATGTCATTGGATGATTACCCACCACACAAAAAAAAAAAACTGACGTCTGCTTGAATGTAATACTGAGTGTAAGTGCTCTTATTTGATATTTATGATTATGTTGAACTATAAACCTAAGAATATCCTTGTTTCAACAGCAACAGTGTTTTAGAGTTCTTAAATACTCATGGAATTCACATCATAGTCGGCAGAAGCACATCATGTCTGGTGTCGGTGCTATGGGGTCATGCGGTGGTGGGGCGTGACCTTTTCCCCATACTGGTGACTTCGTATTTTTACCTGACACAAGTGAGGGATTTAGGAGGTTTGTTACACATTTTATAAGTGGGGCGACTATTAAACAGTGTAAACAATGCTTTTGTCCTATTTTCGGGAAATGAAGGCTGATTATCATTAATACAGGCTACTAAGTAACCTAGCTAGGACATCAGCTCGTAAAATTGTATTGTTACCATCTGAGATGTAACCTATTCCTAAGTATCATCCTACCTTGTAACAGACCACTTTTTATGAAAAAGAAAAATGGTTACTCTAAAACTAATAGAGCTAACTTAGCCGTGATAGTTTTCCTTGAAAGTTCATTATATGTATATACTACCATCACGAATTTATTTAGATTTTTCAGGCCAATAGTTTAACTTTTAGACAGAGGGGGCGAAAAAAAAGCCCCCCCCCCCTTTTACCCTCAACTCGTACAAAAAAATCACTTTAAAGTTTAATTGTTTCGCAAACGAATCACTGAATCGGAAAATTGTCTATCTAACCCCGCAATGATTTTAAAAGCCCCATTCAACGATATCGCACTACCCCACACAATAGGATAGGCGAGAAAAAAAAGAAGTATTTTCAAGATTTTGTTATTTCGTTATTTTGGCGTGATTAAGGCGCTATTAGCTGCCAACGACCTTGAGTGGTTAGCTTGCGTGTTCTGCGCTAAGTTCACGTAACGCGTCGTATGTCCACCCAGTAATAGGATTCGCCCATCAAGGAGCGCTGTCCGAAATTAGACGCATTATTAATTTATTACACATAAAACAACAAGTATTAAACTAAAACACTGAGATTAAAATTATAAATAATAACATGATCTTTAAAATGGTGAAGGTTTCATAAAAATACGCTTTATACTCGTAGTTTTTGCGTGAAAAAGTAAATACTAGGTACTGTGGAAATGACTTTCAATCAAATTACAGGGTTCAGGTATGAAGTCTCATTTTTTTATCCGAGTTAGACATAACTTTTCAAATTAATTATAGGTACTATGTTATTAAATAAAAATATAATTTCAAATATTCTGAGATCAAATTACGACGAAAATTGTCAAGAGTAACATTTATTTTTTTCAAAGAAATAAGACAAGTCGTTTAGACGTAATGTTCGATTTAAAACCATTAAGTCGTATAACTGGGCCTTAATATACATATACATATATCCATGCAAAATTGCAGCTTTCTAGTACTAACAGTATCTTAGCTATGCCTCTGGACTATGCCTATGGACGGACAGACCGAAAATTTAAAGGTTCCTTGTCCTTGTTACGACCACGGAACCCTTAAAAACTGTCCACGACAGACCTGTAGAGTGATCCCTTTCGAGACAACTGTATGTTTTCAGTCACCACCATTAATACAATAATTTTTTCTACTATGTAGACGGGTAGGTACCTACACTTACACCGACGTAGGTATTTCCAATTAAACTTTCATAATACCCACTGTAATTAGAATAGAATAGAATATTTATTTATTGAATTATGGTATACAAAAAGTTTACAGTAGCAGTACTTATGATTGTAATACCTATAACAATATATTTTCTGTATTAATGCAAAACATCGGTGTTGTTGTTGTCATGTTCAGGATTGTGATAGTGCTGTTGCAAAATGTTATTCCTTTTTTTTTCGGAGGAACATTCAAAAGGCGTCTGGATTTTTTAGGGAAAGGACCAGGGAGAATGCGATTCTTACCTCACTATAACCACCCCAGTGATCACCATCCGCACATCGAAAAGGCTCCTCCTCACCTCCTCATCAGCCTTTTATCGTCCCCACTGCTGGGGCACAGGCCTCCTCTCTGTGAGAGGGTGTGGGCCGTAACCCACCACGCGGGCCTAATGCTGGTGGATAATGGTGGATGTCACATGTCTTAGAATTTTTGGTTCTAGGACATGCCGGTTTCCTCACGATGTTTTCCTTCACAGTTTTGAGAAAAGGCTCCCGTGACCTCTAAAATACCACCCCAAAACCCCCACCGTGTGCAACGCCTATTCGGGCACATCCCCGGGGAAAATGTTATACCTACCATTTTTATGCGGAGTTCAAAAAGATTTTCAAGTGGTCGATCTTTTCAAAATGCGAATTCCTATGCACTCGTAAATCTTCCATTTCTGTTTGATGCAAAAAGCCAAAACCTTAGACTATGAAAGGTTATATTATAGACGGAGTGTCTAAATCCAACAATCTGAAGTACCAGAATGAGAAGCCGGCTTGTATCTGTACACGCGAAATAAGCTCACATAGACAAAATGAGAAGCCGATACGTCATCGTTACGTTTGTCAAGGTCTCTCACACATTTTAACGACCCTGCTTCATTTAATGTCCAATGACATTTCGCCTATAACCTTTCATAGTCTAAGGCTAAAACTATAAAATTTCATTCGTCTAGTTATTCTCCTGAATTTCGGTATGTCAGTATTAGTATCTACAACATCCACGAGTATACAGACGTGCATTTTATTGCATCTCGTACGTAAGGAGATCTAGATCCCACAAAAAGGAATATTCAATTATTTCCTTGGAATATTAAACCCATGGAAAGAAAAAAAAGAAAGAAAAATTATTTATTTTGCACAGATTACAAACGCACATTAATTAATAAAAGCCTAGTATCTATCCAGCAAAAATAAAACAAAACAAGCTTCTAGCAATTTTCAATACCTAATTTTAGTGTGTTTACTGCGAATACATGGATAAATTGCTGTGTTGGCCCAATTTCTACATGATATGAAATTTTGCATGGACAACATCATTATTTAGAGATGGTTTTACACGTAAAGGAAAAGCCCGACTGCAAAAAACCGTTTGGGCGCATTATGTCCAATTCGCAAAATGTCCAACTGTCCAATTCTCGGTTGGTCCAGTTCGCACTTGGTCTAGTTTGCAATTAGTCCAGTTCGTACTTAGTCCAACTCGCAATTAGTCCAGTTCGCAATTAGGGGGCGTCCTTGTCAATTATGAGAGGCGTTTTTGACACGAACCCCACGTAGGATTGGGTGAGATTCGGCTCAACTTATAAATAAGTTTCTGAACTTTTTAGATGTTATTTGCATTGCGGGTTTTTTGGAAATATTTTATTTTTTTATTTTCTATATTATTTTAGTGAGTTATGTTTTTTCTTTAGAATCGCCTCTTTATTATGCTCTCTTTATTTTGATACCTACCTCACATGATCATATAAAAAATACGAACTTAATAGCTTGATGTTCAAATTCATAAGGCCTCAATTTTTGTTCAGAATCGCCTCCTCGAGCCCTTTAATTTGATACCATGATCATATCACAAAAAAATACGACCTTATTAGCCTGATGGTCAAAATTCATTGAATATTGCTTATGTTGCTTCGGCAGTCAAACGATTTCAACAAATGAGGAATCTCCTTTATTATACCTCATTTGTTGAAATCCATCCAGCAGTTTAGGTGCGCCAAATAAATAGACATACATACATTATCCTCCTTCTGGGGCAGTCTGCTAAAAATGAACGTTAATCATAAAAAGAAAATTGATTGAGATGAGTACTGAACTTCACTTCTTACCCGGGCCTGCGGACGGCGAGCAGTGGGTAGCTCGCCGTCCGATCAGCACCAGGCCCGTGAGTCGACGGCGCGTAGTGTTCCACGCGCGCCTCGAAGAGATTAGTGTCAGCCACCACTGACGGGGCCCATCGTGGCCGGTGCCGGCATGCCTAGGGGTAGCGGATAAATTCTGAAAATGAGTTACCGCACCCCTGGGCACTCAGGCAGGGAAGGAACAGGGGTGGGTTTTAGTCAGTAAGAGTCTGACACGCCCTCGCGCTCCACCCAGAGCGGGAGAAGTCATTGGATGATTTCCCACCCCCCCAAAAAAAAAAAAAATTCACTTCTTGAACCATTTCTTCGTCTGCATTCTTCATTTTCGCGAATCTCAGTTTGATGTTTGTGCATTCATTGTCAAGGCCATCATTTGCGTCATAGAACTCATAGATAGCTCGATTGTTAGGAAGCATTTGTAGACGGTACGTAAAGGAAAATACTATACGCTCTAAGCAAACGTAGCAACGGTTTATAGGGCTGAGTGACCTAATTAATCATGCTAACTAAGGGTGTTCTTACACCAATCGATCGATCGTCGATCGGTGATGGGTGTAATAACACCCATAAGAAACATCCCGAAGTCCCGACAACATCACAAATTCAAAGTGTCTGCAATTCATCATCGAAACGAAGCAGCATAGCTCTTTTCAATTGCTAATTACAGGGACTGGCTGACAGCATAAACAAGTCTCGTACCTAAGCGTATTGAATGTTTCATGAAACAGTCGCTGAAGTGACACCATTGCGTAATATACCCCAGTGCTTTCAAGCACTGTATAAAATTTTCCTTAACCACCTCCCCTTGATCCATCCAGCCCTTTTACAATTCCAAATGTATAGCTAGGTTTTCCGAAGCTCAATCACGACTGGTCGGTCGACTTTCAAAGGTTGCTTATTGTGCGAAATTGGTATCGTAGAATGTTCTAGAAGGTATGATTTTATTTGTTGCTGAGTTTAGCGAAGTGCTCCAGCTCCAGTACGCGTTCGTCTCTCGGAGTGGTGGCACGTGTTTCGTTTTATGGGAATCTCGATTTGAAATTGAACGAGTTTATTGTGAGTATGAGTGAAAATGGTTTGTTTATTATGTTTTGGTATTCATTATTAACGAAGATGTATCTTGGAGATTGATTGGTCGGTGATTATTGAGTCGTCGGTCATTAGTTTTATCAATTGTTTTGTTTGTAACGGTGCATCGTGTTGCATAGAGTTGTGTGTTCACCTTGCGCTCGGTTTAACGACTACAGCAATGCTAGGTTCGCTATAATGTTTACGGAACTGACGAGGGTTATTAATGTAGTAATAATCTTGAATAATACTTGTTTGTTGTGAATCACGGTAAATACGTTTTCTGTGTTTAGAACTGCATTCGCTGAGCTGAGCTTAATTATTAATGATCATAAATATAAGCACATAATATACGATCCAATTTTTCATGGGTTTTATACAAACTAATATGAGTCAAGCTGAATTTATTAATTTGTTTGTTTGAAAAAGTTGAAATTAAAATTATGAACTAGGACTTCGCCCGCGACTTTGTCCGCGTGGATTACGAAAATACAGCCCCTAATAAATATAATTTATAGCATACAGCACTCACGAATAATGCAGCTTTCTACCACTAATTATTTTTTTAGAATTGGGTCATTATTGCCGGAGATAACCCCCGCCCCCGACATACAAACTTACAAACAAATTTTACTTCTTTATAATATCAGTCCACTAATTGAATGGATATGCAATGATCAAAGAAAAATGATAATGGAATGATGCATTCATCTATACTAATATTATAAAGAGGTAAAGTTTATGTGGTTGTAGGCCTGTAGGGGGTAATCTCTGGATCTACTGAACCGATTTTAAAATTCTTTTAGCAATAGAATGCCACGTTATTTGTGAGTGTCATAGCCTATAAAATTTTGAAATCCACGCGGAATAAGTCACGGGTGAAGTGCTAGTGCCTAATACAATTTAATTTGTATAGTATTCTTAGCGTCGCAGAAGTGTAAGTAGATACTAATTGGATCAATATTTCAATTAAGCTTGAATACAGTCCGCAACTACACTCGCGAGCAATAAACTGGAATCACTTCATCGCGCGTTGCTCAAAACATTTTTTTACATTTTGTATGTAATGTACTGTGAGTTGTGGTAAGTACATTATTTTAAAGGTAATTTTGTAAGCTTTAAAATGATATCAAAATGATTTTTTTTAATTTTCTACCTAAATTTTGGAAAATTATTGCAGTAGGTCGAAGTTGTGGACGTCTTAATGAATAGGAAGTAATATGAAAAGATGTTTTTTTAATATTTTTGAAGATACCGCAAACTTCGCGAAAAGGTTACACCTAATGCCACTTACAAAATTATGATAGTCATCAATCTCGGTAATGATCGGTTACAGAAATTGTCATTTTTGAGCGCGCAATGTATTGTAAATAATGCGATCTCAAAACGCTCCGTACTACTACTTACCTACACTCGCGCTGGCCGAGCGCGTCGCGCCACCCGTATGTATGTAGGTATTAGGCCGGCGACCTGAATGAACTCTAGCGAAACAGCAGTAGTATTTTATTTACATTGCTGTTTTTAGTCTAATTAGCGATTTAATTAATTTTTAATTAAAACTCTCATTGGGTTGGATAGGAATAACGAACGAACAGTCTAAAGTAAAACAAACTGCAGAAAAAATATAAAAATTGATCAAAACGTCGACGAAAACTTTCAACGCTAGTCCAGAATCACTGGTACACGTATGTGCGTTTATGTGCCTTACACGGTGTATATATTTGCTTATCCAAATGTGACACTACGTCGACAGACGTGGACGTCACTCGAATATCAGTCTCGTTCTTTTAGTATTTGACTTCATTATTTTCTGACCAGCACAGATTTACATAGCCGGTCTGTGACTCCGTATTTATATCCTTATCCATATGTAAAGTGCCTGGTTATATCATCGTATTTACGATAATCTTAGGTTTGTTTTGAATAAGATGAGAAATCTCTATTTTCTGCTTAGTCCCATAAGCAGAAAATAAAGATTTATTACTGCACTTACTTATTGCTCTGATTGAAAACTAACTAGTCTATTTTGTCTCACTGTTAGGCAAAAGCCTCCCTGTCCCTCTACCACTCAACTCTGTCCTTTGCTATTATGGACCCTTTGGTAGGAGTCAAGCTCGTCCCGCCATCATCGCTTTGGTCTGCCGCGATGTCGTCTGGCATGGGACCTATTCGGTGGTTCTTTTTTCCCATTTCTCGTTTGACACGCGGCAGACATCCCCGGCCCAAGCGGCATTTTGGGTAACGTCCATGATTTTGGTTTTGGCGCTCAGCGTTCTGTTCTTTATACGGTCCGTGAGGTGGACACCTAGGATACTGAATTATGGATGTTTAATTATTTAATTGAAAACAACTTTATAATTTATGGAGGAGACTACATTTGTCAAACTAGAACTACTTCCATTATCCTAATTTTTAGGTCCGGTGTCTAACTATTAGTGCGTTTACAATAAAAGGACTTGCCGTCTCCCCAATATTTTGATTTCACCAATTCCTATCGCAGTCTTCTGCTAAACATAGTTGTCTCTCAAATTGCCACACTCCGGCTTCACTTTCAGCTTCGCCGCATTTTATTTATTACTAGTGCCGGGGTGGGTTCCCCGGACTTTGTTTTGTAGATACAATGTAGAGAAGATGTGGGATTTCCTTCAAGTCATTGGTCTACTTGGCTTAAGGCGCAGTTAAATTGAAGATCACGTCTAAACGACTAGTCTTATTTCTTTGAAAAAAATATATGTTACTCTAGACAATTTCCGTCGTAATTTGATCTCAGAATATTTGAAATTATATTTTTATAACATAGTGTAATTAAATTGTAAAGTTATATCTAACGCGGATAAAAAAATTGAGAATCACGCAAAAACTATAAAGCGTATTTTTATGAAACCTTCACCATTTTAAAGATCATTTAATTATTTATATTTTAGTATACGTGTTTTAGTATAATACCTGTTGTTTCATGTATACTAAATAATTAATGCGTCTAATTTCGGACAGCGCTCCTTGATGGGCGAGTCCTATTACTGGGTGGACGTACGACGCGTTACGTGAGCTCAGCACAGAACACGCAAGCTAACCACTCAAGGTCGGTAGCAGTTAATAGCGCCTTAATAGCAGATAAAAAAATCTAAATGTATGTTAATAAGTTCAAGACTATATTATAGCTTATTAAGAGTGAGGAAACAAAACACATCACATTACTCATATCAAGTTTCCTCGTTTTCCAGCGTTTATTGTTTATACATAATATCGACTTACTGTAGTTGCGTAACGTTATCGCCTATCGCTATTATGTCATACAAGTAAAGTACCTACATACACTGCAGACTGCAGTTATCAGGGTCACTTTGTTTCTACTGATTACTGACTTGCCTGTCTTTACCTGCGCTTATTGAAATTTAATATCCATGAATTTTCTCCTTAATTTTGTTCTTTTT
Organism: Polia nebulosa; assembly: GCA_951329385.1. Classification (NCBI taxonomy): domain Eukaryota; kingdom Metazoa; phylum Arthropoda; class Insecta; order Lepidoptera; family Noctuidae; genus Polia; species Polia nebulosa. Next base: position 6,612,218 of record OX589591.1, on the reverse strand, counting down.
TTATGGTGGGAAATCATCCTATGACTTCTCCCGCTCTGGGTGGAGCGGAAGGGCGTGTCAGACACTTACTGAGTAAAACCCACCCGTTTTTCTTTAGTTACATTTTGAGTTCTAGGGCCGCGGTGACTCTCAAACACTCTGGCGACTCTGGGAGAATTTTCTCCCTACGCATTCTTTTGGCTTCAATATGTAACGGTTTCGAAATAGCAAATGAAATGCGTATTAATTTTCTTACTAGTTTATCTGGCAAACTTCGTACCGTCTCAGAATCAATAAATGTTGTGTTAACTCGAGATATTAATATCAAGAAAGCCGTTCCTAACACATAATCACTTTCCTGCCCTTATCCCAATTTATTTGAGGTCGGCGCAAAATGTCTTTTTCTTCCATACTCCTCTATTAGTCATCATCTCTGTACACCCCCTTTTTACCCATATCTGACACCTGAGATACAGGACATGTCCTAGTTTGGGTGTCAGTAGTTTACGTTTTACATGCATATACCCACTTAACCTAATTACAATTAAGGATCATAGTTTGAAGCGAATTCAGTGTAATTTACTCATGGTCATATTTTCTCTCTTTTTGGATTAGGGTTATGAATAAATTATTATTATTATTATATCCTCTTCCACACAGTCTATCCATCGTTTCTTTGGCCTTCCCCTATTCTTATAGCTATCCACATCCTTACACAAGACTTTCCTCACGACATTTTCTTCATTCCTCCGCATCACATGCATGGGCGTGGTATGGACCACGACCACCAATTTCCACACAACTTTTCAGTCAGCGGTGCCACTTTCAGACTTCTTCTTTTCGACTCATTCCTAATTCTATCCATGCGTTCCTAACATATGTATAAAAATTTAAATTTTTTTTCCGTTATTTCGTTTTTTTGAATTTTTCCGTTGTAAAATACTATTTTGTTTCGTATTAAAATACTATTTTGCAATTTGGAGCGGAGACAAATCCAATAAATCAAAGATCATTTAAATTGGCCCATCCGTTTTCTATCTCCACATAGTGTCTGTCTGTTTCTCCGCTGACTCCTCATAAACCACGCAACGAATGTTGATACGGTTTTACTAATGGAAAGAGCGATAAACGAGAAAGGTTTGCGTATACAGGGTGTAACGGAAAGGTGTGGTCATATTTTAATAATCGGTTCTGACTTCTGCCTATGGAAATGAACAAGTTTTTCTGAGAAAAAATAGAAAATACCTTAAAAAAAAAAATTGGACTTTCCATACTAAGTTATCATCAGCTGATCAATATTTGTATGAAAGGTAAATAAAATTGAGAATTAAAGGTTTTCTTGAAGAAAGTTGTTCATATCGATGTGCAGATGCAGTTCTTAAAATATGACCACACCTTTCCATTACACCATGTATAGGGTGACTGGTAATTAGTGATCGATACTTAAACACGTGATTGACTTTTTTTATTTATTTTTTCATGATAACAAACAACTTTCCCAAAGAAACATCGGCGTCACGCGGCTAACAGCTGGACCAGCCGGTCAATTCTATTAACAGCTTACCGTGAAAACTTAGGTGAAGTGAGCGTGAAGTGAACTGCCGTTTCACCTTGATTGTACGGATTGACAGCCTACTCCACGTTCACTTCACCTAAGTTATCACGGTGAGATTTTACAGAATAGCACTACAGCTACAGGTGACAGGCGCGCGGGCGCAATTTTGCTTACGGCTGTTGTGTTACTGTTTTACAAGTGAATGAGTATAAAAAAAATTTCTTTGGGAAAGTTGTTTGTTATCATGAGAACAATCACGTGTTTAACGCGCAGTTATACGACTTCTAATGGTTTTTAATTGAACATCACGTCTAATCGTCGAGACTAGTCGTTATTTCTTTGAAAAAATATACAATATTACTCTAGACAATTTCCGTCGTAATTTGATCTGAGAATATTTAAAATTATATTTTTATAACTTATTGTAATTAATCTGTAAAGTTATGTCTAACGCGGATAAAAAATTGAGAATCACGCAAAAACCATAAAGCGTATTTTTATGAAACCTTCAGCATTTCAAAGATCATTTAATTATTTATAATTTAGTCTCAGTGTTTTATTTTAATACCTGTTGTTTTATGTGTAATAAATTAATAATGCGTCTAATTTCGGACAGCGCTCCTTGATGAGCGAGTCCTATTACTGGGTGGACGTACGACGCGTTACGTGACCTCAGCACAGAACACGCAAACTAACCACTCAAGGTCATTGGCAGTTAATAGCGCCTTAAGTATCGGTCACTAATTACCAGTCACCCTATATAACTCGCACGCGTGCGAAGCTGGGACGGGTCGATAGTGAGCTCCAATAATTGGTGTAACTAACCCGACTTTGTTTTATATAATATTTAGATTGTGTTGCGCAAACGTGTTGAGTTGTTGAAGGACTTTCAAAGGGCGAATTTGTAAGGGTTTCTTACTGAGATTTGTTACGTCTGTTAATATTTTTTTAGCCATGTCGCCATGGCATTTTGCGGGCTTCTTATTGAATGCTACAAAAGTTTTATGCAGAGAGAGAGGCCCGAAGGGTCCAAACAGCCCTATTGCGGTCACTCACGTGTCCGTCCTCTGTCTGTCCGTCATTTGACACACAGGTTTTACAGACAAACGGTTGGAGCTACAGTCTTAAAATTTTCATGGGCATCTTGTTGACCCAAAGCCATACAAATAGTCAAAAATACATTTGGTACGGAACCCTAAATGTGTGAAGTACGACACGCACTTGGCCGCTTTTTTTTGATGGTGGTAAATCATCAGTGACTTCTCCCGCTCTGGGTGGAGCGGGAGGGCGTGTCAGACTTACTGATGTGTTACTGACTAAAACCCACCTATTTTCCTTCAGTTGTATATGCGTTCCAGAGCCGCGTCCTTCGATGATGGAATCAACATCGTCATCATTATTGCTGCTATAGAACTCTGCTTTCTTCCGCTGTAAGGGTGCGTTTCACTGAAGCGGAGCGGAGCGGAGATCCAATCGCACAATGGTTGAAATCCTCATCGCGTCACTCGTCTTGTCTGTTATTGGACGATTCCTGCTCGTCACGCTTCAGTGGAAACGCACCCTAATTTCCCGTGTGTCCCTTATTCGGTTTTGATGGAATGGTCCTGAATAAAAGCACGGTCTTTTAAGTATTTGTTTGTTCTCAGGTATAAACCTCAATCGCCACAATGCTCGGTGGAAGCGTCCTTTGGTTCCGGCACGGGTTGCGGCTGCATGACAACCCGTCCTTGCATTCTGCGCTGGAAGAGAAAGGGTTCCCCTTCTTCCCTATGTTCATCTTCGATGGAGAAACTGCGGGTGAGTCTATTTTGAATTTTGCAATGTTTATGGTGAAAGCTGAGATGGTTTTTATCGAACAAACTGTCACAGTTTTGTCCATATTATTGGCTTGAAGGAAGTTGTTTAACCTTTGCATTCCAAGCCATGTTCTCCAACTCGAGACCACCTCGAATCATTAAATGAACCGAACATCAGCTTGTTATTTATTAACATTACCTAATCGAGGAGTTTTTCGTTGTCATAGTAACTGGGTCGAGTGGAAGTCCCTCAAACCCACTTGGAATATGGTCCTTAGTATCAGGCAGTGGGTAAATAACTTCGGATGATTTAATTCAGAGGGTTTCCGTTAAGGCGCGGTTATACGACTGTTAATGATTTTTAATTGAAGATCACGTCTAAACGACTAGTCTTATTTCTTTGATAAAAAAAATGTATTACTCTAGACAATTTTCTTTGTAATTTAGTGTAATTAATTTGTAAAGTTATTTCTAACGCGGATAAAAAATTGAGAATCACGCAAAAACTATAAAGCGTATTTTTATGAAACCTTCACCATTTTAAAGATCATTTAATTATTTATATTTTAGATGGTATACGTGTTTTAGTGTAATACCTGTTATTTCATGTACATACTAAATTAATAATGCGTTTAATTTCGGACAGCGCTCCTCGATGAGCGGGTCCTATTACTGGGTGGACGTACGAGCATGACGCGTTACGTGAGCTCAGCACAGAACACGCAAGCTGGTTAGCTTGCGTGCTCAAGGTCGTTGGCAGTTAGTAGCGCCTTAATATAACACAGTCAGTTGTAAGGGAGTTCTAGAAGTCCTGATGAAGTCGATCAATGCGATGGTGGTTGCGACCAAGGGTCGCCACTGATTCTGGTTTTCAGGAGTTGTAAATAGGTTGTGTGGTGGTTGGGTGATAGTGTGGCGGGCTTGATGAAGTCGATGCCACACTTCACTGGTCACCAAATAAGATCTAGATCAAACGCATACACCAAGAAAAACTTGTATCTGGATAACGGCTCAACACAATCTGCTTAGCCTTTTCCCAACTATCTTGGGGCCGGCTTCCAGTCTAACCGGATGCAGCTGAGTATCAGTATTTTACATGGAGCGACAGCCTATCTGATCTCCACAACCCAGTAACTGGGTAATACGATACCCCTTAGTAAGACTGATTGTCAGACTTTCGGGCTTCTGACGACCCGTAACGACTGTCAAAGATCCACGATTGACAGCCGGGATCAACGGCTTAACGTGCTTTCGGAGGCACGGAGGAGTATCGGTATTTAAACATGGTCACGCATCCATGGACCAACCCCGGCAAGCGTAGCTTAGTTGAAAACCAGCGTCAGGCACTAGCTGTCTGGCTTTTATATGCTGAACTGGACCTATTTGGCGCAGCCGTGGGGCGCACACTTTTTTCTATTCTTTTATGTTTTCTTTTTTTTGCTACCTACTTTTGTTTTTTTTTTCTTCTTTTTAATGGCTGATCTGTCAGACAACAGACACAAAGAAAATCTATTGTTCGTGGTCACATATGACCTACGTGACAGATGAGGTTTTAAATGACTAAGTTTTTATTTATTGTTGTGTGTGCCTCTATCTGTGGCAAATAAATGTTTTTTCTTTCTTTTCTTTTAACCTGATGGATCGACCTGTGCGGCTGTTATTACTTTAACCACGAGCTCCTATAACGGTTCAACACAAAATCAATAAACCAAATAATGTGTCACAAAGGGACCTCGTTTTGCAAACAAACAAGTAGTGTATTGTCACAGGACAGTAAGTAGGTCAGTCAATGAATCTGTGTCATGGATAGTCCTAGATTTATATCTAGGTAGCCAGAATCCTACTATCTCGGTACGTCATCGCTGCCATAGAGCTTACGGCTGATTTAGGAGATGGCAGCTATATTTTGTAGTGTCCGGCTGAATGTTCGGTTCCGGTTTTGACTAAAAAAAAAACTATAGTTTTATCTAGTTTCGGTTTCGGCTAAAAAATGGACGAATATTCGGTTTGATCGAAACTAGTGTCTTTGAGCTGAAGGTTGTGATAGAGACCTTAAAAAAAAACCCGACTGTAAAAAACAACTAAAAAGTTCCAAACAAGTCACTTTTCAAGCAGTCTGATGCAGTTGTGGCAGTTATTTTAGTTCAATTATTTATTTCATGCCACCAACTGCATCAGACTGCTTTTTTTTTGTGGGGTGGGAAATCATCCAATAACATCTCCCGCTCTAGGGTAGCGGAAGGGCGTGTCAGATTCTTACTGACTAAAACCCACTCCTGTTCCTTCCCTGCCCTGAGTGCCCAGGGGCGAGGTAACTCTTTCGAATTTATCCTCAACCCCTGGGCAGGCATCGGCCATGATAGGCCCCGTCGTGTTTGCTGAAAACTCTTTGAGGCGCGCGTGGAACACTACGCGCCGTCGACTCTCGGGCCTGGTGCTGATCGGACGGCGAGTTACCCACTTCTCGCCGTCCGCAGGCCCAGGTGCATCAATCTGCTTGAACTATATTTTAGTGATTTATAAACAGACATGCGAGCTCGGGAAGGTTTACTCTCATTTATTGAAGAGTTCCACTGACTATCTCCGAAGTTATTCATCAAATCTTCACCAAATTTAAATGGGAGCACTTGGGAAGTATACCCTTTAAACAAAAAAGTTTTCTAATTGGTCCAGGCGTCTTCGAGTAATATAAAAAACTAGCTGCGCCCCGCAGTTTCACCCGCGTAGACCAGGATAAAAGTAGCCTATGTGTTAATCCAGGGTATAAGCTATCTACATACCAAAATTCATCCAAATCGGTCCAGCCATTTGAGCGTGAAGAATTAACAAACATACACACTCACAAACTTTCGCCTTTATAATATTAGTGTGGTAAAATCTGCCGACGAATTGTTTACCTCCTCCTTTTTTACGTTCGGTTAAAAACAACAATGGACTTTTAATTTTGATGTGGAATTTTGGTGTTTTTTTATGGTTTATTATTAATATATTATTGTTTGACAGGTACAAAAATGGTTGGCTACAACCGCATGCGGTATCTTCTGGAAGCGCTTGAGGATCTGGATAACCAGCTCAAGAAGCATGGCGGTAGACTCATCATGGTGAAGGGAAAACCTAATGTCGTGTTCAGGAGACTTTGGGAGGAGTTCGGTAAGCAACACCAAAATAACTTCAACCACTTATTAGGATTGTGTACCAAAATGGTAAAACCCTTTCAGTGAAGTATGCCCTTTAGCTTTGTGAAGTCATTTGATTAGTGGTCAATCTCTCTCAGAATTGATGCCAAATGTCATAATTTCATGAAATACTACATTTAGCATTAATTCTAACTGAAAGAGTTGTGTTGATGATTTTAATGATTATAATTCTATAAATACATACTTGCTACGGCCGCGAATCATAGTTTGACCAAGATACAACCTGACACTGACCTGCAAATTGCAAAAAACGTAAGAAAATTTGAATTTCGTGGGCTACCCTGGCGCTTCCACCTTAAGTTTTGACCATCAACAACATATTCCAGGTATCCGGCGTCTCTGCTTCGAGCAAGATTGCGAGCCCGTTTGGCACGCTCGAGACAACAGCGTGAAGGCTGCCTGCAAAGAGATTGGCGTTGTCTGCAAGGAGCATGTGTCGCATACTCTGTGGGAGCCGGACACTGTCATCAAAGCTAACGGCGGCATTCCGCCGCTCACTTACCAGATGTTTTTGGTACGTAAACTTGACTTAGCAGAGATTCGATAGGTCGGAAAAAATTTTCGTTCATCATCTTCCTGCCCTTATCCCATGTTACTTGGGGTCGGCGCAACACGTTTTATTCTTCCATTCTGTCCTGTCAGCCGTCACGCTATCACTAACTCCCTTTTCTTTCATATCACTCCTCACACAATCCATCCATCTTTTCTTTGGCCTCCCTCTGCCTCGCTATTCATCCACATTATATTCATAACTCGTTTGGTTACATGCGTTTCATCCTCCTCTTCACGTGACCATACCAAGATAAGCGGTTCCCTTTCAACTTTTCTGTCACTGGCGCCACTTTTAAACTACCTCTAATGTACTCATTTCTCACTTTATCCATTCTCGTTACTCCACACATCCATCTCAACATTCTCATCTCCGCCACATGCAATCTATTTTCATCCGTCTTTTTCACAGCCCAACATTCTGATCCATACAGTACGACAGGTCTAATCATAGATTTTCCCCTTTAACTTGAGGGGCATCCGTCGGTCGCAAGTTGTTCCAATGACCTGTCGCCATTTCATCCACCCTGAGTTGATCCTGTGCGTTACGTCTCGGTCTATATCGCCATCCCCTGAACAAGCGACCCGAGGTACAGAAAGTCGGAGCAGATCGGTATAGGCGTTCCGGTGAGAGCTACATTCATAGGACTGGAAAGACCGCCGAAATCGCAGAACAGGTATTCTGTTCTGGTTCTGCTCAATTTCAGGCCAACACTCTCCAGTCTTTGCCACCACGTCTCCAATCTGCTCTGGACCTCTAAGCCGCTTTCAGCAACGAGCACAATGTCAAAAGATTTTCGTTCGATCAGAAATATTATCTTCTTAGTCAACAATATAGACTTGTCGGATAACATAATGAAGGTTTGCTGAGAAGATGTACACTAGATTCCAGACATGTGTCAAACGCGCTTCAGATAATGTCAAAAACTGTCAAAATTATGTCAAGTTGACGTTAACGTCATGTTTATGTCATTATGTTTCGTTTTCAAAGTAAAAGACCTGTAGCCTAAGTGGCGCAACCTGGTAGCGTAAATTTTCCTGAAAACCCTCATTGGTTCGAAAAAGTTACTTTAATAAAAAAAAAATCATTTTAATTGTAATGCCTGGATGCTCACCATACTAGTTGACTAGCTTTCGCCCGCGTGGAATTTTATTAGCCTAAGTTACTCCTTATACAGGGTGTAAGGGGAACGCTTCCGAAGCCAGAACGTAGATTATACAGTGTGAGTCTTTATAATCTGCACATATCAAAATGAGGGAATCTATGCTTAATTTTATCGACGGAAAAAATGTTAAAAAAAATCTAAATATTTATTTATATTTTTTATGGATTTTTAAAAAAAATTGTTTGCTATTGTGACCCCAGTGTATACAAAACTGTGTAACTTTTAAACTAAACGATTTATCACGATGAAACAAACTACATAATGTTTGGAAGTAATTAGGTGTCGTCCTAAAATAAAAATTATGGAAAAAAATAGCCATAATCAAAAATAAACATTTTTTTTTGGCAAAAATCTGATTTTTTTTCATTAATTTTTACAAAAATTGTAAAATTTCTCAATAACATGCCCCTATCACCTTCTTTTTTTATAACTTTAAGTTATTCTTCATTGTATTAGGAACCTAACGGTAAAAATTGCATGTTTTTAACTCAACCCCAACATTTTTTATCAAATGTCAAAGAAAGGCCCAACGCATAGCTACGCAAACGTAAACTTTTTTTTGTTAACTTTGTTGTGAATGCGCGCGGGTCGGGGAGGTAGGGCCAGCCAAAGGAACTTGAATTATGACAGATGTCAGACTGGCAGTCGCTCCGAATTATTCGCCGCTGCTACATGTGTTTCGTTACTTTCGTTCGCTGGACTTTCATAACTTTCGTTCGCTGCTACATGATGCCGCGTTTAAGTGAATTTTCCCCGGCACACATCGCCGACATACATTTTTATTATGGAGTGGGACAAGGAAGTGCCAGAGCTGCGCGCGCGGCTTACATAGCTGCGTATCCTAACAGGCAACCAGTGCCATCTGCCCGAAACTTCCAGGAAGTTCACAGAAGGTTGTCGATCACTGGACTTGGATCAAGTAGAGATCGTCGCGAGCCACCTCAAGTGATTATTGATGCGGCTACTGAACAAGCAGTATTAAGTGATTTGTTTGCTGATCCATCCATAAGTACTAGACGACTGGCTCTTCGTCACGGAATATCCCAAAAATCAGTGTGGCGTATTTTAAAGAAAGAAGGATTGCATCCTTATCACTATCAAAGGGTGCAACATCTACATGAAGACGTAGACTGGCGTCTAAATAATGAAAATAAAAAAAAATAAAAAACAATCAAACAATCTACCTGCTAAACAATGTGCGTAGCTATGCGTTGGGCCTTTCTTTGACATTTGATAAAAAATGTTGGGGTTGAGTTAAAAACATGCAATTTTTACCGTTAGGTTCCTAATACAATGAAGAATAACTTAAAGTTATAAAAAAAGAAGGTGATGGGGGCATGTTATTGAGAAATTTTACAATTTTTGTAAAAATTAATGAAAAAAATTCAGATTTTTGCCAAAAAAAATGTTTATTTTTGATTATGGCTATTTTTTTTCCATAATTTTTATTTTATGACGACACCTAATTACTTCCAAACATTATGAAGTTTGTTTCATCGTGATAAATCGTTTAGTTTAAAAGTTACACAGTTTTGTTTACACTGGGGTCACAAAAGCAAACAATTTTTTTTAAAAATCCATAAAAAATATAAATAAATATTTAGATTTTTTTTAACATTTTTTCCGTCGATAAAATTAAGCATAGATTCCCTCATTTCGATATGTGCAGATTATAAAGACTCACACTGTATACAACCTAAATGCAAACAGACACCAGTGATCTTTCGCTTTATTTCGGCGTCGCGTGGACGTGGGATCGTTAGCCGCACGGCTGTCGGCGAGAGCGCATGCACCTCGAACTCGAGGAATGTGCTGGCGTCAGCTTTTTTTTTTTTTTTTTCTTGTTTGTTAGGCTCGCGTTTGACCACTATCTCACCTGATGGTAAGCGATGATGTGGTCAAAGGATATAGAGAGAGATGATATTTTACAAATGTTACATTACATGATAAAATTGGTAAAAATAAAGTGTATTTAACTGCAACTGTTCTCACAGCATAGTGTACGCAAAATGCTAAAATATTAGATTTTTTTTTGTTCAGTTTTATTGATGGTATCGTATCAATAATCACTAGCCTTATCACCTGTGTCTGTTTTCGGGAGCGTTTACCTTACACCCTATATAGTCAGCTACCTGCTAGTAAAATCTTATCAGAATCGGTCCAGCCGTTTCGAAGATTAGCCGGAACAAACAGACAGACAGACAAACATTTTAAAAACTGATTTATAGGCCTAAGTATCGTACAAATAACTGTATGAGCTTTAAAAAAAAAAACATTATTTTGACATTACAAACAGAGACACTTCAATTTTATTTATTTGTATTGGTAATTTGAGGAGCTCGTGGCTAAAGTAATAACAGCCGCACGGGTTGATCCATCAGGTTAAGCTACGCTTGCCGGGGTTGGTCCACGGACGGGTGACCATCTTTACATACCGAGACTCCTCCGTGCCTCGGAAAGCACGTTAAGCTGTTGGTCCCGGCTGCAATCGTGGATCTTTGACAGTCTTTACGGGTCGTCAGAAGCCCGAAGTCTGACATCCAGTCTTACCAAGGGGTATCATATTACCCAGTAGCTGGGTTGTGGAGGTCAGATAGGCAGTCGCTCCATGTAAAATCGTGGATCTTTGACAGTCTTTACGGGTCGTCAGAAGCCCGAAAGTCTGACATCCAGTCTTACCAAGGGGTATCGTATTACTCAGTAGCTTGGGTTGTGGCCGAAAGCCGACCCCATAATAGTTGGGAAAAGGCTAGCAAGATGATGATGATAATAATTTGGACGTTAAAGTGAACTGTGTTTTCTTTACTTTTTGATATTCCTACTTCTTACTTTGTTTGATTTTTATAGGCGAGAAAGATTTAAAAAAAACTAACAATTATTTTAGATTAATTAATATTATTAGAAACATATTAATGCCATTACAACATACTAACATTTTAATCTGTTTGCCGACCTACAAATTTGATGGATATTGTTCAATGTTTAACTCCAGAATAGAAACTTTTAGTAATTTACTATACCATGACATTTGTATACATGACTATGCGACGTTATATGATTCTAATTTTAATTTGACATACGATAACACAATGTTTTGTAAGCGCAGGGGAGTTCTAAATAATTATGGGATGAAGAATATTTTTGACAATTTAAAGAGCTACTTCAACATGTACATAAACCTTGTCCATAAAAATACTGAAGAACTTTTAGAAAACCGTACTAATATTGGAAATATCCATGGAAAACAGTTTTTTCGTTCCTAATCCTGTGAAAAGTGGTTGTTTTACAACTACAGTAATAGCAGACATCAGTACAATGGCTAAGGAATATATCTGCCTAACCATTTATCTCCAGAATTTATGTGGTATTACTAATAAAAAAAATGAATTAGATGTTTACTTACAGGGTATTAAACGAAACAACCTATATGTGTGTGTAACGGAACATTTTTTGACAATGCAGTCGGCTTGCTGTTTCAGCATGGACGATTATAAATTGGTTTCTTTCAATGTCAGGAAAAATAAAAAAAGGGGTGGTAGTCTAATAATGACAAAAAATGAGACTAATTGTGAAGAGGTGCCTTTTTGTAAAAAGTTATACAAAATTGAATGCTTTGAGATATGTGGTGTTAAAGATGCTAATACCAATATCTACATTTTCTGCTGTTATAGGAATCCGGTTAGTCAGAACTATGACGCATTTCTGTCCAGGTTGGAACGGTTACTTGAACAGTTTTTTAGTAAAAATTGCATTATTTGCGGGGACTTTAATATTGACTTATTGAAAATGGATAAAAAAACTATGAATTTTTTAAATCTACTAACTTCCTACAATTTTAGGCCTATGTTCAACGAAGTTACCTATGCACGGAATAATGCCCAATCATGTTTGGACAATTTTTTGACGAATATGCCGGAAGATTTCATCAATGAACGGTTCATTGATCATAATTGCTTGGCTGACGGACATGCAGCATTATTCTGTGGCTTAAAAACAGAAAAAATAGGACTCAATGATAACCAAAACTTCTTAAATATTGAGATTAGACAGTCCAGTGCAAAAAATTCAGAAGACTTTAGTCAACGTATACTGAATATTAACTGGATGGAAGAAGGTATAAACGGGTTTTTAAAAAAAATTGTACAAACATACTACGCTAGTTTTAAAAAGAAGAAAAAAAGGGTTAATAATAAAAAGGGTCCTATGCTACCCTGGATAACAAAGGGAATAAAGGTGTCCAGTAAAATGAAACGGTTCCTTCTACAAAACATAAATAATATGAATAATACAGAGGGTATAAGAACGTATACAAAAACATACATTAAAATATATAGACAGGTCTTAAAAAAAGCAAAGCGGATTGCAGTCAGGGCAGAAATTAAAAAAGCAAATATGTCATCAAAAGCTATATGGCGAGTTATAAATAGACATAGGAATAAAGTATCAAAACAAGACAGTGAAAAAAGAATGCTGCTTAAAATTAATAATAAAATTATATCAAATCCACAAGAAATTGTGGATATCTTTTCGAATACTTTTGACAAAGCTGAACTAGTTAGTGATATTGATACTTTTGAACAAGCTATAAAAACCTTGCAAGATAATGTCAACAGAGTGTGCGTAGAAATGAGCTGCGATCAAGTAACAGCACTTGAAATAACAAAAATTGTCAATGCAATAACAAACAAGAAATCATATGGTCATGACGAAATACCAATAAAATTAATAAAAGACCATATTGCCTTATTAGCAGACCCACTAGCACATTTACTAAATATGTGTATAGACATGAGCATATTCCCTGACCAGCTTAAAATAGCCCGAGTTTTACCTACGTATAAAAAAGGTTCCCATTTAGATCCCAATAATTACAGACCGATCTCGTTATTACCAATAATTTCAAAAATTTTTGAGAAAATTCTTAAGATTAGGCTCCTTAGGCATTTATATCGAAATAAAATTCTGAATCACAGGCAGTTCGGGTATCAGAAACATGTGGGTACAAATGACGCAATAGCTACCTTAATGGAGGAAGCAGTTGACAAAATTAATAAGAAATTAAAGGTTGCTGGCTTATTTCTAGATTTAAGTTCTGCTTTTGACACAGTTGATCACAAGCTACTATTAGCAAAAATGGAACACTATGGAGTTCGAGGACCTGTTCTGAAACTGTTTAAATCTTATCTGGAAAATCGAAAGCAATACGTAGAAATTAAAGTGACTGAAGAGAAATGTAAAAAAGCATACAAGTCGGGTCTTAAACTCATAAAGAGGGGAGTTCCGCAAGGCTCAATATTAGGGCCAATCTTTTTCATAGTGTTTATAAATGATTTGATTAATTACATGCAAAAGCATGTCGATGCTGGGCTTGTTCTTTTTGCTGACGATACTAATGCAATAATATCCGCTAATGATATGAAAACTCTAACTGATAAAGTAAACATGGCTCTGGCTCACTTCTATTCTTGGTTTACCATCAACACTCTTAACTTAAACACCAGTAAAACAAATGCTATGTTGTTTAGAACTACGTCAAGAAATAAGGATACAATTGAAATGACTGTGAATAATGAAAATATAATCTTGGTAGATAACGTAAAATTCTTAGGTATTTACATTGACGATAGGTTAAATTGGAAAAAGGAATTGTCAGCAATCAAAAATTCAATTAGTTCGGCTTGCTATGCTCTAAGAAGTCTTCGAGAGGAGATCACTATCGATCAATTAAAAGTAGTGTACTATTCGCTTGTGGAATCTAGGCTCAGGTACAGTATTTCTCTATGGGGAGGTAGTTACGCGTACAATGTGAAAACAGCTTTTGTCGTTCAAAAGAGAGCATTGAGAACTATTGTGAGAATTCCACACTGGGTATCGTGTAAGGAGTATTTTAAAGATCTACAGATATTGACTGTGCCCTGCTTGTATATTCTAGTAGTACTCACTGACCTTATGAAAAAACTAAATAAGTTCGAAACAGCAGCAGAAAGAAAAAAACGAGAAGCTACAAGGCGTAAGGACTTGCGGTATGACATACAGCCACTTATGAAAGTAGTTAGTCATGTGGCAAGTTTTCAATCGGTCAAGTTGTATAATAAACTACCTATGGAATTAAAGTCCTTATATAACATAAATCAGTTTAAGCAGCAAGTTAAATCTTTTCTGGTAGAAAAATGCTATTATTCTGTTGATGAGTTTTTCACTGACGTGTTTTAGCTAGACCATTATTATAATTGTGTGATAATAAAGGCATGTGTGAAGTTTAATGTGACACGTTTAGATTAATCTTGAATTGTAGATAAAATATTTTTATTATTGATGGGAATGTTAAGGAGTAAAACAGATTATTTATTTTCTTATTTAAATTTATGCCTAGTTATTGGACATTGTAAATTAATTTTATAATTATTATTATTATTATTATTGGACATTAAATTAAATTATTAGGTATGTAGGTATTAGTGACATGGACTAACTTTCCTTTTCTCTTTGACATTGTTTTAAATTTTGAACTTTTATGCATGTAAACAATATTAATGTATGTAGGTAGTGAGATTGTGTTAATTTAATTTATGTGTTTATTAAAGTGTTATTATTTTAATTATTTGCGTAGGTATAGTTGTAAAACATTCAGACACGATGTACATTGTTAATGAATAAATAAATGAATGAATGAACTTCAATTGTTTTTCAGGTTTCTCCTAAATGACATGCGTCTAAATTAATGACATGTGTCTTAACGGTCCTCTCATTGTTACAGCATACAGTAGCGACCATCGGTGACCCGCCACGTCCCGTGGCCAATATCGATTTCAAGGGAGTCAAGTTCGGCAGCCTGCCCGAATGTTTTTACCAAGAGTTTACGGTCTTCGATAAGGTAAAGTTTGGGCTCGGTAGGCTTCTATTTTTCATAACTATATTGTTTTTAGATTTTTGAAGAATCAATTTAAAACAACGGTGAAGGAAATTATCGTGCGGTACTCGGCCATATTCAAAAACCAATAAATAAATTCGAAAGCATATTTATGACATCCACTAACCCGCACTAGGCCTGCATTGTGGATTACGGCCCATTTCCTCTCCTAGAGAGGAGGCCATTCCCTCGCAGTGGGAACATTGTACTCGTAAAGGCTGATCATGTTTGTTATTATATAGAATAGAATAGAATAGAATAAACATTTATTCGACACAGACAGAACACAACAGCAACAAACAAAAGGTAAAGAAAATAACAGTAGGTACACAAAGTTACAATAAAATTGTGCCAATGCCAATATATGCCACAAACAATAATAAAATAATAATAGTAGTAATATTTAATATATGTGTATATATATGTGTGTATATGCCAATTTGAAGAATGGAATCCCATCAGTGCCTGATTTATAACCAATTGGACAACACGTTTGTATTTTTTGGGATTAGAGGTGCTTTCGGCGGCAGCGAACTCGTGCGCCTAGTCCTGATCCAGGCCATGGCCCGGAGCGAGAGGGAATGGGAAGCAGTCTCCTCTTTCTGCGAATCTGTAATGCAGGCGAAGGAGGAGGCGGAACGGGTGAGGGAGACTCAACGGAGTCGCCCTCACACCCCCAGCAGCAGCCGCTGCAGAAGACGTCCAGGGCGTCGGGGGTCGCGGGACGATCTCCGACCACAGTAGCCGCGGGCCTGCGGACGTCGAGTAATGGGTAGCTCGCCGTCCGATCAGCACCAGGCCCGAGAGTCGACGACGCGTAGTAAGCGACCACGCCTACCTCAAAGAGATATCAGCAACGAATGACGGAGCCTGTCATGGCCGATGCATGCATGCTAAGGGGTCGCGGATAAATTCGAAACAGAATTACCGCGCCCCTTGGCACTCAGGCAAGGAAGGAACAGGGGTGGGTTTTAGTGAGTAAAAGTCTGACACGCCATCCCGCTCCACCGCGGCACATAGCGGGAGAAGACATCGGATGATTTCCGAACCCACAAAAATAAAAAATAAATAAAAAGGCAGAGGTGCTTCAATAGTACACCCACATTTCGCCAAAGACAAACAACATTATTTTCTTTCTTTTGATTTTGCTATCTTTAGTTCCTTTTCTTTCCTTCTTTTCCATACGGTACTTGCTACAGTGCTCCTTCCATACTGTAATTTGTAAATTCAGCAAGAAGTAACAATAAACTTGGTCCCTTCAGACCCCAAAACCTGAAGACCTGGGCGTGTTCCTCGAGAACGAGGATATCCGGATGATCCGTTGGGTGGGCGGCGAGACCGCCGCGCTTAAACAGATGCAGCAACGTCTAGCTGTGGAGTATGAGACCTTCCTCAGGTACGGCTATTACTTTATGTCTTCTCTCTTCAAACACATTTTAAATGACGGGAGGAAGGTGATTTAGTTTTTAAACATTTAAACAAGTATGTACTTATTTTCGGCTCACTGTTTTTAAACCCACACAGTGGGGTATTTTACTAAAAATAAAAAAGTTTTTTACAAAAAAATGGAACCGACTTCCAAAAAAAGTCAAAATAACTTCAATTTCGGAAGTCGGTGTTCCTGGTTTTATGTCCTGTTTTTCGGAAGTCGGTTCTATTTTTTTGTAAAAGCGTTTTTTATTTTTCACTTTTTAGTTGTGGTTTCCCATTAAACTATGTTAACAATTCATAGACATACGATCGCAGCAATCGCGATTGATTTGCTGTCAATTTTTGAAGAGTTCCGTTGTTTGTCTCTGAAACCCATCATCAGATCTATATGAAATTTAAATGGGACCATTTCGGTACAAACCCCTTTCAAACAAAAATGAATTCTGCAAATCCGTCAATATATGACGGAGTTATGCCCGAACATACATAAATAAAAAAATGCAAACGTCCGATTTGATAACCTCCTTCTTTTTGAAGTCGATTTAAAATTAATTAGTCTGTCAGTTAAATAACCAAAAAATGTTGGACAAGTATTTTTTGCTTTACCTAACCAATAAAAAATTTCAAAGATAAAACGCATCAAAGCTCACAAGTGTGGGCTTTTTACGTCACTATGGTGGTGAAAAGTGTCGCGCAGCGTGACGTCACGTGACATTTCAACGCACTGTATCGCCCTCATTTTTTGTTTACGTGACCACGGGGTCTCATCTTGAACAAAGAAAATTTAGTTGAAATAAATCTCAATAGATGGCATAATATTTATCGATTTCTAATTGAAGTTTAAGTAATATTAATATTTTGAAAATAAATATGGTAAAAACTATATTTTATTATTTAATACACTGCCCTTATCATAAAATTGTGGAATAATTGGCTTGTAATTCAAATTAAGACGATTATTGAAACGAATCCTTCGACATCTTTATTTCTTGTACCAATAGATGGCGCTGTTTGAAGTTTTTCAGTTTATCCATTCACCTCTTTAAAATTTGAATAGTGACATATTTTGATTCAGTTAAACGGCTATGAAGTACCAAAAATATTATAAAATAACTCCCCAATGTGTGACAAAATATAGGTAAGACAATTCATTCAGCTTGCAAGCCGTCGCTGCTAACACCATCTAGCGAGGTGTAGAAGACGGGCCCGAACGAAGAACAAAAGTTACTTGTGCCTGAGTAGTTACGGCGGTACAGTTTCTTTGTATGGGATGAGGCATCTGTACGCTAGTATTATATTATCTGTGACGTGACAAAAGAAAAAATACTTGTCCAATATTTTTTGGTTATTTAACCGACGGACATAATTAGCTTTTTTTTTAGTAAATTACCCTATTATTGCTGGAAAACAACTAAAAAGGTAGGAACCCGCCTGATGGTACGTAGTAGGCTACTGTCACCTTTGAAGATCTGCGATTGCAGCGGTAACTTTATTATCTGGCCCGTGGCACAGATAATATAATACTAGCGTACAGATGCCTCATACAAAGAAACGGTACACCGTAACTATGGTTTTTCGACTTGCAAAAGCAACTTGTGTTCTTCGTTCGGGCCCGTCCTTTACACCTCGCTAGATGGTGTTAACAGCGACGGCTTGCAAGTTGAATGAATTTACATAAAGTCTTACCAATATTTTCTCACACATTGAGGAATTACTATATACTGTTTCAAAATGTTTCACTATACAAATTTTAAAGAGGTGAAAGGATAAATTCTAAAACTTAAGACAGCGCCATCTATTGGTACAAGAAACATAAATACCTGAGAATTTGTTCCAATAAAATCCAAATTTGAATTCGGAGCCAATTATTACACAATTTTATGTTTAGGGTAGTTTATTAAATAAGAAAATACAGTTTTTACCATATTTTTTTTTCAAAATATTATTTGAAATAAACTTCATTAGGAAATCGATGCATATTACGCCATCTATTGTTTGTATGTTTGAACTAAATTTTCTTTGTTCGAGATGAGACCCCGTGCCCGTGGCAATTCTTTTTCTGAAATGCATGTGATTATTCTCAGGGGTTCGTATTTGCCGACACACGGCAATCCGGACTTGTTGGGACCGCCTATATCGCTGAGTCCAGCTCTACGGTTTGGTTGTCTCTCCGTTAGGAGGTAAGAAAACACACATACAGCTTGGCAAAACAGAGTGGAATAAATGAGGTCGCCAGTATCGCACTTGTGGCAGGCCGGAATACTACGACTCAACAGTTTTTGATACTTGTTATTTTTGGGGATATGATTTCAATCCCAAGTTGGTGGGACCGTCCTCGACAGCCGGTGGATCTTCGTCGAGCACTTCCGACGTTTGGCTCTCAGACTGGACAGGGCCGGGGCCGCTTTGAAGCAGCTCCTGCCCAATCTGGGGGAGCCGTGTGGTCCATGGCCCTTCACCGGTGTGGGCGCGTTCTTTGAGACAGCGATCAACTCGCCGTCTGAACGCGTCCCAAAGGGTCATGGCGATCCGAATGATCCGAGGATACCGTACGATCTCCTGCGTGGCGGCGAGCCTCCTTGGCGGATTGTCGCCATGGGATCTGGAGGCAAAAATCCTCGCGAACCTCTATGAGGAGCGCGAGGAGGCGAAACGCCGGGGCGAAACTCCGCTGCCGCGACAACTCGCGGCTCGGCGGACAGAGCTCCGGCAAGATCTCATGGCGACATGGAGACAGCGACTGTCGCAACCCAGCGCTGGGCACGCCACCATTGCGGCGGTAGTGCCCCTCTTTGAGGAGTGGCTGGAGAGGCCCCACTGAAAAAAAACGCGTCAGAATCTTTTTTGCTACGCTTATTAATAGAAAATAAATAAGAAGAACTATACTTTGATTTTTTATATAACACGTTACTCTCGTGTTTCAGCTTCTACTGGTCTGTGCAAGATCTTTTCCGTCAAGTGCATCAGGGACGCCTCGCTACCCAATCCGCTTCTCATTTTATTACCGGTAACATATTTTCCACTTATCTAAAAAACTATTTTCTCAAAAATAATCGTCTTGTTTGATAAAAACTAAGATCTGACAAATCGCTCTATCAGCACGTCGTCAAGGTGACAGTTAGTACAGTTTTTCACCGCTCGTGATACCTAAATCGGTTGATATTTGGCATGAGACTTTGAATGTACCTATACCTGCTAGTAAGAATTTTTTCAGATTAACATTTGTCATCAATTCTAACTCAGAGAGTTGTATTAGTACTGAGTGGTATAATTTTATAAATACATACTTGCTACGGCCGTGGATCATATTTTGACCAACACACAACCTGACACTGACCTGCAAATTGCAAAAAACGTAAGAAAATTTGGATTTCGCGGGCTATCGAGGTTTTGGTGTTAACATTTCATCAGTTTAGAGAGATGTTTTCAGGTCAGTTAATTTGGCGCGAATACTTCTACACGATGAGCGTGAACAACCCCAACTACGGGCAGATGGCTGGCAACCCCATCTGCTTGGACATACCATGGAAGGATCCTGAGGGTGATGAGTTGCAGAGGTACGTATGTACTAGACTTCTAGCGTTAGTTAGAATTTTTGTAATCGTTTTAAATTGAACGGTTTTTAACACGCTTTGATTACCTATAACTAACGCTATTACTTATCTGTGCTTTAACTATTTAAAAAAATCTTAGAAGTTAAATTTTAATCGCTTTCCGGTTTCCGATTGAGCTAAAATTTTGCATACATGTTTAGTTTAGATGACAATGCATGATTAGGCTAAGTGACGTCATTCTAAATCCAATATGGCGGACTATTTATTTTTTCTGGAAATCGATTAGGTATATCTTTATCGAAGTCTGCAAAAAAACAAAAAATAAAAAATTGCACATCTCTAACGCTTGATATCCTATAAAAGGCGGTTCTCTAATTTCTTTGTTTTTCATTTTTATTTTCTAACGTCTAATCACCAAAATTCCAGATGGACCGAAGGCCGCACGGGCTTCCCATTCGTGGACGCAGCGATGCGCCAGCTTCGTACGGAGGGGTGGCTCCACCACGCAGCACGCAACACTGTGGCATCCTTCCTCACCCGCGGAACTCTCTGGCTGTCCTGGGAACATGGCCTTAACCACTTCCTCAAGTATCTGCTGGACGCCGACTGGTGAGTAGTGTCTATATCTGAATGAGGACCAGCACGCAACACTGTGGCATCTTTCCTGACCCGTGGAACTCCCTGGCTTTCCTGGGAATATGGCCTGCACCACTTCCTTTTTTTTATTGTTGATAGGCACGCGTTTGACCACTATCTCACCTGATGGTAAGCGATGATGTGGTCGAAAATGGAGCATGCTTGCCTAGAAAAAACCTATTCACTCTTGACTTAAAGACTTCCAGGTTGTAGCTATCAGGAAACACAGACTCCGGTAGGGAATTCCACTCCCTAGCTGTACGCACAATGAATGTGTTCTCAAAATGCTTTGTGCGTATGGATGGGATGTCCACCATGAACCGGTGGCACTTCGCCGTACGTCTTGTGGTCCGTTGATTAAACGGGCTTGGCGGAATCAAATTATGCAATTTCGTCGCACACTTCCCAAAATGTAACCGATAGAAAACCGACTGGCTAGTAAGTCTTAAGCATATAGCTCGGCATCTACGCTTAAGACTTTGGAGCTTCGACTCAACGAGCCTATCATTGCCGATGATCCTCTTGGCTCGTTTCTCACTTGACTCAAGGGCCTCAAGCTGGTATCTGGCAGATCCGTCCCAAAGATGAGAGCAGTAGTCCATACACGATCGAACTTGCGTTTGATCAAGTTTAAGCAGCTGTTCCGGCGTGAAGTACCGTCTCACCTTTGCGAGGATCCCCAACTTTTTGGCAGCCACTTTAGCCTTTGCCTCTATGAAGGGACCAAAATTGAGGGTAGATGTTAAAGTAACACCAAGAAGATCAAGTTGGTCGGTTATCGGCACGGTCACACCTCGGAAAGATGGAGCCGGATGAAATTGGCTCCTCTTAGCGGAAAAAAGACACGCCTGGGTCTTAGCAGCATTGAACTAGACCAGATTGGCATCGCCCCATTCTGAGACAGCCTGTAAGAACAAGTTCAAGCGCCCAACCATAGCCTCTCAGAGAGACCGGACCTGAGAGCCACTAGCTCGTGCGTCAGGCACGTATCTCTCGGCAACAGTGCTGTCGTCTGCATACCCAAAAGTACCGGGTTTTAGCAGATCGTTAATATGCAGCAAAAACAATGTTGACGAGAAAATCGACCCCTGAGGAACACCGGCATTCCGGCTTCCCCTTGTCTCTCGATGGCCTCACTCCAGATGTGAATGGCATACGCTAGAAGATCCCCGTTTACCGATTTCGGTGGAAGCCGTATTGTCGGTCACTGAGGATATCGTTAGCTTCTAGGTATGCCAGGAGCTTGCCATTCAGTATACGTTCCATACTCTTACAGAGTACGAAAGTTACCGAAATGGGCCTATAATTTGCTGGGTCAGCTCGAATACCCTTCTTGGGCACGGGTTGCACGTTAGCTTGCTTCCAAGCCATCGGCACTTTTCCAGTCTCAAACGAAAGGCGAAATAAGCGTGTTAAGATCGGAGACAACTCAGGCGCACAAGTCCTCAGTACAATTGCCGGTACCCCGTCGGGGCCACTACCCTTGTTCACGTCTAGGTTACGCAGTACTCTTCGGACATCCTTCTGATGAATGCGAATGTCCGATATAATCGACTCGCATCCACCAAGAGTACCAGGGGGCTTTGCGCCACCAGGATCTAGACGCGAAGATTCCGCAAACAGAGAGGCAAACAAGTTTGCTTTCTCCTCAGCGGAGTGGGCCAGCGACCCGTCGGGTTTCAGCGGTGGCGGTAGTGAGGGGCGGCAGAAGTTCGATTCAACCGACTTAGCCAAGGACCAAAACGCCTTACTACCAGCTGGGTAAGAAGCAAGTTTGTTCCCAATTCGGCTAATGTGGTCAAACCGAGCCCTCCGCAACACCTTCTTTTAGGACTTGGCAGCCCTGTTGAAGGCTCTCTTCTTCTGACTCACGTCATTTGCTTTGCGCGTCCGAGCGTCGACCGATGCCAGGTAGGTCGCGTGTTTAAGTGCATCAGCGTAATTGCACTCGGCACCAAACCATGGTCGAGCTTCGCCAGACATTGTTACGTCAGAGAATGGAATGTAGTACTCCATTCCCTGCCGCAACACATCCGTCACGGCGTCCGCGCACGACGAAACATCAGTCGAAGAAAAGCAAGTGGGCTGCCAAGGATAACATGCGAAGAAAGATCGCATGCCATCCCAATCTGCTGACCTGCATCGCCAAACCCGCCTGGTGCCTTTAGGGCTAGGATCGGGCGGAGAGTAAACGGATACAGACTTCACCAGACAGTGGTCGGAAGTACCTAATGGTGAAGAAATCGACACCTAGTAACGGTCTGGAGCTGTTGTCAGCAGAAGGTCCAAGCAATTGGCCTTGTGCGAATCAACATCCGGCACCCTCGTTGCCCCCTGAACCAGCTGGGTGAGATTTAACGCTAGCGCTAGCTTACGCGTCTCATGTCCAGCATGGGCTGTGTACTGGTATGGGAACAGCCACTCCTGATGGTGGGCGTTGAAGTCCCTCCGTAACACCAATTGGGCAGAAGGGTACCGCTGTTGAGCCGCATCCGCCGCCTCACTGAGGTGTGTGTTGTGTGAGCCTAGTTGTCTCCAAATCACCGCTGTGCGAACGGTAGACACAGGCGTAGACAATTTTATCTAGGCCTGTGTCCACTAGGACCCAAAGAGTTGAGAACCTGGAGTCTTTAAGGTTGCGGAGACGCCGATAGCAGATGTCGTCCCGGGCGTACGGTACACACACCGGCGTGTGGTTTAAAATTGTGCTCCAGGCTAAACCCTGGCTAAGTAAGGTACGACACGTCCGACGGACATGACATCCGATCTGCGTCTCCAAAAGGAACACGAGCGCTGGTTTCTCAGTCTCCAGGTGGTGGTGGACTGCGGCGAGATTTGAGTGCAGATCTCGTATGTTAGACAGGTGCACGTTGTGAGAGAGGGAGTGCTGCCGCTGTACAGCTTTTTCCTTTTTGTTCCTTTTTTTCATAATTGAAGAGTGAAATGGGGTTCCACGCTGCTAACCTTCAGGCACGCTCTGACAGGACGACATCATTGAGGGACTAGTCTGGAGACTGCGGGGACGCCCCAGCCCCCCCGGGAATGTCCATCGGGCCCTCTCATCTGGTCGCCAACCAGCACGATGGTGCATTCCGGGATTTTTAGACAATTGGCGGGGCAGCCTTTCATGTGTGGCTAGCACTACTTGGGCCTCCAACTACCTGCGGTCGGCCAGCGGCGCACCGTGCCTCGGTTCCCGCTACCCTCTGCGACTAGTCTCCCGATACATCCATATCAGCGCGAGCCTGGTTGGTCTGCCTGCAATGGAACAACTATTTCGACCCAACTCTTCTGGATTGGTTACACTGAGCATCGTACCGGAACACGTCCAGGCCGCTTGGCGGTAAGTCTTTGCCCAGTGGGTGGTCGCAAGCCATCGGTCGAAACCTACCACCAGTTAGTGTCATCTGATTAGCACCACCCGGGGACCACGTGTAGGGACTCAATGGGTATACTCCTACGGACGCGGGTGACTCGATAATGTTCCTCAAGTATGTTCTGGACGCCGCCGCCGACTGGTGAGTAATGTCTAGAGTGTATCAAAAATCCGTGATTCTGTATCTGATAGATAGTCTATAGTCCGGTCAATTTAGACATTCGAAGGTACATAAAGCCCCAACAAGCTGAAAATCAGTAAAATTGTTCAAAACATAATTATAAACAATGTCTAAAAGTTCCCCATCATTCCCGTGTATGGAAAAAATTTTATTCAACGTCAATGATAAAAAAATGAGTAAGTTTTATCATAAAAGTACCTCAGACATAAATTGTAGATAATAAAATTATCTATAAAAAATGTATCATTACTTTTTCTTACGAGCCACCGTTTCAGAGATATAACGATTCAAAAAGTTATAAAAGTTGTTATCGTCATAATATGAATAGCGTTATCGTTGTCGGCGTATCGTTGTCGGCGTTATCGTTGTCGGCGTATCGTTGTCGGCGTTATCGTTGTACTGGCTGGCTGTATGACTCGTTGCTGAAGAGCTTGGAGGAAGTGATGATGATGACGTCACGCTGGAGTAGCTGCACGAAGGCTGCGCTGACGTTCATAGTCGAGGGTCACCAGTGTCTGCCCGGGGGTTGAGGATAAATTCGAAAGAGTTACCTCGCCCCTGGGCACGTAGGGCAGGGAGGAACAGGGGTGGGTTTTAGTCAGTAAGAGTCTGACACGCCCTTCCGCTCCACCCTAAAGCGGAAGAAGTCATAAGATGATTTCCCACGCCCCAAAAAAAAAAAAAAGGGTCACCAGTGTGGAGGTATGCGGAACAGAGTGTAAAGTCCCGAAGACTCCTCCGACCGACGAGACGGGTGGTGTGTCTGGTCCGGGCAACGGCCCGATAGTTGATTTCGGGCTGTTGTATATGTTCGAATCGCGCGGAGAACTCTGCTTGCGCGATGTAGGAATTTTGCTGTTCTAGTTCGTTTGTAGCGTCATAGATGTCGCTACAACGATAACAACTTTTATAACTTTTTGAATCGTTATATCTCAGAAACGGTGGCTCGTAAGAAAAAGTAATGATACAATTTTTATAGATAATTTTATGATCTACAATTTATGTCTGAGGTACTTTTATGATAAAACTTACCGTTTTGCTGAAAATCGCGAAAAACGCATTTTTTTACCTTTGACCTTGAATAATTTTTTTTCCATACACGGGAATGATGGGGAACTTTTAGACATTGTTTATAATTATGTTTTGAACAATTTTACTGATTTTCAGCTTGTTGGGACTGTCTAACAAAGTAGCTTTGCGCAAAAAATATTGCTGGGAAACGATTTTTAGGTATAAAAAAAAAACTATTTTTTATTGCGCGTGTTCGAATTTTTCTGAATATATATGTGTAGTTATGTAACCAGATGTATGTAAATATTTAATATTCGTTACTCATTTATTTATCTATTGATCATTTGAATATCTTTTGAAAGTCTATTGAAAGTCTATTGAAAGTCTATTGAAAGGCTATTGAAAGTCTATTGAAAGTCTATTGAAAGTCTATTGAAAGTCTATTGAAAGTCTATTGAAAGTCCATTGAAAGTCCATTGAAAGTCCATTGAAAGTCCATTGAAAGTCCATTGAAAGTCCATTGAAAGTCCATTGAAAATCTATCTATCTATACATTTATTTACCCATTTATTTACCTTTTTATTTACCTTTTTATTTACCTATTTATTTACTTATTTATTTACTTATTTATTTGCTTATTTACTTACTGTGAATGTGGTGTTTCAAGGAAGGGATTTATTAAGAAAAGCACAAAGACAAGAGTATGTATTTATTTCCAATAGGCTTGTCATCAATCGAAATCTAATTGCCTGTTCGCAAAACTAGGTCTTCGTTGAGAAGAACGGTAAGAAACTCCACGGTAGCTCTCTTTTATTATTATATCGACACATCATAAATAATCGTTTATCGCAATAAATCTTATTAAAGGATGTATCACCTAAGCCATATTTACAACGATAAATATCTTGTGGTATATAACAACCACTATCGTAGTAGTGTATATAACACAACGTTAAGTAACAATATACCTAACTTTACATTACATGGCTCATAAATATGATATAAATATACATCAACATCATCAATAAATCAACAATAGTCAGAATAATATCATACCTTAGATGTTAACGCCTTGAAAGCTGAACAGCAACTGAGCCGCTCCACTGAGGTTCCGCTCTTTTATACCCGTTAACAAACAAGTATGATTCACAAGTGACAGTTGAGTAATATCAGTCTTTGACTTATAGGAAAATAAGTTTGTTTCAAAAAATTCATTTAGTAAATTCATTAATTAATCTTAACAATTCAATATAAATAGATAATAATTATATATATATTACGGCCAGACTGACAAGTACTTCGCTCTCGAAGTACATTATATACCCTTTTTCTAAAATTGTAGTTAAAGTTAGTAATATTAGACATGTTAGGGCTCCCACCTGCTGTACATGAGATCCAAACTAACAATAGGTTAGTGAACAACCAGCAGTAAATTATCAAAAGCCCCTGACCTTAGACATGTTAGGGCTCCCACCTGCTGTACATGAGATCCAGACTAACAATAGGTCAGTGACCAACCAGCAGCAAATTATCAAAAGCCCCTGACCTTGGACATGTTAGGGCTCCCACCTGCTGTACATGAGATCCAGACTAACAATAGGTCAGTGACCAACCAGCAGCAAATTATCAAAAGCCCCTGACCTTAGACATGCTAGGGCTCTCACCTGCTGTACATGAGATCCAAACTAACAATAGGTCAGTGACCAACCAGCAGTAATAAATTCTAAAATTTGTATTTTACGTTTGTTTTGCCAATTGCCTAGACGTGTCAAGTCCGCTCCACCCGCTGCTAGTGGCATAGACTTGCACCAAACAATTGACCGACCAGCGGAAACAAATTTTACTTTCTTTTTCTTCCCCTTTTTTTACATAAAGTTTTATTGTAATATATCTCTACAATCAACAGTCCAATATTATATGTAATTATCCGATCCGATTATCCGTCACAATATCCATACAATTAAATTATTAATTAAATATTTTTAATTAGAGATCACATAAAACCATTTCATAAATTATTTCGAAATTACACAAATTATAACATATACAAAGTTTAAAGTTAATTATCTTTATATATTAATTTAGATATAAAATGGCCATTCTGTGTGTTTTTTTTTGTATATTATTGGCACAGCCACAGTAAGAATCTCATGGTTTCAACACTAATTTTCGTCACAGTCAGGACCTCATAGCCTCATTGCTAATTTTGGTCACAGTCATAGTCAGAACCTCACAAAATTCTCAGCATTAAGACTCCCAAATTGGTAGCATTTATGAATTTGCTGAACTTTCCATAGTTCGTTCGGCCAATCTGACAATATCATTGCCACAGATAATACTTTAATTGACGGATCTTAAGAGGTTAATAAGTATTTATTATTGTACTTTTTTTTTTATCTGTCATTTATATAAATTCCACCTTCTATATTGTGTCTTTGCACCACCTTATAGTAGACTGGTAGAAAATGCCTGAGGCATACTCCGCCTTTGTACAGTGTGTTTACTTGTACATAAAGTTTTTAATAAAAAAATTCTAGCGTACAGATGCCTCATCTCATACAAAGAATCGAGACTGCCGTAACAAAAGATTTCGGCTGGCAGTCAGGTATTTTTTTTATTTATTTTTCACTTCCTAACAGTGCTTTAATGTATCAAAATGTGTTAATATATAAATTTTATAGAGACAAATGGAAAAACTGAAACTTCAAACAGCGCCATCTTTTGGTATAAGTAATATAAGAGTAAGAATTCGTTCCAATAATCATCTAAATTTGAAATAGGAAGCAATTACTCAGAAAGTACAGCTTTTACAAGCAATTTTTCAAAATATTAATATTATGTAAACTTCAATAAGAAATCGATGCTTAACACGCCATCTCAATAAATTTGTCAAATTAAATAAATTTATTCGAACTAAATTTTCATTGTTCGAGATGAGTTCTGAACTTCAATTTTTTGTAAATATTTTATTTTAATAAAATGACTAGAATTTTTATCTGCTATTTGCGAAATCTGAACTGATAATGGGCTATTGATCAACTAACAATGACAAATATTACTTTTGATCATAATAAATATCACTAATACTCACTACCAAGAATATATTATAATTAATCTATTTCATGGCAATAAACCAAGTACCTATTCTGTTTTTTTTTTTTCATAATTATTGAGTTTTCCCTCAAAAGTTATCGTAATAAAATGATTTGTGAAGTTTGTCTGTATTCTGTAACTGTACCTTCAATTTTCTATCATATATCTCCAATTCAATGTCAAAATATAATTCTCACCCGAGAGCGCACTAGAATTGACTATTCTTAGCCTCAAATCCATACTGCAGCACTAGAATTCACAGTTCTTGACCATAACTTGGCAAGCACTAGGATGTCAAGTCTCATTTTTATTTTCATTGACATTGTAGTGAATAACCACTCAGTGCTCACAATTACAAGCACCGAAAATTTCAAATAAATACGAGATAAAAAAAATAACTTCAATCCATTCAACTTTAAAATGCTCCGAAAATTATTTTACTAGAAATAAAATTCTACCAAAATAATGGATACTTAACTGTAATTTTCCTCTCTCCTACCATTTCACTTTAAAAACTAACCTCTCGAAAAATACGCATTATATTTTCAGTACTGTTATAATGTTCTCTAAGAAAGTCTATTCAAAGTCTATTGAAAGTCTATTGAAAGTCTATTCAAAGTCTATTCAAAGTCTATTAACAGTCTATTGACAGTCTATTGACAGTCTATTGACAGTCTATTGACAGTCTATTGACAGTCTATTGAAAGTCTATTGAAAGTCTATTGAAAGTCTATTGAAAGTCTATTGAAAGTCTATTCAAAGTCTATTAACAGTCTATTAACAGTCTATTGACAGTCTATTGACAGACTATTGACAGTCTATTGACAGTCTATTGACAGTCTAGTGACAGTCTATTGACAGTCTATTGAAAGACTATTGACAGTTTTTGACAGTCTATTGACAGTCTATTGACAGTCTATTGACAGTCTATTGACAGTCTATTGACAGTCTATTGACAGTCTATTGACAGTCTATTGACAGTCTATTGAAAGTCTATTGAAAGTCTATTGAAAGTCTATTGAAAGTCTATTGAAAGTCTATTGAAAGTCTATTGAAAGTCTATTGAAAGTCTATTGAAAGTCAAAGTCCATTGAAAATCTATTGAAAATCTATCTATCTATCCATTTATTTACCTTTTTATTTACCTTTTTATTTACCTATTTATTTACTTATTTATTTGCTTATTTACTTACTGTGAATGTGGTGTTTCAAGGAAGGGATTTATTAAGAAAAGCACAAAGACAAGAGTATGTATTTATTTCCAATAGGCTTGTCATCAATCGAAATCTAATTGCCTGTTCGCAAAACTAGGTCTTCGTTGAGAAGAACGGTAAGAAACTCCACGGTAGCTCTCTTTTATTATTATATCGACACATCATAAATAATCGTTTATCGCAATAAATCTTATTAAAGGATGTATCACCTAAGCCATATTTACAACGATAAATATCTTGTGGTATATAACAACCACTATCGTAGTAGTGTGTATAACACAACGTTAAGTAACAATATACCTAACTTTACATAACATGGCTCATAAATATGATATAAATATACATCAACATCATTAATAAATCAACAATAGTCAGAATAATATCATACCTTAGATGTTAACGCCTTGAAAGCCGAACAGCAACTGAGCCGCTCCACTGAGGTTCCGCTCTTTTATACCCGTTAACAAACAAGTATGATTCACAAGTGACAGTTGAGTAATATCAGTCTTTGACTTATAGGAAAATAAGTTTGTTTCAAAAAATTTATTTAGTAAATTCATTAATTAATCTTAACAATTCAATATAAATAGATAATAATTATATATATATTACGGCCAGACTGACAAGTACTTCGCTCTCGAAGTACATTATATACCCTTTTTCTAAAATTGTAGTTAAAGTTAGTAATATTAGACATGTTAGGGCTCCCACCTGCTGTACATGAGATCCAAACTAACAATAGGTTAGTGAACAACCAGCAGTAAATTATCAAAAGCCCCTGACCTTAGACATGTTAGGGCTCCCACCTGCTGTACATGAGATCCAGACTAACAATAGGTCAGTGACCAACCAGCAGCAAATTATCAAAAGCCCCTGACCTTGGACATGTTAGGGCTCCCACCTGCTGTACATGAGATCCAGACTAACAATAGGTCAGTGACCAACCAGCAGCAAATTATCAAAAGCCCCTGACCTTAGACATGCTAGGGCTCTCACCTGCTGTACATGAGATCCAAACTAACAATAGGTCAGTGACCAACCAGCAGTAATAAATTCTAAAATTTGTATTTTACGTTTGTTTTGCCAATTGCCTAGACGTGTCAAGTCCGCTCCACCCGCTGCTAGTGGCATAGACTTGCACCAAACAATTGACCGACCAGCGGAAACAAATTTTACTTTCTTTTTCTTCCCCTTTTTTTACATAAAGTTTTTATTGTAATATATCTCTACAATCAACAGTCCAATATTATATGTAATTATCCGATCCGATTATCCGTCACAATATCCATACAATTAAATTATTAATTAAATATTTTTAATTATAGATCACATAAAACCATTTCATAAATTATTTCGAAATTACACAAATTATAACATATACAAAGTTTAAAGTTAATTATCTTTATATATTAATTTAGATATAAAATGGCCATTCTGTGTGTTTTTTTTTGTATATTATTGGCACAGCCACAGTAAGAATCTCATGGTTTCAACACTAATTTTCGTCACAGTCAGGACCTCATAGCCTCATTGCTAATTTTGGTCACAGTCATAGTCAGAACCTCACAAAATTCTCAGCATTAAGACTCCCAAATTGGTAGCATTTATGAATTTGCTGAACTTTCCATAGTTCGTTCGGCCAATCTGACAATATCATTGCCACAGATAATACTTTAATTGACGGATCTTAAGAGGTTAACAAGTATTTATTATTGTACTTTTTTTTTTATCTGTCATTTATATAAATTCCACCTTCTATATTGTGTCTCTGCACCACCTTATAGTAGACTGGTAGAAAATGCCTGAGGCATACTCCGCCTTTGTACAGTGTGTTTACTTGTACATAAAGTTTTTAATAAAAAAATTCTAGCGTACAGATGCCTCATCTCATACAAAGAATCGAGACTGCCGTAACAAAAGATTTCGGCTGGCAGTCAGGTATTTTTTTTATTTATTTTTCACTTCCTAACAGTGCTTTAATGTATCAAAATGTGTTAATATATAAATTTTATAGAGACAAATGGAAAAACTGAAACTTCAAACAGCGCCATCTTTTGGTATAAGTAATATAAGAGTAAGAATTCGTTCCAATAATCATCTAAATTTGAAATAGGAAGCAATTACTCAGAAAGTACAGCTTTTACAAGCAATTTTTCAAAATATTAATATTATGTAAACTTCAATAAGAAATCGATGCTTAACACGCCATCTCAATAAATTTGTCAAATTAAATAAATTTATTCGAACTAAATTTTCATTGTTCGAGATGAGTTCTGAACTTCAATTTTTTGTAAATATTTTATTTTAATAAAATGACTAGAATTTTTATCTGCTATTTGCGAAATCTGAACTGATAATGGGCTATTGATCAACTAACAATGACAAATATTACTTTTGATCATAATAAATATCACTAATACTCACTACCAAGAATATATTATAATTAATCTATTTCATGGCAATAAACCAAGTACCTATTCTGTTTTTTTTTTTTCATAATTATTGAGTTTTCCCTCAAAAGTTATCGTAATAAAATGATTTGTGAAGTTTGTCTGTATTCTGTAACTGTACCTTCAATTTTCTATCATATATCTCCAATTCAATGTCAAAATATAATTCTCACCCGAGAGCGCACTAGAATTGACTATTCTTAGCCTCAAATCCATACTGCAGCACTAGAATTCACAGTTCTTGACCATAACTTGGCAAGCACTAGGATGTCAAGTCTCATTTTTATTTTCATTGACATTGTAGTGAATAACCACTCAGTGCTCACAATTACAAGCACCGAAAATTTCAAATAAATACGAGATAAAAAAAATAACTTCAATCCATTCAACTTTAAAATGCTCCGAAAATTATTTTACTAGAAATAAAATTCTACCAAAATAATGGATACTTAACTGTAATTTTCCTCTCTCTCCTACCATTTCACTTTAAAAACTAACCTCTCGAAAAATACGCATTATATTTTCAGTACTGATATAATGTTCTCTAAGAAAGTCTATTGAAAGTCTATTGAAAGTCTATTCAAAGTCTATTAACAGTCTATTGACAGTCTATTGACAGTCTATTGACAGTCTATTGACAGTCTATTGACAGTCTATTGAAAGTCTATTGAAAGACTATTGAAAGTCTATTGAAAGTCTATTGACAGTCTATTGAAAGACTATTGAAAGTCTATTGAAAGTCTATTGAAAGTCTATTCAAAGTCTATTAACAGTCTATTGACAGTCTATTGACAGTCTATTGACAGTCTATTGACAGTCTATTGACAGTCTATTGACAGTCTATTGACAGTCTATTGACAGTCTATTGACAGTCTATTGAAAGTCTATTGAAAGTCTATTGAAAGTCTATTAACAGTCTATTGACAGTCTATTGATAGTCTATTGACAGTCTATTGACAGTCTATTGACAGTCTATTGACAGTCTATTGACAGTCTATTGACAGTCTATTGAAAGTCTATTGAAAGTCTATTGAAAGTCTATTGAAAGTCTATTGAAAGTCTATTGAAAGTCCATTGAAAGTCTATTGAAAGTCTATTGAAAGTCTATTGAAAGTCTATTGAAAGTCTATTGAAAGTCTATTGAAAGTCCATTGAAAGTCTATTGAAAGTCTATTGAAAGTCCATCGAAAGTCTATTGAAAGTCTATTGAAAGTCCATTGAAAGTCTATTGAAAGTCCATTGAAAGTCCATTGAAAGTCCATTGAAAATCTATTGAAAATCTATCTATCTATCCATTTATTTACCCATTCATTTACCTTTTTATTAACCTAGTTATTTACTTATTTATTTGCTTATTTACTTACTGTGAATGTGGTGTTTTAAGGAAGGGATTTATTAAGAAAAGCACAAAGACAAGAGTATGTATTTATTTTCAATAGGCTTGTCATCAATCGAAATCTAATTGCCTGTTCGTTAAACTAGGTCTTCGTTGAGAAGAACGGTAAGAAACTCCACGGTAGCTCTCTTTTATTATTATATCGACACATCATAAATAATCGTTTATCGCAATAAATCTTATTAAAGGATGTATCACCTAAGCCATATTTACAACGATAAATATCTTGTGGTATATAACAACCACTATCGTAGTAGTGTATATAACACAACGTTAAGTAACAATATACCTAACTTTACATTACATGGCTCATAAATATGATATAAATATACATCAACATCATTAATAAATTAACAATAGTCAGAATAATATCATACCTTAGATGTTAACGCCTTGAAAGCCGAACAGCAACTGAGCCGCTCCACTGAGGTTCCGCTCTTTTATACCCGTTAACAAACAAGTATGATTCACAAGTGACAGTTGAGTAATATCAGTCTTTGACTTATAGGAAAATAAGTTTGTTTCAAAAAATTCATTTAGTAAATTCATTAATTAATCTTAACAATTCAATATAAATAGATAATAATTATGTAATAATTATATATATATTACGCGCAATGTAACGCGACTCCAAGAAAGTCGAGTTAAACCCCGCCTCTTTGCTCTAAGTCGCGTAGGTACTTGTCGGATACGTTTTATATTCATTGTGTTTTTGTAACTGCAAATGCGTAATTAAAAAAAAAAAAGGAAAGTTCAGGTAATATTTGTTTAGAAAAAAGTTTAGTAAGTAAAAAAAAAATTGTGACTTTGACCTTCAATTTCGCCAGAACCTGTGGATTCCCGGGTATGGTTTATTAGAAAAAAATGATCCAAATAATGGGTAGAATAAGTGGCTTTCGGCTGCGGACACTGTCTTTTTACACCCAATATGTTACGTTCAATGAGCGAATAAAACGCTGATTATTGCTGAAGATTTTATTCGGTGGAGGCGTCGAAATACAATAATGCCCGTAGCAAACAAAAAACAGTACAGAATTTTTGATTATGTTGAATGGTTGGTAAGCAATCCTTACTTCGCAGAATACCCTACAAGTACTTGATTACTCTTTTTTTTTTCTTCTTTCTAAAATATTGTTTTGTTCGATTCCCCAGGTCAGTCTGTGCCGGCAACTGGATGTGGGTCTCCTCATCAGCATTCGAAGCCTTGCTGGACTCAGGCGAGTGCGCGTGCCCGGTGCGGCTCGGGCAGCGCCTGGACCCCAGCGGCGAGTACGTGCGGCGCTACGTGCCCGAGCTGGCGCGCATGCCCGACCAGTACATGTGAGTACACT
This sequence comes from Polia nebulosa, assembly GCA_951329385.1. Lineage (NCBI taxonomy): Eukaryota > Metazoa > Arthropoda > Insecta > Lepidoptera > Noctuidae > Polia > Polia nebulosa. The sequence goes on along the minus strand of OX589591.1, from coordinate 6,577,393 downwards.
CGAAGCCTTGCTGGACGTGCCCGGTGCGGCTGGACCCCAGCGGCGAGTACGTGCGGCGCTACGTGCCCGAGCTGGCGCGCATGCCCGACCAGTACATGTGAGTACACTCGAAGCCTTGCTGGACGTGCCCGGTGCGGCTGGACCCCAGCGGCGAGTACGTGCGGCGCTACGTGCCCGAGCTGGCGCGCATGCCCGACCAGTACATGTGAGTACACTCGAAGCCTTGCTGGACGTGCCCGGTGCGGCTGGACCCCAGCGGCGAGTACGTGCGGCGCTACGTGCCCGAGCTGGCGCGCATGCCCGACCAGTACATGTGAGTACACTCGAAGCCTTGCTGGACGTGCCGGTGCGGCTGGACCCCAGCGGCGAGTACGTGCGGCGCTACGTGCCCGAGCTGGCGCGCATGCCCGACCAGTACATGTGAGTACACTCGAAGCCTTGCTGGACGTGCCCGGTGCGGCTGGACCCCAGCGGCGAGTACGTGCGGCGCTACGTGCCCGAGCTGGCGCGCATGCCCGACCAGTACATGTGAGTACACTCGAAGCCTTGCTGGACGTGCCCGGTGCGGCTGGACCCCAGCGGCGAGTACGTGCGGCGCTACGTGCCCGAGCTGGCGCGCATGCCCGACCAGTACATGTGAGTACACTCGAAGCCTTGCTGGACGTGCCCGGTGCGGCTGGACCCCAGCGGCGAGTACGTGCGGCGCTACGTGCCCGAGCTGGCGCGCATGCCCGACCAGTACATGTGAGTACACTCGAAGCCTTGCTGGACGTGCCCGGTGCGGCTGGACCCCAGCGGCGAGTACGTGCGGCGCTACGTGCCCGAGCTGGCGCGCATGCCCGACCAGTACATGTGAGTACACTCGAAGCCTTGCTGGACGTGCCCGGTGCGGCTGGACCCCAGCGGCGAGTACGTGCGGCGCTACGTGCCCGAGCTGGCGCGCATGCCCGACCAGTACATGTGAGTACACTCGAAGCCTTGCTGGACGTGCCCGGTGCGGCTGGACCCCAGCGGCGAGTACGTGCGGCGCTACGTGCCCGAGCTGGCGCGCATGCCCGACCAGTACATGTGAGTACACTCGAAGCCTTGCTGGACGTGCCCGGTGCGGCTGGACCCCAGCGGCGAGTACGTGCGGCGCTACGTGCCCGAGCTGGCGCGCATGCCCGACCAGTACATGTGAGTACACTCGAAGCCTTGCTGGACGTGCCCGGTGCGGCTGGACCCCAGCGGCGAGTACGTGCGGCGCTACGTGCCCGAGCTGGCGCGCATGCCCGACCAGTACATGTGAGTACACTCGAAGCCTTGCTGGACGTGCCCGGTGCGGCTGGACCCCAGCGGCGAGTACGTGCGGCGCTACGTGCCCGAGCTGGCGCGCATGCCCGACCAGTACATGTGAGTACACTCGAAGCCTTGCTGGACGTGCCCGGTGCGGCTGGACCCCAGCGGCGAGTACGTGCGGCGCTACGTGCCCGAGCTGGCGCGCATGCCCGACCAGTACATGTGAGTACACTCGAAGCCTTGCTGGACGTGCCCGGTGCGGCTGGACCCCAGCGGCGAGTACGTGCGGCGCTACGTGCCCGAGCTGGCGCGCATGCCCGACCAGTACATGTGAGTACACTCGAAGCCTTGCTGGACGTGCCCGGTGCGGCTGGACCCCAGCGGCGAGTACGTGCGGCGCTACGTGCCCGAGCTGGCGCGCATGCCCGACCAGTACATGTGAGTACACTCGAAGCCTTGCTGGACGTGCCCGGTGCGGCTGGACCCCAGCGGCGAGTACGTGCGGCGCTACGTGCCCGAGCTGGCGCGCATGCCCGACCAGTACATGTGAGTACACTCGAAGCCTTGCTGGACGTGCCCGGTGCGGCTGGACCCCAGCGGCGAGTACGTGCGGCGCTACGTGCCCGAGCTGGCGCGCATGCCCGACCAGTACATGTGAGTACACTCGAAGCCTTGCTGGACGTGCCCGGTGCGGCTGGACCCCAGCGGCGAGTACGTGCGGCGCTACGTGCCCGAGCTGGCGCGCATGCCCGACCAGTACATGTGAGTACACTCGAAGCCTTGCTGGACGTGCCCGGTGCGGCTGGACCCCAGCGGCGAGTACGTGCGGCGCTACGTGCCCGAGCTGGCGCGCATGCCCGACCAGTACATGTGAGTACACTCGAAGCCTTGCTGGACGTGCCCGGTGCGGCTGGACCCCAGCGGCGAGTACGTGCGGCGCTACGTGCCCGAGCTGGCGCGCATGCCCGACCAGTACATGTGAGTACACTCGAAGCCTTGCTGGACGTGCCCGGTGCGGCTGGACCCCAGCGGCGAGTACGTGCGGCGCTACGTGCCCGAGCTGGCGCGCATGCCCGACCAGTACATGTGAGTACACTCGAAGCCTTGCTGGACGTGCCCGGTGCGGCTGGACCCCAGCGGCGAGTACGTGCGGCGCTACGTGCCCGAGCTGGCGCGCATGCCCGACCAGTACATGTGAGTACACTCGAAGCCTTGCTGGACGTGCCCGGTGCGGCTGGACCCCAGCGGCGAGTACGTGCGGCGCTACGTGCCCGAGCTGGCGCGCATGCCCGACCAGTACATGTGAGTACACTCGAAGCCTTGCTGGACGTGCCCGGTGCGGCTGGACCCCAGCGGCGAGTACGTGCGGCGCTACGTGCCCGAGCTGGCGCGCATGCCCGACCAGTACATGTGAGTACACTCGAAGCCTTGCTGGACGTGCCCGGTGCGGCTGGACCCCAGCGGCGAGTACGTGCGGCGCTACGTGCCCGAGCTGGCGCGCATGCCCGACCAGTACATGTGAGTACACTCGAAGCCTTGCTGGACGTGCCCGGTGCGGCTGGACCCCAGCGGCGAGTACGTGCGGCGCTACGTGCCCGAGCTGGCGCGCATGCCCGACCAGTACATGTGAGTACACTCGAAGCCTTGCTGGACGTGCCCGGTGCGGCTGGACCCCAGCGGCGAGTACGTGCGGCGCTACGTGCCCGAGCTGGCGCGCATGCCCGACCAGTACATGTGAGTACACTCGAAGCCTTGCTGGACGTGCCCGGTGCGCCTGGACCCCAGCGGCGAGTACGTGCGGCGCTACGTGCCCGAGCTGGCGCGCATGCCCGACCAGTACATGTGAGTACACTCGAAGCCTTGCTGGACGTGCCCGGTGCGGCTGGACCCCAGCGGCGAGTACGTGCGGCGCTACGTGCCCGAGCTGGCGCGCATGCCCGACCAGTACATGTGAGTACACTCGAAGCCTTGCTGGACGTGCCCGGTGCGGCTGGACCCCAGCGGCGAGTACGTGCGGCGCTACGTGCCCGAGCTGGCGCGCATGCCCGACCAGTACATGTGAGTACACTCGAAGCCTTGCTGGACGTGCCCGGTGCGGCTGGACCCCAGCGGCGAGTACGTGCGGCGCTACGTGCCCGAGCTGGCGCGCATGCCCGACCAGTACATGTGAGTACACTCGAAGCCTTGCTGGACGTGCCCGGTGCGGCTGGACCCCAGCGGCGAGTACGTGCGGCGCTACGTGCCCGAGCTGGCGCGCATGCCCGACCAGTACATGTGAGTACACTCGAAGCCTTGCTGGACGTGCCCGGTGCGGCTGGACCCCAGCGGCGAGTACGTGCGGCGCTACGTGCCCGAGCTGGCGCGCATGCCCGACCAGTACATGTGAGTACACTCGAAGCCTTGCTGGACGTGCCCGGTGCGGCTGGACCCCAGCGGCGAGTACGTGCGGCGCTACGTGCCCGAGCTGGCGCGCATGCCCGACCAGTACATGTGAGTACACTCGAAGCCTTGCTGGACGTGCCCGGTGCGGCTGGACCCCAGCGGCGAGTACGTGCGGCGCTACGTGCCCGAGCTGGCGCGCATGCCCGACCAGTACATGTGAGTACACTCGAAGCCTTGCTGGACGTGCCCGGTGCGGCTGGACCCCAGCGGCGAGTACGTGCGGCGCTACGTGCCCGAGCTGGCGCGCATGCCCGACCAGTACATGTGAGTACACTCGAAGCCTTGCTGGACGTGCCCGGTGCGGCTGGACCCCAGCGGCGAGTACGTGCGGCGCTACGTGCCCGAGCTGGCGCGCATGCCCGACCAGTACATGTGAGTACACCACGAGGACGAGCCTTACTCCTCCACTGAACTTATATGATTAATTTTGTTTCATGGTGGATTTGCACTGGAGTCGATATCGACCACACCGACCCATTGTGGATTGATTGAGTTGTCACACTTCTTCGAATTTCTGAAGTTTAGGCCGTGGCGGTTTCCTCACGAACGTTTTCCTTTACCGGTTTTAGAACTCAAGTTATTTTTAGTACGTACTTAAATTCAGATAAACACAAGTAAATACAAATATTCGTTGGGATTCCTTTGCCAAGGCCTCCGACGCCGCTAGAAACGTGGCCACGTACTGGGCTGAAACAGTATAATTATGCAAATATACCACTACACTATAAGAAGAAGAAGTACTTCAATTGAAAATACTTAATAATAATAATATAAACCTTGTAGCCAGGATTATCCATCAGCAAATTGCTCTGACGTACTCTCTTGTGGAATCGGAAGTGCCATACTACAGGTATGTGCCCGACCAAGTTCTCGATAATGGTCATATCTCATTGTACTGGGACCGGTCCATCATCACTGACAGGACTATTGTAGCCAATAAGCCTGATATAGTGGTGGTGGGCCGAATTGAGAGGCCTGCAATGATCTTTGACGTTACCTTCCCACATGACGAGAACCTCGTGAAAGCCGAGAAAGATAAACAAATCAAATATATTGACTTGGCTCGCGAGGTTGTCGACATGTGGGATGTGTACTCAGCGATCATTGTACCGATAGTTGTAACATCTAATGGCCTTACAGCCACGAGCCTTGACCAAAATCTCAGGAGGCTCTCGTTAGGCGGCTGGATCAAGGACTTGATTCAGAAAGCTGTACTTCTGGACATTCCTCTCTTTGGATCCCTGACCGCCAGTAGCTTAGACCCTGTTCCCGATACCGGTAGGATACTATTTTTATATTCTTAATTTTTTTTTATCTTGTTTAGGCAATATTTAAAAATATAGAAATTATGAATAGAAAATGCATAAACGGATAATATAATAATAATAATTTTTATTCTTCAAAAAAAAAAAAGCGTTACAGGACACATTTAAATTTTTTGTGAGGTGATTTACAGAGGCATTATAATTAGAGGCAACTACTCCCAAACTGAGACATGCTCGTATCTTGGGTAGTCGGACCTTGGGGTTGTTGGTATTTCTGTAAATAAGTCATTTTCCGCATGGCGCTGAAGTCAACTTTTTCAATTTATGTACAATTGAAAAAATTAAGCTTTATTAAACATTGCATCAATCACAATCTCATAACGTTTATAAAATCTTCCTATCATTTCCTTCTTTCCAGTTATGAACCCTGGAAAGCACCTATCGACATACAGGAACGTGCTTCCTGCATCATAGGCAAGGATTACCCCGCCCCGGTAGTGAACCATCTGGTGGCTGCGGAGAGGAATAAGAATGCTATGAAGGTATGTTGTGTAGGACCTTTGTACAGAGAAGAGGCAAAATTTTGGGAGTGGTGGGTAAAAATAGGAAGTTGAAAAATACATACTCTGTTGGTTTATCTAGATAAATTATGTCGCGGCCAAATGCTGTATTCATGTTAAAAAGAAATTGGTATAACGTTGCTGGCAATACTGCAAACATTTTGATGTTGTTGGCAATAAAAAATCGTTGCGCAACTACGGGGCTTGAAGAATCAAGATAAGAGTTTGGTTTTAGGACACTGATTTCAAAATCAGACATTTGAAATAATTTCAATCAGACAGTTGAAAGTATTACAGTTGCAGTTTTAAAATGTAAAAAATTCATTTGTCTCTTCAGTTGATAGTGTGACATCATAGAACAGAAAAAACAGTAGAAATCGCATAGCGCTTCATTAGTATCGGAACCAGCGTACCCAAACTCACACATATACAGGTTAATTGTATTTCGTAACACTAAGAAATCCTTGGTGTGATTGGTAATTTATTATTGAAAGAAAGTAGGAAATATGTCAGTTGTCGCTTATTTGAAAATAAACCACAGTTATATGAGCATAGAGTCGTTTATTTTCTACTCTTTTTAAGTATTTATTACCTTTTCCGTTTAATGAGCACACGAAATAGTTTAATGAGCAAGTTACGCTACCCGCCGCTGGATGTCACTATACATATTAAATACATTCAATTTAAAGCTGTATTCTGTTCATAATAAGATTGATATTGCCGTAACGAGGTCATTAGTAGTTTAGTAGAGTAGCTGACTTTGACATGTGCGTAGTAGGAATCTTCGCGAATAATATGTTTGAGTTTAAAAGAAAGTAGACCTTAATAAAACATAAAGTCAACTTTTACTTATATTGTTTTTCAAATTTTAATCGAAATAAAATAAATTAGGACTAATCGACGGTATGAAATTCTACCTTTTGATAAATTTTTGGTTCTGCTATCGTGTTTACATTCTAAAACAGCACAATAGGGCATTTTTGTGTTTATTTAAGTTTTCGTCACCGTGACGGTTGTAACAAGACTGATGCGCGTGGTATGTCCGCGGAGCAGACATATGCGGAAATCCGCAAAACTCGGGGTACGCGGGCCCCGCCTACTTGCGTTTTATACTGTTTTTTCTGTTCTGTGTGTGACATCGTGTTTTAAAACCGCAATTTGAGTACCCATCATGTTCCTTGTATGTCATCCATCGTATAAACTATGTACCTACTATTTGTTTTAATAATTTTATTATATATATTAATATGTTTCTATAAATAAATATATTATGTATCTAATCCTCATGCCTTGTACAAAATAGTCATAAATAAGTTTATTCGTTTTAAAGTAAAACCGTTTGCTTATTGTATATATTTATTTTGACGAATTGTATTCTCATAATTAATATTTCCTCTCTCTACTAATATTTTAATTGACCACTTCAGATAAGTTTAGGTAATTTCACCTCGATGTTTGTAAATTTTTTTGTTGTCACTGAATTCTCAGAACTTCTCCAATTTTGTCTACGCGATCCTTTTAGGGTTCCGTAGTCCTAACAAGGAACCCTTATAGTTTCGCTCCCTCCGTCTGCGCGTCCGCGACTTAGCTTAGAGACTGTTAGTGCTAGAGAGCTGTAAATTGGCATGGATAAAGATATCAATCACGCCGACAAAACGGTAAAATAAAATCTTCAAAAAAAAAATGTGAGTCCTACACGTAAAGTGGGGATGATTTTTTTCTCATCTATCCCATCTTGTGGGGTATTCTTGAATAGGTCTTTCTAAAACATTGGAGGGTCGGGTAGACTATTTTTCGATTCAGTGATTCGTTTGCGATATATTTAACTTTAAAGTGCCTACCTAAGAACAGCAGCAACAGGCTAGGTTTTCTGCCCGGGGGTTGAGCATAAATTCGAAGCAGAGTTACCTCGCCCCTGGGCACTCAGGGCAGGAAGGAACGGGTGGGTTTTAGTCAGTAAGAGTCTGACACGCCCTCCCGCTCCACGCAGAGCGGGAAAAGTCATTGGATAATTTCCCAGACAAAAAAAAAAACAGGCTAGGTTTTGCTTTACGTAAAGCAAAAAATCCTGTCCAGTATTTTTTGATAATCTAACTAACGGTTGATCTAATCTATGTAGGTAAAAGTTTGTGCAAGGCAATGCAAATCTGAACCCATGTGCCCTTATTTTCCGCAGTGTTTGGGCCGTTCAGTAGCCGGCAGACTGGACAAAGAAAAGTGGTTCGAAATAGTCGGGGTTCGTAGAAATTTTCCTACATATATAACCCATCGAGGATACAGCTCATCACCACACGTCTTTAATGCAGTTTATAGACCTTATTTAAAAATAAACCATGTGATCAGTTTAAACACTTATTGGCATGTTCATAATTATTTACTTTCTATAAAAAATATCAATTTAGATATTATATTTAAGGCGCAGTTATACCACTTTTAATGGTTTTTAATTGAACATCACGTCTAAACGACTATTCTTATTTCTTTGAAAAAAATATATGTTACTCTAGACTATTTTCGTCGTAATTTGATCTGAGAATATTTGAAATTATATTTTTATAACATAGTGTAATTAATTTGTAAAGTTATGTCTAACGCGGATAAAAAATTGAAAATCACGCAAAAACTATAAAGCTTATTTTTATGAAACCTTCACCATTTTAAAGATCATTTTTAATTATTTATAATTTAGTCTCAGTGTTTTAATTTAATACTTGTTGTTTTCTGTGTAATAAATTAATAATGCGTCTAATTTCGGACAGCGCTCCTTGATGGGCGAGTCCTATTACTGGGTAGAACACGCAAGCTAACCACTCAAGGTCGTTGGCAGCTAATAACGCCTTAAACTGATCATATGGTTAACGAGTTTTATATTTATAAATAAGGGTATACCTATATCTTTTACATTTTCTTCTAAGTATTCTCATTCATTTTTGTTTTGCTATTTACTATGTATGCCTATGTCCAATTGAATACCTACTACTTTTTGTTTATTGTTAATAGGCATGCGTTTGACCACCATCTCACCTGATGATCCTATACATATTTTCCCATATTATTATTTATTTATCTTTATTTTAGGCTGTACTCATTCAAAAATGCATTTTCATATTCGTGATTTGTGAAACTTATTGTCAGAAGAATAAAACGCTAACGGAACTAACGCCGCCATCTTCTTTATTCAATGCAAAATTCCCATAAAAATCTTACTTAAGCTTACCAATCTTGCGCATATTGTTCACGACCTGGAGCGCTCAGTTTAGTTCGCGGCTCAGTAGCGAACTAGACCGTTGTTGTACGGGAATAGTGATGAGATTAGCTAGGGCGGCGCTGCGCTCTCGCTCACTCTCGTTACTAAAATTAAGTCGGTCATATCGAATGAACTAAAGAGTGATGGATCTGGGATCTAGTTCGCGTAGTTCGCCCGTGGGAGCGTTCTAACGACCAAGTTTGTTCGCGAAATACACAAGACTACAAACAACAGCATGAGTGAGTCATGTTAGCGGCAAAAGATCCTTGTATCACTATATTTCTCTGTCACGACTCTAATGATTATGTCATAATAATTTTTATTCACAAATGTGTTTTATTTTATTCAGGAACTGCGAAATATTTTACAAAAAGCTCCCCCCCATTGCTGCCCCTCCTCAGATGACGAAATCCGGCAATTCATGTGGCTCAACGAGTAAACAGTGACGGACGGAATTAGGCTCTATTCGTATCGACGATAAGCTAAGGTGGAAGCGCCAGGGTAGCCCGCGAAATTCAAATTTTCTTAAGTTTTTTGCAATTTGCAGGTCAGTGTCAGGTCAAAATTTGATACTGACCTGCAAATTGCAAAAAAAACGTAAGACGATTTGAATTTCGCGGGCTACCCTGGAGCTTTCACCTGAATGTCGTGTCATGGTATCCAGGAAATACGAAACAAGTGGTTTTCAAACCAAATATAAAACTGTCAATGCATTTTAATTTTCTATTGATATTGTTTGCTTCGTATTTTCTCAAAAAATGCTTTCCTTTTATGTTTAGAATAAGTTGCAAATTAAATACGGGGTCAATCTATACTAATATTATAAAGAGGTAAAGTTTTTGAGGTTGTAAAGGGTAATCTTTGGATCTACTAAACCGATTTTAAAAATACTTTTACCAATAGAAAGTCGTTATTTGTGAGTGTCATAGACTATAAATTTTTGAAATCCCTGCGGACGAAGTAACGGGCGAAGTGCTATTTTAAAATAATTAGAGAAACTCCGCAGATGTGATAATATTATAGATTTAAACAATAAGAGCGGTTGCGCACTACGTCCGATACTTATCTCGGACCGAACTCGGATCGGTAGTGCGTAACCTACCATACAAATTGTTCTACGGCCACGCCGGACCGTTATTTCACGGATAAGTATCGGACGTAGTGCGCAACCGCTCTAAAGATAGGGCCGTCTAAACATTCCACAGAAGAAACACTAGCGCCTCTTAGAACTACGATGTGTCGTTGCGACGTAACCTTGTAAGAGCGGCTGATATTAATTTAAGAGTTTTTAAAGAAAAAGAAACCTTTAAAATCGTATCAATACGACCAACGTAAATTGACCCTGTATATTATTTTTATAGATCTGTTTTATGTTCTATGTTAGTACAAGATAGATAATAGGGGTTAATTCAACCCAGTGTCATGTTACACCAAAGTTTAAGTAAGCAAAATATAAATGTTATTTTATGGAAAATGATGTTAGTTAATAAAATGTTAGATTACTTATTATGAATATTATCAAGAAATTGGTGAAGTGATAGAATGATATGTGATGATTTTGAAAAAATAAAAAGAGAATGAGCGTTTTGGACCCACTGCTGTATCAAGTTGTGGCATATGCCATTTGAAAGGTGTCATGCCATGTCCAGCACGGCCTGACTTCACCTAAGTTTCTTCAGATTAGTAGGTACCTGCGTTCACTCTAGACACAGTTCAGTAAAGAACCAAAGGCGCCATTCACCACTATTTTTTGTCTAAAACGATAACAGCCAAAATTAGGTTTATGAAATGAATATATCCTATACATATATTGATGACGTCCTGCTAAAATAAAATGAGTAATAATTATTTTCCTGCACATGTCTGACTGTTGGAATTGTCGTACAATTAAATGAAGCTTTTATCCTTTCACATGGCATATGCCACAACTTGATACCTGGGTTGTACCCAGGTATCAAGTTGTGGCATATAAAAGAGCGTCCATACAAAAGAGCCCATAGTCCTTTTTCTCATCTATGTTTTAGTGTAGAATATGACGGGGAATGTATGGGTAGGAAAATGCTTTTATTAGTTTTATTTGCTGTTTTTAATTGGTTCTATAATAACCAACCAATTTTAATTGGTGTTACGGGACATCGCAGTACAATGTTATATTATGATAAGAGAAATATTTGAAGTCTGGACTCTAAAATGTATTTTATTTAGTTTGTTCTTGCGTTAAGTTTTATGATATATTTTATTGACGAACTGTTTTAAAGTAGGGAATTGAAATGTGAGCTTTATATCGCGAGGCATACAGTCACTTTTTGGTTGTTCTGTCACTTGAATTTGGAAAATTCACTTTATTCTACAGCAATATGAAGGTCACATTCTAATGCTTGGGTTATGTGTCGTATAGGTATTTTATCCCCGTTGATGGTCATTTGCCTTGCCCACAGAAAAGCCCAATAATGAATGATCGAATCCAAAAAAATCTGACTATCTGTTTGTTACATTTTCATGCCTAAACCGTCGATCAAAAAGCGATGGATATGGAATAGAAAAAGATTAGAGCTTTGAGAGGGACATAAATATATATCTTACAAAAAAAAATGTTTTAATATGTAGGTATGACAAAGTTACAAATCAACAAAAAAAAAACAAGACGAAAATAGTCTGTTGATGGGGTTTAAAATAACAGAAACGCAATGGTGAACCCGGATGATAAAATAACAGTAATAGGTACCTTTACGAGAGAGAGTCGATCATTCATTTATTTATGACTACTGGGCAATTTGTACCACTGTCTGGAGCGAGGTAAACTTGCCGAGCAACTGGATAATAGAAAAGAGGAAGGCAATCTTTTTCTCTTTTTTTAGAATAACCTAAACCTATTTTTACCCAGAAGCTGGCCACATTAACCCCTTCCGCGTCTATCCGTATGGGTCGTAAACAATTAAAAATCGATTGTGTCTGCTAACAAGACGCGCGACGGGTTAATTGCAAAGTCAGTAGCGGTCATCAAGTAGGCGGTATCAAGTAATTTTTTTCTGCTGTCTGGTCTAAGGCTCAATTTACATTGCAGCGGATTGAAATGGAAGCAAATTGTATATAGCATTATGAACTTTATGTCAATTGCGTAACGTACAAACTAAATACGAGCCAAAAAAGCCATCGCGCGTCTTCCGAGGAATTCTCGAAAATTTCCCGGAAGACGCGCGACGTCTTTTAGTTTGTACGTTATGCAATTGAAATAAAGTTCATTATGCTATGTACAATTTCGTTATGTAAATTGAGCTTAAGCGAAAACTAGAATTCATGGAATGAATTAACATTTAACTATTTAAAAAACTACGGTGTTTTAAAAACGTAAGATTTAATATTTTTGATGTTTGATATTAATTAATTAATGTGGATTTCCCATGAGGCAAAAATCCGATAGTCAGAATTATCCAAATATATGTTTCGACTGATCGACATGTTTAGACTGTAGAATTGATATCATATGAAAAAATGATTATATGTATACCTTTTATTATATAATCTATATCTTATGTATGAATATCAAATGTATCAGGGTGTCTCAAACTAAAAGATTTTAACATGATACTTTATGTACAACCTATACTGTAGAATAAAAATCCAGTTCATAAAATAAGAAATCGATGCATTTTTAGAGCGTGTTTTATGTATTTCATGATAGATATTAAATAAATAGAGTCGTAATAACAAGATGCATTTTTATTTACACCATAATCCAACGGAATGATATTATACATTTTTGCTTAGGACTAAATTTCACTTCTCTTCACTCAGTGAGCAATATTGAGACAGATAGTGTTATAGGCAGGTCATGAACAGGATGTCACAAAGTGTGAACTGCTTAGCCTTTTCCCAACTATCTTGGGGTCGGCTTCCAGTCTAACCGGATGCAGCTGAATACCAGTATTTTACATGGAGCGACTGCCTATCTGACCTCCACAACCCAGTTACTGGGTAATACGATAAGTTAGAAAAAGTATTGGATACGTATTTTTTGCTTTACCAAATCAATAAAAAATCACAAAGATAAAATTCATCAAAGTTCAGGAGTGGGGTTGTTACGTCACTTGTAGGTAAAAAGTGGTACATTTTTTTAGGTAGGTGTGACGTCATGCGAAATTTTAACGCACTCGTCCTAGACTTTGTTTACTTACGTGACAAAAAAAAAAATACGTATCCAATAGTTTTAGGCAATCTAAATGACGGACTAAATATATTTTTTAGACATACAGGACATCCTGTATGTAACAGAAAGGTGTGGTCATATTTTAAGAACTGCATCTGCCCATCGATATGTACAACTTTCTTCAAGAAAATCCGAGGAAATTCTAAAAAAAAAATTACCTTCCATACAAATATTGATCAGCTGATGATAACTTTGTATGGAAAGTCCAATTTTTTTTTTGGGAAATTTCTATTTTTTTCTTAGAAAAAGTTGTTGATTTCCATGGGCAGAACCGGCTCTTAAAATATGACCATACCTTTCCGTTACACCCTGTATAACCTATTAAAAAACAACGTACCACAAGTAACGTTCAAGTAAATACTTTTTCTTTCTTTCTTTCAAATAGGTTTGCCCTCTACCATGAAAGCTACTCGTATCTAGTATCGCTGTAGCCTGCCTGCCTATTTCAATATCTGACTTACTAAAATTACATTTTATAGTACATCATCAGACTTTCCTTAATATCAAAATGACAAAAAAAAGCAAAAACTATCTGAATCTGATAATTATTCACATTCATATCACACTCATGACTTATACATACAACATGGTATCACAACACAATTTGGTTTCAATTTAGGGCCTCCATAGACGGACTGCTTGAAGCAATCAATGCGGAATTATAAGTCCTGGCTGGAGGCTTTAATAAATTAGAGCCTTCACAGGCAAGTTCGGTTAAGCAGTCGACAACCAATAGGGTTGAACTGCGAGTAGGCAATTACAAAAAAAAAAAAAAAGCAATCAATGCGGTCGAGTTTCGTCGTGCTGCCGGCAGCAAAGAGCTGCTCGACCTGCCGTACACGGAACGCTAGAAACGGTTCTCTCTGAATGCTCGACACTTTCACTCTTCGCGCCCCGCCCAACCCAGCTAGCAACAGAATGAAGAGCGGTATTGGAGCAGTCGTGTTGCGGTCAAACACAACTAACTGTACAAGGACTGCTTATTACACTATGCAATTTCAAGGGAGTCAATTTAGGAAATCGGAAGGTGTAATTGAGGTTAGAACAGTTAGAGTCCGATTTAGTGACATTGGAAGGTCCCGATTTTTAATCGAAGAAAAAAAAAGGAGGAGGTTCTCAATTCGACCGTATATATATTTTTTGATTTAGGATAGTGTAATCGCATCGCTACGATTTAGAGCCAAGTGTTGCCAATTTAGCGAAATAATCGCTAGAAATGACGACGATTTGTTTAAGTCTTAGTTACAAAAAATAGGTATATTTTTTTATTATTGTTTCATCTTGCAATCGGCCGTATTCTAAACCTTTAGCAGATTTTTTGTGAGGATATCCTCACAAAAATAAGATTTGACGGTAAAAATGGTTTAGCGACTTATCGACGGTGAAGTGCCAATACCTTCTAACTGACATTTTTCGGGATAATTAGTTTTTAATCACTTTGAAGTTAAGGGCGTTTTTCGCATGTATTAGTGAAATCTCCTAAGTGTATTTTTAGTTGCAACTGAACTAAATTAAAATGAGGAAATACCTCCTAACTAACCAACGTGTCCCTTTTATGGCATTACCACTCTACTTTTATGGTACACTACTACACTATAATAAAATATCATAATACAACAAAATAATTAAAGCGTACGTTAATATTTTTCTTGATAAATAAATAAATAATTTTCAGCTTCTCAAGAGATTAATCGTTTTTTTCGAATCTTGTAAATTCTTGACTTCGTCAGTTAGGAGTTATTGGCACTTACTTCGCCGTCGTTATTTGACGACTTTTGGAGTACAAATGAAAACAATTTTAGGGCCAGTAATAGATATTTTTTTTAACTCGACACTTCTTCAAAAATTTATAATTCTGTCTAGCTGCTCGAATTAGTAGGAGTTGGCAACACTGGACTGATTTAGAATTCCGATTTAGGAGTCCAATTTAGTGTCGTGTGATCGCTAGCTTCCAACTTCCTAGTTAGAGTGTTCCTAAATTAACGCTTTAGAGCAGTTAGGTTGAAGTCTACTCCAATCGCAACAATACTGCTGCAATGCAGTTGCGATGAATGAAAAGCAATTGCATGCGGCTGAGATGAGAATGCTAAGAGCGATGTGTGGTGCTACGCGCATGGATAGAATTAGGAATGAGTATATAAGAGGAAGTCTGAAAGCACCGCTGACTGAAAAGATGTGTGGAAATCGGTTGTCGTGGTATGGTCATCGATGTGAGATGTGTGATTTCCACACATCTCACATCATGCGATGCGGAGGAATGAAGAAACTGTCGTGAGGAAAGTCTTGTGTATGGATGTAAGAGTAGAGGAAGGCCAAAGAAACGATGGTTGGACTATGTGAAAGAGGATATGGGTAAAAAGGGGGTGACTACAGAGATGACGACTAATAGAGGAGTATGGAAGAAAAAGACATGTTGCGCCAACCCAAAATAAAGTGGGATAAGGGCAAGAGAATGATGACTGCTGCAATGCAGTTGGTCTCGATTGCTCTAAGCAGTCCGTCTATTGAGGGCCTTAGACTGCCATGACTCCTGCTACAATCCAAAGTGTGATATCATGACTGCATAAATGTTGTTATACAAAAAATATGCCAACTTCATCATGATTCCATTACATAAACTTATATCATTAAAACCAGGTTCACATTATTATGCCGTGTCGTGGCGCCTTCTGACGCAGTTGTTTGACTACAAAACCCGTTGTGATATGACGTAGGCTTGAATAGAGTCGCTTGATTGGTGTATCCCGCGCCACAACACGACACAGTAATGTGCCTGTAGCATTAGACTCACAGCCCATTTGGAGTATCAGCCAGCTGATTAACAAGCTCACTGAATACTTTACTAGTTGTTGAGTCTGGCAACTCGTTGACAGCCGCTAACCCTTTCCCTGCTAGCTTGCCAACCCTAGGGTCGATTGGCACACTACCCATGAAGGGTATTTTGGAAATATCTGCCAGTGACTTCCCTCCACCACTTGAGAAGATGTTGGTGCATTCGCTGCAGTTAGGACACTCATATCTGTAATAGAAACATTCGCTTTAGAAGGCACATCAGAAGCTTATCCTACTGATATTACAAATGTGAAAGAGTGTTTTTGATAATGGCCGTGGTTTGATTTAGGATTTATGATACTTTTTAACCCAGTAATATGTTCCTGTGGTATAATTTTTGAATCCGGATCCAACTGGAATCGGGAGCCAACAATGAAAGTAGTTTTTAAAGAAATAAAGTGTGATCCAATGTTGGGTAATTGGTGTCGCGCGCGGGCTGGCAACGTCGCATTTCTAGAAGTTTTTTGTAATTATTTTAATAAATTTAAATGAAAGTGTTATATTTTCTCAGTCAATTAACTAGATCGTAACATTTCATCATTATTTTTAACCGACTTCGAAAAAGGAGGAGGTTATCAATTCGGATGTTTGTATTTTTTTTTTTTTTTTTTTTTTTTTTTTTTTTTTTTTTTTTATGTATGTTCGGGCATAACTCCGTCATATATTGACGGATTTGCAAAATTCTTTTTTTGTTCGAAAGGGGTTTATTCCGAAATGGTCCCATATAAATTTCAAAAAGATCTGATGATGGGTTCCGGAGACAGACAACGGAACTCTTCAAAAATTGACAGCAAATCAACCGCGACTGCTGCTATCGTATGTCTATGAATTGTTAACACAGTTTAATGGGGAACCACAACTAAAAAGTGAAAAATAAAAAACTTTTTTACAAAAAAATAGAACCGACTTCCAAAAAAAGTGCAAAATAACTTTAATTTCGGAAGTCGGTGTCAAAAAACGAAGACACAAAACAGGAACACCGACTTCCGAAATTAAAGTTATTTTGCACTTTTTTTGGAAGTCGGTTCTATTTTTTTGTAAAAAAGTTTTTTATTACCTTGACTGGTCATTCGCAGCTACTTATTCAATTGAGTATAACTAGGGGGTTTACCTATTTGATTTGAACTGTCAACGTAATAATGCGTAAGTTGTCTAATGTCGTTAAAGTGATATAACAAAGTCCACTTTTTTTTTTTTTTTTATGTATGTCCGCGCATTTCTCCGTCAGTTGTGGACCGATTTTCAAAATTCTTTTTTTATCCGAAAGAATATACTCCCGAGGTGGTCCCATATAAATTTTATCGAAATTGCTTTAGCGCTTTTTGAGAAACTGAACAAAAACGAAAAACACGAATATCTTGATGACGTTTTTGTGTTCTCCAAATGTTTAAATTCCACGTTCCATGTTATTGGGGTTTTTAGTTCTGGGGTATAACAACTAAAAAGCGAAAAATAAAAAACTTTTTTACAAAAAAAAACAACCGACTTCCAAAAAAAAATACACCAAAAATTTAAAAATAACTTTAATTTCGGAAGTCGGTGTCAAATATCGAAGAAATAAAATACAAACACCGACTTCCGAAATTAAAGTTATTTTTAAATTTTTGGTGTATTTTTTTTTGGAAGTCGGTTGTTTTTTTTTGTAAAAAAGTTTTTTTAACATTTATCTACTCGAAAATATTTTATCGTAATACGTGGTAATACTGCAAAAAGTACTACCGAAATAAAAAAAAAGAAGAAGCAAAAAGAAAACCATTGACTGTAATGTAACTTTTCAAACTGTTAAGCAGTGAATTAACACTGGATGGATGAAATGGCGGCAGGTCAGCGGGACTATCTGCGACTCTCGCATTCTCCTTAAACTTAAGGGGAAGATTTATAATACAATGGTCAGACCTGCTGTCTTTCGCGCCCGGCCCTGGTTCAGGCCATGGTACGGAGCGAGAGGGAATGGGAAGCAGTCTCCTCCTTCTGCGAAGCAGTAATGCTCGCGAAGGAGGAGGCGGAACGGGTGAGGGAAGCTCAACGGAGTGGCCCTCACGCCCACAGTCGCAGTCGCCGCAGGAGACGCCCTGGGCGTAGGACGTCACGAAACGATTTCCGGCCACCGTAGACCCGGGCCTGCAGTCGGAGCGTAGTGGGTAGCTCGCCGTTCGATCAGCAAAAGGCCCGTGAGTCGACGGCGCGTAGTGTTCGACGTGCGCCTCAAAGAGATGTTTGTCAGTCACCAATGACGGGGCCCATCATAGCCGGGGCCTAAATGCCTAGGGGTAGCGGATAAATACGTGACAGAGTTACCGCTCCCCTGGGCACTCAGGCAAGGAAGGAACAGGGGTGGGTTTTACTCAGTAAGAGTCTGACACGCCCTAAGCCCTAAAGTAATTGCATGCAGCTGAGATGAGAATGCTAAGAGCGATGTGTGGTGTTACGCTCATGGATAGAATTAGGAATGAGTATATAAGAGGATGTCTAAAACTGGCACCGCTGACTGAAAAGTTGTGTGGAAATCGGTTGTCGTGGTATGGGCATGTGATGCGGAGAAACGAAGAAAATTTCGTGAGGAAAGTCTTGTGTATGGATGTAGATGGCCATAAGAGTAGGGGAAGGCCAAAAAAACGATGGTTGGACCGTGTGAAAGAGGATATGGGTAAAAAGTGGGTGACTACAGAGATGACGACTAATAAAAGTAGTCCTCTATTAGTTGTCATCTCTCATAAGAAAAAGACAAGTTGCGCCGATCCCAAATAAATTGGGATAAGGGCAGGAGAATGAATGAATCGCAGAAAACCTCTAGAAATGCTACGTTGCCAGCTCGCGCACGATGAACGCTCTTAAATCATGCTACAGCAGAAATCATACAGAGAACATACAGGCTGTAACATAGATGCATGGTCATATTTTAAATATTACTTCTGCCCATAGCCTCATTTCCATGAGCAGAAACAATATCAGTATCCACCCGTTACCATTAAACACTGTATACATATTATATCTTGTTCCAAATGACTTGCAATCCACATGGATTTCAATGTGTTAGTATAGGAACAGTGTATCAGTTGCAGCTGATCGGTCTATTATCAGTAGTAACTGAAATGATACATAAATTCTGACGAACCACTTGACCTCAAGTTGTGGCCATCACACTCACAGTGATAACAAGAGACACAGGATGTAGCCAAATGGCAATGTCATTGTTAGTAGATAAAATTCGCCCACATAGACAAACAATGTAATCAAGCCACAATACATTGATAAAAATGTGGGTTCAAAATATGTGTCAGGAAAACTACAATACTTAAATTATAGTCAAAGGCATGGAGAGGGGCCAACAACTTGGAAAAATTGGTAGTAAGGAGAAGGTAAGAGACCCAGAGGGCTTAGCCCGAAGAGATGGTTGGACTAGATCTCCAAACAGCTGGAATTATCTGTCAGCGCTGCCCTCCACCAGGTGATGGTACAGCCCCCTTAGCCAAAATACATTTCTGTTAACGTTAACGCTAATGCTTCGTGCAAAATGTATGGCAATGACGTTTTGCACGAAGCGTTAGACAGAGAACTGTCACGTGACTCACGCCCAGTAATGTCCTTGCCACACATTTTGTACGAAGCGTTAGCGTTAATAGAAATGTATTTTGTCTAAAGGCTCGGATCAGTTGGAGACAGACAATAATCGAAAAAGAAGTCACAATCCTCAGTAATGTGGGAATAGTTGAGAAGAGATGGTTAAAGGCTATGTAGGTTTTTCCTCTTATTGAAATAGAGATTCAAAATATATTTGCACAGTCAAATTAGATCTATGTGGTAAGGAACTGCACACTGCCCATACTAGATTCCAAATATTTAGATTTTTAATTTGCTTGTCTATGGTTTATGAAAACTTCTCTTTTTGCTGCTTCACAGGTTGTAAATCAAAAAACGTGGTCATATTTTAAATACTGCCTTGCTTCTGCCCATGGAAATAAACAACTTTCTTGAGATTTTGCTATTGTTACGTCGACTGTATTACTCTGGAACGTTCGAGAATGTGGTCGAAGTTTCCAGAAGTTTCCACTAGGTTCGAGAACATTCCATTGTGGTACTGTATAGAAGTTCATAGATGTTTCTAGAATATTCCAGTATAAGATAGTTCGACAATGTTCTGGAAACTTCCATGACCGTATAAATAGGCCGGACGGCGGGCGAGTGAGTCAGTCTGATTTCGACTACGGATGCGAACGGATGCGAATAAAAGCGATTACGAAGAGAATAGTGATTATTAGCGAATTAGTGTTTGTGTTTATAAGTTGTTGAGTTAATAAAGGATATTTAGTTAATTAATTGGTGTAAAATAATTTATCCCATACCCAGCTCGTAACAAATTGGTGTCAGAAGTGAGGGATAAATTATGCCGATTTTACCAAAGGACGACACGGAGGGTATTCGTACAAGGAGTCAACGACAGCAAGATATGGATCAGAGGCGGTTTGGAGATTCCCCGATACAGACGCCGGGTGGTGTTCAGCCTGCGACAGAGCCAGTCGCTGGCCCATGTGGAGTTTCTTCACCACCAGCGGTGCCAGACTTGTCTGCGCTAATGGTGCTGTTGCAGGAACAGGCTCGTCGTCAAGAGGAGCAGGCCCGCCGTCAAGAGGAGCAGGCCCGCCGTCAAGAGGAGCAGGCCCGCCGCCAAAAAGAGCAGGCCCGTCGGTTGGAAGAGAAGCTTCAACAAGATAAAGAGGAGCAGGCCCGCTGCCAAGAAGAGCAGGCCCGCCGCCAAGAAGAACAGGCCCGCCGCCAAGAAGAACAGGCCCGCCGGATGGAAGAGAAGCTTCAACAAGATAAAGAGGAGCAGGCTCGCCGCCAAGAAGAGCAGATGCTCCTCATAAAAGACCTTCATTCAACACTTGGCAAGGAGCTTCAGGTGATGAAGGAGCAGGTTCACCAGCATGAGAATCGTATCTCAGAAGCTGAAGTTCAAATTGCTGGGGTGAAGAAGGCTTTAGGTGAACTTAGGGCTGGAGACGGGGTTGTGCCTTCAGTGGTTGTTGCACCTTCGGCACGTGGATTTAAGGTGCCGCCATTCGACGGAACATCTTCATGGTCGGCCTACAAAATTCAATTTGAAGCCGTTATGAAGGCGAATGGGTGGACCAAAGAGCAAGCTATGACCGCGCTAACCTTAGGCCTCCGAGACCAGGCCCTAACCATACTTGAGGCTCTTGGCAAGGATGTGACCTATGAGCAGCTGCTGGAAGCCTTAGAGTCCAGATATGGTGACGCACACTTGGAGCACGTATTTCGCGCTAAGTTAAGAGATCGTGTGCAACGTAGTGCCGAGAACCTACAGCAGTGGGCCTTGGAAGTTGAAAAGTTGGTTCGGAAGGCATACCAGTCTGCCCCTGCACTCATCAATGGCAATCTGGTACAAGCGTTTATCGACGGAATACGTGACTTGGAAGTTAGAGCCGCTGTAAGACTTGGGCATCATGAGACACTGAAGGACGCCTTGGCCCATGCCTTGGAAGTAGAGGCAGTGAGGCAAGACCATCGAACACACCGTATCAGGGAGGTTGTGGCATCACCTGTACGCGATCGTCCGCAAGGTTATAGCCCTAGGTGTTACTCTTGTGGAGAAAGGGGTCATCTTCTGTCAAGCTGTCCAAAGCGAAGCACGCTGAGAGAAGATCAATCCCAGCAGGAAAGGGCGACTGATACGACTGCCCAGCAACAGCAGGGAAACGAGTAAACGCCAGGACTGGGGGGCGGGTGCTGGCTAGTATTGAAAGAGCCCCGAGGATCTCGATCTCACAGGCCCATGACGGAAATAGTCTGATCATCAAAGGCGAAGTCAACGGAAAACCATGCAAATTGACGTTAGATACTGGAGCTTCTCACACGGTCGTCAATTCTCACTTAGCAAGTCGGTTCCTTGGGGACTTTTTCAATAACCACGACCGTATACAATTACTGACAGCTACCGGTCAGCACATAATCGTCCGAGGCAGGAAGGAGGTGGAGTTAAAATTAGGTAACAAAATTTATCGGCACAATGTCATCGTGGTTGACATAGTGGACGATTGCATTCTGGGTTTAGACTTCATGCGGAAACATCGTTGTGAGATCGACGTTGATCAAGGAGTATTGAAGTGTGGTACGGAGGAAATCTTCATGGAAGGTGTACCATCAGGAAAAGTGTTCCGTTTGAAATTTGACGTGTCAACACTTTTGGAAAACTGTGATTTAACGGAAGTAGAAATGGATAAGGCTAAGAAGATGTTACTTCAGTACGCCGACTCTTTCTCTACAAATGATGCTGACATAGGAAGAACAGAAGTGGTTCAGCACAAAATTAATACTGGCAACGAGTTACCAATCCGTCAACGACCAAGAAGACTGCCGGTTGCACGTGAAAAGGAAGTGGAAATGATGATTGAGGGTATGGTCAAGGATGGTGTTATAGAGCCTTCATCGAGTCCATGGTGTTCTCCTGTGGTCCTGGTGAAGAAAAAGGACGGCAACACGCGCTTTTGTGTGGACTATCGACGATTGAACGACGTCACGAAAAAGGACAGTTACCCACTGCCTAGGATCGACGACACATTGGATACACTGACTGGAATGAGGTGGTTTACCACGCTAGACTTGAAAAGTGGCTACTGGCAAGTGGAAATAGACCCTAAGGATAAGGAGAAAACTGCATTTTCAA
Source organism: Polia nebulosa (assembly GCA_951329385.1). Lineage (NCBI taxonomy): Eukaryota > Metazoa > Arthropoda > Insecta > Lepidoptera > Noctuidae > Polia > Polia nebulosa. The sequence continues at coordinate 6,554,877 of OX589591.1, read as the reverse complement.
CAGGAAAGGGGCTATGGCAGTTTAAAGTTATGCCATTCGGATTGTGCAATGCTCCTGCGACGTTTGAAAGGCTAATGGAGCAAATACTTGCCGGATTGATCGGAGACGCATGTCTTGTCTATTTAGACGACATTATTATCGTGGGCCGTACATTTGAAGATCACCTTCAAAATCTCAATCGAGTGCTGTCAAAAATCCGGACGGCTAATCTTAAATTAAGTCCGAAAAAATGCTCATTTTTCAGACGACAAGTGAACTTTTTAGGACACATAGTTTCGGAGGAAGGTGTTCAGACAGATCCGGAGAAAATCGTCGCCGTCAAGGATTGGCCAGTTCCGAAAGACAAGACGCAGGTCAGAGCATTTCTGGGTTTGTGCTCCTACTATCGGCGGTTTGTCAAGAATTTTGCCGACATTGCAAAACCTTTACACAAACTCACTGAGGAGAAGCAACAGTTCTGTTGGGACGAGAATTGTGACATCGCATTTCGGGAATTAAAGAAACGTCTGTGCAATACACCTATTCTGGGATATCCTGACACTGAAAATGACTTCATAGTTGACACAGACGCAAGTAATACTGGAATTGGAGGCGTGTTGTCTCAACGGAAAGGAAATCAAGAAGTTGTTATAGCTTACTACAGCAAATCTTTATCCAAACCAGAAAGAAATTACTGCGTCACGAGACGGGAGCTACTCGCAGTAGTAAGGACATTGCAACACTTCAGTAAATATTTGCTGGGACGGAAATTCCAATTGCGAACTGACCACGCTGCATTAAAGTGGCTATTGCAGTTCAAGAATCCAGAGGGACAAGTGGCAAGATGGATCGAACTACTACAAGAGTTTGACTTCGTAACGGAACATCGTAGTGGGAGAACTCACGGTAACGCAGATGCACTGTCTAGAAGACCTTGCCCTGAAGACTGTAAGCATTGTACCAAGCAAGAGACTAAGGAAGTAGTTCCCGTGAGGATGCTAAGAATGGATCTCAGCAATGAATGGAAGGAAACCCTACAGCTTGCTCAGCAAAATGACACGGACCTCAAACCGATCTTTGAGTGGATTAAAGCTGGTGCTCCGAAGCCCAAGTGGAGTGATGTTGCGGCGTTAAGTTCCATCACAAAGAGCTATTGGGCACAATGGAACAGCTTGGTTATCCAGGATGAAGTCTTGTGCCGTAAATGGGAAAACGCTCGAGGAGACAACTGTCATCTACAAATTGTTGTCCCCAAAGCCAAAGTACCGGATGTCTTACGGCTCTACCATGATGGATGTTCAGGAGGACATATGGGGGTAAAAAGAACTCTACTGAAGATACGAGAGCGGTTTTACTGGATTCACTGTCGAGAGGATGTTGAAGACTGGTGCCGCAAATGTACCCGTTGTGCGGCTGTGAAAGGACCCCAGACACGCAGCAGAGGTGCTTTACAATTATACAACGTGGGAGCCCCCTGGGAACGGATAGCACTAGACGTTGCAGGACCATTTCCGGAAAGTGAAAACGGAAACAAGTACTTCATGGTTGTCATGGATTACTTCACGAAGTGGCCAGAAGTCTTCGCCATTCCCAACCAAGAAGCAACAACAGTCGCAGATAAATTGGTTCAGGAAGTCTTCTGTCGTTTTGGAGTACCCTTGGAAATTCACAGCGACCAAGGGAGGAATTTTGAATCACAAGTTTTTCAGGAGACTTGTCGACTGATGGGTACTCACAAGACCAGAACCACTTCTTACCATCCGCAATCTGATGGAATGGTAGAACGTTTCAACCAAACGTTGGAGAGATATCTGGCAAAAGTTGTGGAAAGCAGGCAAAGGGATTGGGACAAGCACATACAGCCATTTCTTCTGTCCTACCGTAGTGCAGTTCACGAAAGTACGACTGTAACACCAGCCTTCGCGAACTTTGGAAGGGAATTACGGTTGCCTGCAGATTTAATCACCGGAACCCCCCCTGATGCCCCACGCAGTGTAACCGATTATGCGAATGACTTGCGTAACAAGTTGAATGATGTATATGAGCATATCAGACAATCCGGCCAACAAATGTCTGATAAGATGAAGACCCGATACGACCGGAAGGCAAACCATAGAGGTTTTGACGAAGGTTCACTGGTGTGGTTGCATAACCCAGTGCGCAGCAAAGGGAAGTCTCCCAAATTGCAAGCAAAATGGGATGGACCATACCGAATCGTGACCAGGATCAACGATGTCGCCTACCGAATACAGAAGGGTCCACGAGGTGCGCCTAAGATTGTCCATGTAGACCGTTTGGCGCGATACTACGGGACTAATGATGCTCGGGACGAGCATGTCTAAGGAGGGGGCAGTGTTACGTCGACTGTATTACTCTGGAACGTTCGAGAATGTGGTCGAAGTTTCCAGAAGTTTCCACTAGGTTCGAGAACATTCCATTGTGGTACTGTATAGAAGTTCATAGATGTTTCTAGAATATTCCAGTATAAGATAGTTCGACAATGTTCTGGAAACTTCCATGACCGTATAAATGGGCCGGACGGCGGGCGAGTGAGTCAGTCTGATTTCGACTACGGATGCGAACGGATGCGAATAAAAGCGATTACGAAGAGAATAGTGATTATTAGCGAATTAGTGTTTGTGTTTATAAGTTGTTGAGTTAATAAAGGATATTTAGTTAATTAATTGGTGTAAAATAATTTATCCCATACCCAGCTCGTAACACTATTGTCTTGGTGAGATTAAGCACGCGATTCTTAACCTCACAGTTTATTTTGATAACATAATCTGTTTTTAGTGTTGTGGCTATTGTTTTGTGTTGTCTGGTTTGTGTATAAAGGTATAAGGTTAGTATTTTAAGCTTTTTGGCACTCATTTCCTAAGGAAATGAGTGCCGAAGAACCCCCTGATGGGGGTGGAGGGACGCCTTCAGATATGGAGGGTGTGGAGTGTTCCCAAAACACTGGTCGCGTAAGATCGGATATTAGAAAACGCCCCGGAGTACCGGAGAGTTTTGTTGACGCGAAAAGAAATAAGCCGCCGTCTGACTCAATTCAGTCTGTATTTACGAGACCGGGTTTTGAGAGCGACTCCAAAATGCTCTATAGCGATAGTGACAGAGCTCCCTTCACTGTATTTGTCTCTAGGTTGGAAACAGACCCTAAGCAAGGCCTAACCTTGAATGCTCTTAAGTTTGCCCAATTTATTTTCACTAAAGGATTTAAAGGTGTTGTCCAAGGCAGTGTCAAGTCTATGGGCCGTAACAGGATGTCTATTGATTTCGTGACATTCAAAGATGCCAACAACTTTGTCAGCAATCCCATTCTTGTTGAAAACAAATACTCGGCAGTTATCCCACGTTTTCATGTAAGTCGCATGGGAGTTGTTAGGGATATTCCTACTGACTGGACACTAGAGGAGCTAGTCCTCGGTATAGAAACCCCTCGTAATTGTGGGGAATTCATTAGGGCTAGACGGCTTAATTTTAAAAACAAAAAAGAGGACTCTGTAACTTGGTCCCCATCATCAACTGTAGTGCTTACTTTCGCTGGTCAAGTTCTCCCAGAGAAAGTCTTCTGCTACAATGCTTCTCTTCCTGTCTCTATCTATCACCTCCCCACTGTGTCGGAGACATGGCTCAGGCCTGGATCTCTCTTTAGGGTTCCCGGATATTCGTGTCTTCGGGACGATAGAGACGACGGACGGGCTGGTTGCGCCTTATTGGTTAGCAGGTCTATCACTTATTCCCAGATTCCTCTTCCCAATCATGATACTGGTCTTCAAGTAGTGGCCATTAGAGCTATGGGCATATCCTATGTATCTGTCTACATTCCTCATCCTAATGCTGATATTTTAACAGAATTTAACTCTATCCTTTCTTCTATTCCTGACCCCCTGATTGTGTTGGGTGATTTTAATTGTCGTAACACCCTTTGGGGCTCTCACTGTAATGACCCCTCCTCCAGCTTTTTGCTAGACCTTTTAGATGATCGTAACCTTTGCATTCTTAATGATGGATCTGCTACCCGTAGGGTCTCCCCTACCCAAAATATTAGTATTCCTGACCTTACTTTCTCTTCACCTTCACTAGTGGCAACACTTTCCTGGTCTGTTCTCCCTAATTCATATGGGAGTGATCATCTTCCTATACTAATTTCACTCCCTAGTACTACCCCACGTTCTCTTCCCATTCAACCTCTACAAAAGTATCGCCTGCCCCAAGCTGACTGGTCTAAGTTCATGTCCCATTTGGATGCAGAACTTCAAAATTTTCCTCAAATAAATTCATCCAACTCCCTAAACCTATACAGTGATTTTGTTGATTGTCTGTTGAGAGCGGCCAATTCTTCAATCCCCCTTAAAAACTCTGCCCGACACCTAATACCTTCTCCTCCTTGGTGGGATGCTGAATGCACTGAAACCTTCCGCAAACGTAGTTTAAATATGCCAGACTATTTAAATTTTAAAAAGACTTCTGCAACTACATGTAGATTATTGGCAAAGAAGAAAAGATGCGGCTGGCTCAAGTTTTGCGAGTCTCTGTCTCCACGTTCTCCAGTTTCCCTTGTGTGGAAAAAAATTAAAATCTACCGTAGAGCTTGTGACAGTCAGCATCCCGACATTTCTTCCAATGACCACGACACCTGGTTGGAAGACTTTATATCCACATTAGCCCCCCCCTTTGTTCCTAATTTTGAATGCCTTCCCACTTTAGATCCTCCTGCTACTTCCTCTGATAGATTTGATGACCCTTTCTCTTATTCAGAACTTATTTGTGCCTTGGATCATCTTAGGGATTCTGCTCCGGGTGCTGATGGAATACCCTACTCTTTTATCTCCAAATCTTCTACTAATTGTAAATCTATATTTCTGAACTTATTAAATTCTTTTTTCGTAACTGGTCAAGTTCCAGACTCTTGGAAATTCCAAATAATAATTCCAATTTTGAAACCTGGGAAAGACCCAAAAGATTCTACTTCCTATCGTCCTATCGCCCTCTCTTCTGTCTTGGCTAAAATTATGGAGAATCTCATCAAGAACCGGCTTGAATGGATCTTAGAAACTAAAGGTATCCTTCCCAGTTCTCAGTTCGGTTTTCGAAGAGGTATGGGAACTCTAGATAGCCTTAGTGTTTTATGTCTGACGTCCGCATTGCCTTCTCCAATAATGAAAGTGTTCTTGGTGTTTTTCTAGACATTGCTTCAGCCTATGATAATGTCCAACTTCCAATACTCAGGCAAAAGCTGCTACAGCTGAGTATCCCTGTGAGGATGGTCAACATCATTTGTAATCTCCTTATGTCCCGTTCTATTTCTGTTCGTCATCAAAACTCCCTCTCCCCATCCCGTCTAGTGTTGAAGGGCCTACCCCAGGGGTCGGTCTTAAGCCCCATTCTTTATAATATATACACATACGATTTGGAGTCTTCAGTGAGTTGTTTCTGCAAAATCCTTCAATATGCTGACGACATTGCTCTTTACTTTACTTCAGCTTCCCTTTCGGATGCCTCATCTCGCCTAAATTCTGCCCTTTATTATTTAAACCAGTGGCTTATTGATCACGGCTTAAGTTTGTCAGTCTCCAAATGCAATGCAGTTGTCTTTTCTCGCAAGCGTATTATTCCACCTATTAACCTTAATGTTGAAAATGAACCCATTCTGATCCGAGACAAAGTAAAATTTCTTGGCCTCATTCTTGACTCAAAATTATCTGGTCTCTATCATCTGGATTACATTTAAAAAAAATGCGAAAGAGGCGTTAATGTGTTACGTGCCCTTTCTGGAGTTCGCTGGGGAGCTCATCCAACTTCCCAGAAAATCTTATATAACGCCATAGTCCGTAGTCACTTTGACTATGGATGCTTTCTGTTGGAACCATGCAATAAAATAGCCCTTGCCAAACTGGAAAGGATTCAATCCAAATGCTTGCGTATTATCACGGGTGCTATGAAATGCTCACCTATTAATGCCCTTCAGGTAGAATGTTTAGAGCCCCCCCTACACTTACGTAGACAATATCTCTGTGATAGACTTTTTTATAAAGTCATCCAAACTAAATGTCATCCTCTTCTCCCTCTTCTTCGTACACTTTATCAGCTAATCCCAACATCTGGCTATTGGTCTCATAAAAATCCTCCACTCCTTGTTAACAGCTTCAGTAAATTGAGTAATATGCATACTTCCTTATTTCAGTTAAATAGAAACCCCACATTTGAAGTAAATTTTGATTCCTTGCTTTTCCAACCAAAAATAATTTTTAACTTTGGCATATCCAAACATGACCCTGCAGCTAATTTCAAATTAAATAGGATTCTGGCAGAGGACTGGCACGAATGGCTGACGTTATTTACCGATGCTTCCAAGTTGTCAGATAACAGTAATGTCGGTTCAGCTGTGTGGATCCCAAAATATAAAATTATTCTTAATTTTCGTAGCTCTGCATTTGGCTCCATATTCACAGGGGAAGCAATAGCTCTTTTGGAAGCAGTCTCCTACATTGAACCGCATGGTCTCAACAAAAGCCTTATTCTCTCGGATTCTCTGAGCTGCCTACAGGATTTAATGAAATCACCTTTTCGCTCTCGACACAATTTCCACGTCATCCTACAGATAAAACAACTCCTGTATAGATGCCACTGCTTAGGCATAGAAATTGCATTGGCTTGGATCCCCAGCCATTCAGGAATTGCCGGCAATGAGAATGCTGATACGATCGCCAAGCTGGCTACTCGGAATGGAATCGATTCTTATTCGTCCTGTTATCCCCGTGATCTGCGCTCTCTTGCGAAACCCGAGATGATGAAGAGTTGGAATGAGCACTGGCAAAAAACTCGGATATCGAAGGGCAAATTTTATGGCTCTATCCAACCATTCATTCCACCTAAATGTTGGTTCAGCAAACTAAAATTTTCGAGTAAGTTAGCGACCTCTGTCATAATTAGACTCCGACTTGGGTTTGTTTGCACTCCAGTTTTTTTGGCCAAAATCCATGTGAGGGACTCCTCTTTGTGTGAATGCGGTTTGGAGGAGGGTACTCTGGAACACTTGTTTTTTTCCTGTCCTCGTTTAACCACTCCCCTTTACGACTTACTCACTTCTGATATTCCCCGCCCAATTAACATTCCTTTTCTATTATCCTTAGTCCATACCCCTGCTGTTAAGATCCTATATAAATTTATTAACATTAATAAAATCCAGCTGTAGCTCTATTTATTTATCATACGCTTGATGTTGTAACATTTTTTTTTTGTGACGTCTTACATGTGTACTAACCAAAATTGTTTTGTCCCTTTTTTTTTTAGCATGGGGATCTATGGATGCCAACACTAAAAACACTGATCAATGGTGTAATATTTTACGACAAGTCAATCTCTCATACCTTGACATTGGCAAAATCATCGAATGTCTTCGATGGAGCCATAACCTCAAAAATTGAATTGAATTGAAACAACTTTCTTGAAGGAAGCCATAGACTAAACATGCAAAGTCGGACTAAACATGCAAAATTATCATCAGCTGATCAAAATACGTATGGAAGGACCAAACTTTTGGAATTGGCTATATTTTTCTACTCCTCAAGCTTCAGCCGGTACAAATTCATACCAGAACAATAGGTTTTCAATTGTGTCTGTTTCTGCGGAGTCTGAGTAATTAAGTAGTAGTTTAATTCCATGGGCAGGAGTTATCTAAAATATGACCATGCAAAAAAAAAACTGCTATCAATATTAAACTTATTTTCGGCAATGACAAAGCATATTGTTCTATGACACAACATTTAAAAACTGTTGAAACTTACCCACTCATATTTTCAATAATGCCCAGTATAGGAATGCCAGTTTTTCTGCAGAATGTGATCTCTTTGCGAACATCCTCTATCGCTACTTCTTGTGGAGTGGTCACTATTATTGCACCACATTGTGGCACTTGACGGAGGTTCTCCATCACTGTGATGTGCTCATCTGAGGTTCCTGAAATACAAGAAATATATTTTTTTTATAAAAGTAACATTTACAAAATAAAAAGATTTGGGGAAGCCCTTAGCCAAAAAGTGGGACAGTGACAGCTGGACAAAGTAACAACAACAAATAAAAGACAAAACTAAAAACTATGAACTTTTAATTTATTTGTTGTTTTTTGGTGGTTTTATAAAAAATTAAAGTGTGTTTTGGTGATAAGACATTAGACAGTCTATGTGTATAGACCGAGACGTAACACTCAGGATCAACTCAGGATGGATGAAATGGTGACAGGTCACTGGAACAATTAGCGATCGTCGGATGCCCCTCAAGGTAGAGGAGAAAATCGATAAATCCGTGATTAGACCTGTCGTACTGTATGGATCAGAATGTTGGGCTGTGAAAAAGATGGATGAAAAAAGATTGCATGTAGCGGAGATGAGAATGTTTAGATGGATGTGTGGAGTAACGAGAATGGATAAAGTGAGAAATGAGTACATTAGAGGTAGTTTAAAAGTGGAGCCAGTCACAGAAAAGTTGAAAGGGAACCACTTGTCTTGGTATGGTCATGTGAAGAGGAGGGATGAAATACATGTAACTAAAATAGTTATAAATATAAATGTGGATGGATGGAGAGGGAGAGGGAGGCCAAAGAAAAGATGGATGGACTGTGTGAGGAGTGATATGAAAGAAAAGGGAGTTAGTGATGGCGTGACGGCTGACAGGACAGAATGGAAGAAAAAAAGTGTTGCGCCGACCCCAAGTAACATGGGATAAGGGCAGGAAGATGATGATGATGATAAGACATTAAGTAAACACACCTGGAGGAGTATCAATAACAAGAAAATCGAGTTCCTGCCAGCAGACATCTTCTAGGAATTGCTTTATCATGGAAGTTTTCTTTGGCCCTCTCCACACAACTGCATCATTTCGGGAGCCAAGTAGAAAGCCTATTGACATAACACCCAGCCTTTGTTCTTTGTCTAGGTACACTGGGATCCAGCCTTCAGGGCCTTGGTGCACACTTTGATTCTCCAAGTTGAGCAAATATGGTACACTTGGTCCACATAAATCTATGTCCAGAAGTCCAACCTGGAAGCAGTTATGGTATTAAGGTAAATATAGGCACGAAAGGAGATTACAGTGGTAATTTACCTAATTTAAAAAACAAATAAGAATAAAAAAATCCAGTTTGATAATACCTTATAACCTCTTTCTTTCAAAGTTAGCGCCAACTGTGTGCTAACTGTGGATTTTCCAACACCTCCTTTCCCAGAAAGAACCAATATTACACGTTTTACAGAGTCAAGCATTTTTACTGAATAACAATCTAAAATTAATAAAAAAGGAAAACGAAAAAGTACAGCAAAAACAGTGGATTTTTGACAGTTTGACTTTGACACTGACAGCAGTACAGACTACATAAGTACACAGAGATATTTCGCAGCAGCAGATGCAGCAGATACAGTAGGCCAAAGAAACGATGGTTGGACTGTGTGAAAGAGGATATGGGTAAAAAAGGGGTGACTACAGAGATGACGACTAATAGAGGAGTATGGAAGAAAAAGACATGTTGCGCCGACCCCAAATAAATTGGGATAAGGGCAGGAGAATGATGAGATGCAGCAGATACAGTATGAATGGACAAAACGAATCGCGCAGTAAAATAAATATTGAGGTGGTAACTGCATCGAAAATCACTGATTTAGTCTCGTTAATTAATATTAGTTTTTTTTGTAAAAAAATAGTTAATTAGGTAAAATATTTTGTGGTTTTAACACTTCTTTCGGTTTTATTCCGTGTAGAGAGGCCATTTCAATAAACATTTTGACAGCGCTTGCGCTCGATCGCAGCGCCACCATCGTTTGTATTTTTCAGTTTTGTAAAGATTTTTGTAGCGGTGGTTGTGTTGATCGTTTGCCGGTGCACATAAAATAGGAAATGCAACATTTTTCACATTTTATATACGTTTGTTGGACGTTTTATGACACAATCAGTTCGTGTAATAATTTATTGTGTTGATTTGCTTTACCATAAGTAGTGAACGCGTTGTGTTAGTGTGTTTTATTTTCATATAATTTCAGTTTAGTGGTTGTGCAAGGATTTGTCCCATCGACACTTGATTTGCTGCCTTGATCTGCATTCTCTGGGGTTTATGAGGTATTTATGAGCAATACTAGCATTGTAAACGATAGATTTAATTAATAAATGAAGGTTTTATCTCACGAAGTTCGAGCATGACGAGTGGTGTTCTAATAAATTCTTCCGATGCGGGCATATATCATTAGACCCACCCCTAGGTTAAGCAGACGGGGATCAGTGAACGGATAATACTGTGCGTGTGCTAAATGTCATTATTTATGTTACAGAACTCAAGGGTCTTTATTCCTTACATTTTAATCCTATTGATTTTTTAAACAAGTGCATTCTTCTCTTCGTTTCTGAAGGGCAAGTGGCTGGTATCCGTCTTCGTATGTTTTTTTTACCTTATTTGCACATTTTCAGTTAGCATTTGTGTAAATAACACTTAATTATTTCATAATCGTAGGTACTCTAGAGTTCCAACATTTCAGACAGGATTTGAAAATGAATTCTCAAATGAAAATTCTCATACCATCAATAATTAAAACAAAGCAATCATGCAAGTCAATGGAAACCTTTTTACTGAATAGTATATTATAATAATACTATAATTGGTAGGTGGAATATATAATTCTAATTCACATATCTATATAAGCAAACAAGTATAATAAATAAAGTTAGCCATGGTAATATGCACAATACTTTTTATTTATTTTTATATTATGGTCTAATAAATAAGTTGACCCCATTGAGACACATGATCTTTCTATTGAAACTTAAATAATAAATATTGTCAACCAGCTGCCACATGACATTAATAAATTAACATTAAATATTTTTAAAAGAAAAGCATGACTCAATAAAATATGCTGTTTTTATTGATTTTTTGCTGATTTTTTTTACAGATTTTAAAAACCCCATTGAATAATTTTCTTATTATCATTTAAATTATACTTGAGTAATAAAAACAATGAAGATACAGTTCTTCTACATTAGATTGGAATACTAAATAATTTTGTCTTTCCCAAAAAAAATAAACTTTTCATTTGTTATTTTTTTGAAACTTTAGTGCACTCTGGGTGAGTATGCCAGTCACTTACGTCCACCAAATTCAATAAATTAACTGCATATTGGAATAAACAGCCATCTCCCTGTTTTCGGTTTTATAGTAAAACAGAAAATAATCTTAGAAAGAATATTAATCCTCTTAGCTTAAAATGAAACAGAATAAGAGTATGTTCACACATGGGTAACACATTATGACCACAGAATAAAAAATAGGTTGTTCCATCCATGACTCAGTGCTGCAATGTCATGTATCGTGAATTTTATTCATATTTAGCTAAAATAAAGATAGGCATCTAATGGTAGTTACTCCCTTACATGCAAACAAACTAAAATCACTTAGTATGCTGAATGTGTTTGTTTTACATTTTACAAGTTCTGCATAATGATTAGTAAAACATTTGTGAGCCGTCCTTCAACTTGATATTGTGTAAATAATAATAATCTTGTGGTTTTTTATTAGTTTGCACAAATTAAGTTCGCAAATATGTATTAGCAATAATGTTCCTAACATTCCATGTCTTAACAATAATGTGTGTTATGCTTAGAAAACCCGAGGGTTTTGGTGGTCTATTTATATAGCTGTCTAGGTTCACATCTTAGGCCCATGCTGTACTAGTACGTCAGCGGCGGCGCGGCCAGTCGCGTCACCAGAAAATGTATACAACTCCATGGATAGTGCCTTTTTTTTTTGTGGGGTGGGAAACCGTCCAAAGACATTTCCCGCTCTAGGGTGGAGCGGAAGGGCGTGTCAGACTCTTACTGACTAAAACCCACCCCTGTTCCTCCCTGCCCTGAATGCCCAGGGGCGAGGTAACTCTTTCGAATTTATCCTCAACCCCCAGGCAGGCATCGGCCATGTCGGGCCCGGCCGTCGTGTTTGCTGACAACTGTTTGAGGCGCGCGTGGAACACTACGCGCCGTCGACTCTCGGGCCTGGTGCTGATCGGACGGCGAGTTAACCAATACTCGCCGTCCGCAGGCCCGGGTCTGCGGTGGCCGGAGATCGTCTCGCGGCGCCAGAAGGCCCTGGTGTCTCCTGCGGCGGCTGCTGCTGAGGGCGTGAGGGCGACTCTGTTGTTGAGTCTCCCTCACCCATGCCGCCTCCCTCTTCGCGAGCATTACTGCTTCGCAGAAGGAGAAGACGGCTTCCCATTCCCTCTCGCTCCGTACCATGGCCTGAACCAGGGCCGGGCGCGAGAGGTCGCTGCCGTATATCGCATCCACGAGGACACCGCGGTGCTCTGCCCAAGCGGAGCAAACGTCCACCGTATGCTCCACTGTGTCCTCTGGGCGATCCTCGCAAGTAACCTATGTGTTAATCCACGTTATAAGCTATCTACATACCAAATTGCATCCAAATCGTTTCAGCTGTTTGAGCGTGAAGAAGTAACAAACACGCACTCACAAACTTTCACTTTTACAATATTAGTGTCATTTATAGGTTACAAAAATCAATTTTACCTCTTAGTTAACATTATGTTACTAATCCTGTAACTAAGTTATACGATAATTCAAAAGATAATACAAACCCTTGGTTGCCAAACATCATTTATAACTTTCGGTGCTCAAACGTAACGTAGAGCCGAATAGCGCTGAAATAAAAGGAACAATGCCGCCTCTAGGAAGGCCACAGCCACAGCGGTGACCTCAATACGGGTCGACCACCGGGGGTGACTCACCCTGCGCGTAGCTTACACTTCACAGCTCTAGTGAATGGACTCCTCGATTCTCAAGCCTGCACTATTCTTTAACGGGACCGCATATTTTCTTCAGAAAAGTAGGTTTAAAAAACCGGCCAAGTGCGAGTCGGACCCGCACACGAAGGGTTCCGTACCATAAAGTGAAAAAAAAAAACAAAAAGAACACGTTTCTAGAAATATGTTTTTTTTTTTGGTCTGTATCTCATGATCCCTAATAGTTACACAGGTTTTTATTATTTGTTTTTATAGCGGCAACAGAAATACTCATTCTGTGAAAATTTCAACTGTGTAGCTATTACAGATCGTGAGGTACAGCCCGCTGACAGACAGACGGACAGCGGAGTCTTAGTAATAGGGTCCTGTTGGTTACCCTTTGGGTACGCAACCCTAAAAATAAGCTAAATCTGCTGACGAAAACTGCACGTACCGTAACGAGAATCTGTACCTTCAAATGTTCTTACCAAGAACTTCGTGGTGAGCTTAAAAACAAAAATCGCTGATCGCTTGTAATCGTATCTGTCTGAGTTTCGGAAGGGGCGATCCGCCGATGTGTATTCGGATCATATCGCAAAAGTTACTTTCCTTTCCTGCATGAAAGTACCTACAGATCTAAAAACCGTCCAAGTGCGTGTCGGACTTTGCACATTTAGGGTTCCGTACCAAATGTATTTTTGACTATTTGTATGGCTTTGGGTCAACAAGATCCTTATACTGTGAAAATTTGAAGACTGTAGCTCCAACCTTTTGGCTGTAACCTGTGTGACAAACGACGGACTGACAGACAGACGGACACGTGAGTGACAGCAATAGGGCTCCGTTTGGATTCTTCGGGAATGAACCCTAAAAAGGTTGACATCATCCGGATTTACTTTCCCCGCAATGAGTGTCAAGTGTTTAAAAGGATTCTGATGGTTTGTGTTGTGTTTTGCTATTTGGCTACAAATAGTGGTTGCCCATCCAGCTAAATCCAGAAACAGCTCCAGAGTCGCCTCTTGCGATACCAACGAGAAGAAATAGAATGGCAATCTATTCTTATACTAGAACCACGCAACTGCAAAACAAACCGTACACTTTCACCATGAGTTGCGCGACGAATCTAAAAATAACATCTACGGGATACCCAGTTAAACTTAATTGGGAACAACCCCAAGGCCGCTGCGAGTATAAATAAGGGTAAAGTTATTGCTCCTGGTCACCCCCTGTGAGTTCAACCGGGGGAGGATTATGCCGCGTCATATTTTATGCACAAACCTCCCCCGAAATCAGATTCGGTGACGTCGGTTATTTTTATGATTCATTTGGACACCTACGCAGAAAACGGAACACGGATAGGAACTCAAAACATTCATGTAATACTAAACCGTGGCCTAGTAGTGACTTCAGTTTTTAAGTCAGTATAAATAATTCATAGCTATCTCTTGTGTAGGCCTCTGTGATCTTTGAATACAGTATGCTAAAGCTATGCACGACTTGAGCAAGTGTGTCGGTGGAAACTTGGCGTTGGCACAGCACCGCGATCTCATTAACCTTTATTGGAAGCTTAAACAATAAATACCGAGCGCAAAGGCAATCGCGAACAATCAAGCAGAGGGTTTTTCTTATTGACATTCATGATAGCTGCACCCAGTTTATTTTTCTGTACAAAAATAAACCAGTGTAATGGTCTGGACCCTAATAATTAGAAAGTTAGATTTTCCTCAAACAGTTCAATAAACCCATTTTACTCGTGAGCATGCGATATCAATATAGAGCTGCGTATCCAACTTCTCAAGTAATAAATCAAGAGATTAATTCCATAACCTCCATGATCCGATGGCGTTTAACACCGTTTAAATCTCCGCCGGTCGAAGTGAAACAGTTGTTCCGCTCAACCTCGGAGCACTTCAGCATGGTTGCGTAAAAACTAAATGCCAACGCGTTATGAAACTGCAGCCGTAATCCGTAATGGCACGGAAAAAGTCTTTAGCATAATTACAAACCAAAGTTGTTGGGATTTTATAATGAAGTCGACCGCAGATCCCGCCTTAATGCTACCTGGACTTCTATTGCTCCCCTTTCATTGTATTTTTGTAAAAGCTTTCTTCTTGACACCGTTCTGCAAAAAGTATTCGTGAATTATAAGAATCATTAAAACTTTTGTTTTTGACGCCACGATCATTAAGACAACTTTGGGCACACTCGAGTTACTTTAACAGATTGCAGCTGATGGCACCGTAACGAATTATCCTGTTTGGTTTTTGTCCGATACTAGCCAGTAGCGAGTTCAAACGACTCCCTTTTTCAAGGTTTTATGATAAATGATTTTATTTTCTAGGTTTTAACAACGCTTTTATACGCCAACATTTTTTTTGTCAGTTTTAGCTAGATGAGGCCGGTGTTTCCTAGCTGACCACCCTGAGAAGAAACACCGAAACAAACTCAGAGTTCAAAGTCTCTTTTAAAGTATTAAAATCCAAATGTTATGTACTGGTCAAATCATATGAGAACCATGTACGTTTATGTCTGGGATGAGCTTTTGAGGAAAGCAACACGCAAATTCTAGTGGACCTGTCCAGACAGTGCAAGCATTTGTCAGTTATCGTGAAGCTCAACGAACCGACTAACAATACCAAAGTAAGGACATTTGGGTAGGCCGCAAAAATACTCAAACTGCCAGACAATCATAAAATCTTCATGCATACAACGCCATACATAGTTCTCGCATTCACATTATGCTAAATGCAGCTTAATGTCTGTAATGGGCTTTTGAAGAAAGAACCACACATATTTGAGTGGACCTGTCCAGTCAGTGCAAGCATTTGTCATTAGTCGAATAGCTCAACTTAAAACCACTAAGGAGCTCAATGACTTGACGAACGATACCAAAGAAAGGACATTTGGGTAGGCCGCAAAAGTACTCAAACTGTCAGACAACGTTAAAAATTACTATAGAAAGGAGGAGAAATAATAATAATAATAACCCACATAGTCCTCACATTTACAAAAATAAAGTATATGAGACGATATGTACATGTCATCCAGAAGTATGGGATTCCATCTAATCTATTTAAAACTTAGAATTCGGAAGTCTCCGAAAATGTTGCCTGTAATAAAATCCATTGAAATAGTTATTACTGGCTACCAAAGCATAGCAGTGGTCATTCCGTGCACGTGGCCGGATGCTATGAAACTTCAATCGTTACTGGACATATGGCGAGCTGACGACACTGATAAATGACAAGGCTGCGGGGGCAAAGGACTCATTTTTCATCCTACATGGTAACAACATTCAGAGCTATCATTTTGATAGACACTATCAGCTCGACACTTTTCTTTTAAACTGTTGCATACGTCTGGGTTTCAAAACAAAAGATCACTTATTTCTATTATGGGTCTGGCAAAGTTCTTGAGGTAGTAAAACATTGCATGTTTTGCCATTTGCAAAACCGCGGACAGTCGCCACAAAATTGCATTCCTTCGCCAATAACAGAAAATTTATATTTTCTTAGTGAGTTTTCGGCGTCGTCGTTGGAGGAAGATGGATCGCGCGATGGTACCAGTAACTATGCAATAAAAATTGCAGCAGGAAGCTCTTAACCAAGACGAGTATCCAGGAAGCCACCAAGAATAGTGTAGTGTTGCGGAACTCGTCATTTAGCGTCATTCGGCAGGCTGGAACGCGCGCGCCAACTCCTGTGCCATAAATCATAATGATTACGTCGCGGGAGGGGCTCCACCAGATGCACAGTGTACACGGCTATTGCTCTCCATCCTCTATTACTAAACGAGATTAGACAGATTAGTCATCTAACTAAATTAAACTCCTTGTACAGATTTTGGGTTATAAATGACGTGTGATTATAAATCAATTACAGCTTTAAAGCGGTTCTGTTTGGGTTTTATTAACGGCAATTTAATGATCATGTTCGAAGCGGTATTGAAAAGTTTGATGCGTCATGTGGCTGCATTTTATCGGAGACTAGGACCAATTGGCCCAATTGCCTTTTGCCAGTTCCTATTCTTTCCTCATCATTATTTTCTTATTTCGCCAAAGCTCTTAGAAATGGGGGAATATTAAAGGAAACATCATTAATTTCACTCCCTTTTCCGCCTTAAACGAAAGGAGGGCAGGATGACAATCCCTAGGCTCTTTCCGGCCTCATTAAGGTATTTCGCGGTGTTATAATAATGTTGGCTAAAAATATAAAGGCTGAGTTCGACGGTACTGGGCTCGGTGACCGCTGAGATGGCACTCGAGATAACCGACTCGCAGACTGTGACACTAACGACCCGACGCTGTGAATTGGGTTACTGTCTCTTTTTGCAAAACTACATCTGTCACGGATAAAACATTGTTTCACTTTACACGGTTTCAGAGAGAACGGTCTTAGTTTGTTGTGTCTTCTGCAGCTAAGAATCCAGATGTTTTGATGCTCTACTTGCCATATGAATGGGGTTCACTTATCCCTTCTTTCAATAAGGTGAAAGTGCCAGGGAAGGCCGCGAATTTCATTTTTTTAACGTTTTTTGCAATTCGCAGGTCAGTTTCAGGTTGTATCTTGGTCAAAATATGATTCGCGACTGTAGCAAGTATGTAGTTATAGAATTATAATCATTAAAATCACCAATACAACTCTTTCTTTCGATTTCATGAAATACTACCGTTGACATCAATTGTAACTACAATTGATGTCAACGGAAGTATTTCATGAAATCGTGACATTTGGCATCATTTCTAACTGAGAGAGTTGTATTGATGATTTTAATGATTACAGTTCTGTAAATACGTACTTGGTACGGCCGTGAACCGTATGTCTGACCAACATACAACCTGATAATGACCTGCAAATTGCAAAAATCGTAAGAAAATTTTAATTTCGCGGGCTACCCTGGCGCTTTCACCTTAAGAAGTAATTGGGATCAAGATTCAAACAGCCCAACAAGATGTGCAATATAATTTAATTACTAACAAGAAATACATAGAGCAGACGAAATTAAATAAGCAATTACAGAGTATAATTTGCGTGCAGTGCAGCGGCTATAAAGAGCATGCAGTTGGGGCGACTGCGAGTCCTGCTATGTCGTTATAGCCCTGTGATGGCGTTAGGGTGGGAATCCAATCAAGTCTCCATTCCCTTGAGCCATTGAATCGCCGGAATGCGTCATCAAATTTATTATTATTGCCTTTCATGACAGTTTTAAATCTACCAGGACGTGTTTAATGTATTGAAAGATCAGACGGAATGCGGTCCTGAGCAAAATGTATGAACTGATGCTGTCCACAGTTTGATCGATTCGAACGGTGCACAAACCTGGTTTTTGACACACCAGCAGAAGCCTAAGTTTGCCAGCGAGCCATGGAGCGCAGTATCACAGATGTTACCCGGAAAGCTGCTACTGCATGTCAGATGAGTTGTGGCCTTGTGGGCTATAGGAACCACTTATTGGGTCCGATTAAACGTTAGGCGACAGTCGACGCTAAGATGAATGTAGAAGGATGAACTTGACTCTTACCGGAAGGACTGGCCCGTATACTCACGAACAGTGCACAAACCTGGTATTTTATACTTCAGCAGAGGCCCAAGCTCGAGGTTTGCCAGCGAGCCATGGAGCGCAGTATCCTGGGGGTTCGAATTTACCGTGTAAGGAACACAATGCTGCGCGCTAAAACCAAAATCACAGATATTACACGGAAAGCTGCTATTTTTAAGTGGGATTGGACCTGACGTGTCTGGTACATGTCAGATGAGTGAGTGGGCTAAGGGAACCATTTATAGGGTCCGATTAAACGCTAGGTGATAGTCGACGCTAAGGTGAAGGTGGAAGTATGAACTTGACTCTCTCAACCAACCGCAATGGCAGAGGACAGAGAGGTGTGGAAAATGGAGAGGGAATCCTTTGCTCAGCAGTGAGATATAATAGGCTAATTAGATTAGATCGTGTTGGTTTGAGGGCAGCCAGCTCGGCTATAATTATAATTTTCTAACAAATAGCTTTTGGATTTACAACTTAATCGTCGATATTCGCATGTTAATGGCTAATTTTATCACATTACCACATTTAATATAAATAGGAAATCTTTAACAGTTTCACATAAAATCGATACTTTACGACGAATTGTAAAGTTTAAAATAGGTACTTAATAAATATTGTGAAGATCGTAATTGACTTGACCTTAGCGTTTAAAGGTCGGTTGTCACCGAAACGTGGCACCACCCAAAGGATTACAAAACCACGAGTGATTTAGTTAAATGCTTCACGGTTTACTAATTAACCTGGCGCTACTGCCACTTGTGGAACTTTCAAAGCAGGACTTTTTCCCTTGCTCATTGGACTGATTTCATAGTACTTGCTAATTTATTGGCTTCGTGGCGAAGTTGGCTCGTGTATTATTAGTATGTTTTATTATACGAATTTTTGATTCTGATATTTAAAATTGTTTTCGTGCTAATTTTATTTATAGAAATTTAATTATTTTAGTGAATCAGAAAATATATATGGTAATAAAAGACGAGGTCGACTGTTCGACTTAAGGACTGGACTCCACTAGCAGGAAACAGAGTTGTGTGGAATAGGAAGAGTACCGCAGTAGTCAAAGGCTTTACCTTTCACCTGCATTGTGCCAATATAGGCTAGTTAGATTGAATTACTAAGACATGTAAACGGTGAAAGAAAACATCGTGAGGAAACCGGCATGTCCAAGAACCAAAAATACGAAGACATGTGACATCCACCAACCCGCATTGGGCCTGCGTGGTGGATTACGGCCCACACCCTCTCAGAGGTAATAAAATTATAAGCCGTAGCAAAAAGAGGGTTTATCAGAAGGGCCGCGGGTTCAAACTGCAACGTTAAAGGTGTGATGAAGCCCTCCATGAGAAAGGATTAGTAATAGCTTATTGGTATTGTGACTAACGGTCACTTAAGGCGCTGTTATATGACTTCTTATGGTTTTTAAAAGAACATTACGTCTAAACGACTAGTTCTATTTCTTTGAAAAATACGAGGGCGGGTCAATAAGTCCGTGACTTTTTGAATTTCTGACCTCTTTACTGAAAAAGCAACACTACTCCTGTCAACAGGCATCTGTCAGTTGACTCGTGTCAAAATTTGAACTTGCTGTGTCAGTTAGTTTGTGTTTGACAGCTATCTTTATCAGACTACCCAGTAATTTGAGGAAAAATTGAAAAAAGTGAATTTCGTGTGCTTATTAAGCATTATTTTTTGCGAAAAAAAACCATTACCGAGACCAAGGCTAAGCTTGATAAATACTATGCGGACTCTGCACCATCGATTTCAATGGTAAAAAAGTGGTTTACTGAATTTCGTTGTGGCCGTACAAGCACTGAAGATGCCGAACGTCCTGGACGCCCAGTTGAGGTCTCTTCACCCGAAACAATCGAAAAAATTCACGATATGGTGTTGGCCGACCGAAGATTGAAAGTGCAAGAGATTGTGGAAGTCGTAGGGATCTCGCATGGCTCAGTGGTTTCAATTTTGAATGATCACTTGGGCATGAGAAAGCTTTCCGCAAGATGGGTGCCGCGTTTGCTCACAGTCGACCACAAACGCAATCGTGTAACAACTTCACAGGAAGGTTTGGCGTTGTTTAATCGCAATATGGAGGAGTTTTTGCGCCGTTTTGTAACCGTGGACGAAACATGGATCCATCACAACACACCAGAGACCAAATAACAGGCAAAACAGTGGGTTTCTAAGGGTAAATCGGCGCCAAAGAAGGCCAAGGTGGGTTTGTCAGCCAATAAAGTTATGGCGACTGTTTTTTGGGATGCACGCGGGATAATCCACATTGACTACCTTCAAAAGGGAAGGACAATCAATGGGGAATATTATGCCAACTTATTGGACCGATTCAATGACGATTTGAAAAAAAACCGACCTCATTTGGCCAAGAAAAAAGTTCTTTTCCACCAAGACAATGCAAGGGTGCACACATGTGCAGTTGCCATGGCAAAAATCCATGAATTGGGCTATGAATTGCTCCCTCATCCGCCCTATTCTCCAGATTTGGCTCCGAGTGACTACTTCTTGTTCCCAAACCTGAAGAAATGGCTTGGTGGAAAAAGATTTGAGTCCAATGATGAAGTCATCTCGCAAACAAAGGCCTATTTTGAGGACCTCGACAAATCATATTTTTTGGAAGGGATAAAAAAATTGGAGAAGCGTTGGACAAAGTGTATAGAGCTGAAGGGAGACTACGTTGAAAAATAAAATGATTTATTTATCAAAAAATCTGTGTTTTATTCCAAAAGTCACTTTATTATTATTATTTTTTATAACATAGTGTAATTCATTTGTAAAGTTATGTCTAATGCGGATAAAAAAATTGAGAATCACGCAATAACTGTAAAGCGTATTTTTATGAAACCTTCACCATTTTAAAGATCACTTAATTATTTATATTTTTGTATACGTGTTTTGGTATAATACCTCTTGTTTTATGTATAATAAATTAATAATGCGTCAAATTTCGGACATCGCTCCTTGATGGGAGAGTCCTATTACTGGGTGGACGTAGCACGCGTTACGTGAGCTCAGCACAGAACAAGCAAGCTAACCACTCAAGGTCAATGGCAGCTAATAGCGCCTTAAGTTTCTATATTATTTTCTACTAGTTTCCTCCAGCGGCTTCGTCCGCGTGGAATTAGTATTCCCTCATTGTCAATTATAGCCTATGTACTATTCTAGACTATAATCTATCTCTGCGCCAAATTTTATCCAGATCCGTTCAGCCGTTCTGGCGTGATTGAGTAACAAATATCCGTCCATCCAAACTTTCACATTTATAATATTAGTAGAAGTATATATTATAGCCCAGTGGTTTTTTTTTGTGGGGTGGGAAATCATCCAATGACATCTCCCGCTCTAGGGTGGAGCGGGAGGGCGTGTCAGACTCTTACTGACTAAAACCCACCCCTGTTCCTTCCCTGCCTGAGTGCCCAGGGGAGCGGGAACGCCGTTACGAATTTATCCGCTACCCATAAGCAAGCCAGGCGCTTTACTTCGTGTAAATTATTTCATCACCACTGCTCTCAAAACGATGAAGGAAAACATCGTGAGGAAACCGGCATGTCCTAGAGCCAAAAATTCTAAGACATGTGACATCCACCAACCCGCACTGGCCCCGCGTGGTTGATTACGGCCCACACCCTCTCACAGAGAGGAGGCCTGTTCCTCAGCAGTGGGGCCATTAAAAGGCTGATGATGATAAGATATTTTATTTGCCCAAAACAAGATATACAAGGTGTTTAAAAAAAATGTATTAACTCGAATATGTTTTGCTTAAAACTAAAATCCAGTTATATATAAATGGCTCAATAATAATAATTGCTATACTATTCATGATCTTTAATATGAATTTTGTAATATATTTCAATGTCATTATGTATTTTTAGTAAGTAAGTTTGCATGCTTTAGATAATTTACATTTTCATGTTTTAAACATATATTTGCTAAGCTATACTTCTATAAAGAGGTATAGTTTGTGAGTTTGTGAGGTTGTAGCGGGTAATCTCTGGATCTACTGAACCGATTTTGAAAATTCTTTTACCAATAGAAAGCCACGTTATTTGTGAGTGTCATAGACTATAAATTATTGAAATCCACGCTGACGAAGTCACGGGCGAAGTGCTAGTTTATTATATAGACGTACACATATAGCCAGAAAGCAACCTAGATATCAAATACAAAATGCGTCTCCTTTGGGATCGCGCTGGTCAGACCGCAGTATTTCGCAGTAAGTCTACGTCCAGTCATCTATGCCTTCGGTTGTTCGCGGTGCTCCTATCACTTTCATTTTAATAGCCCTTTGGCGAGTGAAATTCAGTGACTGTTTGAATTATACGCAAAGTGATTCCTAGTGGGTATTGTGATATAAAAATTGGTGTAGTTTTGTGTCTCAAGTGTCTACGCAACTGGACTATGTGGAATCATTGAAACAGGCGTGATCTCGGTAAAACTGAGAATTTTATTGGATCTTTGACTACCTCAGCGAAGCTTGCCGAGAAAGCTGACGCAATACATTTGCTACCAAATACTGCAAAAAAATTAGGATGTGTTACATCTGCATTCTAATGCAAAACAAAGTAACTTTATCCTGTAAAACTTAAAATTTTCTGAATTTGACACTAGTTAAATGCGCAAACCGCGTGAAGTCAAAAATAAAAAAATACAACCGACTTCCAAAAAAGAAAATACACTTAAAATTTAAAAATAACTTTAATTTCGGAGTTTGTATTTTAATTCTTCATTAATTGACACCGACTTCCGAAATTATAGTTATTTTTTTAATTTTAAGTGTTTTTTCTTTTTTGGAAGTCGGTTGTATTTTTTTATTTTTGACTTCGCGCGGTTTGCGCATTTAACTAGTGGTTTGACTTAGTTTGACTCACGACTTACAATACAAATTGTAAGTCGCAGCCGCCATTATTTAAGATATTTGTTGGGCCACCACACTAAATATCTTAAATAATCTTATTCTAATAATATTTTAGTCTGGAATAGTACATAGGCATTGATAATGAGGAAAGTACTAATTCCACGCGGACGAAGCCGCTGGCAGAAGCTAGTAGAAAATAATAAAGATACTGAAGGCGCTATTAGCTTGCTTGTTCTTTGCTGAGCTCACGTAACGCGTCGTACATCCACCCAGTAATAGGACGCGCCCATCAAGGAGCGCTGCCCGAAATTAGACGCATTATTAATTTATTATACATAAAACAACAGGTATTATACTAAAACACGTATACTAAAACATAAATAATTAAATGATCTTTAAAATGGTGAAGGTTTCATAAAAATAAGCTTTATAGTTTTTGCCTGATTCTCAATTTTTTATCCGCGTTAGACATAACTTTACAAATGAAAATTACACTATGTTATAAAAATATGATTTCAAATATGCACATGTCAAATTACGACGGAAATTGTCTAGAGTAACATTTTTTTTTTTCAAAGAAATAAGACTACTAGTTTAGACGTAATGTTCAATTAAAAAAAACTTTTTAACAAAAAATTCAACCGACGAAAAAGAACTAAAAAGCAAAAAATAAATTAACCTTTTAAGTCTTGAGTATTGAGCTTATTTACCTACATAAAATATCAAATTTTATATAAACAAATTTTGAGTCGGCGCCAAACAACAATCTGATTATTAAATATCTAAATTTTATATGTACGTAGAAATGAAGAAGGCTAGATGTAGGTAATTAATCGTTTTATTATTTGGCGCCGACTCAAAATTAGTTTATATAAAATTTGATATTTTATGTAGGTAAATAAGCTCAATACTCAAGACTTAAAAGGTTAATTTATTTTTTGCTTTTTAGTTTTTTTTCGTCGGTTGAATTTTTTGTTAAAAAGTTTTTTATTTTATGATTTATTGTGACTCGCATCATCTTTAAATACTCTGAAGCTAATTTCTAATCCTTCATCATTCCTCTTGGCACTGAGCTGATGATGTAACCATCCTTTCATAAGGTTCCCAGGATATTGACCAGTTGAGGTTACCTCCAATATTCCAAAGACGTCTTTTCTTCAAAGTATATTAAGTGGTATCTGTCACTAAAACCAGTTTTTTATAACTAACTTCTATTGTTAAGGAAAGATATGGTTTCCATCATCAGCTCAGTTTCATGATGTGATGATTCCTAAATGCAAATACCTGATAAAGTTATGAAAAGTAAACAGAAACAATATTCGTGCCCAATTTTCGAGGTTTTCTCTCAATTTTATCAGGATTCCATGATCAGATCCTAATGTCCTTGACATGGGACCATCCTTGAGGTACCTATACCCTATCTATGAAAAAAAAAATCGTCAAAATCGGTTCATAAACAACGGAGTGAGGGCCGAACATACGTACAGAAACGCTAAACGTGCCCACAAATTTCGAGGTTTTCTCTCAATTTTATCAGGATTCCATGATCAGATCCTGATTTCCTTGACATGGGACCACCCTTGAGGTATACCCTATCTATGAAAAAAAGAATCATCGAAATCGGTTCATAAACAACGGAGTGAAGGCCGAACATACGTACAGAAACGCTAAACGTGCCAACAATTTTCGAGGTTTTCTCTCAATTTTATCAGGGTTCCATTATCAGATCCTGATTTCCTTGACATGGGACCACCCTTGAGGTATACCCTATCTATTAAAAAAATAATCATTAAGATCGGTTCATAAATGACGGAGTGAGGGCTGAACATACACAAAAAAAAAAAAAAAAACATATACGGTCGAATTGAGAACCTCCTCCTTTTTTTCGTCGGTTAAAAAAACTTTTTTACAAAAAAATAGAACCGACTTCCAAAAAAAGTGCAAAATAACTTTAATTTCGGAAGTCGGTGTTCCTGTTTTGTGTCTTCGTTTTTTGACACCGACTTCCGAAATTAAAGTTATTTTGCACTTTTTTTGGAAGTCGGTTCTATTTTTTTGTAAAAAAGTTTTTTATTTTTCACTTTTTAGTTGTGGTTCCCCATTAAACTGTTTTAACAATTCATAGACATACGATAGCAGCAATCGCGGTTGATTTGCTGTCAATTTTTGAAGAGTTCCGTTGTCTGTCTCCGAAACCCATCATCAGATCTTTTTGAAATTTAAATGGGACCATTTTGGAATAAACCCCTTTCGAACAAAAAAAGAATTTTGCAAATCCGTCAATATATGACGGAGTTATGCCCGAACATACATAAAAAAAAAAAAAAAAAAAAAAAAAAAAAAAAAAAAAAAAAAAAAAAATACAAACATCCGAATTGATAACCTCCTCCTTTTTCGAAGTCGGTTAAAAACCATTAGAAGTCGTATAACTGCGCCTTAAGTGACCGTTAGTCACAATACCAATAAGCTATTACTAATCCTTTCTCATAGAGGGCTTCATCACACCTTAACGTTGCAGTTTGAACCCGCGCCCCTTCTGACAACCCTCTTTTTGCTACGGCTTATAATTTTATTACCAGAAGTTAAAACAAGTTTTCTTATTGCTGAAAAATGAAGACCACAGCATAGTTGATTTTGCAGATTTTTCAGATTTTTGCCAAAGAATTTTATTTAAAATATTATTTATTAAAGCGGTGTATTTAGTTTTAGCATAATTATCATAGCATATAATGTTCCCACAGTTGGGCCACAGGGTTGGTGGATGTCACATGTCTTCGACGTTTTGGTACATGATATGCCGGTTTCCTCACGTGTTGGCGATCGCTATGCTCTCTAAGCAAAGTTAAGAGAGACGCCGCTGGACCTGACTGGTGATAAATTGATAATACACGTTTTCCTTCACCGTTTTGAGAGCAGATGTGATGAAATAATTTACACAAAGTAAACCGCCTGCCTAGGTTTGAACCCACGAGCTACAACTTGTAAGTAGCGGCCGTTACCATTGGGTTACCATTACCACATACACACCACCACCACATAATCATCAGCCTTTTAATGTCCCCACTGCTGGGCACAGACCTCCTCTCTGAGAAGGTGTGGGCCGTAAACCACCACGCGGGCCCAATGCGGGTTGGTGGATGTCACATGTCTTCGTGTTTTTGGTTCTTGGACATGCCGGTTTCCTCACGATGTTTTCCTTCACCGTTTACACACTTGTATTTAGTTCTAAAGGTGGAAGCGCCAGGGTAGTCCGCGAAATTCAAATTTTCTTTCGTTTTTTGCAATTTGCAGGTCAGTATCGGGTTGTATCTTGGTCAAAATTTGATTGGCGGTCGTATAGAGTAAAAGAAAAGAAAGAAAATACGTTATACGTTACGCGTATGTATTTAAAGAATTATAACCATTCAAATCATCAATACAACTCTTTCAGTTATAATAAAATACACTTAAAATTTAAAAATAACTTTAATTTCGGCGTTTGTATTTTAATTCTTCATTAATTGACACCGACTTCCGAAATTATAGTTATTTTTTAATTTTAAGTGTATTTTCTTTTTTGGAAGTCGGTTGTATTTTTTGTAATTTATTTTTTAATTTTTCACTTTTTAGTTGTTGTGACCCCAGAAATTTAACTAAATATTAAAGTTACGACCGAATTGATAACTCCATTAATATGGAACATGGAATTTGAACATACTGGTAATTGGAGGAGACCAAAACGTCATCATACACATTTTTTGTTTTTGTTGATTTTATCAAAAAGCGATAAAGCAGTTTCGTTAAAAATTATATGGGACCACCTCTGGAGTATATAATATTCGGATAATAAAAGAATTTTGAAAATCGGTCCACAACTGAAAGAGAAATCGGTGGACATACAGTCGAACATAGAACCTCCTCCTTTTTGCGAAGTCGATAAAAAAAATGCCCTTTGGCAGCTCCTCCCCTCTTTAGAGTCCCTTCCCCCTGAACACGATCCTGGGAACATAGTTGCAATCAGTTGTAAAATGTAGTTGTTATCATAATTCCCAGCTATCGCGGCGCGTTGGCGGGTGCATCGCTGCCTCGCGCCGATAACCGAGGTGATAAATTAATAACCCATATTGTATTGTTACATGCCTAAATGAAAATAAATCATTTGGACGCAGGAAGGATGAGTCGCTCATAGATGAGTCAAGCTTTGACCACATATTACTTACACCCCGATTGGATTTAATTTATTTATTTGTACAGGCACACCAACGACTTATAAAAAATATGACAACAAATATGTAACACAAAAGGATCCTGTGTACAAGTCATATATAGGCACATTTCACAGGGTACAAAGAAAACTAAATTTCAAAAAGCTATAAATCAATACTTTGAGAAAAATAACTTATACACTGATAAGCAAAAAGGTTTTAGGAAAGACAAGTCCATTAATATGGCCATCTATGATTTTTTGAACATAGTCACCTCTAGAGTAGATAAAAGGTTGCCAGTACTGGCTCTATACATGGACATGTCAAAGGCATTTGACTGCGTAGACCATAAAATTCTACTTCAAAAGTTAAACTCGTATGGCATAAGAGGTAATGTCTATAGCTTTCTCGAATCCTATCTTAAAGACAGAAAACAGTTTACAATTATTAATAGAGTATGCGATAAGACTAAAAATGATATTTACTATGAATCTAGTGTCAGAAGCGTGGCGTATGGAGTACCTCAAGGGAGTGTCCTTGGACCTCCATTGTTCATTATTTATATTAACGACTTGCCTACAGCATCTAATTATCCCATGACAATGTTTGCAGATGATAGTACCGTAATTTTTGACAGTAATAATACTGATAAACTAGAATCTGACATAAACAAAAATATTGAATCCATAATTAATTGGTTAGAGAATAATAATTTGAGAATTAATTTAAGTAAAACCGTAATTATGAAATTTCAACAGAGGACAAATAATAAATGGAACTTTAATATTAATCATAATGGTGTAAGTATCAATGAAACAAACACCACAAAATTTCTAGGAATACATATAGAGAATACATTGACGTGGGGCGTTCAAATCAAAAAAATATGTAATAAGCTGAACCAATTTTCATATGCATTGTACATGTTGAGGACAACTGTAGGTAAATCAACATTACTAACCGCATATCATGGACTAGTTGCATCATGTTTAAGATATGGCATAATTTTTTGGGGTAATGCAACTGGAAAAGAAACTGCATTTATCGCACAGAAACGATGTATCCGAGCCATCTGTAATCTACAAAAAACCGACAGCTGTAAACCTCATTTTAAAAACTTAAAAATATTAACTTTACCGTCCATGTACATTTACGAAACTGCTCTTTTTGTCAGGTGCAACCTGTCTAAGTTTTCACAAGTAGCTAGCCTGCGCAGAGCCGGTATGCTACATTCGGTCCGAAACGACACTGCAATGTTTCGGAAGAGCATATTTGTAATGGCTCCAAAAGTTTATAACAAAATACCAAAATATATTAAATCAGCAGACAATATTAATGTATTTAAAAAGAAGTTATTTCTATTTCTGATTGAGAAGACATATTACTCTATTGAGGAATTCCTTAATGACCGAATATAATCTTTATATGTGTAAGTGGTTGTAAAGTATTGCTTGCTTGTTATAAGAATGGGACTATTATCTATATGTTGCTTTTATCTGACATTTCTTGTAATTTTAATTGTAATCATGATCAATTATTGATATTATTATTTGTACACCATCAAGTGGTAGGACATAGAGATCATAATGTACTTGAGTGTAACACCTATTGTAACCTATGTTCACAAATAAATAAATTGAAATTGAAATTGAAAAAACTTTAAAACAAACATTAAAATATTAAGAAAACAAAAATTTAAAAAGATGTTTATTAGGTGTCGTCTACATATTTTGTTTTATTTGGTTACTAGCACTTCGCCCGTGACTTTGTCCGTGTGAACTTCGAAAATAAATAAAATATATAGCTTATAGTACTCAGGCAAAATGTAGCTTTCTACTGGTGAAGTAAAGAATTTTTAAAATCGGGTCAAGTGTTCTAGAGATTACTTCCTACAAACAAACTTACTAACTTTACCTCTTTGTAATATTATATTGTTAGTATAGATGCTTATGTTAGGTTACGTTCTCTCTTACCATAAATATAAATGTGTAATCTACCTATTTCTACGTTATCTAGGTTTGTAGTGGAGCTTATCTGTTTATTTATTCCTTTGAGAAAACAGGAAACACAGTGCCACTGTTTAAATTATATATATACATGTTAGCATCAGCCAGCGGTTTTGCCCGCGTAGAATTTGCACTTCCTCCGTTATAAACTTTCAACCCTCTTTTCCACTCCCTTAAGGGTTGAATTCCGAAAAAACCCTTTCTTAGTGGATACCTACTTTTCACAAAGAACACACCTTCCAAATTTCATGTCTCTAGGACCAGCGGTTTAGGCTATGCGTTGATATATCTGTCAGTCGGTTAGGACTTTGAATTTGTATAATATACAGATGACAATTTAATTACAGTACCTACCTACACATATATGGGACAGTTGTTTACTGTAGGCATGCGTTTTTATTTTTATAACACTCAGTTTGCTGCGGTCTGGGAATACCCCACAATTATAATACCAACTTTATTGCGATGCGTTATCGTAAAAACAACATTTAATACCCAGTTTGTATATCACTGCTTTTAAAATAATGGCTCCAAAATTGTTTTACTCGGTATCCGAAATTCCGTGCCTTATACCACTAAGTTGTAAACGATGTTCGGGCTATAATTAGTAATTAACCCGACATACATGATACTAAATTAATTACAGCTTGTTAATTGTGTGTGGACTTAATGTTTGCTGAAAACCAATATACTAAAATACGGGGTTGTTTGAACGTAGGCTTTAATTACTTCGCTAATGAGAGTCAACATTCAAAAACTATTGTGTCAACAGCTGTCCCTCCGAATCAACTGTCAAAAATAAACGAACGCAAACGATAACTCGTAACCCGCATGAAACGAAATTGATATAAGCACAACCGTAACAATAACGTTAACGAAGGCGTTAACGTTAACATGCTGGTGTAATTAGCATCTCTCGCGCCGATCCGGGCGATCAATCATGAGCGCGCATATAATTGCTTCAGTAATCGCATTATCTCGATTGCTCGGTGTACCGTTGCAAGACTTGCAAAGTTTTGTAAATGTATGTTGATGGCCCTGTTGCAGTGGTTAGGAAGTTAATGATCTCACTGGTATGGTTTTCTAAGGATATTTAGATAAAAAGGGCTGCTTTGATAAAGTTTTGATGAAATAAAGGTACGAAGACTTTTTTACGATTGTTGGATGTTGTGAAAGATGATATGACGAGAAATAAGGTTGATTACAATAAATTAGAATAACAGCTGGAGAATGATGATGATGATTTGTTATGTGTTGATGTAGGAGCTTAGACTATGAAAGGTTATAGACGGAACGTCATTGGACATTAAATGAAGCAGGATCGTTAAAATGTGTGAGTGACCTTGACGAACGTAATGATGACGTTTCGGCTTCTCATTTTGTCTATGTGAGCTTATTTCGCGTGTACATATACAAGCCCGCTTCTCATTCTGGTACTTCAGATTGCTGATTTCAGATGGATTTTGACACTCCGTAGGAGCTAATTCGTCATCTTGGATTTAGATTAGATGCATAAGTAACTTTTCTTCCTTAGTTTATTTACCTTTCAAACGGCTAACTTACGATGCCAAATCACCGCAAACACGGCGCCGGCGCATGTACGCGGAACTACTAGTTTTACTGCTCTGTTATATGTTTCACTACTTGATTTATGTCTTCTACGTCTATTTGATTAACGAATACGTAACATTGGATTCTATTTATCATTTTGTGTGGCGTTACCGGCATATATTTGATTTACATTGAGGTTTCAGAAAGTTCCTAAAATCTCTGAAACTCTAAAGTTGATGTATGAAGTAATTTATCAAGAGCAGGCAGCTCTCCACATTAAGCTTTATCTGGCATGTTTGATGAATAATTAATACCAAATTTCGTCGCGGTAAGTGAGGCTTAACCACATGAAAGACGAAACACACCCATATCTAGTACAGACATTATTTACATTAAGAAAACGATTATCGAAGACTATGATATTACGATATTTAATATCCCATTGGAATCCATCACGAATTTAAACAGGAAGCTTTAAGTAAACCAAGACTAGACAATGCTTATAACCCTGGCCGGATGTGGGAGTGCATTGAATCAACGTTTCCCGTGGCCGAAGACGAGCTACCCAAATATGTCGATGTTGACAGCACAAACAAATAGGAAGCAGTGAACCACGCCTCGCATACCTACTCCGAAGCCCGATGATGAAATATTAATAAAGGTACTTAAGGTTAAGCCACAGCCTAAGCACGCACACATCGACATCGTGCCGATGAACGGATTTGAAAAGGTAATGAAAGGGAACTCCCTCGTATCTTGTTCAGAATTCGGTGTAAAACGATCTATTCGCGTGTGCAACAACGCAAATTCAGAAATCGATTAACTGCATAGTCTATGTTATATTCTGTGCACAACCCATGCACGGGGTAACAGCACGCTAACTGAATACTAAAACTGCTAGCTCGTTAAGTGGGCATTAGTAAACGCAACGTCATGCGTACCCTTATAGGGCGAAGGCTCTGAAATAATGCGGCGATTAAAGGGTTACGAAGGTGTCTGCGAAGGTAAGACCTTACCTAAGCGGTAGCTACCGTTAATGCGGTCTTTAAACCCTTGGGTATTGTATGTGGTGGAAAGCTAAAGCTCTTTGACATTAATTCCATTTCAATTCATCTTTAGTCCGCTACGAATATTAGAATTTGAAAGCCTTCATTTTGAAAATAAATTTATTCTGTATTGCTTCATTTTACAGACCTTTATAATGCATACCGTAATAAAAAAACACTCGCAGCTGAAGTTCGACGAAAAGCTTCAAAAAGATAATCGACGTAAAGGTAGGGTATGTCCCACTGATCAGTACAAGTCATCTCTCTCTGAAAGATTCTTTTGCTTCCTGGGGCAGTATCTTTATAATAAATTGAATAACGTCCTAAATTTATATCCAAAAACCAAATTAGAATGCATTAAAACGTTAAAAACATATTTGAAAACTCTTGACTACAATAATACTGAACTGCTATTGACTGTTACTAAATAAACTAAATTACCATAGTTCTACCTGTTCTTGAGCTCATCACTTTCTCGCAACTAACTCGCAACGCACTCACTCAATCCACTCTCACATAGACATATATAAATGATCATTACACCACACAAGACACCACACTCATTACATAATTACACAACCCTGTCACATTTTTCATTTTTGTTTCTTGTTTCTTTTTTATACATATAATTTTTTTTGTTTTAATTTGTATGACAGTAAATAGGCATTCCTTTCTGTTGCTTTTATTTTTTTTTTACTTTTGTTATTCACAATACTCAATAATATTTAATGTACACGGTCTCTTAAATAAGAATTCTATCCGCGGAGGGAGATCCTGGTGACCTGTAGCACAGGTTTTTTACTTAAAAACCTATATCAGGCACCAGTCTCTCACAAAGGTAGTTATCTAGTTTCATTATACTGTATAATTAGCTCTAAGACAGCCTTTTGTGATGAGAGAATAAATGATATTTTATTTATTTATTTATTTAATTTTGATTGGCGTTAAGAGCAAAATTCATAGTGATGAAAAACACGAAATACTTACGAACAAAAACATCCTGATTGATGAATGATGACACATATTTTTATCAACATCGAGCGTCAATTCTCAATGGGCTCACGACTACAGTTCATACGCCTCATAGACGGAATGACGTGAACCGAAATAACCAACGAAACTCAGATAAAACGTCTGGCCGCAAGAATATAAAAATGTCCAGCTGTAGTCTGTGTGTGATTGGTTGAGCAATAAACAGTTTTGATTTGTTGAGCATGATTTAATGTGTCGAAAGCTGTACTCAGATCCGTTAACCAGTACTCTACGGATAAGCTCATGTCTTTGTAGCCACTCCTAGAGTTGTTCTTTGAAATTGACGCATGTTTCCATTTACATGGTATTTGTTGATGGCTTGTTGCTTTAAATCAAGAGCTTGTATTGTCGGTTGCTGTGATTGCTTTATCAACTTCAATTGACGAGGAATTGTCTTGTCCGATTCTACTCCTCGCTTGGATGTAAATTTTGCCATAGCATCAGAACCATAACCTCATTAATATTTTATGGTAATTTAAAAAACCCGAGTAACATTCACAAAACCGATATATCATCTTTATTGGGGTAATTAATTAGCTTCTGCTTCTCAAGGTCGTTGACAAAAGTTAAAGGTTATTATAGATTTATGAATTTATACAAAAACACACACATCTGTAAAAATGTATTGTCAGTTCGTTATGATTTCTCATTATCTATCGAATATTCGAATGGTCGATTTGAGAATATATTTCCAATGGCGATCGTGACATTCATTTGGTAAATTAGATTCGTGGTGTGGTATTGAGTGATAATTAAAAATGTTACAGTGTTGAGGTGGTTAGCGATCAGATTGTTCTAAGGTCATTTAAAGACGACACACCATTATGTATAATCCTTGCTCTCCTCCTTGATTTTTAACCAAGAGGCGCTTATTTCTTCTTCCCACATTCGTTCGATTTTTCTGACCTGACAGAAGCTTCAACCGAACTCATCCGAACCTTAAATGTAAACGAAAAACACCTTAATCCTGACTTAACGGTTGAGTTTCCTTTGAACCCAAGGTTTCGTAAATATAAGGAGGCCATTAGTGGCCCTGGAGAGGTTTCGAAAATTGTTAACGTCTTGTTTGTTAACACTTCAAAATATATTTACGCTTCAAGAGACATTTCTGTTCATTGAATAGCTGTAATGTCTTATGTATTGGGCACTCGTCCTTCCTTTAAACACAAAACCGTGTGTTATGTAATGTTACTTGTGTTAGTGTATCTATTATGCCCATTCTAAACTGGGTCGTCAGTACAAAGCCTGAGTTCTGAATTAATAATGGTTATAATGTGTATATCATGTACTGTTGGTATAACGGTGATTTCTCTAACTGATTTATATCTAACCGAGTTTCCATTGATTTAGTAATTTTCAATACGGATCCGATGATTGCTACATTAATTGTTATGTGTCGGTGATTAGCTGCATATGCAACTTTTATTGAGTTAAATGAGCGAGGTCATCGGTCATGAAATCCAAATCTACCGTACAAGAATGGGGTTTCTTTTGAGGAGTCTTTTTTTTTTGAGTGTGGAAAATTATCAGATGAGTTCTGCCGCTCTGGGTGGAGCAGGAGGGCGTGGCAGACTCTTACTGACCAAAACCCACCCCTGTTCCTACAGTTGCCCTTTGCGTTTCAGGGTTCGTGTGACTCTTTCGAACGTTCCCGTGACTCCTATTGGGTACTTAGTCTGATCAAAAAAAAAATCTGCCTCGTCTTTTCCCAACTATCTTGGGGTCGGCTTCCAGTCTCACCGGATGCAGCTGATACCAGTATTTTACATGGAGCGACTGCCTATCTGACTTCCACAACCCCGTTATTGGGTAATACGATACCCCTTGGTAAGACGGGTTGTCAGACTTTCGGGCTTCTGTCGACCCATAACGACTGTCAAAGATCCACGACTGACAGCCGAGCCGGGACCAACGGTTTAACGTGCTTTCCGAACACGGAGGAGTCTCGGTATGTAAAAATGGTCACCCATCCATGGACTAACCCCGGCAAGCGTAGCTTAACGATATCCTCAATAAAATCAAATCATTTATTTCAAATAAACCCTTCACAGTGTAACACCTAAAAATAGAATAAATTTAGATTCGTGGAATGAAGCGTTATTTTGTGAGTTGACAGATGACAGATTGTCGTTTGACGTTTCTTTTTCCAAGTTGATCTGGACCGAGTCTGCCACTTTAAACTTTATTTATTGGAAAAAGTTCTTAAAAACATTTAATGATGTCTCGAAGGACAGCTGGAACCAGAGTTAAGTTCAAATGTGTTAAGCATTGGGATGTAGGACGCTGTGACTATCTTTTTTGGGTTTTTTCTCTGTGCTGATGCTAAGTCTTAAGCGCGTGGCATTCATGAATTTCACCAAATCTTTCTATTTGTTGGCAGGGTTCCTACGTTAGATTTATATTAAGGAAAAAATGTTATAAAAAGGTCGGATCATAGTTTACATTATATTTTGGAAGAACAATGCAGTTTTGACAATAGCAAAAGGTTCCGTACGCAAGCATACACGTGTCCAGAAATGCCCAGGATTAGATGACCACGGCATAGATGCCGCTTGAGGACCTCTGAACTGGACCTATAATCTTCGAACGATAGGGTAAAAGTGTTTCAACATAAATTGTAAGTTAAACATACAATTTTCTGTAAACGGAGTGCTATCTAGTGTGATGCAGTGTTGAGAATAAACGTGATATATGTGAAGACCAAATCTAAGGACTCTTATTTACTACATACACACCTCATGCGAAAATACCCGAAGATAGGTAACCAGGGTCTCATGCCATAGATATCTCTGACGCTAGCCGGTGGAAGAAAAAATTTCTTTACAACAGGCACTTCTGAATTGTCAATAAGTCGGTCAGTCAGAAAGATGAAGCTAATTGCACATTCCAAAGCGTAGATATCTATGGAGAAAAATGCGCAAGAAACTCCATGGACACTCTTTTCAACCATGATAAGTGTTACAAAATTTCTGGTTACATATTTTTGAAAATCCAGTTTTAGTGATATTTTTAACCGACTTCGCAAAAAGGAGGAGGTTCCATGTTCGACTGTTTTTTTTTTTTTGGCCACCGATTTGTGTGAACCAGTTGTGGATCGATTTTCAAAATTATTTTCACTTAAAATTTTTAAATTTTAAGTGTATTTTCTTTTTTGGAAGTTGTCTGTACACGCTCGTCTCGTTCGCGTCGCGTGGCTCTCGTCGCGTAGAGGCTCGATACGAGAGCCACAGAGAGACGCAACGCGACGCACCATCTACACACGTACTCGGCCTGTCTCATGTTGTCTCGACGAGCGTGTACCGCCGGCATTATACCCCTATCACTTTCTTTTTTCGCAAATGTACATACAACAACAATATCCCTAAATAAATTTTAGAATTCAATCAAAGTTAGCATGGAGAGGTCGTTTAATTTTTCATAGCTGGCGCGAGCGGCGCGTTTAATCAAATATACCTTTTGTGACATGAATTATTCATCGACATATTCGGAAAGTGGTCCACTATAACTTGTGCCTAATAGTATTCAATGCACGTTAATAGTGAACCGTGAATGGTTTTAATATCAGTTACTTTGAAAGCTGAACAGCTTACAATGAATTTTCGGCTTTGTTTTATATTGTTGACTGGATGAAAAACATGTAACTAAAAGAGTTATGAATATAAATGTGAATGGATGGAGAGGGAGAGGGAGGCGAAAGTAAAGATGGATGGGTTGTGTGAGGAATGATATGAAAGAAAAGGGAGTTAGTGATAGCGTGACGGGTGACAGGACAGAATGAAAAAAAAAAACGTGTTGCGCCGATCACAAGTAACTTGGGATAAGGGCAGGAAGATGATGGTTTTATATTGATGACTCTCTTCGCATGTTAAAGCCATAAACCAAAAAGCCATAAACATTTTGCCAAAGTAGTAGGCAAAAGTACCAAAAACGGCCGTTGCTGACACTTTTGCCTACTACTTTGGATACGAAACATTTTGAGACCTGTTTTAACAACGTAAAAATTTTTTATCCTCTTTGTAACAAACGTGAAGTTTGATTTTTCAATATTTAGTTTCTGTGCTATGATACGATTTTTTATTCAATGATGGCGCCACTGGACCGTGAGTAGGGCCTTAATCCTAATCACACTTCATATTATAAAGGCGATAGTTTATGAGGGTGTGTGTTTGTATGTTTGTTACTTCTTCACGCTCAAACGGCTGGACCGATTTATATGAAATTTGGTATGTAGGTAGTTTATACCCTAGATTAACACATAGTCTCTTTTTATCCCGGTCTACGCGGGTGAAACCGCGGGGCGCAGCTAGTTAATATTATAAATGCGAAAGTTTGGATGGATGTTTGTTACTCAATCACGTTAGAACGGCTTAACGGATCAGACAGATTATAGTCTGGAATAGTACTTTTTATTCCAAGAGCCACCAAAAAAAAAAAATCCTAAGTAACATCACTTAGGATTTTTTTTTTTGGTGGTGGGAATGACTTCTCTCGCCCTGGGTGGAGCGGGAGGGCGTGTCAGACTCTTACTGACTAAAACCCACCCCTGTTCCTTCCCAGCCTGAGTGCCCAGGGGTGCGGTTACTCATTTTCAGAATTTATCCGCTACCCCTAGGCATGCAGGCACCGGCCACGATGGGCCCCGTCAATGTTCCTTAGGATGATTTTCGATGTTCACGCTGGCGAAGCCGCTCTCAGAAGCTAGTTTGTAATATTCTTTATTGAATCAGGCTTTGAGAGGACGACGGTTAATTAAAACGTGTTAATTTTATTTCCAATTAAAGCGTTAATGAACCAAACCTCTCGAAGCAATTCACTTATTTAAATAAATTGAAGCATTTCGCGCGAAGCCCTGTCGTTAATATAGTCAATAGTTCTTTTAGAGCAGTGGCTCCCAACCTTTTTTTGATCAGGGACCA
The DNA here is from genome assembly GCA_951329385.1 of Polia nebulosa. Taxonomy (NCBI): domain Eukaryota; kingdom Metazoa; phylum Arthropoda; class Insecta; order Lepidoptera; family Noctuidae; genus Polia; species Polia nebulosa. The sequence goes on along the minus strand of OX589591.1, from coordinate 6,516,982 downwards.
CTTTGATTTCTTTTTTATTAGCAGGGACCAGGAGTCCTGAAAAAACAACTGATAAACTAAAATTTAACAGCTTATAAATATCATAAATTCAAAAGGTTGTAGTTCTGTACCTATATTTCGGTATTCTGAGAAATGAAAAGTAACGAGCATTGTACTGAAAATCACAACATTTCTGATAAAAACCTAAAATCAGTTTGCACAGTGTTATTATTGTATGAACAGTTTAAAACTTTATGCGGACTCTATTTTTGCACTATTTAAATCACAGGTTGGGAACCTCTGCTTTAGAGTTAGTAACCGCGCAGTGGTTCCTCGAACAAATTACAGTGGTGCTATGAATTACACAGAAGCGACATCTGCTGATAACATTGCGGCACCATTTATGTTTACTCTGAAACATTAATTCATAATAGATAAAACAGTTCGGTTACATAGTGTAAACAGTTACACAGGACTTCCTTTGTGAAGCTGTAAACAATGGGTATACTATTCTTAATTAAACAAATTGTAACCGGTATCAGTGTTGAAGTATTGTTGCATCGAAATTCGAGTTAAATGTTAATAGAGACAAGACACGAGTGACTAAGTTACTTCTAGGCAAGCGTGCTCCATCGTCTATACTCTGAAACGTTAATTCATAATAGATAAAACAGTTCGGTTACATAGTGTAAACAGTTACACAGGACTTCCTTAGTGAAGCTGTAAACAATGGGTATATATTGCTCTGCAAAGTTAACTTTAACGTCCCACTTAAACGTACTAGACATACAAATCTGTTAGCTGTTCCTTCGGCTGCCACTTATTATATGAAGATGTCACCTTTCTTGCGACTACCAGCATTATATAATGACAAGTTTCCAACACTGGACCTCTTCAATATCACTCGGAACCGTCTTAAAAAAGAGATCACCCTTATGTTAGACCAAACACGAGAGGCCCAGTTACGCCTGTAGTGCCAGTTAGTCATACATACACACATCATCACACACATCCACAGAAACCCACACCGTACAAATACACACACGCACACACTATACATACTTCATGTCACTCTCTTCTATGCTTATTGTTTTATCTGTGTACTTCGTAATTGGCGTATTGTTTAGAATTATCCAATTTATGTTTAATTATTGTCAGCTGTGAAGCTACCTTCTATAAATAAATAAATAAATAAATACTATTCTTAATTAAACAAATTGTAACCGATATCAGTGTTGAAGTATTGTTGCATCGAAATTCGAGTTAAATGTTAATAGAGACAAGACACGAGTGAATAGGTTACTTCTAGGCAAGCGTGCTCCATCGTCTACCATATCATCGCTTGCCATCAGGTGAGATAGTGGTCAAGTGCGAGCCTATCAGAGTTAAAATAAAAAACTTTTTTACAAAAAATACAACGTACTTCTAAAAATTACTAAATAACTTTATTTTCGGAAGTCGGTGTTTATATTTTGTTTCTTCGTTATTTGACACACACCGAAAATAAAGTAATTTTTAAAAGTCGGTTGTATTTTTTGTAAAAAAGTTTTTTATTTTTCACTTTTTGGTTGTTGTACCCCAGAAGTAAAACTAAATATTAAAGTTATGCCCGAATGGATAACCCCAATAACATGGCATTTGAACATTTGGAGAAAACCAAAACGTCAGCTGTGTATACATATTTTTTGTATATGTTGATTTTTTCAAAAAGTGCTGAATCGATTTCGTTAAAATTTATATGGGACCACCTCTGAAGTATGACCTCATCATTCATCATTCTCCTGCCCTTATCCCAATTTATTTGGGGTCGGCGCAACATGTCTTTTTCTTCCATACTCCTCTATTAGTCGTCTCTGTAGTCACCCCCTTTTTACCCATATCCTCTTTCACACAGTCCAACCATCGTTTCTTTGGCCTTCCCTTCTTCCTAACCTTCCTCTGAAGTATGACCTACGAAATCAAAAAGATTCATCAAAATCAATTCACAAATGGCGGAGATATCGCGTAAAAAACATACAAAAAAGAAAAAAAAACATACAGACGAATTGAGAACCTCCTCTTTTTTGAAGTCGGTTAAAAACTATTCTAAACAGCCAATAGATAAATACACATCGAAGACAAAACAAAAAATTCCAATCGTCACTGCAATGAAAAGAGCAAAGTTAATATCTTCACAACGCTTCAAGTGATCTCGAGGAGTCTGGCGACTTGCCGACGATCCGCCTCAACGGACTAATTAAATTAATTGATTCGTATTTCTTCAGAACAAATCGACGTTTTGAGTTTTTCACATTTTTTCAACAGGCCACATCCAAAATTGTAACCTAAAACGACGTAGTAAAGCTGAAATTGCAACTTATAAAACAGAGAGTGAATCGTTTCGGAATGAACTGGATGATACCGAGCAATTGATTTGAGTATTATAATGGTTTTTATATGGAGACGGATAGGCTGAATTTGTGGATTGCTGTGAATGTGATTCATACGTTTGCCAAATGAGAACACCACTGATGACTACTGAAATAAGAATGAAATTATTGGAATGCCAAATTGAAAATTAACGTAAATCAGAACACTTAGTTATGTAGTTCTGGTCTTAGACTATGAAAGGTTATATGCCTAGCGGTAGCGGATAAATTCTTAAAATGAGTTACCGCACCCCTGGGCACCATGCAGGGAAGGAACAGGGGTGGGTTTTAGTCAGTAAGAGTGACATGCCCTCCCGCTCCACCCAGAGCGGGAGAAGTCATTGGATGATTTCCCAACACCCAAAAAAAAAAAAAGAAAGCCTATGAAAGGTTACAGAACGAACGTCATTGGACATTAACATGAAGCAGGATCGTTAAAACGTGTGAGTGACCTTGACGAAAGTAACGATGACGTATCGGCTTCTCATTTTGTCTATGTGAGCTTATTTCGCGTGTACAGACACAAGCCGGCTTCTCATTCTAGTACTTCAGATAGCTGGATTTTGCACTCCGTCTATAACCTTTCATAGTCTAAGGTTCTGATCTATTCTTTCAAAGTCTTAAAATGATTCATGTTAAAATGAATGTTATCGGTAACAATAAAACTAAAGATAAAACATCGATAGAACAGTTTAGTTAGCTATTAGCAAACAGTACGGCAATAATTTGAAACCAAGTAAAGCCAACAATGCACCATTGCATCACGTTCGTGGGAAATATGCAGAAAATAAATACCACAGAGCAACTGACTTATAGGTCCTTCACAGCAGAATCTATATTCCGAACTTTTAGTAGTTTTGACGATTCAAAATTGATCATTTGAATCCTAATTTGATAATTCTGCTATTGATTTGATGTTATTTTAACCTGTCCCAAATGCAAATAACTGCTTTATGTAACTCTTGCAGAAAATCCAATATGTTAAGGCGCTATTAACTGCCAACGACTTTGAGTGGTTTTTTTTTTTTTTGGGGGTGGGAAATCATCTTATGACTTCTTCCGCTCTAGGGTAAACCGGAAGGGCGTGTCAGACTCTTACTGACTAAAACCCACCCCTGTTCTTCCCTGCCCTACGCGCCCGGGGGCGAGGTAACTCTTTCGAATTTATCCTCAACCCCCGGGCAGGCACTGGCCGTGGCAGGCCCCGTCCTTTGCTGACAACTCTTTGAGGCGCGCGTGGAACACTACGCGCCGTCGACTCTCGGGCCTGGTGCTGATCGAACGGCGAGTTACCCACTACTCGCCGTCCGCAGGCCTGGGTCTACGGTGGCCGGAGAGCGTCTCCTGCGGCGGCTGCTGCTGAGGGCGCTAGGGCGACTCTGCCTCTGTTGAGTCTCCCTAACATGTGCCGCCTCCCTCTTCGCGAGCATTACTGCTTCGCAGAAGGAGGGACTTTGAGTGGTTAGCTTGCGTGTTCTGTGCTGAGCTCACGTAACGCGTCGGACGTCCACCCGGTAATAGGACTCGCCCATCAAGGGACGCTGTCCAAAATTAGACGCATTATTAATTTATTGTACATAAAACAACAGGTATTATACTAAAACACATATACTAAATTATAAATAATTAAATAATCCTTAAAATGGTGAAGGTTTCATAAAAATACGTTTTATAGTTTTTGCGTGATACTCAATTATTTATCCGCGTTAGACATAACTTTACAAATTAATTACACTATGTTATAAAAATATAATTTCAAATATTCACATATCAAATTACGAAGAAAATTGTCTAGAGTATATTTTTTTCAAAGAAATAAGACTAGTCGTTTAGACGTGATCTTCAATTAAAAATCATTAAAAGTCGTGTAACTGCGCCTTAAGATGGTTCCCCGAAGATAATGTCGGATTGGAAGAGCAATGTTACCAACAAAATCCCTAATGTTATGCATGAGAAGCTCGAGACGTCTCCATATATCATTCATGCGCGGGATGCACTGAGGATAATGCACCTTGAACTTCGCGAGCCGCCGAGCAACTTATCCTGTACATTTCTCGGCAATTTCGTCGTCTCGCTTCAGTTTATGAGTTTGCTGTAGCGGGTCGGTGATTAATGATTTTTTGGCAACGTTCAACGTTTGTTTGTAAACGCTAAGTGTAAATTTGATGTGATAATTGTGGCTGAAATGTGATGTATGTAAGTAAACTAATGAGTATGTTTAACGTTTTTTGTTATTTGCTTTAAAGATAAAAGAGTAATACTGATAGCAAGCTGCTCTCATATATTTGCCAAGATATCGTCTTGCTGTTCAGTCTCGACATTCTTATTGGCTTTTTCTAAGTCACACATCTCATCTAGCGTAGTCGAAGTCGCTAAAAGCGTTTGAGAAGTCGTTCTGTGTGAATCGTCGCAACTTTTCCACTTGTTTCCGTTGTAAGTTTCCCGCCAGGCGCAGCACTTCGCCGGTGATTTGAGCCCCGACACCGAGTCTCGATTCTTTGCCTTACAGTTGCAAAAAAAAAAGTGTTTTTGTTGAAGAATTTGAAGCGGTCAGTTTGGGAGTTGCCACCGTCTAAATAGCTGAGATATCTCTGAGTATTACCATACATTTTTAACGGAGGTTCTCAATTTCGTCTGTATGTTTTTTTTTTGTATGTATGTTACGCGATTTCTCTGCCATTTGAGAATAGATTTTGATAATTCTTCTTTTGTTCGGTAGGTCATACTTCAGAGGTGGTCCCATATAAATTTTATCGAAATTGATTCAGCACTTTTTGAAAAAATCAACATAAACAAAAAATATGTCAGACACAGATGACGTTTTGATTGTCTTTAATTATTCCATGTTATTGGGTTTATCCATTCGGGCATAACTTTATTATTTAGTTGTAGTTCTGGGGTACAACAACTAAAAAGTGATAAATAAAAAATAAATACAACCGACTTGTAAAAATTGCAAAATAACTTTAATTTCGGCAGTCGGTGTCAAATAACGAAGGCAATCAAAATACAAACACCGACTTCCAAAATTAAAGTTATTTTGCAATTTTTAGAAGTCTGTTGTATTTTTTGTGAAAACTGTTTTTTGTACTAAGCGTTGGCGTGATCGCTAATAGAAAAGTTATTTGTCTAGACTCGCTGTACAGTTACATTATTTGTATTTCAGACGTTAAAACAGACGATATCAATAGAAAAGTGGCTCAAAGCCAGACAACATGTTGAATGGTTGGAAATCTTACAATATTAATTTTAAATCTTAAACTATGTGATGTCGTTAAAATCATTGCGGCAAGGTCAACGCGTGACAGGGTCAGACGTAAATTCTGTTTTAGATAAACAGAATTTGAGTAGGTACGTGAACATTTGAGTATAAATTACCAAATAAACCATCATCATTCATAAATAGGTTTAGAACAAAAAACCCGATTGTAAAAAACAACTAAAAAGTTCCAAACAAGTCACTTTTCAAGCAGTCTGATGCGGTGGCAGTTATTTTAGTTCAATTATTGATTTCATGCCACCAACTGCATCAGAATGTTTGAAAAGTGACTTGTTTGGAACTTTTTAGTTATGTTTTACAGTCGGGTTTTTCAATTTTTTTTATTTTCTAAATTTTAGTGAGTTATATTTTTGGAATCGCCTCTTCGAACCCTTTATTTTGATACCCCACTTAATACAATTCGTCGACTTGCATCATTTTCTTTTTCACAATGTGGCGTCTGAATGTCGCCATATTGTATTTTGATTATCTTAAGTAGCACTCGCAAGATGAAGACAAATCAATGGACGTAAGAATTATCAAAATCGGCCCACGCGTTTGGTCTCTAAAGCGCCACAAAGGAACAAACATACATACATAGGCTGATAAACACATTACCCTCCCTTGCGTAACGCAGTCGGGTAAAAATGACCTTCTAACGTATCGAAAACAACGAATCATAACATACAAACGATCATAATGCAAAGACAGTAAGTGCATCACAGACTTTTTAAAAGTATCGACAAATAAGAAAAGTGTATGCTTTATGAAGTAGGTTAAAAAGACACAATAACATCAAAGGCAGTTCTTGTTAGCAACCGGTACACGTTAGTCATTTATAAAATTATAGCAGCGCTTCATCGCTTTAATACATGGTGTCTTTAACAACCTTTCCTTTTTTTTCCTTTGTGCCATGTCGCGCATGATCGTGACGTCATTTCTATGTCGCAAAGTGCTCAAAGTAAAGCAACACAATGATCGCGTTAGCAGAAATAAACCTCTACTCCTGTAGTCACAACAGACACTTGGTGTCATCTAAAAGTGGCACCGTGTCGAGACTTCCATATTGAATGGTGTCGAATTAAAATGCGAAGGAATTTCTTGATGAAATTCTTAGGCTTGTTCCAATTCTAAGCTGTTAATAATTCGCTCGCTGTTCTCTTTTCTTTATAATGTTCTTTTATTTTTATTCCCGTACTTTGCGTGAATGCTTTATTATTGGATACCATTTATTTTACACCATTAAAGCCTTCGTTAGCTAAACGAGTGTTGTCTTCTTTATGTTCCTCATTAGCAAGATTGTATGATTTCTTTGGCATGCTTATTTCCTCTCTTTGGTTGACTACTGAATTGAACGCTCACGGAAATATAAATTGTAATACTCGTATGAATGCGGCAAACCCTATTTCTGATGAAAGACACTTTTTTTTTTTTTTTTGGGGGGTGGGAAATCATCTTATGACTTCTTCCGCTCTAGGGTGGAGCGGAAGGGCGTGTCAGACTCTTGCTGACTAAATCCCACCGCTGTTCCTCCCTGCCCTACATGCCCAGGGGCGAGGTAACTCTTTCGAATTTATCCTCAACCCCCGGGCAGGCATTGGCCGTGGCAGGCCCCGTCCTTTGCTGACAACTCTTTAAGGCGCGCGTGGAACACTACGCGCCGTCGACTCTCGGGCCTGGTGCTGATCGGGCGGCGAGTTACCCACTACTCGCCGTCCACAGGCCCGGGTCTACGGTGGCCGGAGATCGTCTCGCGGCGTCCGAACCCCCTGGCGTCTCCTGCGGCGGCTGCTGCTGAGGGCTTTAGGGCGACTCGGCTGTTGTTGAGTCTCCCTAACGTATGCCGCCTCCCTCTTCGCGAGCATTACTGCTTCGCAAAAGGAGGAGACGAATTCCCATTCCCTCTCGCCCCGTACCATGGCCTGAACCAGGGCACGGCGGTGCTCTGCTCAAGCGGGGAAAACCTCCACCGTATGCTCCACCGTGTCCTCTGGGCGATCCTCGCAGTGGAAACAGCCGGGGGTCACCTCCGCCTTGATCCGACACAGGTACCTCCCGAAACAGCCATGTCCGGTGAGTACCTGCGTCAGGCGGAAGGCGAGAGTGCCGTGGCGCCTCTCCAGCCATGGTGCGATGGTGGCGTGCCCAGCCCTGGGTTGCGACAGTCGCTCTCTCCAATGAAAGACATAGCTAGTGTCTGTCATTGGGGTAAGGTAAGCCTTTCAACATATTTCCACCCATTTTCTTTCAGTTTGTTAGTAATTGCCCATACATCGTTTGGATACAGTTATCCGAAGGAAACGGTGTCAAGACTGAAAACTCCAGTGTGACAGATACCTTGTTAGTAATAGCTGTTCTCAGACTTCTCAGCGGTGTCAGATTTATAGGATGAGCGTTAATTGGATGCTGGAATGTCTTTGACGGTATTCATAATGAGGCAAAAATGCGATACTGCTGTGGTCTTATTTTCCCTTGATGTAGGGTGAATTTTAAATAGATGGACGCTTTTTTTTAAACTCTTTATCTAAGTAGTATGGTTTTATCCTGTGATGGATTCAGGATAATGCTAAGTAAAAATTAATGTTTGCCTATAATATTTCAGGAGTGCCCACCATTCTTCATGGATCCTATCATCAGAATTGGATTTTGATAAATTGGACCAATCTGATTTGAGAAACTGTTCCTTTTTATGAAGTCGGTAAAAAATTAAAGTCATCACTTTTTTGTCTTTCTACCCCGAGAGAGAAATCTTAGAAGTTAAATTTGGCTTACTTTCCGGTTTCTGATTAACCTGAAATTTTGCATAGGTACATGTTTAGTTTGTTGGCTAAAGTAATAACAGCCGCACGGGCCGATCCATCAGGAAAAGCTACGCTTGCCGGGGTTGGTCCATGGATGGGTGACCATCTTTACATATCGAGACTCCTCCGTGCCTCGGAAAGCACGTTAAGCCGTTGGTCCCGGCTGTCAATCGTTGATCTTTGACAGTCGTTACGGGTCGTCAGAACCCCGAAAGTCTGACAGCCAGTCTTACCAAAGGGTATCATATTTCCCAGTAACTGGGTTGTGGAGGTCAGATAGGCAGTCGCTCCATGTAAAAATACTGGTATTCAGCTGCATCCGGTTAGACGACGCCGACCCCAAGATAGTTGGGAAAAGGCTAGGCAGATTGATTGACATGTTTAGTTTGGATGAAGTGACGTCATTCTAAATCTAATATGGCGGACTAGTTGACATTTTGAATGCATTCCCATGATATCAAATGAAAGGGTTACACACGAAAAAAAAAAGACGTGTGGCACTCGGAGACTGCCGCGGTAAAGCTATTGCATAGCATTTTTTATCAACTTATGCAATTATAATTATTTATGTATTTTATTTATGCAGTATTTTTTTTCCTTTGTTTTTTTTACTAAGATATTAATTCAAGTTACACTTTTTACACGCACGTAAGAAGTTCTGGCGTAACAAGATAAATTTCATCATCATCATCATCATCATCATCATCATCATCATCATCGCCATCGTCATCGTCATCATCATCATCATCATCATCATCATCATCATCATCATCACTATTCATCGATAGATGGCAAAACTAAAAGTATCAACGCTGTGCCGGTCGGAGTGTTAGGTTATTTTCGTTACGGAATTTCTGGATTCGGTCTCCACGCTTAAGGCCCGCGATAGAAGCTATGCAATAGCTTAAAAAGTGTGTTTTTTTAGTTTTTTTTTTAAACTACAGAAAATTTTATTAAAGCCCAACGCCGCTGTCTGACATCTTATTGCAAATGAATCTAGACTTTAAAGAACATTCCGAAGTCTCTCAGTTTATTTCGAAGGTAGTTATTACTTTCAATAGTGAAGGCCGTAATTATATTTGACTTTTGTTTAGCTTCGATGTGATAAACCTGGTTCCGAGGTTATCGATGAGCCAATTTTATTTATTTTTATTTGCCATTGACATCAGCTTATGATTTAATGGCTGACGGATGTGATCGTGAGGTCACTCTTAACGGAATTTTGTTGGCTACTATAAGATTATTGCTTTAATTTCGTTGGAAATTTTTGAAGCGGTTGAGAGATTAAGCTGATGACAAAAGAAAAAATCCAGATAAAATAATTAAATTTTTAATAATTAAATAATTAGATTTTTTTAGTCATCAACCCAATTTATTTAATTGGGTTGATGACTAAAAAAATCTAATAGTCTGTCAGTTAGATTACCAAAAAATTTTGAATTTTTTTTTTTCTTTTTTTTTTTTTTTGGGTTGATGACTAAAAAAATCTAATTAGTCTGTCAGTTGGACTACCAAAAATTTTTAGTCAACAACCCAATTTATTAATTTATTTTTGGGTTGATGACTAAAAAAATCTAATTAGTCTGTCAGTTAGATTACCAAAAAATTTAGTCATCAACCCAATTTATTTAATTGGGATGATGACTAAAAAAATCTAATTAGTCTGTCAGTTAGATTACCAAAAAATTTAGTCATCAACCCAATTTATTTAATTGGGATGATGACTAAAAAAATCTAATTAGTCTGTCAGTTAGATTACCAAAAAAGATTACCAAAAAATTTTGAATTTTTTTTTTCTTTTTTTTTTTTTTGGGTTGATGACTAAAAAAATCTAATTAGTCTGTCAGTTGGACTACCAAAAATTTTTAGTCAACAACCCAATTTATTTAATTGGGTTGATGACTAAAAAAATCTAATTAGTCTGTCAGTTAGATTACCAAAAAATTTAGTCATCAACCCAATTTATTTAATTGGGATGATGACTAAAAAAATCTAATTAGTCTGTCAGTTAGATTACCAAAAAATTTTGAAAATATTTTTTTTTTTTTGGGTTGATGACTAAAAAAATCTAATTAGTCTGTCACTTAGATTACCAAAAAATTTTAGTCAACAACCCAATTTATTTAATTGGGTTGATGACTAAAAAAATCTAATTAGTCTGTCAGTTAGATTACCAAAAAATATTGGACACATATTTTATCTTATGTCACGTAAACAATAAATGAAGACGATACAGTACCTTGAAACTTCGCATGACGTCACACTTGAGTTAAAGTTGTAAGTACCACTTTTTACTCAAAAGTGACGTAACAAACCCCCACTCCTGAACTTTGATGCGTGCGCATCTTTGTCATTTTTTACTGATTTAATAATGCAAAAAATACGTGTCCAATATTTTTTGATAATCTAATTTACGGACTAAATAGAATTATTAAATATTTTTTTATCCCTATTTGCTCTCAAATGTGTTTAATATTATTTGTCCGTCTTCTGCTATGGTAATTCCTTTTTTATTTTACGTCTACAACTTCGCACGAGACTTCATCTGCGTGGATTGCAATGAAAATACACCCCATAATCAATATAATTTATAGCCTATAGCACCCACAAAATGTAGCTTTCCACCAGAGAAATAAGAATTGTAACATTAGTTTCGGAGATTACCTTCTACATATAAACTTTTACCTGTATAAAATATTATTAGTGTAAATCTGTTTCGCTTTCCACTTACACATACGATAAGGTGTTAACAGCGGTCCCTATTAAATATGCCAAAAAGAGCATCCTTTCTGGATGTTTTTATTTAATTCCTTGGTAATTTTCTGTGACTTAAACTAAATAATAAGCTAATTTCATTTCAAAGAGTATTGATATTATGACTTAGAAAGTAACACACAGAAAACTAATAATAATAATAATAATATTCCACAACTATCACACAACGCCATCTAGTCCCAAGCTAAGCAGAGCTTGTGTTATGGGTACTAGACAACTGATAAACATACTTATATATTTCTAAATACATAAATATTATAGATAAATTACACCCAGACACAGAACAAATGATCGTGCTCATTACACAAACATTTGTCCTGGGTGGGAATCGAACCCACGACCTCCGGCATAGCAGTCAGGGTCACTAACCACTAGACCAACAGGCCAGTCAAACCAAGTCAACAACTGTACTTTATCACTTCATGTGCTATGCGATAATTGGTGTTTGAGTAAATATTTATTCCAATTCACTGCATTGGCATTAATCTGATTCCATCTAAATATATTGAGCCGTTCAATCGTTCGCCGCAGGTCGTTCATTTATCCAGTGCTATTCAATGTGGTCAATTGCCCATATTTTATTATCAGCTCTCAATTGATCTGTGGTTCATTCTATTGCAATTCAGTTGTTACCCATTTATTTAACATTATTGGATGTTTAATTGGTTAAACGCAGCATAGTTTCCAATGAAACTGCTAGATTTATTCGCGTCTGCGTTTTCTCTTCCGAAATCAATATTATTTATAAATTGAACAAGCATTTCGTGGGTTTGCTTTGAATAAGAAATAGTAATACACTTTGCCGTTTCAGCGGAGTCTTATTTGATGTCCATTTCAAAGTAAAATGAATGTTTTCCCCAAGTTGTCGTAATAAACAGATTTTAGAGATTTAGAGCATTCGAAACGTGGGTCAGAAAATAATGTAAAGAAGTCAAATACATTCAGAATAATCGACGCTGAACGAAATTATAATAAATTAAAATAAATGAGCTGTGCAATCACGGATGTCTCCACTCAGCAGAGCTGAGTAAATACCTAAACGCAAGAAAGAAGAAGAGAAAAGTTCTAGAAAAGTTAATTTAATTAACTATTGGAATACAGTGTGATTTGCATGCAGATGTAGACTCAGCTTCGAGTTGACTTGTACTGGGAGTCGGTGTAAAGGCTAATTCGATATGCCCCGACAGCAGTTCATTAAATGAATGGCTGGCCTACTTCCTCGCCTACGGGATCGGGTGCATGCTGTCACTTTTATTTCCGATGTCAATTCACACGGCCAGCTATCGGTAGTGTGCAGGTGATAATTCGCTTACGTTTGATTTATTGCATTGAGAGAATTTTTATAGGAATACGGTCAAAGGTATGAGGTTTCATTTATTTAAAATTTTATTGATGTGAATGACCTTTACTTTTATGAACCGTTTAAGTTGTGTTAAAGAAATGGCGCCCAGAGCGGGACCGGTTGGGCGCCATTATGTTTGAGCATCTACATCTAAATAGAAAACGCAAGATTCGTCTACAATTAAGAAAATATTCCTAACGTTAATTATGTACTGTAAATCACGTCAGCGGTTTTTTTTTCGTTTTAAGACTTTTTACACGTGGTGGTACCGGTGAATGGAGCACGTGGGTAGGAGCGGGCGCGGCCGCTCGATACAGCGGAGGCTGCGCGCTGAGCTCCCGCCCGGAACAACCTCTCCGCCACCCAATCTTCGCTGACCTCCCCTGCTCCCGTCACACAGTTCACTGACCAACGAATGAAGGAAACCTGCGCCAAAATTCAGAGCTCTTTCACGTCTGGACGCCTAAACACCAACCATTCACTCAAGACCTGTGATACTCCTATAAAATTAATGCGATCTCTGAACAGATACGGGTCTCAATTAGTTGGGCATGCAGATATTAAAGATTCCGCTCTCCCGGTACGAGCGTACGAGCCTCGTATCTAATGACACTGTTTTGATTTACGATAAGCTTTCCGTGTACGTTATTGTATTTATAATTTCATGCTTTTATTCACGAATTGATGATCTCAGACTGATAGTATTAAGTTTTAATGTTGCACTATAATTAAGCTGTGGTTAAATGATTTATGATTTCATAAAGGTTTGGATTGCGAGATTTATTCATTTGATATGTGAGACGTTCCGAGAATATTGGCGGTAGATGGACATTTTTGTGGTCTTAGTGAATTAATTAATTGAATGACATTTAATTTAGCGAAGGATTTCGGAGTTATGATTTCCAACAAATCCGAGTATGGTATTGTGCATTTTAAAAGGATCTCCTTATTTGTAATACCTATTCTGGTTTTGGTCACTGCATCACATATATTATTTAGTTTGTAAAGACTGCTGCACTAAAGGAGAACGTCAGATAAACGTCTTCATTCGTTAAATTGGGGCGTGGAATTCAACTGGGGTCTGCGAATGTGTTCTAAGGGCAAATAGCGTTACGTAAATTGAGTCATTCTGATGTTCATAGGGGAAGAATTAACTTATCATCGCTCTGTAATTCTGTTAAACTCGATGTTAGAAGGAGTTTGTTGAATGTACAGAAAAAATATATGTATATCGAATTGTGTATTGCATATAGCTACGTTTATAAAAAGACCACGCACAAAATGTTTAGGAACATATTCATTCTGCATACAGTTAAGGAGTGGAATTCCCTGCCGGAGACGACTCCGGTTGTACCTATCCCCAGGTTGTAGCTATTAGGAAACACACAACCTGGGGTCTTTAAGTCAAGAGTGAACAGGCTACTAGGCAAGCGTGCTCCATCCACGACCAAATCATCGCTGACCATCAGGTGAGATAGTGGTCAAGCGCGAACATATTAATGATAAAAAAAATTGTCTGTAGCACTCCACTGGGCATAGGCCTCTCCTCAGTTCGATCCTCGGCTTCTGACATCTGCTCCTACCAGCCACCGTGCACCGTGCAAAGATCGTCGATCGTGTCTCCTGCTTCTCACGACTTGATTTTTGAGTATGTTCAGATCCATGATCTTTTTCTTCTATTCGTGTCGATTTTGACCGACCAGTATGTATCCACCTGGAAAGCTCTGTAATTGGCTTCTGTTAATTCATTCAAGGTGCAGGGTGCTTGAAAGGAGCCTCCCCGAGTGGCTTTAAAATATCGAACTTCGATTCCAAACGCCCGGCGCACCCTGAACAGTTAGCACTCGGCAACGCAGAGTCTAGCTTTTTCTTTTCTTTTGATGCCGGGATGGAAAATTCTCATGGACGTCCTTCGCCTGGAGCGGGCGAAGGGGTCTGTCGGACTTTTACTGACTATAAACCATCCCGGGGTTCAATCCCAGACTGGGACCCGTGAGAACTATTACGCCTTCCTTGATCCCCGGAACGCAGAGTCTAGCTGACTTATCCTTTCACCACGATGACTCCTCAACCACAATGATCTATGATTGCCTAACGTTTTGCAAGCTAAAACGTCACGTCTATTCTATCCAGCCAATTCTCAACGAGCTATCAACAGCCACATCCTCAAATCTCATCCGGCTACAAATGTCCGTTAACAGAATAGTTACGTCTCAGCATCCTTGCTTATTTTTAGGTCGCCACACAAGGGAAGTGGCCCGAGAGGGGAAGCCTCGTTACTCTGTTAGCACATAACTGCTACGCACTAAGGCTGCTTTTAGTAGATCGTAGTTTTGTTCTTAGGACGGAAATATGAATAAATTATAAAGGGATCTACGGATGTACGAGAGGTCTCCTCGCATTTACATCGACGACTTTTTTTCTTGAGTTTTTTACCATGTAACCCCATTTCGTTAATGCTTTATGGGTTTTGTAGGGCTCTTGTTTTACTCAGATTTTAATGTATTAGTGAATTGAAAGGGTTAAATTTTTGTAGTTTTGTTAAAAAGTATGGTATGGTAAAAAGTATACTTTTATGTTAACAAAACTACAAAATTTTAAGGGATCATAAATGATCAGTGATGCACGATGGCCGTTAGATCCTAAATTCAATTTGAGTGGTTTCATTATTAGCCAGAAGTTTGGAACAGCTCCACAAACAAAGCTCTAAAATTAGATTTAAACGTACAAATAACAGAAAGCTACTGGTTTCAATAATTATGTGTTTTAATATAATTTTGCGAAATCAATTACCATTCGATATTGCAAACGGATTTGATTAAATCATAACCGGGAATTCCAAGCACATTTAAAATCATTTCCGATCGTAATACACTAAACCGGAAAGCAATTCAATACAAAATCGAGTTTGCACAGCCGGACCCAAAATCTTTTATCTAATCTAGACAAATATTGGCTTTGACTTGGCACATCGCGAAATTGGGACCAACCTTAAAGCTGAGAGAGGACACGTGCAAAAAATTGAAGCCTTTAATACTATGAGTAGAAGTACCAGATTCCCATACAGGGTGATCATACTTACGGTTGAAATATACCTTACTGTTAGGAGATAAGGTCCATATCTTAGTATTGAAAAATCGATTAAGTTCCAAGGCGTGAGGAGATGCGGATTGTAGATAGATAAAAGTTGGTGTCCGAGATAAGACGGGTCGTTGAACTCGCGCCTACGGGAGTTCTTCCCTTTTCTTATGTTGATTTCGTTTGGATTGAATACAGCTTTTATTGTGTAGACTGTTATGTTGAGGAATCCGTTTTCTTTATTCCTTTTCCCGTCTGTCTTGTTCTTTACGTTCTGAGTTTTGATTAGTCTTTCAGAAAACATTCAACGTACGGTTACGAACGATTTCTAGTTTTACTTTTCCTTTAACGTTAGATGGTAAATGTTTAAAAATAATCTAAATATTTGCATACAAGCTTTTGCCAGCGGCTCGCCTGCGTAGTTTTAGTACATTTCCCATTATAAATTATAGCCCTATGTGCTATTCCAGACTATAATCTACCTCTGTGCCAAATTTCATCCAGATCCGTTCTGCCGTTCTAGCGTGATTGAGTAACATACATCCATGCATACTTTGGCATTTATAATATTAGTGGGATTAGGCTTACTAGTTTAGGGCCGATTTCACCAATGAAACTAATCGCGATTAGTTAAACTAAACTCAGTTTATGCGTTTAATCGAGATTAGAGCTAACAGCGAAACGCGCGAATAGTTTGTAGTGGTGAAACGCAAAATAATAATGAATATAATGAATAAACTAGGCGTTTAGAATTTAAACTAAGTTAAGCTTAAACTAAAATTAGTTTGAATGAAAAAAAAAAGATGCTCTAATCTCGACTAAACGCATGAACTGTGTTTAGTTTAAAGTAATCGCGATTAGTTTCATCGGTGAAATCGGCCCTTAGACTATACTTACTGTTAATATGCAAATGAAACATATTTTTTTTTAAGGTGTGAATTTATTAATTCAAACACAACATCGAGCTACCGATTCCATAGAATCAACAAATAAAAGGCAGACGGCATGGTCCTATGGTAATTGTATGATAAACCAGTTTTGTGGTATCTTCAGGAATGTGCTCACGTGACGACTTGTTTGATGACGCGCGGTATTTCTAATTATTCAACTGTCGCTTACGTAATTAACACGAATCTTCTGACCTTAGAATTAGTGTCCGACGCGAAGGATCAGTTACAATTTCGGCCAGCTTCGGCTGGAGTTTCGGTTTCGACTCGACCGAAACTAGCGTTTTTGTGTTGTAGTTTGTGATGGAGACCTAAAAACAGACTGTCTCGTTTTTGAGTAGAAGTTTGTGATTGAGATCTAAAAACAAACTGTCTCGTTTTTGAGTAGAAGTTTGTGATTGAGATCTAAAAACAGACTGTCTCGTTTTTGTGTTGAAGTTTGTGATTGAGATCTAAAAACAGACTGTCTCGTTTTTGAGTTAAGGTTTGTGATAGAGACCTAAAACAGACTGTCTCGTTTTTGAGTTGAAGTTTGTGATAGACACCTAAAAACAGACTGTCTCGTTTTTGAGTTGAAGTTTGTGATAGAGACCTAAAAACAGACTCTCGTTTTTGAGTTGAAGTTTGTAATAGAGACCTAAAAACAAACTGTCTCGTTTTTGAGTTGAAGTTTGTGATAGAGACCTAAAAACAGACTGTCTAGTTTTTGAGTTAAGGGTTGTGATGGAAACCTAACAACAGACTGTCTCGTTTTTGAGTTGAAGTTTGTGATAAGGTTTGTGATGGAGACCTAAAAACAGACTGTCTCGTTCATCTTTTTATTAACATACTAGCGACTCGCCCCAGCTTCGCAAGGGTACAAATTATACACCTAACCCTTCCTCATGAATCACTATATCTATTGGTGAAAACCGCATGAAAATCTGTTCAGTAGTTTTTGAGTTTATCGCGAACAGACACGGCGGGAGACTTCGTTTTATAATATGTAGTGATAGTGAAGCAGTATTTTATGAAAGTTGCGGCTGAATTTTTAATGATCTGATAACGTTTTGAAGTCAACATTTGTAATTTCTGTTAATTTTTAGAGTACCGTCCCTCCGTCCGTCTGTCTGTCTATCCGTCGTTTGTCACACAGGTTTTACAGCTAAACGGTTGGAGCTACAGTCTTCAAATTTTCACAGTCTAAGCTTCTTGTTGACCCAAAGCCATACAAATAGTCAAAAATACATTTGGTACGGAACCCTAAATTTTCGAGGTCCGACACGCACTTGTCCGGTTTTTTTCTTTCTTTTTAACGTGTTTTCGGTTTCGGTCGAAACTGGTCAGTCGAAAATTCGGCTAAAAATCGTGTTTCGGTCCGACACTAGTTAGAATAAATTGAATTTGACGGATTTCCATTATGTTCTATTTTGAGGACGGGCTGCTATCTTGCTTGTATGTTGAGATGTGGTTCTTGACGGGGAGCAGTTGATGCAATGTGACGGATCTAAGAATAAAATGTTGCCGACTTAAAAAATGTAGGAGGGCGCTTTTAGACGGTTTTATAGTAGTGTTTGAGCTCGTGGCTAAAGTAATAACAGCCGCACGAGTCGATCCATCAGGTTTAGCTACGTTTGCCGGGGTTGGTCTATGGATGGGTGACCATCTTTACATACCGAGACTCCTCCGTGCCTCAGAAAGCACGCTAAGCCGTTGGTCCCGGCTGTCAATCGTGGATTTTTGACTGTTGTTACGGGTCGTCAGAAGTCCGAAAGTCTGACAACCAGTCTTACCAACGGGTATCGTATTACCCAGTAACTGGGTTATGGAGGTCAGATAGGCAGTCGCTCTATGTAAAATGCTACTCAGCTGCATCGAGTTAGACTGGAAGCCGACCCCAAGATAGTTGGGAAAAGGCGAGGCAGATTGCATGTTCTTAAATAGTAATTAGCTACGAATTATAACAATAATATAGTTTACAGTTTACACATAACTCTCAGTGACAGACCTACACGGAAAATTAATTCCCACTAAGATTGAAAGTCTAGTCGCATTTGTCATTAAAGTTGTAATACTCGGTTTACGTTTTCCAATAAAACATACACACGTATATTTTATTACTTAACCCGAAACAATAAAGTTAGCTGTAAACATAATTTATTATGCATATAGGCCAGCCTCCGAGCGTTTAGCATCTCTGAGAGAATCTCTTTTAAATATTTAAAGTTGGTTGAAGGCGTTTCTCTATTCATTTACAAATTAGGTGGCGTAGGTAGGTGGTAGGCGTAATAGCACGCACTAGGCTTAGGTATTCAGCGGGTATTACACTACACTGAATCAAGGTCCCTAAACCCTTAAGGTTGAACTAGTCGCGGGTTCGAACTCACTGGTGGGCGAGCTTTTTGGCGAGCCCAAAAAGCACGCTGTCTCACCTGGCATCGTGTGTGACAGAGAAATTATCAGTGATGAGCAGTTAGACGCTAGTCTACATGCATAATGTCTAGTTTGCACGCACACAAACACTGCTGCAACGTTCCAAAATAAAACGAACGCGCAAAAATTTACGAAAAGTCCTTTGGAAAATTGATTTCTATGAAAAGCCACTGCATAAATCAATTACAAATAAAGTTTATTGAACTCTTCTATAATTGAGGTTTGTCGCTGCCGACTCTGTTTTGGAGATTTTGCACTTTTTTAATTACTTATTCACGCCCAAAGTTGCGTTAAAATTAGCAAAAAACTAAATCTTTATTGGCTTATTTCATAAATCTTTATTTAAAGAAAAAAATGTGATCAGGCGAGCCGAACGGAAGAGATGGAGCTAAAGAAGTTTTACTTCAGTCGTGTGGTCTAAATCACACTCATTTTTTTTTTATAAACTAACTTACGGACTGAATAGAATTTTTGTTTTTGTACCCAGGATTATTCCCTATTCTGGGAACAGTTATAATAACAAGATCCTGGAAATATTAGGATTAAGAAGAATTGTTGACTGTTGAACTATTGACGCACATAATTGATTGGAGGTTTGAGTAGAGGTTAAAAACTCCCATCATGCGTCAAAACTATAGTTTAAACAAACAAACAGAAACTTCCTTTTTCCTTAAGGGAAATGTTATAGATAATTGAGTTTATAACTTCCTTACCTACTGCAAGTTGTAAAAAGTGTCATGCTGTAAAAGTTGCCAGCAAACTCTAGGTTATGATAAAATTAGCAAACTTCTTCTGCATGCTTTTTTTGTCGTACCGTGGTGGCATTTTCTGAAATAAAACTTTTTGATGAAGTCCTTTTTAGGGTTCCTTACACGAAGGGTAACCAACGGGACTCTATTACTAAACCTCCGCTGTCCGTCCGTCTGTCTGTCAGCGGGCTGTATCTCATAATCCGTAATAGGTAGACAGTTGAAATTTTCACAGAATGTGTATTTCTGTTGCCGCTATAACTACAGATAATAAAAATCCATCGTCTTCCATAAATTAATGACGCATCGTTAGGGACTCCATTGGTCAACAGACCTACAGTAGTGAAATAGACAAAGATATTGTTGAACGTGGAAAAAAGGCTAAATGCGTCATTGATGTGATGATGCACGATGTTTATTCATTCAATACTCGGTTACGGTCATAAATACAGGTAAATATGAGATCATATTAACCTACCATTTATGGAAACTTTACTAAGTAAAAGAAAAAAGGAGGACAAAGCATTATATTACTAGGTTGGAATTAATTTTTGATCGCAAAAACAAACAAACAATATTTTAACTTATTTGAACATGAGCATAGGCATAATCAGCCGTATAATATTCCCACTGCTGGATCTCTGGCCTAGCGCTCCTCTCTTAGAGGCCAGTCCAGTGCCAGTGAGACATCCATCAACCGGATGTCACATGTCTTAGACTTTTAGGGTTCCGTACCTCAAAACGAAAAAACTTTTTTAACAAAAAAACAACCGACTTCCAAAAAAAAACACTAAAAATTTAAAAATAACTTTAATTTCGGAAGTTGGTGTTTCTATTTTATTTCTTCGTAAAAAAGTTTTTTATTTTTCACGTTTTAGTTGTTATACCCCAGAAATGAAGCAATTTCGATAAAAATTTATATGGGATCACCTCGGGAGTATATTCTATCGGATAAAAAAAAAAATTGAAAATCGGTCCTCAATTGACAGAGAAATCGGTGAACATATATTAAAGAAAAAAACATACATAGAGACGAACACACAACGTCCTCCTTTTTCGAAGTCGGTTAGAAACTGAACCCATATAGGATCACTTTGTTGTCCGTCCGTCCGTCTATCAAGACCCTTTACCTCGGGAACGCGTAGAGGTTTCGAGTTGAAATTAAAACCATATACTCAAGTCTACAGTCGCTTGAAGCTGTGAAAAAATCAAACTTCTTAGTTAATGTAAAAAAAGATACGGCCGTTTATGCCGCAAAAATCGTATATTTCGACACTCAAGGGAATCGAAATATATAGGGTACCTACTTCCCGCTGTCCTACAATCATGAAATTTCGCAAGAAGCAAGATCTTATAACACAAGTTAAGAGAAAAGTCTGACTACTGTAAATTTTTAATTACATCACAAAAAATAGGACCGCCATACATGGAATTCGGGTCCAAATTTTAAAGTAAGGCGACCGTATAATGTGGTGCATCGTATGGAAGGACCTCATTAGCACAAGCTCAAACAGATTTTAAATTATTTTAACCAGTCTAATTACCGAAAAATAAAAAAAAAAGGTTTTTCTGGCAAAAATTTTCGAAACTCAATTCCCGAACTATTTCGATACCCGCAAGCTTGTACGGAACCCTCAGTGTGCGAGTCTGACTCGCACTTGACCGGTATTTTTTTTGTAGGACATGGAAGTTTCCTTACGATGTTTTCCTTCACCGGTTAGAGTAGTGTCGATGAATAAAATAACACAAGCTGGAGCGCCTGCCTGGGTTTGAACCCACGAAGAACAACTTGTAAGTCGGGTCCTTACAAGACTGTAACTTATTTGAACTTAAACAATCTTTTAAATAATACAGGTATAGTGTTACCGGAAAAGATACACACTGTCGACGGTTCATCAATCTTAATAAGGTTACTCGAGTTATAGAATACCTTTTGGGTTACAACACCATAAACTGTATCGATAACATCGATAGCAAGATTTCCATTAACGCTATTAAATTATAGTGCTGTGCTTTTGATAGCGGTAGCCAAAGCGATAATGTCGTCGAAGTATCGAGACTTGTAGTCCCACTAGAATTGATTGCACGAGATACGAACATTTTATTGGTATTCAGTTCACGGGCATTATGCCCCTATTATGAACGCTTATTAATAATCATCGTGGTACGTGCTCTGTGATTTGTGGTTACGAAGTCCACCTCAATCAAGACCAGCTATTTGCTTGGTATAATACTTCGGTATATACGAGATACGTATTGATTGCTTATATGTAACAGATGATGCTCTACCGGGAAAATATATTCCCCCAAGAAAACCGTGTATTAACGATCAGGATGGAATAGGGTTGCCAACCGTACTCTAAAATAGAGTATTGTACTCTATTTCATGTAGGTGTACTCTATAATCTATAATACTAATAGAGTACGCTAAAAAAATAAATATTCTTTTTTTCACAATGTTTACTATACAGTCATGTACTTATACCCATTGTGATAACTCTAAAGTGTAACGTTTAATTACTGTTAATTATGTCCATTGAAATTAATAAAAGATAAGCTAAAAAAATAGATTAAAAATGTTTGAAGTAATAAAATTCTTTTAAAAATTATGTGCCGCAAAAGGCACACAAAATATCTTTTCAAAAATAAAAATAAAACGTAACTACTCTTTTTTTAAGGTGGTAGTCTTTATTTACTCTGTCTGAAATCAGATATATTTCTTTAAAAAAAATCATTGGCAACCCTAGGATGGAAGCGTAATATTCTTGCTTCGTCAAGAATATTACAAAATGATACCGTAAATGCGTTTCCATTCGACTCGGTACACTCCCTGGGACATGCTCCCCTTTCCTCACTAGTAGACCGTTAATAATCTGTTACAGAATAAGATAACGATAGCTGGCAGGATCCCAGTATTATACTAGCATCCTAATTAGGCAATCGTGCGCCTTTGGCACAGGAACCAACTTGCGAATAGTATAAAACGACAAGAAAGTTTGGTTAACTACCGCAACCGAATCAAAGTTTGTTCGGTCCAAGAATTTCCGACTTTTAATCAGTTTCCTGATAAGGGTTATGTTAGCGGGGTTCAGTAATGTCTAGTGAACCACATGTGTCAGTTTTGGGATGCTTGATTAGGATATTGTCATAAGATTTAATATCAAAGCTGCAGCTAAGCGTTTTATCCATCATCATTACATATTATAAAACAAAGTCCCCCGCCGTGTCTGTACGCGATAAACTCAAAAACTACTAAAGAGATTTTCATTTGGTTTTCACCAATAGACAGAGTGATTCATGAGGAATATTTAAGTGTATAATTTGTACCCGAGCGGAGCCAGGGTAGGTCGCTAGTGCCATATAAAATCAACATCATCATCATTCTCTTATCCCAATTTATTTGGGTTCGGCGCAACATGTCTTTTTCTTCCATACTTCTTTATTAGTCGTCATATCCATACATATTGTCTTTTTATGTTTGCAAGAAATGATTAAACCGGTAGGGCTTTAGAAATCTTTAGGCAGCTGGGTGTTAGTCAGCGAGAACTCGAAACAATAGCGACGCATCGCACCGCAAGGCAAAACCTTGTCACCTATAAACAAGCCATGCATTTCGTTTCGAACGAACCCTCCGTCACCAGCTGCGGCACAATATGGCACACGACCGCGTAAAAAACACCCTATACGGTCCCCGAGACCCTGCAGATACTCACCCAAATGTGAACTTTACTTTCTGAATATAAAGTCGGAAAGTGAAGGATCTACTCTGGCACACGTTGCATTGAAGGCTGAACTTTGACTCCAAATGACGACACGGTCTTTTTTTTTGGTAGGTATGACGTTTGCTCTTTCACACAAAAAAAGAACGTCGCTGCCATGAGTTACGGTTTATTCCAGAGTGTGCGGTGAATTCTTTGTTGAAATACTTCGCCAGGAGTCGGCGAAATGCTCACGTGCGTATTCCTTTTGTTGGAGGTTCCGATGGAGACTCGTACAAACCTCCACGGCGTAACTTGACATTTCATATGAATAATAGCATATATTTATTCGTGTAATGCGTCGTAACCTTTTAGAGAAAGGATTTCCTTAACGCCATTTTGGGAGCAGCTGTATGGCTCGTGCCAACTATTGTACTACATGCGTTTTAAGAATCCTTTCTTTAGTCCTTCCCTATTTGTTATATTATGTCTATTCGCTTTTTAATGCGTTTTCCAGTAACGGTAGCACTAGTGGTTCCTTTTGTAATGTTTTGATATATTTTGATTTATATTATACTAGTAGTACTAGTACTACACTTTGCCCGCGGCTTCGCTCCCGTGACCTATCCCGCGGGAACTGTTCCCGGGATAAAAAGTAGCCTATGTTACTCGCTAATAATTTAGCTTTCTATTGGTGAAAAAAACTTTTTTACAAAAATAAAAAAAAATAGAACCGACTTCCAAAAATAAAAACAAAAAGTGCAAAATAACTTTAATTTCGGAAGTCGGTATGCAAATCCGTCAATGAATGACGGAGTTATGCCCGAATATATCTACATTTAAAAAAAAACACAAACATCCGAATTGATAACCTCCTTCTTTTTGAAGTCGGTTAAAAACGGGTTCATACGATGGCTTTACTGCTCTTATTCCATTATCTCTAGTGTCAGACGATGCGGTTGCCTTCAACAGTTTCTCTCACGATTATCCTAGATTTTTTTGAACGCAAAGCTTTTTGTGGTATCTTTTAAACTATTGTTACTCTGATTCGCCCTGATAACTTTCCTTTATCAACTTTCTATCCTATTTCTTCGTCAATTTCAAGCTATTTTTCCTGTTTAGCAGATTCCAATAATAAGCATGTATTTAAGTTTTTATCTTCTGCGCAATAAGTGACTTCTTCATAGTTAAGTTCTACTTAACACGACATTTCCATTACTTGACATCGTTGATCGGTATCGCAAGTTATCGTAAAATCTTAACACACATACGTCCCTGCATAACTTAAGTGGGCACCCATATATATGTATGTTTGTTAGAAGCACAATGGTACTTCAACGTTATTGTTTCTTTACAATGGGCCCATGGGTATACATAGTTGATATGTATTAAGTTTTAAGTATTATTTATAAGTACTAATAAAACACCCATTGTAGGTATTGGATTTGTTGAGTTTATTAAGTTTTGTGAGGCCAATGGGTCTCATCAGAAGGCTTACAGTCACCCAAAGGGCAATGGAGAGGGCAATGCTCGGAGTTTCCTTGCGTGATAGAATCAGAAATGATGATATCCGCAAGAGAACTAAGGTTACCGACATAGCCTGAAGAATCGTCAAACTGAAGTGGCAGTGGGCAGGGCACATTGCTCGCAGAACAGATGGTCGATGGGGCCGAAAAGTTCTGGAATGCCGACCGCGTACTGGAAGACGCAGCGTTGGAAGGCCTCCCACAAGGTGGACCGATGACCTGGTGAGGGTCGCGGGTAGCCGATGGATGCGAGACGCACAGGACCGATCATTGTGACGACACTTGGGGGAGGCCTATGTCCATCAGTGGACGTCTTTCGGCTGAAATGATGATGATGATGATTAAGTTGTACTTTACAGGAGAAATAATAATTATGTTAGTTTTAGGTAGACGATTATATTTTGTTAATGGATTTGAAAAAGGTTAAGTAAAAATCTAAGCGGTTTCATGGTTTTAAATTGAAGTAGCAGATCTCTGAACTGAAATGTTTTAATTGTTCAAAATAATATAACTTTTAAAACTTGTTTTAAATATAGTATTTATTTTGTCGTGTTTTTGGACTCAAACGTTCTACGTTCGCGGAGTTATCGCAAAAAAAAATTTTCAGTTATGGGTCAAGCACATTAATCAAATAACATTATCAATATTAAATAAATAAATGACGTTATAATTCTTAAGGGTCAGTGTGATTGGTTAGATTTCGGTAATTTTTATGTTATTGATAAAGCATTGCCCTGTGGTTGGCTCGAGTGTATCGATAAGATTAATATCCGAATCAATGTCTACAATCAACCCCTTTTGTTTTCTGACGTCCGTACTACGCATTTGCTCGTAAATCTAGTGATAATGTTTTCCATGGAACTGATCTATAAATAACATTTTTGTCATCATCTATTTTTCTGTACCGTAGCGGTTAATGGTTTCTTTATGATATAAGCTTTGGCAATAAGGGAATTCCCTTAATCATATTTTTCTTGTCCTTTTTCTTTTTTAGCGTTCCGTACTCAAAGGGTAAAATGGGACCCTATTTCTAAGACTCCGCTGTCCGTCTGTCACCAGGCTTTATGTCATGAACCGTGATAGTTAGACAGTTGAAAATGTATTTCTATTGCCGCTATATCAAAAAATACTAAAAAAGAGAATAAAATAAATATTTAAGGGAGCTCCCGTACAACAAACGTGTTTTTTTTTTTGCTGTTTTTATACATAATGGTACGGAACTCTTCGTGCGCGAGTCCGACTCGCACTTGACCGGTTTTTTTTTAATGTCTCACAGTTGTCCGTATAGCTCAGGGTCGATTCCATTATCATTATTCACTTTTTGTAACTGTTCAGATCAAACTGGTGTATAATTTATTTAGCAGTGTATTGAGTACAGGGGACGAGGTACAGAGGCAGGGTCTCGTAATTGATTACCGTCGCCATCCGTCCGTGTGTCACGCAATCTCGTGGCCGATTCATAAACAATAACTTGCTGGTAACGGTGGCTAGTTTTAGGGTTGCCTTCGACAAATTTACATATTACCCTCTAAAAATAATGTTTGTTTGGCATTAACAGTCTTATTTATAAAACTCAATAACCATATTATGGTTAGTGTAAACACTGATTAGCGGATTCTAAACTCAAGATAATACGTCTTATCCATCAAATTGAACTGATTGTCAATGATTGTCACTTTTTGTTTCTTTTTTTTTGGGTTCCAAAAGTCTGAATGAAAAAACGGAACCCTTATAGAATCACTCTGTCTATCTGTCACAGCCAATTTGCTCCGAACCTGCTGGACCGATAGAGTTGCAATTTGGTACACACATGAATATCTGGGTATGTATGAGGGTCACTTTTGGGGTGAAAATCGGCAATTAAAAATCAGAGTTTTTCAAACTGTGTCGTGTGACATTTCAAATGAAAGGGCACATTGTGAGGGTCTCAAATATATTTTTTTTCATAATTTTAAAATATATGATTTTGAAGTTATTTAAGAAAATAGATGAAAAATTACCATTCCCCATACCATACCCCTTATCTCCGAAACCACTGGGCCTAAAATTTTGAAAAATGTACTGAAAGTAGTTCTTTACGTATAGATTACAGGAAAACCTATAAAGTGGTGGCAGTTTAGAAAAACCCTGAAAAAAAATGATGATTTGTTCGGAACCCTTTGCGCGCGAGTCCTACTCGCTTTTGGCTGGTTTTTTTTTTATTTTGTGTGCCCGGTAACTGTCGCCAAATTAATGTTTTTCTTTCTTTCTTTCTAACTGTATATAGGACAAAACCTCCTTTAAATGATTAGTCAGCACTTTACCACCAACATCTACCCATCTTGCGGTTAGAAAATATTGAAATAAGAACCTGCTAAACTAATACATAGTTATTTTTTTAAATAAAATCCTAACTCTGTAGGTGCTAAAATAATAATTAACTTTAAAATGTTACGTAGATTATGCAAATTGAAGTCTACTGAAAATAGCACAGTTGGTTGCACATCTCAGACTTGACTGCACAACATTTATCATTTTAATTTAATTTTGTGCGAGTTTATCGCTTAGGGACTTCGTACTAGCTTTGTGTTAATGGGGCCGATTCTGCTAGGTACAAACTAAACTTAATTTAGGCTATTGCTATCTTTTTCTCTCTAATAAAACAAGAAAGAGACGGACGTAAATTAGAGCTGTCAAATTTAGTTGAACTAACATTTCCATACAAATTAAGACGACACGTAAAAATATGTCGACTAAAAACACGGTGAAGCGCAAGGCGTAAACTAGTTTGACATCTCTAACTTAGTTCATAGCTATAGCCGTCCTTTTCTCGCGCTGCTTTTTAGTAAAAGATAGCGATTCTCTAATTTTAGTTCAGTTATTGAACAAGAGAATCGGCGCCAATGTCAAACAAAACGTTAATTTAATTAATCAAACCATATTATTAACGAAACGCATAATTGAAAACTCTCTAAAAAAACTAATTGAATTTAGTGCATCACTAATTTGGGTGTCGGATAAAGTATATTCGTTCGTTATGTTACCGATCTCGTTTTGAAACCAACTGCACTTTGCTCTAAGGTTGAATTTCACTGAGTTCCGTTTCTACGTCCCGTCAAAGAGTAACTTTTGATACAGACTGAATATAATTTATGGAATCCGAAGTTTAATGTAAATGCTTCCACTCTGATTTCAGTCAAAGAAATATATTTGTAGAATGCTTTGTTGTCTGTCTGACTGAGGAACGTTATTTACTTAAATAGTACTATCATTTTAGTCGTTTTTCGATTGACTTCTTCTGAACATTTAAAGTCCCGTTTAATAACGCTATTATTCCCTGCGTTGTGTCACTGGATAATATTGTTACGAGCTGGGTATGGTATAAATTATTTTACACCGATTAATTAACCAAATATCCTTTATAACTTAACAACTTATTTACACAAACACTAAATCGCTAATAATCACTATTCTCTTCGTAATCGCTTGTATTCTCATCCGTTCGCATTCGTAGTCGAAAACAGACTGACTCACTCGCCGCCCGTCCAGCCTATTTTCAGAAGAAGTTTCCAGAACATTGTCGAACTATCCTATAGTGGAATATTCTAGAAACATCTATGAACTTCTACACAGTACCACAATGGAATGTTCTCGAACATAGTGGAAACTTCTGGAAACTTCGACCACATTCTCGACACTGGAAAGTGTAATACGGTCGACGTAACAATATTATGAACACTGTTATTTTTTGAAAAATCCCATAAAACTCTTTATTTTCAATAAGGCTCGGACAAGTTGAA
This sequence comes from Polia nebulosa, assembly GCA_951329385.1. Lineage (NCBI taxonomy): Eukaryota > Metazoa > Arthropoda > Insecta > Lepidoptera > Noctuidae > Polia > Polia nebulosa. The sequence continues at coordinate 6,488,229 of OX589591.1, read as the reverse complement.
AATGATCAAAATTGGATGAAATTGTATTTGAAATTATTTATTCATAATATATCAAGAGACACTCTCGCAAGATTTTTTACAATGTTAAGATGTTTGCAATTATTCTGTGACATATGCATTAAATGTATGAGTTATAAACTTAGTATTTTAACCAATTCATTATGCCATAAAATCTTACACTTGCTTAAAGTGTTATCCTTGTTGGAAACTTAGGTGCCATAAAATCTGGCCAGTAGCCAGCAGCTTTAGCGAAACACTATCCATATTCATGAACTACGAAGCACACATAAAATTATTATTGTTGTAAGTAATTAAAGGTTCGTAGAATTTCGTGGCTGAAACAAGACTAAATATAGCTTAAAACGGAATCATAGAGTTCCGAAGCTATCTAAGTTATTCCGAGCTCGAGGCACGAGCTAATTCTTGTTTAAGCAGTGAAACCGTCTGTTCGCTCAAACTGATTTCACGGATTGTCGCCTCTGTTCCGCCCTGTTGACATTAATTGTCCAAACAATTGTTAGAAAAACTGTAAAAAGGTAAGTAACGGTCGCATTCGACAACCAGGTTTTGGAAAAGTACGTATATATACGTTTATTGTTTGGACTGAAGCCACAGAGCATATTGGCATCGGTTTTTTTATTAATTACAGTTAAAATGTGAATCGTATATTTCCTTTCAGTCCAAACAATAACGCTAAACATTAACAAAAAGAAAATTCCAATCAGAAAACTCCATTGTAACCCAACAATCGTTGAGTTATTACGAAAAATGGTCATCCATTTTCCTCCATTGCTTTATTTCATGGAAAGCAACAACCGGCGCCAATTGAAAGCCCTCAATGAATGGCGGATACAACAATGGGTCGTACGTAGACACATTGTATTGAGTTGTATCGATGGTTTAATACCGAGAAGGTGAACCGCAAATGCCACGAATGCGGGTAATCGATACGGAATCAATGACCAACGCTGCAGTCTCCTTAAACATTTACTAGCACCGTACTACACTACAACCTTGTCTTGTGTGAACTTGTGTCGCCGTACTATTACCCTTGACAGTTTGTCACTAGCTTTCATTTATATAAAGCGGCTGTGGATTCGCACGCTTAGATTATGTTATATGAATATATCATCCAGGTAAACGTTCGTTATGTTTTGATCTGAAAAAACCCTTGAAGTAAGTCTTCTTAGTTTTGGTGTTTAATTGAGCAAGTAGATGCGCTATGGTCTAAGGTTTGATTATTTGCTATAATAGTCATAAATCGAACACAGGGAACAGACTATTTTTGAAAAGAGCTCTGAGTTGGAAATCCTTGAAGCATGGGAAGGCTATTATTTACCTCTTATATGATGGTTATAAACTGCTAAACATTAATGAAACCGTAGAAAACAATTGTCTCTGTTCTCATAAATGTTACAGTAACTACTTCAGTTAATTCTCTCACGCAGGTTGTACCAAAAGATAAACTACCTACCAACCTTCATAAGTTCAATCTCGACACAATAAATTCTGCTCGCAATATCTTGGAATATTGGCATTTATTTCCTTATAAACCAGCTTTGTTTCACCTGCGATGTTTCGAGATACGGCCAGAGTTATTATTATAAGATCTACCTCGTGTGGGCGGAGACTTACGACAGACTACTACTTACAATACTACTTACTATATAGGATTATATAGGACATTTGTCCGTAGGCCAAGAATCGCATCGGAATAATGACAGTGTAAATAAGCAACGCTATAGTTTCAATTCCATTCTCTGAGGCGCGATCGGTTCAATTTTATGTGATGGCATTTTGCTTCTGCAGCCAATTCGATTCCTTTGACAGTTTCTTTTCTATATAAGCCGCCTTATTTATAAAACTCACTAACCTTAGGCTTCGTTAGTGAATTTTAAATTCAAGATAGCAAACGTCTTATACATCAAATTCAGCTGTGTATGGGACAAAACCTCCGTCAAATGATAAGCCAGTACTTTTTTTTTTTTTAGGGACTTTTATCCTATCTATCCTTCTTCCGAAGAGTAGTTGGTCCCGGCTGTCAATCGTGGATCTTTGACAGTCGTTATGGGTCGTCAGACGCCCGGAAGTCTGACGTCCAGTCTTACCAAGGGGTATCGTATTACTCAGTAACTGGGTTGTGGAGGTCAGATAGGCAGTCGCTCCATGTAAAATACTGGTATTCAGCTGCATTGGGTTAGACTGGAAGCCGACCCCAAGATAGTTGGGAAAAGGCTAGGCAGATTTGATTGACTTGGATATTTTTTTATAAATACAGCCCAAGGTCTTTTAAGATTTCTTCCGATTAAATAAGACTTGAATGAAGTCGAGTCTTGCATGTTGCTTTACAATATTATAGCAACAAAAACTCGATTATTTGACACAATTAAGTAAGTGCAAAGTAATAGAAAAACTGTGTGCGTGACAAAGTTGAATTCATTTAAAAATAACCACGACCTAATTCGGAATGACACATAAATCTAGAAAATAATTAAAAACAACGTTACTTGGTATGTTAAAAGTTATATAATTTTCTCTTTTCAATATTTGGGGATGTATAAATAAAACACAGGTGCAGTTGGAAACCAGCGTCAGGCACTAGTTGTCTGGCATTTATGAACAAACCACGCACCACCACTACCCACCTGGTTTATGCTGAATTAGACCTATTTGGCGCAGCCGTGCAGAATGAAATTAGTGCTTCCCCTACTATACATTATAGCCTATATACTATTCCAGACTATAATCTATCTCTGTGCCAAATTTCACCCAGATCCGTTCAGCCGTTCTGGCGTGATCACATCCATCCAAACTTTCGCATTTATAATATCATTTTGGATCTTTGTTTCTTGTGTGCCAAATAATTGTACCTGATTTCTTTCTTTTTAGGGTGCCGTACCCAAAGGGTAACACGGAACCCTATTACTAAGACTTCGCTGTCCGTCCGTCTCTCTGTCTGTCTTTCTGTCCGTCTGTCTCCAGGCTGTATCTCATGAACCGTAATAGTTAGACAGTTGAAATTTTCACAGGTGATGTATTTCTGTTACCGCTGTAACAACAAATACTAAAAAAACAGAATAAAATAAATATTTACGGGGGCTCCCATACTTAACAAACGTGATTTTTTTGCTGTATTTATAGATAATGGTACGGGGAACCTTTCGTGCACGAGTACGACTCGCACATGGCCGGTTTTTTTTTTAAATTTATGATTAATTGATCAATCTCAGAGTCTTGCTAATCAATGTCTTGTGAGTTAGTAACAATCACTGCAGGCATTCCCTCTGATCCAACGAGGTCGTCGGCCTAAGGTCGGCGCTACATTGTTTTATGTTTACAGCTACTGAGACTATCTCTGACCTAATGACTCGTAACTAAATGTAATGCTTTGTAACTAATATGATGGAGCTTTGAACTAAATAATAATGATTTGTGTGTTGTTTCAGGTATGGATCAATGTTCTTGACTGGTTACTGGCTCATTGGCTTCGGGTCATAACGTAAGTTTTTTTGTCTTTATTTGTGTATAGATCGGGTTTCTTATTACATAACATTGATGATATGTTAGTTTTTTCTTTAAAGTTTTTTCCTGTCCTGAGCTATCACTTAGTTTAATCTTCGTGAGAAAATCCTGTTGAAAAACCCATTTACAAAATATTTTCGAAGTTTAATACTAGTCAAGTCAAAGCATTTATTTCAAATAAACCATTTACAGGCACTTTTGAATTGTCACGTCGCGGTCGGTCCGTCAAAAAACTAATTGCACATTCCAAAGCGTAGATCTCTATGGAGAAGAACGGGCAAGAAACTCCATGGACACTCTTTTAGGGAAGGTACAGGGGTGGGTCAGTAAGAGTCTGACACGATCTCCCGCTCCACCCAGAGCGGGAGAAGTCATTGGAAGATTTCCCACCCCAAAAAAAAAAAGATTTAATAAAAAATGGACACTCTTTTTAACCATGTTGTGTTACAAAAATACCGTACCTAATACAGTCCAGTAGTTGGTATGCCGGCGATGAAAGATTGCGTTGTAATATTTTGTCCAGTTGCATTATATGGAAGGAGGTCGCTTCCTAAAAATATTAAATGCAGGAAAAGTTATACACGTATTATTAAAATCAATCAATCCGCCTAGCCTTTTCCCAACTATCTTGGGGTCGGCTTCCAGTCTAACCAGATGCAGCTGAATACCAATATTTTACATGGAGCAACTGCCTATCTGACCTCCAGAACCCAGTTACTGGGTAATACGATACCCCTTGGTAAGACTGGTTGTCAAATTTTCGGGCTTCTGACGACCCGTAACGACTGTCAAAGATCCACGATTGACAGCCGGGACCAACGGCTTAACGTGCTTTCCGAGGCACGGAGGAGTCTCGGTATGTAAGGATGGTCACCCATCCATGGACCAACCCTGGCAAGCGTAGCTTAACCGACGGCTGTTATTAATTTAGCCTCGAACTCGACAAATATTATTATTAAAATCACGAGCCGAAATATATTTAACATCCCACATGGAACTTCAGATTTGAAATCATATTTTATTGCAATTTGTTCACACTCTGTCGCATCTCACTCATGTATTTATGCATGCACTTGCTAAACGACTTGGCATTACCGTATGTTCGTTGCATCGGGGGCGAGGCGAGACGACGCGAGATATCTCACAGAATCTCTGCCCTATTGAACTGAGTCCACAAGTCCACACGTCACAGTCCCGTTTGCGTAGACCCGTTTCTCTAAATCCTGTTAGCTTGTAAGTTGTAATTTGTTAGTCGTCTGTGGAATGAGAAGAAAGTTTCGTACGACGGAGTTGCTTATCAAAAACTTTTTGATGGCACTCGTAAAATGTCGTTGAATTAGAAATGAGAATCTCTGCTCTGTAGTGCTATTCTGTAATATACTCACCGTGAAAACTTAGGTGAAGTGAACGTGAAGTGGGCTGTCAATCCGTACAATCAAGGTGGAATAACAGTTCACTTCACGCTCACTCCACCTAAGTTTTCACGGTGAGCTGTTAACAGAATCGACCGGCTGCTCGGTATTGTTTTTTTTTTAATTTACTTTCAGCCAGTACGTGCTTACTTCTCCTTTCAAAGAGTTATATTTTAAAACTGTCACTAATAATATATAACCATTTACGTTTTTGACCTAATTTTTTCGTTTATAAATTGTACTTTAATTTTTATAAACTGGCACGACAATGGAAGTTAATATTGGTACAGTAATAAAGTAAATCCTGATAGTAACAGCTTAGGACATTATCTCTATCCTAGATCTTTATTGTTATAATGGAACAATAATGGCTAGCCATTCAATTTAACTTTATCTTGGTATCTCAAGTCTCAACTTACTCTATTGCTCTGTTTTAAGGAAATGTTATAAATATACTCGAGTTTCTAGCTATCTAAGACGTATCAAAATACAGGGTCTCAAAATAAATCAACTAGCGAAAAAAAAACTTAGCTTCACGAAACTGCAGCGGACTACGAGGTCATCGGCCGTATTTAATGTGGTTATTTGAATTTATGAGTTACAATTTTCATTACCGGGTAATTGAATACTTTGGTTTATGAAAAATCTCGTAAAATTGTAAACTTTTTATTTTTAATAATACTTTAATATTTAGAATTTACAATATATCCGATTAGGGAGTTCAGTCTGCGGCGGGCCTCCGGACGGCGAGTAGTGGGTAGCTCGCCGTTCGATCAGGACCAGGCACGAGAGTCGACGGCGCGTAGTGTTCCACGCGCGCCTCGAAGAGATGTCAGCAATGCATGACGGGGCCCGGCGTGCCCGATGCCTGCCCAGGGGTCGTGGATAAATTCGAAACAGAGTTACCGCGCCCTTGCGGGAACTCAGGCAACTGAAGGAACAGGGGTGGGTTTTAGTTAGTAAAAGTCTGACACGCCCAGCTCCACCCAGCCCCTTAGCCAAATAACTTTTATAATAGCACTAACGCTAACGCTTCGTGCAAAATGTATGGCAAGGACATTACTTGCGGGGAGAACTGTCACGTGACTCACGCCCAGTAATGTCGTTGCCATACATTTTGCACGAAGCGTTAACGTTAACATAAAATATTTTGTCTAAAGGCTCAGAGAAGTCATTGGATTATTTCACACCCCCACAAAAAAAAGGTATACTCTCACAAGATTTATGACAAACTTTCGGTGTTTACAATTATTCGGTAATATATCTAGGTCTTTGGGGATTCGCTAGTTAGATTGTAATATTTGTAATCGAAAAAAGGGGAACTCCCAAAAAATCACTTTCGACATTTTGTCACCAATTTCCAAAACACCATCGAATTATATAAAGGTGTGTATAGACTAGTCACACGGTAAACAATGGCGACCTTGGCTGACAAGCGTCTGCACTGCAATATTTCGACGGTCAGTCAGCAAGGTCGTCGGTCAACGACCCGCTCGGAAATAGATAGCCCACGTGCGGGTAATAGTCATACCTACTACCCACCTACGCTCACTCACGTTACATGATCTAGGTAGATCGACGAGTTTCAGCTGAATTGCTCCAAGGTTAAAAGAAAATGCCGGTTTGTTTGATACAAGTTTCAAGGAGACGTGGACGCTTTTCTGAAAAGCCTTAAGGCGCAGTTATACGACTTTTAATGGTTTTTAATTGAACATCACGTCTAAACGACTTGTCTTATTTCTTTGAAAATAATATAGGTATGTATTATATATATTATATACATTAGACATTTTCCGTCGTAATTTGATCTGAGAATATTTGAAATTATATTTTTATAACATTGTGTAATTAATATGTCTAACGCGGATAAAAAATTGAGAATCACGCAAAAACTTTAAAGCGTATTTTTATGAAACCTTCACCATTTTAAAGATTATTTATAATTTAGTCTCAGTGTTTCAGTTTAATACTTGTTGTATTATGTGTAATAAATTAATAATGCGTCTAATTTCGGACAGCGCTCCTTGATGGGCGAGTCCTATTACTGGGTGGACATACGAAGCGTTACGTGATTTCAGCGCAGAACACGCAAGCTAACCACTCAAGTTCGTTGGCAGCTAATAGCGCCCTACCAGCCAAGTGGCGCCCTCATTGAATAAAAAAGCATAGCATAGAAAATAAATATTAATTAAAGAATCCAACGTCACGTTTGTTAGAAATTGGATAAAGTATTTTTACGTTGTTAAAACAGGTCTCAGGATGTTTCGTGTCCAAAGTAGTAGGCAAAAGTGTCAGAAACGGCCGTTTTTGGTACTTTGGCCTACTACTTTGGATACAAGCAGTAGATACAAATCTTATAATAATCTAATTGCAAATCTATTAGGAAATTCTCATTAATAAAAAGTATTTTCAGAATACTATCAAATCTAAGCAGATACTTATTGTAAAGCACTGCCTGACGATTCGCGAAGATAAAGATTTTTTTTTGGGTGGGAATTCAGGTGCAGTCAGACTCTGTCTGACTAAAACCCACCCGTTTTCCTTCAGTTGCCTGTGCCACGGCCGCGGTGACATTCAAATTTATCCGCGACCCTGGCAGAACGAAGTTAAAGATAACCATCTTGGTAAACAACCGTTACTTGAATAAGTACCATTTACATGATGCTTATGTAACTTTCAGTGACATATCATTAAGGCGGAGGTTCCCAAAAATGGTCAAAAAGGTGGTTTTTTAAAGCAGTATATCTCATAAACCGTAAATAGTTTTGAGAAATAAAAAAAATATGATATTTTCAAGTCCTACTTGCATACAGTGATGGAGCTAGAAACATAATTTAACCTACTTTAATGCATCAAAAAAATCTTCTAACATACCTCTAAATTATCTTTAAAAGCAGTTTATCTCTTCATTAACAATTATAATCATAATAAAAAATATACCATAAAATTTCAAATGCTACGAGTAAGTTGCATCCAGTGATGGATTATTTTTTATAAATTTATTAGTAAATCCTAAGTAAATCGATAAAATACTTCATATTTTGCAATAAATTGCGACCATTTGTCGTAGCGCATCTCTTTCTTTTCTATGCAAACCGAGAGTGACCGCGCTTTATAGACATCTGGGCCTTAAACTTCAGTCGAGTTTACGACTACCAGGCCTCTGGAAACTATGTGTTAGTTTGACACGAGACAGACGAAGGTTCAGGATAACCGTCTTATCTTTACATAGTTGCTGCCAGGGTCGCAGGGGTCACGGTGGAGATCTGCCCCGCTTGGGCGGAGCCCCGCCGTGTCCTCGTGGAGGCAATCGTCGGCAGCGACCTCTCGCTCCCGGTCCTAGTCCAGGCCATGGTACGGAACTAGAGGGAATGGAAAGCAGTCTCCTTCTTCTGCGAAGCAGTAATGGTCGCGAAGGAGGAGGCGGAGCGGGTGCGGGAGGCTTAACAGAGTCACCCTCACGCCCACAGCAGCAGCCGTCGCAGGAGACGCCCTTGGTGTCGGAGGTCACGAGATGATCTTCGGCCACCGTAGACGCGGGCCTGCGGACGCCGAGTAGTGGGTCGCTCGCCGTCCGATCAGGATCAGACCCGAGACTCGACGGCGCGTAGTCAAAGAGTTGTCATCAGTGCATGACGGGGCCCGTCATGGCCGATGCCTGCCCAGGGGTCGTGGATAAATTCAAAACAGAGTTACCGCGCCCCTGGGCACTCAGGGCAGGGGTGGGTTTTAGACAGTAAGAGTCTGACACGCCCTCCACCCAGAGCGGGAGAAGTTCTTTGATGATTTCCCACCATAAAAAAAAGTGTGTGTGTACTTATGTACGCACGTAAGAAGTTACACTTCTTTGGCGTAACAAGATAAAAAACCAAACTGCCACAAAGTTTACAAAAGGAAAATAATCATTCTTCATGAACCACAGACTATAGCTAACTTCAGGGTGTCGGTTCTAGCTAACTTCAGGGTGTCGGTTTTTGTGACGGTGTGCGCGCACATTGTAAAAATTTACTTTAACCTTTTTCCCTAACGCGCCAAAAGATGTATAACTCTAAAATCTATTTTTACGTATTGATAAAGCAGTCGCTTGCTGTGTCTGTCTGTTTCTCAGCTTACTCCTTCTAAACCCCGTAACGGATTTTGATACGGTTTTATCTAATGGAGAGAGCGATAAACGAGGAAGGTTTGTGTATATAATTTGCACCCGTGCGAATCCGGGGTGGGTTGCTAGTTCTAACAGATGACAGTACATAAACAAAGTTTACTTTAATTGCTATCGCCGCTGTGTTACAAACTCACACTTAATCTAAACCCGAGATTACTATCTTGTTGGAGTGAGGATATTTATTTACCGTTGCACTACATATTATAAACAAAGTCCCCCGTCGCGTCTGTCTGTCTGTCTGTTCGCGGTAAACTCAAAAACTTTTAAACGAATTTTCATGTGGTTTTCAGCAATACACAGACAGATTCATGAGGAAGGTTGAGCTGTATAATTTGTACCTATGCGATGCGGGGGTGGGTCGCTACTTCGCTAGTCAAATGTCGGGATTTTGCTGTAGGTGTCGGAAATAGTACATGCTTATTTGACGAGTGGGCGTTCTCCTTTGTGCTAATAATGACATGGCATCATCAATTGATTTGCTAATATTTAGGTAATTGTGACAGTATTTCTCAGTAACTTCTCTTTATTCTCTAATCGTTATTCTATTTATACTTTTTTTTTATGGGGTGGGAAATCATCCAATGACATCTCCCGCTCTAGGGTGGAGCGGGAGGGCGTGTCAGACTCGTACTGACTAAAACCCACCCCTGTTACTTCCCTGCCCTGAGTGCCCCGGGGCGAGGTAACTCTGTTTCGAATTTATCCTCAACCCCTGGGTAGGCATTGGTCATGATGGGCCCCGTCGTGAATGCTGACAACTCTTTGAGGCGCGCGTGGAACACTATGCGCCGTCGACTGTCAGGCCTGGTGCTGATCGGACGGCGAGCTACGTTATTTTATTTCTTTTATATATTTTTATTTTGTGCTCCGTGAGTGTGTTCGTGGCATCACAGGCCCTATCAGATAACCAGCGTAGCAGCGTTACTTTTTTTTTTTTTAATATCGCGGCATATGCTGAGATACGAGCATTTTTGGCCTCACACCGGTCTTATCTAAGTTGTTATTTTTTATTATTAGTTACTGGTTTTGCCTTGTTAATATTTACTTTATTTTGTGTTTTTCTGTGCGAGTCACAAATAAACATTTTTCTTTCTTTCTTTGCATCCGTAACAGGCCCATATTTAGTAACGGTAAAAGTCTGACTGATGATTATTCAGGATTTTATAATTTAATTGGACTGATAAGCCTATTTACCAGGAAAATGTTGGACTTATTTGTACCGACAAATTCCGGCAGATTACAAATTTACGAGGGCAATTAAACACACAGTTTGCCTGTAGCCTGTAGATACTTGGAAGTGATACAATAAAAATTCGATCGAAGGCATACTAAAGGACCAGTTCTCTCTTTTATGTTTAAGAAAACATTTTGAGAATCGCCGTTTATTTGTTGACAATGTTTCACGTAATGTATTGATTTATTTATTTATTTATTTATTTATTTAGACATTATACACAAAGGTACAAGGCGGCTTTAGGAATTCTCTACCGGTGAAGAGTTTATTATGGCAGGTGCATTGTTGATAATAAAAACACACATATCATACCTAACCATAATTCTAAACTAATTAGAAAATACACTTACATATACTATATTTAATCCTACTAATATTATAAATGCGAAAGTTTGTATGTTTGTGTTTCAATCATGAATGAAATTTTGCACACAGATAGATTATAACCTGGATTAAAACATAGGCTACTTTTTACCATGCGGGCGAAGCCGCTGGTGGAAGGTAGTTTAATATATACTATACCTGTACATCATCATCTGCCTAGCCTTTTCCAACTATCTTGGGGTCGGCTTCCAGTCAAACCGGATGCAGCTGAATACCAGTATTTTACATTGAGCGACTGCCTATCTGTCCTCCACAACCCAGTTACCGGGTAATACGATACCCCTTGGTAAGACTGGATGTCTTTCGGGCTTCTGACGACCCGTAACGACTGTCAAAGATCCACAATTGACAGCCGGGACCAACGGCTTAACGTGCTTTCCGAGGCACGGAGGAGTCTCGGTATGTAAATATGATCACCCATCCATGGACCAACCCCGGCAAGCGTAGCTTAACCTGATGGATCGACCCGTGCGGCTGTTATTACTTTAGCCACGAGCTCCTCCTATACTATACCTGTACCAATATACATAATATAATAATATGTAATTATGAAGTAGGTAACAGGAAACAAGTAAATGAAATGACTCTGTTTATTTGTTTTGAAATTAAATCCGCAATTTTGGCGTAATTTGTAAAGTAGGTAAGTACTTAATTAAAGTTTATGTGGTCTCACTTAAACGCATGGTTCTATAAATAAGTAGCCATAAGTACTTCATAGTAGGTAGGTATGGCCTGCAGGGATCCCGGGACGTTCTAGTAAGTTCAGGGTAGAGGTCTCACTCGTTGGCAACGCGAGAGTGTGGTGTATGAGAGTGACTGGTTTATTTGTGCAGTGTTATAAAAGAAAGAGGGATAGGGCACTCTTAAATAAGTATATTGGTAATCACGGCAAAATACTTCGGCCAGGCAAGCAGAACTGATCCCTAAAACAAATGTGGTGCCTACACATTCCATATTAAAACTGCTCTTCAATAATCTTAACAGCCAGCTGAAGGCCACCCGGGCCTGCGGACGGCGAGTAATGGGTAGCTTGCCGTCTGATCAGCACCAGGCCCGAGAGTCGACGGCGCGTAGTGTTCCACGCGCGCCTCAAAGAGTTGCCAGCAAACAGGACGGGGCCCGTCATGGCCGATGCCTGCCCGGGGGTTGAGGATAAATTGGAAAGAGTTACCTCGCACTTGGGCATTCAGGGCAGGGAGGAACAGGGGTGGGTTTTAGTCAGTAAGAGTTTGACACGCCCTTCCGCTCCACCCAGAGCGGGAGAAGTCATTGGATGATTTCCAACCACACAAAAAGAAAAAAAAAAGCCAGCTGAAGACCGGTATAGACCCGCTGAGTTTAGGCCGTGTCTACAATCGTCACAGTACCTACTTTTTATTTTTCTACGCTATGCTAATAGTTATAAAGTTTTATTTAGAAGTTTCCAGTTACTAATGAAAACACTGACCTAGTACTCTAATATTAGATTAGGCCCCTTCGACTAGGTATGCCATAAGGAAGCCATAACTAAGAGAAAATCGTTTCCAACAAGCAGTAACTTACCCTATCAAAGATAACGTTATCTTTAGGGTAAACGCACATATTGCTGTCCGACAGACACGTTTTCGAGCATAAATAAGCGCCTACGCGATGTATAGTTTAACCACCCGGTGCGATGGTGAAAGTCAACGTAAAATAGAGATTTAAGAAAATAAATGCGGGCTATTTTGGAAATAATTGTTTTTATGGTCTTTTATAATATTTATAAGTAATGAATATGATAGTTCATAAACAAAGTCATTTTTATTAATTTTAATGTACTAAGTTAATATTATAGAAACATTTATTTATACAGGCTTTTAAATTCATATTCAAAATTCGTAAGTATCTGTGTTGCTGACTGTTGAAGAGTTCGTCTATCTGGAGCTAATCCTGAATATAGATTAAGGTCATGCTTACCATAAAAATACATTGTTATCGGAACTGAACCAACGTGGTAAAAAACCGGCCAAGTGCGAGTCGTACTCGCACACAAAGGGTTCCGTACCATAAACTGATTTTTTTATATATTTTTTTATTGTTGATAGGCACGCGTTTGACCACTATCTCGCCTGATGGTAAGCGATGATGTGGTCGAAGATGGAGCACGCTTACCTAGAAGTAACCTATTCACTCTTGACTTAAAGACTCCCAGGTTGTAGCTATCAGGAAACACAGACTCCGGTAGGGAATTCCACTCCCTAGCTGTACGCACAATGAATGTGTTCTCAAAACGCTTTGTGCGTATGGATGGGATGTCCACCATGAACCGGTGGCAAAACTGAAAAAAAAAGAAAAACACGTTTCTAGAAACGTGTCTTTTTTTTTTTTTTTGGGCTGTAACTCATGATCCGTAATATGTAGACAGTTGAGATTTTCACACAGCATGTATTTCTATAGCCGCTGTAGCAACAAATAATAAAAATAAATTAAAAATTAAAGAGGCCTTCAACTGTGTAGCTTGTACGAATCGTGAGCGGGCTGTATGCCCGCTGACAGACAGACGGACAGCGGAGTTTTTTTTGGGCGGTTATTCATGATCCGTAATAGATTAAGGACCCCCCAATAGAAATACACATGCTGTGAAAATTGCAACTGTGTAGCTATTACGGATCGTGAGATACAGCCCTCTGACAGACGGACGGACAGCGGAGGCATAGTAATAGGGTCCCGTTGGTTACCCTTCGGATACGGAACCCTAAAAATCAACTTCGAAGAATAAGATGAATGTGGTTCTAATTTAGCTTGCAAGATTAGACCCGAACAAACAAACATAGCAAGTTGTTTAAAAGCTTTTAATAAAATTAATGTAATTTGTTATTACGCGGTGGGTTTTTACCCTGGACTGTTGCCCATTTATGATAAATATGTTAACCGCTGACCGATAGTTAAGTTACTAGGTACTAGCGGTTCCATTATTGTGTTGTTTTCGTGTTAACTGTATAAATAAGCTGTCATATTTCCCTTGTTAGGTATTTACGTGGCCATTGTCGACAAAAATTAAACAGAAAAAAAAATACAACCGACTTGCATTTTTTTTGTTTTTTTTTTTTCACATTTTAGTTGTTATACCCCAGAACTAAAACTAAATATTAAAGTTACGTCTGAATTGATAACCCCAATAACATGGAACATGGAATTTGAACATACTCGTAATTGGATGAGACCGAAACGTCATCTACGTATACACACTTTTTGTTTTTGATGATTTTTTCAAAAAGCGCTAAAGCAATTTCTATAAAATTGGTATGGGACAACCTCTTGAGTATACTCTTTCAGATAAAAAAAGAATTTTGAAAATCGGTCTACAACTGATAGAGAAATCGGTGGACATATATAAAAAAAAAACATACATACAGTCAAACATAGAACCTCCTCGTTTTTGCGAAGTCGGTTAAAAATCACTCAGGGTCGATTACAGGTACGGTTACCTGAAGTCGGCAAATATTATTATTATTATTATTATTTACCAGACTTTCCCAGAAGGCTGGTAATGTTTTTCGCGTGTTTCACTGCATGTTTACTACTGAAAAGTAATGCTGTGTAACACCCAGCAAATGCGGTGCCAGCCCTTTCGGTAGAGTAGTGGGTAGCTCGCCGTCCGATCAGCACCAGGCCCGTGAGTCGACGGCGCGTAGTGTTCCACGCGCGCCTCAAAGAGTTGTCAGCAATATAATTATGACAGGCCCCGTCATGGCCCAGAGCTGAGAGCAGAGAGTCATAGGATGATTTCCAACACCAAAAAAAAAAAGCCTTTCGGTAGAGGCATGCTTAGCTCAATTTAATTTATCATGGTTTCTTCTATATTTTCTTTCTTTTCTATATCTTTAACTTTGTGATCGTTGCTGTTGTGACTATTTCGAATTTAAATATTTTTCTTTTTCATATATTTATTTTTATTGTAGAACAAAGTAAAATCTGGAGACAGAAAAAGGATCAATGTCTATTCAGTTAGTTGCTAACTAGCAAAGCAATCATTCTGAAATTAAAAATAATATAATTTACATGTTTTAGGGGTTCCGTAACCAACGGTAACCAACGGAACCCTATGTTCGTCTGCCTGTCAGTCAGCGGGCTGTATCTCATGAACCGTAATAGGTAGACAGTTGATATTTTCACAGTGTATATTTCTATTGCCGTTATAAGAACAAATAATAAAAATAAATTAAAAGAATCATGATTATTTCGGTTTATGGTACGGAACTCTTTGTATGAAACTCAGAATCGCACTTTTTTATCTATACCCTCGACCACATAAACCCAATGGCGAGTGTTATCGTCCACTTCCTCCATCATTTATTGACATTACCTTATAAAGCGAGACCTTCCACGCACATAGATAAATACATCGGAGTACTTTCCCTTATGACATTGACATCTGTCAGCGTTAATGTGCTTAATCGACGTTCTTAATGGAACTCTTTCACGGGGCCGTTATTCCCACCACGCGCACTCGTAAAATGGGGTATCCACTGTATGGATTTGCCCGCGGGCATACTTGCTGGTCATGCCCTCCTTGCCCGCTGATATGCCTGTGCTTGCGGGTCATGCCCACCGGACCTCGCTACTATAGGTCTGTCTAGGGACTGCAATGTGGCGAGATTTTAGACCTAGCCGAGATCTCGCGAGACCATAGAGCCAGGTACTTAGTTTCATGTGACAGACGACTCCTGATTTTGCAGGCCAAGTTATGCACGGATTATGCCGCCCCGCGCAATCTCGCGAGATCTCGGAAAAGAACGAGTGAGCCTTCCATAGTCGCATATGATGTGTAACATCTCACCTTGGTAATAAGCAACATTAACGACTGTCGACAAATTCAGTTCAGTTTGGCAGACTTTATGTAATCCAACGTCAGTACAGATTTTGAAAAAATCAATAAATAAAAATAAAAACATTCTATCCTGAAAAATAAAATCCTTTCGATTTCTACTGCGCGCAGATTTATCATGCGCACACTCTACTATCTGACGGCCAACTCTACCACCGCGCGCGCTCATTGGTCAAATCAAATAGTGCGCGCTTCCCCGGCTTCCTGTTACACACTTCCATCCCATTTCAAGAAATCACTCCCACAGATTACAAAAAAACGAGAGAAAAGATGTTACACATCAAAAAACTGTACTAGACTCAGTCTCGTAAAATATGAACGAGATCTAGCGAGAACGAGATTGCATTCCCTAGGTCTGTCCTATGTCTGTTTGATGTGTGTATTGCAGATAGACATACTAGCTAGACATAGTAGTCAAGGGCGAACATGGCCCGCAAGAACAGGATTGCCCGCGGGAAAGTCTGTCTAGAGAACTTGCAGTCGCTTGCAATGTCTTGAGATAAATTTCAGGAATATAGTGACTAGGAGGACAAATATTGTTAGTGGAATGAGTGTGCTATTCTATCAGTATTTGTTCTTTTCTATTATAAGTGTCTTAACTTGTGTTTATAAAAAAAAACTTAAAAAAAAAAATACACCGAGTCGGTGTTTTAATTTTGTTTCTTCGTTATTTGACAGCGTCTGCCGAAATTAAAGTTATTTTGCAATTTTTAGAAGTCGGTTGTATTTTTTGTAAAAAAGTTTTAGATTTTCACTTTTTAGTTGTTTTACCCTGGAACTAAAAAATAATAAAGTTGTGCCCGATTGGATAACCTCATGGAATTTGAGCATAATTGGAGACAACCAAAACGTCATCTGTGTATACATAAAGAGTTGTCAGCAAAGGGACGGGGCCTGCCACGGCCGATGCCTGCCCGGGGGTGGAGGATAAATTCGAAAGAGTTACCTCGCCCCTGGGCACTCGAGGCAGGGAGGAACAGGGGTGGGGTTTAGTCAGTAAGAGTCTGACACGCCCTTCCGCTCCACCCTAGAGCGGAAGAAGTCATAGGATGATTTCCCACCCCCCAAAAAAAAAAAACTGTGTTGTATACACAGTTTAGTTATTATTTGTTTATGTTGATTTTTTCAAAAAGTGCTAAATCGATTTCGATAAAATTTATATGGGACCATCTCTGAAGTATGGCCTATCAAACAAAAAAAATAATCATCAAAATGTATTTATAAGTGGCGGAGAAATCGCGTAATATAGATAAAAAAAAAACTTTCAGACGAATTGAGTACTTCCTCCTTTTGGAAGTCGGTTAATATAAATAATCTTGTTCGTTTCAAAAATGTCACGGGTTTTAGAGGAGCCCGTAAAGTGAAGACTCATTTTAATTTTGTATAAAATCTCGGTATTTAATTATTCCAGACCTTCAAGTACACAACGTTTTTAACGTGCAATAATAATGTGAAAAACGAGACGGAACAGACTATATTAAAATACCTAAGTAAAGAATTGAAGCACCTAAAAGACGTGCTTCAAATACCTTTATTTAAGCTCTACACGAGGAGTAACAGCGTTGCTTATTAATAAAATAACGTATTTCACACGTATCATGTAAATTACGATAGCAAAGTAAACAAATGAGTGGGGAATCACCCTTTGTTTGCTGTGCACGGCGCCTGACATAAGGCCGTATAGTAAACAAGACTGAGGAATTCAGAGTACAATATCAACACTGGTAATAACGTTAGTAAAACGTCAATGTCTGACCGAGTCGAGTATAGCAAATATAACATTATGCCTGTTAGTGTCCGATTGAAACACGATTTTTAGCCGATACCAAAATCGTAACAGAATGTTCGGCACCCTTTCCAGTTTAGAAAAATTTCATCAAAATCTTGAAAAAGTTATCAGATCATTGAAAACACTAACTTTCATAAAATACTAAATCCTACTTAATATTAAAAAAGTTTGTGTTTCAATCATGCAAAAACGGCTGAAGTGATTAGATAGATAAGACATAGATAGATAACCCATGCCTAGGGGTAGCGGATAAATTCTGAAAATGAGTTACCGCACCCCTGGGCACTCAGGCAGGGAAGGAACAGGGGTGGGTTTTACTCAGTAAGAGTCTGACACGCCCTCCCGCTCCACCCAGAGCGGGAGAAGTCATTGGATGGTTTGAAACCCCCCCAAAAAAAAAAAGATAGATCTGGATACATAGGCTACTTGTAACTATACGGGTGAAGCCGCTGGGAGAAGCTAGTAAGTTATTAAAATGATGAAGTCAGTTTTTAAAACTATTACAACAGCAGCCAGTATCACAGTCTGCCCAGGGGTTGAGGATAAATTCAAAACAGAGTTACCAAGCCCCTGGGCACTTAGGGCAGGGAAGGAACAGGGTAGGTTTTAGTCAGTAAGAGTCTGACACGTCCTCCCGCTTCACCCTGGAGCAGGAGATGTCATTGGATGATTTCCCACCCCATAAAAAAAGCCAGTATCACAGTAGCCAGATTTTATTAGCGAAAAAACTTAAAAAAAAAAAAGTGCAAAATAACTTCAATTTCGAAAGTCGGTGTTTCTGATTTTTTTTCTTCGTTTTTTTACACCGACTCCCGAATTAAAGTTATTTTGCACTTTTGTTTTTTTTGGAAGTCGGTTCTATTTTTTTGAAAAAAGGTTTTTTTTTTCTATTTTTTAGTTGTGTTTCTCCATTAAATTGTGTTAACAATGGATATCTAGGCGAAAGCAGCAATCGCAGTTGATTTGCTGTCATTTTTTGAAGAGTTCCGTTGTTTGTCTCCGAAACGCATCATCAGATCAATATGAAATTTAAATAGGACCATGTCGGAACAAACTCCTTTCGAACAAAAAATAATTTTGGAAATACGTTCATAAATGACGGAGTTATGCCCGAACATACATTAAAAAAAATACAAACATCCGAATTGATAACCTCCTCCTTTTGGAAGTTGGTTAAAAACTGGCCAGAACTGTAGCCGAACCTTCAGTGGAACACTATTACCTATATTCCCTGAAGGTTTAGGCAGACGTGTACCTTTAGTACTCCCACTCCTCACCAGTAAGTACCATAATGAAACAGTCATTCTAATACGACCAACAATATTACGAAACATAATTATTGTTTCATAAAGAAAGGTAAACGTGTGTCTAAGTCCAGACTCCTCGTCATGAAAACATGGTTTAGTATAAGCTTGCGTGTACGTGTGTGAAAGAAGAGAGGAGCTGTGGCTAAAGTAATAACAGCCGCACGGGTCGATCCATCAGGTTAAGCTACGCTTGCCAGGGTTGGTCCATGGATGGGTGACTATCTTTCCATACTCAGACTCCTCCGCCGTTGGCCCCGGCTGTCAATCGTGGATCTTTGACAGTCGTTACGTGTCGTCAGAAGCCCGAAAGTCTGACAACCAGTCTTACCAAGGGGTATCGTATTACCCGAGCCTGCGGATGGCGAGTAATGGGTAGCTCGCCGTCCGATCAGAACCAGGCCCGAGAGTCGACGGTGCGTAGTGTTCCACGCGCGCCTTAAAGAGTTGTCAGCATACATGACGGCGCCCGTCATGGCCGATGCTTGCCTAGGGGTTGAGGATACATTCGAAAGAGTTACCTCGCCCCTGGGCATTCAGGGCAGGGAGGAACAGGGGTGGGTTTTAGTCTGTAAGAGTCTGACACGCCCTTCCGCTCCACCCTAGAAAAGGGGTATCGTATTACTCATAAATACCAAGTAACTGGGTTGTGGAGGTCAGATAGGCAGTCGCTTCATGTAAAATACTGGTATTCAGCTGCATCCGGTTAGACTGGAAGCCGACCCCAAGATAGTTGGGAAAAGGCGCGGGCAGATTGATTGTGTGTGGAAGAAATCATAGGCAGTCAATGTGCCAGATCTTTAATGTATTTTTTTTATAGATATTGTAAGAGATGAATGGGAACTGCATACTTGAACGTTTTCTTTTGATTGCTGTGCTTGTGCCTCAGGAAAAAATCGATGATACTAAATGAACTGGTATTATGTGTGCGATTAAAATAATTACTACCATATATCGAGTTTAACTGTAAGTTTTTTTTACTATTGATTAGGCACGCACATTTGACCGCTATCTCACCTGATGGTAAGCGATAATGTGGTCGAAAATGGAGTACGCTTGCCTAGAAGTAACCTATTCACTCTTGACTTAAAGACTCCCAGGTTGTTGCTATCAGTTGAGGCTCGGTAAAGCCTGCAAGCGATCCCCGATATCAGTTAACAACTAAATTATAAATCACTATCATTTCAGCCAAGATCACGTCCACTGCTGGACATGAGCCTCCCCCAAGTGTCGCCCACAATGACCGGTCCTGTGCGTCTCGCATCCATTGGCTACCCATAAATAATTAAATAAACCCTTTTAAAACTAAAACATATAGCTAACGATTAGTAGGCAATTATAATTCTATTATGTCTCGGTATTCCAGGAATTCCCTGTCCATTTAATATTAAAAATAAAGTGAATGCGTGGCTGCCAGCGGGTTATTAAATCAATAAGCCTCTGAAAAACCCCACATGCCGCTCAAATTTTTATGAACCTCGAATTCTTTTGTTGGCAATGTTACGTTGACGTAAGGGCTTTAACCTGTCACTCCTTGGGTATTGGTCTTTTGGTCCCAATTTAATATACTGAATTGATTTATTTGTGATTTTCAGTAAACCTGATAAATTGATCTATCTCACGTCCCCTTCTGCCCTTATACCATTTTTTTGAGATCTGCATAGAAGGTCATCTTTTTCCATATATTTCTATTTGTAGTGGTCTCAATAGTTGCCGCATTTCAAGCCATATCATTATTCACACAATACGTTAGATGACTACGAAAAGTTACCGCGCCCCTGGGCACTCAGGCAACTGAAGGAACAGGGGTGGGTTTTAGTCAGTAAGAGTCTGACACGCCCTCCCGCTCCACCCAGAGCAGGAGAAGTCATATTAAGATTTCCCACCGCAAAAAAGAAAAGGGTAGATGACTAAAAAAATCTGTGTGGTCCGTCAGTTAGATTACCAAAAATTATATTGTTACGTAAACAAAAAGTGAGGACCTAGATCAAAAATGTACTACTTTTTACCAAGAACTGACGTAACAAGCCTCCGCTCCTGAACTTTGATGCGTCATCTTTGGCAATTTTTATTGGTTTGGCAAGCAATTATCCTATCAAAAAAACCAATCCGCTTTCCGACATCTGACCTCTATTCACTTTGCAAGGTTTTCACGGTTGGGCAGCTCTTCGTACTACGGACTATCAGAAAACACAAAGAGATACACTACGATCCAACTTATAGCAATGCAAAGCGCCTATCTGACAGAGTATGCAAAAATCTACCCTGTGGAATAGCAGTAGCGAGAAGACACTTCAGGTTTATCAGCTCCAAGCTCTATAACAACATAAATAAGACCTTAAATATTTACCATTTAACCCATTGTCTTTTGAGAAGGAAGTTGACTGAGTGGTTGAAATCATTGTCTTAGGACGCACCTGAAAAAAATGTGGAAACTTAACTAGCTCTAACACTGACACACCTAAACCCTCACTCACACACATACATCCCCCACACTCCACACAAGCACACCATAACACTCACTTACACACACCCTCCCACACACCCCCTCTTTTCTACTATAGTTTACCCAAATGTAATAGTTTAATTAAGTTTGGAACAATTGTTTTCTTGTTTAAATGGGCGTTGATAGCTGCGACACAGTTATAAACTTTTGTAGCTATCTTCGTTTTCTCTGTGATTGAGCCAACTGTTGTTACGTGTCCAATATTTTTTGATAATCTTACTTACTTAATAAATATAATTTTTATTTTAGTACCTAGGAATCCTCCCTATATATCGATCGATAATTTCTTTCGTCTTTCTCTACTCTTATAACCATCTTCCCATTCACATTAATTCGTATTCAACTCTCACGTATACGTTTTATCTGATTCCAAATACAGATTATATATTTAAAAAAATCCCATTGCTTTATTTTACGACTGTATTATATTTTCAATCACGACTCGGCAGCCATTACTGAAATTAACTCTTTAAAATGGGTCTTTTATGTAGGGGAGATTGTGTTTACGTGCTATTTAAAATGACGCGTTAACCAATTTCGTTTAATAGTCAAATGTATTGGCAGGCGAGGAACTTGCTTTATTGATGAATATGATCAGACTAAATTAAAGGAGGACTAAAGGAAAGGATTATTGAATGAAAATAAAAATTATGAATGCTAAATATACTCCATCTAGAACCTCTTTGATCTAGAGGTCACAAGCGCTAAAGCTAAGCATAAGGCTGTTGCGGTCACCCGGGCCCGCGGACGGCGAGTAGTGGGTAACTTGCCGTCCGATCAGCACCAGGCCCGAGAGTCGACGGCGCGTAGTGTTCCACGCGCGCCTCAAAGAGTTGTCTACAAATATGACGGGGCCCGTCATGGCCGATGCCTGCCCGGGGGTTGAGGATAAATTCGAAAGAGTTACCTCTCCCCTGGGCATTCAGGGCAGGGAGGAACAGGGGTGGGTTTTAGTTAGTAAGAATCTGACACGCCCTTCCTCTCCACCCTAGAGCGGGAGATGTCATTGGATGATTTCCCACCCCAAAAAAAAAAGGCTCTTGCGGTCGATTCTCGGGTCGGAGACATTATTATTGAGGTTTTCCATGTAACATTTCTCAGTAGCAGCCAAGAGTCTGGATTTGAGCACGGATGAAGGCAATAGACTATTACATAAAAAGATTTATCTTTATTTGCCACAGAACACACATGCATTTCTATAAATTACTTGAAACTTAATGACTTAAACGTTTATGCGGCGAAATATAGGTGTAATTTAATTATAAGTACACATCTGCCAGACCCTTCGGGGACTGCAGCCGTGATGAATACTATATATCTTTTGGACACACAGCCATTTAAATAGAATATTATTACGAGAATTTATGTGGGTATCCTTTTTAGTTACCCACAGTGAACCTTATCGCTGGCTATTTCAAAGCTTTCATCTATACTAGACACAGTAAATTGTGACGATTTACGCGTTGATGTTTCAACCGACCACTGTTCAGTCCGACCCGCTGGCTGCGGATCTGTTATCTCTAGTGGTTCATTAGGCGAGGCTTGCAAAAGGCCAGCTGGGACAAAGGCCGATTGGACCCACCCTCGGAAGTCGTAGGGTTACGTGAATATACGACTGTGCTCGACATCGACAATTTTAGTTGGGTTTTCTCTTTATCAAACATTTTCGCGTGGGTTGCTTTTTTTAATCGTATAAAAAAGTAAAATAATGTTTATTGCAATAAAATTTTGCATTATGGTGAAAGCGCCAGAGTAGCCCGCGAAATTTAAATTTTCTTACGTTTTTTGCGATTTGCAAGTCAGTATCAGGGCCTGTAGACAAAGTAACATCGCTTCGTAGCGAAACGATATCTAAATTCGTCATCGTCTCTGAGATATCGATAAACATTTCCTAGCGTTCCTTCGTTATCTTTTTTGGCGATAACGATCGAGGCGAAGGCGAACTCTGAAAGCGCTGCTTGTCTACGCATTTGTATGGGATAAACACGATAGCAATTCGTTTCTTTATGGTTTCGTTACGAATTATAACATTGTCTACCAACTTGCGATAACGATGTCGACTGACCACGTGGCTTAGCGCGGTTTATGTCAATCTCATACATTTTAGTCTTTTCTAACTTCGTTATCGTTTTTAAATTGTTACTTTGTCTAAGCCCCCAGGTTGTATGCTTTTTTTTAATGTTGATAGGCACGCGTTTGACCACTATCTCACCTGATTGTAAGCGATGATGTGTTCGAAGATGGTGCGATGGTGTGGTGTGGTGTGGATGGATGGAATACTATAACACCAACATTGTACACTTAGTTTGCAATAAACGTTTTGACTTTGACTTTATGGAGCACGCTTGCCTAGAAGTAACCTATTCACTCTTCTTCTTTATCTTCTTCTTATCTTTAATAAAAAACGTTGCCCCACACTAGGAATTACTCCTGTATCGTGGATGCGTTCACAAACATGTATACTCACATACACAAGACACCCAGACCCGGAACAACTATCTGTAGGCCATACAAATATTTGCTCCGTGCGGGAATCGAACCCGCAGAACACGCAGCGCAGCAGCCGAACGCTCAACCACTGCGCCAACCGTGTCGCAGTGGTGTGTGTACTCTTGATGATGTTAGTCAAAATACGATTCGCGGCTGTAGCAAGTACGTATTTACAGAACTGTAATCATTAGAATCATTAATACAACTCTCTCAGTAAGAATTGATGCCTAAATATGACATGATTTCATGAAATACTACATTTGACATCAATTCTAACTGAAAGAGTTGTATTGATGATTTTAATTATTAAAAAGATACTATCTTACACTGACCAGCAAATTGCAAAAAAAGTAAAAAAAAAAATAATTACGCGGGCTATCCTCTCGCTTCCACCTCAAATGCGAATCTCCTGTTCCCTTTTATTTTCGGGTTGGAAAAGCATCAGTTCTGCCGCTCTGGGTGGACCTAGGTCGTGCCAGATTCTTACTATACTATGTTTCAGATAAATTTGCAATAAAGTACATTGACCTTTCCCTAATAACTCTTCGTAGGTACCTGAACAATTAAATATAAATCGTTTTTCATTATTAGACAATGTTAAGGATCACGAGAGATGTTGATTCGGGACAGCTTTGAGTCATTAATTCCGTTTTTCAAATTAAAAATGTCAATAAATGTAGGTGGGTTTTTTTTTTTTTTTTTTTCCACCCGTGTTCCTTTAGTTATCTGTGCCAGCCGCGCCGCGGTGACTCGTTCCAACCTAGCAGCTGCTCCCTAAACTAGTGTTAACCTTATCATAGGGACCAGTGTCTTAGCCTGTTTACGTGCATGTCTAACCTTTTTACCCATATAACCTTTTATTTAGTGTTATTCCTTTCATAGTTTTTATATCGGCCATTCCTTCTAAAAATGCCTTCCGCACAAAAATATTATGTTATTATTCAATTTATTATGAGTATGTTATTAACATTAAGGTACTATTAACTGTCTACGAGCTTGCGTGGTCTGTGCTGAGCTCATGTTCGTAACGCGTCGTAGGTACGTCCGCAGTAATAGGACTTGCCCGTCAAGGAGCGCTGTCCGAAACTAGACGCATTATTCATTTATTATAAATCAAATAACAGGTATTATAAAATATAAATTATCTTAAAATCGTGAAGGTTTCATAAAAATACGTTTTATAGTTTTAGCGTGATTCTCAGTTTTTTATCCGCGTTAGACATAACTTTACAAATTAATTGCACTATGTTATAAAAACATAATTTCAAATATTTACATATCAAATTAAGAAGAAAATTGTCTGGAGTAACATATATTTTTTTCAAAGAAATAAGACTAGTCGTTTAGACGTGATGTTCAATTCGAAATCATTAGAAGTCGTATAAATGCGCCTTAATATGTTGTCTCGGACGAAAGTATCTATTTGGGCAGTAGTATCTTTTTTATTCTTCTTAGGGCATTTTTCATTTGTTTATGTTTATTCGTCGTTGATTCGGCTTAGCTCAGTTTTCATGTGTGTCATGTTTTATCACAGTATAAATATGGACAATATGGAAACTAAGCCTATTTGTTGAGATGATGAGAGACCTACGCTCCATTAGAGAGCTAGGGTTGTCACTGTTAATGGTTGGAAATAAATTCTATGGAAGATGCTTCAAAGTTGCCGCGCAATTTGAAAAACATTAAGATATCCCACAAAGGCCCGTATCTTTTTTTTTTCTTTTTTCCACGTTTCGCAAAAATTTCCATGGTTTTCGAGGGTGTTAAAGTGAAGTCAAAATGCGCGGCGCTCGGCCGATAGTTAGTTAACCCTGCGGCAGCACCTTACCGCGTTTCAACCTGAAAATGCGTGTGATGTAAATGAAATACAATTAACATTTTAAAAATGTCTTTATTTTTCATAATTAAATCATTATTACCTTTCAAAATCAGCAGGGAGTTTAAAAAACGAAAGCCCCGGATTTGAAGAAGCCGAATTCATACAACAGTACACTGCGCAATACGCTCGTGGCATTTTAAAACGGTCCGTGGCTCAGGAGATAACACGACCACTCGTCTCGACACGGCAGCCGCAACTGCGTGCACCGCGACTATCGCTTAGGGCTAGCGTAGATGCGCGCGTCTGTCTGAGTATGCCGTTTCGAGCGTTTGTACGTAGTTTCCGTACTGTCCATGTTTATACTGAGGTTTTATCGACAGCATCTGCCGTAGACGTTCGATTCGTTTAGTAAATGACAGATATTTATTGCATTTCATTTTCTAAAATTTTCACAGCGTAATGTAAGAATCTGCAATAGCTTGAGATCCTAACTTTATAATATTATACAGGTTGTAATGCAAATGCGTTGTCATATTTTAGAATAGTGAGTGTCCTTGATGTTTCTTGCACGTTCTTCTCCTTATAGAGCTACGCTTTGGAATGTGCAATTAGCTTCATCTTTCTGACAGACTGACTTCTTAACGTTTTTAAAGTGCCTGTAAATGGTTTGTTTGAAATAAATGCTTTGAGTTTGAGTTAAATACTGCTTCTACCCATATAAATGAATCAACTTTCTTCAAGAAAGTCTTTGCTAATTAAAAAAAAAAAATAGATCTCTCTTACTAATTTTGATCAGCTGATAATAACTTTGTACGGAGTCCATTTTTTTTAAAAGTGAAAACTTCTTTAGCAGCGTTGAGCACTTTTTTGGAATGCGTATAAAATGTTAAACTCGCGTCAGGACATGTGACCTGATCGAAAATTTGTAAGACGGAGGGAGAGTATTACAAAATGCACAACGTTAATGTTCAAGTTTTCACTTCTACCGACACTCCCGGAGTGCAACCCGTTGTTTTATTTTTATTTTTCTGTGACTTCCTTGAAGAAAGTTGTTCTTTTCTGTGGGCAAAAGCAGCATTTAAAATAAGAACACCCTTTTACGTAACACCCTGTAAATGTTCCCCTATCACGCCTAAACCAATGAACCTGAAATTGATTTGTCATGAAATTTTGTGTATAGGTTATCAGGGGTACAGAAAATGTCATAGAGCTTTCATCCAGAAAAAAAATACTATTCCTGAGGGAAAGAACAATAACTTTCGACGGTCACAATTGCTTTAGAACGCTAGATGACGCTACGTGTCTTTGTAACCATTTTGGTCTCGTTCGAAGACATGGCGGGTCGCTAGTTTTATTATTATAATCTGATCAATAACATCGAGATTATACAGGTAGAACGGGCCCAGAGAGCTGTAATTAAAGTCATTCCTAAAAGACCCTTTAGATTCCCAACGCGGCAACTCTACATGGACTTCAAAACACTTACAGTTCGACAACTATTCATACTTCGCGCAGTCATGCGAAAGCACACGACTCTTCCATACAGCGTGAATATCAGCCCGACAGTAAGAAGAAGACGCTTACCGGCTTGTCCCACAACACACACACAAAAACCACTTTTGCTAGACGTCACTACCCTTACGTAGGTAGGGGTAGTGACGTATTTTTTGTATTTACAACAAAATACATCAAAAATTTAACATACGTACACTAAACACACACAAATGTAAAAAAATAACTAAATAATTCCTTCTCTCCCTACATTATGAGGAAACTGAAGCTCTGTTGAAACCCTTATGCAAATAATTAACCATCAGTATCACTAACACTTACAAACCCACAGACACCCCCAAATCACCCTCCCTCTCTACACACACACAACACCCACACATCACACATCATTAACACCACATACCTTCACATTTCTTGAAGCCATAAATTAAGCTGGTTTTTTTTTCTTGCAAAGGCTGTGTGTTTTTGTTTTTGATCCGTGACTCACTGTGTGACTCAGAGTCAAGGGATTCAGTTATAAGTTGGACATTTTAAAATTTATGGCTTTCCATGCACTAAAAATCCGAGTATTTCCGGTTTGAATTTATCTTATATCTGCAAGTTACTTAATTATACCTGTATGTATCGTGTAAAAATAAGAATTAAGCCACAAAAATAATAATAAAAAAAAACAGATTTTTGCAGTGAACCAACAAACAGGGCCAGCAGGCGTATTCGCTAACTCGGTTGACATCAATTTGATAGGCATTATGCAGTACATTGCTCCGTGGACATTGATTATAATAGGCACTATACCATTTTCCTATACGTCAAAGCAGCAATGTACGGCAAAGTGCTTATCAAATTGATGTCAACTGAGTTAGCGAATACGCCTGCAGGTATCATTTAATAATTGTTTGCGCTTTATTTTATCTTAAGAATGCAACTAAACGACCGACCCTTTGAATGTGAATTATACCTGCATGAACCATAATGTCTCAAACTGATATCATCTGTAATTATTTTGTTCTTTTACACTTGGCTTCTTTTTATTTGTATTTAAGTTACGCCTGTCATTAAGTCTTCCTTTATGGTGTTCCAGTCGATTGTTATGGTGTCTCGCCGACTGTTTCGTCAATAAACTGAGTTACGTGATACGAATTTCCTTAATGTCACGATTTCAACAAACTTCATACTTCCATAGCACATACTAATTCCGTACTTCCATATCAGACCGAACGTTTGATGTCAGATCAAGTTCAAATATCGAACCTTCTGAAGATAGGTGCGATGTTATAAATATTTCATGTCTACAATTGAAATTAGAATTTCATGTGCCTTTGAGTGGAATACTAATGTTTTTGTTTATTATTCAATTCTATAGTTTTACTTTTATTTGTATCGGGCTCTTGGCATGAGTCATCGGCTGATCTACTACTGTTCTTTTTTTTTAATTGTTAAACTACCATTTATTGGTTTTGTATTGGACAAACTCGATGAACGGTAGTTACCTACTGCATAATCTACTTCGCTCGTATTTCGCTGATTCATGCCTGCAAGGGTAATATCATGGTAAAATAGTCGATATTTCGAGTCTTAGTCGAGTACTCGACTAGCCATAATCCTACTAATATTGTAAATGCGAAAGTATTTTATGTTTGTAACTTCCTCACGCTCAAACGGCTGGACTGATTTTGATGAAATGTCGTACTTATACCTTTTTTTTTTGTGGGGTGGGAAATCATCCAATGACATCTCCCGCTCTGGGTGGAAAAAACCCACACCTGTTTCTTCCCTGCCTGAGTGCCCAGGGGTGCGGTAACTCATGTTGATAATTTATCCGTTACCCCTAGGCATGCACTTATACCCTGGATTAACACATAGGCTACTTTTAACTAATAAAATTCAATTGTAATATTTTGCATGCCTTAAGGCAAAATGTATCGGGACAATTCTTTTTAATATATAATTTTGGTATTCATTTTGTTTTAATTTTGATTATTTTTAATTTGGATTTTGATTTTAATTTTGGTTCGGTTTGAATTATATTTTTGATTCTGATTGTTTTTAATTTGGATTGTGATATTAATTTTTATTGTAATTTTAATTCTGATTTTAATTTTTATTGTTATTTTAATTCTGATTTTAATTGAATTTATTGTTTAAATTTCTCACATTTATATTTATGTGATACTGTAAACTGGAAGAACGGAAATACCTAACACAAGCAAATTTTTGCTTAAAAGGTAATTCCTATCTATTCCTATATAGATCTATATAATGTTATATACATAAGTGGATGAAATAAATTATTATTATTAGTATTATTAATTCAGAAACCTTCCAACTTATATGTATACCTACATTATCAGCAAATAAATGATTTCTTTCTTTCTTTTTATCCCGATCTTCGCGGGTGAAACCGCGGGGCGCAGCTGGTATTCCAATAAAACACTGGCTGGAAATATTCCCTAGTGCTCGTTCGAAATGACTGCTTTAATAGCTACTCGTATATTGGTTTATAATGACGGCGGTCGCATTGTGGAAATAATAAAAGATTTTTTTAACGTTTATAAGTGAATAAATAACATTATACTTACTTAAAAAAAATACAAAAAAGTTCTTCTCAGCAAGCCATATCATGGGAATGCATAAAAATATCGAGTCCGCCATATTGTATTTAGGACGATGTCACTCAGCTAATCATGCATCTTCATCCAAACTATACATGTACTTACGCAAAATTTCAGCTTTATCGGAAACCGTGAGTCAAATTTAACTTCTAATATTTATTTAAATAGATGAATTAATAACTAATATGTAAAAATGCGAGTAAATAACATAGAGGTAATAATGTACTTGTAAATAATCGAGTTCTTTGGCGCCGTGCTCGACTGTCCGTCTTCGGTGAGTCAGATTGTATTCCACCGAACGTGACTGTACCAAGAAATTTGATAGAAAGCTCGATAACGGTATTATGGTAAATCGAATTTGACAGCGGAAATATCTTGCATTCGTATGTTAATATAATTTTCTAAATTGGCAAGAGTTTGTTGAATCTAATAGAGACATGTATAGTTTGATTCGATTTTGGCATTAAATATATTCAAAATTCTTTGCTAGATTAGATTATTATGTAGGTAGTGGTTGCCCAGTGGTATAGTATTCGTCAAACTTAATGGCGTGTGCGAAGTTAGCTGCGAGTGCAACTGCACGCAGGCACAGTCAAGTCGACTTAATTTAGGCCATTTAATGATTTTTATAACCGTTTGTGGAAGCTATGTGATTATGCCCTATGTCCCAGCAGTGGGGATATTAAAAGGCTAAGTAAGTACGTACTTATGTAGTTTATTAGGTTTATATGCTAAATAAGCTTTTTTATGTTTTTCTTCCTCTTCTCTTATTGTTATAATGCCCTTTTGTCACCGTGTTTTTTTCTTCAATTTCCATAAAGGGCGGCAGACATGCAACATTTAACTTCGAATGACTTATTACGGATTTCAAGGGGAGAATTCTTCATATAAATTTGGAGTGGTAGGAAAAATAATTCGCAGGATATTCCTGAAGGATATTTTCGCTTATTGCTTCTAAATCACGATCGTAAATATAATGGAGGTCGAAGGTCTTCATTCTTCTTTATTTGAGTCTGGCCTGGCCCTTCGAGCCGGATAGGAGCACAATTTAAAATAATAAAGGATATAACGGCTGAGGGATCTGGGAATGAAAGTTGGTTTGAGATGTAAAAACGTCTTTGGGAAATTTAGCCATTGGTGCCGATTCTGTTGGGCACAAACTAAATTTAATTTAGGCTATTGCTATCTTTTTCTCTCTAATAACAAGAAAGAGACGGACGTAAATTAGAGCTGTCAAATTTAGTTGAACTAATATTTCCATACAAATTAATGGTAGGTACACGTAAAAACATGTCGACTAAAAATACGGTGAAGCGCAAGGCGTAAACTACGAGTAGTTTGACATCTCTAACTTAGTTTATAGCTATACCCGTTCTTTTCTCGCACTGCCTTGTAAAAGATAGCGATTCTCTAATTTTAGTTTAGTTATTAAGGGCCTACCTCCCCATAAGTGGTGCCCTCATTGAATAAAAATTCGTGTCTTAGCATAGAAAATAAAGATGAAAGAATCCTATGTTGCGTTTGTTACAAATAGGATAAGGTATTTTTACGTTGTTAAAACACAGAAGAAAGTGGCATTGAGCCATGCTTCCACAACGTAAAAATACCTTATCCTATTTATAACAAACGCAACATAGGATTCTAAAATCTTTATTTTCTACGCTTTGCAACGATTTTTTATTCAATGAGGGCGCCACTTGGCGGCTATATGTATACGCATTAAACAAGAGAATCGGCACCATTACGTCGTAGAGTGTTGACCCCAGAATCTTAAGAGATTCTGACATGTTTTGTAAATTGAATAATAATTACTGCCACGGTAAATCAAGATAGTTTATTTTACCGTCAACTAGCTTCTACCAGCGGCTACGCCCGCGTGGAATTAGTAAATACTTCCCCCACTATAAATTTATATTGTGTGCTGATCCAAAATATAATCTATCCCTGTGCTAAATTTCTCTTAAAATCTGTTCAGATATTCTGGCGTGATTGAGAAACAAACATTCATCCATTATATAATTATAGAATAGATGATATAAATGGGATAGTATGATTATTCTGGTTTTTAATCACTTCCGGAATTTATTTATTTATAAGAGATACAGTTACAGAATACAGACCAAGTTGTGATCAGGATTACTTTTACATTATATTTTTTTGAAATCTGCACTCCAATTACTACTATACACAGGATTCAGGATTTATACAGCTTCAAAGATGCAAGTGAAGGCTACAAAAAATAAAAATAAATAAAAAGAAGTTACAAATAATTTACTCAAGACTGCATATTACAGTAAGTATTCAATTTTCGCAAGGATTCTATGAATCTGCCTTGACTATCCACAAATATATACCTACTTTGTTAAATGTCGGAAGAAACCTTGAAACAGATTTTGACCATTGTACCTGTGCCCATATTGTAAATCCATAAATCTCATTAATCGGATCTAAATACTAAACTTTACGATTTGCGTAGGATGAAATACACAATAGGTTTTATGACCTTAACAAACGTATAATAAATGTCTATATTTACGATATTTCGAACAAAATTAGCTTTGAGACCTATAAAAAGCCAGTAAAGAGGTAAAGAGACTTCAATGACGTTATGTTTTTGTTTTATTAATGCAATAAAGTGACCCTATCGTGTGACGGTACTTAAGTCCGCCTCCTGGGCAGTCAGGCTATAACCTTGCCAGGGTCGCTGGAGTGTTACCCGGGCCTGCGGACGGCGAGTAGTGGTTAGCTCGCCGTCCGATCAGCACCAGGCCCGAGATTCGAAGGCGCGTAGTGTTCCACGCGCGCCTCAAGGAGTTGTCAGCAAAACATGAAGGGGCCCGTCATGGCCGATGCCTGCCCAGGGGTTGTGGATAAATTCGAAACGAGAGTTACCGCGCCCCTGGGCATTCAGGGCAGGGAAGGAACAGGAGTGGGTTTTAGTCAGTAAGAGTCTGACACGCCCTCCCGCTCCACCCGGAGCGGGAGATGTCATTGGATGATTTCCCACCCCCCAAAAAAGGGTCGCTGGGGTGTTTGAAAGAGTCACTGCTGCCATAGGACGCAAATGGCTACTGAAGGAACACGGGTGGTTCTTAGTCAGTAATAGTCTGACACACCCTCCCGCTCTTCCCAGTTCAAGTGATTTGATGGTTTCCCACACTAAAAAAAAGGCTAGAACCTTGCTGACTGACAAGGGTTGTTAACGTATGGTATGGATTGACAATAGAAACAGAACAACGAATAAACCTCAAATTATTAATTAAAGGAAATTTTCTATATTCATTAAAAACTTCACTCCTATCCGAAAAATCACAGAAGACTTGAAACTTGAATCTTTGATGTGCGAGAGTGCTTACTACTAGACTAGACTAGATCATTTCAAATACAATAAATGTTATCAGATTTTCATAATTTGCAATTTTATTGTATCAGACTTTTAAAAATAAATGTTTTTTAATTTTTCGTGATTTTTCATTAGCTAACGGTGTTTACAATTATCCGGTGACATTAAAAAAAAACTTCATCATCATCAGCCTTCTAATGCCCCCACTGCTGGGGCACAGGCCTTCTCTCTGTGAGAGGGTGTAGGCCGTAATCCAACACGCGGGCCCAATGCGGGTTGGTGGATGTCACATGTCTTTGATGTTTTGGGTCTAGGATATACCGGCTTCCTCACGATGTTTTCCTTCACCGTTTTGAGAGCCACGTGGTGTTGAAGTAATTTACACAAAGTAAAGCGACAGCCTGGGTTTGAACTCACGACCTAGAACTTGTAAGTGGCGGCCTTGTACCACTGGGCCACAACTGCTCTGAAACTTTGCTTCAAAATAAACTTGTTCGAAAGAAACTCATCAATACAATAAACATGACGTAAAAAGCCAAGTAATCATAACCACTAACAAATTCTAAGCATATTTGTTCTTCTTAAACTGACCGGTGTTAAAAAACAGTGTAAAGCAATCATACAGCTTGTCTAAGCGGTCGTTCGCAAACAATCGATGTTCTAATCTCTAAGTTCCCGACGTGTTTGACAGACAAACAGACATTGTAGCCTTTTTGTAACACGCGTTAGTTAAATGTCGACGGAACTTCATGCGGTACAAATGCAAGCTTTGAGCAAACGAGCTTTTCTTGATAGATCTTTGACATAACCGTTACAGTGAGTTGCCAAAATCATGGCGCTTGAAGTGTAGGTACAAAGTAGTTATTGTCCTGAAAATGCTGGCGCATTGGTTGAGTGATTTGCTGATATTTGTGTGGCCTACAGATAATTGTCTGTAAGGGTCTGGGTGTCTTGTGTTTGTGAGTTTTCATGATTGTGAACGCACCCACGATAAAGGAGTAATTCCTCGAGGGGGACAAGGCTTAAAAAAAAAGCTAGTGGTGCGAATTCTGTTGTGCACAAACTAAACTTAAATTAGGCTATTCATATCTTTTTATCTCTCATAAAACAAGAAAGAGACGGAAGTAAATTAGAGCTGTCAAATTTAGTTGAACTAATATTTCCATACAATTTAAGGGTAGGTACATGTAAAAACATGTCGACTAAAAACACGGTGAAGCGCAAAGCGTAAACTAATTTGACATCTCTAACTTAGTTCATTAGTTAGTTCATTTCCATACAAATTAAGGGTACACGTCAAAAAATGTCGATTAAAAAAAATAAAAATAGACAATAGGTAAACACGGTGAAGCGCAAGGCGTAAACTAGTTTTAACTTAGTTCATAGCTATAGCCGTCCTTTCCCTCGCACTGCATTTTAGTAAAAGATAGCGATTCTCTAATTTTAGTTAAGGCGTATATAGCCGCCAAGTGGCGCCCTCATTGAATAAAAAATCGTAGCAAAGCGTAGAAAACAAAGATTAAAAAATCCTATGTTGCGTTTGTTACAAAGAGCTTAAGGTATTTTTACGTTGTTGAAACAGGACTCAAAGTGTTTCGTATCCAAAGTAGTAAGCAAAAGTACCAAAAACGGCCGTTTTTGACATTTTTGCTTACTACTTTGGATACGAAACACTTTGAGTCCTGTTTTAACAACGTAAAAGTACCTCATTGTGTTTGTAATAAACGCAACATAGGATTCTTTAATCTTTATTTTCTATGCTAAGATACGAATTTTTATTCAATGAGGGCGCCACTTACGGGGAGGTAGGCCCTTAAGTTATTGAACAAGAGAATCGGCACCAATATGTAGAATAAATAGAACATAATATAGAGTATTCTATTCTATTCGAATAGATGTCTGAAAGTGACTAAGATTGATAGAAAATGATGTCGCCCTGAAGTGCAAATGCAGGCCAAGTGCTGTGCGTGTCCTGTTGACTGCACGAAAAATTACGAAGTAGTCGAATTCTGAGCCGATTCCATTAAGATTGCCATCGACACGCTATGAAGAAGTTACTGCGTTCTCAGGAAACGGTTCAAACTAATGATAACAAACAAATTATACCTACGTAGAGAGAGCATCTAAGTAAATCAGTAGCAGTTGGGGTCGTCTTCCAGTCTAACCGGATGCAGCTGAATACCAATATTTTACATGGAGCGACTGCCTATCTGACCTCCACAACCCAGTTACTGGGTAATACGCCTTGGTAAGACTTGATGTCAGACTTGGGCTTCTGACGACCCGCAACGACTTTCAAATATCCACGATTGACAGCCGGGACCAACGGCTTAACGTGCTTTCGGAAGCACGGAGGAGTCTCGGTATGTAAAGATGGTCCATCACCCATCCATGGACCACCGGCAAGCGTAGCTTAATCTGATGGAGCAACTCGTGCGGCTGTTATTACTTTAGCCACGAGCTCCTCACTTTGTAGTATAAACTATTGCTACCAAATAATATTATCGTTAAAAAACACACACACACACACACACACACTCGTATTTTGCTCAGCAAACCCTTTCATGTGATACCCGTGTCATGGGAATGCATAATAAATAACTAGTCCGCCATATTGGATTTAACATGACGTCATTAGCTAACCATGTATTGTCATCCAAACTCAACATGTATGCAAAATTTTAGCTCAATCGGAAACCTTGAAATGGCTCAAATTTAACTTCTAAGATTTTTTAGCATACATTGGTGCCGATTCTCTTAATAATAACTAAACTAAAATTAGAGAATCTCTGTCGTTTACTAAAAGGCAGTGCGAGAAAAGGACGGCTATAGCTATGAACTAAGTTAGAGATTTCAAACTAGTTTACGCCTTGCGCTTCGCCGTGTTAAGACGACATGTTTTTACGTGTACCCTTAATTTGTATGGAAATATTAGTTCAAACTAAATTTGACAGCTCTAATTTACGTCCGTCTCTTTCTTGTTTTATTAGAGAGAAAAAGATAGGAATAGCTTAAATTAAGTTTAGTTCGTACAAAACAGAATCCGCACCATTGTCATCCAAACTAAACATCTATGCAAAATTTCAGCTCAATCGGAAACCTTGAAATAGCTCAAATTTAACTTCTAAGATTTTTTTCATACATACATATTTATTAGTTAGTTACAGACGGAAATACTAAAAGCGTGTTAAAATGATTATCTGACATGTCGGCATTTATTCCACACATTCCTTTTCCCTTGACAAAAACACTAAGCTCCCCATGAATACGGAAATGATAATCACCAGCATTTGTACAAACCACAAGGCCGAAATAACTTTATCTGGTTCCTCCATCCCGTCGCTGGCGCCTATCTCCGGCACCGTTACTATCGGCTTGGCAATAAACAAGTAGGTTTATTGGACGGTTCCAAGCTCGACATGTCATGTGGAGAGCGCTTCTCTTAGTCCTTGAGTGCCCAACAGATGGAAGAGCCGAGGATAAGCAGTTGTTTGTTGTAGCTGTCCTTGAGTGTTCAAGATGTGATAATTGTATGATGTTCAAATCATTCATGTTGAAGCTTTTGTGCTTTACGGGACGCTTTGCATTCAGTTTATGGGTTTACCTTTTTTTTTGAGGTTTAAGTAAAAAATAATAACACACAAAATATGAACTGTATAACTACTTCATATACATAAACTCATTAGTTTTTTCCTACTCCTCCGCTGTTATTTTGTGATTATTCGCTGCGGGACCCAAGACAGTTCAATCGTTTCTCCGAGATGTCGATCTTCATTTTCTCGGCGTTTTGCTGGAGGTCGTTCCTGTTGATTCTGGCCTTCTGTAGTTGCAACGGTTGGGAATAGTGTGGCGGGCTTGTCCCAAATAAAAAAAAAAACATAAACGCTCGCCTTTTTTGGTACACAGACACTACAGAGTGCCTGCTATGATTCTGGCACGTTCCTTTTGGTTCGTTTACGTGCATATAGTTTGACATAATATACGCACGCTGGTTGCGATTATTTATTTATTTATTTATTTATAGAAGGTAGCTTCACAGCTGACAATAAGTAAACATAAATTGGATAATTCTAAACAATACGCCAATTACGAAGTACACAGATAAAACAATAAGCATAGAAGAGAGTGACATGAAGTATGTATAGTGTGTGCGTGTGTGTATTTGTACGGTGTGGGTTTCTGTGGATGTGTGTGATGATGTGTGTATGTATGACTAACTGGCACTACAGGCGTAACTGGGCCTCTCGTGTTTGGTCTAACATAAGGGTGATCTCTTTTTTAAGACGGTTCCGAGTGATATTGAAGAGGTCCAGTGTTGGAAACTTGTCATTATATAATGCTGGTAGTCGCAAGAAAGGTGACATCTTCATATAATTAGTGGCAGCCGACGGAACAGCTAACAGATTTGTATGTCTAGTACGTTTAAGTTTAGATTAGGAACTACGATCCTGACCTTTCTAAGGATCATCATCGATTAGTATAAAAAAGTTTATTTTCTTGAGGTAAAAGACTTTCTTGCACAAACGTCTCAATGATTGATCAGTATTATCAATGTAATGAAACAAGCATTTAGTTTTAACCGCATATCGAATTAAATGGAGATGGATGGTATAAGCTTCTGTTTTGTGTGGGAGGACAATAATTATAGTTATGATTTAAATAACAGTTTGTTTGACAGGATGACCTTTGAAACATTTATCATATCGAATTGAGATTAATTTGTTTTTGTCATTTAAATGGGTGACATTAATTTTTATAGCGACTCAATTGGCGAAATGGACACGAGATTACGAACAATTATTTTATTTATGAGACTGGATTGGAAGCTACTGTCTTTTTTTAAATTATTATTATATCTTGCTCAATACAGCAATCTGTCATGGACATTAGCAGATAATAACACTTAAATAATAAGGACAAATATTAATATTATTACAATAGTCAACACGCTTTTCAAATACAGGTTTCAGCTGTCCAAACACAGTTGAAACAGCTGTGGAACAAAGGGCCTAACTATCAGCACTTTCCATCTCCTACAAGATATCTCGACAATGGGCCTATTTCAATCCACAGTTTAATAAGGTCACGTCAATTAAACGCTCCGAAGCTACACATTCGTATCTAATTACTCGACCAGCCAATAAGAGCTCTAGGCATGTAACATTCGTAATGTTATTGAAACGGTTTCGGAGACCGTGTTATTCTGGTGATGGAATTTCTGCCTGATTGACGAATATCTGTGTTCGTCTCGGATTTCTGGTGGTCTTATGGAAAACTGAAATTTTGGTTTAGCTTGCAGGGTTACTGGTAACTCGACATACCCCCAACAGGTTGTGATAGTGTGATCTACTTGCAACAATTATATCGGTATCCGATCCCAATAAAATTCATGAATGCAACCATTTCCAAATAAAGTCTGTCGTCTTGCATGGATGCGAGGCAGGGCGGGTCAGTTTACAGTGGTCGCCAGAGAGGAGAGGCAACGCCGGGGCCGTAGCTCAGCGCGCAGCCTCCGCTGTATCGAGCGGCCGCGCCTACCCCACGTGCTCCATTCACCTCCACTACCACGTGTGTTCGGCCATAGTATCGGCTAAATAGGCCGTAGTACACATAAAAATAGTTTTTGCCTTTGTCTGCCGTATCTATCGTACTATGCAAACAATATGAAGTAGTTTCCACGTTAATTATTGTCAAATTAACTTTATCCATACCACTAACAAAATAATAAGTAGTAATTGACTTTGCGGCTTGCACACGCGATCAAACCATAAGCAAGCTTAATACATATAAAAATAACCGAATTGTGGTTGAAATAAAATTGAGCTTTTCAGTCCCATGTTGGGCGCCAACTCTTATTATGTATTAATGGCGCCCAAACATGGGACTTAATTGAATCCGAAAGGATGGGTTCTACTGCATATTTGATGTATTAAAATCTTTGTTGAAAGGAAAATTATTAGCTCTACCATACCACCTTAAAGTGGAAACATAAATCTGAGAATGAATTAACAAAGCTAAGTGACCATTTTTTTCTTAAAAATCAGTTTTATTATTGTACTATAGCTACGCATGCGCGTAGCCATTTAAAAGGCGGAGAACCATTAATTTTCACGGCTTTTGATAAAATATTAGCAGCATTTCTTAATTAGACCCTCGGAGTTTTCTTTTCACGGTCGGAATTAGCGGGTCGTTGTACTGAAGAATAATGATCTCGATGAAAGAAACAACAAACTTTTGTGTCATAAACATTTTGATCTAGTGTTTAGTGACTTTTAACTAAGTGGAAAATGGTAATAAGATTAAGTTATAAATAAGTAAGTTATTATTACAAACAGTAATGAAATGTTGGACGTATTTATTCGTAAATACATCCCAAACAAACATGCTCGTTGAAAGGGTTGGCTAAAAATTTACGATGGTATACAGTGTCAAAAATGAGTCGGACTCTTGCCTTATTTCGTCTGGGTCATTTTATTACGAGGTTTAATTTCAATAATAATATTTTTTCGGTATCTCAGGTAATTTAGCACCCATTGTTATAACATAAAATCATAAAAATTATATCAAATAAATAATTAAAAAAACAAATTATATTAAAATAACAAAAAAAAATAACATTAAAATTAAATAAAATCATTAAAATCGAATGCAATGACAGTATCATAAAATTTATATTTAATAAAAACAAACTCCACCCGTCTCTGTCTACCCCAATGTCAATTTGCTCTCTACTCTTCATTCTACCAAAATATTTATAAAATAAATTGTCCCAAGTAACGAAATCGCTTTTTGAACTTAAATTAATCCCTTTGAATTCCCATCAGACGTTACTCAAGTTATTAACGTCGAATTAAGACGATTATGTTCGGCACTAGCTCTGAAAGATACCTTATTTGATTTCGCTCTTTTCTCCATTTCAAATATTACCTTGATTGGACGGTTCTTATTTATATATATTATCTGATTCTTGAAATTTTTCTTTGTTTAGGTATTTCTTTTCAGTGGCACTCAGTCTGAAACGGAAACACCGATCCCATATAGTCTTAAAAAATGGTGGCGTATCATTTAATAAAAAAATACAGTTTGTAATTAATAAAATTAATCTACAATTTTACACGTTACTCTTGAGTTGAGCACTCAGAAACCTCTAGAAGTCTAGACAAATATACCTCAGTGCCTAGTTCATGAAGGCGGTATTTACCGGTCCTCACGTCTTGGTTTCAATTAGACGGTTTGTTTTCCAGACGCGACACAGAATCTGGTCAGGTAATTCAATTAGATCGCCTTGACTACACATTAAAATTTGATTGAAAACTTCCTCGCTAGCAAAACTAGGTTAGAGCGAACAGTTACTAGGCGTAGTTACAAATTGAGCTCTTAGGCCCCGTCGGATAGACTCCTAACAAGACAATTGATTTATAATTAGATTGCTGGCACTGCGTTGCGATTTCCTTAGAGGGTCCGCACTGGCGAAGATGTCTTGATAGAGACCGAGGGTATTTGAACATCGAGATGAGCTCCAAGACCCAATTTGTGGCCAGCCTCTTGGGGTAAGGCCCTAAAATATTCATCATGGACTTAAAAAACATCCCTTTTTGGACTTTAAAAGAGTAGTCTTTTAGTTTATTTCAATGTTTCTTCTCAGGGTAGTCAGCTAGGAAACACTGTCATCATCTAGGTTATATTGACGAAAAAAGTTACGTGTAAAAGTGTTACCACCAATTTGCAAAAAAATATCATTTATCAAGTCTTCACTGTCTCGCAGTCGCGTAAAAAATAAAATATCCGGAAGGATACTTGATTGCAAAGAACCAGAAGTGTCTTATCGATTTAGTTTCGGTTAAATTCAATTGAATCTGCAATGCACCCCAAGATGTTTAAAGGGATCAAAGTAAGACGTGGAAATAAAATCAATTTGTCACAGCGCCGCCGCCGCATCGGATCGGAATGGTTTCGAGACACAAGCTAAAAAATAAACTCCTTCAGAGACGAGAGAGGATCTATAGAAGATGAATGCTAAGATGCTTTGACTAAAGAACTCTATTGAAAGAAGGGTATTATATTATTTATCTGATGTGGTACGTATACTAAATGTGTGTGTTGTTCGAGCAAAAACGAGATGTAAAATGACTTTGAATTTTTACGCGGGTCCCGTTGGCTTGTTCCTATGAATATTCGCTATGTTGTCCGTTTAATTTTGCACACGCTCCGCCAACCCACGGTTTTATGTACTCTATGTACATATTGTTAAAGTTTGTTGGGACTGCGTTATGTTTCTACGGTCCGCTTAGTCGAGTTAAATGGTATTCCCGTTTAGATTACCGGGTAGAAATTCATAGGTTTATTCATTTCTATAGACGTTCAGTATGAGTAATAATATGGAAGTGGTTTTAAAGCAATCGTTATACTTACTTAGTCCAGACATTTCAAAATGACTCACTTTTATTGAGTTGTGAAAAGTGTTTCCAACCTATTTAATCAGCACATCGGGATCTAACCAGATGCATCCATAAAACAATATTTTATCTTTGCCATTTACAATGATTTTAAATTAATCTACTGAGAATGAAGTTGGCAAACGTTGGCATCCTCTGTACAAAGTTCCACTGTTGCGTCCGGCGGTGCCCGGTGCCGGATACTAACCGGACGGCGTCCGGATATCGGATGGACGTTATCTACCGAGTGTCCGTCATCTGTCTACTGCAACGATTCTGTTAATCCATTAGCTACATTGTTCATGAGCGAGTTCGTTGATGAGATGGTTAGTTTTTCATTTGTTTTTAATTTTCTATTACATCTATTATATTTACCTAACCTGCATCTTTTGCCATAGACGTAGATTCCCTTGTTGTTTGCTTTTAACCAGGCGTTTTCCAGTTCATTTTATAAAATTATGCAGATGATCTACTTTTGCATGTCGTGGGATTTATAAACAGAAATTCATAACTTAACCTAAGTATTCCATCATAAATAGGCCTACGAACTGTGTTTATTCTGGTTTATGTCACAACAAGTCGTCTGATAAAAATAGTATTACAAAAGTAGGCATGTTAATTTCCTTTGTTTTACCGTTTTATTTATGTAGGTGCTTAACGTCACGCATTATCGACCGCAACAAACCACCCACTGTTGTGGGAAATCCTGTAATGAATCATCTCTACTGCTTCCTACCAGTAAAACGATGTTCGCGTGTCAGTTTGATCCCAAATTAGACTAAAATTTATGGTGTTATCCCGTACAATATTGTGGTTTTTAAATTGAGAATTTGAGACACCAGACAAAGAAGCATTCTAAAGGCCTCGTACGTTTGCAGCAGTACGTGCCTCCCACTACTTGTACTATGAAACAGAGGTAGTGGTGTATGAAATTGTTTACGATATGTCACACTGAAGCTTGACTCCAATGCTACATTCGATGCGACCGTGCGGGTCGTGCTTTAGTCCTGTGCTTCCCAATTACGCTGTTCAGTGAATGTAAGGATGTTATGCATACTAGAGGTATTGAAGCAAGTGGTGAGGATAGACATCTAAATTGTTACTGGATGAAGACTAAAATTGACTTCAAAAGATATGGCAAAGAAAAATATTGAGCCAAATAAAGGTTAATTGGAATGAAGGTCCATGCTTCTGCAAAAACTAGTACAAGTAGGTACGCTAATTCGAAAAGATTTATGGTCATGAGGCCGACATTGACGAACACTAATAATCATGTTCCACGTCCAACCGCACGTACGCATTATTATTAGTAACACGTGTGCAGAATCACAATAGCCAAATAGCCACAATGGTCTCACAATGGGCGTCCCGTGGTCTGTCGTGCTCCTGATAGCTTTGTATGTGGCCGCATGTGTATTGATGTCGCCAAACCATTTGTGTTGCATAAAACTGACATACGACCGGTTCGAGTCGACAACTTGTTTGAAGAGGTACTGTGTTTCGGTGATGACAGATTGGTTGTCGACGCTGTCAGAAAACAACGTTGATGGCTGTTTTCAAGTGGTTTT
Source organism: Polia nebulosa (assembly GCA_951329385.1). Lineage (NCBI taxonomy): Eukaryota > Metazoa > Arthropoda > Insecta > Lepidoptera > Noctuidae > Polia > Polia nebulosa. The sequence goes on along the minus strand of OX589591.1, from coordinate 6,445,288 downwards.
GGCGAGTGTTAAAATTCTGAGGGCTGTGAGTTGGGAGAAACGCTTGCATTCGTTGCCTGTATAATAAAAAGTGATTATATAGCTGTCGGACTCACCTACACTTTCCTTGGGACAGATACTGTAGACCATAACATACTAAGATTGAAGATATGGATAAAATTACTTGAACAAGTAATAATAGCAAAACCTGATATTGGTTTTACTACACACTTGGCTCGTGCCAACCACACTGAACTTAAGCAACGTGAGACCCTCTTCCAAGATACGTCATAGACTCATACTGAAGCTTCACACCAGGCTGTTTTGATAGCATTTCATTTGGCAGGGTTGGCTCGGTACCAACTCTGGGGTCACGTTGCCAAATGTGCCTGGGGAGTAAATTTTCACACTTTATAAGACAGCTCATGCAGTATGTCATTTTACAACTTTGCGCCGGTTTCCTAGTCAGGTTTTACGTTCCTCGCAATTTGTGTACTTGGCCGTTGGCACAGTAAAGTCCACCTATGTTTACGAGTAATCGTCGAGTTTATAGCCACAATCAAGTCAAGTGGTGAATGGGCAAACGTTACTATATTGGAGAATGCGGTGTTTTTGTTACTAACTCAATTTTCAACGCTACTGATGAATGTTATCGCAGTGACATTTTAAAGATCTCTGATGAAATAACAAAACCGAAATTCATGACGTGCCTAAAGATAGACGAGAAATTATGAATTTAGAAAATAAATTATTGCCTTGCTTGAACGTCGATGCGTTGTTCAGATAAGATTAAATAAATGACAGCGCATTAAAAGTAACAACGGGATATATAACATTTTGAAATTGTAAAAGTTAAATTTTTAAAGGTCAAATTGTTTGGTAAATTCTCCAAGCATTTATGCTCAGCGAAAGAACCAAAGATATTAGTTTCAGAAGTAACATTATGAACAGAATTATTTCAAAGTGTTTAAGGGTTACTTATGGAGTCACACGAGCTTCAAAAGCAAACTTTGTAGAAAACAAAGTTCACACAACTGCCGTCGGTCACACTCTCTCTCTATCATTGTCCGGTGAAGTAGAAAGTTCTGAGGACAATGGCTTGTAAAAGTGATAATTATCTCTTACAATGGCCAACACTGATTGATTGGGTGCGCGCTTCAAATTGAAGGTTAATGGAAGCATTGTTTTGAAAGAATAATTTGGCTTTGAAGAACTATTAGATATCTCTGTTGTGTATTGGTTATTGACCTCTCGTCCTCTTGTCCTTTAACCAATTCAATTGGGGCCTTCATCGCCATAATATCTATCATGTTTTTATTTTTTAGTCTGTGTTCCGTGAATGTGTCCGTGGTTATCAGAATACCAGCGCTGCGTTGTATATTTTTTTAAATATTGCAGCATATGCTGAGATAGGAGTCTTTGGCTTTGTATAGGTCTTTTACTTATAGTTATTATGTTGTTATTTTTTATTATTATTAGTTAGTCGCAAAAGTTCCGCCTTGGGGTGTGCCAAAGAGTATTCTGGGTTTAAAAAGAATGGACAGAGTACGGGACACCACGCTGCGCTCCAAAACCGGAGTTATAGACGTGGGCAAAAAGGCTGCCAGGCTCAAATGGGATTGGGTGAGTCACATCGTCTACCGGTACGACCGCTGGGCAAAATGTGTTCCAGAAGATGGACGGCGTCACCGAGGCCGGCTCAAAAAGCGATGATTTGGATGCGCAACATAAAAGCTGGTTTGAGGTAGCGCAAGAAAAGACTGGTTGGAAGGATATGGGGGAGGCCTTTTGCCCAGCAGTGGGACACTATATACAAAAAGAAAAAAAAGAAACAGAAATTAGTTGTCATACCTTGTTGATATTTACTTTTTTTTTCTGTGCGAGTCACGCTTCTATATTTACATCTAGGTATCCGGAAATTCAGTTTATCAAGTCAATTTTCATCAACCTGTAATTTACCTAACGTACTTAGCAGTGCCCAGGTACTATCGTGGTCGACGAAGTGCTGAAATAACGAAGTTAACTTCTATTTTTGTGCTCTGGAAATTGCCAATTTGCCAATGTTAAACATGGTTCTTTCGTTGCCTCCCTTTCCGTTCTCCCATTCCTCGTTATCAAGTCCTTATCCGGCGATGAGTGTAAATACGGGTTTTTTTATTTGATACAAAACTTATTTGCTTTATAAATTTTGGTAATTGGAGCGCTTTACACAGTTGACATTTAATTTATTATCACTCATTTACCAGAACTGGTTTTTGTTAAACGTAAAAATCTTTTCATCAACCAAATTATGTGCTTTAAGTTAAGTAGGTGGTCCTTCATCGGTGACTTCTATCTTTATCACGAAGTGTTTTATATATTGTTTAACTGTTTAGTATAATTTATGTGTTGATTATAAGGGCTAATGTAACAATGGTAAAAGGCACGATGGGATTGACATATCTGTTTAGATAATAACCCCAAAATAAATAAAGAGAAAAGAAAAAGTAGAAAATAGTAAAAGGAATATCATTGAAATACCGTGGTTTTGGTTGAATGCGACATTCATTTTGAAACCACAAAAACACCATATGGCTGATGAATTGATATCCTGGATATTCTTTTAGTAGTACAACTAGTGTGTAACTATTCTCATAGACCATGCTATTTCACACACGGAAACCTTAGATTGCATGATCTAATAGGCCACAACATATCGATTTGCGCAGTTCACTCGTATGTGGTGATGACATGCTATCGGCTCATGTACTAAACTCGAGCAACTTAGAATCAAGTTGCTTGTACTCCTCCACAAAGGCGGGCGTTCGAGATCGTGTAACGGTATGGATGGTGCAATATCCTATTCTATATTTGGTGCGCTCAAGCCACTTGCACTCGTTTGCTATAAGGCTAATTTTGGCCAGCACACTACCAAAAGATACTAGAAAAAAGGTATATTTAAACTCTGTGCACATAGCAATAAGAGTTATGGTATGGCACGTAGTGTTCCCACTAGATTTTGGCTGTTAAGCAACTTTAGTCGAAGCTTCAGTGAGTCATCGATTTATAGATACAATGCACGACCTCTTTGCCAATTCAAAGTATACATTAAGCTGTCGATCTCAGCTTATTTCGCCGAATGTATCTATAAAGTCCAAATTATGTAGCTTTCTATTCATTTGACACCAGACTTTCGCAGATGTTCCAATTTTCACAGTTCGCTCTGATTTTCTGAGAACAATGCGCGGATATATGCCATGTTGGCAACGCTTTTTGGAATTGGAACGCATTGATTAGTTCCGACATTCTTGTTGATGTTTCACATTTATCTGAAATCATATTCCCATGGCTATCATTCTGATCTGTCTCTTTTAATGATAGAATGACGTTGAGGGAAACTTTCAGCCAAGATTCATCATCATCATTTCAGCCGTAATACGTCCACTGCTGGAAATAGGCCTCCCCCAAGCGTCGCACCACAACGACTGGTTCTGTGCGTTTTGCATCCATCGAATCCCCGCTCACCAGCAGGTGTATTCGCTAACTCAGTTGACAACAATTTGATAGACACTTTGCAGTACATTGCTGCTTTGACGTATAGGAAAACAAAAATCTACCACGTAGTGCCTATTATAATCGATGTCCACCGAGCAATGTACTGCAAAGTGCCTATCAAATTGATGTCAACTGAGCTAGCGAATACACCTGCAGATCATCGGTCCACCTTGTGGGAGGCCTTCCAACGCTGCGTCTTCCAGTACGCAGTCGCCAGGCAAGATTATGAAAGTGAATTATAGAAAATCATTGTTTCAACTGTTGCAATTGTCTGTGGAGTAACTACTAAGGTTTTTATAACAGCCATACTCAACTTAGCTACTGTTTTCTATTGTGTTTTACACCTGCTATAAACTGGTACCGGCTTTTAATCTGTGGTCCCAATAAAGCACAATTTCTCCAACTCAATATATTGCATTGGCTACAATGTTTCAAGTCATGATAACGTTATTACTTGGATGTCGTGACTTCGTGAGGCTGTATAGGTCAATATCGATTGGATAATAATACACAGTTACTGTTTTATTCGCTGCGAACAGTACGGTAATAGCATTGTGCGCCAAAGCGCGATGATTCCGATAGTAGGAGGTACATAATAAACAAATCGTTCGGGTTCTTTAGTTTTATGTCTGTTTTAATGAAGTTCTGGCTAAGTGGTTGGCGTGAAATCGACTTTTTTACTAGCAGGCTTGCTTTATGACCAACTTTCTTTGTGAACTGAGTAAGTAGGTGTGGGCTGCACAGTAGGAATAGAAAACGTGAGTACTAGTTATAGATTTGTTTCATAGCTCGGTAATTGTTTGTCGTCATCGCCTTTTTTATTGTGTCGAAATCCTCATAGATGTCTTGCACCCTAGGGTGAGCGGAGGGGTCTGTCAGACTCTTACTTACTAAAACGGAAAACCACACGGTGTTCTGCAGCTACCTTTGGCCGAGGCGCTGATATGTTTGTGGATTTCGTCACGCTGCTCCGCCTAGGTATTTTCGGCCCGTATGATTTTCCCTCCGGAGCCGGAGCTCGTGGCTCGTGGAGCTCGTGGCAGATTGATGAATTTCCCCCTCTTATCTTTCTTCCCCTATGTCATATAGATTGTGTCGGCTCAACATGTTTAATCCTACAATACTCCCTTGTCAACCGTCACGCTATCATTTACTACCAGTTCTTTCATATCATTCCTCATTTTGGTTATGGTTGACGTTGCTGATTTCTGATACGTTCTTTTCATTGAGGATTGAACAACAACAGAAACTTTATCCAACATCCCCAAAACATATGCATGAATAACTAACAAAGTGTTATGAACTTCAGAACAGTGTGTCGACGCGAGCAGTCCCTCCTTATGTTGGCAATAAAAGTTTACGAGGCCATACACGCGACTAGAGCTTTCTATCGATCTAGTTTTAGTACTTCTAACTATTCGTATGGCTCTACTGCGTTAGTTATTTTTAGAAACTCATTAAACTTAACGTGGTCGCTCATAATGGGCCTCATCAGAAGCCTTAAAGTTACCCAAAGGGCAATGGAGAGGGTTATGCCCGGCGTTTCCTTGCTTCGAACCAAAAATGAAGATTATATCCTCACGAGAATCAAGGTTACCGATATAGTCCAAAGAATCGCCAAACTTATGTGGCGGTGGGCAGAACATTGCTCGTAGAACAGATGGTCGATGGGGCCGAAAAGTTCTGGAGTGGCGACCGCGTTCCGGAAAACGCAGAGTTGGAAGGCTTCCCACAAAATGGACCGATGACTTGGTGAGGGTCGCGGGTAGCCGATAGATGCGAGACGCACAGGACCGCTCGTTGTGGCGTCACTTGAGGGAGGCCTTTGTCCAGCAGTGGACGTCTTTGCCAGAAATGATCATGATTATGACTTAAGGTGGAAGCGCCAGAGTAGCCCGCGAAATTCAAATTTTCTTACGTTTTTTGCATTTTGCAGGTCAGTGTCAGGTTGTATATTGATCAAAATTTGATTCGCGGCCGTAGCAAGTATGTATTAATAGAATTAAAATCATCAATACAACTCTTTCAGTTAGAATTGATGTCAAATGTAAGTATTTCATGAAATCATGACATTTGGCATCAATTCTAACTGAGAGAGATTTTAATGATAACAGTTCTGTAAATAAGTGCTTGCTACGGCCGCGAATCATATACTGATACTGACCTGCATTGCAAAAAACGTAAGAAAATTTGAATTTCGCGGGCTACCGTGGAGCACCTTAAGTGTATTTCTGTATTTTCTTCTTATTTTAGCCGATAGACTTTTACTACTGGGCATGGACCTCCTCCTAATATCGCCACATCGGTCGGTCTCGTGCCTCCTGCATCCAGAGAATTCCCGCGACCATTACCAGCTCGTCTTCCTAGTAATTGAATAAAAACAAAGTAATACAAGTGGCAATATATTCCTGTCGTAACAAATCTAGAAATCACCAGCACAAAAAATAAACCAGCATCATTGCAAATTATACCAACATCGTTAATTGGATAATCATTCCACCCTGCTAAAGCTCTCACACGCAATACTGACGAAGAATGCCGGGCATCTAGTCGACGAGATTACACCGGTCATACAAGGGAATGTGGACCAAGTTCAGTTGTCATTGAAAAAAAAATACTTTTCACATTAACTTGCGAAACCAGTCATGACTCAGAAGCTCTTAGCTTTCGACACGGTCTAGGCCATGATATTAAGCGGTTTGCAATATTAATGCTAACGCGACCGTTTTATGATGCAATTAGGGTTGCCAGGTGTCCGGCCAAATATATAAAAGTCCGGCCTGTCTGGTTTTTGTCAGGGTTTTGGCCAGCCTGCTGTGCCAAAAGTTACCGAATGAAAGGGCGCGAGCGAGTCGTGTGCACATGCATGACTCGCAATTTCGCAGAAGCCGAAGTCTGCGATGACTGAGTAGCGTAAGCCTTCAATGAATAACATTCTTCTTCTATTCGTGTTGATAATGACTCAAATTTTATCCGACCAGTATGTAGCAACCTGGATAGCTTTTTCATTAGCCTCGTTTAAATCCCTCAAATTAAAGGTGGTTCTGCATGCTGGGCAGGCAAGGAGGTGACGCATGTCCTGTGAAGGGGCTCCACACTGGCACTGGGTTTGGGATGGGTCAAAGATGCCCCATTTGGCCAGAATAAACACCCACATGAAAGTATCAAAGTTTTTGCTTCTAAAAACCAGTGTGTCAGGCTTTTAGGGCAAAACAAAATGTACTGCTAAATATGAATCTGTTTTCGACTTTTCTCTTTTTGGGCCTGGCAACCCTAAATGCAAACAAATTAAATGTTTTATTGAATCTTTGATTTTTTTTGAGTCATTGGAACGAATGGAGTCGATTTCGAAAACTTACCGTTAATGTGATTGTTTTATGAGTTAATGACTGAGCATGGGTAAATCTGCATATTAATAAACTAGCACCTAGGTGCAGATGACTGTTTAAATATAAAGAAAATGCATTCGATTACATTTCGAACCGGTGTTCGATTACTTGTGGTATTTCTCATGTCGTGCCGTGTCCGAGTCTTGCACTAAAGATGCATTGTAGCGCGCTGGACGTCACAGAATTGGAATTTCAATACGATTATAATAATGGGGGCGTGCCTGACCAGTTATGAGCACGTAGTTGTCCCGTTCTTCCATAAATAATGTATCACAAGAATGTGCTGGATGCCCGTCTGGGGTTAAAGCAAATAACATGTGGAACCCTCTGCCAGCCTCATCTTCTCAGCCAGCGTCTGTGTTTCTTACCACCTGTAACCTATCAGACTACAAAGTCTAATCTGGCATCTTAGAATAGAATAGAATGCATTTATTTGTCAGAATATTGTACATGGCTGTTATGTGCATTATATTTTATATCCGATCATAATATTATGCCGTTGCCGGCGGTGTCTTCTGGTGTTTGCTGGTCCCATCATCGACCTCGTCCATATCTTACTATGTACGAGATCGAGGCCAAGAGCGGGCTCATCGTAAATTAATAGAAAAAACCGCCAAGTGCGAGTCGAGACTCGCGCGCAATAAGTTCTGAACATACTCGTATCATCATCATCACTACATATTATAAAACAAAGTCCTCCGCCGCGTTTGTACGCGATAAACTCAAAAACTCCTGAATAGGTTTTCATGCGGTTTTCGCCAATAGAGAGAGTAAATCATGAGGAAAGATTAGGTGTATAATTTGTACCCAATCGAAGCTGGGGCGGGTCGCTAGTATTTTATAAAAAAAAGTTAGACTTCTGATATGTTTTCCAGTAATTTATAAGTAAGGCATTATTTTCTATTTTTTTTTAAATATTTGGATTCGGTAGTTTCGGAAATTCGGATATAGTATTTTAGAAAATAGATAAAAATTAAAACTTTTTATATTAAAGTTATGAAAAATAAACCGGCCAAGTGCGAGTCGGACTCGCGCACGAAGGGTTCCGTATCTACGAGTATCAAAAAAAAACGGCAATAAATCACGTCTGTTGTACGGGAGCCTCCTTAAATATTTATTTTGTTTCTGTTTTTTAGTATTTGTTGTTATAGCGGCAACAGAGATACATCATCTGTGAATATTTCAACTGTCTAACTATCACGGTTCATGAGATATAGCCTGGTGACAGACGGACCGACAGACAGACAGACGGACGGACAGCGGAGTCTTAGTAATAGGGTCCCTTTGGGTACGGAACCCGGAATTAAGACCGTCACAGTATGCCCTTTCTTTTGATATGTCACACGGTAGGTACAGATTGCAAAACAATCTATCTACTGGTATTTCCGCCTTTTCGGGAAAAGCCATTTTCATTTTCCAGCTTGAATGACTGGCGGCAGTAAAAGCCGATCTTTTCAAGAATCTCTCATCTTCCCATAGCACATTAGATTATAATTAAATGCTGCTTGAGCACAAACTGCTCAATGGCGCCGCGAGATCATCTCAATTGTCTGTAATTTGTTGCGTGACACCGCTCAACGCTCGACGTCTCGTAATGCCCCTTTATTATGATTTTGATGCGTTTACTTATCTTCCGCTGAATTCTGCTGGCTCCATTGATGGGTTGAGGAAAAGTTTTCCGTTTTGAATACAGACTGTAACACAAAGGTGCAGTCATATTTTAAACACTGCTCCTGTGCATAGAAATGGATAACTTTCTTCAAGAAAGTCGAAGACTATGACAAAAAAAATATTGGACCTCCTATACTAATTTTGATCAGCTTATGACAACTTTAAAAGAAGTCGGTTAAAAAGAAAACAAATAAACAAACAAACATTAAGAAAAAAGTTTATTAAATATTTGGTTTTGGTTTTTTTGTGTATCTGGTTGTTAAATACACAAAAAAAAACAAAACCAAAATATACAAAATAAACTTTTTTCGTTCTATCTTTTTTTTTGAAGTGAAACTTCTTTAGAATCGTTGTGATTTCAAACCGGATGCAACGGAAAAAACGACAGGTAAGAGACACAAATACAAAAATGTGTAGGATGAAGCCAGGAAAGAATGAGACAGAAATATACATACTATTGTTCGGGCGTCTTCGACGACCTTCGGCTGACGTCAGGCAGCGGCGGAGGCGGCGAGAGGAGAGGGCGCGCGCGACGCGGGGCCTGGGGTCCCGTCACTTCGCTACCGATCATCAACTTTAGACAACTATTGCTCACCTTTGGCCACCTTTTGACAATCTTTTCCCACCTTTGACCACCGATTGCTCACCTTTCGCTCACCTTTGACCACCAATTGCTCACCTTTGACCACCAATTGCAAACCTTTGACCAACTTTTGCTCACCTTCAAGTTTCACTTCTATTGTGTGTGAATCGCACACACACCTTTTTTTTCTTTCTTTGTACCGAAAATGCAAGTTCTTCATATCTATGAGCAGGAGCAGTATACACTCAGTACACCCTGTATAAGCAGGAGTGTGGGAGTTGGCTGTCTGGCTGACGTGTATATGGTAATGGAGCCAGCTTTATGTGCTGGTTTGCAGTCCGTTCGACGTTTTACTATTATACTCTCAATTTCACGGTCTTGTTTCAGCGTGATGAATTCGAGGAACACCAGTTTTGTTCTGTGGGTGATAGATGCATGCATCAAAAATAAACTAACAGACACAAGATTTTTCAGTTTTTTTTTTCTTTGATAAGGAAACGTTTTTTTTTTGATGGAGGGAAATCATTGTGTGTTCTCTCTCTCTTACTGACTAATACCCACCAGTGTTCCTTATGCCTAGGGGTAGCGGATAAATTCTGAAAATGAGTTACCGAACTCCTGGGCACTCAGGCAGGGAAGGAACAGGGGTGGGTTTTAGTCAGTAAGAGTCTGACACGCCCTTCCACTCCACCCAGAGCGGGAGAAGGCGGGATCATTGGATGATTTCCCACCCCTCGCAAAAAAAAAAATACAGTGTTCCTTCAGTGGCCCTTTGCGTTCTAGGCCCGCAAGGCGGTAGACCACTCACCATCAGGTGGTCCACCGGCTTGTTTACCATCTCATAACAGTAAAAGAAACACTACAGTTTTCTCAGATCCATAACCTACGCCGCAATCGTTAACCTGGCACTTAACTATTATATAACTGGAGATATCACGAAACCGTTTATCTCCGTCATAAAATCCTCGTCAGGGTTTCGTAACACTATCCTAGACCACTCGTTTATTCCTAGTTTATACAGTGTCTAGTTATCTGAGAAATGCGAGCGAATGCATTCGAGATAATTTTAATGGTAGCGATAACACCACAGTGTTGGAACAACGGGCCGTAGTTGGCGCAGTTAATGGGTACCAGGCTGCCATACGATGCGTGTGGTCGCTTTTGTTTAGGCCACGTATGGATCGTACACCCGAACAAATTGTTGCTACGTATTTCATTCTGATTGTTTTACAATGTCATGGCGAAGCTTTGAGGAGGGCGGTACGGTGGCTTCTTGTTACCGTGTCTGTCAGGAAATTGAGGGAAATTGATGTGTTGGGTTCGTTTTCAGTAAACATGTGTGTCAGAGTGTGGATGTGTGTTGACTGGAGCTAGCTGCCTTGTTGGTAGAATGTGTTGTGTAAAGCGTCTTGGAGTCTTTGTTTACCTCTTATCATGCCCGTGAAATTCAAATTTTCTTACGTTTTTTGCAATTTGCAGGTCAGTGTCAGGTGGTATCTTGGTCTAAATTTGATTCGCGGCCGTAGCAAGTATGTATTTATAGAATTATAGTAATTAAAATCTTCAATACATCTCTCTCAGTTAGAATTGATGCCAAATGTAAGTATTTCACGAAATTATGACATTTGGGATCAATTCTAAGTGTGACAGTTGTATTGATGATTTTAATGATTACAGTTCTGTAAATACATACTTGCTACGGCCGCGAATCGTATTTTTACCAACATACAACCTGATACTGACCTGCAAATTGCAAAAAAACGTAAGAAAGTTTGAATTTCGCGGGCTACCCTGGAGCTTTCACTTAAAAATTCGCAAACCTCCAATACGGAAGTCAAAGTCATGCCTAGCCATGGTATCACACAATATTCAGTAGTATCCCATAAATTAATCGTGCCCCATCGTTTGTTACAGATGTCCTCTCGGTGAAAGTGAAGTACCATCGGTCCGGCCCACCATGGCGTCGTAAGCAGAGATCTTGATAGATAGTTGCGGTAAGTACCAAGCGCTAGTACCTACATATATTTATGTAGTATCCGTTCCTAGCGGGAGACATTGGGAAGACAGAACGACATCAATTTCAGATTTTCCCTTGCCCAAGCAATATTCGACCACAGCTATAAGTTATAGGGGCTATAATCCTTTGCAACGACACGTACAGTTCGTGTCAGAAAAGTTTGCGCACCTATCAAAACTTTGTCTGGAAAATTCTGTCTCGTGAAGGGATTATGTTTCGTAATATAAGTATACATATGCTTCAGATATATTTATTGTTTGTTTTACTGCGCCTAAGCTGAAGTTTTTTGTAAGACAGTTACAATGTTTCATTCATTTTAATGTTTGTAAATTTATAAAGTTCTTTGAACTTTGTAAGACTGAGGTTTTCAGACTTCTGAAACCATACTCGATTTATTACTCAATTATTCCGAACTAGCGACCCGCCCTGGATCCGTACGGGTGCAAATTATACAGCATGTAACAAAAACCCTGTCCGATCCTGAAGGGTATTACTGCGTACGCATATACGTAATCATTTAATGGATACGAGATTATTATTTTTCCCCAATGAAAATAATTACCTAATATCAAAGACAACACTGAGCGCTTGATAAAGTGCACCTAATGTTTCGTTTCAAAGATGCCGCCTGAGCGAGACAGAGTGCCTACAGCGCGGCGAGTGCATGTGTATCGTTTGAAATAATAAAAATAGGTAAAAATGAAAAGATTTCGCCGGCCGTTGGAGTGTTGTCAACTTATGAAAATTTGCCATATTTAGTGTTAAATTTCGTATATTTTATATAAAAAAAAACTTGGTTTTTATGAGTTACATTTTTTTTTACAACTTTTTCTAGTACGTATGTTAAACCAGGAATACGCCTTTATCGGATCGTACAAGATTTTTCTTACATGCTGTATACACAAACCTTCCTCGTTTATCGCTCTTTCTATTAGTAAAAACCGTATGAAAATCCCTTACGTGGTTTAGAAGAAGTAAGCGGAGAAACAGACTGACGCAGACAACGACATTAATTTACGTCTGTACTCCAAGATCGTCAAGTTCCATACTTTATTTGAAATGCACTTAAACTAAGTTGCATTCTTGTTGTTCTATTAAGTGCATTTAAGCGCTCTCGTCTCAAGAACGTGACGACTACGACGTGCTTAAGATTAACAAAGAATTCTCTTTTAAAAATGTTTACCCTTTACCCCGTAAGACAAGAGTAAACACGAGGCAAATACATCTTTGGTTGTGGATGAATTCGAAACAGAGTTATCGCGCCTCTGGGCACTCAGGGCAGGGAATGAACAGAGGTGGATTTTAGTCAGTAAGAGTCTAACACGCCCTCCCGCCACAGTATGGACAGTATGGAAACTAAGCCTATTTGTTGAGATTACCTACGCTCCATTAGAGAGTTAGGGTTGTCACTGTTAATGTTTGGAAATTTTCATGGTTTTCGAGGGTGTTAAAGTGATGTGAAAATGCGCGGCGCTCGGCCGATAGCTAGTTAACCCTGCGGCAGCGCACCTTACCGCGTTTCAACCTGAAAATGCGTGTGATGTAAATGAAAAACCATTAACATTTAAAAAAACATCTTTATTTTTCATAATTAATCATTATTAGGTACCTATGATCAGCAGGGAGTTTAAAAAACGAAAGCCCCGGATTTGTAGAAGCCGAGTTCATACAACAGTAAACTGCGCAATACGCTCGTGGCATTTTAAAACGGTCCGTGGCTCAGGAGATAACACGACCACTCGTCTCGACACGGCAGCTGCAACTGCGCGCACCGCGACTATCGCTTAGGGCTAGCGTCGATGCGCGCGTCTGTGTGAGTGTGCCGTTTCGAACATTTGTACGTAGTTTCCGTACTGTTCATATTTATACTGAGCTCCTGCTCCACCCAGAGCGGGAGATGCCATTGGATGATTTCCCATTCCCAAAAGAAAAAAAATATCATTGCTAGCATTTTTATTTTGGATTATCTCAACTCTCGTATAAGAGCATTTTGTTAACCGATTTTAAAAAAAGGAGGTTCTGTATTTGACCCGTATATATGTATGTATGTATCTATGTATGTATGTATCTATGTATGTATGTGTGTATGTATCTATGTATGTATGTTTGTTCGCGTTTTTCTCGAAAACTAAGTACTGATCCGATTTGAATGGGGTTTTCGTTATTCTAATGCATATTTTTCAAGGTTTTAGTATATAATAATATATTAGGATCTGATGTAGATCTTCGGAGATAGACGGTGGAACTCTTGAATAACTAACAGCAAATGACTCGCGATTACTCCGATCGTTTGTCTATGTATTGTTAACACAATTAAAAAAGATTGCAGGTTCGGGTCCTGTCACGGTCGCCAAGATGTGGGCGATACAATAAGACCGACCTCGATTTTGGTTTCAAAAGATTTATTTTTTAAAATTACAGTGGTAATGTGGTAGGTAATGTGATCGCGACAAAAATATGGCGGTTCGTTTCTTGTCGTGCAAAGCGAAGTGAAGTTAGTCGCGTTCCGCTCGTTTTACAACAAATAAAACCGACTTCCAAAAAAAAAAAAAACAAAAATAGTGCAAAATAACTTTAATTTCGGCAGCCGGTGTCAAAACACGAAGAAACACCGACTTCCGAAATTAAAGTCATTTTGCACTATTTTGGTTTTTTTTGGAAGTCTGTTCTGTTTTTTGTAAAATAGTTGTTTTTTAGTTATATGTATCTTAGAGAACGATTTTTAATGGTTATTGAGCTTTGGATTGAGAAGAACAAACCGTGTTGCGCCAACCCAAGTAACATATTCCAAGTTATCTGAGGGTAAGACAATGATGATGATGATGATGAGCTTTTCAACCCCAAACCATGGCCCTAGTGTTTCAACCCCAAACGGCTCAAACATGTAACTCCCAATAAGGTTGTTATATTTGCGCCGTTTGAGGTTTTCTGCACCTGCAGCAGCCGCCCCAGCACAGCCTGCCGTGCTAAGAATATGGGATGGCGCAAGGGTGTCGACACATGTTGCATCCCACACCAAAGGCCTACCCAACTTCCAAGGCATTATGGTCATTCCGTCTGGCCTCTTCCCATCGTCACGTGCCAAGCCATTGGGTTCTAAAACAAATAATTCATTATATTATTTTAAAAAGTAAAATAAAAATAAATTCGATGTCCCATTTTTACGGCCAGGTACTGTAGTTACATAATAAGGCCGATTACTTGAAGTAGGCAGGTACTGTAGCTGCACCTATCGACAACACTCACCAGTAGGTAACACTTGCAATGATAAAAACACTTCAAAACTTATATCGCTTGCATTTATCAAAATGTAAACCGTAATGTGTTTAGGAATAGGAAGACGATAATATTCGTTTGACCTAGTGCCAAAGATAAAAGACTTAAAAACCTGTTTTGAAATCGGTCTAACCTATTAGTAGGTATTGTTATTAATTTAATGTTGTTTTTTAACCGACTTCAAAAAAAGGAGGAGGTTCTCAATTCGACCGAAATTAAAGTTATTTTCGAATTTTTAGTATTATTTAAGGAAGTCGGTTGTATTTTTTTTGTAAAAAGTTTATTTTTATTTTTTATGTATGTTCGGGCATAACTCTTGTCATATATTGACGGATTTGAAAAATTCTTTTTTGTTCGAAAGGGGTTTGTTTCGAACCCATCATCAGATCTATATGAAATTTAAATGGGACCACCCATTTAAATTTCATATAGATCTGATGATGGGTTTCGGAGACAGACAACAGAACTCTTCAAAAATTTACAGCAAATCAACCGCGATGGCTGCGATTTAATGTCTATGTACTCGTATGTATTGTTAACACAATTTAATGGGGAACCACAAGTAAATATGGAAAAATAAAAAACTTTTTTACAAAAAAATAGAACCGACTTCCAAAAAAAGTGCAAAATAACTTTAATTTCGGAAGTCGGCCAAAAAAGTGCAAAATAAGTTTAATTTCGCCACAACACGTTGGTTGAGTGGTAATGGTTTTTAGGCACAAAACCATTACCACCCAATCCTAAGTGCAAAATAACTTCAATTTCGGAAGTCGGTGTCAAATAACAAAGACACAAAACCAGGACTACCGACTGCCGAAATTGAAGTTATTTTGCACTTTTTTTAGAAGTCGGTTTTATTTTTTTTTTTAAAAGTTTTTTTTTCATTGATAGACTTGCGCTTGACCACTATCTCACCTGATGGTAAGCGATGATGTGGTCGACAATGGAGCACGCTTGCCTAGAAGTAACTACCCAGGTTGTGGCTTTAAGGAAACACACACGGGTAGGGAATTCCACTCCTTAGCTGTCCTTAGCTGTAGCTTCTGTCTGAGTTGGTAACTGACTGTCAGATTTTTGACCGTCGTCGTTACCTGCCTGAAATCTGACACCACTATTGCAGTAATTGGGTATCATCTAACCTTACCCAGTTAATGGGCTGTGGAGATCAAATAGGCAGCCGCTCCACATAATGGCGACTGTACCATGCTCGTCTCGTCGCTCCTCGCCTGCCTCTCGTCGCGTAGAGGCTCGACACGAGAGCACACCATGTACAGTCACGAGCAAAAATATGTACACAAGAAAACTTTACTTGTAAGCTCGAGTATCTTAACACCATACATTTAAGATACTCGAGCTTGACAAGTAAAGTTTTTACTCTGGACTGTACATACTCGTTGTATCAATTGAAATCAGGATGCCTTCTGCGATGGATCGAGATTTTCATCGCGAAACTCAAGAGACTCCTTGACTCGAGCGCAAAAATCGACACGCTCGGGACGAGACGGAACGAGGGCCGCGAGACGCGATGCAACGAGGGCACCCATATACACACTCATACTAGGCCTGTCTCGTCTCGTGGTGTCTCCACGAGCGTGTACATCCGCCATGAAATACTTGTATCCAGCTGAATTTGATTATACTAGAAGGCGACGCCACAGTTAATATTAATAATAATAATTTATTTGGACTCCGCGATCATTGTACCGATAGTCGTGTCAGCCAATGGCTTCATAGCCACGAGCCTCGACCAACACCTCAGGAGGCTTTCGTTAGGCGGCTGGATCAAGGGCTTGATTCAGAAAGCAGTACCTACTTCTGGACACGGCTCGCATTGTCAGGCGGTTTCGCTCTCTGGAGCCCTGACCACCGGTAGCTTGGACCCTGTTCCCGATACCGGTGGGACTATTTTTTATATTTTTAAATGTTTTTTTTTTTAACTTTTTCATTGAAATATTTAAAAATATAATTAATATGTATTTACAAATGAATAAACGAGACAATAATTTATTTCATCCACCTATGTAGGTATATACGAGTAACATTATATAGATGGGAATTACCTTTTAAGCAAAAATTTGCTTGTGTTAGGTACTTCCGCTCTTCCAGTTTACAGTATCATAAATGTGAGAAATTTAAACAATAAATTCAATTAAAATCAAAATCATAAATACTTTATTGGAAAAGGCTAGGCAGACTGATTTTAATTCAATGAGTCATAGGTAGTGAATTTAAGTTTGTCTGACTGTCATCAGTGTGAGCTTTCACACCATATGGTCCACATTTGCTATTAAGAGTTTATTTTAGTTCACAATTAGCTGGCCATTTTGGTTAGCGTCTGCATTAAAGTTTCATTGATTTTTGTCCTCGTGTGTCCCGAATAGATTGGGGCTAATTAGGTTAATTATGTTTTCTTAATTAGGTCAGCGAAATAACTGACCTGTGCCTTAACCAGTTCATAGTTCCGGGTGAAAAACTTAGTAAAGATTTTCGTGTTCGAATGTTGAATGGCTTTCTGGAGAATAACTCTGCAAGATGCATTCAACATGCAATGGTATACACGTGGGTTTTTTTTTACTCCTCTGCTGTTCGCCACTGTTGATTCTGGCTTTCAGGAGTTGCAGTGGTTGGGAATAGTATGAGGGCTTGTCCAAAAAAAAAAAATAATGGCACTCCGGGAGTGCCGCCAGAAGTGAAAACTTAAGGTGAATGCTCTAGGGTAGCCCGCGAAATTCAAATTTTCTTACGTTTTTTGCAATTTGCTGGTCAGTGTCAGGTTGTATCTTGGTCAACATTTGATTTGTGGCTGTAGCAAGTATGTATTTATAGAATTATAATCATTAAAATCATCAATAGAAGTCTCTCAGTTAGAATTGATGCCAAATTTCATGAAATCATGACATTTGGCATCAATTCTAACTGAGAGAGATATTATATTCTATAAATACATACTTGCTACAGCTGCGAATCAAATTTTGACCAAAATTCAACCTGACACTGACCTGCAAATTGCGTGTATAAGAGTGACTGGTTATGGGTTCAGTGTTACTTAAAAGTAAAACTAGAGGAGAAGGGAACGGCACTCCGAATTATATTGATTATTCTTGATTATCGAAAAATACAAGTGCCCACTTGGACGGGCCGAGCTAAACTGAAGCTTAAACAAAAATACAAGTGCCCACTTGGACGGGCCGAGCTAAACTGAAGCTTACACAAAAAATACAAGTGCCCACTTGGACGGGCCGAGCTAAACTGAAGCTTACACAAAAAATACAAGTGCCCACTTGGACGGGCCGAGCTAAACTGAAGCTTAAACAAAAAATACAAGTGCCCATTTGGACGGGCCGAGCTAAACTGAAGCTTAAACAAAAAATACAAGTGCCCACTTGGACGGGCCGAGCTAAACTGAAGCTTAAACAAAAAACATCGTTCTAAATAAACTACTCTAATCTTTTGAATTATCTACCCAAGTATCCTTTTTACAGTAATTTTTAACGTTGTCTGACAGTTTGAGTACTTTTGCGGCCTACCCAAATATCCTTTCTTTGGTATTGTTCGTCAATTCATTGAGCTCCTTACCTAATGGTGTTTAAGTTGAGCTATTCGACTATTGGCAAAAGCTTGCACTGACTGGACAGGCCCACTCAAATATGTGTGGTTCTTCAAAAGACCATTACAGACACTAAGCTGCATGGTCCTCATATAGAATAATGTGAATGCGAGAACTATGTATGTCGTTATATTCATGTAGATTTTATGATTGTCTGGCAGTTTGAGTATTTTTGCGGCCTACTCAAATGTCCTTACTTTGGTATTGTTCGTCGGTTCGTTGAGCTCCTCAAAGTTCTGAGTTGAGCTTCACGATGACTGACAAATGCTTGCATTGTCTGGACAGGTCCACTCGAATTTGTGTGTTGCTTTCTTCAAAAAGCTCATCCCAGACATTAACGTACATGATTAACCAGTACATATTGTATGGATTTAGACTTTGACCTCTGAGTTTGTTTCGGTGTTTCTTCTCAGGGTAGTTAGCTAGGAAACACCGGCCTCATCTAGCTAAAAAAAATAAAAATTGGCTTGTAAAAGTGTATATAAAACCTACTTACAAAAATAAAATCATTTATCATTTATCGAACACCAACCGGCCAGCAGCGCCCGGTTCCCACATGCCGTCTGTGGGCTGTGTGTACACGCGCCACACAGGAGACCTAATACCGGTCGTTGTGGCGATGCTAGAAAGAGCGCAACCTACCAGTATTTCCAATTGCCCAGCAGTGTTCACTCCCGGAGCATCTTTCGGATGAACACTTCTTACTTTCTTTATATAAAAAAACGAAACAAACCAGGAACGAGCCAGGGGGATCATCGGCAATGATAGACTCGTTGAGTCAAAACTCCAAAGTCTTGAACATAGACGCCGAGTTGCTAGCCTGTCGGTTTTCTATCGATTACATTTTGGGGAGTGTGCGACGGAATTGCATGATTTGATTCCGCCAAGCCCGTTTCATCTAAGGACCACAAGACGTACGGCGAAGTGCCACCGGTTCATGGTGGACATCCCATCCATACGCACAAAGCGTTTTGAGAAAACATTCATTGCACGTACGGCTAGAGAGTGGAATTCTCTACCGGAGTCTGTGTTTCCTGTAAGATACAACCTAGGAGTCTTTAAGTCAAGAGTGAATAGGTTACTACTAGGCAAGCGTGCTCCATCTTCGACCACATCATCGCTTACCATCAGGTGAGATAGTGGTCAAACGCGAGCCTATGAAACATAAAAAAAAAAAAAACATATATATTATCCTTTAATGTACACATAGAGCATATAAATACAAACTCAAAGGGGCAATAATGACAACGGATGAACACTGCTGGACATGGCCTCCTCGTTTTGTTTTTTGGGGTGGGATGACATCAAGTAACTTCTCCCGCTTTGGGTGGAGCGGGAGGGCGTGTTAGACTCTTACTGTCTAAAACGCACCTGTGCTCTTTCACTTGCCTCTGCTAGGACCGTGGTGACTCTTTCAATACTGGCAGGGACATAGCCTCTTGCTAGCATTTTTCGGATGCACGACGAAGACTATGTCTCATTTTCTCATGCTGTCTCATTGTTCTCCAGGAGTGATCGTGTCTGGTCGCGATGGGCGCGCCGGGCGTCTCGGACGAGTACTCGCCGCCGCGTCTCTCGCGGATGCTGCACGCCTTGCCGCACATCAACGTGACGCTCCATCGTGTCAACGACACCTTCGCGCCGAACTCGCCTGTTTACCTCGAGGTAAGTACCAGAAAGAAATTGAGATAGCAAAGGTGAGACGGTACTTCACGCCGGAACAGCTGCTCAAACTCTATCAAGCGCAAGTTCGATCGTATATGAAGTACTGCTCTCATCTTTGCAATGGATCTGCCAGATACAATGAGAAACGAGCCAAGAGGATAATCGGCAATGATAAGCTCGTCAATTCGTAATTTCTTTCAAAGCTCCAATGTCTAGAGAATCGACACCGAGTTGCTAGCCGACACGGTTTTATATCGGATTTTATCTTAAGCATCTTTCTCTGTTTGAGACTGTGACTGCTTTTTTTTGCGGTTGGGAAATCTTCCTATGATTTCTCCCGCTCTGGGTGAAGTGGGAAAGCGTGTCTGACTCTTACTGACTAATACCCACCCCTGTTCCTTCCCTGCCTTGAGTGCCCAAGGACTCGGTAACTCTGTTTCGATTTCATTTACGACCCCTGGGCAGCGAGACTGTGACTGCTTGCGGGCACGACAAGAGGGACGGTGGTGGCGACGTCGGAACAATTTTGTACCGAGTTCGTCGGCGGCGTCTCCCCAGCGCGACTCTAGTTTCGTGCCTGCAAGCTTTGATCAATCCAATGACAATACCAACTAGCGCTATTTGTTGAGGTCAGAGGCCTAAGTTTCATATATAATATCATTGAGCCTAAGCCTTTTTGGCAATGCAGTCGGTTTTTTTCGAAAATTGTTTTCTTGTGTGAGTTTGTTATTATTTTCTTCTAGTTCTTCTTCTTGTAGGTAGAGTCTTCCTTAATTTCCTTCAACAGTTTTCTAATACTTTCGCTCAATAATATACTGATTGAAAAGATGTGGCACTGGAAATACAGTTACCTAATCACAGATAAGAATTTAATGCTTCATAGAATAGTAGAGATTAAAATGAAAATGATAATGAAGAGATCTGCTGATTGTTGAAGCCGTGCAATACCGTCCACAACACGCAACAACGAGAGATCACAATCTAGATTGAACAGCACCAACACATCCCTATTCCACAATTCCAGTTCACAGGCTCAACAAATCATGTCCCGGAACTGTATACTTTGCTCAGCGAGACGTTTGTCAACAAAACATGACACTTCATTAAGCTCTGTTTGTGCCAGGAGTGAGGGGATATGCAGGTTCATTATTGAAGTTTACTATACTTGGCACGACTGTTTAACTTTAGTTAGAGCGAACTATTTAGTAAATAAACATATCTCATTATTATAGCGGGTTGTTCTGGTGGCGTAATTAAACTTAGCATTGGTACCTACCCTTTTCACAGTGAATGATCTCTTCTTGGCTGGTGTGCAGACGCTAAAACAGGAGATAGCCTCGTTGGTCTACAGTTTTCTAGGGCTGAGATTCTGTTTTCTATTCCCAGGTCGCACAAACTGATTTGGGTTTTCCATAAAATTTTTGTAAGTGGCAGCCCGGATTGTGGGTTTGTGGCAATTGACTCACCCCCAAACCTGGCCATATGTGGGCGTACACATATGTTTGGAGAGGACACTCGTGGAGAGACGTGATGTTCCGAATTGCTACTGTCTTGATAAGACCTGTATTAACACAATGTTCTCAATTTTCAGAGTTTGGGCATCCTCGGCTCAATACCCGGCGCATGGCTGATACTGACTCTGACCGTGCTGCTCATATACCTGCTAACACGATGCTGCGACAGAAAGCAACGGCCGCCGAGGAGCATCACCGCTTTGAAGGTGAGAAGAATGTTTTTCTACCTGACTACGGAAAATCCAAAAGGAGGGTGTTTATTTTAGCACGTCTTCATGGCTGTTCCCTCATGTCTCCTAAAATACTTGTTGGCATTTTAATGGTGATTTTTAAAATGTTATTGGATGCAAACAGCTAACCTGACCACCTGATGTTAAGTGGTCACTGATGTGAGAGATAGAAAGATGTCCTTAGGAGAGTACATCTGGGATACCAGAGAGCTGATGGCAACACATCCAACCAAAAAAAAGAAATGAGTGACTGAAATGTCCATTGTGCTTGCAATAACACCAGCAACAACGACTTTAAACACACTTAAAGCTGCTTGGCATCAAAAATAGGTATCGTTCAGGTAGAATTAAAGCTTATGGCGGATCGGAACACTCCGCGGGTCGCTGCGCAGTAGCATATTCATGTAACAGCGGGGTTGAGAGGTGGGGTACTGCGCAGCGAAACGCAAACTTCACACATACTCACTAACACACGTCACTAACTTTGAATCGAACTTAGAATAGTCATTCTTCGGACGAATTCCTACTCGAAATTTATTTAACTTCACTTAGATAACATTCTATGCAAAAGGGACAACAGAAGTTAGGTCTGTTTTTTTTTGGGGGTGGGAGGGAAATCATCAAATAACTTTGAAGAAGAAGTTGTCAGACTCTTACTGACTAAAACCATCCCGAGTTCCTTCAGTTGACTGTACCAGGGCCAAGGTTCTCTGTTTGGAATGACAACAACATCTGATCTACTTAAAGTGGAAGCTCCAGTGTAGCCGGCGATATTCGTTGTATATATTTTAGTTGTATTGCTGATTATAATTCTATAAATACATACTTGCTACGGCCGCGAATCAAATTTTGACCAAGATACAAACTGACACTGACCTGCAAATTGCAAAAAACTCAAGAAAATTTGAATGTCGCGGGCTATCCAGGAGCATCCTTAAGCAAGACTTGTTTTACGTTGCAAAGTACTTGCAGAAAACTTTCACCGTTCTAGCATTTTCCAAGCAACCTATTGTAGGAATCCAGAGTACCTTTTTTTTTTTTTTTTTTTTTTTTTTTGGGGGGTGGGAAATCATCCTATGACTTCTTCCGCTCTAGGGTGGAGCGGAAGGGTGTGTCAGACTCTTACTGACTAAAACCCACCCCTGTTCCTCCCTGCCTCGAGTGCCCGGGGGCGAGGTAACTCTTTCGAATTTATCCTCCACCCCCGGGCAGGCACCGGCCGTGGCAGGCCCCTTCCCTTGGCTGACAACTCTTTGAGGCGCGCGTGGAACACTACGCGCCGTCGACTCTCGGGCCTGGTGCTGATCGGACGGCGAGTTACCCACTACTCGCCGTCCGCAGGCCCGGGTCTACGGTGGCCGGAGATCGTCTCGCGGCGTCCGAACCCCCTGGCGTCTCCTGCGGCGGTCGCGGCTGGGGGCGCTAGGGCGACTCGGCTGTTGCTGAGCCTCCCTCACGCGTCCCGCCTCCGCCTTCGCGAGCATTACTGCTTCGCAGAAGGAGGAGACGGCTTCCCATTCCCTCTCGCTCCGTACCATGGCCTGAACCAGGGCACGGCGCGAGAGGTCGCTGCCGCCTATCGCATCCACAAGGACACGGCGGTGCTCTGCCCAAGCGGGGCAAACCTCCACCGTATGCTCCACCGTGTCCTCTGGGCGATCCTCACAATGGAAACACCCGGGGGTCACCTCCGCCTTGATCCGACACAGGTACTTACCGAAACAGCCGTGTCCGGTGAGCACCTGCGTCAGGCGGAAGGTGAGGGCGCCGTGACGCCTCTCCAACCACTCCTCAAAGAGGGGCACTACCGCCTCGATGGTGGCGTGCCCAGCGCTGGGTTGCGACAGTCGCTCTCTCCATGTCACCATGAGATCCTGCCGGAGCTCGGTCCGCCGAGCCGCGAGTTGTCGCGGCAGCGGAGTTTCGCCCCGGCGTTTGGCCTCCTCGCGCCACTCGTACAGGTGCGCGAGGATTTTTGCCTCCAGATCCCACGGTGACAGTCCGGCAAGGAGGCTCGCCGCCTCACGGGAGATCGTGCGGTATCCGCGGATGATACGGATCGCCATGACCCTCTGGGACGCGTTCATCAGGCGAGCTGATCGCTGCCTCAACGAACGCGCCCACACCGGTGCCCCGTAGAGGGCCATGGACCGCACGATCCCCGCGTAGAGCCTCCGGCAGGAGGCATTTGGCCCCCTCAGATTGAGTAGGAGCCGCTTCAAGGCGGCCCCGGCCCTGTCCAATCTGGGAGCCAAACGTCGAAAATGTTCGACAAAGTTCCACCGGCTGTCGAGGACGAGTCCCAGGTACTTCATCGTACCCTCGACGCCGATGCGAACCCCTCCTACCGTGATCTGGGAACCCGCAGGTGGCGCGTTCCGACGACCATGAAAACACATGGCCTCGGACTTGTGCAATGCCACCTCGAGTCCCAGTTGCCGGATCCTCTCTATGACTGTCGCAACCCCGCGTGTCATAAGTTCGGCCGCCGCCTCGTGCGACCTCCCCTGCGCTAAGACCAGCGTGTCGTCAGCGTAGCACACTACGCTGACGCCAGCGGGGAGGTCGGCGCGCAGCACCCAGTCGTATCCGATGTTCCACAAGGGCGGCCCCAGGACCGATCCCTGTGGAACACCGCACGACATCTCTCGCCGGTTCCATACTCCCTGATGACCGGGGTAGATGACGGCTCTGTCCGTCAGGTACGCCTCGACTACGCGACGGAGGTAGGGCGGCACCCGGTGATACCGGAGTGCCTCCACTATACAACTCCAGGGCAGGGTGTTGAAGGCATTGGCGATGTCCAGAGACACCGCCAAGACGACCCTACCCCGGGCCACTGCATCCCCCGTCGTGAGGGCTCTTACGCGCATGACTGCGTCCACCGTGGAGCGCCCCCTGCGGAAGCCGTACTGGCTCTCCGCCAGGTCCGGCCCCACCCGCATCAACTGCCCGACGAGGCGGTCTGCAATTACTCTTTCAAAGAGCTTGCCCACCTCGTCGAGCAGCACAATGGGCCGGTAAGCGGACGGAGAGTCCGCAGGGCGCCCCACCTTCTTGATCAGGACCAGCTTCCCCGTCTTCCACCGACGTGGAAACTGGCCCCTCTCTAAGCATGCGCTTAAGAGCACTCTGAGTCGAGGCCCGAGAGCCTCTTGCAAGGCCAGGACCCAGGCTTTCCCATGAAAGCCATCGGGTCCTGGGGCGGTGTTTTTGGCATTCAGCCTACGCACCGCCGCTCTCAGCTCTACCTCGGTCACCTCGGGAGCATCGTCGTCGTCGTCGTCGTCCTGGTCCGCGTCAGATACCGCAGGAGACGGAGCCATAGGCGGAGGAGTATGTTCCCCTCGCGAGGGGAACAGAGCGCTCACCACGCCCTCCACGATCTGTGGCCGGAGACTCTGCGTCAGTGGGGGGGCCCATGGGCGGAGTTTCCCCCGCACCGCTCTGTACGGGCGCCCCCATGGGTCTCTGTTCAGAGTCTCCAGCGACTCCTCGCGGGCCGATCTCTCGGCCCGCAAGATCTCCGTTCGGAGGGCGATCCTCGCAGCTCTGTACCCCTCGTATAGCTCCGCCTCGACGGCTTCCGTTTCCGGCGTGCGGTTACGGAGCCGTCTGCGGTACCTGGTGTACCGGCGTCGCGCGGCAATACACCCTTGGCGTAAAGCCGTAAGCGCCGGCGACCACCAGTACACCTGTCGCCGAGCAGAAGGCTGGACCCGGGGCATTGCCACGTCACATATCTCGGACATGGCCTCCTGGAACCACTCTGCCTCGTCGTCTATGTCGGCAGGCCTGTTCGGTGATGTCACCCAGGCCTGCACGATCGAGGCCTCCAGGAGTAGCTCCCGGTCCAGCTGCTTCAGCGACCAACGCGGACCGCTCGGGTTCTGTCGGACCGGCGGCACGCTGGAGGTCTGGGCGGAAACGTCAAACCGGATGTACCGATGATCGGAAGACGTCTCCACCTCCTCCAGAACGCGCCAGTCAAGTACGCGCGGTGACAGAGCGGGGCTGGCGAACGAGAGGTCCACCACCGATTCGCCCCGCCACCGCACGCACGTGGGGACAGAACCCCGGTTCAGGACGACCAGGCCTGTCTCCAGAGCCCAGTCCTCCACCATCCTGCCCCTTGCGTCCGTGTACCGGGAACCCCAAGCCAAGTTCTTGGCATTGAAGTCCCCGAGAACGAGCGCAGGGAGGGAACGGTATCCGACGACGACGTCTCTCAACTCCGCGAGGGAGTTGTGGAACTCGGCGAGAGTTCGGCTCGGGGAGAAGTACACCCCTACCACTACTATCTCCCCAAACCGTGCTGCCACGCAACCCCGACCCCTCTTGACCTCCTCGAGGGTCGGGGTACCGGCGGCGGCCGACGAAATGATGGTCACCGAGCCGTCCAGGTCCTCCACCCAGTCATCCCTGGGCGGGACATAGTACGGCTCGGGGACCACGGCGATGTTAATCGACCACTGCGCCATGCTCTGGAACAACAGGTCCTGAGCATCGGCGCAGTGGTTGATGTTCGCCTGGAGGAGGCGTAATGGGGCCGTTATTGGCATTCCATTACAGCCTCCTCCTCCCCAGCCCTCTGCGAGGGTCCAGCCACCGCGATGTTTGCGGTGGCGACGACGGCTGTGGGGGCAGCGTCTGCGGAAGCGGCGGAAGCGGCGACGGCGGCGGTTGCGACGGTGGCGGTGGTGGTGGTGGTGGTGGAGGGCCTGCCCCTGGCCCTGGTCTTGGCGGGTGGGGCGCAGGTCCTGCTCCCAGCCCGGTGATCGGCCGGCTTGCCAGCTGCCGCACATGCTGCGCAGTGCGGCGCGGCCTCGCAAGAGCCGGCCTTGTGACCGGGCCGACCACAGCGGAAGCAGTGGTTGCCTCTGTCCACCTCTGAGGTGCACCTCGCTGCCACGTGGTCGCCCACATGGCAGCGGAAGCACCTCAGAGGTCTGGGTTCCAGCAGCTTGACCTGCGCAGACACCCAGCCCACCAAGAGCCTTCGGCCCTTCCCAGTAATTTGGCTCGCCGCCGACACGGGGCAGCTCACCGTTACGGTGAGAAGCCCCGCGCGATCAGGACGGAGAGTGCCTACCCTCACCTGCTCGGCAGGGCACCCTCCAGTCCTGGCGACGGCGGCCGCCACCTCCGCCTCCGTCACAGAGTCGTCCAGGCCCATAATGCGCATGTCTGCGCTCTTGGTGGGCCTGGACACTCGAGCCTCGTCGGCCAGCAACGCCCTGATTTTCTCGGCCAGGGCGTCAGCAGCTGGGCCGCTGGAGGCACCGGGGACCTCCAGCATCCGGGCTCCGGTCTTGGTGACCTTCACCCGAACGCCGTCGGCACACCCCACCTCCTCGAGGCTCACCGCCGCCTTGGTTTTGGCGAGCACGCTGCGGTAGGTCACGCCCTTCTGGACCGCTTCCGGCTGCAGCGTTATAACCACAGCCGCGGACCTCGGGGCGCGGAGCCTGGCCGCAGCGGCCCGCTCCTTGCGCCGCTTCCGCCTCTCTCGGCGTTTGGCCGCCCTTTTGGCCTTTCCCGCCTTCTCTTTCTCCCCGGCCACTTGCCATTCGGCAGCCTCGGCCGGAGGAGGTTGGGAAGTCGGGGCAGGCTGTGACGGCCGTCTCGCCACCTGAGCTGGGGCATTCGGGGCTTTCGCCGCCCGTGCAGCCGCCCCACCCGGTTTGGGCGGCGCCTTTGGCGCCTTCGGCGGGGCCGACCCCGCGGGTCTCAGCACAGACCCGCTGTCGGCCCGTCCCACCGGACCCTGCTTGGGCGCAGCAGCCGCAGCGGCGGCAAATGAGCCCACTAGCCGCTGGCCCAACGCCGGCTGACTCGCCGCCAGCGGGGGCCGCAGCACGATGCCCTCCAGCACGGAGAACCGCCTGTTGAAGGCAGCCAGCTCCTGCCGCACCAGTTCGAGAACCTGGTTCTCCGCGGCGGGCAGGGGCTGACTCGGCCCGTGCTGGAGCTCATCCCGCGCGTCCCTCCGGGGGCCAGCTCCTCGTCGGAGCTCGGCCAGGTCTGCCCGGAGCCTCTGGTTCTCCTTGACCAGGTGCTCCGTAGTGGCGGTCAGGCGGGCGACCTCCGTCCGCAATTTGGACGTCTCGTCCGCAGACGAAGGCCCGCCGAAGCTCGCCTCCGCCGCCGCCACAATGGAGGCCGTGGCCGCGGATGTGGCCCTGCTCCTAGAAGAGGCAAGCCTCTTGTGGACCACATCCTTGATCGCGTTCGCCACGACCCCCGCAAGCCTTTCCGCTCGCTCCGACTTGGAGCTGACAGAGAACGCCGATAGTCCGCTTGAGGACCCCGAGACCGATACTCGGGGACCCCCAGCGGTGGACCGGCGCTCCTCCTCCGCGGCGAGCCTCAGGGCTCGCCTGCCACCCTTTGAGCCTTTTGATGGCCTCCCCGCCCCCCTACCCCTCGTGCTGGTGGGAATCTTGGGAGGCGGCGCCATCACCTCAGCGTCAGAGGATGACTCACGGCGATCCCCTGCTTTGGAGCGCTTCTGGTTCCGGAAGAACCGCGAGCCCTGACTCACGGCGCTTCCGGAAGCGCTCCCATCCTCACGCTCCAGGCTCCTAAAAGGGCCCAGAGCGGTGAGAAGTGGTGCTGCGTCGGTTGCCGACACCACACCACTGTCCACCTCCTTGCCGACTTCATTTTGGCTTGTATCACCCGACCGCGGCTTGTCGGGCGTCTTGAAGCTGAATGAGATCATCTCCTCAAAGGTAGGAGATGATCTGGAGCCTCCTCGGCTCTTGTTGTCGGGATTGTTCCCGACAGACGGATCCAGGTCGTCGTTAATGGGTGTAAGATCAAGCCCGCCCCCCCCAGCATACGAATGGGGGCGTGTCTGGGAGTCTATTACTTTAATCTTGTCGGTCATTTTGGTTTTTTCCTTTGGAGGGTGTGGTCCCTGTCTCCTCCTCTCAACCTCCCTATCCCTTCCTCGCATATCGTATGGTCCGCATTCACTCT
The DNA here is from genome assembly GCA_951329385.1 of Polia nebulosa. NCBI lineage: Eukaryota > Metazoa > Arthropoda > Insecta > Lepidoptera > Noctuidae > Polia > Polia nebulosa. Next base: position 6,416,839 of record OX589591.1, on the reverse strand, counting down.
CTCTCATTCACTCACTCACTCACACACACTACCCCCCCAGTTTCGGCGCCACTCTCACAGTCGCATCTGATGAACAGATGCGTACCAGAGAGCAGCGACGAAGTTCCCCCAGGTTCCATGCCGTTAGGAGGCTCGAACAGCTTGCTCAAGCCTCCCAACGGCGCAGCCCTCTTGTGAGGCGCTAGCATTTGGACATCCCTCCAATACGCATCCCATAGCCACGCCTCCAAGCTGGGATTGGGTGGAGGTCGCATCCACTGGCAGTCGACGATGATCGACTGACAATGGACGCGACCCCCGGTGTGTTCCTCTTAGTCGGGCCTCTCCCCTGGAGCCTTCCGGCCCAAGTTAGTCACTCATGCCGGAAGTCCCCAGGATCATGGAGACCCATAAGCCCCACCACGACGGCAACGTAGAAACACTCGGTGGGGATCCAGAGTACCTTAATTGCATAATTAGTGTTGTACTCATTAGCAGGCACATGGTAATTTCCTCCATTCATGATGTGTTAAATACGGCGTAACTTGAAAAAGACCTATGTTTGTACACAGTTGTCTACAATAGTCTACGTATAAATTTGTTGATTTATACGTGTGAGCGGGTGATTCATTCATTCTCACCCATATGATTCTATACCTCTTCTTTCTTGATCTTGACCACAACAGAGTTATATGATAGAGAGAGGTTTTATTTTTGGTTTAGTGTGTAAAAAATTATCTACCTGTTTGTTTTAATTATTTTTCTGTCTGTCTGTCCGTCTGTCACAGCCAATTTGCTCCGAATCTGCTGAACCGATATATTTGAAATTTGATACACACATGAATATCTGTGACCCAAATACGAAAGTGTACCCTAAATAAATTAATTGGGAATATGGGGGTCACTTGTGAGGTGATAATTTAAAAATTTAAAAGTAAAGTTTTTCAAACTGTGCCGTGCGATATATCAAATGAAAGGGCACATTGTGAAGGTCTTGAATATATTTTTTTTCATTAAGTTAAAATATACAGTTTTAAAGTTATTTAAGAAAATAGATGAAAAATTACCATTCCACCCTTTTCTCCGAAACCACTGGGCCTAAAATTTTAGGGGAGTAGTTCTTTACTTATCTATAGATTACAGGAAAACCTATAAGGTGGAAGTAGTTTAGAAGTAACCTGAAAAAAATATTTTTTGTTCGGAACCCTTTGCGCGCGAGTCCAACTCGCTCTTGGCCGATTTTTAATCATTGTTAGGCTTGGGCTTGACCACTATCTCACCTGATGCTATCGATGATGTGGTCTCTTGACTTAAAGACGGGTTGTAGTTGTTGAATCAGATGGTCTGATCCTTTTGCGAAAAAGGATCAGACCTTCTGATCTTAAACTGATAGAAAGTTTCATTTATTTATTTATTAAACTTAATGCACAAGTAAAAATTACTGTACAATGGCGGACTTAATGCCTTAGGCATTTTCTACCAGTCGACCTTAGGGCGGTGCAGAGACGGAACGTGGCAGGTGCAACTTAAGGGAAAGAATAAACGGCAAATAAAAGTATAATAATAAATATATACTTAAATACATACATACAACAAAATTAAAAATGTAATTGAGAAAAACGCCAACTATCTTGGGGTCGGCTTCCAGTCTAACCGGATGCAGCTGAATACCAGTATTTTACATGGAGCGACTGCCTATCTGATCTCCACAACCCAGTTACTGGGTATTACGATACCCCTTGGTAAGACTGGTTGTCAGACTTTCAGGCTTCTGACGACCCGTAACCTGTCAAAAATCCACGATTGACAGCCGGGACCAACGGCTTAACGTGCTTTTCGAGGCACGGAGGAGTCTCGTTTTATTTTTGGTCACCCATCCATAGACCAATCCCGGCAAGCGTAACTTAACCTGATGGATCGACTCGTGTGGGTGGGTGGGTGTGGGTTTAGCCACCAGCGTCAGGCGGCTCCAGCCCGTTTGACATTATCGCTGAAATGGACCTTTTTAGCGCAGTCGTGAGGTACACTACTTTGTTTGTTATAATGTTTTTTCTTTACTGTTTTTTTTGTGTACCGTGCGTGTTTCGTGTAATTTTGCTGAATAAATTTTATTCTATTCTAAGCTACCTACTTTATATCCCGGAAAATTCACGGTTCTGTGGGACTGGAGCGAAGCCGGAGCAAAAAGCTAGTTTACATAAATTTTCGTTTTCATTTGGCATTGAATTCCTTCTTGTAATGTTCGACTTCAATGATTGACGTAACCTTCTCGTACTTATTTATTAATCATTGTTTTCTTCACAACGTGTGATCACTTGACCTTCAGAATAATTGGACGGTCAATTATAGGTACTCTTCATGCATTTTGAATGAAATAAATCCAATTTTGGAGTTTATAGTTTGACCCAAGGGTCAAAGGAAGTTTATACTTACAGAAGTATAATCGTGTCGTCGTTTTCGATAGGCCTCTGTAATCAGTATTTTGTTGATTACTCACCTAACAAATAGTTGGCTAATTTATAGCTTAAGGCGCAGTTTACGACTTATTGTTTTTAATTGAATATCACGTCTAAACGACTTGTCTTATATCTTTGAAAAAAAAAAAAATGTTACTCTAGACTATTTCCGTCGTAATTTGATCTGAGAATATTTGAAATGTTATTTTTATAACATTATGTAATTAATTTGTAAAGTTATGTCTAACGCGGATAAAAAATTGAGAATCACGCAAAAACTATAAAGCGTATTTTTATGAAACCTTCACCATTTTTAAGATCATTTAATTATTTATAATTTAGTCTCAGTGTTTTAGTTAAATACTTGTTGTTTTATGTGTAATAAATTAATAATTCGTCTAATTTCGGACAGCGCTCCTTGATGGGCGAGTCCTATTACTGGGTGGACATACGACGCGTTACTTGAGCTCAGCGCAGAACACGCAAGCTAACCACTCAAGGTCGATGGCAGCTAATAGCGCCTTTAATGTTGACCAGACCTTTAAGGATTATTTATGCAAAATTTGAACAGAATCGGTTTAGTAGTTTTTGCCACAAGTGAAAACATCAACATTTCTATTGTTTTATTATACGAGTATGTATAGATAACTTAGTCTGGTTTCATGCAAGAAAAGTTTTGTGAGAAATGTCTGACCGACTGCCTGACAGTAACATGAAATATGAATAAAGACCAACTTGCTATGCAGTTTATACTTGCAGATGCTTTCACACAAGCGTTTTTGAAGAGTATTCGTTTCTTCTGGAACTGTGGACTTTAGGGGCCTTTTTTAAATGTTAATCATGTTAATAGTTAAAACACTGATTAGCTGGTTCTAAATTTAACATTTTCTATCCAGAAGAAGTATAGATCTGGTTTAATATACTGACTAATCATTGGAAGTGGTGGTGGTGATTCTGATTCTGGATTTATCTTCGATCAACAGAGATTCATGCATGAAAATTTATGTGAAAAATATTTGAATGCCCGAACTTATAGCATCAAAAACCCAACTTGCTAAGCAGTTTATACAAATGCTTTCATACAGGCGTTTTTCCTGAGTAGGTATTCGTCTAATCGGTAACTTTAGACCTTAGTCCCAATCCATCCAAACAATTCTGTGTCAAATCATAAACATAATAGCATAATAGTATTCTTATTTCGCCACTTCTGGGACAAAGGCCTCCTCTTAAAGAGAGGGTGTCAGCCGTAATCCTCCACACGAGCCCAATGCGGGTTGGTGGATGTCACATGTCTTCCTAGTTTTGGTTTTAGGACATGCCGATTTCCTCACGATGTTTCCCATCACCGTTTTGAGAGAAAATCATAAGATTGTGGAAGAATGCGGAACAGAGTGTAAAGTCCCGCAAACCTCCGTTGAAAAGGGAGGATCCTCCAACCAGACGGGTGTTGTCTGGTCCGGGCAACTGCCCGATAGTTGATATCGGGCTGTTGTATATGTTCAAATCGCGCGGAGAACTGCTTGCGCGATGTAGGAATTTTGCAGTTCTAGTTCGTATGAAGCGTCTTAGATGTCGTTACATCACTCCCCTCCAGAGATCGGAGATCGATTGTTCTTTTCTCGATGAGTCGTTCATACGTGATGCTTGCCGGGCCAGTGGAAGGCTGGTTCCAGTGAGTCGGAACCGGAAGAGGTGCATAGTTCACGGTGAGTCGGAACTGTCTGCGGTGATGATATCCCAGTGAGTCGGGATGATGTTGCAGGCTCCAGTGAGTGGGAGTACTGCTGCGGGCTCCAGTGAGTCGGAGCGGTGCGTCGTTTTGTTGTCGGCGTTATCGTTGTCGGCGTATCGTTGTCGGCGTATCGTTGTCGGCGTAATCGGTGTCGGCGTATCGTTGTCAGCGTTATCGTTGTCGGCGTATCGTTGTCGGCGTTATCGTTGTCGGCGTATCGTTGTCGGCGTATCGTTGTCGCGTTATCGTTATCGTCGTTATCGTTGTACTGGCTGGCTGTATGACTCGTTGCTGAAGAGCTTGGAGGAAGTGATGATGATGATGTCACGCTGGAGTAGCTGCACGAAGGCTGCGCTGACGTTCATAGTCGAGGGTCACCAGTGTGGAGGTATGCGGAACAGAGTGTAAAGTCCCGCAAACCTCCGTTGAAAAGGGAGGATCCTCCGACCAGACGGGTGTTGTGTCTGGTCCGGGCAACTGCCCGATAGTTGATTTCGGGCTGTTGTATATGTTCAAATGCGCGGATAACTCTGCTTGCGCGATGTAGGAATTTTGTTGTTCTAGTTCGTATGTAGCGTCATAGATGTCGCTACAAGATCAACTTTAAATTTTTGTGTGCAATATAATAATTATCATGTCATTCTCACCCCACAGGCCCAAAGTCTATGTCTCGATCCTAACGCATCTCACAGCTATTTCCCGACAAGACATGATAAACTCATCATGTTCGCCCCGAGGGTATCGTGGCACTATAAATAGTCTGCAAACACAATCAAAATAATTCTCACAGACAACTCAAACACGTGTTGGAGGCAAGTGTTCAAACGATCAGATGTTTTGTTGATGATCTTCTTATTAAAAACCGTTACTTACCAGTACCAATGATAGGAATATGTAGGACACTGAACTTTGGGTCGATTCAAATCTTTGATCTCTTGTTTAGACATTTTGTAAACATTTTTTTGAAGATCTCTTATTAGGGCTAAGTTTATTAGAAGTGCGTGATTCTTCTGTCATTATTTTGAGATCAAAGGTTTGTAGATATCAAAGAGCAAACGATTTTTGTTTCGTTTAGATAACTTTAATGGAAATTAATTAACAGTAATAACATAGCATGCAAGCTGAAAGAACACTATACATTGACTCTGTAACTGTTTCATAGTGCATTGATCAACTCTCCCAGGGGACGCGGATATATTCGAAACAGAGTTACCGCGCCCTTGGGCACTCAGGCAACTAAAGGAACAGGGGTGGGTTTTAGTCAGTAAAAGTCTGACACGCCTTCCCGCTCCCAGCCCACAGCGGAAGAAGTCATTGGATGATTTCCCACCCCAGACCCCAGAGGTCTAATAGCGTGCTTTGTTCAAACTTACGAAAAACATAAACTTGTATTAATAAATAAATAAATTCTACATGATGAGCAAATAAGGAGGTCAGCCAGTGTTTGATTCTTAAAACTATTATCGATAACTACATATGTATAATGCCAGCTATGACATCACTTTTGAGTTGGCTTGGTTTGTAATAAAGCTTTTATAGACCAAGTCGCATTATAGTGCATAATAAAAACGTAGTTGCTGATGCGAGATGGTATAAATAGCTAACTCATTCCATTATTATGCGTGTTATCCCTTAAAGGTCCTGTTTAATGGAGATGCAAAGAAAACTTGAACCGAGAATACTGATCGTTTAATCTTGTTCCACATTCAGAGGCCGTACCCGAAATTTTGCCGATTTCGCTGATTTACGTGATTTTACAGACGTGATTTTATAGTTAAAATAATGTATTTCTAAAAGTTTTAATGCACAACATGAATGATCATTTCAATTATGATCTAATGAATGAGCTAGTTTTTTTATTTTTATTATAATTACGATTAATCGACCACAAACCGACGACGGTTTTGTGAATTTTTTCTGTAAGGGGTTTAGAATATCTCATAATTACGAATTGTTTTGACGTGTAAACGGTATGAAAAATTTTGAATGTATTGTTACAAAAGTCATCTACATAATGTATGAATCACTTTTTACCACTTTCATATAAAAATTTTGAGTAATTTTTTTTTTAACTTAGTCAAATTTCAGAGAAAATGGCCAAAGAATTGCTTTTGATTTTGGCTATTTAGAACTCTCGTTCATAAAAATAAAACAGCAAAAACAAAACTTCAGTTCACCGTTAATCCATTTCTTGAATTTTTTTTTTTAAATTACAAAACTTTGGCAATAAAAAATCTTTTAAAACAACCCAAACCTGGACATAAAATATGCAACGCAAGCTTCGAATCTAGCTCATTCATTAGATCATAATTGAAATGATCTTTCATGTTGTGCATTAAAACTTATGGAAATGTATTATTTTTACTGTAAAATCACATCTGTAAAATCACGTAAATTAGTGAAATCGGCCAAAATTTTGGGTACGGCCTCTTAATAATATAGTGGGATATAACGTGGTCGGGCGGTGGTATGTAAATAAGCGTTTAGCGAGCAACTCGCAAGCGCGGAAATACAACTCGCAAGCGCAAACTGCATACTTGTATTTCCATGGTGGAAATACAAGTATGCAGTTTGCGCTTGCGAGTTTAACGAAGTCATTAATGGGTCCGTTCCGCTCGCGGTGGAAACCGGGCTTTACCCCAGTTGTAAATACCCCCTTTGGCACAAGCAACTGAAGGAACAGGGGTGTCTTTTAGTCAGTAACAGTCTGACACGCCTGCCCGCTCCCAGCCCACAGCGACAGAAGTCATTGGATGATTTCCCACCCCACAAAAAAAAAGGCGTGACATGCTGGGACAGAGCCCAGAGGTCTATTATAGTGCATAATAAAAACGTAGTAGCTGATGCGAGATGGTATAAATAGCTAACTCATTCCATTATTGTGCGTGATATCCCTTAAAGGTCCTGGTGAATGGAGATGCAAATAAAACTTGAACCGAGAATACTAATCGTTTAATCTTGTTCCACAATAATTCGATTAATTAATACAGTGGGATATGACGTGGCCGGGCGGTGGTATGTAAGTAAGCGTTTAGCGAACCGCAACTCGTGGTCCGTTAAAATATCAAAAATGCAATTCAGCAATCACATCGCTAGGGTCGCTATACTATGTCGCGGATAAATTCGAAAGAGAGTTACCGCGACCCTGGCACAAGCAACTAATCAAGCAGATACATAACAAAGCTACGCCATTAGGCACAAAGGGGGCGCTTGGCAATTGGGCTTACCCCAGTTGTAAATACCCTCTTTGGCACAAGCAACTGAAGGAACAGGGGTGGGTTTTAGTCAGTAAGAGTCTGACTAAAACCCACCCCTGTTCCTTCAGGAGAAGTCATTGGTGTTGATTCTGTTGTGCACAAACTAAACTTAATTTAGGCTATTACTATCTTTTTCTCTCTAATAAAACAAGAAAGAGACGGACGTAAATTAGAGCTGTCATATTTAGTTTGAGCTAATATTTCCATACAAATTAAGGGTACATGTAAAAACATGTCGTCTAAAAACACGGTGAAGCGCAAGGCGTAAACTAGTTTGACATCTCTAACATCTATAGCTATAGCGGTCCTTTTCTCGCGCTGCTTTTTAGTAAAAGATAGCGATTCTCTAATTTTAGTTTAGTTATTGAACAAGAGAATCGGCGCCAATGGATGATTTCCCAGCCTCGAAAAATAAAAGGGTCGCTATACCATCATCTCAACTATTGTGGCTGTCATTAAAATTAGTTAAAACTCTTCGTGTCGGTTTTATCACCCGATATCTAAAAGTGAAATAGTCCTGCTCAAAGCTATAAAATGCAGACTCTTCAAAACCGCTTCCACCGCAACGCGGCGGGAGCTCACTACTTTGTCCGTAACGAAGAGCTGCATGTAGACTTCAGACTCCCTACCATCCAGCAGTTCTTGAAACGTCTCACCAAGCGTTTCATGGATACTGCTGAAAAACATCGAAATCCCCTAATCGTATCGGCCGCCCGATACGTACCCTCCCGCATCTCCAAGGTGCGCCGGCCCAGACATACCCTACTCATACCTGATGACCCCACCACTCTGCTCCAGGAGAGCCGTAGGGAAACCAGCACACTACGCAAACGCAGACCGCCGTCGTTCCGCCCTCGCCGTCGAGGTCCGTCGCGAAGACCCAGTCAATGCCCTCCCAGTCTCTTGCCAGCACGCGCCGCTGAGCCAACTGAGCTCCCAAATAATGGAAACGTGATCCAGCCTTCCCTTGCTGTCCCTCCCCCAGTGACGCCCTAAGCCGAGGCCCGTACTCCGCAGGGAGTGCCCTTAGCGTAGTCACTTAGTTTGTCAGAAATTATAAGTCCTGGCTGGAGGCTTTAATAAATTAGAGCCTTCACAGGCAAGCTCGGTTAAGCAGACGACAGCCTCCTAGGCTGACCTGCGAGACGTCACTCAAAAAAAAAAAAAAAAAATGCTCAAAGCTGGGGTATTTTTTTATAGGGCGGGAAATCATAAAATAACTTCTCCCGCTCTGGGTGGAGCGTGTCAGACTTACTGACTAACACCCACCCGGGTTCCTTCAGTTACCTGTGCCAGGCCACGGTGACTCTTCGATCACTCCCGCGACCCTGTGAGGAAGCTTGGGTATAATATGTCATGGAAGTTCTAACTAAACACAAATACACAAACTCACTAGTTTTTCCAATGGGGTCGGCTTCTGCCCACCCTATTGGGAAAAAGGCTGTGAGAGGCTACGCAATCTGAACTACTTACCTTATCTTAACCTCTATTTCCCACAGATAACGCTCATGATCCTATCGGTGCTATGCTGCGGCGCCATCGGCGTGGGTCTGTTCGGCAACGATGACCTGCACAACGCAATGCTGCAGAGCATCCAAGCGGGAAACCAGCTGGCCGCACTTGTCAACACTGTTAAGAATCAGGTAAGAACTGAAATAGCCTTACCTATCCATTTCTGACGTTCTAAAACATTCTGAATTAGGGCGAGATAGATTGTATACAAAAACTCTTTGGCAACGATGACCTTCACTACGCCATGCTGCAGAGCATCCAGGTGGGAAACCAGCTGGCTGCACTCGTCACTACTGTTAAGAACCAGGTAAGAACTGATTTAGCCTTTCCTATCCCTTTCTGACGTTCAAACACATTCAGAACTGAAGCGAGATAGATTGCATGTAGTAATTCTTTGGCAACGATGACCTGCACTACGCTATGCTGCAGAGCATCCAGGCGGGAAGCCAGCTGGCTGCACTCGTCAACACTATTAAGAACCAGGTACGCACTGACGGAGCCTTTCCTATCCCTTTCTCTCGTTCTAAAACATTCTGAACTAGAGCGAGATACTCGTAGATTGTATGCAAAAATTCTTTGGCAAAGATGACCTGCACTACGCCATGCTGCAGAGCATCCAGGCGGACTCGTCAACACTGTTAAGAACCAGGTAAGAACTGATTTAGCCTTTCCTATCCCTTATTGACGTTCAAAAACATTCTGAAGTAAGGTAAGATAGATTGCATGCAACAATTCTTTGGCAACGATGACTTGCACAACGCCATGGCTTTGGCGCTTGGCGTTGTGCAGGTCATCATTGCATGCTGCAGAGCATCCAGGTGGGAAACCAGCCGGCTGTACTCGTCTACACTGTTACGAACCAGGTAACCAGGTAAGGACTGAACTATCCATACCTATCTCATTCTGACGTTCAGAAACATCCTTCAATTGAGCGAGATATATTGCTTTCAAGAACCGCACTCTTAAGTAACAGCAGGGCAAACAGACAGATATACAGACAGATAGAGAACAGAACACGAAGTCCTAGGTGATCGACGTGATCCTATAAAGGTTTCGTTTCTTTATTCGGATGTTCGGAACCCTAAAAATGGAGAAATAGTTAAATATTAATTTATTTTGTGTTAATATAACATTTTCTTTCTACTTCCAGTCAAGCATCCTAGAAGAAGCGATGGGTTCCCGCGCACGCGCCCCTCTGGCTAGACTTGCAGATGCGCTGGACGCCCCGGTAGCCAATCAGACGGCGTTAGGAACGTTACTGCGAGCGCTTTCAGCGCTGCGGAACAATGCGAGTGCAGCCGCTTCAGCCGCTGACAATCTACGAAGGCCACTGGCTGCGCTGAATCTTGATGCTTTCATGAAGGTGAGTAATCAGCTGCGGGTTTCGTAGAGCTGAAGAATTGATTTTGAAGATGTCCCAAAAGCACCCATAGCCTTCGTAGCTTGACACTTTGTAATTAGGGGAAGTTTCCTTCGGTGCTTAGGAATTCTGAATTTCGAGATTATAACTAAGTTTTTCCTTGTTATACTTTGATTAGGCTTAAACATTAAAATTATAAGGGTTCCGTTTACACCATTTGGCTACGCAACCCTAAAAGGTAGTGAAGTGTGAATTCCGCTTATGGCTTCCCACAGTGTGTTATTTTGCCTTAGTTGCGGACATGTCAGTTTTATTTTTTTTCTTTATAGATTTAACCTTAATAAACCATTCTGAGAAACCCCCGTTTTTATATTTCACTTCATTTAAGAGATACAAATATTTTAGTGAAAGGTCACTGACCTTCTTGAAAAAGTTTTTCGTCTGTATTTCTTTAATGAAGCAAAATTTCAGTGTCTTGCAAACTACCACTTAATTGTTGGTTTAAAATGTATAAATTGTAAAAATTACAAGGCTCTAACGTAACAGGAACCGGAATTAAAAAATATTTTTTCAATTAACGAAAAAAAATATATATAAAATTAACTATTTGCGGGTCGCGTTTTTTTTTTGTTTTCGTAATATACTTATGTAAAGTACCTTCAACTGGAGAAAATTCTAAATATGTATCTAGCGGGATCTCGGAGATATTGAGTTTCTAAGTTTTTATTAAATTTCTATGGAAATAGGGTTGTCACAAAAAAGTAAATATTTATATTGATTAGTTCAATCGATTAAATCAATTTATGCTAAACATGTTGTAAACGCTTATTTATGACATTTCCTCGCTGTCGGATTCAATTATGATTTCGTCAGTCGTCAGCGTAATATTTTCTTCAAAACCTTGAGATTCTAAATTATTGTAGTGAACATTGTCAGTTGTTACGCATAGGAGTTGAAGCACTGATTTCGATAGGGGTAAAGGTTTTTTATGTTTATTACGTGTACTAAGTGTTAATGAGGATATATATGGATCGGACGACTCTAATGCACGGTGAAATAAATCTAAAATTGTAGTTTTCCTGTCTAATTTCCGGGTATGATGTTGTCGATCATAGCGCCAGTATTTATTCCTTGACTCGCCTGCTTGCTCAGACAACATACCTATGGGTAACGGGCTAGCGTCTATGATTTGACGGCCATGAATTAATATTTTGTGCATTGTGACAGACATGTAAAACCAATTGTATTTCTCCACGTACTTTTTAGCTACTGATTTACAAAAGGCATCAAATTTTTCAGCATCTATTATTAAGCCACTCGACAGCACTACTAAAATAGTATGCAGATCATCCACCAACCATGTCTCTATGCCTAAGATATCTGCAAATGTTTTTCGATGTTGGTCTGATAGTGCTGTTCGTGCAGTGTTCCCATCATTGGTTGTCCCCGAATTTGGACGAACGACATCAACCAAAAGTGACAGTTTGTCTCTTATTGCAGTTTGTATATTTTTTTTCCGCTCCTCAACAATTGAGGCAGCCGGTGATTTTTTACTAACTCTCCACTTCATGACTGCTGGATCATTTTTGTACCCCAAATGCAGTAAAAATTCAAAAATTCTAATCCAAGCATGTAAGGGACTTATTCCATGACATAAGGCTTCTAGATTTACGGGTTTGTTGATGACAACATCCAACTTATTAAACTCCGTTGCTGTAGCTCCACAGCAAGCACAACGTAATTGCGAAGTGGTCCCCGTAATGACGTTAAATACTTTGCCATCTACAACAGTTAAATATAATTTAGGATCTGCAATTATAGTTTGACCTTTATCGGTTTCCGCATAAAGTGGTGCTAACTGATCTATTTCAGCCTGTATCCGATTTTTTTCTTCAATGATAAGTTCTTTTGTCTCATTACGATATTGAATCTTCAATGGACGACAAAACCTGTACGATTGTGGGCTTGGATTAGACCACAACACAAAGCCGTCATTAGTTTTTAATCGTAAAGGGATATACGTTGTTGTAAATAAACAATTTTCATTCTCGTTATCACCATCTAAAAACTTCTGTTTATAAAAAGCCTGTCCTGTACTACCATCAAACCTCCAAGAACCCTCAAATCTACAATATAAAATGTTATTTTGCTTTTGTTTGCAATATTCTGAAATGTTTTCGGTATTAAATTTTATGATTCGGCGGAATGTGTGTAGTAATAAGCTATGAACTGAGACACTTGCTTCTCTTTCAGTAATAACTATGTCTTCTTCAGGATAACACATTTGCTTTGCTATTTTTAATTTATAGTATGGAGGATAAGCTAAGAAACCTCTGTCTTTCAAATCTTTCTGTATGATACAGTAATCTTCCACAGTTAGTTTCCTATCAATGACTAAAGAAAGGGCTTCATCAGGGGTGTAGGGTTTGGGTTCGGCTTTCGCTTTAATGGATGATGCAATTTTTTTAGGACGAGTTGGACTTCTTAGGCACTCGTTGATAACGAATTCTAATCCTTGAGCAGAGCTTTTAATAAGTTTTTCTCCGTGAATTTCGTCTGTTACAATTTTCGACATCATTTTAATTATTTTTGACTGCGGCTGATCCTGAAGAGACTCCTCGAAACTTTTTCGAATACGACGCATTTGACGAGAGTTCATTTCATTCGCAGCAGATGGATTGTTATTCGATGTTCCGGGTATTGATTCGTCTTGGCGATTACTACATATATTAGAAGTTGATGGAGCTTCATGTGAAGTTCCAGGTATAGGTTCTGTAAACAACATATTGCTTACAGAACCCATATCTGATGGTTCTGGTTCTTGAGGTCTTAAAAGATAATTGGAAGGAAAGGTTTTGTTTAATTCTATAGGACATTTTTCTATTCTGGTTGGTATTTTAATATCGAAAATTGTAGAAAGCCATTTATCATTCTTTTTACTGAAGCGTTTAAAATTTCTTTTGCTGCTAATATAAAGTTTTTCACACTTAAAAATAAATTTGGAAATGTTGTCTCTAAGGTTTTTATTATTAACGTCAAGATCGTCTGGAATACCTGTTGGGTACAATGCATTTAAAACAGTCATTATCCGATCATTGGTTTCTAGGTCACCCGGTCTTTGTTTTGACCCATATTGTCGGGCCTTTTCAGCCAAAACATTATAAATTTGCAGTTTCGTCAGTATTTTCGGATCCGAATTCAGGCTTAGGTCGTCAGTAATCATTGCCACTCGCTGACCAACATGAAGGTTGGCGCCCTCATGCCCCCCTTGCATTAAGTCCTCTGGTCGGGGCCCAGACGGACATCCCCCAGCAGGACGGGTCAGTGCCTGCTGAGGCAAAACAGTGCCATGGGTCTTTGACGGCTCCATGACACCTCACCCCCGCTTCTCCAGATATTATGTAAAGGAATTGGGTTTTAGCATTTGCCTAACGAGGGCGGACCCCTTCCCAATCCCACATAATACCTTTCATCGAAGATAGATCATAAACAAAAGTAGTGATCAAATTCAACCGTAAATAATTTAATTTTGATTTTGAATTTTCGCACTATTTTTTCATATCAACTTAAACTGTGTAAACTATGCACGCCACAATTTAAACCGACAGTTGTTAATACCTACCTGAGTCAAAAATAATGAATCACAATGAGTAATATTCGCATGAAGTACTCGTAAGTATCGCACACAGGTTTGAGTGACAACCCTAACCGACAATTTCAAAATTCAATATTTCTGAAATCCTGTGCCTGTTGCAACTGATTTTTTTTGTGGTGTTAGTTATTATAGTGGTTAATATTTAGGCTTAACAAAAAACGCGACCGTGAAGAGAATGGCCGAAAAAAAAAAATTTTCTAAATCATAGAAAAAAAAAAAACTCACTTGTCTGAGCAAGATTTTTAAAGTTTTCAAGAAAAAAATGGTTCCGGTAGTGAATTTCTATCATACCTTAAAACATTTCGTGTAAAAATCAAAATATAAAACGAGATATTGTGTTTCTATGGTTTTTAAGGATTTTTCTCGATTTTATATATTTCTCTTAAACTACAGTAGTTAGAGCCGGCGGAGTTTTGTTAGGAGGTTTGTTTCATTTTAGGCTTTCCCAAATACACATAAAACGAGCATGTCCGAACTAAGGCAAAATAACACACTGTGTTCCTTATAAAAAGTCGACCACAGCGTTATTGAACCCAAAGCTTCTTAATTATACCAGTTACAAAACATGTTTTTGTGGTAATAGCTTTAATTTTCGTACACAGGCTGACTTCAATGTTGCCAATTTAATACCATGTTTCGCGCAACACAACATGTAGCTGCTACATGTTTTCATAATCTTTACCTTACCAGGAACACGAGGTTTTATTGAATCTAAAGACGTATGCAGAACGGGGTGGAAAGTCCCGCAAACCTGCATTGAAAAGGGAGAATCTTTCTACCAGAGGGGTGTTGTGTCTAGTCTAGGGATGTGTAAGATGGTTGATTTCGGACTCTTGTAGTCGTTTAGCAGTTAACCATCAGGCAGTTTAAATCGCGCGGAGAACTTAGATCGCGCGGTGCAGGCTTTGTGTATTTAGTTCGTACTTGGCGACTTAAATGTCGCTACAAACCTAAAGGATTTATTTCTGTTCTATAGTATTTTGAAAAATCGGCCAAGTGCGAGTCGGACTTGCGCGAAAATCGTTTCGTACCATCTTACAAGATTATACGCGTCTACTTGTTGCATTATTTAGATCGAGCATAAAAAGCCAAAAAAACGTTTCTAGTAGGGGATTTTTTATTATTTGTTGTTATAGCGGCAACAGAAATACACATTCTGTGAAAATTTCAACTGTGTACCTATTACGGATCATGACATACAGCCCACTGGCATACAGACGGACGGACTGTCGGACGGTCGGACGGTCGGACGAACGGACGGACGGACGGACAGATCTTAGTAACTTATCTTAGTAATAGCACGGGGTCTCATCTCGAACAAAGAAAATTTAGTTCAAATGAATCTCAATAGATGGGGTAATATGCTTCAATTTCTTATTGAATAATATTAATATTTTGAAAATAAAACGGTAAAAAATGTATTTTCTTATTTAATAAACTGCCCTAAGCATAAAATTGTGGAATAACGGACTTGTAATTCAAGTTTAGACGGTTATTGGAACGAATCTTTAGACATGTATAATTCTTGTACCAATAGATGGCGCTGTTTGAAGTTTTAGAGTTTATCCATTCGCCTCTTTAAAATTTGAATAGTGACACATTTTGATACAGTAAAACTGCTATGAAGTGCCAAAAATACTATAAAATAATTCCTCAATGTGTGAGAAAATATTAGTAAAACTTTAAGTAAATTCATTCAGCTTGCAAGCCGTCGCTGCTAACACCATCTAGCGAGGTGTAGAGGACGGGCCCGAACGAAGAACAAAAGTTACTTGTGCCAGAAAAAAACCCGTAGTTACGGCGGTACCGTTTCTTTTGTATGGGATGAGGCATCTGTACGCTAGTATTATATTATCTGTGGTAATGGGGTCCCGTTGGTTACCCTGCGAGTACGGAACCCTAAAAATGAAGTATCTATATTATGTTTTCTAGCGTGCATGGGTGTGGGAGGCAGCGCGCTGGGCCGGCGGCATGGCGGGCTGGTGCTGCGGCGGCGCCGTGTGCGTGGCGCTGCTGGCGGCCGCCGCACGACGCTCGCGACGGGCCTTGCTGCTGCTTTGTGTTAGTATGAATTTTGTCGTCCTACTGGGTAGGCCTTGAATATTTCGGACATGACTGTATCCTACTAAAACGCCTGTCAAATATTGGGCCCTTATATATGAAATTGTCAATTTTTCTCACAAATAGATAACCACGTCACTTCTATGAATTAAAATATTCATCAATTGCTTGATTTTATATCGAATAATGATCGTCATAGACAACTGCCAATAGTAAAAAAACTTTATAGTTTTATAAAAAAAAAAACTTAAAAATGACTGCTCTTTTTGTTAGCAGAAATCATCATCATCATTCTCCTGCCCTTATCCCAATTTATTTGGGGTCGGCGCAACATGTCTTTTTCTTCCATACTCCTCTATTAGTCGTCATCTCTGTATTCTAGTCTTTTGTTAGCAGAAATGACCACTATGTTTGTTTTAACTTAGCCAAAACTTATTTTTGTTGCTTAATCTAAGTGGCATACGTTGCCTTATTTTTTAAACATTATTGCATAAAAGTTTTAAAACATTAGTGTTCATAGTTGTTAAATAAATTAAGAAAATGTTAGTATGAAAAATCCAACTTCTTTAATTTATTTTTATTCTCCATACAAAACGCTGATTTCATAGGTACCTAGTACATACCTGTTAAGACACAGCAGTTCATTTAAGCCTCATGAAATAAAAGCAAACAATATCACAAGGTGCTTAAAGTATAGATAGAAGATTTGCTTGATGTTATTGATCATTATTGTGGCTCGTTATTGTGGTGTTTTGACGATCAATTAGACGATAACAATCATGCCTAGGGGTAGCGGATAAATTCTGAAAATGAGTTACCGCACCTCTGGGCACTCAGGCAGGGAAGGAACAAGGGTGGGTTTTAGTCAGTAAGAGTCTGACACGCTCTCCCGCTCCACTCAGAGCGGGCGAAGTCATTGGCTGATTTCCCACCCCCAAAAAAAAAAAGACGATGACAGTCGATCGTCTATTGCTCACACATTTATTTGGTTTTGTTTGATCACATGTCGTATCGGTCATCAAGAATTTAGTCAATGTGTGAGTGCCTCTAGGTCCGTTGCAATTACACAATCAATGGTGGACGCAGTTCTACATGTTAAAAAAGACTACAACAGCATTGCGTTATAAGCAGAGGTCGGAATTAGGCAGAGTTATTTATGTACTTGCATCGAAATGTTGATATTAATATGGATCTTCCCGGGATTTCTAATGGACAATCCCTTGTGGCCAACAATAATACAAATGAATAATAATAAAACCTCTATTGCTTTCTTTTGTTCTCACAAGCTATGTTGTGTGAACTACAAGTGTGGCAACATCGCACGTGTGCGCATTGGAATTTTGCAACTTCGGACATCCGATGTCGTTGATGTAAATTTATTTAAATTGTGTAAAAGTAAATAGCTTTTTTATTTAATAAATCACGGGATTTTTCTGCTCTTTAAAATTAATCTCGGGATTTGAGGCATAATCCACTTTATTCTTTCGCTGTATGAAGTCAGTGTAAGTACATAAATAACTACCTAATTCCGACCTCTGGTTAAAAGGTCTTTAATTTTTTTAATTTCTATTCTGTTTGATAGGCACGCGTTTGACCACTATCTCACCTGATGGTACGTGATGATGTCGTCGACGATGGAGCACGCTTGCCTAGAAGTATAACCCATTAGTAAAATTTGTGTGTGTTTTAGGTGGGAGCCCTGGGCGCGCTGGTGGTGTGCTGGCTGGCGGGAGCGGTCCTAGCAGCGGGTGCGGTGGCCGCGGCTGACGCCTGCCAGGAGCCCGCCGCCGCGCTGGCGCTGCACGCTCCGCACAACCTGCCCATAGACGTGAGTACATGTAGGTGGGAGCCCTGGGCACGCTGGTGGTGTGTTGGCTGGCGGGCGCGGTGCTAGCTGCGGGTGCGGTGGCGGCGGCTGAAGCCTGCCAGGAGCCCGCCGCCGCGCTGCACAACCTGCCCATAGACGTGCGTATAAACTACATTTTCATGGCCTAGATAATATCCTCCTTTTTTATAGTGTAGTAATCCTCATGGATGTCCTCCACCCTGGGCGGGTAGAGAGGTCTGTCAGACTCTTACTGACTAAAACCACACAGTGTTCTGCGGCTACCTTTGGCCGGGGCGCTGGAGTGCTTGCGCATTTCGTCACGCTGCCCCGGCCAGGCTGGGGTGGGCAGAGAGGTCTGTCAGACTCTTACTGACTAAAACCACACAGTATTCTGCTGCTACCTTTGGCCGGAGCGCTGGAGTGTTTGCACATTTCGTCATGCTGCCCCGGCCAGACTGGGGCAGGCAGAGAGGTCTGTCAGAATCTTACTGACTAAAACCACACGGTGTTCTCCAGCTACCTTTGGCCGGAGCGCTGGAGTGCTTGCACATTTCGTCATGCTGCCCCGGCCAGACTGGGGCGGGCAGAGAGGTCTGTCAGACTATTACTGACTAAAACCACACGGTGTTCTCCAGCTACCTTTGGCCGGAGCGCTGGAGTGCTTGCACATTTCGTCATGCTGCCCCGGCCAGACTGGGGCGGGCAGAGAGGTCTGTCAGACTATTACTGACTAAAACCACACGGTGTTCTGCTGCTACCTTTTGCCGGTGGCCTTATTATATTTTTTTCTTAATATCATAATGTTTTAATTTTATTTGTATTTATTAGTATACTAGCTTCCGCCCGCGGCTTCGCCCGCGTAAAAAGTGTAATTGTAATAAGTCTGAGTGGTATTTTCAGAGAGGAGCACGTTAAATAAATCCTGTAGAAATCAAAATCAAAAGTTATTTAAATTAGGCTGAAAGCCAGATTTTTTTGAATGTCAAAGTTCTACATAAAGACTGTAGGGGCCACACACTCGCTCAGCACACCCGACGACGCTACGACCCTGCTCCAGGAGAGCCGTAGGGAAACTAGCACGTTGAAAAGACGCAGACCACCGTCCTTCCGTCCTCGCCGCCGAGGACCGTCGCGAGACCCCATGCTGAGCCAAGCAACCAGTCCCTTGACAGAGCCAGCCCGCGCCGCTGTGCCGATAGTTTCAAGTCCGCCCGCATGACATATTCACACGACACCGACTCACACCGCGACGTGGCGTGTCCTAAGTTAATATAGGCACGTCGCGAAGCAACCTGACGTACAGACACCCTCTGTCGTGCGCGGCATGTCCGAACACGGCAGGGGACTTAAGTCACAGAAATCCCCCCAGTCCCTTTGCTCAAGCCAGCACGCACCGCTGAGCTGTAGTTTTAAAAAATTCGTCCCTAAATAATCACATCATGATTCAGCTGTCCCTTGAGGCCCTCCCCCCGCGACGCCCTGAGCCGAGGTCCGTACCCCAAAGGGGGTGCCCTCAGCGTAGTCGCGATTAGTTTAAGTATAAGTCCTGGCTGGAGGCTTTAATAATAATTAAAACCACCACGGGCACGTCCGCTTAAGCAGTCGACAACCGCTAGGGTTGAACTGCGAGAGTTCAAACACAAAAAAAAAAAAAAAAAAACACACTCGCTCAGTGTGTCGGGGTACCTATCTTGTTACTCTTACGTGTTAAATATAATAGTTTACCATATCGAAACTGTTTCATTTATTGGGTCCCGAACATATCCTAAATTGGTGCTTAGCTTCTTGTCCGTGGCTCCGTCCGCGTAGACATTTATATGAAATTAACTTTTTCACCACCTTTTACTTCCAATTTACCTTTGGCTTCATCCGTGTGCAGGTCTGAAATTTCTCTTCTTCATGATTCTGTTTTCCTGGTAGTTTAAGGATCTATACCACTCAGGATTCCAGTCCCGAAAATACTTATTCAAGATGCTTTTTTTTTTTACCTCTTTTGATCCCACCCTTTTTTTTTGGGTTTTTTTTTGTGATTCTGATCTCCTGGTAGTGAGTGAATCTATACCGCTTGGAAATTTTACTTCTTCACATTTCTGGTCTCCTGGTAATTTGTAAATCTCTATCTCTCCCAATACCAGCTTCGGAATATGTTTTGTACTTCTGATCTCCTGGTAGGTTATGAATCTATACCGCTCAGGATTCCAGCCCCCTCCCTGGTAGTTTGAGAATCTATTCCACTCAGGATTTCAGCCCCGGAACACTCTTTGTGTTTCTGGTATCCTAGTATTTTGTGAATCTATACCGCTTAAGATTCTAGCCCCAAAAATACTGATTCACGACTCTGGTCTCCTGGTAATTTTAGAATCTATACCTCTCATGATTCCAACCCCAAAATCACTTCTTCATAATTCTGGTCTCCTGGTAATTTATGAATCTCTACCGCTCATAATCCCAGCCTTTTGGTAACATTTGTAATTCTTCTATGTCTTGGTTGTTCGTGAATCTGTACTGCTCGGAAAACTTATTCATGATTCTGTTCTCCTGGTAATTTGTGAATCTCTACCTCTCATAATACCAGCCACAGAATATATTTTGTGATTCTGATCTCCTAGTAGGTCGTAGGAATCTATACCGCTTAGGATTTAAGCCCCAAAAATACTGGTTCATGACTATGGTCTCCTGGTAGTTTTGAAATCTACACCTATCATTATTCCAGTTCCGGAACTACTTTTTCGTGAATCCTGATCTTTTCGTAGTTTTGTGAGTCTTTATCGCTCATAATTTCAGTCCTTGAAATACTTTTCATGTTTCTGGTCTCCTGGTAATTTGTAAATCTCTACATCTCATAATACCTGCCTCGGAATATACTTTGTGATTCTGATTTCCTGGTAGCTTGTGAATCTATACCGCTCAGGATTCAAGCCCCGGCAATACTTCTTCTTGATTCTGGTCTCCTGGTGGTTTGCGAAGCTATACCGCTAGAGTTGTAGCCCCGAAAATACCTCTTCATGATTCTGGTCCCCTGGTACTTTGCGAGACTTTACCGCTCATGATTCCAACCCCGGAAATACTTTTCATGTTTCTGGTCTCCTGGTACTTTGTGAGCGTAAACCGCTCGTTCAGCCTGACTTTGGATTTCTACTTCCACCTCAGCCTTCGCTAAGTCTTGTCATTTACCGGGATAAAAAGTAGCCTATGTGTTAATCCAGGCTATGACCTACCTGTGTGCGAAATTTCATTCAAATCCCTTCAGCCGTTTTTGCGATACCTTCAGCCAAACATACAAACATACAAACATACAAACAAACAAACATACAAACAAACAAACATACAAACTTTCGCATTTATAATATTAGTAGGATTATTTTAGCACATGTACAGTTTCCGAAGCCGAATATTTTTTTTCGACTAGACCTTAGCTGGGAATCCACTGGTCCTGGAGATATTGAAGGTCAAAGTCGCAATTTTTTTTAAAAACTTTTTTACGAAAATGAATTCCAAGTGTTATTACTAAACTTTATTCAAAACAAAAATTACCTGAATTTTCGATTTTTTTCCAATTTTCGAAATTACGTATTTTCAGTTACAAAAACGCAATGAATATCAAACGTATCCGACAAGTACCTACGTGGCTTAGAGCGAAGGGGCGGGGTTTATCTCCACTTGCCTGGGTTCGCGTTACATTGCGCTCAATAAATATTTAAAAAAAAATAAAAGTCTTTTCCCAGCAATAATTTTTGCGCAAAACTACTTTGTTAGATGTACAGTATGCGTAGTTGACGGCTATGTGATGTGTCTTTTTACACCCTGTATAAAACCTTATTTATTTATTGTTGTACACCTACGACAGTAGTGTAGTCTCTTTATTAACCTTTAATAAAGATTTATTTCGCATATGTACCACTACTGTAAATAAAGTTTAAATAAATAATATCGGTCACAGATAATTTCCCAATACTTTTCAATCAACCATCTAACTTAGGTCTTAAAAGTTGTTAAAAGTAAGTGTAGTTAGTTTAAAGTTGTATGTTAAGGTGGAAGCGCCAGGGTAGCCGCGAAATTCAAATTTTCTTACGTTTTTTGCAATTTACAGGTCAGTGTCAGGTTGAAAATTTGATTCGCGGGAGTAGTAAATATTTCATGAAATCATGACATTTGGCATCAATTCTAACTGAGAGAGATGTATTGATGATTTTAATGATATATAATTCTATAAATACATACTTGCTACGCCCGCGAATCAAATTTTGACCAAGATACAACCTGAGATTGACCTGCAAATTCCAACAAACGTAAGAAAATTTGAATTTCGCGGGCTTCCTTACATATAAGTTAACTTAAAAGTTATTGAAACATCTTGCAAACGCACTTACCTTTCTTTTTAATACGTCTCTCCTGTATTTTCACAGATGGTGCACTACTACCTATCGTGCAAGGTGTCTCGTGAAAACGTGCTGACAGCTGAACTGAGGAATGCTCAGCGAGCGGTGGTGGCCGTGAGGCAAGCCCTGGCTGTGCTGTCCCGGAGCGCACCGGCACTTTTCAATGATCCTGGTAAGACCAGAAGAGAATTATTAGTAAGGGGTTTTATTACTCCCAAACACACACATTTTACGTACAGCTAGGGAGTGGAATTCCCTGCCAGTCTGTGTTTCGTGATAGCAACAACCTGGGAGTTTTTATGTCAGGTGTGAATAGTTTACTTCTAGGCAAGCGTGCTCCATCTTCGACCGCATCATCGCTGATATAAAAAAACCTACATTTCGCTATAAATTCTACGTAATAAGGTGCGAGTCTATTGTAACGAATCGAGCACCAATCAAGAGTCCTGGCCATTACTGAGAAATTCGTAGTAAAAAAACATTAAATTGGTGATCAAACCCACGACTCTAAGGTTTTTTTTTTTTAATTTTAATTTTTTTTATTTTTTTTTTATTTTGGGGGGTGGGAAATCATCTTATGACTTCTTCCGCTCTAGGGTGGAGCGAAAGGGCGTGTCAGACTCTTACTGACTAAAACCCACCCCTGTTCCTCCCTGCCCTACGCGCCCGGGGGCGAGGTAACTCTTTCGAATTTATGCTCCACCCCCGGGCAGGCGACTCTAAGGTTAGCAAACGACTTTGCAACAACTAAATGACGATACCAATGTGCTAGCTATTACGGACACGCTTTTTAGGGTTCCGTACCAGAAGGGTAACCAATAGGACCGTATTACTAAGCCTCCGCTGTCCGTTCGTCTGTTTGTCAGCGGGCTGTATCTCATGATCCGTAATAGGTAGACAGTTGAAATTTTCACAGAATGTGTATTTCTGTTGCCGCTATAACAACAAACAATATAAATAAATTAAATATCAAAGGGGGCTCCCCTACTAGAAACGTGTTTTTTTTTTTGCTCGATCTTACTAATGGCAACAAGTAGACGCGTATAATCTTGTACGATGGTACGGAACACTTCATGCGAGAATCCGACTCGCACTTGGCAGGTTTTCATATATTGAAGTTTACCAACGAAAAACATTTATGTTACCTATCGTAGAATTATATTATCTGTGCTATCGTGATTTGTTAGAGTACAAAGCTAGGGTTGGTGTTACCACTGCGTGGATCGCCCAGAGAACACGGTGGAGCATACGGTGGAGGTCTGCCCCGCTTGGGCGGAGCACCGCCGTGTCCTCGTGGATGCGATAGGTGGCGGCGACCTCTCGCGCCCTGCCCTGGTTCAGGCCATGGTACGGAGCGAGAGGGAATGGGAGGCAGTCTCCGGCTTCTGCGAAGCAGTAATGCTCGTGAAGGCGGAGGCGGGACGCGTGAGGGAAGCTCAACGGAGTGGCCCTCACGGCCCCGGCCGCTACCACCGCAGGAGAGGTACTGGGCGTAGGACGTCGCGAGACGATCTCCGGCCACCGTAGACCCGGCACCCGGGCCTGCGGACGGCGAGCAGTGGGTAGCTCGCCGTCCGATCAGCACCAGGCCCGAGAGTCGACGGCGCGTTGTGTTCCACGCGCGCCTCAAAGAGATGATTGTCAGCCACCACTGACGGGGCCCATCGTGGCCGGTGCCTGCATGTCTAGGGGTAACGGATAAATTCTGAACATGAGTTACCGCACCCCTGGGCACTCAGGCAGAGAAGGAACAGGGGTGGGTTTTAGTCATTAAGAGTCTGACACACCCGAGAATTCATTGGATGATTTCCCACCCCACAAAATAAAAAAAAACAAAGCTAGGATTGATGATATCCTGTTATTTATCTGAAGGATACAATAAGTTTATAGTTAAAAAAACATTTTTTAAACAAGCTTTTATACCGGCTATCTCAAATTAAATGTGCTCGGTGGGGTTATGTTGTTTTATCACAGCGATGCCGTGGACACCTTCCAGCTTCATCATCAGACCCTGAATATTGTCTAGGCGTAAAATGCTTCTCAAGACAAATCAATCGAGCCCAGACTAGATGAGTTTATCTTGTTCAGTTCAGAAGTTCCTATGGCCATCTTCTGTCTCCATCATCAGACCAGCTTCATGGTACCATATCATTGTATTGTCACCGAAGATAAATATATACACCAAATTTGAGTCCCGTCGGACATCGGGAAGTGGGTCTAATTTGAGTTGCAAGATTCTACCCTAACAAACATAGTTACATACATACATACATTGCAAGTTAAGGTGTATATGGCCGCCAAGTGGCGTCCACATTGAATAAAAAGTCGTAGCAAAGAGTAGACAATAAAGATTATAAAATCCTATGTTGCGTTTTTTACAAAGAGCTTAAGGTATTTTTACGTTGTTGAAACAGGACACAAAGTGTTTCGTATCCAAAGTAGAAAGCAAAAGTACGAAAAACTGCCGTTTTTGACACTTGTCTGTATGTGTTTTAACAACGTAAAAATAACTTGTAAAATAGTTCTTGTTTTCTGCCGAATCATATAACCAGTGTTTAAATAATTGAATCATAATAAATGATAAATGATGTTTATTCAGTAAATAGGTTACAAGGAACACTTTTACACGTCAATGTTTTTTGTCAGTTTAAGCTAGATGAGGCCGGTGTTTCCTAGCTGACTACCCTGAGAAGAAACACCGAAACAAACTCAGAGGTCAAAGTCTCTTTTAAAATGTTGAAATAATAGGCTATTACACCCATTTTTGAAAAGTGTCTCAATTAGATTCTATAGTGCTAATAAACCAATAAAAAAAACACAAAATTTCTATTCAATCAATAAGTGCCATAAAAATGCATTTAAATTTTACATTTTCAAATTTCGCGCGAAATTTGACGAAAACGACGTACGCAGTGGACGCCATATTGCTGAATGATCATGACGTCAGTTGGCTATGTAAATAAAAGTATAAAGCATACATACGCTAATCAGTTGACAGTTGACACTTTATAGTTTACATAGCCGTATGACGTATAACATGGCGGCTACTATTCCATGGGGTTAAAAAACAGATTAAAAAAACTGAAAACTTTGAATTTAATTTTAAAATTTATTTTGTTATTTTATGAACTAAAACTATCATTTTCCGACTGCTTTTTGCCTAAGCTATCTCAATAATATATTTTTTTGTTTTTTTTTTTCTCTTATGGAGTAAAATACCCTATTATGTTTATTCTGCAGGCCTACAACCAGCTCTGGGCGCTCTGGGTGCCGGCACGGGCGAGGCGGAGCGCGCGCTGGTGGCGCTGAGCGGCGCGCTGGAGTGCCGCATGGCGAGGGCCTACTTCGTGGCCGCCGCACGAGCCGCCTGTGATGCTGGCTTGCAGGTTGACACACATACTATTACAACCAGCTCTGGGCGCTCTGGGCGCCGGCACGGGCGAGGCGGAGTGCGCGCTGGTGGCGCTGAACAGGCTGAATTTTTCACTGCGTGTTTTTTTTTTTAATTCAACATTGTCTGTTGTCAGTACTCCCCAGAATAAGATGCGTATTAGCGACACTATCGGAAACTGTAATAATACAATGTGTTTTTGTTTTTTATTTCAAAATCAACGCGTTCGATTCCTGTCTAGGAATATTGATTTTTAAAAAATCCTTTGATATAGTTTTTGATTATCAAACAGTAATATTACGGTATATTTCGTTAGAGGTACCATACGATACGAAAATAATGATAGTTCTGGTTTTATTATACTTACAATTTTAATGAATATTCAATTTGCCCCTGACTGTATTATCTCCAAACAAACTTGCTTATAACATACCTACATATTACCACGGGGCCTCATCTCGAACATATAGTTAGAAAAAAAATATATATATAATAAATAGTTCAAATAAATTGCAATAGATGGCGTAATATGCATCGATTTCTTATTGAAGTTAAAGTAATATTAGTATTTTGTAAAAAAAAAATGGGAAAAACTGCATTTTTTTAAATTTAATAAACTGCCCTAAGCATAAAATTTGTGGAATAATTGGCTCTTAGCTCAAATTTAGATGATTACTGAAACGAATCCTTAGACATCTATATTTCCCTGCCCTGGGGTTGAGGACCTGCCCGGGGGTTGAGGATAAATTCGAAACAGAGTTACCTCGCCCCTGGGCACTCAGGGCAGGAAGGAACAGGGGTGGGTTTTAGTCAGTAAGAGTCTGACACGCCCTCCCGCTCCACCCAAAGCGGGAGAAGTCATTGGCTGATTTCCCACCCCACAAAAAAATTCTTGTACCAATAGATGGCAGTGTTTGAAGTTTTAGAGTTTATCCATTTGCCTCTTTCTCCCTCCTCGTATAGTGACACATTTTGTTACAGTAAAACTGTTAGAAGTGCCAAATTTCTATAAAATAATTCCTCAATGTGTGAGAAATTATTGGTAAGACTTTAAATAAATTAATTCAACTTGCAAGTGTTGCAAGCCGTCGCTGTTAACACCATCTAGCGAGGTGTAGAGGACGGGCCCGAACGAAGAACAAAAATTACTTGTGCCAGTCGAAAAACCGTAGTTACGGCGGTACCGTTTCTTTTTATGGGATGAGGCATCTGTATGCTAGTATTATAGTATCTGTGATATTACATACATTTAATAAAAACTATTCTTCCAGGCATTATCACTCCAGCTATTAGCAGCGGTCGCAGCTGGCTTCCTCTTCACTGCCATAGTACTAGTCGACTCCCACGCATGGATCTACATTAACACCAAGTAAGTGATAACCTCATAATAATTTGGTTTTATTAGCATCTCATCTCGGCTGGTGGTGGTTTTACGTCGACAAGGATAGTATAAGAAGTTTGAGTTTCCATTTGTTGAAAAATTGTGTTAACTGCATATGTTTTCTAACAATTTTTGTGTTAAAAACCATTCGTTTACGATCATTTGTTCGCGAACGTATTGTTTTTTAGTTAGGAACGTTCCAAAAAACGTCGCCGAACTTCGAATCATTTATCATTTTGTTCACTAACTAATGATTGGCTCGCATTGGAGCCAAGCTTTTATCTTAATGGCATAAATGTAGTTAGCCTAACTGGACTTACAGGGAGGCATGAGTCCCTGTAG
Organism: Polia nebulosa; assembly: GCA_951329385.1. Lineage (NCBI taxonomy): Eukaryota > Metazoa > Arthropoda > Insecta > Lepidoptera > Noctuidae > Polia > Polia nebulosa. The sequence goes on along the minus strand of OX589591.1, from coordinate 6,389,506 downwards.
TGAGAACACTACATTGCACATCCAATGCTTTTAAAAAATGAGTTAGAATAATAAATATAGTATTTTTATAATAATATTCTGGGCTTTTTTTTGCTCATTATAAAGTTAAAAACGGTGAAGGAAAACATCGTGAGGAAACCGGCATGTCCTAGAACCAAGAACTCGAAGACATGTGACATCCACCAACCCGCACTGGGCTCGCGTGGTCGATTACGGCCGACACCCTCTCCTAGAGAGGAGGCCTGCGCCCCAGCAGTGGGGACATTAAAAGGCTGATGATGAAAGTTAAAAATAATCGTAAGGATATATCCTATTCAGCTTGTCTTAATCAAGAAGGCTCATAATTTTTGTACAACATCACATTTTTAAATGCGGTTTCTGAAAAACCGGATAAGTATCGGTTTATTAGGCATTTCTGCAAAAGTGACACTGTTGCGCCGAGGGCACGATATGATGCTTATGCTTAACTTAATAAGAGTAATATAACCCATTAACCTGCAAAGTATGGTAACACTTGAGACATTATATCTATTGCTGCAGCATTCTCAGGAGTCATTAACACAAAAAAAAATTCATAACCTAACTAACTGGCTTTTTACCCAAAATAAACTACTTATATCTCGTTCACGTGGACAAGAAACTGGTCGCTTATGTGGGTAGGAGCTAGGTCGGTGTGGGTACAAGACAGGTCACTAACCTAGTGGCATGTCCAGACGCAGCGGCGGCGGCGAGGAGCAGGCCCCGTTCCTGTCGTCTGGCGGCTCCAGCCAGGCGTCCCGCACGCTGCCCCGCCCGGCGCCCTACAACAACGGCAAGCCGCCGAGCTACGGAGCCGCCGTGCAGCTCATGGACTTGGAGCGGCCCAGGTGATACGACCAGGCTGTTCTAGTTGCGGTGGTGGATGACATGGTGATAGCGGTCTTTGAGCTTGCCCTAATATTTTTCCTTAGGGAGTTAGGACAAATGTCTGTATCGTAAGTCGCAAAAATGTTGACGACACCTGAGCTTTGTTCTGCCAAAATGAAGTAACCCACAAAATTTCTCCTATTTTCAAGTAATTGTAATGATGTTGAAAACTTTTGAGTGAATTTTGGATTGTTTTCGCTATACCGCATTTGGGATATTGAGTGTAAGATTGTGGGTGGTTTTTGCTATACTACATTTGGATTATTGGGTGTAAGATTGTGGATTGTGTTTGCTATACCACATTTGGAATATTGGGTGTAAGATTGGGGATTGTGTTTGCTATACCACGTTTGGAATATTGAATGTAAGATTGGGGATTGTGTTTGCTATACCACATTTGGAATATTGGGTGTAAGATTGGGGATTGTGTTTGCTATACCACATTTGGAATATTGGGTGTAAGATTGGGGATTGTGTTTGCTATACCACGTTTGGAATATTGGGTGTAAGATAGGGGATTGTGTTTGCTATACCACATTTGGAATATTGGGTGTAAGATTGGGGATTGTGTTTGCTATACCACATTTGGAATATTGGGTGTAAGATTGGGGATTGTGTTTGCTATACCACATTTGGAATATTGGGTGTAAGATAGGGGATTGTGTTTGCTATACCACATTTGGAATATTGGGTGTAAGATTGGGGATTGTGTTTGCTATACCACATTTGGAATATTGGGTGTAAGATTGGGGATTGTGTTTGCTATACCACGTTTGGAATATTGGGTGTAAGATAGGGGATTGTGTTTGCTATACCACATTTGGAATATTGGGTGTAAGATTGGGGATTGTGTTTGCTATACCACATTTGGAATATTGGGTGTAAGATTGGGGATTGTGTTTGCTATACCACGTTTGGAATATTGGGTGTAAGATAGGGGATTGTGTTTGCTATACCACATTTGGAATATTGGGTGTAAGATTGGGGATTGTGTTTGCTATACCACATTTGGAATATTGGGTGTAAGATTGTGGATTGTGTTTGCTATACCACGTTTGGAATATTGGGTGTAAGATTGTGGATTGTGTTTGCTATACCACATTTGGAATATTGGGTGTAAGATTGGGGATTGTGTTTGCTATACTACGTTTGGAATATTGGGTGTAAGATTGGGGATTGTGTTTGCTATACCACGTTTGGAATATTGGGTGTAAGATTGTGGATTGGTTTTGCTATATCACATTTGGGATATTGAATAAAAAACTGTGGGTTAGCTCATTTTAGCAGAACTTAGTACAACCGTTGGTCAATTCTGGATATTTAAGGGCAAATGGAGGGTAACGTTGTAACGGGTTATTTAGCATTTCTCAAAAGAAATGCTAAATAACGAAGGTGAGTCAATGACTGCTGTTGCCATCTCATTTAGCACCAACTAATAGCTTAGCTTACATCATCAACTAACTTTTCATCAAATCATACTGACATCTATCATAACTTTATGAATACGCTACAAATCTAGCCCGCTTAAAGCTAGCCAAAAATTTAACAAATGACACTGCCTTGTTATCCAAAAACACCGTGAATTTAACAGACTCTTGAAGTATTTCAGGGGTGTAAATTTGTAACTAACCCATAAATCCGCGGCAATTCGCCCAACTACGCAGATCAATAGGTCTGCGTGGCCCTGCCTAAAAGGCAAGAAACCCCTTTGCCACGGTAACTATGTTTAACGTTCTGTCTAGCCCCGGCAAGCCACCTTCCTACGGCGCTGACGTGCAACTCATGGACTTCGAAAAGCCAAGGTAACTATAAAAAAAAACTAATAGGTAAGCCCATAGACTTATGTAGTAAGGACAGGGTGGACTGCACATGGTTTTTAGTCAGTAAGAGTCTGACACGCTTTCAAATTATTTGATGATTTCCCAGTCTATAAAAAAATAGAAGTTGAACCACACGTGACTCACCACTATGACCCCGCTAACGTGGTCCTAAAATGGTTTTCTCTAGACCGAAGCGAATTGGTCGCGAGACAGCTGTTGATGGGAGCGCTCGTACGCAAGGATATTAAAAGTACCGAGATCTGTGGGAAAAAAAACCTAGTGAAAAATAATGATATTGAATATTACCCTTAGTCAATTGAATATATATGTAACAAAAACTCTGTTGTTCATTTTAAGGATGTGTACATTTACCTACAAGCACAACCTAGATGAAATTATAATTTTAAAAAATTAAGCATTGGCTATTCGAGAGGTCAAAATCAAATAACTATTAAAATCGACACATAAGAAATTAGATTATCTGATTTTACAAGTACGTCTTTATTTCGCTAAATAGTCTAGGGGTTTTGCAATCGCTTCATGCAGAACTGCAGAGGTAAGAAATCGGTTAAGGCGCTATTAGCTGCCAACGACCTTGAGTGGTTAGCTTGCGTGTTCTGCGCTGAGCTCAGGTAACGCCTCATATGTCCACCCAGTCATAGGACTCGCCCATCAAGAAGCGCTGTCCGAAATTAGACGCATTATTAATTTATTACACCTAAAACAACAAGTATTAAACTAAAACACTGAGACTAAATTATAAATAATTAAATGATCTTTAAAATGGTGAAGGTTGCATAAAAATACGCTTTATAGTTTTTGCGTGATTCTCAATTTTTTATCCGCGTTAGACATAACTTTACAAATTAATTACATAATGTTATAAAAATATAATTTCAAATATTCTGAGATCAAATTACGACGGAAATAGTCTAGAGTAACATATATTTTTTTCAAAGAAATAAGACTAGTCGTTTAGACGTGATGTTCAATTAAAAACCATTAAACTGAATCATATTGTAAAAGACACGTTAAAGAAATAAACTATTTTTTTTTATTTTTATTTTTTATTTTATTAAAAGTCGCATAACTGCGCCTTAAACATTACAAATATTAATAATTAAATATTTATTTTAATTATTTTTTAACAGTTTTTAATAAATGACTTGCTTTATTACGTTTGTATACCGATTCTTAAAACGTGGGTAGTAGTGGTGTAGGAACAACAAGGTTTTTGTTACATACTGTATGTATAGAGCTCACGTTCGCTCTACCGTATCTTTACTATTTAATTTATGGGTAAACTACCCGTGACGTTCTTGCCCAATGATGGGCTTGATAAAGGATTTTAGTTTATTTACGTGCGTATTTTGGAATTTCAGGAGTTTTGCTCGAAAAAACGGTTTTAATCGTGAGTTTTTCTCGTGAACAGAGTTTTATCATATCACATAAATTCCATTTACAAAAAAAATATGCACGTTATTAAAAATAATTATGTGAGTGGCATTCAATATCCTTTCTCCTTATCAATTTACAGCGATAGATATTAGTATTTTTGAGGCTACATTTTCATCCTGATTTCTGCCTTGATTTGGCACTTCCCTTTTCAAGAACCTAAATCTCCTTCTTCTGCTCTCCATTCCACATAGTATATCCATCTTGACTCAATAGGGTAGATGACTAAAACAATATATTTGGTTCGTTAGTTAATTACCAAAACATATATTTGGTTCGTCAGTTAATTACCAAAAAATATTGGACATGTATTTTTTCTTTTGTCACGTATACAAAAATGCGGACGATACAGTGCGTTAAAATTTCATTGCATATGAAATGCACTATAGTAGGCACCAGATAAACGTGGAGTAACGGTCATTGACTCACCTACATTTAGTGATATTTTTAATTTAAAAAACGGAAATAATGACAGAAAGCTGTCCCGAATCAACATCTCTCGTGAACCTTAAGGCCCTACTAAAGGTCCAGTGGCGCCCTCATTGAATAAGAAATCGTAGCATAGCACAGAAAATAAATATTAAAAAATCTAACGTCACGTTTGTGTTAAAACAGGTCTCAGTATGTTTCGTATCCAAAGTAGCAGGCAAAGTACCAATAACGGCCGTTTCTGACACTTTTGCCTAATACTTTGGATACGAAACATTTTGAGACCTGTTTTAACAACGTAAAAATGCTTTATCCTCTTTTTAACAAACGTGACGTTGGATTTTTTAATATTTATTTTCTGTGCTATGCTACGATTTTTTATTCAATGAGATGTTAAGGGTCTACTAACGGCCCAGTGGCGGGCGCCACTGGGCCGTTAGTAGACCCTTAACAAAAGTTTCCTAAAGTTCCAAAAGTTCCAAAAGTTTTCTAAAGTTGTCTAATAATGAAAAATTATTAATCAAGTCAATTGTTCAGGTACCTATGAAGAGTTATTAGGGAAAGGTCAATGTACTTTATTCCATATTTATCTGGCGCCTTCTATAATTATTAAATATAAGTGTGTGTATGTAACAAGACCCCACTCCCAAACTTTGATGCGTTTTACGCTAAGCTAACTTACGAACTAAATAGAAATATTATTTTTGTATGACTGCGCTATACTAAAACAAAGACTTGAAGTCACATAATATTAATATTTAGTCGCATTTGAATGCCTTCAACAAAATTAGGGAAGCCCTCGGTGGGTCACCGAGAACATAATGTCACTTTTATGCCAACCTTGAGTGTTTTACAAATACAAAAATATGTACAGTACACGGTTGTTAATTTGGCACATCGATTTTTTGAAAGAAATTCGCACAAGTTGTTTTCTTTATTCAATGTGCCAAATAGTCCGCATTCGTGGGAACAAAAGTTGCAAAAAATTGATTCAGCTACATGTTTTTATTTACCACATTATCGATAATGTTGCAGGCAACATTCCATTCATGGCGTGTGCTAAAGATGCTGTTTTGCTGCAACATAACTGCGCAACTGTTACTCCAACAGAATTGCGAAACTGTTGCTACAACAGAATTGCGAAACTATTGCTGCAACAGAATCGCGTAACTATTGCTGCAACAGAATTGCGAAACTGTTACTGCAACAGAATTGCAAACTGTTGCTGCAATAGAATTGCGTAACTAATTCTGCAACAGAATTGCGAAACTGTTACTGTAACTGAATTGCGAAACTATTGCTAAAACAGAATTGCGAAACTGTTAAGGCAACTGAATTGCGATACTGTGCTGCTGCAACACAATGGCGAATCTGTTGCTGCAACAGAATTGTGTAACTATTGCTGCAACAGAATTGCGAAACTATTGCTGCAACTGAATCACGAAACTGTTAAGGCAACTGAATTGCAAAACTATTGCTAAAACAGAATTGCGAAACTGTTGCTGCAACGGAATTGCGTAACTATTGCTGCAACAGAATTGCGTAATTATTGTTAAAACAGAATTGCGAAACTATTACTACAACAGAATTGAGAAACTGTTGCTGCAACAGAATTGCGCAACTTTTGTTAACCTACCCTGAATTAGGAGCTTTAACAACCGCGTACTGTACGTGTGTTCCCACTCTAGACGCACATGTCACCCGGTTCCCAGGTCGCGCATGTCGGGCAGCGCGACGCTGGGTCGCGGCGCGGGCGGCGGCGCGGCGGCGGCGGCGCACGGCGGCGCCCACACGCTGGGCCGCGCGCCCCACAACGGCAAGTACGCCACGCTCAGCAAGCAGTGCAAGACGCTGGAGAGCAGCGACTTCTACTGAGACCGGCCCGGCGGCGCGGGCCCACCCGAACTCAACGCAGGTGAGAAAACCTAACTAGAAAGAGATAATCATTTCTATTCGGATATATTTTGGATTTTTTTGTAATGAATATTAAAAAAGGCAATTGACGCTTTACCACATTTATTTAGGACAGATCAGCCTGTATCTTTTCACTGCAGGACTAAGGCGAGAGGACTTTGCTCTGCAGTGGGACGATTTCTTGAGTCACTGATTCCACAGCACTTTATTAGATAAAAGAAAATTACAATGTATCCTAAAAAATAATTTTGATCCCTACGCAACCGCCTCATTAGCTTTGTTCTGTAAAACTCCCATACAGCTAGTGCCTACAAATTTTATTTGATTTTGTATTCGCGATTTTTTTGGAAAATAACTTTCAAACTTAGCTAAGTTCAGTTTGCCTGACAAATTCAAAGACTTTTTTAAGCATTTCTAAATAGAACTTGTCATTCCTAAATGAAGCACTAGTTTAATGTTGATTTTCATTGAAGTGGTAATAACATCCATTAGAAATAAGGACATGAATAGACTTGACTCGTTTGATTGGTAACGTAATGTACGAGTTGGCAAACAAGATAAATCATAGAAACTACCAAAACCTCGGCAAACTGGCGTACAGGCTCATAAAACCATTTTTCAACACATTTGCTCAAAAAACGCTTTTATGAAGCCTATATACATTGTTCGAAAGTTAAAAATTACGCACCCTATAATGGAACGTGCGGTAAAATAGGTACTCCCACCTAAGTACCTATTTTACCGCATACTTCGTCGTATAGCGCCCGGTTTTTTTTTAATTTCCATAAAAAATATATAAGAATTCCACCAAGAAGTTTCACATTACGAGAATAAATAAGAATGGATGATCGAACCTCCTTCGAAGTGCTTTTATTCAATACGTTTGTCTCACTTTATACTAAAGACAAAATGAAACGAAAGATGTAGTTCTAATTTTCACCACGCGCACGGGGCGCCATTTGCAAATTCGCGCCATTTTCATATTAGAAACGTCAAAGATTGTTACTACTTTCCGACTGTCTAAAAACAAAAGTTTGTTTCATTACCAATTGTACTGTTTTCTCGCAAATGTGTTGAAAAACGTTGTATGACACACGTGCGGAAATTAGTATTTACAAACTTTAACGTAACGTTAATCCTTACGTTTATATATGTATTAGTACTCGTTTGTAAAAACCAACCTACCTCACTATTATCATAAATAACTATTCCACTTTGGCTGCATCTAATCTTAATAATCCATATTATGTAGGTACCATTCCAGGTCAATCCGGGCGCTCAACGAGCTTGAACCGCTTCGACCCCAAGTACGCGTCGTTCGGACCGCGCGCGCCCCGCCCGCGCCCCGCCGCCGCCGCCGTCTCGCTTGGCACCTTCTCCGCCGCGCCCCATGCGCCCCACGCGCCCCACGCGCCCCATGCACCCCATGCACCCCACGCGCCCCACGCACCTCACGCGCCTACGCCGGACAAGTACGCCACCGTGCGGCCCGCCCGCAAGCCGCACCCCGACCAGCCGCAGCCACTCTCCGCTGCAGCGCTCGAGTACCGCTCGCTGCAGCGTCCGCGACGCGGCAACCTGCCACCGCAGCCGCATTCAACTCACACCACGCACCGACGACGACAAGACCGCCCGGAACGACCCGAACGCGTCGAACGCGCTGAACGACAAGAGCGAGCTGAGCGACCGGAGAGAGCCGAGCGGCCGGAAAGAGCCGAGCGACCCGAGCGCCCCGAGCGAGGCGAGCGCTCAGACCGTGTGGAGCGCATTCACCCTCCACATCAAGACACTCGCGATCTATACGCCGTGACCGAGCTCTAGGGGCAACCCCGCGCCTCCTTGACTCCTCTGGATGTGTTTCTCTGACGCGCCCCCCATCTCCCCCCTGTGACGCTGTAATGTGACCCAGTGTACCCCCGACCTTCGAACGCCGTGCGTTCCCGACACTCGATGTCTCGCTATGACAATCATAGCGGACGAGGAGTGAACAACTTTGAATGAGTTTATGTGAATATGACTGATATGTTCTCGACTGTGGATACTTTGTGTGTTTATGTGCTGACAGAATATTTCAACACATATGGCGAAAAAAGACATTGATCGAAATAATTGGTTGGAGAAATGGCATGAAAATGAAATCTTTTACAAGTTAATTGATTTTAAAATGAGTGATCCCTTGAAACATATATTTTCTCATGCAAACATTCTGTCAGCACAGATGTTTCATTGAACGAATAATTTCTACCTGCGCGTGATTGCTCAAAATCTTTGTAATTTATTGTGAATACTGGTCTAATATTTATGTCTAAAATATTTTGACGAACGTTATTTTTGCTGTCTCGAATTTTTGTAGGGAATCATTTTAGCACAAATATTTAGGTAAAGTTACAACGGTAACTACTCTCTGGAATCATCTTGATTGAGGCCTATATTTTTACTAATAATTTTTACTAGCAATTCTAAAGTTTTGATCGTCATAAAACATGTTTGTTTGTTTAAAAAGGTGATTATGAACAGCGGGCGGTTTATTTATTTGTTTATTTTATCTGTATCATAAAAGTCTAAAAAGGCTGTGTTAGCAAATGTTGACGACCAATATTTTATAACAATTTTGTTGATAACTCTCACGTTAAAGTTGCTAGTGACGACTGTGTCATCAAAGACTATGTTTTTGGACTCAGGTTTTCGCTCAATATAGTTTTAAGAATAAATCCGGCTATGGTCTAACTCTCGAACTGTTAGTTAACGTTCATTAACGCTTTATAGCGCTAACTTTAGGACGAATCTGCCAAATTATTGGAAAAATAATATTCTTTTGGCATGTTTCTAATACATTAAAAGGTAGACGGCTTGGAGCCCGAAAGTAGAAATTTTATGGCATTGTATATCTTTAAATAACATAGAATGTACATAATATTAACAGTAGATCCCTATAATTTAAGTTCATACTATTTGTGTGGTCTTCCACAAACAATAAAACAATATTTGGATTAGAAATTATATTTAATTTCGGACGAATCTGGAATCTCTACCGGGTATAGTTATTAATATTGTTTAGCTTACATACTTATGGCTCAAAATTTTAAACTGATTTAAATTGCGTGGACCTAATGTAAATATAAGTTAGGGCTATTTAATTTTAAATTCGAATTAATCATTATTTTATTTACAGCTAATCTATTAATTGTAAATAAAATAAAATAATAATAAAAATTAAGCATTCCATCGTGTGTGAACTAGTAAGAAGTGGAATTGGTAGAAGCAATTTACATAAAAATTTATTAATAGTAATTTGTAAATAAGGTGCAAATGATAAACTGCCATTTGACGAACAAGACTTGTTCTGACGTTTGTCTCTAAACAGTATAGTCTAACTTTCATGAGAAGTACTGCTCTTGCTATAACACCACAAAATGTAACTATTAATCGTTTAAAGGAGGGATGTATTCTTGAAAGTAATCTGAAAAACATCTATTTAAAATTCGTGCATTGCATGAAATTGGCGCCGGGCGTCAAACTAGATGCACGTTCGGATAGTTGTTCTTTACCAAGACGGATTGTTTTCAAGAATACGTTGCCGGGATTATCTTATTAGCTGTATCTAATAAATTATGTAGACTAAGTAAGAATGGTACCATTTTATTCTATAAAGCGAACAGTTTTGTATCTCAGTATTAAAATAGGGAACTTTGTGAGACTTTACAACGATGTTCGTACGGTTTTTTATGATCAAACGTATTTTTAAGTTTCTCAAATTTCACGGTACCGTAAGCAGTGTATTCGCCAAAGATAAAGCATAATTTAACTTAAGTATGTAAGGTCTAGTTAGTTGTAAGGTTCAAGTTTGTACAGCTGGAAAAGTTACTCGTCAATATCATAGTTAAGAGGCCGTGCATTAATTGCGTGGGGTGATTTTGGCGATTTTTTGAGATTGATTTTCTTCCCCCAGTGAGATGTGAGATTTGGCTCGACCTTCTCCCCTAATCTCGCGTGAGATTTTTAATAATGCATTTTTTTTGTGTCAATACGTTAATCTATGCTTGATTGCGTTGGATTTATAAAAAAAAACATAATTTACTTAATTATTTTCTTTTTATTTAACCCAGTCTTTTCAAATTTTACACTGTTTCTTGTGAAAAAAAAAAGTGCGTGTGTACTTATGTACGCACGTAAGAAGTTATACTTCTTTGGCGTAACAAGATAAGAAACCAAACTGTCACAAAGTTTACAAAAGGAAAACAATCATTTTTCATGAACCACAGACCTAACTTACTTCAGGGTGGATCGGTTCTAGCTAACTTCAACCTGTGAATTTTGTGTGACAGTGATGCACGCACATCTTAAAATTTCACTTTCATCATTTTTTCATAACTCGCCTAAAGAAGTATAATTTGAAAAACATTCTGCCCCCACGTGAGATTGGGTGAGATTCGGCTCGACCAGCGTCCCCCATTAAACGCCTCTCGTAATTAATGAACGTCCCCAAATTTCGTTCGGTCCCAGTAGCCTCAACAATCAATAACTAATTTAATACGGCAAATAGGTACCGAAATAGCTTTCGAGTTCTTTACATAGTCATTGGGATCGATGAAAAAGGGCTGTTAATAATTGTGATTACTTTCTCGTCTGAATGGAGTTATGCTAAACGGTCACTTTTGAGACTATGAAATTTTTATATCTCTTTTTTACGACGTAAAAAATGTGGTGTCGTAAGGTGACGTGGCTCGCTATGTGTGTATATGTCAAGCGAAGCAAATAATATGCAATAACAAAAATATACTATCTCTACATTGTAAGAATACACAATTTTTCAATGTAATTACTGCACACTATTTATAATCGTAAATTAACACTTAGACAGTTGTAAAATATGTTACGGTTTTGAGGTGATTCCTGACCGGGCATGGATCCGAACGTTGCCGATTTGCGCCGAACTTTACCGAGCTAAAGTTAATAATCCGTTATTAGACAATGCTTCAGTCATTCGAAGCTTGTTTGCTTTTATTTGCCTACAATACAAAAGTTACCGTAGTTTGGTAATTATATTAACCTAATATAGGAAGTGTAAGAAAAGCGAATTTTTGAATATTAGCCTTTTATTTCTAAAATATTGTCAATGAACATCAATTAAATATAAGGTTAGTAATTTTTGTTCTGCATTTTCGTAGTAAGTTGGCTAAGTCATCGCAAACTCAACAGCCATATGAAAATTAATTAAAATTCGTTATTTTTTCACCATAATTTAACTACTTATAAATACTTGAATTCATTATTCGAGATAATTTCAATCCATCGCCTCCAACTCAAGTATCGACTTTAGCTATGTATATTTTAAGTTGACTAACTATTAAAAGTATGGATTGCAATGGAATTAGAACGTTGTCTTTTAAGTCATAGAGTTGGCTGTTGTTGTTGAATTATCTCGAATTTTGAATTCAAATACCTATGTTTGTAAAAACTCAATGTGGACTGTGTTCTATGTTTCCTTTTTTGTTACAAAGTGCCATAAATTATGTTGTTACAAAAAACTGAACGATTATTTCGCAGCGTTTCCAAATGAGAAATTATTTGAATTTTTGATTTTAGAATTAATATGTTTTTGTTTTGAAATATTTTTTGAAAATCTCGCTTTATTGATTGTTTTGCTTTTTCAAGTCAATTATGGTGCGCCCGAGTATGTTAAACGTAAAGTAAATGCATTTGATGCTCTGTTTGTTGTAAGAGACGATTTACCATTTTTGTAGAAACTTTAATTTTCATATTTATTCCCTTCTCTGTTCTATTCTTTGTAATCTCCTTACATCTTATATTAAAAGAGTTTCGATTTCAATATCATACCGGACTTCGTCGGAAAAGCCCAAAAAACGATTAAAAGAATGGTTCTGTTCGATTTTATTATTTGTTGATATAGCGGTAATACACAAAATACACCGAAGAATTCAACTGCATACCCATTATGGTGCATGGTAGCGGAGGCTTAGTAATATGGTCCGTTGGTTGGGCACGAAACCCTAAAACGGTAATGTTTTTTAATTTGAATTTTTCAGTAAATAGATCTGCTTCGATTTTTATAAGTTAGCGGATTTATTTGTGTTACTTTCTTACGATTTTTTTTTTCATGAGGGTAGACAAAACTACAGAACGCCTTTACCGACACTCTTTTTCCCTTTTGATCCTTCTTCTTTTTCTTTTAAGACTAAATTTCAAAATGGCCGCCGTCTCTTACAATGCGTGGAGTGCGTTAGTGTTTAAGTCTCATCTCGTGATGTATGACGTGTATAACGTAAATTATAAACGGTTGATGATAGAAAAAGTGTATGAGTTTACAATGAAAATAATAAATGGATAAAAAATATTTTTGTTGTTTGAATTTAGAACCTATAACTAAGAATTCTTTGTTTCACATTAGAAAGTATAGTCTAGCCAGACTTGCAAGTATTCCGATGAAACATTACTAAGGCTATCGACTTAGCTCGAAGAATCGCAAATCTGAAGTGAATAAAATTAGGAATGAAGTGGTCCGGAATAAAAAGAATCGGAGTAACCGACGTAGCTTGCAGAATAAGCAAACTGAAGTGGCAGTGGGCTGGTCATGTTTGTCGAAGGACCGATGGCCGATGGAGCAGACGAGTCCTGGAGTGGAGACCGCTTATCGGCAAGCGTAGTGTGGGACGCCCACCAGCTAGATGGACCGACGACCTTAAGAAGATGGCTTTTTTTTTCAATCAGGCAGGGAAGGAACAGGGGTGGGTTTTAGTAAGAGTCTGACACGCCCTCCCGCTCCAACCAGAGCGGGAGAAGTCATTGGATGATTTCCCACCCCCTGGAAGCGCAAGGCAGAGGACAGGGTGTGGTGGCGCAGCCTGGGTGAGGCCTATATTCAGCAGTGGACTGCGATAAGCTGAGTTGAGAGGGCAGGGCACGCTGCTCGCAAAACAGATTCTTGATGCCGAAAGGTTTAGAAGCCTTAAGGTCGCGCTGCGTCTTCTACGCGGCCACCGCGTGGAAGACGCAGCGTTGGAAGGCTTTCTTTTTTTTTGTTGGCTTGGGATTCCATCCAATGGCTTCTCCCGCTCTGGATGGAGCGGCAGGGCGTGACAAACTTTTAGTGGTTCTAACCCACCCCTGTTTCTTCACTTGCCTGAGTGCCCAGGGCGTCTCCTGCGGCGGCTGCTGCTGGGGGCATGAGGGTGATCCTGTTGAGTCTCCCTCACCCGTTCCGCCTCCTCCTTCGCGAGCATTAATGCTTCGCAGAAGGAGGCGACTGCTTTCCATTCCCTCTCGCTCCGTACCATGGCCTGGACCAGAGCCGGGTGCGAAAGGTCGCTGCCGCCGATCGCCTCCACGAGGACACGGCGGTGCTCCGCCCAAGCGGGGCAGAACTCCACTCTATGCTCCACCGTGTCCTCTGGGCGATCCGCACAGTGGTGACACCCCGGCGTTTCCTCCCGCCTTATCCGACACAGGAACCTCCTGAAACAGCCGTGTCCGGTGAGGACCTGCGTCAGGCGGAAGGTGAGGCCGCCGTGGTGCCTCTCCAGCCACACGCGCACACATTTGAGGAGGCCTATGTCCAGCAGTGGACGTCTTTCGGCTGAAATGATGATGATGATGATTACGTAAGCAAGATTTTAGTAAATTTGAATACCTCCCTTGTTAATGAGAGCAAAACTCTTACCCTCTCTTCCATGCTTAAAGCATTGTTACAATTTTTATTCGTGCGGTAGATAGGTACTCGGCTCGGCTATCTAAAAATAGCATTCTTCACATTCTTCAAGAGATTTTCACAATAATTATGAATATCATTAGATTTTATAAAATGATCAGAGCCTAAAGTAAAGGCAATCATAAACACTTCAAGATTAATTACTAAAGCACAAATTCAAAGCTCATATATTTAATCTTCACTACTGGGTTCGTGTGTTATGTGTGTAGTTACTTGCGTAGGTACATAATAAGTAGGTAAATAACGTTTACCTACGAACCACATCAAAACATGATAGTAATACAAACAGTAAGTTTTAGCTGATTATTTATTTGTTTATCTAACTCAACATAAGGTACGAGTATCTAACTAAACTTCGAAAGTTCTCATCAAGAAGTGGTGAGCCAACTCATTAGAAACTTTTTACCCGTTGTATGTAGGTAAATGTATGACGAGAGCAGTGGTAGCCCAGTGGTAACGGCCGCGACTTACGCGTTGTAGGTCGTGAGTTCAAACCCAGGCAGGCTCTTTACTTTGTGTAAATTATTTCATCACCACTGCTCTCGAAACGGTGAAGGAAAACATCGTGAGGAAACCGGCATGTCCAAAATTCAATGACATGTGACAGCCACGAACCCGCACTGGGCCCGCGTGGTGGATTACGGCCCACACCCTCTCACAGAGAGGAGGCCTGCGCCCCAGCAGTGGAGACATTAAAAGGATGATGATGACGATGATGATGAAATGTATGACGCGGGAAACTTAATAGATGGAGTTCACCGCGTTTATGTCTTTGGGCCATGTCCGTAGGAGAGGCACCACGGCGTCCTCATCTTCCGCCTGACGCAGGTCCTCACCGGACACGGTTGCTTCGGAAGGTTCCTGTTGCGGATAAGGCGGGAGGAAACGCACGGGTGTCACCGTTGTGTGGTACGTCCGGAGGACAAAGTAGAGCATAAGGGTGGGTTTTAGTCAGTAAGAGTCTGACACGCCCTCTTTGATGATTTCTCACCCAATGAAAATTTAAAAAAAACCGGCCCGGTGCGAGTCGGACTCCCGCATGAAGGGTTCTGTACCATCGTACAAGATTATACGCGTCTACTTGTTGTCATTAGTAAGATCGAGAAAAAAAGAACATTCTTCTGGTAGGGCCCGGGGCCCTTTAATTTTTAATTTATTTTTATTTTTTGTTGGTATAGCGGCAACAGAAATACAAATTCTGTGAAAATTAAAGGGAGCTCCCCTACTAGAAAAGTGTTTTTTTTTTCTCGATCTTACTAATGACTTATTAATTAATAAATTTTCCGTTATAACGGATCATGAGATACAGCCCGCTGACAGACAGACGGACGGACGGACGGACAGCGGAGGATTATTAATAGGTTACCTAAGTAACTACTACTAGTACCCCAAAGTGTTGGTGGCCGAGTGGCACCCACTTGCGAATTGTAGGTCGTGGGTTTGAACCCAGGTAGACTTTCTTTTGTGTAAATTAAAGCGGCCAACTTTCTGAAAACTGCATCCATTTGACACAGTCCACTTGCACTTCTGCTACAGCAATTTTATAATTAAACCCGTATAGCCGGACACTGCCCCCTAAGATACAGGCCTAGCCTAGTTTGGGGGACAGGGTTGAAATATTTGTACTTACCTCCTTAAGAACTTTAATCTGTATAAAGTGCAATTTACTTGAACTTCTGTGGTGAATAAAAAAAAAATATTATTATTATCATCTAGGCGATATCCATTGTCTGTCTCCGAAACTCATCATCAGATCTACATGAAATTTAAATGGAACCTTTTCGGGAAAAGAATTTTGCAAATACGTTCGACGAATATGACGGAATTATGCCAAAACATAAATTAAAAAAAAAAGACATAATCAAAACAAACATCCGAATTAATATTTTTGGAAGTCGGTTAAAAAAAGTACAAATAATTATAATTTTGGAAGTTGGTGTCAAAAAACGAAGACACACAACCAGAAACCAGTTTTTCCCAACCAAAGTTTTTTTTAACTTCTCCTTGACCTATAAACTTTTTTGGTGATAGTTTTTATTATTAATGTTATGTACCTATATTTCACTAACAAATACCAATATATTGATTAATCAGAAGGTGTATTCGCTAACTCAGTTGATGAGATCAATCAAAGCGAGAGGAATAAGGGACCATTTCCTGTCAACATGACCCATAATAATATGTTTTTATAGAATTTCTTTGTTTATATTATAGGTATATATTATGTTTGTGTATCACATATTTGTTTAGTTTAAGTATTTAAGCAACAATATTAGATTTTGAGTTTTGTTGTGCACTTATGATAATCCTAAGCAATTATGTATTTTTCACCTTGTGGTTTGCTGTAAGAAAATTTATGCTCACTGAGCTAGCGAATACACCTGCACATTTTTTCTTGGATAATTCCCACATTTGTTTTGGTACGGAACCCTAAATATGCGAAGTCCGACACGCACTTGACCGGTTTTTAAAAAATAATTTCGTTCGTCGTTTCCTTTTTAGTAAATTATGAGGAGCTCGTGGCTTAGTAATAACAGCCGCATGGGTCGATCCATCAGGTTAAGCTACGCTTGCCGGGGTTGGTCTGTGGATGGGTGACAATCTTTACATACCGAGACTCCTCCGTGCCTCGGAAAGCACGTTAAGCCGTTGGTCCCGGCTGTCAATCGTGGATCTTTGACAGTCGTTACGGGTCGTCAGAAGCCCGAAAGTCTGACAAACAGTCTTACCAAGAGGTATCGTATTACCCAGTAACTGGGTTGTGGAGGTCAGATAGGCAGTCGCTCCATGTAAAATACTGGTATTCAGCTGCATCCGGTTAGACTGGAAGCCGACCCCAAGATAGTTGGGAAAAGGCTAGGCAGATGATGATATCGTCATAATCATTATCTCAGGCGAAAGATGTCCACTGCTGGATATAGGCCTCCCTCAGGGGTCGCCACATCGACCGGTCCTGTGCATCTCGTATATAGCGGATTCCATCGGGTATGCCTTCCGTTGAGTAAGTACGCAATCCTCAGTCTTGAACATTTCGGCATCATTGGCCATGCATTTTGCGAGCAATAGATACTATGCTCTGTCCCCATGCCAA
This sequence comes from Polia nebulosa, assembly GCA_951329385.1. Taxonomy (NCBI): domain Eukaryota; kingdom Metazoa; phylum Arthropoda; class Insecta; order Lepidoptera; family Noctuidae; genus Polia; species Polia nebulosa. The sequence continues at coordinate 6,372,165 of OX589591.1, read as the reverse complement.
TTGGAAAAAAAATAGAACAATATACAACCTTCATTGAATTTTGGCAATGCAGGTTGTATATTGTGCTTATTTTTTATCATTATTGTGAATGTGAGACATTTGGGTTGTTATATTCAAGTGGATTTCATGATTGTCTGGCAGTTTGAGTACTTTTGTGGTCTACCCAAGTGTCCTTACTTTGGTATTGTTCGTCGGTTCGTTGAGCTCCTTAGGGTTTTGAGTTGAGCTGCACGATAACTGATCGATGCTTGCACTGTCTGGACAGGTCCACTCAAACCTGCGTGGTGCTTTCCTCAAGAGCTCATCTCAGACATTGACGTACATGGTTCTCTTAGGATTTGACCAGTACATATTGTATGGATTAGAACACTTTAAAAGAGACTTTGACCTCTGAGTTTGTTTCGGTGTTTTTTCTCAGGGTAGTCAGATAGGAAACATCGGCCTCATCTAGCTTAAACTGACATAAAGTATTGACGTGTAAAAGTGTTCTTTGTAACCAATTTCAAAAGTACTTCCCAATTTTATTTTCTTTTTGGAGCAATGGTAACAAAATATACTCGAGGCAAAAGTTTGCAGTCGTTATTCCCGCCAGTGCGGATCGCACCATTTGAACAAAATAAATAATTGTCTGTGGAACGCTTTGCGCGACTCGTGTGGGACGAGTAGCATTTTGCACGACAATGCACTCGATACCTCTTTTGTTTATGTTGGTATGCGTTTTTACTCATATTTTTACGCAACGGAAAGGGGTAGTCATATTTCAGATACTTATGCCTAAGAAAATTCCTAAAAAAAAAATTGGACATTCCGTACAAAGTTATCAAAATTACTATATTCCAGGTAAATTTTTTTTTGGGACTTTATAGTCCAAAGTGTATGGGACTGACCGAAAAGTCACTTAGTCAACTCCAAACATTTTGGACTTTCCGTTGATAGATTGTGACTGTGTCTGGAGCCTTAGAACTTTTTGTAGGAATGCATTTTATTAGACATACATATTACTTATACGTGTCCTACATTGGTACCTACGAGATAGAAAAAGACAGCGCGGTAGACCTATGTAAAGATGGCGAGACGTCATCACCGGTATAGCTGAAAATAACTGGACTAGGACGGCTAATGAGAGAAACCAATGGCAACAGCCCCCCTAGCCAAATAAATTTTATAATATCGCTAACGATAACGCTTCGTGCAAAATGTATGGCAACGGAGCGGCCTGCGGAGAGAACGGTCACATGACTCACGCCCAGTAATTTCGTTGCCATACATTTTGCACGAAGCGTTAGCGTTAGCGATATTAATATTACAAAAGTTATTTGGCTAGGGGGGCAGATGGAGGAGGCCTTCATCCATTCTTGGATGAACCTATTTTTATTTTCTTTTCTTTTTGGGGAGTGGGAAATCATCCAATGACATCTCCCGCTCTGGGTGGAGCGGGAGGGCGTGTCAGACTCTTACTGACTAAAACCCACCCCTGTTCCTTCCCTGCCTGAGTGCCCAGGCGTGCGGTAACTCTGTTAAGAATTTATCCGCTACCCCTAGGCATTGGATGAACCCATAGTTTTAGTTTTTTAAATATTTTTTATCTGAAGTCTTGCTGTAGGTACATTGCTTATGAATAAATACACTATTTTTATTTTATTCTTAACCGACGAAAAAAAAGGAGGAGGTTCTCAATTCGACCGTATATATGTTTTTTTCTTTTTTTTTTTTGTGTATGTTCAGCCCTCACTCCGTCATTTATGAACCGATCTTAATTATTATTTTTTTGTTAGATAGGGTATACCTCAAGGGTGGTCCCATGTCACTAATTTTGAGTCGGCGCCATAATAAAATGATTAATTACCTACATCTAGCCTTCTTCATTTCTACGTACATATAAAATTTAGATATTTAATAATCAGATGGTTGTTTGGCGCCGACTCAAAATTAGTTTACATAAAATTTGATATTTTATGTAGGTAAATAAGCTCAATACTCAAGACTTAAAAGGTTTATTTATTTTTTGCTTTTTAGTTCTTTTTCGTCGGTTGAATTTTATTACCTGTAGATATTCATAGTTATGTTAAGTATAGAGGTATTGAAACTGTTTATTAGGTATATTCTATTGTTGTGAGGAGGAATAAATAAAATATTATTATTATCTATTATTATTCATATTTTTGTTATATTCAGATAATACAGGCTGTAAGGAACAAGATACCGCAAACTTCGCGAAAAGGTTACACCTAATGTCAGTAACAAAATTATCATAGTCATTATTTTCGGTAATGATCGATTACAGAAATTGACATTTTCAAGCACGCAATGTATTGTGAACAATGCGATCTCAACGCTTCGCAATGAATGTAGGTGCGAGCGAGCGCGTAGTAAGTGGTATTACGTAGTTACCTACCACGTCTTATACACACAAACACATGTGGTCGCGCGGCGCGCCGCTTCGCGCTCAAGTACCTACCTAAATACACTTTCTACTTTGTGATAAAAATACATTTACGTCGATGTTTGACACTTCTGTCGGGGACGCGATTAGCAACTGTGTACTTAACTAATGAACCAACTCACCTTAAATTTCGTTCATTTCTTACGAGGGAGGCGCCTACGTGCTTCATGCATGAGCATTTTCCTGGGAACTGAGCTGTTGTTTAAAAACAGTCTCGCACACAACAAGCACACACTCAACAAGCAAAACAAAAAACACATACTAACAAACACATAAAATAACTTGTTTTGATAACTTTACGATAACAATCTAAATTCGCTACCAACTGCACATCCGCTTGCGATGAACGTAAACACGGAACTAACAAAAAACAAAAATTCGTCGTCGACGAAATGCTAAAGAAATAAAATTTTATTTATTAGTGTAGGTACGCTTTTGAACGTGCCGACATGGTCATAGATTAATAAAATTGATAGACTGTACAATCGTATTAAGTTGTACCTACTCACTCAGTAATTATTTGGTCACTCAGTAAAAATGTAGGAATGTGGTTTTAACGAAATGAGTAAGTAACGTTGTTGTATTGTATTACTTAACCTAACTTTGTTGATAACAAAAATGTATCTTAGAATTATGTCGTTATCAGTAAACTGTAGCACATTTTTTTTAGATCTTCTTTAATTATTTCGATGAAGGTTTCTACAAATAACCTCCCCTCAAAATAAGTTCAAATAAAATCAATGGGATATCATTTTTTGTAGACACTTAAAATGCCTAACGTGTCGCGTCTGTTAGATTCATAGGTCTGTGTGAGCATTTGCCGACAAAGGAACGTCGGCGGCGGTCTTTGGCCGATATTGCGTGCGTAGGTACCTACTGGGCCCGCGATGACCTCCGGTGAACTTAGGAAATCAGCTGAGCAGGGAGCTTCTTGTAATTTTATTTTCATTGCGTTTTTTTTTGCGAAAAAAGCGAACTAATTATTTTTTAATTAATAATTTCATTGAAGTAGATAGGTAGATTTTATACAGTTTAATGTAAAAAAACACAGATTTTTTTTTCAAAAATTAGGAAAAAGCCGACGAAAAATTCCAAGGCTAGGGGGTCCAGAATCATGTACTGAATCACTGGAACACGTATGTACGTTCATGTACCTTACACACTGTATATAATGAATTATTATTTATTAGAGAAAGAGCGAGACATTATTTCAGATTCAGTGGCCAAGTCCAGCCAGTAATGTCCAAATTCAACTTAGTTTGGTTCTTTATCTTGGCCGGCTTCTTCAGCTTGTGCAGTTAACGACACAAATAAGGGCGAAAATAGTATACTGCTTTCATGGTTAACATTTATTTATTGACATCAGGAAAACGCATAGTAGTCAGTTTTAAATTCTTCTCCATGTATTCTTCCGCTTCTTTCGTCATTTCTTCGTCGAAGTATTTGACCCAGTTTCCAGATTTCCCTGTGAACATATTTTTATAGGGTTACATAAACGTAATGAGATCGTTTTTGGAATTAAGGGCTGATTTGTGTAATGATCTTTTTTTTTGAAGTTATACTTCATTTGGCGCGTTAGGGAAAACATATGAGAGTAAATTTTTACAATGCGCGCGCACACCGTCACTAAAAACCGACACCCTGAAGTTAGCTAGAACCGACACCCTAAAGTTAGCTATAGTCTGTGGTTCATGAAGAATACTTGTTTTCTTTTTGTAAACTTCGTGACAGTTTGGTTTTTTATCTTGTTAAGCCAAAGAAGTATAACTACTTACGTGCGCACATAATTACACACACACTTTTTGAAGTTATACTTCTTTAGGCGCGTTATGAAAAAATGATGAGAGTACAATTTTAAGATGCGCGCGCATCACTGTCACACAAAATTCACAGGTTGAAGTTAGCTAGAACCGACACCCTGAAGTTAGCTATGATCTGTGGTTCATGAAGACTGATTGTATTCCTATTGTAAATTTCACTATATTTTTTTTTTGTTGGGCACGCGTTTGACCATTATCTCACCTGATGGTAAGCGATGATGTGATCGAAGATGCCTGACGCTTGCCTAGAAGTAACCTATTCACTTTGAATTAAAGATTCCCAGTAAAGAACGTGTCAAGCCATACTTTAGTGCTAAAGTCGAGTTGTCGAGTGAAGATCAGTGGCTGTTTTAATTATTCGAAAATTGATTGCTTGTGGATATTGTGATGTAAAATTGGTGTAGTTTTGTGTCTACGCAACTGGACACTATGTTGTAATCATTGAAACAGGCGCGATCTCGGTATAATAAAGCTGAGAATTTTGCCGTAGTATGGCCACCTCAGCGAAGCTTGCCGAGAAAGCTGACTCGATTCATTTGCTGTCAAACACTGCAAAAACATTTGAATGTGTTACATCTGGATTGGAAAGGAAAAAGTGACAATAGGTATTCTGTATACTCTTTTAACTTGACACTTCTTAACTTGACACTTGGCACAAACCATTCGAAGCCACAATTGAAGATAAAAAAAATCACACAGACCACACACACACACACAGGACAGTCGTTATGCCTGATAGAATGTGACTTTGTTCAGGGCTTATTGCATTTTCAGCCTTATTCCAAAACTCGATAACCATAACGCTTAGTCTAAATTCAAATTTTTCATAGAAAATTTTCAATAAAGAACAATGGTTACGGCAACGATGGTTAGATGGTAGATCCATCTAACCATCGTTGCCGTGGCCGAATACTGGATCAGGCAAGGAATATAGTTAAGGTGGATGCGCCAGGCTAGCCCGCGAAATTCAAATTTTCTGACGTGTTTTACAATTTGCAAGTCAAAATTTGATTCGCAGCCGTGGCAAGTATGTATTTATAGAATTATAATCATCAATACATTTCTCTCAGTTAGAATTGATGCCAAATGTTATAATTTCATGAAATACTTACATTTGGAATCAATTCTAACTGAGAGAGTTGTATTGAAGATTTTAATGACTATAATTCTATAAATACATACTTGCTACGGCCGCGAATCAAATTTTGACCAAGATACAACCTGACACTGATCTGCAAATTGCAAAAAACGTAAGAAAATTTGAATTTCGCGGGCTACCCTGGAGCTTCCACTTAGTTATGCCATCGAGACGCTAAGAAAAGTGTTTAAACTAATCAGATGTTTATTATTTTCATAAATAAGGGTCCATATAAATGTAAAGATAAATGAGTCAGAACCGTTTATCTATCACTTCCATTCAAGCGGCTTGATAATGCGTGATATAGATAAGTAATCTGACAGATCTGGCAAATCTTTATGGTTTGGTATTCAAGTGCTGCATATGTAGGAGGGGTTCGCATCGGCGTCGAGGGTACGATGAAGTACCTGGGACTCGTCCTCGACAACCGGTGGAACTTCGTCGAACATTTTCGACGTTTGGCTCCCAGATTGGACAGGGCCGGGGCCGCCTTGAAGCGGCTCTTACCCAATCTGAGGGGGCTAAACGCCTCCTGCCGGAGGCTCTACGCGGGGATCGTGCGGTCCATGGCCCTCTACGGGGCACCGGTGTGGGCGCGTTCGTTGAGGCAGCGATCAGCTCGCCTGATGAACGCGTCCCAGAGGGTCATGGCGATCCGCATCATCCGAGGATACCGCACGATCTCCCGTGAGGCGGCGAGCCTCCTTGCCGGACTGTCACCGTGGGATCTGGAGGCAAAAATCCTCGCGCACCTGTACGAGTGGCGCGAGGAGGCCAAACGCCGGGGCGAAACTCCGCTGCCGCGACAACTCGCGGCTCGGCGGACCGAGCTCCGGCAGGATCTCATGGTGACATGGAGAGAGCGACTGTCGCAACCCAGCGCTGGGCACGCCACCATCGAGGCGGTAGTGCCCCTCTTTTAGGAGTGGCTGGAGAGGCGTCACGGCGCCCTCACCTTCCGCCTGACGCAGGTGCTCACCGGACACGTCTGTTTCCGTAAGTACCTGTGTCGGATCAAGGCGGAGGTGACCCCCGGGTGTTTCCATTGCGAGGATCGCCCAGTGGACACGGTGGAGCATACGGTGGAGGTTTGCCCCGCTTGGGCAGAGCACCGCCGTGTCCTCGTGGATGCGATAGGCGGCAGCGACCTCTCGCGCCGAGCCCTGGTTCAGGTCATGGTACGGAGCGAGAGGGAATGGGAAGCCGTCTCCTCCTTCTGCGAAGCAGTAATGCTCGCGAAGAGGGAGGCGGCATACGCTAGGGAGACTCGAACACAGCCGAGTCGCCCTAGCGCCCCCAGCCGCAACCGCCGCCTGAGACGCCATGGGGTTCGGGCGCCGCGAGACGATCTCCGGCCACCGTAGACCCGGGCCTGCGGACGGTGAGTAGTGGGTAACTCGCCGTCCGATCAGCACCAGGCCCGAGAGTCGACGGCGCGTAGTGTTCCACGCGCGCCTCAAAGAGTTGTCAGCAAAGTAAAGGGGCCTGCCAAGGCCGGTGCCTGCCCGGGGGTGGAGGATAAATTCGAAAGAGTTACCTCGCCCCCGGGCACTCGAGGCAGGGAGGAACAGGGGTGGGTTTTAGTCAGTAAGAGTCTGACACACCCTTCCGCTCCACCCTAGAGCGGAAGAAGTCATAGGATGATTTCCCACCCCCCAAAAAAAAAAAAAAAAAAGTGCTGCATATGTGGTAACTACTTGAATGGTTTGGAAGTTGGCCTTGAGTGATAATATTAATATCTCTATACAAGGTGTGACGGAAAGGTGTGATCATATTTTAACCGGTTCTGCCCGTGGAAATGAACAACATTTTCTAAGAAAAAATAGAAAATTACCAAAAAAATTGAACTTTCCACTTAAAGTTATCATCAGCAGATCAATATTATTATGTTTGTGTAATGAGCACGATCATTTGTTCTGTGGCTGGGTGTAATTTATCTATGATATGTATGTATTTAGAAATATATAAGTATGTATAACAGTTGTCTAGTACCCATAACACAAGCTCTGCTTAGCTTGGGACTAGATGGCGTTGTGTGATAGTTGTGGAATATTATTATTATTTCGTTTATTTATCTTTTTAACATATTAAATACATTTTTAAATATTTCTTAAAAAAGAATATATAAAAAACATTTAAAAATATAAAAAATAGTTGCCCACCGGTATCGGGAACAGGGTCCAAGCTACCGGCGGTCAGGGCTCCAGAGAGAGGAACCGCCTGACAATGCGAGCCATGTTCAGAAGTACTGCTTTCTGAATCAAGCCCTTGATCCAGCCGCCTAACGAGAGCCTCCTGAGGTGTTGATCGAGGCTCGTGGCTATTAAGCCATTGGCTGACACGACTATCGGTACAATGATCGCTGAGTCCACATCCCACATGTCGACAACCTCGCGAGCCAAGTCAATATACTTGATTTGTTTATCTTTCTCGGCTTTCACGAGGATCTCGTCATGTGGGACGGTAATGTCAACAATCATTGCACGCCTCTCGATTCGGTCCACCACCACTATATCAGGCTTATTGGCTACAATAGTCCTGTCAGTGATGATGGACCGATCTCAGTACAATGAGATATGACCATTATCGAGAACTGGGTCGGGCGCATATCTGTAGTACGGCACTTCCGATTCCACAAGAGAGTACTTCAGAGCAAGTTGCTGATGGATAATCCTGGCTACAAGGTTGTGCCTATGCAAGTATTCACCGTTAGCTAGACGAGAACAACCAGAGATTATGTGGCGGATTGATTCTCCCGGACGATGACATGCCCGACATATGTCAAGCGCGAAGGACGGCCCTTCACAATAAATCTCCGGTAGTTTTTCGTCATGATAACTTCGTCCATAATTGCACAGACAAAACCTTCGGTTTCCCCAAAGAGGTCACCGACACGCAGCCAGGCTACGGACGCTAGTTGGTCTACATCGGGCCCATGTAGGGCCCGGAAAAAGCGTCCGTGAAGTTCCTTACTCTGCCATACTTCTCTGCGATCGTTAGTGTCAAGCACTAGAGGTTTGCGCTAGTTCTCGTTAGCCAAGGAGAGTGGAGTAAGGCCCTTGACCACCGCCACTACATCTCGATGCATAGCCACGTCAGCAGCTAGGAAATATTCCCTTAGACTGCATACCTCGCGGTTGTGGAGGGTCTTAGCATTTAAAAAGCCTCGGCCTCCACACTTCCGCGGGATATACAGTCTCATCACTGAAGAACGTGGGTGATGCATTCGAAATGCAGTCAGCAGTGTACGGACACACCTATCCAGGGCGTCAAGTTCTGTTTGAGTCCATTTGAGTACGCCGAAAGAGTACATCAATACCGGCATGACCCAACCGTTGAAGGCGCGCACCTTGTTTCCGCCCGATAGAAGACTATTAAATACCTTCTTCAGGCGGCCAAAGAAGCGCTCCTTGAACGATTGCTTCATGTCAGTAACATTGATACCTAACGCTTCCGACATACCCAAATACTTATAGGTTTCGGTTGGAGAGAGGGATCTCAGGTTTATGGAATCCGAGAGTTGAGTTCCCACGGATTCCACAATCTCCCCTCGCTTTACATGCATGACTGCACATTTGTCCACACCAAACTCCATCCTGATGGCACTACTGAAGGTTTCAGTTACCTTCAGTAGCTCCATCAGTTGCAGATTGTTGGGGGCAAAAAGTTTCAAGTCATCCACGTAAAGCAGGTGAGATATAACCTGACCACCTCTCTTCAACCGGTAACCTAGTCCTGAATTCTCCAGCAGTGTGCTTAGAGGATTCAAGGCTAGGCAAAACCAAAGCGGACTCAAACTGTCACCCTGGAATATACCCCGCTCGATCCTCATCGGTTCGCTATTCCTCTGGATTTGTCGACATCCTGGATAGCGAAGGACCGTCCTCCATTGCCCCATACATGACATCAGGAAGGTGCGTAGCGTTGCATCAACTTTATACAATTCTAGCACCCTCATGAGAAATGTATGAGGAACTGAGTCATAGGCCTTCTTATAGTCTATCCAACATGTCGACAGATCCTTTCGGGAACGCCGAACCTGTTGGCTAATGGTCATATCTATGAGGAGAAGCTCCTTAGTACCGCGGGACCCATTCCTACATCCATTTTGAGAGGCAGATATGATACAGTTACTATCTATATGTGTGTTAATCTTAGCTCTCAAAATGGATGTAAGAACCTTATAGACCGTCGGTAAGCACGTGATCGGTCTATAATTTTTAGGTTCCGCAGTACTACCTGATTTATGGAGCAGGTGGGTTATTCCTGTAGTCAGAAATTGGGGCAGCGACCCTGACTCTAAGGCAGACTGGATCTGAGATGCCAAGCGGGCATGCGACCTTGTAAACCATTTTAACCAGAAGTTGTGCAGCCCGTCCGGCCCTGGAGATTTCCAGTTAGCTAACGGACGGACTGCACGAGCTATATTTTGGGGGCTGATGATAATTGCCCCCATTTCTGGTATTAGATCGCACGCGCGCTCAACATCCCGAATCCAATCGCCCTCGGTATGACAGACGGGCACCGACCAGATGCTGCGCCAGAAAGAGTATATGGCGTCATCATCGTGCGTATTAGTCACACCTTGGTCCGGTCGCTCCCAATCCCTGTACACCCACCTATCATTACTTCGGAATGTGCGATTCTGGGTGTACCGCTCCACTCGCCGCTTATACCTGCGAATACGGTTTGCCCATGCATATACTTTCTGCTTCAGGAAGTCGATACGCTCTGTGACACGGGACATATAGTCACGGGAGCTGACATCAGTCCCCGAAAACGCCCGTCTCACAAAGCGCATCACTCTTGGGCGAGTGTTTCCTTCCCTGAAGCAGATTAGTTTGCCTATGAGTGCTCTGGCCCCACCAATATGACGCTCGATCCTGCACTGCCAAGCCGGCACGACTGGCTTCGGTCGTGTAGCTCTGTCATTAGGAAATTTGACGTGAGCAACACGACAAGCCGCTACAGCCGCGCAGTACAGTATCGAGTGTGTATCGGTGAGGTCTTCGCAGTCATCAAAATAATTTGACAACTGCGAATCCAGAGCAGCCACCAGCGCCCTATTCTTATTATGCATGGACAAACGAGGTAAGCGTGGCCTAAGCTCGAGCGGCATGCTGCGATATTCCCGAATAGCACACTCCAAAGCACTCCTCAATTCATCATTGCAGTGGGTACTTACGTTTGTTACCATGTCATTACACTCCTCGTCAGCGTGGTTGGGAGCATGGTTGGACGGTGGTACCACAACTGGTACCACAGTCTGCGACGGAGTGGCAATAACATGGCTACCCATTTCAGTTCGGAGGCGATCAAGTACAGTATCATCCAACATATGATTACGCAGGATGACCCGTACCTGATCCGACAGTCGTTGGGCCGAAACGTTGACGGCTGGCTCAAGCACCTGGAACAAAGAGAGCATCCGAACACGGTACGCGGTCAGGTTGTTACCTCCCTCTGTAGCCCCATAGTATGAGCGCATGACGTTTTCATTTATGGATTGCGTCCATCACATGCGCTGCACACTTCCGCCGGGAGCTGGGACCCTATCAGAGGCCGGCGGGCCTCGAGGTCCTAAGCCGCTCGGCGGCCGGCGTCCTCCCCGTCGACGCGCAGGTGGTGGTGTCGACGGCGGCGAGAAGAACTCGACGCAACTGTCACGGCCGGTGTCACAGCACTCACGGTGGGGCTGGGTTCCGGCGGCGGCGAGGCGGAGCTGAGCGATGAGGCCGGAGGTGGTGGGCGTGCTCTCAGTGCTGCGGCTCTCGTCAACATTTTTCTCTTCTTTGTCAATTCATCGTCATCATTATCTCGTTATTTTTACTATTGTTTTTCATTTTTTATGTATTGTGGGTCCTATTGTAGATTTTGTATGGTCTTGCATGCATTTTTGGATGTATAAAATAATTTATTTTGTTGATAAAATCGATAAAATATGCAGAGAAAAATTTTGCTGTCAGTTCGGTTGACAGTCGAACCACAGATTATTATTATTATTATTATTATATTTTGTATGGGAAGTAAAAATTTATCGGTCGGGGATTGGGCTACCTTCTTCTTTCAAATATACTGAGGGGCAATGGCTGATCTTTGCGCTATGGGGTACTTTGACGTTCAAAAAGTACCTACTGGCTCTCAGCCTAGTTTGCATTAAATACTAACCCCCCCCCCCCCCTCCCTCCCCTTCCTGGATCCGCTACTGAGGCCTATGTCTAGCAGTGGACGTCTTTTGGCTGAAATGATGATGAAGATGACGTGGGCTTCTACAAGATACATCCCTACCCTTTTTATTTGGAGGATTGGAAATAATCTGCGCCAACCGTGTCGTCAAAGGATTTGACGACACGGTTGGCGCAGTGGTTGAGCGTTCGGCTGCTGCGCTGCGTGTCGCGGGTTCGATCCCCGCACGGAACAAATATTTGTATGACCTACAGATAGTTGTTCCGGGTCTGGGTGTCTTGTGTATGTTAGTATACATGTTTGTGAACGCACCCACGATACAGGAGATTCCTAGTGTGGGGCAACGTTTAAAAAAAAAAAAAAAATCCAATGACTTCTCCCGCTCTAGGTGGAGCAAAAGGGCTGTATGTTAATGTTAATAGGTACCTTTTCTAAAGAAAGTGATCTCGTTTCCTTCTTTATCATCTGTCTTAATCATGGGCTTCTGCTTCATATTGTCGAAGTGCAGATATTCGATGAGCTGTTGCTTCTGTTCGTCCGAGTACTCCTTGTTCAAGAACAGGCATACTCGGTCTATCACACTGCGTAAGTCCTGAAAACATAACTAGTAATGTGGTTTAAAATGTACTCGGCCTGGTACAGATCCAGTCGATTCTGAAATCCAAAACTACTTATATTCAAAATCAAAATCAAAAGTAATTTATTCAAACTATGCTGAGAGCCAGCTCTTTTTGAACGTCAAAGTTCTTCATAAAGACAGTTCCCCAAAAACGCCCGCCCGTCTCTTCGTCACGTCTTTGTTGTTGTTGGTAGTGTTGTTGTTGTCGGTGGTTGTTGTTGTGGTTGTTGTCTTTGGTTGTTGCTGGTTGTTTTTGTTTGTTGTTGTTGGTTGGTGATGTTGTTGGTTGTTGTTAATGTTTTTATTGGTGGTGGTAGTGGTTGTTGTTGTTGTTAGTGAGGTTGTTGTTGTTGTCGGTGGTTGTTGTTGTGGTTGTTGCTGATTGTTGTTTTCATTGTTGTTGGTTGTTGTTGTTGGTTGTTAGTTGTTGTGTTACTTTTTTCGCAGAGATGTTTCTAGGGAGAAGGGAGTCGAGAGCGGTAGTGTAGTGGGGGCTTCGTGGCACGACGGCGTCATGCCGTCGCGACATTCGAGTCGGTTTTACTGCCAAGCCGCGCCAATAGACTGATGTTTCACATCAAAAACAATAGACTGATGTTTCACATCAAAAACAAAAGTTTTTTTCATTATCTATTTATTGTAGGTACTGTTTTCTCGCAAATGTGTTGATAAACGTTGTATGTCACACGTGCGGATTGGTATTTACAAACTCGTGACTATGGTAAGCCCTCGACTTCGTCTCGGGCTTACATTCGTCTACTCGTTTGTAAAAACCAACTTACCGCACTAGTATCATAAATAACTATTCCTCCAAGCTTGTTGCCTCGCCTTTATTTCAATGTTCTACACCTGATTGCGAATACGAACAATCCGCACACCACATTCTATGGCAGTGTACTCTTTGGCAAACTGAACGCAATATAATGTTGGATAGTATTCAGCCTACGTCTGGAGTTGTCTATTACACGGACCTTGTGGAAATTAGAACGAAATTCCGTGCGTTCAAGCGTTTTTGCCATACCTATTATTGGAATCAAATGTAGTTGGTTAGTTGTTACTCGTAGTTAGTTGCTCACAATTTTAGGACATCTTAATATTAGTGTTTCTTATCCAGTGGTGCTTAGCAACTGGGCTTACCCCAGTTATAAATACCCCCTTTGTGCCTAATGACCTAGCTTTGTTCTGTCTCTCGCTTGATTAGAAGGGAAGTGGAAATTATGTTTTTCCTACTCCTCCGCTGTTTTTTCTGATTAATTTCGTTGCGGGACCCAAGACAGTTCAATCATTTTTCTGGGACTCGTCGAGCTTCATTGCCTCGGCATTTTTTTCTGGTGGTTGCCATTGTTAATTCTGACTTACAGAAGTTACAGTGGTTTGGGAATAGTGTGGCGGGCTTGTCCTATAAAAGAAAAAATATAAGGGAGCGTCCATCCCCGGCCTGCGGACGGCGAGTAATGGGTAGCTCGCCGTCCGATCAGCACCAGGCCCGAGAGTCGACGGCGCGTAGTGTTCCACGCGCGCCTCAAAGAGTTGTCAGCATTCATGACGGGGCCCGTCATGGTCGATGCCTGCCCAGAGGTTGAGGATAAATTCGAAAGAGTTACCTCGCCCCTGGGCATTCAGGCCAGGGAAGGAACAGGGGTGGGTTTTAGTTAGTAAGAGTCTGACACGCCCTCCCACTCCACCCTGGAGCGGGAGATATCATTGGATGATTTCCCACCCACAAAAAAAAAAACAAAAGGGCGTCAATCAATTACGTGATTGGTTTAAGGGGGCAGGGGGTCGAGTAGAACCTCACCCTATCTCACGTGGGGGAGAGGAGGGTCTCAGCAAATATCACGTTATTTTTTTCCGTAACAAACAATGTAAAATTGCGAGAAAACTGGGTAAAATTAAGTAAAAAATGTTTCTTCACTAAAATATGACTAAAGCATAATACTTATTTAAAGCGGTTTAATTTATGTGAACGCTACAAAGTAGCACAGTAGACCCTCAATCGTATAGTCGACGATCCCGGACTCTGAAGAGCATGATATACATTAAAAATACGCATTTTGTAAAATCTCCAAAATCGTCTCACGTAATTAAAAGACGCCCCCTAACACAACACTTACATTCTGCATATCTTCATAAAATAGGAACATCATATTTGGGTGATCTCGTTTTTGCCAAGCCTCTTCCACATGCGGAAATATTGGTGCGTGCAAAACTAAAAGCAAAGAATAATACTTAATTAGCATAGTATTGTGAAATTTAGGGAGGTGGCCTGAAAATACGAACCTTGTCAGACAGGTTGGCCGGTGACATATAATAGGGTGATGCATAAATTAGAAAGAAAATCAATTTTATTGGGGTTTTTGGCAGGATTTCTTCGAGTGAAGTTCAGTGGCTATTTTTTATTATTCGCAAATTGATTCCTGGTGGATATTGTGATGTAAAATTGGTGTAGTTTTGTCTCAAGTGTTTACGCAACTAGAAAATACTTGAAATCATTAAAACACAACAGACGCGATCTCGGTGAATTGAAGCACCTTCTGAGGTAGTCATATCAATGAAGCTCACCGAGAACGCTGACTACTACAAAAACAGTAGAATGTGTTACAATTGCATTCTAACGGAAAACATAGTGACTGTATTCTGACTCTAAAAACAAAATACTTTGTAAACATGACACTGCCTAAATGCACAAACCACGGAGGTGGAGGCGGGACGCGTGAGGGAAGCTCAATGGAGTGGCCCTCACGGCCCCGGCCGCTACCACCGCAGGAGAGGCACTGGGCGTAGGACGTCGCGAGACGAACTCCGGCCACCGTAGATCCGGGCTTGCGGACGGCGAGCCGTGGGCAGCTCGCCGTCCGATCAGCACCAGGCCCGTGAGTCGACGGCGCATAGTGTTCCACGCGCACCTCAAAGAGATGAGTGTCAGCCACCACTGACGGGGCCCATCGTGGCCGGTGCCTGCATGCCTAGGGGTAGCGGATAAATTCTGAAAATGAGTTACCGCACCCCTGGGCACTCAGGCAGGGAAGGAACAGGGGTGGGTTTTAGTCAGTAAGAGTCTGACACGCCCTCCCGCTCCACCCAGAGCGGGAGAAGTCATTGGATGGTTTCCCAACCTACAAAAAAAAAAGCCTACACTCACGACTAACCAAAAAATTGCTCAGTCTTAGTAGAGCCAACCTCAGAATAATAATAGGGACAATCACGGGCCATTGCCTCTTGAACAAACATCTTTTAAACCTAGGCGCCACGGACAGCCCTCTCTGCAGAGGCTGCTTTGAGGCTGAATCAGTCGCTCACGTCATCCTGGAATGCGAGGCCGTGACTACCCAACGTGCAGAAATCCTCGGAACAGTGAGGTCACTCCGCGAAGCCTGTGAAGCTCCCAGGAAGCTTCTTTGCTTCTGGGCGGAGTTAGGCTGGCTATGTTAGCCAGGACCACCCACGCACAACGGACCAAATGAGAGTCTAAGTATGTGTAAAACACATTAGGATTACCTACCACCACAGAGCTACCTACACGCTCCCAGTTAAAACAGTATCATCAGATTTTTGAGTGATAAGTTAAGTAGTTCTTACTTAAATTTTTCTGGAATAGATCCCAAAACTCCTTGAATTCAACACTATCGTCAAAGTGTCTGAACAGCTTGTGCGCGAAGTGGTACGATACCGCTACGTCCCGAGGGTCCCGGGCTATGTAGAATACCTACGAAACGAAAAAAAAGACTGATATAGTTTTGTTAATTACGCTTAATATGTTCCTGAAGAAAAAAAGAGAAAAAAACATAATTTAGGAAGTTCAAAATGCGACAGTTTCTTTGTAAATGACTGTAGCTCGAGTGTGAGTTTTTTAACGTAGGTACTCGATCGCGTTACAGTAAACGTCAAATTTTGGACTAAAACTGTATAAGCGACGGCTGGTGACAGTAACGAGTAACCTCTTTTTAACCGACTTTCGAAATAGGAGGAGGTTCTATGTTCGACTGTATGTATGTTTTTTTTTATGTATGTCCACCAATTTCTCCGTCAGTTGTGGACCGATTTTCAATATTCTTTTTTTATCCAAAAGACTATATTCCCGAGGTGGTCTCATATAAATTTTATCGAATTTGCTTCAGCGGTTTTTGAGAAACTGAACAAAAACGAAAAATACGTATATCTCGATAATGTTTTGGTGTTCTCCAAATGTTTAAATTCCACGTTCTATGTAGAACCCCAAGTTCTGGGGTAAAACAACTAAAAAGTGAAAAATAAAAAACTTTTTTTACAAAAAAAAAACAACGGACTTCCAAATAAAAAATACATGTCAAATAAGCGAGAATTAAAATACAAACACCGACTTCCGAAATTAATGTTATTTTTAAATTTTTAGTGTATTTTTTTTTTGGAAGTCGGTTGTTTTTTTATAAACGATTTGACATAAGCGAACGTTTACGCAAACGCGTTGTGCGTTAATAAACTTACACTAAGCCTTTTGAAAAGAGTCTACTCAGTTTGTTTGTCGTGTTGCAAAAAGATCTAAAGCCATATTTTCATAACAGAACACTTACACTAATAGTAAGTACCTAATTTTATTCTGAAGCCGTGGAATTCGGTAAAAAAAACATGGGTCACAATTTATTGGATCCAACATAAAACCCTCTTGGGATATTAAAAATCAGCGAACGGAATTCTGTGCAAAAATTAATTAAAAGAAAAGCAAAAAAAGCTTACTTTGGCCGTTTCAAGTAATTTTGGCGGGAGAAGTGACAGCGGTAGATGTGATTTGACATATCTCGGTGACGTCAGGTTCGGCAAACTTCGGAAGTCTTCGTAGGTCGCTCGGGGAGCATTGGGGTCTGTCGGTTCAGCTCGTATCTTTGACTTTAGGGTTGGGTGCCTGTGACAAGTTTATAAACTTTCAGCTGTATTTAGATTATCTTGTTAAGTTGTCTGATTTATCCTTCAAGGCTTTCAGTTGTCGATAATTTGCAAATGGAGGACTGCTAAATAGTTCCTGGATTCTATTATGCCCAGGTTTAGGAAAAGTGTTTTATTGACTGGTGGTTTAGTTACCTAAATTGTTTCTTAGGTAAGTTTTATTAACACATAAGGCTAAAATGGGCTTGTTGGAATATATTTTTTGCAGTTATTCGATTACCACTACTGATGTCATGATTTCACGTGTAGGTTATGACTCACTTGCTGATTTGTGACATAATCTTCGATAATGCATTACCAATTTAACTGTAATCATGCAATCGACTTGCACTGACGTTTGTCGTCATGGCTATCCATTTCTTGTTATCTATCTGTTGATATATAACTAATAAAATCTTATGGTTTGTTTTATCGATTCACACACGAATCATTATCAATTAAAATTTCAACTTTTTTTTTCTATACATTTTATTAAGTACCTACATTTTAATACTTAACTAAATATAACTGTAGATACTCGTACACTGACTAAAACTTATCTAAAATATGGCGTCGAAAATTAAAATTTAATAATGAATTAAAATTTTTCTTTTCAGATTTTTGCGAACGAATTACACTCTGGAGGAGCACTTATCATCAGCCTTTTATTGTCCCCACTGCTGGGGCACAGGCCTCCTCTCTGTGAGAAGGTGTGGGCCATAATCCACCACGCGGGCCCAATGCGGATTGGTGGATGTCACATGTCTTCGATTTTTTGGTTCTAGGACATGCCGGTTTCATGTGGGACATGCATGTTTTCCTTCACTGTTTTGAGAGCAGTGGTGATGAAATAACTTACACAAAGTAAAGCGCCTGCCTGGGTTTGAACTCACGACCTACAACTTGTAAGTCGCGGCCGATACCAGTGGGCCACCACTGCTCTCTAGGTAGTTACAGATCAGTCATAACTAAATGGGTACGTGACCCTGTTAGGGCGCAGTTAATTATCTTAACTACAAAGGACTTAATTAAAAAAACACGAAAAAATAGAAGTAATATAACATAATTATTTATATGGCGGGAAGGCCAAAGAAACGATGGTTAGACTGTGTGAAAGAGGATATGGGTAAAAAGGGGGTGACTACAGAGATGACGACTAATAGAGGAGTATGGAAGAAAAATACATGTTGCGCCAACCCCAATTAAATTGGGATAAGGGCAGGAGAATGATGATATTTATATGGCGGCAGTCACCAGGTTCACACAAATAAAATAAAATAAAAGTGACAATCATCAATGGTCAGATGCTCAATCAGTAAAGTATGGGCTAGATTGTGGAGTGAGGCAGGGGGGGTTAACTTCACCCACTCTGTTTAATCTGTACATAGACCGGCTGGTTGGTGGGCTGAGTAGCGCTATGGTTGGTTGTTCAGTGGACGGAAGAATGATCAACAACATTAGTTATGCTGATGACATAGTGCTGCTCAGCCCATCAATCTGTGGACTAAGGAAGTTGTTGGCCATATGTGAGAGGTATGCGGAGGCTCATGGCTTGAGGTATAATGCTACTAAAAGTGAGGTGGTGGTTTTTAAAGTACATACTCGTAATAATACACCCACGAATATACCACCGGTGTCGTTACAAGTAACACCATTAAAAGTCATAACTCAATTTAAATACCTCGGTCATGTGGTCATTGGTTCTCTCACGGATGACCAGGATACAGATAGGGACCGCAGGGCGTTGGCAGCCCGATGCAATATGCTTGCCCGCAGGTGACGAGGTAAAACTGACGCTCTTCAGAGCCTACTGCCAGTCGTTTTACTCGTGCAGCTTGTGGGTTAGGTATACGCAGGAGGCTTACAACGCTCTGCGCGTGCAGTATAATAATGCGCTGAGGATGTGGTTGGGGCTGCCTCGGTTTTGTAGTGCATCGGGCATGTTTGCGGAAGCGCAAACTAATGACTTTCATGCCATCATGCGCAAACGGTGTGCGTCGATGTTGCGGCGATTCAGGGGTAACCCGAACAATATTTTAGCTACACTGGCGGACAAGGTTGATGGACGATTTTGTTAGGCTCTGGGCGGCCAGACATAATTATACGTGCACATGTTCATGCAGCCAATTAATATGTAGCTATTGTATTTTTAAGTTATTGAGTTTACTAACATAGGCTAAGTTCATACTAACACTATATGGATCCCTTGGTCTGAATTAAAAGTTTTGAATTTGAATGAATTAAGTTATAGCGACGTCTCATCCACAACAACAAAACAATGTTCTAGGAAGAGTAAAATATTAGGTATAAGTTAACCTAAGTTATTTGTACTCTGATAAACTATCACCGCGTGAAGATAATGGTTTGTATAGATAAAAAGTGTTATGAATGCGATTTTATCGCGTATCGGTGCCTAATATTTGGTAAAATGTTATTGGCATTGTTTTTGGGGGTCCCTTACCTACATCACGAAAATATTACTTTTTATTTTGTTTTCGGGGGAAATCTTCAAAAGGTGTCTGGACTTTTGGGAAAAGGACCAGGGAGTGTGGCATTTTTACCTCTCTAAAACCACCTCGGTGATCACCTGGAAGTTCTGAAGAACTGAGTACTTGGAAGCGGCGACGTTACCTCTTAAGGTCACAGCACACATATCAACTCGGAATGGGATCGTCACCGTATCGCCTTTCATCTCGTCATCAACCTAACGTAAGCACGTAACCAAAGCGGATCAGCAGCTCCGGTACATCGACTCGGCTACGGCTAGGCGACGCCGCGCTTACGGCTCACCGACCGCTGGTTGATCTGGCGTGCACACACATTCAATAAAACACGCACGCAATATGACTGGAAGTTGCCTTGTGAATGACATGAGTTGACATGACACCACGTTTGGCAACAGTCGTGTGCTGGCGGGCAAGCCGCGGGAGGGGTGAGACTGAGAGGGCACGGAGAGACGTAAGCGCGGGGACAACGAGCCGTAAGCGTGGGTACCGCAAGTTAACCACGCACCGCACCGGTTCGTGAGCTCGGAACAAGCTTCGAAGCAAGCAAGGCGAGGCGATTACGTTACAATTTCGATTAGTGTGCGTTGCAGTAGGGAGTTTAATACAAAGAATACTGCACGGCTCGAGTTGATACGGCGACGTTCCCTTTCCGAGTTGATTATGTGTACCTTTAAAAGACCACTCCGGAACCCGCTCTGTGCAACTCCTGTTAGGGCAAATCCCTGAGGAGTCTGTAAAGAGGTCTCCCCTGAGCGTCACTGTGCACCGCAGCACGTGATCACAGTGCCACCGTATTCCCTGGCATCACTCTGTGGGCAATCAGAGTTCCCACTCTGAGCGCCCGAGATTCCAAAGTCCCGCCTGCTTTAAATGATGCAGGTGAGGTTTCAACGCCTTCTTCTCCGAGCGGGACGAAAATCTTACCTAACTTCACCCTGCCTCTACATTTTTTTTTTGGGGTAGGAAATCATCAAATAACTTCTCCCGCTCTCCGTAAGAGTCTGTGGGAGGAGCTCCTACTACGTTACGTTACGTTACTTCAGTTGCCAGGGGCGCGGTGACTCTTTCGAACACAACGCGACCCTGGCAGTTGCCTCTACGTCTTTTTTTTTTTGGGATTGGAAAATCATCCAATGACATCTCCCGCTCTGGGTGGAGCGGAAGGGCGTGTCAGACTTTACGTTCTCCGCCTCCGCCTCTACGTTGGCTTTTTTTTTATTGTTGATAGGCACGCGTTTGACCACTATCTCACCTGATGGTGAGCGATGATGTGGTCGAAGATGGAGCACGCTTGCCTAGAAGTAACCTATTCACTCTTGACTTAAAGACTCCCAGGTTGTAGCTAACAGGAAACACAGACTCCGGTAGGGAATTCCACTCCCTAGCTGTATGCGCAATGAATGATTTCTCAAAACGCTTTGTGCGTATGGATGGGATGTCCACCATGAACTGGTGGCACTTCGTCTATGGTCGCAAGCGATAGTTCGATCTCATAGTCAAGCATGGTTATTGCGTTAATCCGGAGAAATTTCTACAATATGACAGATATTTAATGGTGTCCAATTAAGAGTATTCTGACTTGAGCCGGTTTTAAGCTTGCTCCTTATACATAGGTCGATTTAGGGCAACATTTTTATACGTAATTTATAATTTTAAATAAATTGGGTACAAATAACTAATTGACTGCTATTATATAATGTACGGAACCTTCAAGCACTATACATACTCAAACCCGGATTTCCTTCAACAGATAATGTTGTTTAAATAGTACTGCAATCAATATTTAGTCAATTACAGCGTGGTCAGAAAGAGATTATTGCCAATTAATACTTAAAATTACATCGAGAAATTCCAGATGTAAACAACCGATAACACTTAGCTCGACCAGGGTTCGAACCCTTATGATCTCGCAGGAGACGTATTCCCGGCCATCGCAGGCGCGGGCTTGCGAACGGCGAGCAATGGGTAGCTCGCCGTCCGATGAGGACCATGCCCGGGTCGACGGCGCGTAGTGTTCCACGCGTGCCTCGGGTCGACTGGGGCCGATTGTTGCCAGAGTCACGAGTGTTTTTTTTTTTGGGACAAGCCCACCACACTATTCCGAAACTACTGTAACTTCTGTAAGCCAGAATCAACAGTGACGACCACCAGAAAAAACGCCTAGGCAATGAAGCTCGACGAGTACCAGAGAAACGATTAAACTGTCTTGGGTCCCGTAATCAGACAGCGGATGAGTAAGAAAATCGTTGGAAAACGAAAGAAACGTGGAAATTATAAGAACAAAGCTAGGCCATTATGCACAAAGAGGATATTTACAACTCAGGTAAACCCAGTTGCCAAGCACCACTGGTTAAAAACACTAATATTAATAGGTTCTAAAAATTGTGAGTTGTTACATTTGATTCCAATAATAGGTAGGTATGGCTTAAACGCACAGAAATTCGTTCAAGTTTCCACAAAATCCGTGTAATAGACAACTCCAGACTTAGGCTGAATACTATCCAACATAATATTGCGTTCAGTTTGCCAGAGAGTAAACTCCCTTATGATATGATGTGCGGATTGTTCGTATTCGCAATCAGGTGTAGAACATTGACATAAAGGCGAGGCAACAAGGTTGAAGGAAGGAAAAGGGTAAGGAAGGTAAGGGGCACGGGTGTGTTTGACAGGGGCAAGGAAGGTAAGGGGCAAGGAAGGTAAGGGGCCAGGAAGGTAAGGGGCACGGGTGTGTTTGACAGGGGCAAGGAAGGTAAGGGGCACGGGTGTGTTTGACAGGGGCAAGGAAGGTAAGGGGCAAGGAAGGTAAGGGGCAAGGAAGGTAAGGGGCACGGGTGTGTTTGACAGAGGCAAGGAAGGTAAGGGGCACGGGTGTGTTTGACAGGGGTAAGGAAGGTAAGGGGCACGGGTGTGTTTGACAGGGGTAAGGAAGGTAAGGGGCACGGGTGTGTTTGACAGAGGTAAGGAAGGTAAGGGGCACGGGTGTGTTTGACAGAGGTAAGGAAGGTAAGGGGCACGGGTGTGTTTGACAGGGGTAAGGAAGGTAAGGGGCACGGGTGTGTTTGACAGAGGTAAGGAAGGTAAGGGGCACGGGTGTGTTTGACAGGCGTAAGGAAGGTAAGGGGAATGGGTGTGTTTGACAGGGGTAAGGAAGGTAAGGGGCATGGCTGTGTTTGAAAGCGGTAAGGAAGGTAAGGGGCACGGGTGTGTTTGAAAGCGGTAAGGAAGGTAAGGGGCACGGGTGTGTTTGACAGAGGTAAGGAAGGTAAGGGGCACGGGTGTGTTTGACAGGGGCAAGGAAGGTAAGGGGCACGGGTGTGTTTGACAGAGGTAAGGAAGGTAAGGGGCACGGGTGTGTTTGACAGGCTTAAGGAAGGTAAGGGGAATGGGTGTGTTTGACAGGGGTAAGGAAGGTAATTGGCATGGCTGTGTTTGAAAGCGGTAAGGAAGGTAAGGGGCACGGGTGTGTTTGAAAGCGGTAAGGAAGGTAAGGGGCACGGGTGTGTTTGACAGAGGTAAGGAAGGTAAGGGGCACGGGTGTGTTTGACAGGGGCAAGGAAGATAAGGGGCACGGGTGTGTTTGACAGAGGTAAGGAAGGTAAGGGGCACGGGTGTGTTTGACAGAGGTAAGGAAGGTAAGGGGCACGGGTGTGTTTGACAGAGGTAAGGAAGGTAAGGGGCACGGGTGTGTTTGACAGGGGCAAGGAAGGTAAGGGGCACGGGTGTGTTTGACAGAGGTAAGGAAGGTAAGGGGCACGGGTGTGTTTGACAGGGGCAAGGAAGGTAAGGGGCACGGGTGTGTTTGACAGGGGCAAGGAAGGTAAGGGGCACGGGTGTGTTTGACAGAGGTAAGGAAGGTAAGGGGCACGGGTGTGTTTGACAGGCGTAAGGAAGGTAAGGGGAATGGGTGTGTTTGACAGGGGTAAGGAAGGTAAGGGGCATGGCTGTGTTTGAAAGCGGTAAGGAAGGTAAGGGGCACGGGTGTGTTTGAAAGCGGTAAGGAAGGTAAGGGGCACGGGTGTGTTTGACAGGGGCAAGGAAGGTAAGGGGCACGGGTGTGTTTGACAGGGGCTAGGAAGGTAAGGGGCACGGGTGTGTTTGACAGGGGCAAGGAAGGTAAGGGACACGGGTGTGTTTGACAGGGGCAAGGAAGGTAAGGGGCACGGGTGTGTTTGACAGGGGCAAGGAAGGTAAGGGGCACGGGTGTGTTTGACAGGGGCAAGGAAGGTAAGGGGCACGGGTGTGTTTGACAGGGGTAAGGAAGGTAAGGGGCACGGGTGTGTTTGACAGGGGCAAGGAAGGTAAGGGGCACGGGTGTGTTTGACAGGGGCAAGGAAGGTAAGGGGCACGGGTGTGTTTGACAGGGGTAAGGAAGGTAAGGGGCACGGGTGTGTTTGACAGGGGCAAGGAAGGTAAGGGGCACGGGTGTGTTTGACAGGGGTAAGGAAGGTAAGGGGCGCGGGTGTGTTTGACAGGGGTAAGGAAGGTAAGGGGCACGGGTGTGTTTGCCAGGGGTAAGGAAGGTAAGGGGCACGGGTGTGTTTGACAGGGGTAAGGAAGGTAAGGGGCGCGGGTGTGTTTGACAGAGGTAAGGAAGGTAAGGGGCACGGGTGTGTTTGACAGGGGAAAGGAAGGTAAGGGGCACGGGTGTGTTTGACAGGGGAAAGGAAGGTAAGGGGCACGGGTGTGTTTGAAAGGGGTAAGGAAGGTAAGGGGCACGGGTGTGTTTGAAAGGGGTAAGGAAGGTAAGGGGCACGGGTGTGTTTGACAGGGGAAAGGAAGGTAAGGGGCACGGGTGTGTTTGACAGGGGAAAGGAAGGTAAGGGGCACGGGTGTGTTTGACAGGGGAAAGGAAGGTAAGGGGCACGGGTGTGTTTGACAGGGGCAAGGAAGGTAAGGGGCACGGGTGTGTTTGACAGGGGAAAGGAAGGTAAGGGGCACGGGTGTGTTTGACAGGGGCAAGGAAGGTAAGGGGCACGGGTGTGTTTGAAAGGGGTAAGGAAGGTAAGGGGCACGGGTGTGTTTGACAGGGGCAAGGAAGGTAAGGGGCACGGGTGTGTTTGAAAGGGGTAAGGAAGGTAAGGGGCACGGGTGTGTTTGACAGGGGTAAGGAAGGTAAGGGGCACGGGTGTGTTTGACAGGGGTAAGGAAGGTAAAGGGCACGGGTGTGTTTGACAGAGGTAAGGAATGTAAGGGGCACGGGTGTGTTTGACAGGGGAAAGGAAGGTAAGGGGCACGGGTGTGTTTGACAGAGGTAAGGAAGGTAAGGGGCACGGGTGTGTTTGACAGGGGTAAGGAAGGTAAGGGGCACGGGTGTGTTTGACAGGGGTAAGGAAGGTAAGGGGCACGGGTGTGTTTGACAGAGGTAAGGAAGGTAAGGGGCACGGGTGTGTTTGACAGGGGTAAGGAAGGTAAGGGGCACGGGTGTGTTTGACAGGGGTAAGGAAGGTAAGGGGCACGGGTGTGTTTGACAGAGGTAAGGAAGGTAAGGGGCACGGGTGTGTTTGACAGAGGTAAGGAAGGTAAGGGGCACGGGTGTGTTTGACAGGGGCAAGGAAGGTAAGGGGCACGGGTGTGTTTGACAGGGGCAAGGAAGGTAAGGGGCACGGGTGTGTTTGACAGGGGCAAGGAAGGTAAGGGGCACGGGTGTGTTTGACAGAGGTAAGGAAGGTAAGGGGCACGGGTGTGTTTGACAGGGGCAAGGAAGGTAAGGGGCACGGGTGTGTTTGACAGGGGCAAGGAAGGTAAGGGGCACGGGTGTGTTTGACAGGGGCAAGGAAGGTAAGGGGCACGGGTGTGTTTGACAGGGGTAAGGAAGGTAAGGGGCACGGGTGTGTTTGAAAGCGGTAAGGAAGGTAAGGGGCACGGGTGTGTTTGACAGGGGCAAGGAAGGTAAGGGGCACGGGTGTGTTTGACAGGGGCAAGGAAGGTAAGGGGCACGGGTGTGTTTGACAGGGGCAAGGAAGGTAAGGGGCACGGGTGTGTTTGACAGGGGCAAGGAAGGTAAGGGGCACGGGTGTGTTTGACAGGGGCAAGGAAGGTAAGGGGCACGGGTGTGTTTGACAGGGGTAAGGAAGGTAAGGGGCACGGGTGTGTTTGACAGGGGTAAGGAAGGTAAGGGGCACGGGTGTGTTTGACAGGGGTAAGGAAGGTAAGGGGCACGGGTGTGTTTGACAGGGGTAAGGAAGGTAAGGGGCACGGGTGTGTTTGACAGGGGCAAGGAAGGTAAGGGGCACGGGTGTGTTTGACAGGGGCAAGGAAGGTAAGGGGCACGGGTGTGTTTGACAGGGGCAAGGAAGGTAAGGGGCACGGGTGTGTTTGACAGGGGTAAGGAAGGTAAGGGGCGCGGGTGTGTTTGACAGGGGTAAGGAAGGTAAGGGGCACGGGTGTGTTTGCCAGGGGTAAGGAAGGTAAGGGGCACGGGTGTGTTTGACAGGGGAAAGGAAGGTAAGGGCCACGTTTGTGTTTGACAGGGGAAAGGAAGGTAAGGGGCACGGGTGTGTTTGACAGGGGAAAGGAAGGTAAGGGGCACGGGTGTGTTTGACAGGGGCAAGGAAGGTAAGGGGCACGGGTGTGTTTGACAGGGGAAAGGAAGGTAAGGGGCACGGGTGTGTTTGACAGGGGCAAGGAAGGTAAGGGGCACGGGTGTGTTTGAAAGGGGTAAGGAAGGTAAGGGGCACGGGTGTGTTTGACAGGGGCAAGGAAGGTAAGGGGCACGGGTGTGTTTGAAAGGGGTAAGGAAGGTAAGGGGCACGGGTGTGTTTGACAGGGGTAAGGAAGGTAAGGGGCACGGGTGTGTTTGACAGGGGTAAGGAAGGTAAGGGGCACGGGTGTGTTTGACAGAGGTAAGGAATGTAAGGGGCACGGGTGTGTTTGACAGGGGAAAGGAAGGTAAGGGGCACGGGTGTGTTTGACAGAGGTAAGGAAGGTAAGGGGCACGGGTGTGTTTGACAGGGGTAAGGAAGGTAAGGGGCACGGGTGTGTTTGACAGGGGTAAGGAAGGTAAGGGGCACGGGTGTGTTTGACAGAGGTAAGGAAGGTAAGGGGCACGGGTGTGTTTGACAGGGGTAAGGAAGGTAAGGGGCACGGGTGTGTTTGACAGGGGTAAGGAAGGTAAGGGGCACGGGTGTGTTTGACAGAGGTAAGGAAGGTAAGGGGCACGGGTGTGTTTGACAGAGGTAAGGAAGGTAAGGGGCACGGGTGTGTTTGACAGGGGCAAGGAAGGTAAGGGGCACGGGTGTGTTTGACAGGGGCAAGGAAGGTAAGGGGCACGGGTGTGTTTGACAGGGGCAAGGAAGGTAAGGGGCAAGGAAGGTAAGGGGCAAGGAAGGTAAGGGGCACGAGTGTGTTTGACAGGGGCAAGGAAGGTAAGGGGCACGGGTGTGTTTGACAGGGGCAAGGAAGGTAAGGGGCAAGGAAGGTAAGGGGCACGGGTGTGTTTGACAGGGGCAAGGAAGGTAAGGGGCACGGGTGTGTTTGACAGGGGCAAGGAAGGTAAGGGGCAAGGAAGGTAAGGGGCAAGGAAGGTAAGGGGCAAGGAAGGTAAGGGGCAAGGAAGGTAAGGGGCACGGGTGTGTTTGACAGGGGCAAGGAAGGTAAGGGGCAAGGAAGGTAAGGGGCAAGGAAGGTAAGGGGCACGGGTGTGTTTGACAGGGGCAAGGAAGGTAAGGGGCAAGGGTGTGTTTGAAAGAGTTACCGCGGCTCTAGCACAGGCAACTGAAGGAACAAGGGTGGGTTTTAGTCAGTAAGAGTCTGACACGCCCTCCCGCTCCACTCAGAGCGGAAGAAGTTATTTGATGATTTCCCACCCAAATAAAACGGACCTAATGATCTGCAGTAGCGCTTGCGCCTACGAGTACGATCCTAGACCAATAAAGCACCCGCTAAAGAATAATGTTAATGGAAAGGTGAAATCTAAATATAACTTACTCAATATACGCATATCTCTTAGTAACGGAAACAGCTCTGGCCGTGTCAAAGTCGAGGTTGTTGGACACCAACCACACGAGTTCTTGCGACCAAGTTGTTCCTGAAACAATATAACAAAACGTTTAAAATGTTAAAGTTTAAATATCATCATGTTCGTAATGCAGCTAGGTTAGCAAAAATCGGTAATAATAGTCTTGAAATTTCAAAGATACGAGTAGGTAATGATTTTTACTTGTGAGGTGCTCGTGGCTAAAGTAATAACAGCCGCATGAGTCGATCCATCAGGTTAAGCTATGCTTGCCGGGGTTGGTCCATGGATGGGTGACCATCTTTACACACCGAGTGCCTCGGAAAGCACGTTAAGTCGTTGGTCCCGGTGGTCAATCGTGGATCTTTGACAGTCGTTACGGGTCGTCAGAAGCCCGAAAGTCTGACAATCAGTCTTACCAAGGGTATCGTATTACTCAGTAACTGGGTTGTGGAGGTCAGACAGTCAGTCGCTCTATGTAAAATACTGGTATTCAGCTGTATCCGGTTAGACTGGAAGCGGTCCCCAAAATAGTTGGGAAAAAGCTAGGCAGATTGATTTTCAAGTCCATCATTCGTCATACACATACGCAAGGTACCTTAGGTCTAAAAAGTTAGTTACGAACATTTTCGAAAAAGAGTTTAGAGAGGAAGGAAACTTAAAATTGCTCTCCATGTCTCTCTGAAATTTTTTTCGGAAACTAGCTTTTTAGACCTTGCGTCGTACCAAGTTTCATTAAAAGCGGTTCATTAATTTCATCTTAAACCTACAAATAAATATTTTGCTTTTTGTTTTGTTTAAAATGTATCCCAGTCCTACCCTCCATTTTTTTTGGGTTTTGCGAACATGACTAAATGGATCTACTGAACAGCAGTTTTTTTTCGACTGCCTGTCAGCGCAGCCCTAGCGGATCTCAGTTATTTTTGACTGCCTGTCAGCGCAGCCGTAGTGGTTCTCGGTTATTTTTGGACTGCCTGTCAGCGCAGCCGTAGCAGTTCTCACTTATTGCCATTACACCTTGCATAAGCTCTACTATATCTTCTTTTCGTCTAAGTTAGTATTAATTAAATACATATTTGCACTACTAAATACATTAATTGTTTCTAATTAGTGTCAAATTTCAAGTCATTAGTAACAGAGTTTAACAAGGTTAGATTAATTAGTGTATCGTCGTTTGTGTAGACAGTAATATCTACCAATTATGGTATGTTAAGAATGTACAACTTTGGAGAATTTCTCAATTCCCCACTCAAGTAATTCTCAACTATTTTATTTTTCTTCTTTTCAGCTTATGTCAACCTTCGAAGTTTTCCTTATGTCAACAGCATTCGACGCTCAGCCAATTTCTAGCCATTGACATGTTTACGACTCTACTCACAAACAATGGTTTACTAACGTTTCTATTGGCGCGAGGCACTTAAAGTAAATTATATTGGAAACTTTAATAAACAATATTATAAAATGTAAACTATACTTGTATTACGAGAGTTGAATTATTAGAAAATGATGTTATCTGGAAATGGCGGATATAGTATAGCGAATAAATAATTAACAATCAACACTTCACAAAAAATGTTAACACTCACATGACCTTGACAAAAAAGTGTTATTATGTGTTATTTCGTCCACGTATTTATCTAGAACGATGTTATAACGATGTAATAACAACGTATAAATGAATATCTAAACACTACCCACTAATAAACGAACACAAAACTCTTTAAACACGTAATAGAAACAAACTTTCGACTGCCATTGGTAAGCGAAAAAACTCAACTAAAAACATACTAAAAACTTTTTTTTAACTTTCGAATCAGTATTTCTCTATGGAAAGGTTTGTTAAAGTACGATACTATCACTCCCCGAGTGAACCTTGCCACAGGATATAAAACTTTTCGTTATTTAATAATAGAGGTTTAAGCTGCGTGATTTGGTAAGGCACACGGGTATGCCCGCGGGCATCAACGGCAGTGGACATTATAGGGCATACGGGTATGCCGTCGGGTTCGGTTATAGGTTAATTTGACTACTTGTCTGCATTATATTTAGATGTCGAGCAGAGCATGCAGTGTACGCTGTTGCGAGTTCGAAAAATTTCGAAATTGCAAGTCTTTTTTAAACATTGATAGGACTGTTCATCATAATCCATTCCTACCGGAATCCGTATTTCCTGATCTGATAGCTACAACCTGGGGGTATTTAAGTCAAGAGTGAATAGGTTACAGCTAAGCAAGCGTGCTTCATCGTCGACCACATCATCGCTCACCATCAGGTTAGATAGTGGTCAAGCGTGAACCTACTAATGATAAAAGAAATGTCTATAATTTCTTATTATAATTTTTGTGTGTAGAAATCCTCGTAGATGGCGTCCGCCCTAAGCTGGGCGGAGGTGTCTGTCAGAATCTTAGTGACTAAAACCACTCGGTGAACTACAATTTTCTTTAGCCGGGGCTTTGGAGTGCTTACGCAATTCGTCACGCTCCCCCGGCTAAGTATTGGGACCGCATGAATTCATGGGTACCGCGGCACCCTCTGCGGCCGTATAGTACACCCTCTTGCGTGGAGAAGATATCTCACCTGATCTAGGGAACGTGACGACCCATATATCATCTGATCTGACCTCTAGGTTATAAATCTCTGCGGCGTGATCCCCGAAGCCGGCGCTTAAAATGTACTCCTTCGGGCCTACTCTGATGAACGGTCTCACGAAATCTGTAACACGGAGACAATATTTTAGAACTACACAAACACACACACACTACTACACATCACAACTCAATCGCTACTTCACATCATAATTTGTATATAATCAATATTGTTTTACGTCGTCGTTTTATTTTTCCTGTAATCTTTACATAAACTTCTATGACATAGATTAATTTTTTTAGAAAAAATAATTTTGAACAGTCGAGTACTAAAAAAAGTTAAAATGTTTGAGAATATATAATATTTTTAAGACTTTCCTTTCAGTCCTCTGTTGCAAAGAAAAATATGTATATTTTTATTTCTTTCATAGTTGCAAAATAGTTGGGTAAACGTCATCTAGACTATTCCAAATTACAAGCTGATAGCATTAGTAGTGGAAACTTTGACTTTATGTACACACACCAAAATAAATAAGTAACTAGTTACGCACACTACAAAACTATATAGCTACTGTTAGGCCCCGGGCAGCGAATTCAGCGACCGACGAGGCGGCGCAGTGGCGCGGCAGCGCGCGTTCCAATGCATAGATTTATATGGAACCGGACCGGGTCTGCGTCGCCACGCAGCAATGGGACGCGCTCCCGCACCTCCGCCGCCGCCGCCCCGCCGCCGGCCGCTGATTTTGTGCCCGGGGCCTTAAAACGATTAATTACGTACTGGTCAGTGTCTTACCGAGAGAAAAGAGTTTATAATTTTACGAGACTATATTTGTAAACTAACGGATTCACCCGGCGACATCGAAACTTATTTAAAATCGCGTAATGTTATTTTAGACGACAATATAATAAAAGAATAAGAAATATTTCGTGTCTTACCCTTATAATACTGTTTAATAATTTTGTCCTCCTCTTCAGTCACATTTTTAATTTCATACGGAAATTCCTGGGATGCCATTTCTCCTTTCTGAAAAAGAAAATTTGGTACTTCATACACTTTTCTTGCTGCATTTTTGAAGAATTATGAGTTGAAAACTGTCTGCTTTAGATTAAATAAAGGCTGAACCTTTGGGCTGAACCCAGAAAAAAAGCCTCGTCTCTAGGTCTTTGTTAAAATAATGTTCTTGTGTGTTTTTCTTCTGTATATTTCTCTCAAATTGTATTTTTCTGTCCTTGTATTATTAGGTCCTAACTGCATGTACTGCTACTGACACCCCTAGCGATTACAGTTAATGTTTTTTATACTTTTATGTCTACCTGTAAGGCAGCGTTGTGGGTTGTATTATTGCTAAAATAATATAATATATTTACTTTATTTAGTAGTAAGATGTTATAATGTGACAGTTAGCTGCTCCCTTTAAAAAAAAAAACTAACAATTTGTTAAAATCATGTTAGTTCATTGGCCGACCAGGAAAACTCTAAATATAGACTCCATACTTAGTGGCTAAAGCAATAACAGCCACACGGGTCACTGGTTAAGCTACGCTTGCCGGTTGATCCATGGATGAGTGAGACCATCCTCCGTGCCTTGGAAAGCACGTTAAGCCGTTGGTCCCGGCTGTCAATCGTGGATCTTTGACAGTCGTAACGGGTCGTCAGAACCCCGAAAGTCTGACAACCAGTCTTACCAAGGGGTATCGTATTACCCAGTAACTGGGTTGTGGAGGTCAGATAGGCAGTCGATCCATGTAAAATACTGGTATTCAGCTGCATCCGGTTAGAATGGCAGCTGCATCCGGTTATTGGGGGCCGAGTCACCCGCGTCCGTAGGAGTATACCCATTGAGTCCCTACACGTGGTCCCCGGGTGGTGCTAATCAGTTGACAAACTGGTGGTAGGTTTCGACCGATGGCTTGCGACCACCCACTGGGCAAAGTCGTACCGCCAAGCGGCCTGGCCGTGTTCCGGTACGATGCTCAGTGTAGCCAATCCAGAGGAGTTGGGTCGAAATAGTTGTTCCATTGCAGGCAGACCAACCGGGCTCGCGCTGATATGAATGTATCGAGAGACTAGTCGCGGAGGGTAGCGGGATCCGAGGCACGGTGCGCCGCTGGCCGACCGCAGTTAGTTGGGGGCCCAAGTAGTGTACTAGCCACACACGAAAGGCTGCCCCGCCAACTGACGAAAAATCCCGGAATGCACCATCGTGCTGGTTGGCGACCAGACGAGAGGGCCCGATGGACATTCCCGGGGGGGCTCGGGCGTCCCCGCAGTCTCCAGACTAGTCCCCGAATGATACCGTCCTGTCAGTGCGTGCCTGAAGGTAGCCAGCATGGAACCTCATTTCACTTCCTTCTCCTCTCCTTCCTTCACTCTTCACATTCATGAAAAAAGGAACTAAAAAGAAAAAGCTGTACAGCGGCAGCACTCCCTCTCACACAAAGTGCACCTATCTAACATTCGAGGTCTGCACTCAAATCTCGCCGCAGTCCACCACCACCTAGAGACTGAGAAACCAGCTCTCTTATTCCTTTCGGAGACGCAGATCGGATGTCCGTCTGACGTGGCGTACCTATCTTACCCAGGGTTTACCCTGGAGCACAATTTTAAGCCACGCGCTGGTATATGCATGTACGCCCGGAACGACATCTGCTATCGGCGTCTCCGTAACCTTGAGGACTCCAGGTTCTCAACTCTTTGGGTCCTAGTGGACACAGGCCTAGATAAAATTGTCTACGCCTGTGTCTACCGTTCGCACAGCGGTGATCTGGAGACAACTGGGCTCACACAACACCTGAGTAAAGCGGCGGATGTGGCTCAGCAACGGTACCCTTCTGCCCAATTGGTGTTACTGGGGGACTTCAACGCTCACCATCAGGAGTGGCTCTTCCATACCAGTACACAGACCATGCTGGACAAGAGACGTATAAGCTAGCGCTGGCGTTAAATCTTACCCAGCTGGTCCAGGGGGCAACGAGGGTGCCGGATGTTGATTCGCACACAGCCAATTGCTTGGACCTTCTGCTGACAACAGATCCAGACCGTTACTCAGTGTCGATTTCTTCACCATTAGGTACTTCCGACCACTGTCTGGTGAAATCTGTATCCGTCTACTCCCCGCCCGATCCTAGCCCTAGAGGCACCAGGCGGGTTTGGCGATACAGGTCAGCAGATTGGGATGGCATGCGATCTTTCTTCGCATGTTATCCTTGGCGGCTCACTTGCTTTTCTTCGACTGATGTTTCGTCGTGCGCGGACGCCGTGACGGATGTGTTGCGGCGGGGAATGGAGTACTACATTCCATTCTCTGACGTAACAATGTCTGGCGGGGCTCGACCATGGTTTGGTGCCGAGTGCAATCGCGCTGATGCGCTTAAACACGCGGCCTACCTGGCATGGGTCGACGCTCGGACGCGTAAAGCGAGTGACGTGAGTCAGAAGAAGAGAGCCTTCAACAGGGCTGCCAAGTTCTGCAAGAAGGTGTTGCGGAAGGCTCGGTTTGACCACATTGGCCGAATTGGGAACAAACTTGCTTCTTACCCAGCTGGTAGTAAGGCGTTTTGGTCCCTGGCTAAGTCGGTTGAATCGAACTTCTGCCGCCCCTCACTACCTCCACTGCTGAAACCCGACGGGTCGCTGGCCCACTCCGCTGAGGAGAAAGCAAGCTTGTTTGCCTCTCTGTTTGCGGAATCTTCGCGTCTAGATCCTGGTGGCGCGAGGCCCCCTGGTACTCTTGGTGGATGCGAGTCGATTATGTCAGACATTCGCATTCATCAGAAGGATGTCCGGAGGGTACTGCGTAACCTGGACGTGAACAAGGCTAGTGGTCCCGACGGGATACCGGCAATTGTACTGAGGACTTGTGCGCCTGAGTTGTCTCCGATCTTGACACGCCTATATCGCCTTTCGTTTGAGACTGGAAAAGTGCCGATGGCTTGGAAGCAAGCTAACGTGCAACCCGTACCCAAGAAGGGTAGTCGAGCTGACCCAGCAAATTATAGGCCCATCTCGGTAACTTCCGTACTCTGTAAGAGTATGGAACGGATACTGAATGGTAAGCTCCTAGCATACCTAGAAGCTAACGATATCCTAAGTGACCGACAATAAGGCTTCCGCCGAAATCGGTCAACAGGAGATCTTCTAGCGTATGCCATTCACATCTGGAGTGAGGCCATCGACAAACAAGGGGAAGCCCTTGCGGTCTCCCTTGACATCTCGAAGGCCTTCGACCGGGTCTGGCACGACAGCTTAATTGGCAAGCTTCCTTCCTTCGGTCTGCCCGCTGGATTGTGTGATTGGATAGCAGATTTCCTGAGGAATCGGTCTATCCGAGTAGTCATAGACGGCTGCTCGTCCGGACTGCTGGCTATTAATGCCGGTGTTCCTCAGGGGTCGGTGCTCTCGGCAACATTGTTTTTGCTGCATATTAACGATCTGCTAAAACCCGGTACCTTTGGGTATGCAGACGACAGCACTGTTGCCGAGAGATACGTGCCAGACGCACGAGTTAGTGGGTCTCAGGTCCGGTCTCTCCGAGAGGCTATGGTTGGGCACTTGAACTTGTCCTTGCAGGCTGTCTCAGAATGGGGCGATGCCAATCTGGTTAAGTTCAATGCTGCTAAGACCCAGGCGTGTCTTTTTTCTGCTAAAAGGAGCCAATTTCACCCGGCTCCATCTTTCCGAGGTGTGACCGTGCCGATAACCGACCGACTTGATCTTCTTGGTGTTACTTTAACATCTACCCTCAATTTTGGTCCCTTCATAGAGGCTAAGGCTCAAGTGGCTGCCAAAAAGTTGGGGGTCCTCGCAAAGGTGAGACGATACTTCTCGCCGGAACAGCTGCTCCAACTCTATCAAGCGCAGGTCCGATCGTGTATGGAGTACTGCTCTCATCTTTGGGACGGATCTGCAAGATACCAGCTTGATGCCCTTGAGTCAATTGAGAAACGAGCCAACGGCAATGATAGACTCGTTGAGTCAAAACTCCAAAGTCTTGAACATAGACGCCGAGTTGCTAGCCTGTCGGTTTTCTATCGATTACATTTTGGGGAGTGTGCGACGGAATTGCATGATTTGATTCCGCCAAGCCCGTTTCATCTAAGGACCACAAGACGTACGGCGAAGTGCCACCGGTTCATGGTGGACATCCCATCCATACGCACAAAGCGTTTTGAGAAAACATTCATTGCACGTACAGCTAGAGAGTGGAATTCTCTACCGGAGTCTGTGTTTCCTGTAAGATACAACCTGGGAGTCTTTAAGTCAAGAGTGAATAGGTTACTTCTAGGCAAGCGTGCTCCATCTTCGACCGCATCATCGCTTAACATCAGGTGAGATAGTGGTCAAACGCGAGCCTATCAAACATAAAAAAAAAAAAAAAAAAATAGCCTACCTCTCGTCTTGCGCCGCTTCTCCTTCTTAACGTGTCGATGGCGTAAATAGAGTATTTTTTCCTTTATTAAATCCATGCGAGTAACAGGGCATGAGGTGTGCAAGATGGAAGGTGGGTCATGGTCTGCTGAGTGACACCGCACAAACACTGATGATCGGAACGATGATCGATGATCGTCCGAGAACCCTCACCTGAGTAGATTGTCTTTGCTGCGGCCGAAAAAACTGGAAAACTTTAAAGAGACTCCGCTCTCAGGTGTGCCGCATGCCCTATCGCCAGTACATGTGACGACCTTATGGCTGCGTCAGCGAATGCTGTTAACGTTGCTGAATACTGCATTATATTCAAGGACTAAATTTGCCATCGACACGCTAAGAAAAAGAACGGCTTAAGTTAGGTAACTACAGTTTTAGCTTACCTGAAAAAATTAACTGGCCAATGAAATCAGTTGACAAGTCTTTTGAAACCTGAAAGGTATAAACGCTTTCGCATTCACAATAACTACAGATGAAAAATAAAAACCCTGACTTCACAGAAATCGCTTAAGATTCATTCGAAGCTCAAACGAGAATATTAATGCCCCGTTTCATTACTTATGAATCTCCGGTGACAGACGAACTGACAGATGGGTACAGTCAGTGACAGAACTCGTAGCGCATCGGAACAATTTTAATGAATAACGCATCACTACCGGTTCGCTTTATGAACTGAGTACAATGGCGGACAGAATTCATAACCCCTCCGTATCTAGATAACTGGGGTCACACGATGATGTGTTACGTCATCATTATTACAGTGAGAGGTGGAGGGAGCTATAAAGGAAGACTAGCGCTATCTCTTTTGTACCATGGAATAATGATTTCATTGACATATTTATTTTGTCTTATAAACGCCAATTCTAGTGGTATTTAAGTCAAAGTGGCTTACATCCCTTATCTGCCAGGAAACTGAAGACTTGCTGGCTGGTAATCTGTCTGATTCTGTTGTTTAATTGTTTCTGTGACCTAATTTATTTTAAATAGTATTTAAATTAATTTTATTTTAATGTTATTTTTGTTTGATTTAATATGTTAGCAGAAACTTACTTTGGCTACGTATTGTGACTAGCTAGGAAGAAACGCTGACACCCGAGATAAGGACATGCCCTAGTTTCGGTGTCAAAAGTTTCACCTTTTTGACGCATATATCTACTTAGACTTTTTCTTATTTCAATGGATCGTAAGTTTAAAGCCAAAACAATGTTTTAATTCTTGGACATTGCTCTCCTTTTATATTATATTAGGCTTAGGTATGAGTAAAAAAATATTATTGTTTGGGCATTTTTTCGATTTCTCGGGACCCTGGAGTACCGCACAATTGGAAGGCGTTCGAGGGCACCAAGCCAACTCGCAGATGCCCCTTAGACGCTTTTTTAACCGACTTCAAAAAGAAGGAGGTTATCAATTCGATTTTTTTTTATGTTTGTTTGGGCATAACTCCGTCATTTACAAACGGATTTGCAAAATTCGTTTTTTGTTCGAAAGGGGTTTATTCCGAAATGGTCCCAATCAAATTTTATGTAGATCTGATGATGGGTTTCGGAGACAAACAACGGAACTCTTCAAAAATTGACAGCAAATCAACCCTGATTGCTGCGATCGTATGTACGAGTATATGAATTGTTAACACAGTTTAATGGGGAACCACAACTAGAACGTGAAAAATAAAAACTTTTTTACAAAAAAAATAGAACCGACTTCCAAAAAAAGTGGAAAATAACTTTAATTTCGGAAGTCGGTGTCAAAAAACGAAGACACAAAACCAGAAACACCGACTTCCGAAATTTAAAAAAAAAACTTTTTAAATTTAAATTTTTAAAAGTTTTTTTTGTAAAAAAGTTTTTTTTATAAATGAGGCACCAACTGACGAACCTCGGTTGGTGTCTCTTGAAAGTTATGGAAAATAAAGATATTGGGCTACGGTTTTGGGAGGCTAAAGTGGACTGGTAACCAAGAACTATGTAAAGACTATGGCCTCTACCTGAACAATATTATTAAAATACATCGATAAAAAAGGTAGGGGTGACTTGCACAATCAGTAAATGGGCCCCAAAAAAGCTAGCACGTAGTGTGACGTAGTAAAATATATTTTGAGGTGCTGGAGTGGAGAGATACGGTCAAGATGACGGTCAAAGAATTACCGAAGAGTTAGTTCCTAGTTTCCTACCCTCGTTAAAGAGGAGGCGGCATGTTATTCTACTAATTGGAAATAATATGCCAAAAAAGAATTAAAGTTTTCGGGATTAAAACCCTTCAGAAACCTTGAGATTGTGTTGTAAGTGCTTAACAATAGTTTAGTGTTATGTTATTCTCCTGTGTTTATTTTTGTAAGTACAATATTTTATATGAAACAACAAATAACAATAAATACCGGCCAAGTGCGTGTCGGACATCGCACATTTAGGGTTCCGTACCAAATTTATTTTTGACTATTTGTATAGCTTTGGGTCAACAAGATGCTTATACTGTAAAAATTTGAAGCCTGGAGCTCCAATCGTTTGCCTGTAATATCTGTGACAGACGACGGACAGACTGACATAATGATACGTGAGTGACAGCAATAGGGCTCCGTTTGGATTTGGACCCTTCGGGTGCGGAACCCTAAAAATGAACCTTTTCTGAAAACATCATCAAAATTGGTTATTATATGAAGCAGTAATTAGCATTTCAAATATTGGTAGGATAAGGAAGAGGTGGGGACATCGCGCTATCTCTTTTGTACGCGGCTACACGCGTTACGGCGGTGATGTCATAAGTCAGTATGTCGTGGTACGTAACAAGGTGTCGGTCTTTTTGAGAAGAAACAAATGTTTATGTTGAACACTATTTATTGAGTCACTGTCACAGTGTTCTTAATGATAAAAGGTTAAATGAAATGTTGATGAAAATTAGAATACACCCGGCTAACGCGGTATACCAAAGTGCACTGACTTTTAAGTCAACTTGAAAGTATTAAGTGTGTTTTAATAAAGAAATTAAATAAGGTCAACGCGTCACGGCGGTATTTGCTAACTCATGTGTTTGGTGAAAACACCGAACACAGTATGTGCATCCTTGTTCTATTACTTAAAAGTTTCTCCTTCCAGTAGATTTAGAAGATTACGTTACTTAATTTGAATGGATTTTGGATATAGTTACTTTTTGCAAATTATGAAAAAATAAAACCGCCCAAGTGCGAGTTGGACTCACACGAAGGGTTCCGTAACATAAACTGAAAAAAAAATAGAACCGACTTCCAAAAAAAGTGCAAAATAACTTTAATTTCGGAAGTCGGTGTTCCTGTTTTGTGTCTTCGTTTTTGACACCGACTTCCGAAATTAAAGTTATTTTGCACTTTTTTTGGAAGTCGGTTCTACTTTTTTGTAAAAAAGTTTTTTATTTATTCACTTTTTAGTTGTGGTTCCCCATTAAACAGTGTTAACAATTCATAGACATACGATAGCAGCAAGCGCGGTTAATTTGCTGTCAATTTTTGAAGAGTTCTGTTGTCTGTCTCCAAAACCCATCATCAGATCTTTTTGAAATTTAAATGGGACCATTTCGAAATAAACCCCTTTCGAACAAAAAAAGAATTTTGCAAATCCGTCAATATATGACGGAGTTATGCTCGAACATACATAAAAAAAAAAAAAAATACAAACATCCGAATTGATAACCTCCTCCTTTTTCGAAGTCGGTTAAAAACCAACAAAAACACGGTATTGGTATTTTTTTGGGCTGTATCTTATGATCCGTAACAGGTAAACAGTTGAAATTTTTACAGAATTACTATTTCTGTTGCCGCTATAACAACAAATAATAAAAATAAAAAGCCCGCTGACAGACAGACAGACGGACGGGACATAGTGGAGTCTTAGTAATAGAGTCCCGTAGGTTACCCATTGTGTACGGAACCCTAAAAATTGAGTCAAATAAGTTTGTTCCTAATTCAAAACGCTAAAAATAGATTTATTTTAAAATGTCCAAATATTTTTGGCCAACAGTGCTCAAATGAGACGCTTCAGTTGTTCAATTTTAATTACAAGAAAGCTAAAATTAAATCGATCCGTGTCGAGATCAAAGTGAATGGGTCACAAAGGTGAAATTGCTTTGAAGTGTCGCACCAGCTAACGAGGGAAGCGAAGGGGTGTTGCGGGCTGAGCGCACACGAATCTAGTTCTAATCAACAGCTACATTTAATTGCTAGATGGTTTGCTTTGACTGATTATGCCTTCTCATTAAAGTTCCTGATAATTAGGAATTCGCGTAATGATACGTTAAGCGCATAAGTTCAGTTATTGGTGGAGAATCTTATCTGCTTTAATAGGAGATTTAAAATACTTTGAACTTGTGACCTGCGGGAAAATATTCTTAAATTATTTTGTACTAGCTTTTGCTACTACTATAGGCATAGGCTATTCCAGACTATAATCTATTACTATTTGAATATAATCTGTCTATGACAAATATCATCAAGATCGGTTCAGCTGTTCTGGCTTGATCAATAACAAACATCCATCATCCAAACTTTCGCATTTATGGTATCAAGAAGTAGGCGTCCGATTTATGATATCAAGAAGTAGGCGTCCGATTTACAAAATATTTCTACATACTTGAAATACGTTGATACGAGTAGGTACCTATAGGCGGCGTCCATAAAATAGGTTAGGTGTTTTTTTAAAATATCTGTCCCTCCCTCCCCCCCTGGTGAGATGTCGTGAGATTTTATTCAACCCTCCCCCATCCTCCAATCTCACGTGCTATTTTTCAAAATGTGGGTTTCTTACGTAAACGCGTTGGATTGTTATTGTAAAAAGAAAAAAAAATTGCTTCGTGCTTTTATTTACGTCTAGTTAAGACTAGTAATCAATATTGCTGAGAGTTTAATTATAAGTGTAATAAAAATTTAAGTAGAAGTATGAATGAAATTATTTTTTTTTGAACGAATTAGTGAATGATCTTAATCATATTACGATTACGCTTAATATTAAATCTTAAGCATGTACAATCTGGATTAAATGGACCAATATAGTATAATTTTTTTTTGTTTGAATCTGAAAAAAAATTGCGTGATATTTGCCGAGACCCTCTCTCCAACGTAAGATTAGATGAGATTTGACTCGACCCCCTCCCCCCCTTAAACATCTCACGTATTTTATGAACGTCGCAACATTTTCTCTCGGTAGCATATCGGTACCGGCGCGTAGTGTTCCACTCGCGCCTCAAAGAGTTGTCAGCATACATGACGGGGCCCGTCATGGCCGATGCCTGCCTAGGGGTTGGGGATAAATTTGAAAGAGTTACCTCGCTCTGGGCATTCAGGGCAGGGAGGAACAGGGGTGAGTTTTAGTCAGTAGGAATCTGACACGCCCTTCCGCTCCACCCTAGAGCGGGAGAAGTCATTGGATGATTTCCCACCCCCCAAAAAAAAAAGGTATAATCGGTACGACTTTACTTGATCTACCGTGGAATTAAGAGGGAACAGGGGTTGCGATTCTCCATACAAATGTATTTTCCCTTTCAAGGGGTCTGTCAGACTCTTACTGACTAAAAACCACCCCGGTGTTCCGTCCCACACTTGGACCGGGGATCGTGAGAGCTAGCATTCCATGATCCCCGGCTAGTGCCGGCCCGCCTATTATGCGGGTGTGTCCTCCCCCCGCACACCTTTTTTTTTTTTTTTGTGTTGCCGGGGTGGAAAATCCTCATGGATGTCCTTCGCCCGGGTGGGCGAAGCTAATATGACTTCCATGATCCCCGGCTAGTGCCGGCCCGCCTACGCGGGCCACCCTAGGCCCGCGGGGAGAGTGAGGTGTTCTCCCCCCGCGACTTCTAAAAAGGAGCATGCGTGGAACACTACGCGCCGCCGCCTTGGGTCTTGCTGGATGAGGGGCGGCCGACGACCGAGAGTCCGCCGTCCCTCCGGACCTGTTTATGGGGGCTGGAAAAGGGCGGTATCCGCCCTCCGCCGACGCCCGGTATGCCTGCTGCGGATCGGGAGAGTGGCCACGGCCTCCCTCTCCCTCTCCGCAGCCTCCTTCTGTGAATTTACGGCTTCACAGAAGGAGGTCACCGCATCCCACGACTCGGTGCTCCCAACCATCGAACGAGCGACGGCTGGCAGCGACAGGTCGGGGCCCACTTCGGATACGAGGACACGACGCTGCTCCTCCCATGCGGCACACTCTGCCAGTGTGTGCTGCGCCGTGTCCTCCCCACAGTCGGTGCAGTGATGGTACCGAGCGTCCCCCCCCACCTAACCTAACCTAACCATTTTACTGAAGCAAGCCGTGGATGGTATAGTACTGACTAATCATTTGAGGTTTTGTCCTATAGACAGCTGAATAGGATGGATGATGATGTCTTGAATTTAGAACCCGCTTATCATACTAATAACATAAATACGAAAGTTTGGAAGGATGGATGTAGGTATGTTTGTTACTCAATGAACTCAATCACGCTAGAACAGCTGACTGGATCTGGATGAAATTTGGCGTAAATGTATGTAGATTATAGTCTGGAATAGCAAATAGGCTATAATTAATAATGAGCCTGGATATCTTTCAAATCAAACAAACTACATAACTCATCATCATCTGCCTAGCCTTTTCTCAACTATCTTGGGGTCGGAGTTGAGTCTAACCGGATGCAACTGAATATGTATTTTACATGGAGCGACTGCCTATCTGACCTCCACAACCCAGTTACTGAGTAATACGATACCCCTTGGTAAGACTGGTTGTCACACTGTCGGGCTTCTGACAACCCGTAACAGCTGTCAAAGATCCACGATTGACAGCCGGAACCAACGGCTTAACGTACTCTCCGAGGCACGGAGGAGTCGATATGAAAAGATGGGAACCCATCCATGGACCAAACCCGGCAAGTGTAGCTCAACCTGATGGATCGACCCGTGCGGGTGTTATTACGAGTACTTTAGCCACGAGCTCTTCAAACAAACTACATAATTATTGAATGAAAATTGACATTGCACCCTACAATCACGAATTAACTTTTTGTACGTACCTTAAACAGTTGTTATTTACAGACAGAATGAAACCAAACAAATTAATTGTAATAAAACTCACTACACAAAGGAGCCCACAGACACTGTCACAAACACTAAACACAAAGATGGGACAAGATCGCATCAACCCAGTCCCCCCGCATTCATTTAAAACCAGTTAAGAACCATTTACATACATATTTATAGGTATTTATTAATAAGTATATACATACGCTAAATAATAATATCGTCCTAACCGAATAATACCTTTGTAAACTTATACGTCCTTGAGTGACTACATCCTGTTCGATAACGAGCGTCCTATAGCAACGGAGAATGACCAATAGAATGGTTAGTAACCACAAAGGATTTAACTACTTAGGTATGTATGCTATGGGGGCCTCACAATTATGAACAAAAATGCCCAACGTGCCAAAAGAAGTTTTCACTTCAATACGCGTAGCAGTATTTACGCGAGTTCAATAGGTTTTTTCCCATCTCAAAAACAACCAACAACAATGAACTTGTATGAGATGCATAAGTTGATTGTGTTGTATTGTTTTGTTGATTCATCATCTTCCTGCCCTTATTCCATGTTACTTGGGGGTCAGCGCAACACGTTTTTTTCTTCCATTCTGTCCTGTCAGCCGTTACACTATCACTAACTTCTTTTTCTGTCATATCACTCCTCACACAATCCATCCATCTTTTCTTTCGCCTCCGGTTCCCTTTCCATCCATCCACATTTATATTCATAACTCTTTTAGTTACATGTGTTTTATCTCTCATCCTCAGTTACATTTGTTTCATCTATAGAAATAAATAAAATTAAAGTGTCTGTTTTAATACCAATTTGTAAATTTTTAGGGATCGAAACATCCGAATGTTAAAACGGAACCCTTAAGGGATCACTCGTGCGTCTGTCTGTCTGTCTGTCTGTCACAGCCAATTTACTCCAAATGTTCTGGCCCGATTAAGTTGAAATTTGCTACACAGGTGTATTTTTATGGACCAAACACGGGCGAGTAACGTAAATAAATGAAAATGGTGGTCAGTTTTGGGGGGAAAATCGGAAAATTTAAAAATAAAGTTTTTCCAACTGCACAATGCAACATATCAAATGGAAGGGCGCATTGGTCTCAATTTCTTTTTCATATTTTTAAAATGAATCGTTTCTAGGTTATATAAGAAAATATGAAAAAATCAAATTTTCTCACGTTTTTTGCAATTTGCAGGTCAGTGTCATGTTGTATCTTGGTCAAAATATGATTCGCGGCCGTAGCAAGTATGTATTTATTGAATTATAATCATTAAAGTCATCAATACAACTCTTTCAGTTACAATTGTTATCATATGTAGTATTTCATGAAATCATGGCAATTGACATCAATTCTAACTGAGAGAGTTGCATTGATGATTTTAATGATTTCAGTTCTGTAAATACGTACTTACTACGGCTGCGAATAATATTTTGACCAACATGCAACCTTATACTGACTTCACGGGCCTGCGGACGGCGAGTAGTGGGTAACTCGCCGTCCGATCAGCACCAGGCCCTAGAGTCGACGGCGCGTAGTGTTCCACGCGGGCCTCAAAGAGTTGTCAACAAAAAGACGGGGCCTGCCACGGCCAACGCCTG
Organism: Polia nebulosa; assembly: GCA_951329385.1. Classification (NCBI taxonomy): domain Eukaryota; kingdom Metazoa; phylum Arthropoda; class Insecta; order Lepidoptera; family Noctuidae; genus Polia; species Polia nebulosa. The sequence continues at coordinate 6,327,962 of OX589591.1, read as the reverse complement.
CCCGGGGGTTGAGGATAAATTCGAAAGAGTTACCTCGCCCCTGGGCATGTAGGGCAGGGAGGAACAGGGGTGGGTTTTAGTCAGTAAGAGTCTGACACGCCCTCCCGCTCCACCCTAGAGCGGAAGAAGTCATAAGATGATTTCCCACCTCCCAAAAAAAAAAAAAACCTTATTCTGACCTGCAAATTGCGAAAACGTAAGAAAATCTGAATATCTCGGGCTACCTTTTTTTTTTGTGAGTTGAGAAATCATCCAATGACATCTCCCTTTCTGGGTGGAGCGTGTCAGACTCTTACTGACTAAAACCCACCCCTGTTACTTCCCTGCTTGAGTGCCCAGGGGAGCGGTAACTCTGTTACGAATTTGTCGGCACTTTCACCTTAACTTGCTTTGGTTTTGTGTGTTGCCGGTTACAAACTATTTAGTAACCCATTTTCCAAACATTTTCTGGTATTTGATTAAGCTGAAACTTGCATTATTATAAAAATAAGTGCCCAATGCAATAATATAGTACTATGAAGTCTGATGATGGAGCTGGAAGCTGGCCATAGGATCTCCTCAACCAAATAAGATGACACCATCGTGTTTGGACTCGTTCGATGTGTATTTAAAAGTGTTTATTCACAAGGTGGTGCCTGGGGTCTAGTGATGGTGCTGAAATGCGGCCATTAGATCTCCGCAACCAAACAAGATAGCACCATCGTGTTTGAGCTCATTCAATATGTATTGAAAAGTAATTTTTCACAAGGAGGTGCCTAAAGTACGGCCAACGAGAAGCGATACCAAATGTAAACAAAACCCATGCGAAAATGGGCGATAAAATGGCCGCCCGAATGTTGGCGAACCCGTCTTAACGTTGTCATGTTTTTGCCGGGAGAACGAGACATTACGACAAAGGCACAAGATGGAAAGAGATAAATATTAGATTGTCAACGCCACAGTTGTTCTTTAGGTTAATGACCTTTCGTATCGCTGCTAGTTGGCCTTACTTTAGGGTCTAATGATGGTGCCGGAATGTGGCTATTGGATCTCCGCAACCCAACAAGATAGCACCGTCGTGTTTCAGCTTATTGGATATGTATTGACAAGCGATATTACATTTAGTGGTGGTGGTGCCCAGGGTCTGATGATAAAAGCGGAAGGTGACCATAACAATTCCTCAACTAAAAAAGATAGCACTATCGTGTTTGGGTTTATTGAATTTTTACTGACTAGTGTTATTAACCGACTTCAAAAAAAGGAGGAGGTTCTCAATTCGACTGTATTTTTTTTATTTTTTTTTTTATGTGTGTTACCTCATAACTTCTTACTACGTGAACCGATTTTGAAAATTTTTTTTTTTTTGAAAGCTGTTGCTTCACATTTGGTCCCATTTTAATTTCGTGAAGATCTGATGAAGAACTTCGGAGATACACAATGGAACTCTTCAATAAATGATAGCAAGCCTTCCAGAATTGCTGCAATCGCATGTCTGTATATTGTTTTCACCACTTCACAACATTACATCACGCTGATGCGCTCTGAAGTGGTATACAGATTTGTACAGTCACCTTGATACACCCTAATTTCACCAACTAAGTACTTTCAAATTCCCTATTTTTGGGGCTATCAATTCGGGCATAACTTTACTATTAATTTAGTTTTAGAATGGGGTAAAACAACTAAAAAGTGAAAAATAAAAAACTTTTTACAAAAAAAATACAACCGACTTCCATAAATAATACTAAAAAATACAAAATAACTTTAATTTCGGAAGTCGGTGTCAAATAACGAAGAAACCACACTAGAAACACCGACTGCCGAAATTAAAGTTATTTTGCATTTTTTTGTATTATTTATGGAAGTCGGTTGTATTTTTTTTGTAAAAAGTTTTTTTACACTAGATGGTGATCAGGGTCTCATTATATAAATAGGATCTTCAATCATAACACAAAATAGCACCGTCGTATTTAGACCCATTGGATATGTATTTTCTGACAAGTGTTATTAAACTAGGTGGTGAGTTGGGTCTGATGATAGAACCAGAAGAGTACCATAGATACTAAACAATCAGTCTCGTCGATTTTGTCTTGACTAAAACTATAGTTCCAGGTATAGTCTAGGGCCTAGGGTCTGATGATGGATCTGGAATGTCATCATAGGAAACCCTCAACTTAAGAATGTAGCCCGATGAGATAGACTAGTTAGATTTACCTTGAGAAGTTATAGCATAATGGCCGTATATATTCGATTTTCTTTTGACTGACAAGAAGTTACAGGGCAGCTGGGTAGTAGAATAGGTTAGATTGCTGCTGCCCCAGGTACTGACTCTTTCAGTCTTAGAATTGATACGCTCCTGTGGTCTGTTTCTGTGTGAATGTTAAATTAATAATATTAATAATTTGTGATAAATTAAAATCTTTTAAAGGGAAGCTTTAATCGAATAAAAACGTAAACGTGGACGTCTCTTACACTGTTTTAAAATAATTATAATAGTCGTACGCTTATGTATCTAAGTTTTAATTAGTTTTTTTTTTAAGTTCTTGTATAAGTTAGTCTTAAAAATTTTTTTTTTTTTTAGGCCATTTCAAAATATGTGATTCGTACGGAACCCTTTGCGTCTGTTTTTGTCTGTCTGTTTGTTTCGACTAATCTCCGAAACGGCTGGACCGATTTTGACGGGACTTTTAATCAAATCAAATAGTTTATTTCTTTGCAAACATGGGTAATTGGTACATAGATATTCTTTTTTACATAACAAAGTCCTGCATATTCTACCGTCACATGGGTATGCAAATAATATTCAATTCTAAAATTAAATACTAATTAAAAAAGTACAATACGAATAAAGATAAATGTCAAATCAATTAAATTATAAATGTCAAAAGTTAAATAAATGTCATGTTTACGTTACAACAAAAAAAAAAAAACAGAAAATTGTCTGACTGGATACGCTAGTTAACATTATCACAATGATGACAAAAAAAATGATAATTATGTCAACCAGGGTACTTAGTAGCATTTAAAACAAAAATAAAAATAAGTCAATCAGTCAGTGATTCATCACTAAGGAAGTCGTTAATTGTGTAATATTTTTTCTCAATTAATATTCTTTTTAAGCCCTTTAAAATTTTATTACAGCCATATTTTTTCAGGTAGTCTATCCGAAATGCATTTATGAGAATACATCGTCTTTTTCCTACGTTTACTCGCTAGATGGTGCTACTTTCGTTACGTAACTCGATATCAGCGTCACCTGTGGCCGCATCTGGAACTAACTCACAGTGTAGAGCAAGCCACCATTTCTAATTCATAATAGTAATGATGATGAAGAAATTATTTGGAATTCAGTCTTAGGAAACATAATACTTTAATCAGTCAGGCCCCGGAATAACAGACACAATTAAAAACCTATTGTCGCGTCCCCGATTGGGGACACGCGGGGCCTGTGAAGGTATAAATTTTATATACGGTAGTTATGTGTTTGGCGTCGGAAGTTCATTTATGAGGAATCTGTTTGTTGTCTCTGCTTGCTAAGTAAAATACAACAATGCGATCAAATACTTTAATAATGAAGCTACAAGAAGGTAATTAGTTTCGAATAAACAATCAACATTGTTTGATTATTTATCATAAGTTTACCATTCATAAACCCTTACAAAAGTTTCAATCTGTAACTGTTTACTAAGAATTGAGAAAGTTCTCTGATTGAGTTCTATTATCAAGACCGGGGTTTAAACCCGTAGGGCCCCGCGCGTCCTCGATTGGGGACGCGACAATAAGTTTTTAAATGTCTCTGTTATTCTGGGGCCTGACGGATTAATACCTCTCTAAAATTATATTTTCTAAAAGTATGTTAATGGTGCCAGGTAGCTTTAGCTAGAATATATAGTTAAGAGATGAAACCGCTGACAGTACCCTTTTTTTTTCGGGGTGTAAAATCCCAGAGCGGGAGAAGACTCTTACTGACTAAAACACACCCGCGTGACAATTATTGACATTATCTGTAACCAAACTATATCAAATGTACCCAGTACAACAGATATATGTATATTTGTATAATATGAAAGATGATATAGATAAAAAGGGGGTGACTACAGAGATGACGACTGATAGAGGAGTATGGAAGAAAAAGACATGTTGCGCCGACCCCTAATAAATTTGGATAAGGGTAGGAGAATGATGATGATATGTATATTTTTATAAATCAGGTACATGAAGTATGAATTTTTTAAAATGAATGCTGGCCTGCCATGTCCTGGAGAGCAGTAGTGGCTCAGTGTTAACAGATCTGACTGACGTGTCGTGGATTTGAACCCAGGCAGGCTTACATAGTATACAGTGACGGATTAGCCACATAGCAAGAGTAGCATATGCTACGGGCCCCGCGCATTTGCTTGGCGAGACCCGTTTGGACGTACAAAAACAAGTCAATATACGTATACCCTAAGAAATCTAATCAATTCTGGGTTATCCTTAAAGACAATGTAGGCAACTGCCTATAGGTCCATCGCTACCTAATGGCGCCTGGCCCGGTCTGTGAGAAAAATACTGTCAAAGAAATTTTAATTTGTTATTATTTTATGTTGATTTTGGGGGCCCCAGGTGGAATTTGCTACAGGCCCCACGCCGGCTTAATCCAGCACTGTTGGTATTATACCTACAATATTTCGTCGAAACAATGAGGGAAAACACAATGAGGAAACTGGGAGGTCCTAGAAGCAAAAATTCGAAGACATGTGTCACGCATGTGTGGATGTCAATCCACCAACCAGCACTGGGCCCGCGTGGTGGATTAAGATCTTATTAAGATCTCTCTCACAGAGAGGAGGTCTATGTCCCAGCAGTGGGGACGTTAAAAGGCTGATGATGCTTAAGATGCCATTTCTAACTATGCGTGTTGGAGTCGGCTTTTAGTCCAAATAGATGCAGCCGAATAACTGCCAATCTGAACTCTACAATCCAGCTATTGAAACTGACAGACCGAAGACTTTTAGATGTGTTGCTGGGAAGTTTTTCCGCCACTTCTTCTCCCCAGCTCAAACACTAGGAAGTGGTAACGCGCGGGCTGGCTCTCAGCCTAGTGATTTTGAGTTATGAATTTATAATTTACCTACGAAATCTTTATCATAGTGATTCTGCATTTAATACCCGGATATAAAGGAAAAGTTATGTTAATTACATAATTATCTAATCTGTACATAAAAACAAATGCGGCATAAATGTTTTATTTGTAGATAATCGTGTGATAAATGATAAGTGCTTACGTCGACAATGCCGTTAACATTGCTACCTAACAAAAAAAAATGGCTAGACACGTGACTGAGCAGTCAAAGTCTAAGAAGAAGTACTTATAGGTACTATAAAAAATTAACCGACGAAAAAGAACTAAAAAGCAAAAAATAAATAAACCTTTCAAGTCTTGAGTAATGAGCTTATTTACCTAAATAAAATATCAAATTTTATATAAACTAATTTTGAGTCGGCGCCAAACAACAATCTGATTATTAAATATCTAAATTTTATAAGTACTTACAAATGAAGAAGGGTGTAAGTAGGTAATTAATCATTTTATTAATTGGCGCCGACTCAAAATTAGTTTATATAAAATTTGATATTTTATTTAGGTAAATAAGCTCATTACTCAAGACTTAAAAGGTTTATTTATTTTTTGCTTTTTAGTTCTTTTTCGTCGGTTAATTTTTTTGTTAAAAAGTTTTTTATTTTATGATTTTTTGTGGCTCGCATCATCTTTTAACACTCTGAGGGTAATTTATAATTCTTCGTCATTCCTCTTGCCACTGAGCTGATGATATAACAATCCTTCCATGAAGTTCCCAGGATATTGACCAGTTGAGGTTACCTCCAATATTGTAAAGATGTCTTTTCGTCAAAGCATATTAAGTGGTATTTGTCACTAAAACCAGTTTTTATATCTGACTTCTATTGTTTAGGAAAGGTATGGTTTCCATCATCAGCTCAGTTTCATGATGTGATGGTTCCTAAATGCAAATACCTGATTCAGTTATGAAAAGTAAACAGAAACAATATTCGTGCCCAATTTTCGAGGTTTTCTCTCAATTTTATCAGGATTCCATTATCAGATCCTGATGTCCTTGACATGGGACCATCCTTAAGGTATACCCTATCTAACAAAAAAAGAATAATCATAATCGGTTCATAAATGACGGAGTGAGGGCTGAACATACATACAGAAACGCTAAACGTGCCCACAATTTTCGAGGTTTTCTCTCAATTTTATCAGGATTCCACTGTCAGATCCTGACTTCCTTGACATGGGACCACTCTTGAGGTGTACCCTATCTAACAAAAAAAGAATAATCAAAATCGGTTCATAAATGACGGAGTGAGGGCTGAACATACAAAAAAAAAAAAAAAACATATATACGGTCGAATTGAGAACCTCCTCCTTTTTTTTCGTCGGTTAAAAAGTGTCCTACCAGTGAGTAAACGCTCGGTGAATAGGGTGGGGGGTCGCAGTGGGGGGCGTGATTAGGGAGTAGTCTTGCGCATAGTAGTTCACTTCATGAAGCGTTCAGCTTAGTTTGGGGCTCCGTAGCGAACTAGGTCGCTCTTTTAGTTCATCAGCTCCTGATTCAAACCAGAGAAAGCCAGATGGTTCACTTGCTTTGCTAGTTCTAGACAACTGAAAAAACGATGAGAAGTGCATGTGAAGCGAGTAAGTATGCGGTAACAGTTTTGCGATTAGCTCGGGGGCGCGGCGGCGCTGCGCTCTCGCTCACTCTCGCAACTCAATCAAATGAACTAATGAACCAAAGAGTGACGGATCTGAGATCTAGAGTGCGCGCACGATAAGTCTGCGCGCGAATGCTGGCGCTCTGCTTCAAATTGCATGCCTAAATATATCTATTTCCTTCATTCATAAAAAAACGATATAACGTAACTGAAATTATAATTAGAAAAAACAACTTGTTAGGTATAATTAAATGAACTAGATTAAATTCATTAGCATAATAAATTATAAAATTAAAACGTTTAGGTCCGATTTCAACCGCGTGCAGATCGCTTCTTCCCTATAGTCAAACTTTTTAGTCCAACTGGTTTGACCACGAGGAATTAAATTTCCTCGTGGTCAAACTACTTAAATGATCCTCCCTGTATCAACGTCAAGTTACAAATGTGTACAGTCAATCATAATTTAATTTAAAAAAACAACTGATAATTTCGATATAATTATGATGGGTTCAAAGTTATAATATAAAAATGATTCCTATCTCACTTTATTAAAAAAATAACCAACATCTATTTCGTTGTGTATTAACTCTATTTGAAATTTTGTAATGAAATCATCTATGTAAATATGTTCACTCCGTCGAGGAGATGGTTCTTCACCAAAATTTCTTTCATTTTCTAATAATGTTTTGAGCAACCGAGCAACTGTTATTGGACTATGTCTCTTCATCGTTTTATTAAGTTGTGTATTCCAGCTCTCTCCGACATTATTAGTGCAATATCTTTGTCCGTATACGGACCACTGCTTTCTAAGCGATTCATTCTTTAGCCAAGTAGTCTCGAAATAATTAAAATATTTTTGAATTTTTTGATGTGTGTGAATGACTATCAGATTTTATATAATCCCAACTTGCCTCAATTTGGTTTTCGGGAAGCAAAGCGAGTGCTGAACAGAGTCCGACAATTCTATTGCCATCTTTGCTCTTCATCTTTATTTATTTTTTGCCTTTTTCCATTGATAATTTATGAAATGATAGAAGCACTTTATAATTTGAACGTCAGGAAAAATAGATAAAATAGCATTGCTCGCAGCAGTTTCAGAATCAAAATGAATTTTTTTAGGTGACCACTTGGGTATTCTAGACCGTAACATAGGATAAGATGGTATATGACTTTTTTGTTTTATCCGTCATTAACGCGTAAGCAACAGGAAGCACGAACGTTGTTGTTGTCGAAGTAGATAAATCAGCATGAATGCTATATAATTGGGTAAATGAATTTGGGCAGCTGAAGAATGTGCCCTCCCCAAAAAACTCTTGTAACTGAACCAATCTTATCCGATTGCTTTCATAGCAAAAAACTATGATTCGTCGTGTTTCGGTAACATAATCAGATAGGAGAAATTACTGTAAATGATCAGGAACTGTTACCTCTTTGAAGTCACTGAAGCACGTCTTTTTTCTTCTATTATATTAATCCAATTTGACGCTGCCAAAGGAAGGTAATGTGACTTGATTTTTAATAGACTCCTTCTTTTTATAAAATGCAACCGGAATAGGGACGTCACTGTTAACCACCTCATATCTTAGCTCATCAATGACTATATCAATCTCATTTTTTTTTAATCAGCATTAGAGGTGTGATTATTGCGTTTAACTATGATGTCATCAGTAAAAGAAAAGTAATGACGAATAAAAAACTGGATACAGTAGAAAGATCGGAAAAAGAGAATATAGTATACATAGCAGTACAGAAATCACATATAAATCGCAAAATTAAAATTAAAAAATAACCGTATCAAAAAATTAAATTTTCTAACAAAATAAATTCAAATAAATAAATGCTCTTGTCACCGCCGGGATGCGGCGCCTGCGGACGGCGAGTAATGGGTAGCTCGCCGTCCGATCAGCACCAGGTCGACGAGAGTCGACGGCGCGTAGTATTCCACGCGCGCCTCAAAGAGTTGTCAGCAATAAGGACGGGGCCCGTCATGGCCGATGCCTGCCCGGGGGTTGAGGATAAATTCGAAACAGTTACCACGCCCCCGGGCACTAAGGGCAGGAAGGAACAGGGGTGGGTTTTAAGTCAGTAAGAGTCTGACACGCCCTCCCGCTCCACCCAGAGCGGGAGAAGTCATTGGATGATTTCCAAACCCACAAAAAAAAGCTGTTTTAGAACCCAATGGCATGGCACGTGACGATGGGAAGAGGCCAGACGGAATGACCATAATGCCTTGGAACTTGCCTTGCCTTGTCTGTCTATGACTGTACTTACAAAAACTGCATGCATACAGCGTGCTGAAAAGGTGCAATGTCAATGAAGTTTGAGCACGAGGAATCATAATTCCTCGTAGTCAAACCAGTTGGACTGAAAAGTTTGACTATGAGGAAGAACCGGTGCAGATTTATCGTACGCGCGCTTTAATTCGCCCGTGGGAGCGCTCTATCTACTTAGTTCGTTCGCGAACTAAACAAGACCAATAGGTAGTTACAGTGCATCACGATCTGTTGAAGCGGGTAGTAGAGGCCAAACGTATGTCTTCAGGATATAGACGATCGCTAACGAGCGATCGTCGAGCGAGGCCGCACCATCATGTAGGCTAGGCTCCCGCCATAGTCACTTCAGTCACTTCGGTATGGACACAAACGGCGGCTTCACATGTTTATATTTATCGTTCGCCTTAGCAGCCACGCTCGTCCCTTACCCTGGATGGGGCTTCTTGAGTGTACTGAGTTTAAAGTGAATATGTGCCCAATCTTAACTAATATTATACATGCTAATGTTAGGTACTGCAGGACCCCAAGGCACCAGTACGGCCTGCAGGGATCCTGGGACCTGCCCGGGGGTTGAGGGTAAATTCGAAACAGAGTTACCACGCCCACGGGCACTAAGGGCAGGAAGGAACAGGGGTGGGTTTTAGTCAGTAAGAGTCTGACACGCCCTCCCGCTCCACCCAGAGCGGGAGAAGTCATTGGATGATTTCCCACCCCACAAAAAAAAAGGGATACTGGGACGTTTTTCGAAGCTCGGGGACTCGCTTGCTTACTGCGAGAGTACTACACGAAGGGATAACTCGCTACGGGCGGATAAGGAAAACAGCCGAGTGCGCGATGTAGGTACTCTATATTGATTTTAATAAGAAATACATGTGTGCCCACTTCCAAGGGCTAAACTCTCATCTGACATAAAACAAAATTCACACATACTCTTCTAAAATAATTCATAGACTCTCCAACATTCTTACCTGCCAGTTAAAGGCCGGTGCAGACCCGCTGAAATTAGGCTGTGTCTAGTGTATACAATCGTCTTAGTACTCTATCCGTCTGTTTTATTTTCTTGTTATCTTTTCTCGCATAAACCGCTTGACTAATTTTGGTATAGGGTTAAACCTTGGGATATCTACTTTTTTATCCCGGTAGTACATACTCTTCAGAGCCATCGTTTACTCGCGGCTTTGAAGGTGTTGAATTATGCGGAACAGTGTCAAGTCCTGCCACCTGAAATTGAAAAGGGAGGATCCTCCCACCAGAAGGGCGTTGTGTTCGGTGGGTAACTGCTCGTTGGTTTTGGCTGGGCTATTGTTTAGGATTTTTATGACTTCATAGTTTTTGTAGTTTGTATGAGGTGTTACAGATGCGGCATCTATTCCGTCAATTTCCGTCACATACGAACTGTGTACAAAGGTGGTGACTGAAGTTGTGCACGAAATGCCGTCTCTTAACCCTGCCGGCGCGGTGACACTGTGCATCGATTGCTGAGGATCAATCCAACTAGTTTGGATCCACAGAGCATGCTGTGGATCCAGACTAGTTTGATTGATCCTCAGCAAAGAGGCACCAAGAGAAGCTTCGTAGATGTGTGGCTGCGGGCGGCTTGGCCTAACAGATGCTGGCGTATTTAAAGATACTCGTATGGCGCCTTAGATCATTTAGACCCCTTAATTAAGAAGAAAAGTTGGCCGTCATGGGACGCCCGGCAGATGTGTAACATCTATTTTAATATTAGAATTCAAAATTGTTGTTGGTTGTTGTTGTTGTTGGTTGTTGTTGGTGTTGTTGTTGTTGGTGTTGGTGTTGTTGTTGATTGTTGTTGGTTGTTGTTGTTGTTGTTTGTTGTTGTTGGTGGTGTTGATTGTTGTTGTTGTTGTTGTAGTTGTGTGTTGTGTTACTTTTTGTCGCATAGATGTTTCTAGGGAAAAGGGAGTCGAGGGCGGCAGGGTATTTTGGGCATCGTGGCACGAGAGCGTCATGCCGTTTTCCGTCACGGAATTCGAGTCGATTTTACTGCCAAGCCACGCCAATAGATTTTTCACATCAAAAAGAAACAACTTTTCGCTATGGTTATGATAAAAGGGTAATTTTCCGAAAATTTAAAAGTATTTCCATTTGAGCACCTATGTTTTGAGCACCAATGGGATTCCCATTTGAGCACCAATCAATATATTAGCTTGGTGCTCAATGGGAACAATAAAAAATATTCAATTGCATCATTATCTAGATAAGTACTCGTACTTAGGTTCAAATTTCATTTGAAAAAAAGGTGTTCCTGGTTTTGTTTCTTCGTTTTGTGACACCGACTTCCAAAATTAATGTTATTAACCGACTTCAAAAAAAGGAGGAGGTTCTCAATTCGACTGTATTTTTTTTTTTTTTTATGTGTGTAACCTCATAACTCTTTATTACGTGAACCGATTTTGAAGATTTTTATTTTATTTGGAAGCTGTTGCTTTACATGTGGTTGCATTTTAATTTGGTGAAGATCTGATGAAGAACTTCGGAGATACACAATAGAACTCTTCAATAAATGATAGCAAACCTTCCAGAATTGCTGCAATCGCATGTCTGTATATCGTTTTCATCACTTCACAACATTACATCACGCTGATACGCTCTGAAGGGGTATACAGATTGGTACAGTTCACCCTGATACACCCTAATTTCACCAACTTTGTTCAAATTCCCTATTTTTGAGGCTATCAATTTGGGCATAACTTTACTATTAATTTAGTTTTAGAATGGGGTACAACAACTAAAAAGTGAAAAATAAAATCTTTTTACAAAAAAAATACAACCGACTTTCATAAATAATACAAAAAAAATGCAAAATAACTTTAATTTCGGAAGTCGGTGTCAAATAACAAAGAAACCAAACTTCCGAAATTAAAGTTATTTTTTGCATTTTTAGTATTATAATACATTAAATTACATTAATACATTACTGATGAAGATCTTCGAAGATAGATAATGGAACTCTTCAATAACTAACAGCAAATGACTCGCAATTTCTGCGATCATTATTATGTCTTTGTAACAAAAAAATCAATCATCAAAATCAGATTCATCGTTTTCATCTGTTGCTGTTGTGTTGTGTTCTTCGTCGCTGCTTTCTATTGGTGTATTTTCTGACTGAAAGACTTATGGTTATATTATATCATATAATTGCTTATTTGACATATTCTTGAAATTCACAATGGAATCTAAAAATAAAAAGAGAATTTACTGTAAATAATCTTGTTTTAAATTAATTCTCCATTTTGTTTGAATGTGTGCTAAACAAAATGGCGGAACAAAGCGGAATATTTTCTTTCATAATTCTCTTTAGGAAAGTCTAAACTTTATTTAAAATAATAGATCATAACTCGGAAATGCTCGGAACACATACAAAACCTCTTCTGAATTGTTTTTTTTTTTAAAGAAAAAAAGATTATTTTAGTATCCTTTGCGAAATTAAAAAAAAAACATTTGTGAGTCTGTAACTAAAATGAAATGATATTATTTATGTTGTTACATACCTTGAACTTCCATATTCGTCGTGTTTAACTCACCAACTATTAACAAAATGACTAAAACAGCAAATGTTAGGAGCACAAAAAATAAGGTTATCGAGAAAACAATGGACCGTACTGGACGACGACTGAGTTCCGACTACCTGTGTGCCGCGTGGTGAAGGGATAGGGGCGCGGGGATTGCAGTATATTATGAACAGGTTATTCAGCTGTCAGAAAGTGATGTTTGCATTGAGCTAAGCCAAACTTTGAATATTCGACTTATGGCCAGGTTTTCTATGCCAATACTCGTATGCGCGTCTGTCAATCTGTCTGTCTGTCCGTCTGTCCGTCTATCCGTATGTCTGTCTGTCCATCGTCTGTCGCACAGGTTTTGCAGCCAAACGGTTGGAGCTACAGTTTTCAAATTTTCACAGTATATGCATCGTTCGTTGGTACGGAACCCTAAAAGTGCGAAGTCCGACACGCCATGGCCGGTTTTGAAGTCGGTGGTTAAAAATACGCCAGGTAGCTAGCAGCCTATGCCACCTTCCATAGTTTGCCCCCTTCGGGCCACGTAATGGGCACTTAAGGCTTGTGGGCAAATACGCTACTGCTAACAGGTAGGTACAATTTAACTTTGCGTTAATCGTTTTATCATTGTTGATTAATCTTAAATACATACCTAGATAATTGCGTAATTTGTTTATGTTTCTTTTGGCAAAGATAACGTTTGTCTTCTATCAGGCAGTAGGTATTACCTAAAGACTAGCTGAGTGTCAAGTATGTAAGAGGATGGTCGACTTTTTTCTGCCGTCTAATAATATAGCTGTCCTATAGACTGACCTACCAATCTTTTTGAACCATTTTTAGGGTTCCGTATCCGAAGGGTTCACACGAAGCCCTATTGTTGTTACCCACTAAACGTCTGTCCGCCGTCTTTCACAAAATTTTGATCCGAAGAATTTTTTTACATCCCATTACCCTATAAACTTAGTGATAATGTTTATTATTACGAATATTTTACTAACAAATACCAATATATAAAAGAAAGAAAAAAAATGGAAAGAAAATTAATTTATTTGACCCAGGTTAAGGCACACAAAAACACAGAAATAAACTACTAACTTATCGATAAATCAGATTTTTTATATGATAATTCCCTCAGGTACGGAACCCTAAATATGCGAAGTCCGACGCGCACTTAGCCGGTTTTTGACTTAAAGGAATGTCCAACTGTCCAAGGACTTTCTTGCGTTGATTGTTTGTATGCTTTGGAGCATCTTTCTGACTCCATGATTTTTCGAGAGAAAGTAAATGGTTTAATAGAAATAAATACTATCTTTCTTACTAATAATCGCTGTGTAAAGTAATAACAGGTTTATACATCAAAAAATGTATGGTTACACAGACTTTTACACAGCAATTATTAGTTATACGGTAAGAGTTTCAGTTTGAATCATCAAATGACAGGAACTTAAAAGCTTACGATTTTATCTGACGGTTCACTCGGATACTTAAAGGGTTGTAGCGCCTACGCGGGGATCGTGCGGTCCATGGCCCTTTACGGGGCACCGGTGTGGGCGTGTTCTCTGAGGCGGCGACCAGCTCGCCGGTTGAACGCGTTCCAAAGGGTCATGGCCATTCGGCTGATCCAAGGATACCGCACGGTCTCCAGTGAGGCGGCGAGCCTCCTTGCCGGATTGTCACCGTGGGATCTGGAGGCCAAGATCCTTGCGCTGCTCTAGGAGTGGTGCGAGGAGGCCAAACGCCGGAGCGAAACTCTGTTGACGCGACATCTCGTGGCACGGCGGACGGAGCTCCGGCAGGATCTCATGACGACATGGAGACAGCTACTGTCGCAAACCAGCGCTGGGCACGCCACCATTGCGGTGGTAGTGCCCCTTTTTGAGGAGTGGCTGGAGAGGCGTCACGGCGTCCTCACCTTCCACCTGACGCAGGTCCTCACCGGACACGGTTGTTTCGAGAGGTTCCTGCATCAGATTAGGCGTGAGGAAACGCCCGGGATCGCCCAGAGGACACGGTGGAGCATACGGTAGAGGTCTGCCCCGCTTGGGCGGAGCACCGCCGTGTCCTCGTGGATGCGATAGGTGGCGGCGACCTCTCGCGTCCGGCCCTGGTTCAGGCTATGGTACGGAGCGAGAGGGAATAGGAGGCAGTCTCCGCCTTCTGCGAAGCAGTAATGCTCGCGAAGGCGAAGGCGGGACGCGTGAGGGAAGCTCAACGGAGTGGCCCTCACGGCCCTGGCCGCTACCACCGCTGGAGAGGTACTAGGCGTAGGATGTCGCGAGACGATCTCCGGCCACCGTAGACCCGGGCCTGCGGAATGTGTAGCTTGCCGTCCGATCCGCACCAGGCCTGTGAGTCAACGGCGCGTAGTGTTCCACGCGCGCCTCAAAGAGATGAGTGTCAGCAACCACTGACGGGGCCCATCGTGGCCGGTGCCTGCATGGCTAGGGGCGCCTATCTGTTGGCGATAAAGTCAAAAACGACAGAGTTATTCAAGAGAAAGGTTTAGGTGTACAATTTCTACCCGTGCGAAGCTCGGGCGCGTCGCTAGTACGAACTAAAGACCTGACGTCACACAAATCCTGCATAAGTGCACAACCGCCCGACTACTACCATCGGTCAGTTGCCCGAAACCAGATACAACACCCGTCTGATCGGAGGATTCCCCCTTTTCAATGTAGGTACCGGAACATTCCACCCTGTTCCGCATGTATACGTGTTTAAGTTCCGGTCAGTAATTCCAGTCACTCTGTATAAGGATTAAAATTTGAGGTTTAGTTTCAATCTTCTTTTCGTAAAGAAGACGAATACATAAGCTATAACCTCAAAATCTATGATTTACTTATTAAAAAAAAATTGAAATAATAAACTTATTGCAAACTGTGGTGTGATTTTCACGTTTGTCGATTATCACCCTTTTGAGCCCCGTTCTGTAGATAACAGGGCTAAGAGCGTTTGCGCACTACGTCCGATACTTATCCGATACTTATTCGTCAAAATACAGATCTATAAAAAACTCGGACCGAACTCAGATCGGTAGTGCGTAACCTACCATATAAATTGTTCTACGGCCACGCCGGACCGTCACATTCACGAATAAGTATTGGATAAGAATCGGACGTAGTGCGCAACCGCTCTAAGAGGAGACCCCAAATTATATAATTTGAGGTCTCCTCTTCATACTTCGCCAGACGCGCGTGTGCTGGGTCATCGAGACTTCTAGGATTTCTGCTAACAGGTCGTTTTTATGACGGAGATCTAAGTTAGGGATTCCACACTTTTTTATGACGGAGATCTAAGTTAGGGATGCCACACTTTTTCGGATCGGCTGAGTCGATGGTCAGGACTAGTCATGCGATCTTCAGGTCCTGTTATAACAAAAGGCAATCCTATTAATATTACGATTGTGACATTTAGGATAGATGGATTTTTGTTACTCAATCACGCCAGAACGGCTGTACGGATCTTGATGAAATTTGGCAAAGAGATAGATTATAGTCTGGAATAAGCACATAGGCTATAATTTATAACGAGGGAAGTACTAATTCCACGCGGGCGAAGCTGCTGGCAGAAGCGAAATTCTGCAAAACTAATATTCCCTGTTTTTGATTGTGGTTAAGTTAGTCTGAATAGATTTTCAAAACTTCTGCACCTTCTTGGTGTTTCTTGTATTTTCTGTATAATCACGATTTAATATCTAAATAATCACTTGTTTTGATGATTAATCGTATATCTTCGAAAATATTTTACATATCAGCTTTTATGTGGACTTTACAAGTACTACGCAGTTCTTATTATATTGATAATCTCTTTATAATCCGAAGAATCATATCATTTGAGGACTTGTGTACTTGAAGAGGCACAAGTACTAATTGTACCAGAATTTTAATAATCATACATGAAATTAATTAGCCAATTCAGGTTGCTAATCTACTTAGTAGGGGTGTGATTATCCTCCAACGGAGGTGGCTAATCTTAACGGAGATTAACCAAGTACGTAGGAGATATTAGTGCACAGGCGTGCGCTCAAACACAGGTGAACTCTCTGTTCCTTCGCTCTCATAGTACGATGAGATGGCAATCAAACACGAACAGGGAAAGATCAGGCGCATGAACAACGGGTTTTACGTGCTTTAAGGCCGTACTACCCTCCAAGTGGCGCCCTCATTGAATAAAAAATCGTAGCGTAGCATAGAAAATGAATATTAAAGAATCCAACGTCACGTTTGTTACAAAGAGGATAAAGTATTTTTACGTTGTTAAAACAGGTCTCAGAATGTTTCGTGTCCAAAGTAGTAGGCAAAAGTACCAAAAACGGCTGTTTCTGACACTTTTGCCTACTACTTATTTATTTTCTAGGCTATGCTACGATTTTTTATTCAATGAGGGCGCCACTTGGCCGGTAGTAGACCCTTAACTACGGGCTGCTACACAGAATTGCTCTGTAACAACCCGGAGTTAAATTTTAATTATAATATATAACAAAAATATAATTTTAGTTATAGTTTTAATTATAATTTTAATTTTGGTTTTAATTATAATTTTACTTTTAATTATAATTTTATTAATAATTATAATTTTTATCATAATTTTAATTATATTTTTAATTTTTAATGGAAGAACCCAATAGCTTTTTGCCCGACCCGGAAGTCGAACCCAGGACTTTACGCTCAGCAGTCGTTCTTGCGGCCACGAGACAAACGAGGCCAGGGGTGCAATAGCACTGGAATTGCACTAACTTCATAATCCCTGAATAATTATAATCAAGATAATTATTTAGGTAACTACGTAGATATAGGAAGGTCAGATACTAAGCCGAAAGGACGCACAAAAATGTGAATGAATTTATTTGATACGTAATTACAAATGGATTTTTCGTAGTAGATAAGCTTCGGGTTGCATAATATAGAAGTTTTAAGTGAAATCGTCATCTTTCCAGTTTAGTGAACCCCATCTTCGCTTAGCATTTACGTTGTGAACTGAAGGGTCAACTGTTAATTAAGCTTAGTACCTACTTTGGTACAGACTGTTGTCAACATTATCTGACCCACCCTAAAATCAAACGACTTTGGACCCTCTGCCTGTAACATTAAGGTTTATTTAATTTATATGAGCTTATCAGACAAGTGCACGAGGACTCGATGAACAAAAATACAATGATAACACAGACACGCAAATTTGATCTTTAACAGGTAACGTTAAGGTAAACCCACCCAACATAGTCGGAGCCACCGGCATTATATATGTTCGCGTATTCCCAACAAGTTCTTGTGGCTTAGCGGTTTGATGCTGGATTGACGACGAACAGCATGTGGGTTCGAAAACACAGTCCACCTATACATCAGTTTCTTTTTTTATTTGTTTTCATTTCTACAATATTGCTTGCAATATTAAAGAACGACCAATATGATTTTCGCCTAATAACTTATCTTGTAAACGAGTGGGTAATTTTAAAAACTTTAAGTTCACAGTTCTTTATAATGAATACGAATATTTATTTTTCAACTACCCACTTATTACAAGTTATGTGAAAATATTACCAATTTAAAAAGTTTATGTATAGTCTGTAGTTCTTTACAATAATACAAGAAATAGTTTTGGAATATCAATTATTGAAAGCAAAACAATATCTTTGTCGCAGGATTTGATCTCGAACCTTGTTTTCTCAGTCTTATACACAGACCACGAGACCAGAATTACTTGAACTCAATCATTGAAATAAGCTATTACACTTATCATATTATAACAAATAGTTATAAAATATAACCTAATGCTAACGTTTTAAAGATCAAATTTGCGTGTCTGTATTATTATTGTATTTGTTCATCAAATCCTCGAGCACTTGTCTCATAAGCTCATATAACTTGAATTAACCTTAATGTTACAAGCAGAGGGTCCAAATTCGTTTGTTTTTGGGGTGGGTTAGATAATGCTGACAACAGATTGTACATCAAAATATAGTCAAGATCATAGAGTTGTGTCGAATTTTGGTTATAAAACGCGCAACAATAAATAATCCGATTTCACCCAGCTCTTGAGCTCAATCTCGCTTAAAGAAAACAATGGGTGAGGGTACAATGCCGTGCCCAGAAGATGACTGTTCACTCTGATTTGAAGATTGACAGATGCGTAGGTAGGGAATATATGTAGTTGCTGGAAAAGAGTTTCATACTTGAGCTGTGCTCATAAAAAACGTTCAAGACATGCGCTACGCTAAGTACTTTTTCTCGATTAAAAATTAAATTAAAATAATAATTTTCTTATTCTCTCCTCTCCTATTTCACAAAGTAGCAGTGAGTAGTCACCAGGCGAGCTGGTCGAGGAACAACTATCAGCTCTCGGCAGCCCGTATAATGAATACTTTAAATCTTTGTGCTAACTTCGGGGACTTTTTTCCTTTAAGTTACGAGCTGATGGCGATTTAAAGGAATGTTTTAGTATATTGTTTTGAGTCGTTACAGGTCGTCAGAAGCCCGAAAGTATTACCCAGTAACTGGGTTGGGGAGGTCAGATAGGCAGCGCTCCATGTAAAATACTGGTATTCAGCTGCATCCGGTTAGACTGGAAGCCGACCCCAAGATGGTTGGGCAAAGGTTGGTACTTATTTGTGTTTGTGTTTTAAAAAAACGTTGCCCACACACACTAGGAATTACTGATGCATCGTGGGTACATTCACAAACATGTAAACTCACATACACAAGACACCCAGACCCAGAACAACTATCTGGGATAGGACATACAAATATTTATTTCGTGCGGGAATCGAACCCGCGACACGCAGCGCAGCAGCCAATCGTTCAACCACTGTGCCAACCGTGGCGTAAAATAAAATTAATGAAATAATTAAAATCAAAGTTTATAATTTGGCGAACGATTCGCCGACACAACGGTTCGTTGCTGACGCATGTGCACATCCAATCCTGAAAAGCAAGTAAATAATGAAGAAGCCAAAGTTAATGAGAGGAAATAGATGGATGACCACCCATGGTTGACTGGTAAAGAATGTCTACGGGCCTGGACACATCACTACGGCGCGGCAACGCTACTGTCTAACGGCGCGACGTCGCGGCGTCGTACCACGTTACGGTGCGCCGCGCCAGCTCACGGCAGCAACCATCGGGTTAAACGTGTTCACTTGCAGTTTTTGACTGCAGGTTTTGACGTATCATTCGTCGTCTTAGCAATAACAGGAGATGAATACGTCTTTCGCGGTCCATATCTAGGTAAAACACTGCAAGTGAACACGTTTGATCCGATCCGATACGACATCGTGCCGTTTCACGGCGGCGGCTTCGCGCCGTGGTGATGTGCCACACAGCACTGCACCGTGGCACGACGTCGTGCCATTATACGGTGGCGGTTTCGCGCCGTGGTGATGTGTCACACAGCACTGCACCGCGGTGATGTGTCACACAGCACTGCACCGCGGCACGACGTCGTGCCGTTACACAGTGGCGGCTTTGAACCGTGGTGATGTGTCACACAGCACTGCACCGCGTCACGACGTCGTGCCGTTACACGGTGGCGGCGCCGCGTCGTGGTGATGTGTCCAGGCTCTAAGGCATTAAGTCTGCCTTTGTAGCTTTGTGCTTACATAAATTAATAATTAATAAATTACTTTACAAAACTCAAAAGGCCTTATTCAAAACTTACCTAGAACCACCGACAAACAATAACTATGAATTGAATTTCGTAATAAAACCACAGCTGAATACCTTGCTGTATGAAATGTATGACACAATATTATTTTGATACAGAAATATTTACCGCAGAATACAACGAATGCACAATGATTATTATTATCAGAGTTCTCGTTATCGTGTCGATGTCAGTTTACGTCGGTGTACTCACATGACGTTATTCATAAAAGGATTACAGAAGGCCTGTTTATTTATTAAAAAAAATATTTTTATTAGTAGCTAGCTTCTGCAAGCGGATTCACCCGCGTGGTAGTAGTACTTCATTGCATTATAAATGATAGCTTATGTGTTTTTCTGATGTGTAAGCAATATTCCCATTCGTACACTACACGCATACAAAATATACCCATTTCTATTCCCACTCCTTCTCTGTTCATGCGGTATGATTGTGGAACTCACTTCCACCTAATATCCGTGATTCTAAAACTGTCTACCAATTCAAGAAACAAGTCAAAGAGCATTACCTCTCCACCATTCCGTGATTATATTTATTATTGATATTTATTTTATATTTAATTATGTACTTTGGTTTATTGTAAAGTTAGGTTTATTTATGTATGAATTATTTATGTATTCTAGTCTATTACACACACTACCTACACACACTGACTGACTGTACACACACACTGTGTCTACATTTCTCAACCAACTTTCCAGTCGCAGGTCTGCTGGAAGAAATTTCTTTTGAAATAAGCAGCGCGTTTGTGCTCTTCTATCTGTATTGGTTCGTTTTTCTCTTGTAAGTGTTTTTGTGTGTGCATAAATAAATAAATAAATATTACTGTAAAGTTACATCAAAATCCATTCATTCGTTTTTGCGTGAAAGAGTAACAAACATACATACATTCTCACAAAGACTAGCACCTGTCTGTGGCTTCGCCCGCGTGGAATCAGTACTTCCCCCATCATAAATTAAAGCCTATGCTGTGCTGTGCTATTCCAGACTATAATAGTAGTTCCGTTCAGACGTTCTGGTGTGATAAGTTACAAACGTCCATCCATTCAAACGTCCATCCATTTAAACGTCCATCCATTTAAACGTCCATCCATTCAAACATCCATCCATTCAAACGTCCACCCATTCAAACGTCCATCCATTCAAACGCCCATCCATTCAAACTTTCATCATTATCATCATCATCATTTCAGCCAAAAGACGTCCACAGCTGGACATAGGCCTCCCCCAAGTGTCGCCACAATGATCGGTCCTGTTCGTCTCGCATCTATCGGTTACCCGTGACCCTCACCAGGTCATCGGTCCACTTTGTGGGAGGCCTTCCAACGCTGCGTCATTCAAACTTTTGCTTTTATAATATTAGTAGGATTTAGCATTTTAGTCATCCAGTCATCCAAAGATATTGTTTTCAATTAGATTTTTACGTTTCCATCGTTCTCTAGCCTAATAGAATAGGTATGCGTCTTCTCAGGACCCTATCTTGCGTTGGTATGGAGTGGTTGGGTCAGAAATAATGTTTCTTTGTCAGTGGATGACTAATGTCATCCATGCGATTGATTAGGTACTGGTGAGATTTTGTACTGAAATGTATTTTTAACCCCAGATGCAAAAAGAGGGGGTGTGTAATGTATGATATAATAACAAATGCTCTAATTTCACTTGAAATAACGTTCATATAATATAATTTTCATATGCTATAAAATCATATAACCTAATTTATATGACCTAATGTTTCATATGATATAATTTTCATTTAATATAAAACATTTAGTATAACGTTCATTTTATATAATTTTCAATATGTATAATATTCTTTTTATATAACATTCATTTGACCTAATGTTCTTTTGACCTAATTTTCATGTTTAATGGTCACAGTTCTAACCTAACTCAAATGGCACCTAACCAAATCTTAAAATATTCAATGCATGGTCGAGGGTGGGCTTGGTCGACAGAGCCCCGTTTCGCGGGGCTCCTACTTCTGGATGGTTTATAAAAAAATAACCACGAAGGGGATGGCGGGGTCGTGTGAGCGAGCGAAGCGAGCGAATAGACCCCGCCATCTAACCTAACCTGTCCGAGTCGGGGTGCCCTAAAGTCCAGATTGCATCCAATTTCTACTGGTTACAATAGTTGAGGGTGGTAGGTGTATAGGGTATAAAGCGAAGAAAAAAAAAACAGTACAATATTTTTTTAATCATAACATAGCATCACATAAATATTACATCTTGTTTCAGTTTTAAGTTAGAGGCCAAAGCCCGAAGGAATTCAATTTTAGTGTATTCCTTTTTGTTTTTAAGAATAATAATAATAATATGAGCATGATAATAATATACTACATGAATATTATGTCAAATGTGCATTATAGGAAATGTTTATTATATCATAAGAAATTAGATAAAATGAAATTGTATCAACAATTCATTATCTCAACTGATCGTTATATTAAACAAAACTATATTAACTGAAATTAGGTCAAGTGAACGTTACATTTTTTGTTATTGTATCAACCGTTACACACCCAAAAAGAGGGGTGTTATAAGTTTAACCGCTATGTGTGTCTGTCTATCTGTCTGTCAGGGTGTCTGTGGGTTTTTAAATTTATTGTTATCTTGTTGTAGAATGTCGTTTCTCAATTAATATATTCTAATCAACTTTGTTTGACGTGACCAGAGGGCTGGGCTTTTCTTTGGCCAACGAATCAGCATTGCTATTCAACGTGGCAATGCTGCTAGCGTTCTGGGCACTTTTTCCATTGACAGCGATGTGGATGAATTTTTTGATGCCCAATGAGTTATTTTCCTACGCATTTGTACATGTTAGGTTAGGTTAGGTTTTTTTTTTTTTTTTTTTTGGGGGGTGGGAAATCATCCTATGACTTCTTCCGCTCTAGGGTGGAGCGGAAGGGTGTGTCAGACTCTTACTGACTAAAATCCACCCCTGTTCCTCCCTGCCTCGAGTGCCCGGGGGCGAGGTAACTCTTTCGAATTTATCCTCCACCCCCGGGCAGTCATCGGCCGTGGCAGGCCCCTTCCCTTGGCTGACAACTCTTTGAGGCGCGCGTGGAACACTACGCGCCGTCGACTCTCGGGCCTGGTGCTGATCGGACGGCGAGTTACCCACTACTCGCCGTCCGCAGGCCCGGGTCTACGGTGGCCGGAGATCGTCTCGCGGCGTCCGAACCCCCTGGCGTCTCAGGCGGCGGTTGCGGCTGGGAGCGCTAGGGCGACTCGGCTGTGTTCGAGTCTCCCTAGCGTATGCCGCCTCTCTCTTCGCGAGCATTACTGCTTCGCAGAAGGAGGAGACGGTCTCCCATTCCCTCTCGCTCCGTACCATGGCCTGAACCAGGGCACGGCGCGAGAGGTCGCTGCCGCCTATCGCATCCACGAGGACACGGCGGTGCTCTGCCCAAGCGGGGCAAACCTCCACCGTATGCTCCACCGTGTCCACTGGGCGATCCTCGCAATGGAAACACCCGGGGGTCACCTCCGCCTTGATCCGACACAGGTACTTACCGAAACAGCCGTGTCCGGTGAGCACCTGCGTCAGGCGGAAGGTGAGGGCGCCGTGACGCCTCTCCAGCCACTCCTCAAAGAGGGGCACTACCGCCTCGATGGTGGCGTGCCCAGCGCTGGGTTGCGACAGTCGCTCTCTCCATGTCACCATGAGATCCTGCCGGAGCTCGGTCCGCCGAGCCGTGAGTTGTCGCGGCAGCGGAGTTTCGCCCCGGCGTTTGGCCTGCTCGCGCCACTCATACAGGTGCGCGAGGATTTTTGCCTCCAGATCCCACGGTGACAGTCCGGCAAGGAGGCTCGCCGCCTCACGGGAGATCGTGCGGAGGTTAGGTTAGTTTGTATACATATCTTTTAAGTAATAAAAATAATAAATAATTCTTTGGTTGCTGGATTCCAAAAAATACATTACTTTGTTTGTGTTTTAATAGATGATAATTCGATATAGTTTGCTTACGTTATTAAATAACTATTCTGTATGCAAAATGCCAAACAAATCAGGAGAAGAATATTGCGCAGTATTATTTTTTATAAAGCCAACTGGTGAATTTATGTTAGCATCTATTTGTTAATGATGTTTATATTTGGTTTAAGTTGTATAAACCAAGGTATTATGCAATAAACGCTCAATATCAGCTAATGTGTTTATTTGATTCTAAACTTTGAGTAAAAGTGGATGACAAATGTCCTGCGGGCGACCACTCAGGTCCGCGGGGGCACGACCACTGTAGGGTTAATCGGGTCAATACTTTCAGAGATTCCTCTTTACAAACAATTGAATCACTATATTATTATAATATAAGTTTAGTTTGCATAGTTGTTCTATCTCGCTGTAACAACGGAATGAAAAACTTTCGATAAGTAAGTGTCAATAACTAAAAAGTTATAATGGTCAATTTAATTAAATTGAATGGAAGAAAAGACTTAGTTTACAGGGTTCACACCTCTACACGTCACTTATATAAATAAGGCATTCAAACGTCCAATACCACACACTGCGCTCAAAAATGCTCGCAACCGCAAGCCACACGCATAGAACCACTTCTCTTCTATTTTGTTTGTCTTTCATGGTTTTCAAATAATGAAGCTTAGTCAGTTGCTTTCCAGCAACATGTCACGTTTCAAATCTTACTGTGTAGGGTGAGGGCCTGGCAATCTGTAACACAGGGTCGCGGGTGTGGGTCGCGGATAAATTCGTAACAGAGTTACCGCGCCCCTGGACACCCAGGCACGGAAGCAACAGGGGTGGGTTTCAGTCAGTAAAAATCTGACACGCTCTCCCGCTCCGCCCAGAGCGGCAGAAGTCATTGGATGGTTTCCCAACCTTAAAAAAAAAGGAGTGTGGTGGTTAGCTTCCATCGCCAATCCTCCCTTACTGAGACTTCTCGTAGTACATTCGCGGAGTGGACTGTTGAGTGCAGTTTTGACTTATCCGACCAACGTATTGGTGTCTGCTGTGCCTTCACCTTTGACCTGCATCACAAGTTGCTTCACAGATGTGTCTTCCCGACGTGTAATATGTCCAAAGAAAAACAGAATACGACATTGGACGATGAAAGAAATATGCTGTTTGATACAGAGTTCTTGGAGGAATGATTCGTTCAGAACTGTGTCCAAGTTATGCCAAGCATTCTTCTCCTCCGAAAATAACTTACGCATACAGAAAAACAATATTCGTGAACCTACAAACACATCTTAGATGAACCCGGCTTGGTGACATAGAACAATCATGCTCATCATCATCATCAGCATCATTTAAGATGAAAGACTTCCACTGCTGGGCATAGGCCTCCCCCAAGTGTCGCCACAATGACCGGTCCTGTGCGTCTCGAATCCATCGGCTACCCGTGACCCTCACCTGGTCATCGGTCCACCTTGTTGGAGGCCTTCCAACGCTGCGTCTGCCGGTACGCGGTCATCACTCCAGAACTTTTCGGCACCATCGACCGTCTATTCTACGAGCAATGAATGATTCATGACTGATGGTTGCATGATGCAAAAATCCAAATATCCAACTTTTTTTATACAAACATAAGTCACTGTATTAGATGATAGGTACGTCAGTCACAACCTTGACTGTGATTAAACTGACAGCAAAACCTATCTTGTACTGGACACCATTTCTAGGAACTCCCTTTGTTTTACCGTATGTAGCTATTATTGGGGACGATTGATATGTCACGTTAGCTTTGTTGTATTGCCAAAATAATATCTTCCTGGAATCTACTTTACGAGTACGTTTGTGTTTTGTAATATCAGGTTTAAAACCATCTGCGACGATAAGCTCGCTTGGGACCGCCAGAGCCCCCCAGCGCCGGAGCCGTGACAGAAACCATGCCTATTGCATGCTTGATGCATGATTGCTGCATGTATGCTGCTTGCTTGGTGCCTGCTTACTGCATGAATGCTGCGTGCTTGCTGCATACTTGCTGCATGCACGGTATATGATTGTTTGCACATTTCATGATTTCTGCATGCATGGTGTATGCTTGTTTGCATGTTTGCATGCTGCATGCTTGCTGCATGAATGGTTTATGATTGTTTGCACGCTTCTTACAGGAAATTAAATACCACATGATCCCAATCAACTGTTTTATTTAGTGACAATAATACATGCAGTTAAATAATTAATTAAATAAGAAGAATCTACCTTACATTTGTGTTTTGTAATATCAGGTTTAGTATTCAATGCCTTTATGCCAGCAATGCCAGCAGAGGCTGGATATAAGCCACCTTATCTCTTTGCTTTTGCGTGGGCGTTTCATAACAATACTACGAGGTTAACATTAATCCAAGTACATTAACACGGAACGATATTTCCTTATTGAAAAAGCTTGCGTTTTTGGAATAGATATCCAGTCAGGGACTTTTGAAATAAGACTAACCGCTTTGACTGACACCACGAGTACAAGCTCGTCACACTATTCCCAAACCAATGTAACTTCTGTAAGCCAGAATCATTAGCAACTCAACAACAATTAACATTAGCGACCACCAGAAAAAAACGCCGAGGCAATGAAGGTCGACGAGTCGGTTACGGGTAGTCAGAAATCCGAAAGTCGGACAACCAGTCTTCCCAATTGATATCGTGTTACACAGTAACTGGGTAGTGGAGGTCAGATTGACAGTGTGAAATACTGGTTTTCAGCTACATCCGATTATGGAGCAAGATCCAAGAGTTGCGAGACATTACCTACTTAATTTCTAATTAACAAAATGTACAAGATTAAGTAGTGTTAATATCCAAATACCTGCTAGCTTCGGTTATTTTTATTATAATCTGTTTGCTGATTTCCGTGTATGTTCTATAGAATATTGTTAAATTATTAGTCAGCATCATCTGCCTGTCCTTATCGCATATTTCTTGGGGTTGGCGCAACAAATTTATTTCTTCTATTCTGTCCTGTCAGCCGTCATCTAACAATAACTCCCTTTTCTTTCATATCACTCCTAACACAATTCATTCATCTTTTCTTTGGCCTCCCTTTCCTCTCCATCCATCCACATTTTATCCACATTTATATTATTATTATTAAATTGTTAGTAGTAATTTTTTTTTGACGCCCAATTGATAATTATTTTTAGTCTAAGAGCTGGTCGTCACCTCGAGTAAGGTTCTATTCATAAGGCCGAAAGGGCACAATTTATTTAATAGTTGTAAATGACACAAATTAAAGTCTACTATGATTTGGGAGGGTGCAAAATATTCTATTAATTTTTTCAAATGTGATAAAAATGTACGCAAAAAAAAATTGGCCGTTCGTATGCGTACGTTTAAAGTACATCCGAGTACTAACACCACTCAATCTCACACATGTAGTTAGTTAGAAAAAAAAAGTAAGGTCTGGAGGCTTTGTGATCTTGGACTTTTAGAATGGAAGCCTACCCTGACCAATGCCAGGGTAGGCTTCCATCTCTTCTCTACAATCTTTTCTCTACAATATTAGAGAAAGTATGACGGATCGCTATCCGTTTATAACTTACATGACGCCGTTTTAAAACAGGATTTAACAAAGTCAGACTTTCTTTGTTGCATTTCGGTGGAAGTCGGAGTAAAATGCGATTATTAAATTTGTTTTCACAATCGTTTAGGGGTAACGTTACAAATTTACTTCTGTGTTATTCTATTTGTCTTGACTAAATTTTAATACTATTCACGTATTCGCCAAAACAATATTCGACTTTGGGGCCTATTTTTAAGTAGATAACCTTAATAACATGGAATTTCAACATTTGGAGACAACCAAAATGTCATCTGTGTATACATATTTTTTGTTTATGTTGATTTTTTCAAAAAATGCTTAATTAATTCCGATAAAATTTATATGGGACCTCTGAGGTATGACCTACCAAAAAAAAAATCATCAAAATCTATTCACAAATGGCGGAGATATCACGTAACAAACGATCTTTTTTTTTGTTGTATTTATAGTCTTAAGGACAAGAAGCGGTTATTATTTAAATGAAAATAAGTGACTCATCAACCAAGAAAGTTTTATTGCTTAAAAACGTTTTACAATAACAATTATTACGTTCCTACTTCTACAACATTATAAACACGACCCTTGAATAACATTATAACGACAGTAAAATACGTAGTAGTATGTAGTACGCGTCAGTCGCGTCCGGAGTCAAACGAAGAAGAGCCCGTTGACTTTTTTTTTTTTTTTCCTGTGGGACGTCTTGCAGGTCAGCTTCTGAGGCTGTCGTCTGCTTAACCGGGCTTGCCTGTGTAGGCTTTAATATATTAAAGCCTCCAGCCAGGACTTATTAAAACTTACAAACTAAGTGACCCTATTTATTCCAATTATATAATTAAATTATCAATTCAGAAATAGCAATAATAATTCAGTAATAACAACAATAATTCGATAATAACAATAGCAATAGTAGTAAGTTAATAATAACAAAAATAATTAAATTGTTACAGTAATTGTTCAAAGAATTAATAATTCATTCTAACTATAGACATTGCAGTTCAATTAGTGAATTTAAATTGATCAAAATATTATAGTCTAAGGTATTATGATTAGTAATTAAAGATTGGGATAAATATATATATACATAATCTTACGTTATTATTATGATGTAAAAATTATTATTATGTTGCCGTGCCCAAACCGGGTTTCATGTTGGAACTTACTTACATATTTTCACAACTAAATGTAAAACACATGAATGCAATAAAGAGATTTGATTTGATTTGATTTAAGGGCACCCCCTGCGGGGTACCGGCCTCGGCTTAGGGCGTCACTGGGGGGGCAGAAAGGGAAGGCTGGATCTGGTTTCCATTAATTGGGAGCCCGTTGACAGCGCGCCATGCATTTTTATATACTTCCACTCGTTCCGGGTAGGTTGGAAGGGGGAATATCTAACAATAGTTATTATGTTCTTGTTGTGAGGTACAAATAAAATATTGTTTCTTTCTTCTTTCTAAACACAGTTACAGCGCCACTGAGCACTCAGGCAGGAAAGGAACAGGGTGGGTTTTAGTCAGTAATAGTCTGACACGCCATCCCGCTCTACCCAGAGCGGGAGGAGAAGTCATAGGATGTTTTTTTTTTTAAAAAACATTACCCCTAGGAACTATTCCTGTATCGTGGGTGCGTTCACAAACATGTAAACTCACATACACAAGACACTCAGACCCGGGACAACAATCTGTAGGCCATACAAATATTTGTTTTGTGCGGGGATCGAACCCGCGACACGCAGCGCAGCATCCTAACGCTCAACCACCGCAACCGTACCGTCGATTTATCAACAACACAAAAAAAAACAACATAGTCGGTTGCAGGGGGATGTCTGCGGAGCCACAATTTTTCCTTTATTGATTTATTGGATGATTCCACACAGTTCATACTATTTATACGTCTCCTGGGCACGTTTCAGGCTTGCCCAGATGACAGCAACGTGGAGGAGTAGTTAGGCTATAAATAGTTTGTTTATATTTAGATAATATTCATTTATTATTTTTATTTTATTTTTTTTATTTTTGTTTTATTTTTTGTTTTATTTTGTTTTATTTTTTTTTTTTATTTATATTTTTTTATTTATATTTTGTTAATGTGTTTTATTTTTGAAAGAGATTCAAAAAAAACTAAATTTGAATAATAATAATAATATTCTATAATGACATAACTGAACAATTACAATCTATGGTTCTCTAACATCTGCACTAGCAAAAACTATTGCAGGTGTTAGTGCCTTCCCCTTATTAGTGTGACAATTATCTTATGTCCGTACAGAATAAATTATACAATAAAATTGAAACAGTTTAAGCTATTTAAAATAAAAAAGAGTTAGCAAACGTGTTGCCATGTGTATGGGTGTGTGTGGGTGTGTGTGTGTTTGTGTGTGCATGTGATGTGTGTACTTGTGTGATGAGTGCACGAATGTGTTTGTTTTTAAAAGATTTTCTACATCCATATAGTCCATTGTATTAAGCCATACATAAACAACTTTTTTAAATTTGTTATTATTCAAATTGTTTAAACCATGTGTGTTTTGGATTTCATTACATTTATTATACGTACTTTAGAGCTAGAAAACTATAGTGTCTTCTAGCAAACGCTGTTCTAGTACGAGGCACAGGGCAGCGTTCTACGCGCTTTTGTGATATGGTGAGGTAAGGAGTAACTCGTCTGTGGTACCTTCGTAGCATTTCGTACACAAATATTTTTCTCACAGATAAGACTCCTGCCCGTTCGTACACTGAAGATGTAGGATGTCGATACTGTAAGTATAAAAGAACTTTAAGAGCCATCCGCTGTGCCCGCTCGACACCAATCATATGAGTTTTTGCCGCACCTCCCCATGCGCAAATGCAGTAATAATGCATTCGCACATAGCTCGGTAAATTTGTACAAGCAGAGTACCACTCGCTACTGTCTGTAAGTTTTTGAAAATATATACTAATTTTCTTATTCTAGCCATAGTCAACGAGAGATGCACAGTCCAGGTAAGTAGGTTACCTAACGTTACACCCAAATACTATATAGAGGCGACTTGGGAAAGCATCGCACAGTCACAGCCGGTGCTGAACTCTCCTCTATTGTACGGGAAGGTATGTGTTTTCAGAACGTGCGATGCAGCTGGTTTTCCTGCAGTCGTTTTACTGAAGCAGACATATTTTGTTTTAGAGGTGTTCAGCGATAGAAGACTGTTCTCCAGCCAAGAGGTTACCCTTACCAATCCAGTTTCAGCCAGTTTAAATACCATGTCCCAAGTGTGACCATGAAAGATCAGCACCGTGTCGTCAGCAAACATTAGTAGATCCAAGTGTGGCAGGGTAGCAGCTATCCTGCATAGATTATTAATATAAATGAGGCATAATGTAGGTCCTAGCGTGCTACCCTGGGACACGCCATATTTGCATCTAGAGTCAGTACTTTCATAGCCAGCTACTCTAACGCGTTGAGACCTGCCCATTAAACCAGTCCAGAGCCAGCCCTCTTATACCAACGTTCTCCAATCTTGATATTAATATTTTGACAGAAATGTTATCAAATGCTTTTTGGAGGTCTAAAAAGACCCACATTTGTCCCCCCTGTCTAAATAAGAAACAAGAGTTGACGTTAACGTCAAGCCTGCATCTTCAGTTGATTTCTTCTGTCGGAACCCGAATTGAGAGTTACTCCGCAGTTTGTTATTTTCTAAGTATAACTGTCTTGTTCACAATTTTTTCTAGGATCTTAGATAAAGTTGATAGAATAGATATGGGGCGATAGTTACTTGGCTCAACTTTGATTCCAGACTTAAAAGTAGGACAAACGACTGTCTTTTTAAATATAGACGGGAATTTGCCGGTTTCCAGACTTAGATTGCACGTGTATGTGGTTGGTGGGGTGATGGAAACAATATTTTGTTTCAAAATTTCGATCGTAATTCTATCCTACCCTGGTGCGGCGTGAATGTTGCAGATATTGGCTTCAAACTTAAAGTGATTGACGTCATGCAGTGTCTCGAAAATATTTAATTTTGAATCGACATCACAATATCTAAGTGTGGAATAATTAATTAATAAATAGGTTACAGACCTAATCTTTGTTTTGATTGATTTATTAATTATATCTTTTTAAGACGCCCGTCTTAAAATGCTATCTTTATTAATAACAAGAATCGTAGTGATTAAACGTTTTTACGTAATGGGGCGTGTGCGCAATGATTTTATGGATGAATCATCTAATAGATTTTGATAAAATTTTGCAGATAAACAGCTCAAGCATAAAAACCAAGGTATAGGTTGTAGCTCTGCCAGAGTTGTGGGAGTATTTATTGAGTTACCGACCTGGCACAGACAACTGAAGAAAAACAGGTGGGTTTTAGTCAGTAAGAGTCTGACACTGCTCCATCGCAGAGCGGGAGAAGTTGTTTGATATTTTCAAAACCTCAAAAAAAAGGTAGGCATGGTTAGTAGCTTTTTTTTGTTTTTCGGTGGCTGGGAAATCATCCAATGACTTCTCCCACTCTGGGTGGAGCGGCCCCTGTTCCTTCCCTGTCTGAGTGCCCAGGGGTGCGGTAACTCATTTTCAGAATTTATCCGCTATCCCTAGGCATGCAGGCACCGGCCACGATGGGCCCCGTCAGTGGTGGCTGACACTAATCTCTTTGAGGCGCGCGTGGAACACTACGTGCCGTTGACTCACGGGCCTGGTGCTGATCGGATGGCGAGCTACCCACTGCTCGCCGTCCGCAGGCCCGGGTCTACGGTGGCCGGAGATCGTCTCGCGACGTCCTACGCCCAGTACCTCTCCTGCGGTGGTAGCGGCCGGGGCCGTGAGGGGCACTCCGTTGAGCTTCCCTCACGCGTCCCGCCTCCGCCTTCGCTAGCATTACTGCTTCGCAGAAGGCGGAGACTGCTTCCCATTCCCTCTCGCTCCGTACCATGGCCTGAAACAGGGCCGGACGCGAGAGGTCGCCGCCACCTATCGCATCCACGAGGACACGGCGGTGCTCCGCCCAAGCGGGGCAGACCTCCACCGTATGCTCCACCGTGTCCTCTGGGCGATCCGCACAGTGGTAACACCCGGGCGTTTCCTCCCGCTTGATTTGATGCAGGAACCTCCCGAAACAACCGTGTCCGGTGAGGAACTGCGTCAGGCGGAAGGTGAGGACGCCGTGACGCCTCTCCAGCCACTCCTCAAAGAGGGGCACTACCGCCGCAATGGTGGCGTGCCCAGCGCTGGGTTGCGATAGTCGCTGTCTCCATGTCGCCATGAGATCCTGCCGGAGCTCCGTCCGCCGAGCCGCGAGGTGCCGCGGCAGCAGAGTTTCGCCCCGGCGTTTGGCCTCCTCGCGCCACTCCCAGAGCATCGTGAGGACCCTGGCTTCCAGATCCCATGGCAACAGTCCAGCAAGGAGGCTCGCCGCCTCACAGGAGACCGTGCGGTATCCTCGGATGAGCCGTATGGCTATGACTCTTTGGGACGCGTTCAGTTGGTCGCCGCCTCAGGGAACACGCTCACACCGGTGTCCCGTAAAGGGCCATGGACCACACGATCCCCGCGTAGAGCCTCCGGCAGGAGGCGATTGGACCTTCCAGATTGGGCAGGAGCCGCTTCAAAGCAGCACTGGCCCGCTCCAGTCTGGGAGCCAAACGTCGGAAATGCTCGACGAAGTTCCACCGGCTGTCGAGGACGAGACCCAGGTGAGGTACCTGGGTCTCGTCCTCTCGACGCCAATGTGTACCCCTCCTACCGTTATCCGGGAACCCGACGGTGGCGCGTTCCGAGGACCATGAAAACACATGGCCTCGGACTAGTGCAATGCCACCTCGAGTCCCAGTTGCCGGATCCTTTCAACGACTGTCGCAACCCCGCGTGACATCAAGTCGGCCGCCGCCTGGTACGACCTCCCCTGCGCCAGGACCAGCGTGCTGTCAGCGTAGCATGGTTCGTAGCTAGCTGTTCTTATTTTATTTTTGTGCCATAGAATGGCAAACAAGCAGGCGGGACCCATAGGTCCTTACAGACGTCTTAATGTCATCATGATTCCGTTGAGAAAAAGGGCTAGTGTTATCAGTCTCTTCCTCACACTAGAAACAATTGAGACAATTGAGAAACGAGCCAAGAGGATAATCAGCAATGATAGGCTCGTCGCGTCGAAGCTCCAAATTCTTGAGCATAGACGCCAAATTGCTGGCCTGTCGGTTTGCTATCGGTTACAATGAAGCTGGTCCAGAATTTTACTGTAGTACTAACTATAAACTGTCTGTTCTGCGAGCCGAAAAGTTCTGGAGTGGCGACCGCGTACCGGCAGATGCAGCATTGGAAGGCCTCCCACAGGTGGACTGATGACTTAGTGAGGGTCGCGGGTAGCCGATGGATGTGAGACGCACAGGACCGATCGTTGTGGTGACACTTGGGGGAGGCCTATGTCCAGCAGTGGACGTCTTTTGGCTCAAATGATGATGATGATGATGTTAACTATCTCAGCGAAGCTTACCGTGAAGGCTGACTAAATACATTTGCTGCCAAATACTGCAAAAACATTAGAATGTGTTACTTCTGCATTTGCGTGGGGAAAAAGTAACTGTATTCTGTATCAAAAAACTAAATAA
The DNA here is from genome assembly GCA_951329385.1 of Polia nebulosa. Lineage (NCBI taxonomy): Eukaryota > Metazoa > Arthropoda > Insecta > Lepidoptera > Noctuidae > Polia > Polia nebulosa. Next base: position 6,293,746 of record OX589591.1, on the reverse strand, counting down.
TTTTGAAACTTGACAATGGTGCCAATTCTATTGTGCACAAACTAAACTTAATTTAGGCTATTGCTATCTTTTTCTCTTTAATAAAACAAGAAACTGGTGTTGATTCTGTTATGCACAAACTAAACTTAATTTAGGCTATTGCTATCTTTTTCTCTCTAATAAAACAAGAAAGAGACGGACGTAAATTAGAGCTGTCAAATTTAGTTTGAACTAATATTTCCATACAAATTAAGGGTACCTACACGTAAAAACATGTCGTCTAAAAACACGGCGAAGCGCAAGGCGTAAACTAGTTTGACATCTCTAACTTAGTGCATAGCTATAGCCGTCCTTTTCTCGCACTGCCTTTTAGTAAAAGATAGCAATTCTCTAATTTTAGTTTAGATATTGAAAAAGAGAATCCGTACCAGTGACGTACTTAAATTAGAGCTGTCAAATTAAGTTGAACTAATATTTCCATAAAATTAAGGGTACACGTAAGAACATGTCGACTAAAAACACGGTAAAGCGCAAGGTGTAAACTAGTTTGACATCTCTAACTTAGTTCATAGCTATAGCCGTCCTTTTCTCGCACTCACACTTTAAGTAAAAGGTAGCGATCTTCTAATTTTAGTTTAGTAATTGAACAAGAGAATCGGCACTACTGGCTAAATGGCAAGCCGTGCGAAACCAAAATTAAAAAAAGAAATATGAAAAACGAACCTTGTCAGCAGACAGGCTGGTCGGTCGAATATACTTATTCAAGACTAAGACAAATTTGATTAGAAAATAATTGAATTGTCAGAAGCAAGTCAGTTTTGAGTAGTCGATGGAAATGGAATTAATTATACCAATATAAAATATCAAGTATTGCGGTCCAGTATTTATTTTCACCAACACCAGAGTCCGAAACTGCACACCCTAAGCCCACGCTCTCATACACTATAGTTACCTGATGGTAAACGGTCATCGTTGTCTAAAGGCATCTGTAATACCAGAGGTATTACAAGTGCACTTGTATATATAATAATAAATTAATAAAAGGAACTCAAGAATTAGGTGTCCTTCAATCTCCTACATCTTCGAACCTTTGTTCACATTGGCAGATTCTTCGCAACGTATTTACCTAAAAGGGGCGACCCACATCTCATTCACCTCACACAAATATCATTAAACACGCACTTAAAAACGCTTACAAAAGCCCTCGTAGCTGGAAATGGCACCTAATCACAGGGTGCTGTTAATTCAAGCTTGAAACCTGCCTGACTGTGAAACCAGTGAGCAAACTGCGTTCTTATTGATTCGTGTATAATCTAATACATTCCGTTTGGCCGACTTCCTTCAGCCATTCCGACTTAATCCGTGGATAAATCCTACCACATTTATTCTTCACTCAACCCAACCTTTATTCTTCAATCCATAAAGGTCATCTTTCAATGGTGCAGTGTTCAAGTAAGTTGGTAATATTGTAACTCACTGGCTGTTAGTCAGTCAAGTAATTCTCAATTGAGTTTATTTGAATGAGTTAAAAGGTCCTCTGTTGATTTATACCGGTATTGTGTGAGGAGTTTTAATCACAACGCTGGAATATCTGCTATTTCTGTTTTTATCACGGGTTTTGTGAGTTTGTGACAGATAAATCATTTTATCGAGAATTTAAAATTGTGGTGAGTCTACCTGCTTAGATGTTCGAAACATTAATGGCCTTCATCATCAGCCTTTTTTAATGTCCCAACTGCTGGGGCACAGGCCTCCTCTCTGTGAGAGGGTGCATCAATCCACCACGAGGGCCCAATGCGGATTGGTGGATGTCACATGTCTTCGAATTTTTAGTTCTAAGACATGCCGGTTTCCTTACGATGTTTTCCTGCACCGTTTTGAGAGCAGTGGTGATGAAATAATTTACACAAAGTAAAGCGCCTGCCTGGGTTTGAACTCACGACCTATATACAACTTATAAGTCGCGGCAGTACTGTATTTCCTTTTCTCTTTAAAATCCATCCAAAGGATGTCTTGAAAAGATCGCTTTTAGCGATAAGGCCGCCCATTGTGTCACCCTATGTAATGTTTTCTTCATATTTTTTTATGTATTTTGTTTGGTGTCCATATTATAGAGTTTTCTATTCTATTCCTAAACCACTAGGCCACCACTGCTCTAATGGCCTTATTTATATATATAAAAAATAACCTTGTGATTGGTTTAAACTCTGATTGGCAGGTTCGTAATTCAAAAATTTATATGGAGAATTTATATGGAGAATTTGGTTGAACGTCCTTCTTTTTTGAAATCTGTTAACGAAATGTAATTTTTTAATTTCGTTAACAGAATAAATCAAAAATAATTCTTAAGTAATCTATGTGAGTCATTTGTTTATCTCCTCGGATAAGGAAATTGTTTTAACTAAACTAATTATAATCTTCTTAGCTCGACATACTGTGCTGGCGCTGTCGCTGCTGCTGCGGAGATCCTCAAGTGGCGGAAATATAACAACCTCGTCGGTAGCAACAATTTCGAGTGGTTTGGGGTTGAAAGTCTTGGGCCGTGGGGTCCGAGCGCTCAAACTCGTGAAGATTTATTCGAACGCCTAGTTGACACTTCACGTGACCCTAAGGGCTCGCTTTACCTCTTCCAGAAGTTAAGCATTGCCATGCAACGTGGCAATGCCACCAGTCTTTTGGGCACATTCACCAGAGGTGCAGAGGAATTTTTTGATGCCATTATAAACTTCAACCCCTTTTCACCCCCTTAAGGGTTGAATTTCGATAAACCCTTTCTCAGTGGATACCTACTCTTCACAAAGAACACACCCTCCAAATTTCATGTCTCTAGGACCAGCGGCTTAGGCTGCGCGTAGATATATCAGTCACCTAGGACTTTGAATTTTATAAGTATATACAGACAGATGTTAGGATTTTTTGTTATTATTATAGTTAGTTAAGTATTTATTTATTTATATATGCTTTATTGTACACCAAGTAAATACACGCACACATTAAGGAAAACTTAACCCAAAAAAAATCATCATCATCATCATCAGCCTATAGCAGTCCACTGCTGGACATAGGCCTCTCCAATTGCACGCCATTTAGCTCGGTTCTCGGCAACTGTCATCCAGCTGCTACCAGCCACCCTGCGAAGATCATCGCTCCACCTAGCCCTAGGGCGTCCTACCTTCCGTTTGCCGATTCGCGGTCTCCACTCGAGAACACGTCTACCCCAACGGTCATTGGTTCTACGGCTAATTTGGCCGGCCCATTGCCACTTCAGCTTGCTTATTCTGTGAGCTATGTCGACAACCTTGGCTCTCAGCCGGATCACCTCGTTCCGTATTCGATCCCTCAATGAGACTCCAAGCATAGCCCGTTCCATAGCTCGCTGAGCGACCTTGAATTTATGGACCAGTCGTACCGTGAGTGTCCACGTTTTGGCTCCGTAAGTCATAACAGGCAAGACGACAAAAAACATACAATAAGTAGGCTATTTGCCTAAAAAAAAACATACAATAGGCTATATGTTTAAAAAAAAACATATAATAGGCAATTTGCCTAAAAAAAAACATACAACAGGCTATTTGTTTAAAAAAAACATATAATAGGCAATTTGCCTAAAAAAACATACAATAGGCTATTTGTTTAAACAAAACATATAATAGGGCAATTTGCCTAAAAAAATCATACAATAGGCTATTTGTTTAAAAAAAACATATAATAGGCAATTTGCCTAAAAAAACATACAATAGGCTATTTGTTTAAATACAACGTATAATACGGCGATTTGCCTAAAAAAAACATACAATAGGCTATTTGCCTAAAAAAACATACAGTAGGCTATTTGCCTAAAAAAAACATACAATAGGCTCGTTTCCTAAAAAAATCTATTTAGTCCGTCAGTACGATTAACAAAAATATTGTACACGTATTATTTCTTTTGTCACGTAAACCAAAAATGAGGACGATACAGTGCGTTGAAATTTCGCGTGACGTCACACCTCGATACATTTTTTACCGTTTAGTGTCGTACCTTTGTCATTTTTATTGGTTTGGTAAAGCAAAAATACGTGTCCAATATTTTTTGATTATATAATTTACGAACTAAATATAATTACTATTTATATACACAGGAAACATCTATATCATGTAAATAGTTTATAGCAATTGTTAAATAAATAAAAAATACAACCGACTTCCATAGATCAATACTAAAAAATGCAAAATAACTTTAATTTCTGCAGTCAGTGTTTCTAGTTTGGTTTCGTCATTATTTGACACCGACTTCCGAAATTAAAGTTATTTTGCATTTTTTAGTATTGATCTATAGAAGTTGGTTGTATTTTTTTTGTAATTTATTTTTTATTTTTCAATTTTTAGTTGTTGTACCCCATTCCAAAACTAAATTAATAGTAAAGTTATGCCCGAATTGATAGCCCCAAAAATAGGGAATTTGAACATAGTTGGTGAAATTAGGGCGCATCAGGGTGAACTGTACAAATCTGTATACCCCTTCAGAGCGTATCAGCGTAATGTAATGTTGTGAAGTTGTGAAAACAATATACAGTTGCAGCATTTCTGGAAAGTTTGCTATCATTTTTATTGAAGAGTTCCATTGTGTATCTCCGAAGTTCTTCATCAGATCTTCACCAAATTGAAAAGGGACCACATGTAAAGCGTCAGCTTTCAAGCTTTTTAAATAAAAAAAAACATCAAAATCCGTTCACCTAGTAAAAAGTTATGAGGTAACACACCTAAAAAAAATACAGTCGAATTGAGAACGTCCTCCTTTTTTTGAAGTCGGTTAAAAACCGGCTGGTGTGTTGGACTTCGCACATTATGGGTTTCGTACCAAATGAGGGAATTATTAATTAAAAAATTGATTTATATATTGGTATTTGTTAGTAAAATCATCATTCTCCTGCCCTTATCCCAATTTATTTGGGGTCGGCGCAACATGTCTTTTTCTTCCATACTCCTCTATTAGTCGTCATTTCTGTAGTCACCCCCTTTTTACCCATATCCTCTTTCACGCAGTCCAACCATCGTTTCTTTGGCCTTCCCCTACTCTTATAGCCATCCACATCCATACACAAGACTTTCCTCACGACATTTTCTTCATTCCTCCGCATCACATGCCCATACCACGACAACCGATTTCCACACAATTTTTCAGTAAGCGGTGCCACTTTCAGACTTCCTCTTATATACTCATTCCTAATTCTATCCATGCGCGTAACACCACACATCGCTCTTAGCATTCTCATCTCAGCTACATGCAATTGCTTTTCATTCATCCCTTTTGTGGCCCAACATTCTGAACCATACAAGACAGCAGGTCTGACCATTGTTTTATAAATCTTCCCCTTAAGTTTTAGGGGTTTGTTAGTAAAATATACGTAATAATATACGTTATCACCAAATTTCAAGTTCATAGGTCAATTGTTCAAAGTTTAAAAATTCTTCGGAACAAAATTTTGTGACAGACGACAGACAGACAGACGGGCACGTGAGTGACAGCTATAGGGCTCCGTTTGGAACTTTCGGGTACGCAACCCTAAAACCGAAAGCTGTGAAAAGCTTTGTATAATCATTTCGGACTTTTGCTAATATCATGACATTTATTTATGAGTAAAATTTTAACTTTGTGGTCAGTTCAGTCACATTCATTACAGGCACAACCACAGAACAGTGGTAGGATATTGGTTTATGTGGTTTAGCATACCTGCTGCATACTGGTTAACCTGCCAGGTCACTCTGTGGTCACTGTATTTAATTCTGTGGTATTTGTCCCTTTGGCCCACAAAGTGTTTTGTAAGACGTTATTGCATTAAATTCTCCAGATACTTGGCTAAGCATCATCATCAGCCTTTTAATGTCCCCACTGCTGGGGAACAGGCCTCCTCTCTGTGAGAGGGTGAGGGCCGTTATCCATCACACGGGCCCAATGCGTATTGGTGGATGACACATGTCTTCGCAGTTTTGGTTCTAGGACATGCCGGTTTCCTCACGATGTTTTCCTTCACCGTTTTGAGAGCAGTGGTGATGAAATAATTTACACAAAGTAAAGCGCCTGCCTGGGTTTGAACTCACGACCTACAACTTGTAAGTCGCGGCCAATACCACTGGGCCACCACTGCTCTACTGGGCCACCACTGCTCTTGGCTAAGCATATTTAGATAAAATTGCTTTATAGTTTAACAAAAAAAACTGGCCAAGTGCGAGTCGGACTTCGCACATTGAGGGTCCCGTACCAAATGAGGGAACTTCAAAGAAAAAATCTGATTTATCAATGTATTAGTATTTGTTAGTAAAATATACGTAATAATATACGTTATCACCAAATTTCAAGTTCATAGGTCAATTGTTAAAAGTTTAAAAATTCTTCGGAACAAAATTTTGTGACAGACGACGGACAGACAGACAGACACGTGAGTGACAGCAATAGGGCTCCGTTTGGACCCTTCGGGTACGCAATCCTGTAAACATACCGTTATGTTTAGGACTCTTAAAGAAAGCGTCGAAGTCTAACTATTGTTTAATATGTTTCTGTCATAATATGTTTATTCCAGGTAAGACGAAGAATCGCCTAACTAAAGTGGCAGTGGCTAGGATGGTCGATGGGGCCGAAAAGTTCTGCAGTGGCGACCGCATATTAAAAGACGTAGCGTTGGCAGGCCTCCCACCGATGTAGTGGACCGATGACCTGGTGAGTGTCGTGGGTAGCCGATGGATGCGAGACGAATAGGACCGGTCGATGTGGCTACATTTGGGGGAGGCCTATGCCCAGCAGTGGACGTCTTTAGGCTGAAATGATGAGGATGAGTTATGTACCTACCCACATACCACATAATAAGGAGTTTACCTAGAGCCAATCAATCTCCGGGCTGCAAGAAATTGAACCTACACTCAGAAGTCGTTCTTACGAGCACTGGACAGCGAGGTACTTGAAAATATGATCGCACAATCTGAAGCTTAGAATAAGTACAAGTACAATCGCGCTCACAAATTATACAAAAACAATTATTATTATAAACGAAGTATTTAATTAAATTTCTAAGTTTATATTAAAATATCGGATCAGTACAGTCGCCTGCAGATGGCGTCCAGTTTTGTCTCTAAAATTATTTCTTAATTAAAGTTTGCTCCGCGAATTCAGGAGTGAATTAAAATTGTAATATTCATGCTTACTCAGTTGGTGGACTTGGTCGTAGTAGAAAACTTGAAATTAATGTTTTTACAACTGTTTGTAGGAGTAATAAATTGAAAACAAATGTTATTACTGAAAACAAAGGGAATTAACAGAGAGATTCAAGGTTCACACTTTAATTTTCAAATATAAGTAGGTACTACGCCGTATTAATGAGAAAACTTTAATTCTAATTAGCTAGAGATAGTTATTTAGAAATATTAAACTTACTTGTATTACAGCTTAATTATAAACATGGGACGAACAGCTGCGTCGTTGACGTCGTTTTTGACATCACCATTTCCATTCTAAAACTAATATACTAACGATACTGTTGGCGCAGTGATTGAGCGTTCGGTTGCTGCGCTGCGTGACGCGGGTTCTATTCTCGCACGGAACAAATATTTGTATGGCCTACAGATAATAAATAATAATATCAATTGTTAGGCGGTTTCTCTCTCTGGAGCCCTAACCACCGGTAGCTTGGACCCTGTTCCCGATACCGGTGGGCTACTATTTTTTATATTTTTTTTTAAGAAATATTTAAAAATGTATTTAATAAGTAAAAAAGATGAATAAACGAGATAATAATAATAAAAACTTTATTGTTCAAGAAAGCAGTGCAAATTCATAATAGCACTAGCCTCCACACTAGGATTCCCTGTCGTGGAGACTAGTCTCCTTGTTTTTTTTTGGGGGTGGGAAATATCCAATGACTTCTTCCGCTCTAGGGTGAAGCGGAAGGGCGTGTCACACTCTTACTGACTAAAACCCACCCCTGTTCCTTCCTGCCCCGAATGCCCAGGGGCGAGGTAACTCTTTCGAATTTATTCTCAACCCCCGGGCAAGACTAGTCTCCTTCGGCTTATAATTTTATAACATACATAATATATTTTATCGCTGACGTTACGTATGTGTCCCCATATAGTACCTACGTACTATATAGGGACACATACGTAACCTCAGCGTCGGTCGGTAAGATTTGTGAGGCGACAATAATCGAATGTTATGCCAATACAATAAATTCAAATAAACTTAATAAACATAGTTGCATTAAATTAAATTGAAACGTGTGTAGTGTATTGTATATTATTTTTTTTTGTGTTAAATATTTAATGTATTACCTATTTTTTTTTGGAACTTTTTAAAAATGTATAATTTCGAAGCATTTTTTAATTTTGTAAATATGATTACCATGTGTCATAATTATAATGTAACTGATTTTTATTTTATTTTATTTTTTTGACATGAACGAGCATGGCAATTGAGAGTTTGTCATGCTCACTGAAATGTCTCGCTGATGGTGGCACGTATGTGGGGCTATTCGGTTCCCTTCAATATGGTTGAGCTAAGTGGTGCTGATGTTCGTGCAATGTTCGTGAACGGGCGCTGTCAGTTGAGACTGGTCATCTATCAACTGCCACTGTCTTATTTTAATCTTTTTTATTTTTATTGTTTAAGAGTTGATTATTTGACATTGTTCTCATATATTAGAAGCAACAAGACATATGTAACCAGGATTTTTGTAATACATAACATGGTTTAAAAGAGTGTCCATGGAGTTTCTTGCACGTTCTTCTCCATTGAGATCTACGCCTTGGAATGTGCAATTTGCTTCATCTTTCTGACTGACAGACTTATTGACAATTTAAAAGTGCCTGTAAATGGTTTATTTGAATTTTTAAATTTTGAATTTTATACGTGTGGTGTGGGTGTGTGGCGAATAAGTGAGTTAAGGTGGGTTTGGACCAAACGAAGATAGTACCAGGGCAAGGGTAAGAGTAACGAAATAATACTCTTAATCCGTTTAGACAAAGGGATACCGAAAAAGTGGGGACACTTTTTTTTACTGACTAAAACCCACCCCTGTTCCTTCCTTGCCTGAGTGCCCAGTGGCGCGGTAGCTCTGTTACGAATTTATCCGCGACCCCTTAGCATGCATGACATCTCTTTGAGGCGCGCGTGGAACACTACGCGCCGTCGACTCTCGGGCCTGATGCTGATCGGACGGCGAGCTACCCATTACTCGCCGTTCGCAGGCCCGCGTCTACGGAGGCCGGAGATCGGCTTGCGACCCCCGACGCCCAGGGCGTCTCCAGCTGCGGCTGCGGCTGAAAGCGTGAGGGCGACTCCGTTGAGTCTTCCTCACCCGTTCCACCTCCTCCTTCGCGAGCATTACTGCTTCGCAGAAGGAGTAGACTGCTTCCCATTCGCTCTCGCCCAGTACCATGGCCTGGACCAGGGCTTGTACATATACTAACTTCTGCCAATGGCTTCGCACGCGTGGAATTAGGACTTAACCCACTATAAATTATGGCTTATTATATCTATCTCAGCAGTGGTGGCCCAGCGGTGACGGGCGCGATTTACAAGCTTAGGTCGTAAGTTTAAATTTAGGCAGGCGCTTTACTTTGTGTAAATTATTTCATCACCACTGCTCTCAAAAACAGTGAAGGAAAACATCGTAAGAAAACCGGCATGTCATACAACCAAAAATTCGAAGACATGTGACATCCACCAACCTGCATTAGGCCCGCGCGGTGGGTTACGGCCACACCCATCCACAGAGAGGAGGCCTGTGCCCCAGCAGTGACACGTGGGGACATTAAAAGGCTGATGATGATATCTACCTCTGTACCAAATTTCATCTGATTGAAGAACAATCATTCATCATCATTCTCCTGCCCTTATCCCAATTTATTTGGGGTCGGCGCAACATGTCTTTTTCTTCCATACGCCTCTATTAGTCGTCATCTCTGTAGTCACTCCCCTTTTACCTATATCCTCTTTCACACAGTCCAACCATCGTTTCTTTGGCCTTCCCCTACTCTTATAGCCATCCACATTCATACACAAGACTTTCCTCACGACATTTTCTTTATTCCTCCGCATCACATGCCCATACCACGACAACCGATTTCCACACAACTTTTCAGTCAGCGGCGCCACTTTCAGACTTCTTCTTATATACTCATTCCTAATTCTATCCATGCGCGTAACACCACACATCGCATCGAAGAACAATCATTCGTCCATCCAAATTTTAGCAGAAAGTAGGATAACCACGTTCAGAGTATTGACTAGGTTTACTTAGGATATTTACTAATGGAAAAACACTACACAAACGAATGCTGCCTTTTTTTTAACAAAATCACAAATAAAATACAAAAAACAAACAATTTTTGAAAACGGAATGATGGCGTCCCCACAGACTATGATTATTTATTATTTATTTATTATTGACTATATTTATTTATCCATTCCTTCATTCATTCATTAATTCATTCATTCGTTATTAATTAATTAATTCATTTTTTTTAAATTTATTTATTATTTAAATATTTATTTATTTATTCAGAATCACACAATAAATGCCACATTCCGTAACGAACTGTTGTTCGATGTTTGTTATGTGATGTTATATGTCTTTCCTTTTGTTTTCCTAAACTCTGGGTAACTTAGAACCGGAAAAGTATACTTTAACTGGCAATATTTCGCATTAGATACGACCCGCGTTACGTCGAATTTAATAAGTCGATCGACAGACGCGTCTCTGTTTGACAGCGACTGATTAAGTCGGCCGATGGCCGAGAGGATAAGCCGAAAGTAGGTACTATAATTTCCAAAAAAAAAACAGTGGTGCCGATTATCTTGTTCATTATTTTAACTAAAATTAGAGAATCGCTATCTTTTACTAAAAGGTAGTGCGAGAAAAGGACGACTATAGCTATGAACTAAGTTGGATGTCAAACTAGTTTACGTCTTGCACTTTACCGTGTTTTAGTCGACATATTTTAACGTTTACCCTTATTTTGTATGGAAATATTAGTAGGTACAACTAAATTTGACAGCTCTAATTTACGCCCATCTCTTTCTTGTTTTGTTAGAGAGAAAAAGATAGCATTAGCCTAAATTAAATTTAGTTTGTGCACAACAGAATCGGCACCAATTACTTTTCCGCGAGTATTTCGAATATGTGTGACAGCAAAAGATGGAGGGTTCCGTAGCGAACAGATCTGGGTATAGTCTGTCGTGGAATTAATTAATGTGTCTCGAGACGGTAATGAAGCCCCATTGTTACACCATTTATCACTAAACATGTGTAACCTGACTTGCTTGAGTCCGTGTACAAGGTGCGGGAAGATTGGAGAGGGTGGTTTTTGCTTTTCTACTCAAAACGTTGTGTTTGATCGGAATACGTCTTAGCTCCAAGGTTGTGAGTAAATCTTTATAGACCAAAGCCTGCGGACGGTGAGTAATGGGTAGCTCGCCGTCCGATCAGCACCAGGCCCGAGAGTCGACGGCGCGTAGTGTTCCACGCGCGCCTCAAAGAGTTGTCAGCAATAAAGACGGGGCCCGTCATGGCCGATGCCTGCCCGGGGGTTGAGAATAAGTTCGAAACAGAGTTACCTCGCCCCTGGGCACTCAGGGCAGGAAGGAACAGGGGTGGGTTTTAGTCAGTAAGCGTCTGACACGCCCTCCCGCTCCACCCAGAGTGGGAGAAGTCATTGGATGATTTCGTACCCCACAAAAAAGGCAGCCTTTGAAAAAGTGAAAAAAATAATAGTAGGATCAAACCCATTGGTAAACGAAGAAAATATAACAAAAATTAAAGGAAAAATAATTTAAGGGCGATCTGAGGTCGGGAAGTGGAAGAGGGTGAGTTTTTAAGGGTAAACAACGGTTTATCTCGATATCCGGCAAAACTAAAGTCCTATTGAAAAATTTAAATAACAAAGTTGTAGGTAATAAAAAGATCTACAACTTTTATCTTTACACTTTTTTCACATAACCTCAAAATTTATGTAAAAATTCAAATTGCCAAGTTTTTGGTTTTTTTATTTTTATCTTTTACAAACAAATTTTTTTTTCTCGGTCTTCATCATCTGCCGACTTACCTTTTTATGTCCCAAACACTCTAATTCTTTTAATTAAAAATATTATTTCAATAAAAGCTTTGTTTGAATCCATTTTCGTCTCGATTCTTACAGCTTTGGCGTAGCACGGCCTACACGGCTACGGCGTAGCACTTTGCTATGAGCACTGCAAGAATTCGGGAACGCGATTTACTAATACGATTGTTTCTTCTTGGGGAATCCTGCAGAGTATGTTCAGCACTTTCTATTGACATAACCTCTTACAGTGTAAACTTCATGTAGGCCTCGGGAATCCACTGGATACGAGAAGCACAGGACCGTACGATGTAGCGATACTTGAGGGGAAGCTCTATTTCTCTCACCAGCAGTGGATCTCTTCCAGCTTAAATTATGATGATACATTTCAGAGTTAGCAATTGGACAACGCCTTTATGTGGTATCAGAAAGTATAATATGTATTTATTTAATTTATTTATGTACACAAAACACAAGAGAAAAAAAAATAATTACAGAAAGAATAGTACAAAGGTGCTGCTTATTTTAAAATAAATTTCTTCCAGCAGATCTGCGACTGGAAAGTTGGATATGAGACGTAGACACAGTGTATAAATAAATAAAGACTATGTAGTTGACTGTTCGAGCGAAAGAAATCTGCCAAGCCTTTTCTCAAATATCTTGGGGTCGGCTTCCAGTTTAACCAGATGCAGCTGAATACCAGTATGTTACATCGAGCGACTGCCTATCTGATTTCCACAACCCAGTTACTGGGTAATACGATACAGACTGGTTGTGAGACTTCCAGGCTTCTGACGAGGAAACGACTGTCAAAGATCCACGATTGACAGCGGGGACCAACGGCTTAACGTACTTTCCAAAGCACGGTGGAGTCTCGATATGTAAAGATGGTCACCCATCCATGGACAAACAAAGCAAGCGTAGCTTAACCTGATGGATCGACCCCTCTAGCTGTTATTACTTTAGCCACGAGCTCTTCCCTGTTCGAGCGAAAAATTTTATTATAATTCACCTTATCCACTACTTCCCACTCCTCGCCACACAAACCGTGCTACATCTCACAAATGCGTCCAAAGTGTGTACAAATTACATAGCTTTTCTATACAATATATCATCTCTTCTTGTACATGATAATATAGCACAAGTTTGTATATACCATTTATTCGGTATATGTTCTGATAATATTGTCTTAGGGTGGACGAAAATGTTAACGGGACTAACGAAGGGCTGTGTATTTATTATATTACTTCTTTTGTCACAACACACGTGTCACTGTCAAAACTGTTAATCGGTCAAAACCATTTTTAACTGACGAAACAAAAGGGGTTCTCAATTCGACCATAATTATATATAATATTTTTTTTTTGTTTGACTACAAAAATTCGTCAAACTACTCTTAACCAGTTATAACTACTTTAAAATGCTGGACATTGACATCCCGCAAGTGTCACCACATCGACCGGTCCTGTCACATACATTGGATTCCCGCGTCATCGGTCCACCTTGTGTGAGGCCTTCCGACGCTGCGTCTTCCGGTATGCGGCCGCCACTCAAAAACTTCTCGGCCCCATCGACCATCTGTTCTGCGAGCGATGTGTCCTGCCCTCTGCCACTTAAATTTAGCGAATCTTTGGGCTATGTCAGCCGGTGTTTCTCCTGCTTTGCTGCTTTTTTTTAAAGTGAAAACTTCTTTAGGCGCATTGGGCATTTTTGAGCAGGGAAAAAACAATTGAACTCACCGCCGACACGGACACCGACACCGACACCGACGCCGACACCGACACTGATACCGAGACCGACACCGACACTACAAGTGCTTTTTTTTTTTTTTGGGGGGTGGCAAATCATCTTATGACTTCTTCCGCTCTAGGGTGGAGCGGAAGGGCGTGTCAGATTATTACTGACTAAAACCCACCCCTGTTCCTCCCTGCCTTGAGTGCCCAGGGGCGAGGTAACTCTTTCGAATTTATCCTCCACCCCCGGGCAGGCATCGGCCGTGGCAGGCCCCGTCCTTTTGCTGACAACTCTTTGAGGCGCGCGTGGAACACTACGCGCCGTCGACTCTCGGGCCTGGTGCTGATCGGACGGCGAGTTACCCACTACTCGCCGTCCGCAGGCCCGGGTCTACGGTGGCCGGAGATCGTCTCGCGGCCCCTGGCGTCTCCTGCGGCGGCTGCGGCTGAGGGCGCTAGGGCGACTCTGCTGTTGTTGAGTCTCCCTAACGTATGCCGCCTCCCTCTTCGCGAGCATTACTGCTTCGCAGAAGGAGGAGACGGCTTCCCATTCCCTCTCGCTCCGTACCATGGCCTGAACCAGGGCACGGCGCGAGAGGTCGCTGCCGCCTATCGCATCCACAAGGACACGGCGGTGCTCTGCCCAAGCGGGGCAAACTTCCACCGTATGCTCTTCGTAGCGGATTGAAGTGAAAACTTCTTTAGGCACGTAGGGTATTTTTGTTCAAGTTTTCACTTCTGTCGGCACTCTCGGAGTGCCACTCCTTTTTTGTGTTTTTTTTTTAATTAATATTGTTTTGTGGTCCTAGGTACTAATCTATTCCTAAGAATAACGCGGTTCTTTTTTTTTATAAGAACCCGTTATAACGGTGCCTGTAACAAGTAAAAATTGGTTTTGACTGTAACACACACCTACGTATATAGATATAGTATAGAATATTATTGTGTAAGTATCTGTATTTTGCGATTTTGGACTGTATCATATTGTTATGATGATAAAACATAACTATTTCTGACATCGTGGCCAAATTCCACGAAGAGATCGGTACCTACACGTGTATACATATACTTATAGAACACCCTTCCACAGTTATGTTTAAGTCCTATGTAATAGGAAGCGCAGATCAATGGTGGCCAATAGTCGCAATTCATGGGTCTGAACCCAGCCAGACACTTTATTTTGTGTAAATTATGGCTTTGAATTTTATATACATAGATTGTAGTAAATTGTATAAAGTAAGTACTCTATTTCGTTTCAACTAATTGTTAAGCTTTAGGGAGTGTCTCCGTAGCCGGCGCCGGCACCTGAAAATAACTCCGTTGTGAACCGGTGGTACACTGCTGCCGGGCGGGCTTTAGGGCATCCCGACACGGACAGGTTAGGTTCGAAAGGGATGTCCTCTTTATCTCCTTCGTGTTAGGTTCCTTTAAACGGCTTTTTAGTTGGCTCATCAACACTGCTCCCAAAAGGGTGAAGGAAAATATCGTGAGGAAACCGGCATGACCTAGAACCAAAAATTCGAAGACATAATAATATGTGACACCCACTAATGCGCACTGGGTTAGCGTGGTGGATTACAGCCCACGACCTCTCACAGAGAGGAGGCCTGTATCCCAACAGTGGGGACATTGAAATACTGATTAGGTATACAAGGTATATACACATATTATTATACAGGCTGTAAGTGTGGTCAAATTTTGATACATCTGCCCATCGATATAAACAGATTTCTTTAACAAAACTTGAATAAATTCTCAAAAAAATCAAAAATATCTCCCATACAAATATTGATCAGCTGATGATAACTTTGTATGGAAACTCCAATTTTTTTTTTCGGAATTTTCTATTTTTTCTTAGAGAAAGTTGTTCATATCGATGGGCAGAACTGGTTCTTAATATGACCACACCTTTCCGTTACATCCTGTATATAATAGGAGGCGAGCTTAATGATAAGTATTTTTAACCGACTTCTAAAAGGGAGGAGGTTCTATGTCCGACTGTATGTATGTTTTTTATGTATGTCCGCCAATTTCTCTGTCAGTTGTGGATCGATTTTTAAAACTCTTTTTTATCCGAAAGAATATACGCCCGAGGAAGTCCCATATAAATTTTATCGAGATTGCTTCAGCGCTTTTTGAAAAACTGAACAAAATCGAAAAATAAGTATTCATAGATGACGTTTTGGTTTTCTCCAATACTCGTAAGTATGTTTAAATTCCACGTTCCATGTTATTGGGGTTTTTAGTTCTGGAGTATCACAACTAAAAATAGAAAAATATAAAACTTTTTACTAAAAAAACAACCGACCTCCAAAAAAGAATATACACTACAAATTGAAAAATAACTTTAATTTCGGCAGTCGGTGTCAAATAACGAAGAAATAAAATACAAACACTGACTTCCGAAATTAAAATTATTTATCAATGTTTAGTGTATTTTCTTTTTTGGAAGTCAGTTGTTTTTTTTTTTGTTAAAAAGTATTGGTTAGCAATAATCGTAGTAGTGGACTGAGTCTATTGTCTTTTAAAACCAGTGCTACAAGTTTACTTTATGCATGTGTCACATCAGTGCTGTGTTTAGCGATGCCAATATATTTGTTTTTTTTTGGTTTCTAGGTACCTATGCATCGTTTTACCTGTAATGAGTGCGATGCACAAGTAATTGAAATGGCAAGAACATTAATTACCCATAGCACTTTGAACTTGTCTGGGGGAAAACACCCTCTCTCTTGAAAGACCAGAGGGCTGTTGAAGGGTACCCCGCTTCAACAACCATTAATTTTCCATGGATCCCCCTCTAAGTACCGCCTGAGTATATTAGAAATGGGGGGAGTAAGTAATAGGGTATCTTTAGGCACGTTGCATCACAATCATAAAATAATGTGGATATGTTAAAGGAGCCCTTGAACAACTTCACAGGTCTACGGGACCATTGAAGTCTGTTTGCTGTTAAGCCAAGTAAATGTTTATTTTCGATATCTCTCCTGTACAGAAAAATAATAACAAAATCTCGAAAATAAAAACCCAGCAGAGTGCTAGTCGGACTGGCAAACGAAGGGTTCCGTACCATTAACCGAAAAAAAAAAAATTTACATCGCGTCCCATGTACCTGAGTAATATGACATATATCTCAACAAGGCACCTACTAAAAAGTTTTGGTAAGAGTGGTGCATTTAATAAATATAAAAAACTGGCCAAGTGAGTGTCGGATTTTGCACATTAAGGGTTCCATACCATATATTGGTATTTGTTAGTAAAGTATACGTAATAATAAAAATTATTATCAAATTTCAAGTTCATAGTCAATGCGAAGTTAAAAAATTCTTCTTAACAAAATTTTGTGACACACGACGGACGGACAGACAGACAGACGGACACGTGAGTGACAACAATAGGGCTCCGTTTGGACTCTTCGGGTACGGAACCCTAAAAACGAATATTCATTCCACCAAAACGAAAAATTGAGACATTTATCCCTCATTGCAGAACGATCATATTAGCTGAAACGGAAACGTTATGATAAATATACACAACGTAATATTCATAATTCCAATCTAAAAAGTCTAAATCAACTAATTTAACGCAGAACGGAGGCCACTCAAAACTTGGCACTTTTACACAAACTTTTCCAATCACAAATTGTGCGAAAATCATCTCTATGACATATGGTATAAGGTGTATATCAAATGCAGGCGTAATTTTGTACGAATATCAAACTCAAGGAAGTTTAATGACTAATTACCCCCCTAGGGGAGAGTGGCCCAAACTGAACCGTGGATTAAGTTGGTACGAGGGAAAATTTAAATTAACATGGGTTTTACCCAACTTTCACGTTTTTTCCCCCCACCCTATTTATGCCGTAATATTGGCAGCAGAACTAAAGAGGTTGATGCATTTTAAAGGTTTTATTTCATTGCGAGAGTTCTTGGAAGTACGAAAGTAGTAGGTATTTGTCTAGAATTTTCATTAAGTTCTTCTGAGAGAAAATAAAGTTTTTTTAATTTTTTGTCTCATAAAGTGCTGAAGATACGCGTTTCTTGTTTTCGAACTGTCAAGATGAACAGCTGCAAAATACAGGGATAGATTAGCAAGGCAGGGACCGTGAAAAAAAACAGGACCGCGCGTTACCGATCGGTAACGCGACAGTAAGTGATTACTTGTGTCTGTTATTACGGTACCTGACGTATTACTTACTATTTAATACAACAAGGAAAAATGAAAAAAAAAATGCTTATGAAAAGGATCGATGAGTCACATACGCACAAAAAGTAAACATTGGTGATTCATAGATAAACTGATTGACGCAAAATATTTAGTGTCAAACTTGTCATAAATTAATGAGTAATCCAGATTAATGAAGTTGAGTGCAAGATTACAGAAAGTACGGTCAAATGCACGTAAGCAATGATAGAGCTTGTCAGGAGACTGCAAGTCATCCAAGGCCCATTTTATGATCTACAATTTTTGTCAGAAGTACTTTTACGATGAAACTTACCGTTTTGCTGAAAATCGCGAAAAACTCATTTTTTTTACTTTTGACCTTGAATAATTTTTTTTCCATACACGGGAATGATGGGGAACTTTTAGAGATTCTTTATAATTATGTTTTCAACAATTTTACTGATTTTCAGCTTGTTGGGACTTTATGTACCTTCACTCTCATTTTTTGATCTAGATTGACCGGACTAAGGTTCGATCATTCAGTTTATTTATTCTCGTAATGTGAAACTCCTTGGTGTAGGTAATTCTTATATATTTTTTATGGAAATAAAAAAAAATTGTAATGGATACGCACGGCGCTATACAACGGAGTGTGCGGTAAAATAGGTACTTAGGTGAGAGTACCCATTTTACCGCACGTTCCATTGTATGGTGCGTAATTTTTAACTTTCGGAGTATGTAAAAGGCTCCGTAACTGCATTTTTTTAGTAAATGTGCTGAAAAAGATATTTAGCCATTCAACCGCTCCCCAAGCGAACTTTGACATAGCAGCTACGCCACCCGCTCGATCGGCATTACTTCACGCAAGCGGTCCTGTGCCGTTACCAAATTAAAGCTTAATATCTAGTAAAGTACTATAGCTACAAACAAACAAAAAATTAGTGATATAGCTGCAACTATAGAGAATCGACATAAGTGAAAACTAATACGATAACGTGTTCTAAGTACTTCAAAAAAAATGTAAACCTTAACGTAACCGTTAGCGGTATACGTTAAAATTGGTTTCACCTATGTTTTTACCAATAATTTTGAATTTTGTGTCTTTAAAACATACTTATCATTAAACTAGACTATATAACCTTTTTTTTAATATCCCTGAGTCACTATGTGAAATGTTCTAAGTACCACATTAGACCCAAACAATCACCCCATCCCCACCGAATTTTAGCGCCGACGGCGGGTCAAGGTTACGCCAAGATGGAATATTTACCTATTTTGTCGTTGTATTTTACTGTTCTATCTGTTTGTAGATACGAATTAGTAACTAATAACCGTAATACTAATGATGTATTACGGTATTACTTAGTAAATCGTACTTAAAATAAATAAATAACACATTATTTACTTACGTAAACATTCCGGCTATTTCGATGTTTCGTATTTCAATATTGTCATTTTCAACACACATTGAACCTTTGACATGTTTAGTTATTCGTAAAACTTGATTCTTTGTGGATTTTTTAGATATTCAACACAATTACACTCGATTTTAAGTAAAGTTTAGTTAAATAAACAATTCACGTAAAAATACATCGCGCCATTTTTGACAATGACATTTGGCAGACGACATTTGAACTATCTATTGTAATTTTAACTCTATGCCTCCGTGCGGGGTGCCCAGGAACAAAAAACTCGGACTTTAATACAGTGCCATCTTTTATTTACTTCTCAAAACTCAAACAATGTGACCACAGTAAAAAATGGATTTCAAGTGAACAATCCGCTTAGTCTACAAATGTGACAATGGCGCTTGAGAGTACTTTTAATTTCGCAACAAAATCGACCATGGCGCGTGAATGGAAATAATAATAATAATAATGATTTATTATCAGGCAAGTAAGGCCCATAAATAAAATACAAAAAATAATCTTACAAATAATAAACTAATACATATTGAAAAACATAAAAACTACTGCACACGAAGTGACGCGTGACGGCGTCGTGTTACGCTGCGAGGTGTCGCGTACCTGGCCGCGGAAACGCCGATACAGCACCCCTTTCAGCCAAAACTCTTCCTTGAGGAAGGTCATCAAATGGTGAGTCGGAACGCGTACCACCAACGACTTGAAATTCGTGTTATGGTGTGCCTCCAACTTCTCCACCCTCAAGGTTCAATTGGTTCTCACCCGCATGTACTCTACGATGTCCTCAGTCTTCGTAGAGTGATGCAAACGGGACACGTACAGCTGCGTCGTCGGTACTGCAGGACGTAGCAGTATGTTAGATCCTGCCGGCGCCGTCCCGCACTGGTGGTGGTGGCGACAGTCACCAGGTTCATGCAAACGAAATAAAATATAGAACTGGACAAGTGCGTGTCAGGCCACGCACAGTGTAGGGTTCCGTAATCGCCCGTTACAACACAAATTGTGTTAAGTAAGGATTTTGTGTTTTGTAAGAAATTTTCCAAGTAGGTACATTTTATAAGTTGGGCGACTATTACTCTTCAACTTAGGTACTTAGTCGAGATAGTTTTTCTTCAAAGTTTGTTATGTATATACTACCATCACGAATATTTTCAGATTATTCAAGTCAACAGTTTAGCTTTTAGTTGGGAGAGGGGGGGACGCTCGATTCGAACAAAAAATATCACTTTAAAGTTTAATATTTCACAAACAAATCACTGAATCGAAAAATAGTATTTACAAAGACTTTGATAAATAAATGATAAATAATTTTACTTTTTTAAGTAGGTTTTGACAACACTTTAACACGTCAACATTTTTTTTGTCAGTTTTAGCTAGATGAGGCCGGTGTTTCCTAGCTGACTACCCTGAGAAGAAACACCGAAACAAACTCAGAGGTCAAAGCCTCTTTTAAAGTGTTTAAATCCGGGCCGTATTTTCTGGTGGTCTAGATTGACGACTCCGACCGAGCGATAGAAGGCTTCAGAAACAAGGTGGACCGATAACCTGATGAAGAAAGCCACGGGAATCCAATGAATGCGAGAAGCACAGCACCGGTCGAAGTAGCGAGGTTTAGAGGAGGCTGATGTCCAGCAGTGGACGTCTTTTAATTGTAATGAGGATGAGGTCTAAGCACCGTCAGAAAGAAATCTGCCTCCTTGCTCTGCAGAGTGCGGGGGAGCTCCAACTCCATCCTGAAGACCGTAGCGGGGAGGTACGAGTCTCCTTTATTAGGTGATGTTGTTCGAAGATGTATTTCGAACAACAGCCTTGTTTCCAAATAGATAATAAGTTTACTAACATAGGCATAAGTTATCTTTCTTTTTGTTTACTAACCCATATGGATGTTTCTTGTCCGAAATAAAGATTATTTTATTTTATTTATTTATAAGCTAATTTTTGACAGCCGTTGTACCCATATATTAAGAATTATGCAAATAAGAATCGTGTTGTTAAAATTTAATATGTCTATGTCTTTATGTTTGCCGTATATCATTACTTTGAATGTGACCCTTATTAGCGATACTATCGAATGGTATACAGGTATAAGAATTACTGGTTTGGAATATTGATAAAAAAAAAACTTTTTACAAAAAGTAGAACCGACTTCCAAAAAACAACAAAAATTGTGCAAAATAACTTTAATTTTCGAAAGTCGGTGTCTTTGGTTTTGTTTCTTCATTTTTTGACATCGACTTCCGAAGTTAAAGTTATTTTGCACATTTATTGTTTTTTTTTTTGGAAGTCTGTTGGTTCTGTTTTTTGTAACAAGTTTTATTTTTCACTTTTTAATTGTGGTTCCCCATTAAATTGTGTAAAGAATGCATAAACAAACGAATGCATTAATGGCGATGCATTTGAATAACGAAAACCCCATACAAATTAGATCAGTAGTTTTCGAGAAAATCGCGGACAAACATACATACATATATACATACATACATACGGGTCGAATACAGAACCTTCTTTTTTGAAGTCGGTTATGAAGTCCCATGATACAGTTTTTAGTTTTTATCAAAATCAGGCCCGAGATTCTTTCAAGTACGTATTTAAATTATGGGATGTACGCATAGAACTAAGAATTAATAGAGTCATCTAATATCAAAGCCGGCAATATTCACTTTTGGTCGAAATTAAACTATAACCACAGATAATACAGGCTGTAAGAACATTTACGTCAATGTTTTCGATCGATGTGATAAATAACTAGATCAGATACTTAATAGACATAAGCGCATACATGCGTAAAACGTTTAAACCGACAAATGTATAATGTTTCGGTGCACCTTTAACTGTTTATTCTAATGAAGACAACATTGATATCTCATACATTTTTAATCCCTCAAGAATACTGAAGATAAGGTTAGATAAAGATTAGGATAGATAATAATAAAGAAACTTCTAAGTACCTACATTACGCTCCAGGAATGTAGGTATTAAAGCGCCTGCTACACGGTCGTCAATCGCGTCCCTACAGAAGTGACCTTGGTGATTTTGAATTTTGAAATTTCTTAAGTAAAGCTCTGCCGCTCGCCAACCACGAACACCTCTGTCGGGGACGCAATTAGCAACTGTGTACTTAACTAATGAACCAACTCACCTTAAATTTCGTTCATTTCTTACGAAGGAGGCGCCTACGTGCTTCATGCATGAGAATTTTCCTGGGCACTGAGGTGTTGTTTATAAACACTCTCGCACACAACAAGCACACACTAATTACGTTTGCGGCAGCAGAGTGATCGAAAAAAAACCGAAATGATCTTATAAAAATTAATTTATTGAATAGAAATTAATATTACAAATTAACCCTAATGAACAATGTTCCACATCTAAGTCGGAATATGGAATGTCATTCTTACAATATTCTATATTAAAATTAATTTACGAAATCGATTGACGTCATAGATGCATCAGCGATTTAATGCAGTAAACAGGATGTGGGGCGATGCACTGTCACCGGTCCTCATAGCATAGCGCTACATAATTCCTCCCCCCTTAGAAGGGCAACTATTTTAGCACGTTGAGTGAAAATGTTGCAGGAATATTTTCAGGGTTTTCATTGCTTCCCAGGATGGCAGTTGGAGGTTGCTGGACCTTCGTCGTAGTTTTATCTCGTTTGCGTAGATAACGTTGGGAAATCATGATGATGAAGAGTATGCCTGCAACCATTAGTATTCCATAGAATGGGATTGTAGTGTGGTAAAAGGCGTCTGTTTGAGAACTGTCGAGTTGAACAGGAGACTGGATCATAAGTTTTTCTTGGATGCCGTGTAGTTCTTGAAGATCAATGGAGTTCAGATTGACACGAGCAGCAGTTATGGAGTGTTTTTCGACATCATATGGTATCTTCATTAACTTCAGAGGTTGGCCTTTAATTTCATCATAGTCATTTGCAATAGTGAATTCTTCTGATATCAGGCGACATCCCTTGGGAATTGTAGCAAGATAACTTCCCTGCAGCGACGTGTAGTCCTTCTGTTTGCAGATTAATTGTGTCTTTGTCTGCTGAGGAAATGATAGAACATAATGTTGGTCGTCCAGCTTTTCCATGGCTTCTCTCATCAGGGTTATCTTGGTAAACTTGCAGGATTCTTGTAAGACTTGATTGGTGATCAGTTCTTGGACGCAGTCAGCTTTGGTGCGGATCTGGTGGGTGATTCCTGCTTCGCAGAGGTACCAGTGCTATAACTTCGGGCATTCTGCCTCTATGTACACGTACGACATCTCGTTAGTTGCAAGGAAAGGAAAGGATGGGATAAGAGCCTGTAAATGCTTATTAGGAACAACTGACAATTTATAAAAATCATAAGTAGATTTGGAAAAGATTGGAAAGTTAAAAATGAAAACTATTTGATTGTCTACATAATATGACCCTGGTTTTATGACTTCGTAATATTCTCTAAGTTCTAAATCTAATATTTGCTCTTGAGCATAAATAATTCTAAGTTTCTTAACCATAGATTCTAATATTTCTATTTCTACCATAGAATGGTGCATGCTAGAAGCATGAGCAAAGGCTAAACTATTTTCTATCCTAAATAATTCCTGGGTTAAATCTTCTATATTATCTCCTATGACTTCTAGAAGTTGAGCAAACTGAGCATATTTTGTTAAACTGTCTTCTCTTAAAGCATTACTCTGTAAAATTGTTTCTAGAGTTATATTAATTTTACGCTGGTTTTCTAACATCTGTGCAAGTACATTAGTATGTTTAGATATCCACTCTTTACTTAAGCTGATATGATTATTTAATTCGGCTGTTATTTTATACTGGTTATTCTCTAGTAATTTAATAGCTTCATTATATTTTAATGCATCTTCGTGATCTAGGTTTCCAGTTAGGCTTTTTACTATTGAACCTAATCCGTCTACAAGACCTCTTTTGGCTCTACTGGGTTCTAGAGATTTAAGTTGTCTTAGGACACTGTCAAGCTTGTTAGTAAGATACTTTATTTGAATTTCGTATAGTGCATAAGTGTCGTTAGTCAGTCGATTTTGGCAGGTTACTAATTGAGTCCGTAATGACTGAACGTTATTTTCTATGTTACTCAGTTGCACATATTGTATGAACGTATGATGATGAGTCGTAAGTTTCATGAGTCCTAGTTTATAAGGCAGAAGTCCTGGTCCATCGTCGAGGCTCTCAAGTTTTATCTCTTGGGGTCGCATCATTGGGAGAGTCGTTATTAGTAGGATCCTGTAACAAATTCGCCGTCTTAGGTACGCGTTTAAGTCTAGATTTTGCTATAGGGCCGCGTTTCTTTGAAGTATAAATGTGAATTGGTAAATCAGCTAAAACCGTATCTTGTGTATATCGTGGGGCAGTTTTCTGTCGACTAGCAAGGGGATTCGTTATAAAAATTTGCTGTTGAGGTGCATACTCTGCTTCGGGTTCTCGAGTCTCATTTCTTTTCTCTATTATAGCATTTCGATTAGCAAGTGATGTCGAGTTAATGATGTCAAAGACTATTTTCATCTTATCCCTATGGGCTTGAGTATATTGCTGTAACAAATGCTGCGTTATGTCAATGTCATTGCAGTCTCTCGGGTCGAAGTGTCCGGTCAATAAGTCAAATGGTCGACATCTCGTAAAGCTGTGTATGGAACTGTTGTAGGCTATTATAGCATGGGGCATTAAATTAACTATTGGTTCATCTTTATGTTGTAATTTTAGTAATCTGAGATGTTCTAGAAGAGTCAAATGGAACCGTTCAATATTACCATTATCATTAGGTGAATGGGCTAGTATCCTGTGATGGTTGATTTTATGAAGTCGTGTAAATTCCATGAATAACTGGTTCGTAAACTCAGTTCCATTGTCTGTAATAATAGTCATAGGCACACCATGGTGGGTACAATACTGTAAAAGAGCTTGTAAGATGCTAACAGCTGTTCCGTCGCGTAAATGATAAGCTTGGCCGTACTTAGTGAATACGTCTATGAATGTTACGTACTTTTCGCCTTGTATAGTGAATAAATCCATATGTATAATCTCAAATGGCTTAGTGGCTGGCGGTACAACATTGAATTGGGGTCTTACCGGATTCCTATCATATTTAGCCTGACCGCAGATGGTACACTCGTTTATGAACTTGGTTATTTGGTCCTTCATTTTTGGCCAATAGTATTTGCGGGACAAAGCTAAGTAACATTCATTAATTCCACGATGGTTTGTTTTGCCATCATGATAATGCTGTATAATTTCCTGTTGTCGAAGGTACTCTTTGACATTTTCGACTTCAGTCTTGGCTACGACGAGATTCATGGATGAGCTTCTGAATTTGTCCTGTAGAATGGGTATAATGGAATATATGGCTAATGCTGGATTTATTAAAATTGCTGTTTTAACCTTTGGATTAACGTATTCTTTAATGGCTTTAACTAAGTCTTCTTCTAAATTTGATTCAGACAGTTGTATATTTACTCGGGTATGGGTGTCAAATGGTTTAGTAACTACAGGTCGTCTCCTAACGTCATCTACAACGGTCAGGTGTAGTTGTCTGTGGAATTTGTTTAAGGGTTCATCTGTTATAGGGACTTCTAAAATCGGGTTTTCAACACTTGTATGTACCGTTTCAGTGGAAGAGTTTGGCTTAGCGAGAATTGATTCCGATGGGTTACCCATTAAAGAATTAAGTTCATCGATTTCTTCTATAAGAGACATTTCTTTAGTGTTAATTTCAATTCGGGATAAGGCATCAGCGTTAGTATTGGCTTTTCCTTTCTTGTAGGTAACGGTAAAGTCATATTCACTCAGTCTAAGTCTCCATCTTGTCAGTCGTGAGTTCGGTTCTTTCATGTTCATCATCCATTGTAACGGTTTATGATCAGTCAGAATTTTGAACTTACGTCCAAATAGGTAAGGTCGAAAATATTTCGTAGCCCATACGATGGCAAGAAGTTCTTTCTCTATTGTACTATAGTTTATCTCGCTTTCATTTAGGGTACGGGATGCATAACAGATGGGTTTATCGGCGTTTATGGGTCCTTGAGATAGAACGGCGCCAATGGCTACATTAGAAGCGTCAGTAGTCAGGTTAAATTCTTTAGTAAAGTCCGGATATTGTAAAATGGGGTCATTAGTCAGTAACGCCTTGCATTTTTCGAAGCATTGTACGTATTCGGGGTCAAAAGTGATTTTACGTCCTTTCTTTAGGCATTGAGTGAGTGGTTTGGTGATGCGGGCAAAGTCAGGAATGAATTTTCGGTAATAGCCGAGAAGACCTAAAAATTGTTTAATCTCTTTAGGTGTCTTGGGTATGGGATATTTATTAATGGCAGAAATTTTATCGGGATTTGGCTTTATGCCGTCTCTAGTGATGACATGACCGAGATAGGCTGTTTCAAGCTTCAGGAATTCGGATTTATCCATCTGGATTTTGAAGTTAGATTCTCGAAGTCTTTGGAATACCTTTTCAAGGTTGGTCATGTGTTCTTGGAGGGATGTACTAAATACAATGATGTCATCTAGGTAGACCAAACATATCTCGTTTTGAAGCCCTCGGAGGACATTGTCCATCACACGTTGAAATGTAGATGGAGAATTTTTAAGACCCATGGGCATTCTGAGGAATTCGAAATGCCCGTGTTCAACATTGAATGCGGTCTTTTCTACGTCATTGGGGTCCATTTCCACTTGGTAGAAACCATTTGCCAAATCTAAGGTTGTAAAATACTGGCACTTCCCTAACTTGTCAAGAACGTCACTAATATTTGGGATTGGGTATTTATCGTCTAATGTCTTTTCGTTTAGTTTGCGAAAGTCAACCACGAGACGCCACTTCTGCTTTCCTGACGCATCCATTTTTTTTGGCACTACCCAAATAGGGGAGCTCCAGGCAGATTCTGATGGTCGTATGATACCTTGGTCTAACATTTTCCTTATCTGGTCCCTAACTTCTTGACGGTGCACGAAAGGGTATCTATATGTTTTAGCGTGTACCGGGACTTCGTCAGTAGTTCTAATGCGGTGCTTTACCTTATTAGTAAAAGTTAACCTCTCGCCTTCAATATAAAAAACGTCAGAATAACGAGAACAAAGAGCTATAAGATTAGCCTTCTCTTCTGGATTGAGGTGGTCAGTTCTTAGGCGTGATATTACATCCTGAGTACGAGCTGAAGGCTGTTGAGTAGTACTAGAGCACTCAGTGTTAAACAACTCTGCATGTGCTGGCCGGTTGAGTGAAAATATAATGTCATTTTGAGTAGGATTTTCGATCTCTAGATATCCACGGTTATTAACAACAGTGGTCACACAATCATGAACTATACAATTGCAAAGAATTTGTTCAGGAATAAAAACGTCGCCATCTGGTGTGTTAATAGGAATACGAGTAACTTTTGAAGTTCGTGCCGGTATAATATCCTCATATAGATTTACGTTACGTGAGTTATACATCCTAATAGGGTTTGTCGCAGAACGAGTCAGTAATTGACTTTCTTTTAAATCAAT
Source organism: Polia nebulosa (assembly GCA_951329385.1). Classification (NCBI taxonomy): domain Eukaryota; kingdom Metazoa; phylum Arthropoda; class Insecta; order Lepidoptera; family Noctuidae; genus Polia; species Polia nebulosa. Next base: position 6,265,889 of record OX589591.1, on the reverse strand, counting down.
TCGTGCTTCCCAATTATTTAACAAGTCTAAACCTATGAGCCCGTCAAAGTAGTCATGAAAACGATAAATGAATAATTTTATACTATTAGAATCATTAAACTCTGGGAAGCATGGCAAAGTAATTGAATAGTCATTTCTAGTTGTCGCGTGAATGTTAGTTATTTCAAACGGATCAAAATTAAGAGGGTATTCGGAGAAGTACTTTTCTACAGCTTCGGGGCTTATAAATGATTGGTTAGCACCCGTATCTATCAATAGTTTCAAAGGGGGCTCTGAGATCTGTATGTACGGGAGCTGCCTCTGGGTTTGGAGGTTAAGCTCTATTTTGGTTTTAGTGAGTTCGGGTCCTCCTGAAAATCCTGCTGAACATGGTTAGCAATGGCTGCCTGTGGCTGAGGTTCGTCATAAACGTGGTTGTCTGTAGTCGTATTATAGTAAGTTGAGTCACAAGTATACTCAGGGGTAAATTCCATGTCATTATTATAGTCAGTGTAGTAGTTGTAATCTGGTTCACAGTAATAGTCATAGTACGAGTCATTGTAAGCCGCGCACTCGTTCATGTTCATTTCCCTGGTCTTGAAATAGTTGGAAGCCGGAGGGTTTCCAGCCTGTCTCCAGTCATGGAATGCTGGGGCATTTGTTGGAGGCAATGGTTTTGGGGTAAAACGTTGGACACCACTCATAGGCTGAGGGCCTTGAGGTACATTGTTTCTGGGTGGTAATCTAAAGACATTACTGCGTGGATTGTAATTAGGAGGTGGAGCACTGAACATCCTTTGCGTGTTCGTTGGCATCCGTTGTTGGTGTTGTACAGGGTGTGGCGCAGGGAATTTGAAAGGTTGCGGTGCTGGTCCTGCAGGGCGCTGACCCATTGGTGATGGCCAATTAGGTACAGGTGTCGGGAAATTGTGCGATCGTGGAGGAGCAAATGGTACTGAAGATGATTGAGGAGTAAATCTATGAGAAGCTTGAGCTTTCGGGAATTCGCGTTGCTGCAAATACATGACGTTGAGTTCTTCTTGAACAAACTCAAGCGCCTTTTCAATAGTAGGTGGACGCATGCAGCGTATACGGGATCCTAAAGGTTCTTTTAACCCTCTAACATATGCCTGCATGGTAACTTTTTTATACAAATCGCGTTTGGCTTCTATAGTAGTCGATACAGTCTCATGTAAAGTCACATAAGTCATGAGCGTACTAAACAATGTCTGACAATGATTATAAAATTCTTGCGGCGTTCTATTACCCTGAGAAGCTAAAGAGAGGTCATTATACAACGCAGTTTCATCACGTTGATCTGAGAAGTTGTTAATCAAGGCAGTTCGAATACCGGACCAACTTTCTGGTATTCCGTTAGCATTAATAGTACATGCAGCGGTTCCAGTGATTTTATTAAGTATGCCGTTTAACAAACATTGGTTATTGAATTCTTGCCCAGGTGTTGCATTTAAGTACTGGGTAGCTAACGAGTCACATATTTTAATAAACCGGGTAAGGACATTTGGGTTCCCGTCGAATTCCGGGACAAGGCGAAGGGCCTTATAAATAGTATCTGGGTCACACTGAGCCATGATGTCTAAGTCTAAATTTTCTAATTTTATACCTCTATTATTATCAACTACACGGTTGCGGGCCTGGCGTAATTCAGGTTCCCGCGAACTAGAGGCTCTGGGATGATAAATCTTGAGGTATAAGATTCAAAGAATGCAACACGAGAATTGTGAGCGTACTTACAGATAATTCATTTCTGGTTTCCTCCGTGAATCGATTTCTTGATTCTCCCTCTGGTCTGCAGCAGGTCCGTAGATTCAGGATATCCGGAACGGTGCTTGATAGCCACCCGAGTGACTCGCGACGCGATTATCGATGCAAGATGGTCACGATATCTCCCGCGGATATCCTACCGACTGCGCCAATTACGTTTGCGGCAGCAGAGTGATCGAAAAAAAACCGAAATGATCTTATAAAAATTAATTTATTGAATAGAAATTAATATTACAAATTAACCCTAATGAACAATGTTCCACATCTAAGTCGGAATATGGAATGTCATTCTTACAATATTCTATATTAAAATTAATTTACGAAATCGATTGACGTCATAGATGCATCAGCGATTTAATGCAGTAAACAGGATGTGGGGCGATGCACTGTCACCGGTCCTCATAGCATAGCGCTACATAATTCACTCAAAACAAAAAACACGCATACTAATAAACACATAAAATAACTTGTTTTTGATAACTTTACGATAACAACCTAAATTTGCTACCAACTGCACATCCGTTTGCGATGAACGTAAACACGGAACTAACAAAAAACAAAAATTCGTCGTCGGCGAAATGCTAAAGAAATAAAATTTTATTTATTAGTGTAGGTACGCTTTTGGACGTGCCGACATGGTCATAGATCAATAAAATTGATAGACTGTACAATCGCATTAAGTTTTACCTACTACCTACTCACTCAGTAATTATTTTGATGTAGGTATACGAAATGTAGGAATGGTTTTAACGAAATGAGTAAGTAACGTTGTTGTATTGTATTACTTAACTTAACTTTGTTGATAACAAAAATGTATCTAAGAAATAAGTCGTTATCAGTAAACTGTAACACATTTTTTTAGATCTTCTTTCGATTCGATTCGATTTCGATGAAGGTTTATAAAAATAACCTCCCCTCAAAATAAGTTCAAATAAAAGTAGTCAATGGGATATCAATTTTTGTAGACACTTAAAATGCCTAACGTGTCGCGTCTGTTAGATTCATAGGTCTGTGTGAGCATTTGCCGACAAAGGAACGTCGACGGTCTTTGGCCGATATTGCGTGCGTACCTACTGGACCCGCGATGACCTACGGTGAACTTAGGAAATCAGCTGAGCAGGGGCTTCTTTTAATTTTATTTACATTGCGTTTTTTTGCGAAAAAAGCGAACTAATTATTTTTTAATTAAAAATTTCATTGAGGTAGATAGGTATAATTATTTTATACAGTTTAATGTAAAAAAAAACGCAGATTTGTTTTTACTAAAATTAGGAAAAAGCCGACGAAAAATTCCAACGCTAGGCTTCCAGAATCATGTACTGAATCACTGGAACACATAATGTGCGTTGATGTACCTTACACACTGTATAAAATTAGCGTAATAACTGTCATTTCATTAATCTGTGGACGTGTTTGTATCTAGAAATCCGTTTGACATCAGATACGGCAATATCCCATAGAAAACCCTAAAATAAATATGAACTTTGTAAGAAACACGGCATTGTCCTTCGCCATTCAAAGCAAATCTGGCAATATCCATGTCGACCAATCACAGCGCAGAATTTAGCATGGTGGGACGCTTGTTTGTTACTGCCGATTGGTGACGTTGACGTTGGATTCTTTAATATTTATTTTTTATGCTATGCTACGATTTTTTATTTAATGCGGGCGCCACTTGGCCGGTAGTACGGCCTTAAACAGATTTGAACTTTCGAGATACCTACATTTAAAATTTATTTTGTGGTATTTTTTTAATGTACTTATAATACCTACATATTTTTTTTTATTAATTTCATATTATTTTTATTTAAAAATTTTTGATGTTAGGTAACTATTTTGGTTTACAATGCATCCTACTTCTTACTTTAATATTTAATATTACGAGTATAAATGTGAAAGTTTGGATGGATGGATAGTTGTATGGATGTTTGTTACTCAATCACGCCAGCCAGAACTACTGAACAGATCTGGATGAAATTTTCACAGAGATAGGTTATAGTCTGGAATAGCGCATAGGCTAATATTTATAGTTGGGAAAGTACTAATTGCACGCGGACAAAAGCTAGTATTCTATATTTATACCTATATAACATGAAAGTGACATGGTCGATTATTTAACTTCGTCTTATGAGAATTGATGCCAAATGTAATGATTTTATGAAATACTACATTTGACATCAATTCTAACTGAAAGAGTTGTATTGATTTTTTTAATGGTTATAATTGTATAAATACATACTTGTTTCGTCCGCGAATCAAATTTTGACCAAGATACAACCTGACACTGATCTGCAAATTGCAAAAAACGTAAGAAAATTTTTATTTCGCGGGCTACCCTGGCGCTTCCATCTTATAAGAAGCAAATATTTTACTGCCTTTTCTATAAGTAGGTACGAAAAATTCCACAATTTTAATAACGCAAAAATTGCTATTTCTCGAAGTCCAAATACGAACTTTGGGAAATGATATTTCAGGAATTGTTATAAAGAAATATACGAGTATATTAATATCAACGGAAATTTATATACTCGTGGAATTTATTGACGTCACACAGTCACAGGACTATACTGAGGTAAGTGAGTGAGGAAATTCTATTCTTAGAAATTCAGTTGATATGTGCGAATTATGAAATACCTAATAGAATAGAATAGAAAACTCTTCTATTCTTTATTTTTTCTTTTTCTCTTTTTTTCTTTCTTTTTTTTTCTTTATTTAGCCTTTTCAACGACTGCTCGCCAAAATTATCTAACGGAAAGGTCAAAAACATCTGCATAACCTTTTGCCGTCGTTTTTGGGGTCAGTTTCCAGTCTAACCGGTAAATGACTACTAGTAGGTTTAATACAAAAACCGCCCAAGTGCGTGTCGGACATTGCACATTTAGGGTTCCGTACCAAATGAGGGAATTATCAAAGAAAAAACTCTCATTTATCAATATATTGGCAGACGACGGACAGATATACGGACGTGAGTGACAGCAATAGCGCTCCGTTTGGACCCTTCGGGTACGGAACCCTAAAAAATCATCTCTCAAAAAATGCTTGCAGTTTTTTGCCACTAACCTCCCCGTCTACTATGTCACATTGTGATAAAACGTCAGGGAAAGCCGATGAGTGGCACCTGAAGTGTTTATTGATTCGCTTCAAGTGCTTAACAGGTAGGTAGTTATGATAAATAATCAAAGGTGCCGATTCTCTTATTCAATAACTAAACTAAAATTAGAGAATCGCTATTTTTTACTAAAAGGCAGTCCGAGAAAAAGACGGTTATAGCTATGATCTAAGTTAGAGATGTCAAATTAGTTAACGCTTTGCGCTTTACCGTGTTTTTAGTCGATATATTTTTACGTGTACCCTTAATTTGTATGAAAATATTAGTTCAACTAAATTTGACAGCTCTAATTTACGTCAGTCTCTTTTTTGTTTTTTTAAGAGAGGAAAAGACAGCAATAGCCTAAATTAAGTTTAGTTTGTGAACAACAGAATCGGCACCAATATCTACTATTTAATACCGGCCTACTAATGTCTTTACAATCGTAACAATCGCTATCCTTTTCTTCTACAGGGTGTTAATAAATGTCATATTTTATAAATACTGCTTTTTCAATCGGAGGATCTCGTGGCTAAAGTAATAACAGCCGCACGGGTCTATCTATCAGGTTAAGCTACGCTTGCCGGGGTTGGTCCATGGATGGGTGACCATCTTTACTCCTCCGTGCCTCGGAAAGCACGTTAAGCCGTTGGTCCCGGCTGTCAATCGTGGATCTTTGACAGTCGTTACGGGTCATCTTAAGCCCGAAAGTCGGACATTCAGTCTTACCGATGGGTATCGTATTACCCAGTAACTGGGTTGTGGAGGTCAGATAGGCAGTCGCTCCATGTAAAATACTGGCTGTAAATAGCTGCATCCGGTTAGACTGGAAGTCAACCCCAAGATAGTTGAGAAAAGGCTAGGCAGATTGATTGATTTAATAAATACTGCTTTTCTCCATAAATATGAACAACTTTTGTTAAGGAAACCATAGGCAATTTCTTTAAAAAAATGGTTTTCCGTACAAAATTATTATCAGCTTATCAAAATTTGTATGGGTGGTTCAATTTTTTTTTCGGAATAGGCTGGTTTACTAAAAAAATATAATAAATCCGTCAGTTATATTACCCAAAAATATTGGACGCGTATTTTTCTTTTGTTACGTTTAGTTTTTATTGTTGATAGGCACGTGTTTGACCACTATCTCACCTGATGGTAAGCGATGATGTGGTCAAAGATGGAGCACGTAAACCAAAAAATTAGGACGATACAGTGTGTTGAAATTTCGCGTGACGTCACACCTCGATATACTTTTTAGCGTTTAGTGACGTAACAAATCCCCACTCCTGAGCTTTGATGCGTTTTATCTTTGTAATTTTTTATTGGTTTGGTAAAACACAGAAAATACCTACGTGTCCAATATTTTTGATAATCTAACTTACTTACGGCATAAATAGAATTATTGAAGTGAAAACTTCTTTAAAAGCGCGTTGGGCATTTTTGAGATGGAAAAACAATTGAACTCGCGACACTGTTAGCGACACCGCTACGCGATCCGCTACAAGTGCTACGAAGCGTAGCACTAGTAGCGGATCTCGTAGCTGAGATTGAAGTGAAAACTTCTTTAGGCGCGTTGGGCATTTTTGTTCAAGTTTTCACTTCTGTCGGCACTCCCGGAGTGCCACTGTTTTTTATTTTTATACCCAGTAAACATTCCTATTGACAAGGAATCTCGTGAAGAAAGTTGTTCATGTTTCATTTATATCGGCAGAAACCGTATTCAAAATATAACTACCCATTCCCATAACACCCTGTATACCTGTATAAAGATTGCGAGATTGGGATTGGGGTGATTGTGATTGTGAGATTACGTGCTTGGTAGTAGAAACCTGTCATCATCATCATCATCATTTAAGCCGAAAGACGTCCACTGCTGGACATAGGCCACCCCCAAGTTTCGCCACAACGACCGTTCCCGCGAATCTCGCATCCAGCGGACTCTCACGGCCCTCTTAAGGTGGAAGCGCCACGGTAGCCCGCGAAATTTAAATTTTCTTACGTTTTTTCAATTTGCAGGTCAGTATCAGGTTGTATCTTGGTTAAACCCTAGTAGCATTTTCTGTTGGCATCAAGTGGCCAACAGTGGGGAATCCGTTGGGATATAGTTAGTTAGATTCCCTACATGAAACTAACAATTACCCAACGCAGTAAATTATTATCATTATGCCAACCATTTACCAAAGTTGGGCCAATGCTACTATTGCCTACCTTTACTTAAAAGCTGTTGGCGTTTTTGCAGTGCTTATAACGTAGGCCCTACAAATATCAATTGCATTGGGCTAATGACTGCCCAATGCAGTTAAATATTATCATTACGCCAAAGTTTTTTACAAAACGCTCCATATTTTATATTTTCAAAATGGTTGCTCGGATGAAAATCTTTACAAGAAAGAAATTGTTGCTCTAATCAAAAACCATGAGATAGTGTAAAAAACTCGAGAAATTATAGAGAAAAAAAAAATTATTGCAAAATTCTTCTAAGTGTCCGGCGATCATCAAAGGACTTGGTAAAATTTTCAGAGATTTTTTTTAACAGATTTCGGCCTGTTTTATTGGAGCACCTTATTAACCTTGTCCATAGAAACCATTTAGGCTCTGAGAAGCATGGCCCTCCGACGCACCGTTCTCGAGTTGTAAGCCTCCAAATTTTATTTTATTTTTTACAAAACGCTCCATGTTTTCAAAATAGTTGCTCGGATGAAAATCTTTTAAGAAAGAAATTGTTGCTCTAGTCGGAAACCATGAGATGATGTAAAAATCTCGAGAAATTATTAAGAAAAAATTGAGTAATTGGAGGGTAGTCCCAAATAATACAGTTAGAATTTTGAGCTTTGCTTCACATAAGACTATAACCAAAAAAAATAACCAAATAATGGGTAGAATATGTGGCTTTCGGCTTCGGAAACAGTCTTTTTACGTCCGATATAATCTAGAAAACTCGTAACAATCATAACTGACATGGTTAGATACGGAATGTTAGACTGTAATCAATCTACCTATGTGTCACCAATGTTTATGTTTTATATTTATTTGATGACTCACCAATGTTCTTCAGCCGTTATAAGTATTGAAATTTTCTGACTTTCTACTATCATTATCAATATGATTCACCCCCAAAATATTAGTTTGTTGGGGGTAGCTATCAATGGCACGTGTTCAATGATGATACATTTAACGTTATCATCTATGTCAAGTATTTATCTGTTTAAATGAAATTCAAAGTCCTGACTGACTCACTGGCTGATATATCAACGCACAGCCTAAACCACTGGTCCTAGAGACATGAAATTTTGGGGGTGTGTTCTTTGTGAAGAGTAGGCATCCACTAAGAAAGGGTTTCTTGAAACTCTACCCATAAGGGGTGAAAAAGCCATCCGATCTGCACCAGGCTCGAGAGTCGAAGGCGCGTAGTGTTCCCAAAGAGTTGTCAGCAAATCATGACGGGGCCCGTCATGGCCGATGCCTGACAGGGTTCGTGGATAAATTATATAGATAACATACAATAATTATGGATTGTAAGTTATCTATATTATCCTACAATTGTAAATCAATTAAGCGATCAGAGCAATGTGTGCGTGAACTCACGAAAACGAACGATGCTGCTGCTGCAAGAGACTTGGTTGCTTCCCCATGACCTAGATTTTAAGAAGGTCAAAGTCACATTTTTTTTTTAACTTTTTTACGCAAATGAATTCCAAGTGTTATTTACTAATTTCCAAACAAACATTATCTGAATTTTCGATTTTATTTATAGAATTTTTGAAAATACGCATTTGCAGTAACAATAACGCAATAAATATCAAACGTATCCGACAAGTACCTACGCGGCTTAGAGCGAAGGGGCGGGGCTTAACTCCACTTGTTTTTTTTTTTGCATGGGAACTCATCCTATGACTTCTCCCACTCTGGGTGGAGCGGGAGCATGTCAGACTCTAACTGACTAAAAACCCACCCCTGTTCCTTCCTTGCCTGAGTGCCCAGGGGAGCGGTAACTCTGTTACGAATTTATCCGCTACCCCTTGGCATGCAGGCATCGGCCATGATGGTCCCGTCCTTATTGCTGACAACTCTTTGAGGTGCGCGTGGAACACTACGCGCCGTCGACTCACAGACCTGTTGCTGATCGGACGGCGAGCTACCCATTACTCGCCGTCCACAGGCGCGTGTCTACGGTGGCCGGAGATCGTCCTGCGACCTCCGACGCCCAGGGCGTCTCCTGCGGTGGTTTAGGCTAGGGGCGTGAGGGCCACTCCTTTGAGCCTCCCTCACCCATTCTGCCTTCTCCTTCGCGACCATTACTGCTTCGCAGAAGGAGGAGACTGCTTCCCATTCCCTCTCGCTCCGTACCATGACCTCGACCACGGCCGGGTGCGAGAGGTCGCTGCCTCAACTCCACTTGCCTGGTTTAGACATAGCGCACAACAAAAATTGTTTTTTTTTTTCATAATTAAAAATAAAAATCGTTTCCCAGCAATAATTTTTGCGAAAAAAAAGCTACTTTGTTGGATGTACAGTATGCGTAGTTGATGGCTATGTGATATGTCTTTTTACACCCTGTATTAAGGTGGCTTTTGTTATGAGTCTGAACAGAGATTCTGGACAAGTGACATTCCGACCGAGACTCCTCCGTGCCTCGGAAAGCACGTTAAGCTGTTGGTCCCGGCTGCAATCGTGGATCTTTGACTGTCGTTACGGGTCGTCAGAAGCCTGAAAATCTGACAACCAGTCTTACCAAGGGGTATCGTATTACCCAGTAACTGGGTTGTGGAGGTCAGATAGGCAGTCGCTCCATGTAAAATACTGGTATTCAGCTGCATCCAGTAAGATTGGAAGCTGACCCCAAGATAGTTGGGAAAAGGCTGGGCACACACACGTGATCAACTCTTTGCATTTTGGTATTTCAACAAACGCTGTCATTGATTTAATAACACTTTTTGTAGAGCCTCTGATTGGAGCGTGATAGTCAGACGTGATGCAGCCAGCGATGCACCTAAACTTTTGCCAGTTAAAATTCATGTTGCGTAGATGCGGCATTATCTTGTAACCAACCTGACCGAAATAGCTGGAAGACATGTGGCGAGGTTTTCGCCCAGCTGTGGGATATGTTCTACAGGCCTACAGTAACTAAAAAGGCACCTTCTGTTACCCGGATGACGTCTTTTGCTGGACATTGCCATCCACTAACATTCTGCATTTATGACTCAAAATTGGGCACGGTCTTCACCTCGCTCAGCTCCTCGACCTCGCCTAGTAAAAAGCGAACGCGAACCCGAAAGCGGGTTATATAAAGGGAATAGGGAACGCCACCGAACATACATCGCCGCTCCCTGCAGAGGCTGCTTTAGCTCTGAGAACCAGCCGCCCACGTCATCCTGAAATGTGAGGCCGTAACTGTCCAACGTTCACAAATTCCCTAGGAAGTTTCTGTGCTTTTATGAGTGGTCCTATGCCGGTTATTAGGCACGGCTCTACGTACAGTGGACAGAAAAGTATAATTGCTGCTAATGAAAAAAAAAATGTTTCTCGCCGTTTCTTGAGTCAGAATATATCAAAACATTGCTGATTCATAGATAACATAATATATGATTACATATAGGCTTATAGTTTGAAGTATCTAACCTTGTCTGTTATGTAAGCGCTGATGGCAAATGGAGATTATACGAGTATTTCGAACCCAGTTTACTCATTCTATTAAATTAAGTATATATAAACCATATTATCTCTCCAGCACCCTTGGTTGACTGGTAGAAAATGCCTAAGGCATTAAGTCTGCCTTTGTACTTTTGTTGCATGTGTCAGCAGAATGGAGGTAACTAAGAGTAGATATTTATATCTACCTACCTATCAAGCTTTGATGTACTAGTTATTTACTGTACCTATAGGTATGTAAGTTCCTATTAATGTGGTGTGTCGGGAAAAGGTTGATTAATTAAAATACAGAAAGACAAGACAAGGTATTTATTTCCAATAGGCTTGTCATGAATCGAAAATCTAATGGCCCGTTCGCAAAACTAGGTCTTCGTGGAGAAGAACGAACGAAGAAACTCCACGGTAGCTCTCTTGTGGTGTTATACCCACACATCATAAATAATAGTTTATCACAATAAATCCAATTCTATGATCTATCGCTTGTGCCAATTTACAACGTGAAATATCTTGCCATTTAGAAACAATAACAGTGACAAGGCAAAGAACATGAATAGGTATTCCTTAATACCATTTAATATAATTAGAAACAAGGGCCTTAACATAGCACATACACAGAATCAACACAATCATTAGCAACAAACAAGATATAACATCAAATAAATATGAGCCTTTGTTATCAGTCTTTCACATCAAGTAGATTAACAGTTATTAGAACAGAGCTTCTTCTCCATGAGGTTGTATATACTACACTTTCGGCAACTTAATAATGAATAAGAGTAACTAATAGCACATCTTTTATAGTAAGATGTGAGTTTTTTTAAACTGTCACATATAATATCCCGCCATTATCTACCAATCACAGATTGTCACGAAAAAACTAATAAAAGATGTGATAATAATCAATTATTGTGTAGTACAACTGTTTTAAAACATAATAAGATTATATTAAGAAATTTAATAACACTGGATCTTTAATTCTTAGTTGATATTCGAAGAATATCAACACTATCTGATAGTATTGTCCCAATCGTTTCAAACAACTTATTACATTAAAGTAGCAATATAAAATCAAAGATACATCTCAACGATCATTATAAAATGCGTAATAATTTATAGGAGTATCATCAATTCAGCATTTTAGAAGTTAAGCGTTTTATATTTGTACAAACAATAAGATTTACTTAGGTAGGTACTTCTACATTTGTTCCAAGGTTCATAAATGTGACCAATGTTTAAAATGCAACGAACAATATTCTTGGAAAATCAAAATATATAATGAAATGATATCACACAATTCATTAAATCAACAACAACAACACATGTAAATAAATAATTAAAAATATATAATATTTGTAACCATTTTTGTATGAAAGCTAAGGAAACTCGGCTTATTTTGAAAAATGAGTTATTTCTAACGTGGAAATGATGCGTTTCAAACGATACGTCATATTAATGACGGATACGGGCTCTGCTAATGAATGAGCTGTGTATTTTTGTTTCAATCGCTTTCATTTAGGAAATTTTACCTTTCAAATAATCCTTTTTATTTGGGTGGTTACGGGATAAAATTTTGGAAACGAAAGTAATAACACAGTTCATTCATTACAACGAAGTAATAGGTATAGGTACATACATCCTTGATATTGTGTGTCTTTTGAAACGCATTGTTTTAACGTTTGAATATATATATATTGATTACTTGTTTATATAAATATGGGGTAAAACAGAATCTTATTGATAAGTTGACCTAATTACCCGACGGCGCGACGCGTGGGAGGGTAAGGGTGCGGGGTTTCCACTGAAGCGGAGCTGGACGGAGCGGAGCGGAGACGTGTAGTAATCGTCCAATCACAGACGAGACGAGTGACGCGATGAGGATTTCAACCATTGTGATTGGTCGATTCTCTCACGTCTCCGCTCCACTCCGTCCAGCTCCGTTTCAATGGAAACGCACCCTAATGCGTTTATCAGTATATGTATGTATGTTTGTACCAACCAAACGCGTTAGCTGATTTTGATAATTCTTACGTCAATTGATTCGTCTTATTCTAGCGAGTGTTACTAAAGACATGACAGTAGTCAAAATACAATATGGCGGACACCAGACGCCATATTGTAGAAAAGAAAAAAATCATAATCGACGAAATAAATTAAGTGGGGTATCAAAATAAAGGGTTCGAGGAGACATTTCCAAAAATACAACTCAATAAAATGTAGAAAAAAAAAATCAAAAACCCGACTACGTAAAAATCAATTAAAAAGTTGCACTGCAGCTGCAGTCTGATGCAGTTGGTGGCATGAAATCAATAATTGAACTAAAATAACTGCCACCAAGTGCATCAGAATGCTTGAAAAGAGATTTGTTTGGAATAGTTGTTTTTTACAGTTGGGTTTTTTTTAATTGTTTTTTTTTTATCGTACTAGCTCATTAGTAGCGATATGCCATAATCTGTTAATCACTAGTATGAATTAATATTTACTATTTAGGCACGTCTTAGCTTAAATCTCCAGAAAATTTGCTTATACTATTAATAATGTCTCTTCCAAAAGTAAAAGTTATGTTGAGTCACACACAAAATGTAAACATTGTTGACTCACAGAATAACTGAGTCCAGTCTGATATTATTATTAGGTATTTTTTATCGGTCCGTGACTTATCGCAGGTAATGTAATTGCCATACATTTTGTACGAAGTGTTAGCGTAAACGATAATAGAAAAGTAATATGACTAGGGGAGCTGGTAAGTTATGTCAGCGATGAGTAATATAGATAATATTTAAGGCTTTAATAGTGATGTACTTAATCTTTTTAGAATAGGGTTAAAACACTAGGGCCAAGGGGTCATGGGTAGTGGTCATCGAGTTTTTTGACATATCAGCAAGCTGTTAGTCGACTCTTCACGTGACCAGAGGGCTGGGCTTTTCTTTGGCCAACGAATCAGCATTGCAATTAAACGTAGCAATGCTGCTAGCGTTCTGGGCACTTTTTCCATTGACAGCGATGTGGATGAATTTTTTGATGCCTAATGAGTTGCTATTATATGCATTTGTACATGTTAGGTTTTATTATCAGTTTGTATATATAGGGTGTAACGGAAAGGTGTGGTCATACTTTAAGTACTGCATATGAGCAACTTTCTTCAAGAAAACCTGAGGAAATTCTCAAAAAAAAATTACCTACCTCCCGTACAAATATTGATCAGCTGATGATAACTTTGTACGGATTGTTCAATTTTTTTTTTGGGAATTTTCAGTTTTTTCTTAGAGAAAGATGTTTATTTCCATGGGCAGAACCGGTTCTTAAAATATTTGTGTATATGTGTTATGTGTTCTTAAGTTAATTTAATAATTGATTTGATTCGTCCTTGCTGGTCATGTCGGATTTCCAACCCATTGAAATTAAACAGTGCACCTGTGGTTACGCAAACACTCGTGCATTACTTATCGGATACCTACATTATATAAAGAATACGGGCTCCAACTTTCACGTTACTACGACCAGCAGTTTAAGCTGTGCGTTGATCCGTCAGTCAGACAAGACAAAACCGTTTATATGTATGGATATTTTGCCTTTTTTTTTGGGTGGGAAATCATCCAATATCATCGCCTGCTCTGGATGGAGCGGGAGGGCGTGTGGAACTCTACGCGCCGTCGACTCATGGACCTGGTGCTGATCGGACGGCGAGCTACCCATTACTCGCCGTCCGCAGGCCCGAAAATATCGGTATGGATATTTTTCCTGGATAATCTATTTAAATAAAAGTATGAAGAATATCATATTAAGATATGTTTTATTTTATGTGTTTAAGTCGAATTACAAACAGACCAAAAATATTGATATAAAATCATGATTGAGAAAAAAAAATATTAATTAATCTAATCACTTTTACATTTTTCGAGAAGTCACTGATTTGGCAGATTTTTATCTACAATGACGATCATGATGATCAAAGACTTGCTGGGTTATTGATCAAATCTTTAGACACCTACTTAAACGTCATTTGTATAGGACTATTCTGTTGCCTCGGACGGCCACCGGTGACCTCTGAATGCAAGAAACATGTCTTTCGCAGAAATGACTACCGATTCCCTGAAAAAAAAATCCAAACAGTATTTTTGCAAGTTAAATTTTAATGTCGAACACGTCATTCCGAATGTTATCTGTCAAAAGTAAAATCTCACTTATCGTGCATTAATTGATAAATAAAAATATGCCTATGAAAGGTCTATTTTTATCGAGTCACTATTAAATATTTTGTTACCAACCTGGCTAGCTTTCAACTGAGGATTTCTTTCCTTAAAATTTAGATATTCCCTGCTCTGCTTGTATTGCTTCTTGTCCGCCTCTTTGTCTTGGAAGATTTTTCTGGGGCCTTCTTAACATTGGGTTTTCTATAGGTCCCTGAGGAACCTGATTTATCTCTAGCATTTGGTTCACGGGCAGCATCTTTTGTTCCCGCTTTAGGCTTGAATTTAAATTTATCGGGAAAAAAATTATGAATTCCCCCTTGTTCTTTTACTAGTTCAGAGAATTTTGGCTCTGAGAACAAATGTGTGGAGGATGGAGGGATCGTATGTAGAAGCTCGTGCAACATTTTGATATTTGGTTTGTACAAACTTCGTCTTTGTTGAATAATCTCGGCTCTTTTCCCACATGTATACTGAAGCAGGATGTCCTTAGTTCGACGAAACGAAGATTCGGCGGACAAGAAGTATTTGCTAATAACTGCTTTCACCTCCAGGGTAGCTTTTTGGTAGACTTCTTGAAATTCCTTTCGTTGTTGTAGTAACCCGTGTGTAATGGCTCCTAAACAGAGATCCATGTTCTCTAAGACTGTGACAAGTTGCCCAGACGGAGTGATCGTAGCTAGATTACTGTTAACTTTCAGGTTTGTGAATACAGGAGCAGCCTGAAACTTTTTCTGTCCCTCTACGTAGTTTATGTTCATCCAACCATCTGTCTCTAGGCGTTGGCAAGCAATTCCTTGTTTTACTAGACTATCTTCAGCAACGCTTGGTGTTGCATAGTTTTCTATTGTCTCAACTGATACCGTGCTAACTGAATCCTCAGCCGGGTCGTCGGTCGGGCTGTCTATATCTCTCGTAAGCTCCTCGTGTACTTCTTGGTTAAAAGAACGCGCGCACCAACTTCCTACGTCACTTAAATCGTAAGATTCTGTTTTATTTATATCTTGATTGCCACATTTATTGGACATTGTTTCACGAACCAGTCTGATATTTTCATTTTGGTCTTCAGAGAGTTTACACAGCTTTTCAAGCATGACATTTTGTTGTTTTAAGAAATCTGTCAAGGTATCACAATCTTTACTGCGAGCTTTTTTGTATGGCAAAGTAGGTTCTGGGCTATGCGCCCGCTTCTGGTTTATTGATGGCATTTTAAATGGAGATCGGGATGCTTTATTTGTGTTTTGAAGAATTTTGGCCGCTTCTGATCGAGACATTAATTGAGATTTTAGTTCTGAAAGCACTTCAGAGAACCTATTGCCAGCGTCTGTAGGGTGAATTTTCTTCATTGTGGCAAAAGGGCTGTAAATGATAGCTCTACCGAGGGGCCATGTTATCAACTGTCTTTTAATACTTTTGTACTTGCGTTCACTCAAAGATGGTAGGCTTTCGCTAAAAGCGTATGCCAAATGAAGTGTGGGGACGGCAAAGCGCAAGCGACACTCCTCGTCTGATGAGATCCTATCACCAAATAAGTCTTCATATGAGACATTATTAACTTCCCAGCTTCTCCAATCGTCTGGGTAGAATTCGTCTATGACACTGATAAATCTTTGGAAATAGTCAATTTCATCGGGAGGTGGTTCCCATAGGGCTAGTTCACCTAGTGTTGTGCGTTGCATGATCTGAAAAACAAAGAACTTGCGTTAAAATAAATAATATTTCAAAGTATAAGCTTACTTGGCCTGTGTTGCAGCTGACATCTGTTAGCTGAGGAGCCGACAGTTGCCCGTCAAAAAGCTGACAATTGTCAGTTACGTCAGCTTCGCTTGCCGATATCCATTCAAAACTGCCGACATACATTAGCGACGGAGCTGTCACTCGTCAGCTAAACAGCCGACGTTAACAAGCTATGTAGCTGATATTCGTTTGCTACGTAGACGACAATCGTCAGCTCAGTAGCCGACTTTCGTCGGCTTAGCAATCAGAATTTGTCAACTTAGCAACCGACTACAATCGTCAGCTATAGCCACCTTTCGTTGGCTCAGTAATCTGAATTTATCAACTTAGCAACCGTCAACAATCGTAAGCTAAGCATCTGACGCTCGACAACTGCACAGCCTATGGGTTTAGGCGGTGTAGCCGGCACGCAATTTTTAATTGTTAAAAAATATAATATCTTACTTACCTCGGTTACTTGATTGAGTATGGTAATTAATACAATATTTTCACACTGCTATCAAAGAATGGTTAAGACGTAATGATGATTAAAAAAATTGCAGATGATCACACATGACACCTGTTTGCAACTACCCGCAAGCGAATTTGACCCTTAATTTGGCTTTATAGCTACAACTTATTTAGATGGGATTTTTCAAAGACAATAATCTACGTAATTGAACATGTCAATGGACAAAGGTCTTAAAAGGGACCTTTAAGAAGAAGTAGCGAATATATCGTCAGAAGTATAGAGATAAGTGATGATTTAACATTGGAAAATGCGCTTTCAAAATGTGCATCAATTGTGTGGGTACGGCTTCAAATATATTCTCTTAACGACTTAGCCGGAAAAAATGAGGTTTTAATAGTAAAGTCATTACTTTTTCGTCCCTAAATTATACTAAAATACGTCCACCTCTGGACGCTGCTGGAGGACTATGCCTCTCCCAAGTATGTTCACAATCGTTTTTATACCACACACAGGCGTCATTTTCCTTGCCTGAAATAAGGTCTGATAAGTCACAAGTGTATTGGTGAGTCATATAGATAAACTGATTGTAGTCAAAATTTAGGATAGAACTGGTTTAGTAATTACTGTTATATGAGTCATACCTATAAAATTTCCCTTTTATTAAATGGGTCCACCTTGATCTGTGATAACTTCAGATTGACTTTTATTTATGAGTTCAAATAAACTTCATATTTAAAGCATATTCCGTTTATTAATTTGTATATACATAGAAATTATAGTTTAAAAAAAATAGTATCCCACCGGTATCAGGAACAGGGTCCAAGCTACCGGCGATCAGGGCTTCAGAGAGAGGAACCGTCTGACAATGCGAGCCGTGTCCAGAAGTACGGCTTTCTGAATCAAGCGCTTGTTCCAGCCGCCTAACGACAGCCTCGTGAGGTGTTGGTGGCTGACACGACTATCGGCTCAATGATCGCTGAGTCTACATCTCACATGTCGACAACCTCGCGAGGCAAGTCAAGATACTTTATTTGCTAACGAGGCATATTATATTTTTTAAATTAGCTATTCGTTTCTTTGGGTTTTGTATTTTCTTTATTATCGCTGTATTTATAACCTAATATTTTTTCATATGAAAATAGTGTCATTTTGGAATACTTATACTATACTACTATACTTCTACAATATTAATGACGTATGCGGCTGCTACTGAATAAGCTGTGTATTTTTGTTTTGATCATCATTATTATCATCAGCCTTTTAATATCCCCACTGCTGGGGCACAGGCCTCTTCTCTGTGAGAGGGTGTGGTGCGGTTGCAATGTGGTTTGGTGGATGTCACATGTCTTCAAATTTATTGGGTTTAGGACATGCCGGTTTCCTCACGATGTCTTCCTTCACCGTTTTGAGAACAATGGTGATGAAATAATTGACACAAAGTAAAGCGCCTGCTTAGGTTTGAACTCACGACCTACGACTTGTAAGTCGCGGCCGTTACCACTGGGCCATCACTGCTCCTTTTAGTATTTTTGTTTTACACAAACTGAATAAAACTAGGTTAAAATAAACAACATAATATGATATTATAAATTTTGAAAAAAGAATATTATGCCTAAAATATAAAGTTTATTTGAACCTATTTGAACTTATAATACTCGTACCAATACAAGTTATCACAGTTCAAAGTGAAGTGTGTTTTAAAAACGTCAATTTCATAGGTAAAGACTACTTAGTCTGTAATAGTTAGGATTTTGGGATGCCCTTCGGTCACACTTTTGATGTTTAGTTTAGACTGTTTTTTTACACGACTAGATCTTTTAACCGACTTCAAAAAGAGAAGGTTATCAATTCGTATGTTTGTATATATTTTTATGTGTGTTCGGGCATAAATCCGTCATATAATGACGGATTTGCAAATTTTTTTTTGTGTTCGATTGGAAGTTTTTTTCCGAAATGGTCCCATTTAAATTTCATATAAATCTGATGATGGGTTTCGGAGACAGACAACGGAACTCTTCAAAAATTGACAGCAAATCAACCACGATTGCTGCGATCGTATGTCATTGTTAATTGTTAACACAGTTTAATGAGGAACCACAACTAAAAAGTGAAAAATAAAAAACTTACAAAAAAATAGAACCGACTTCCAAAAAAAGTGCAAAATAACTTTAATTTCGGAAGTCGGTGTCAAAAAACGAAGAGAACACCAGAAACACCGACTTCCGAAATTAAAGTTATTTTGCACTTTTTTTGGAAGTCGGTTCTATGTTTTTGTATTTTTTTTTTCTGGTTATGTTCATTTTTGTTGTCACTCACGTACCTATGAACTTGAAATTTGGTGATAATGTTTATTACTATATTTTACTATTATAACAAAATTATTTATCAGATTTTTTTTTAAATAATTTCCTCATTTGGTACGGAATCCTGAATATGCGAAGTCTGACACGCTGTTGGCCGGTTTTTGTTTTTCAGGTTTAATTTCCTTTTTCCATTTATTTATGTACTATTTTAGATAAATAATGTAATAACGTGACTAAGCTACGTACTTTTCATTTTATTTAAAGCCGAATTTTTTTTTTTAAATATTATTTTTTATCCTTACGCATGTATTATTGTATAAAATTAGGTTTATTGAAAACTGACATAAAATATATCTTTTAATTTCCTTAAAAAGGGGTTGATTACAATAAAAAGCAGCAAAGTGCGAGTCAGACTCGCACACCGAGTTTCCTTTCGTCCCTTTTTAGAAAAAATAATTAGCCTTACCGGAACCGTACCGGAAGACGCAGCGTTGGAAGGCCTCCCACAAACTGGACCGATGACCTGGTGAGGGTCGCGGGTAGCCGATGGATGCGAGACGCACAGGACCGATCATTGTGGCGACACTTGGGGAGACCTATGTCCAGCAGGGGACGTCTTTCGGCTGAAATGATGACGACTTTTTTTAATTTTTTTTTGTGGGGGGGGGGGGGGTGGGTAATCATCCAATGACTTCTCCCACTCTGGGTGGAGCGGAAGGACGTGTCAGACTCTTACTGACTAAAACCCTGTTCCTTCCCTGCCTGAGTGCCCAGGGGTGCGGTAACTCATTTTCAGAATTTATCCGCTACCCCTAGGCATGAAATGATGATGATGATGATGAATTAGCCTTAAATATCCCTTAAGAATTTACACAGAATTACCCATCGTAATTTTACTGTAGGTGAAATGCGTGCGTATAAAAATGTCTGATCAGTAACAAGCTGCGTACATACAAAATAAAAACATTGGTGACACATAGATTAACTGATTGTAGTCAAATACCTCAAATCAAATCATGTCAGTTTTGTATGATTTTTATGAATCACAAAGATTATACATAGGAGTATTAGTCCAGTTAGAATACAAATAAAATAAATAATATTCATTGTTAATGATATTTTAATGCTTTCATGACTTTATACGAGGTATTATTCACCGAGATTCACGGTTGACCTTGTATTACTACTCAACCGTGAATCTCGGTATAGGAGTCTTTAAGTCAAGAGTGAATAGGTTAATTCTAGGCAAGCGTGCTCCATCTTAGACCACATCATGGCTTACCATCAGGTGAGATAGTGGTCAAACGCGTGCACATCAAGAATAAAAAGAAATAAAAAATGTATGGCTGAGTGCTGCGCGTTCTCCGCCTTCTATCTCAAAAATGGTTGAGCACATGAAATCACATTTTTAGAACATTAAAATAAAATTAAATGTTGTTTTTTTTTGTGTTAGCCCGTTGTATATTGTTCAAATTTTTAGAACATTCAAATAAAATTAAATGTTGTTTTTTTGTGTTAGCCCGTTGTATATTGTTCAAATTTTTCGATTTAAAAAAAAATATCTAGTAATAATAAAATATATTTAAACCAAATGACGCCTTTTGTTTAAATTATGGTAACTACTAATATTATTATTTTTTATAAAATTTTGTCTAAACGAATTTGCGAGTATGTACTGTTTCAATCAGGAAGGCGTCCATATATCCTTTGCTGGACATAAGCCTACCCCAATAATTTTCAAACGCATTCTCCTACGCTACCAAAATATATTATGAGTCATAATTTATTTTTTAGAGGGTGTGTAATCAAATAACTTCTCCCACTCTGAGTGGGGCGCGAGAGTGTGTCAGACTCTTACTGACTAAAACCCACAAGTGTTCCTTCAGTCTTTTCGATCACTCCTGTGAACACGTCATAAGTTACGTGAAGAATGTAAACATTAGTGACTCATAGATTATCTGATTGTAATCATTTTATAATCAAACTGCGAGTTAGAACAATAAAAATTAAGTGCTATAAGATGCACTTACATCAGTATAATCACACTACTTATGCACTTAAAATCTATTGTCATGTGGACTATATTATTATTTTTTTTTTTAAATTTTAATAAAATTTATTTATTTAAAAATTTATGTCCACACAGAGACACAGGAATAAATAGGAATATAAAGGAACTGCTTATTTATTAAGATTTTTGATTCCAGCAGGCCTGCGAAAGGAAAAGTGAAAACGAAATACAGACGTGTGAGTGTGAAAGAATAATAACTATTAACTCTGCAAATTGGAACCGAATTTTGGTAAAAATTAAATAGTATATCCAAAAAACCGGTTTTTCGGTCATAGGACCTGGATAACAATATTTTTATAAACTTCTGTCGAAATATAGGTATGTCTAATGAGATTTGATGAATCACCAATGCGTTAACTAATTGATGATTCACAGATATCTAAAATGATTCCAGACTAAAACATTTTTATTATCACAACCACATACCCTCATTATTTTAGTTAAGATTAGAGAATTGAAGATAAGATTTAGGATTATGCGATGTCGTGTGATACACCTAATGTTTCGGGAATAGGTACATCAAGTTTGAGGTAAATTGGTTTCTAATTAAAAACAGGTTTTCATTTATTTAGAGTTAGATATGTTTCTTTTTATATTTTAATCCAGAAAAAATCAAATGACTTTCTTAAAAAAAAAATCCTAGGCTACAGACGTTACGTGTGTTTGTAAAAATATTTGATGACTGATACAATAAAATTAAATAATTTTAATAAACTATTCAATTCTATTATATTATATTTTAAATATAATCTACCTTAAATTATTCTATCTAAGAAATTACCTACATTATTGTTTAAAAAAAATAATTATAAAAGTAATAAAAATAATGTGTCTATTCTATCATTATGTATATTTTCTTTGATTATTTGAGCTATTGAATTATAAAATATATGATTTTAAAGCAGAATTTTGAATAAGTTTTCTGTTTTTTTACCATATTTGGGCTTAGTGATATTTCATAATTTATATAAAATATTTCAAGGCATCATCTTTTCAACCAATAGACGTTCACTACTGCTGTTTCTAGCACGTGCATTGTGAAGACATTTTATTGATTGCTTGATTTTAAACGTCGGTAACTATGAATGTAACATATCTCGTGTACAATATTCATAGGACCTACCCCAATAACCTCCACAAACATATTCCTACGCTACCAGGTGATCCTAGTCTGGTACGAAAAGTTTTCATGTGTCATACCTATAACTTTCGTAGAAAATGTAAACATTAGTGATTCATAAATTTTCTGATTGCAATCATACTCAATATTTCGGATCAAACCACGTGTGTTATGTCAATATGAGTAATGGAGATTATTTTAAGGACTGGCAAAAGTTTTTAAGTGCACTAATAATGTACTTAAAAACTTTTGCCATGTCGACTAGGAGTGTACACGATGCTTTTCGCGATAGGCGCGAGGGTTGAAGGATTTGTGTGTGACTGGCGTATTGTTGTCTCGCGACACTCACGTGTGATGAAATGAGCAAGTGGGTCATTCAATTGATACACAGATTGAAATATAAAATAGTATAATGGTACATAAAATAAAGGTAAATGGTAAAAGTCAAATGAAGCACAGGATTACACAGAATTACAGTTGAAACACAGTATGAATTACTGCCCCAATAGTGGACAGTAACTAATGTCTGTACAAGGAGTGGTACAAGACACTTTAAACCGCCGTACAAGGTGTGGTACTAGGCGATAGGAGCGAAGCCAGAGGCCTACGAGCTCACTTGAGTCACTAACGCTGAGAGACTAATTTTGACTGCCAGGGGCGCCTATATATATCACCCAAATTCTATGGGGCACGTAGTGAAACTAATGCCGACCCGGACAGCCAATACATTTTGTTAATTTTATAAATTAACTTGAACATTAACTATCGACCAATCACAGGCGTTCTGACATTTTGACGACAACCAATCAGAGAAGACTTTTCTTATCTCTTATGTAATGAACACCTGCATATTTACTTTACATATTTACTTGTCTTTCTAACGACAAAACTAACATTTATACATAATGCAAAGTATGTATTCGATGGACAAACTGAATCTACGTTATACTTTACTATTAGATTCTAAATTCACATTCTCACAAATCTACAAACTACAATAAAAACAAAGGAACTTTACATATGTATTTCAATATGTACATAAAACAACATGGTGGACTCCGAAAACTTTCCACTGTCTGTAGCCAATCATGAGAAGCATGAATATGATCAACCAATCGCTGACTAGCCGAAATTTCTTACTATTGACTTTAACACAATTGGTCAATTTTAGCGCCTTAGCATGCACTACTTGCGCTATACAAAAAAGTTACCTCATAAACCTTGACATTGAACATGTTTTTACCTTTATTCTTATGATACTTAAAACATAATGATACGTAGTTAAAACATAAGAAAACATACTTAGGACATAATAAGGCATACTTTAGACATAATAAGGTATACTTAGGACATGAAAAGACATACTTAGGACATAATAAAGCATACTTTAGGACATAACAAAAACGAACTATGCTAGCTGTAATTTGCTATGGTCAGAGTGATGGCGCCATTTTCAACACCGGGGTGATGGTGGATCCTCTACATACCACCCCCCGTGAGAGGCTTCAACCGATCACGCTACCGTCGGTAGGAAGCACAATCACCCTGACCGCAGGTCTACGTAAGACCCCCGAAGTCGTCTCCACGTCGACTACTCTAACAACAGAGTCCATCCCGGGACTTACATTCTTAACTATTCCTTTTACCCACTGGTTACGTGGCCTATTCTCGTCGGTCACCAGCACGACGTCGCCGACCTTGACGTTGGGCACGTCGCTCGTCCACTTCTGTCGCCGCTGCAGAGCCGGAAGAAACTCACGCAGCCACCGGCGCCAGAAGAGGTCTGCCAACGCGTTGACACGACGCCACATGCGTCGCGAGTCGATGTCGCCCGGATCAGGGCGCACGTATGGAGCATCCCCCGCGGCTGAGCCCAGCAGGAGATGATTGGGTGTCAAAACGACGGGATGGCTCACGTCGTCAGAGACGTAACATAAAGGCCGGCTGTTGACGACCAGCTCGGCCTCGGTGAGGAGGGTGTAAAGAACCTCCTCACGTGGCGCGCGCTCTCGCAGCGTCGCCTTGAGGGCGTTCTTTATTGAACGCACTAAACGCTCCCAGCAGCCACCCATGTGTGGGGCCGCGGGAGGGTTGAAGTGCCAGGCGATACCCCGGCTGACGGCTTCTTCTTGGACCCGGGTGTGGTCCAGGTCCCGCAGCGCAGCACGAAGCTCGGTGTTGGCCCCGACAAAGTTTGTACCCTTGTCGGAGTACATGTGGGCGGGCCGGCCCCGGCGCGCCACTAGGCGCCGCAGGGCGAGGATGGCTGAGTCGGCGCTCAGCGAGGCCGCCAACTCCACGTGGACAGCGCGTGTGGTGAGGCACGTAAACAGCGCCCCCCACCTCTTCTCCCGGCGCCTCCCGATGGTGACCTCCATTGGGCCGAAATAATCGACCCCGCAGTGCATGAACGCACGACGCGTCACCTCCAGCCTCGCGGCCGGCAGTTTACCCATCTTGGGTGCCGCTGTCTTAGCTCGAGACAGCCGGCACACTTGACATGTTGATATTACGGCCTTTACTGTGGACCGTATGTTAGTGACCCAAAACCTTTCCCTTATTAGGTTCACTATTGCCTCTTGATTGGCATGTAAGGCAGACACATGATATTGCAGAACTAATTTACGGGTTAGCGGATGGCGCCCGTCTAAAATAATAGGATGGCGCTCGTCAAAAGAGAGCGCTTCACAAGCCCCCAGCCTACCCCTCACTCTAATGAGACTTTCATATAACATAGGGTCAAGAGATTTTAACCTGCTTGTCTGTGGCAGCTGCTTTCCATCTGAGAGTGCTGTCACCTCGGCTGGGTAACTTTCCTTCTGCATCTGGCGCAGGAGACGTATCTCGGCGTCGTGCAGGTCTTCTATGGAGAGTGTGGCAGTCGGTCTCTGCTTGCGGCATCTACTAATAAATGCCAGCACGCGTGCTAGTACTCGCTGTGTGCGTCTCCATGTTGACGCTCTGGTGTGATCAACTACTGGCTCCTCCACTACCACCAGGTTGTAGGTGCGCTGGATCCTCTCGGCGTCAGTACCTTCCGACCTCAAGTCGGAACACACCGGCCACCGCTCCTGTGAACTCAGAAGAAAAGCGGGACCCGACAGCCACGCACCACTGTTTATCGGCCACGACAACCTGGTCGCTACGTCAGCTGGGTTCTCCGCCGATGGAACCCAGCGCCAGTCACATCTCTCAGAACGCGAGTCTATTTCACCTAATCTATGAGACACAAACTTTTGAAAATCTTTGGCATCAGAGTTAATCCAATTCAAAACTGTTTTGCTGTCGGTCCACAAGTACTTACGTGTAATATCTATACCTACTTCCTTGACGACTGTGTCTGCCACTCGACATGCAAGCACAGCCGCCTGTAACTCTAGTCGCGGTATCGATACAACCTTTTGGGGTGCCACTCTTGCCTTGCCTAGTACCATGGCAACATGTCTCTTGCCATCCTCGGTGGTACCTACTAGGTAAGCGACTGCTGCATACGCTAACTCGCTAGCGTCACCAAAAACATGCAGCTCTACTTTACCTAAACTTAGCCCATACCACCTAGGTATTTCTAGGTTACCTAGGCACTGCAAATTATTGAGCCATGTGAACCATGCGTCCACCTCATTTGCAGGCAGCGGCTCGTCCCAGTCTATCCCAGACTTCCACACACGTTGCATCAATATCCGCGACTGAATCACACACGGATACAACAGGCCTAACGGGTCGAATATCGACATGATAAAACGTAAGAATTCCCTCTTTGTAGGGATAGACTTACCCGATTTTATCTCGTCAGGCAATCGCTTAAATGACAGATCGAACGCGAGATGATCGTTGCTAGGCGACCATATCATACCTAGCGTTCTCTCTGTCGCGGACTCACCCTTGTCCAGCGATACTCTTTCGGGCATTTCCAGCTGTAGGCGCTCTCGTAAAACTGATGAATTTGTAATCCACCCCCGTATCATGAAGCCCCCCTGGGCGTGTATGTGGGTGACTTGCTCGACCAGCTGACTAGCTTGTTCCACAGACCATACACTATCTAGATAGTCGTCCATGTAATGGCGACTATGTATGGCCTCCACAGCCTGGGGGTACTCTCCTGAAAACCTATCTGCATTCTTGTTAAGAATGAAGATCGCGGTTGCCGGGGAGGACACTGCACCAAATATCATCGAGTTCATGACATATGTTTGTGGTTCATTAACCTTGTCTTGGCCTCTCCACAAAAACAGCTGGGCACCCTGATCCTCCTTCCTGATACGGATCCTCATGAACATATCAGCTATGTCCCCGCTGAAGGCTACTGGTCCCAGTCTAAACCTAATTAAAATACCTAGTAGTGAATTTAACATGTCTGGGCCAGTTAACAAGTTGTCGTTAAGTGACGTGCCCCCATATGCAGCAGCAGCATCATAAACCAGTCTCAACTTACCTGGTTTATTGGGATTGACCACCCCAAAGTGAGGCAGGTACCAGATAGGGTGACTACTTATGCCACCCTGGACCCTGGAGGCATACCCCTCCTCTAGCAACCTGTCCACTTGATTACAGTATGCTGCTGCATACTCGACATTACGGTGTAGCTTACGCTCCACGCCACCTAACCTTTGCAACGCTTGCCTTCTATTATCAGGAAGTTGAACATTGTCATGCTTCCATAGCAGACCTACTTCCCATTGCTTGCCATCTGCCGTCATCTTACTGGTAGATTCTAAGATGGCAGTGGCTCGCTCATCTTCCCAATGTTTGCGTGGGGCATCCCTAACACCGATGGCCTCCAGGTCAAACTGTTGCTTGACCATGTCATGCAACATGGGTAGACTAGACATACAATTTACTTTACATGACCTGTCAGCGGAAAACAATTTTCTAATAGGCCCGTGAACTACCCACCCTAGCTTAGTGAGAGAGGCAACTGGCTTACCAGACTTTCCATGGCGTGTCTCCTCACTGGCGAGCAGCTCCCAGTTGTCCTGCCCGATCAGCAGCAGCGGCTTGGCTCCCAACATTTCTTCGCAGCCCAAGTCACGGAGGTGGCGATGCTCCTCCATGATGCCAGCAGGCACCGACTGCGCCGGCAGGTCCAGGTCCTGTAACGTGCGACACATAATTTTGTAAGTTTTGTTTGTAGCTCCGCGTACTGACAGTTTTATTTCCTTCGAACTGGAATCATGTAGTTCTATGCCACGTGCACTTTGGATTCTTATTGGTTTTTGGACGCCTTTTACATTTCCAATAAGATTACTATCTACCAAAGATACAGTAGCACCGTCGTCCAATAGGGCGTAACAACTTTTAATCTTATTACCAACTTTAATTGTTACTGGCATAATTTTTAGAAGAGCACTGCCTACATTTACTCTCATGTTAGTTACAGACTCATGCTTTTTTTTATCTTGATGTAACATTACATGATGTGCCGCGTTGCATTTTGTACATCTTTTGCCCCGACAGTGGATACGCGGGTGATCTTTAATTAAACATCTGAAACAAACTCGCGTCTTTCTTACATGTCCCCACCTTTCTTCACTATTTAACTTCGCGAATTTCTCGCATTGCAGTAATGTGTGCGTTTTCTCACATAAGGAACATTTATACTCAATTTTAACATCCGCTGTTTGTTTGTCAGCATCAGCTGTTTTTCCAGTGTCAGCTTCAGCTTGTACGAACAACTTTTGTTTATTATAATTTTGCTGACCCTTATTAGGTACAACCGATCTTGATTTTAAATTAACAGCTGGGCCAGGGCTAGGCAAGTCTAGTTGAACATAATATGAAGTAGCCCTGGCTAGGTGCACTAGAAATTCTGACAATAATTCTAAACTAGGTGACACTCTGACATCAATGCCCTGTGACGATGCCACCCCCATCGCAAAATCCCCGTACTGTGCACGTTGAATAGGTGTAAGTTTAGACAACAATTCACTTACCAGCTGTGGGTTGTTGAGATATCCATTTGCGTTTATGTTCCTTAATAACGACACACAATTACGTACCGTGGTGGAGAACGTACGCAACTCACGTCCACTGTCGGTGACTTTTGGTAATGCACGCACTTTCTTGATGGCACATTCTAACAGCAGGTTCGGATGGCCGAACTCCTCGTCGAGCGCCCTCATTATGTCGGCTGGATTGATGCACGTGCGCAGCAGGTCTTCCACTGCCCGCCGTGCGTCGCCTTGCAATGATGTTCGCAGCCGAGCTAGGTTCTCGTATGACTTGAAGTTGTACTGGGCCGTCGTCTCCCAAAACATATTTTTGTAGGCGAGCCAGTCTGCCGGGTTGCCACCAAACATGGGCAGCTCGTAAGCCTGCCTTGGCACCGGGCGTGGCCGAGCTATGCTTGCAATAGCGTCGGCCAACTGGTCAAACCGGTTGTCCCTCGGTTTGCGCTCCGTGTCCTCGTGCTCGTGCCCCCAGTTCACTCCCCCCCTTGCTGATGTCTGCGGACCAGCAACCTCACGAGTTGGCGCCGCCAACACTGGATCCGCAAACTGCACTGACATATTGGGTGGTCGTCTGTCCTCACTGGGTTCACGCGCGAACCTTAGCACTGGCGCTTTCGGAGCGCAGGAACTAACAGTCGCCATCGCGGCACTTGGCGTCGCGTCGCGCGTAACGTACGTCGCGGGCGCACCGGTGTATGTAACGGGCGCGGTCGCGGGCGCTCCGCTGTACGAAGCGGGCGCCGACGCGGTCGCGGGCGCTCCGCTGTACGAAGCGGGCGCCGACGCGGTCACTTGCACATGCGCGACACTAGGTGTAGGTACGGCGAGTGTGGACGGTACACGGCACTCCGATGATTCTTGACGTTCATCTATTTGTGGAGTCGTGTCCATCCACTGTTCGACACGTCGGGTTGTAGTCCCCTCCTCGTCCGTACCCGATGAGTTCTCAGCGTCAATTTCCGCTAGGTCGACCTCCAGCTTCTTCCTCACCAGCCCCTCTCTGAGGCGCACCAACTCCCGTTGTGCCTCGTACTCCGCCTTCTTCCTCAGGTACGTGGAGTGGCTCTGCCCGCTCCTGGATGAGGCGGCGACACTGGGCTCTTTCGACTCTCCCCTTCCACGGCCTCTTCGTGGCGTTACCTCTGGTGCTTGCACATTACGGTGATCTATAACTCGACCACCCACCAGAGGTATTGCCGGCGTGGGGAAAGACGACGTCGTTGGTGCCATCGATGGTGAGGCGGGCGCCCTCTCACTGGGCACGCCCGAGTCCGACTCTAGGTGTCTTGTACTGGCCATTCTTCTTGACTTGCTTCTTGTCGTGACCGCACTATGCTCACTCATAATACCCAGTCACAACACACAATCCGGCGAACGAAGGACCAAATTGTACACGATGCTTTTCGCGATAGGCGCGAGGGTTGAAGGATTTGTGTGTGACTGGCGTATTGTTGTCTCGCGACACTCACGTGTGATGAAATGAGCAAGTGGGTCATTCAATTGATACACAGATTGAAATATAAAATAGTATAATGGTACATAAAATAAAGGTAAATGGTAAAAGTCAAATGAAGCACAGGATTACACAGAATTACAGTTGAAACACAGTATGAATTACTGCCCCAATAGTGGACAGTAACTAATGTCTGTACAAGGAGTGGTACAAGACACTTTAAACCGCCGTACAAGGTGTGGTACTAGGCGATAGGAGCGAAGCCAGAGGCCTACGAGCTCACTTGAGTCACTAACGCTGAGAGACTAATTTTGACTGCCAGGGGCGCCTATATATATCACCCAAATTCTATGGGGCACGTAGTGAAACTAATGCCGACCCGGACAGCCAATACATTTTGTTAATTTTATAAATTAACTTGAACATTAACTATCGACCAATCACAGGCGTTCTGACATTTTGACGACAACCAATCAGAGAAGACTTTTCTTATCTCTTATGTAATGAACACCTGCATATTTACTTTACATATTTACTTGTCTTTCTAACGACAAAACTAACATTTATACATAATGCAAAGTATGTATTCGATGGACAAACTGAATCTACGTTATACTTTACTATTAGATTCTAAATTCACATTCTCACAAATCTACAAACTACAATAAAAACAAAGGAACTTTACATATGTATTTCAATATGTACATAAAACAACATGGTGGACTCCGAAAACTTTCCACTGTCTGTAGCCAATCATGAGAAGCATGAATATGATCAACCAATCGCTGACTAGCCGAAATTTCTTACTATTGACTTTAACACAATTGGTCAATTTTAGCGCCTTAGCATGCACTACTTACCCGGGCCTGCGGACGGCGAGTAGTGGGTAACTCGCCGTCCGATCAGCACCAGGCCCGAGAGTCGACGGCGCGTAGTGTTCCACGCGCGCCTCAAAGAGTTGTCAGCAAGAGACGGGGCCCGTCAGGGCCGATGCCTGCCCGGGGGTTGAGGATAAATTCGAAACAGAGTTACCTCGCCCCTGGGCACTCAAAGGCAGGAAGGAACAGGGGTGGGTTTTAGTCAGTAAGAGTCTGACACGCCCTCCCGCTCCGCCCAGAGCGGGAGAAGTCATAGGATGATTTCCCACCCCACAAAAAAAAAAAAAAAAAAAAAAAAAAAGCATGCACTACTTGCGCTATACAAAAAAGTTACCTCATAAACCTTGACATTGAACATGTTTTTACCTTTATTCTTATGATACTTAAAACATAATGATACGTAGTTAAAACATAAGAAAACATACTTAGGACATAATAAGGCATACTTTAGACATAATAAGGTATACTTAGGACATGAAAAGACATACTTAGGACATAATAAAGCATACTTTAGGACATAACAAAAACGAACTATGCTAGCTGTAATTTGCTATGGTCAGAGTGATGGCGCCATTTTCAACACCGGGGTGATGGTGGATCCTCTACAAGGAGGTATATTTCTTTTTCCGATTTGCATTTCAATTGTAATCGATAAACATACCTACATTATTCTTGATGTCAAAATTATGTCCCAAATACCAAAATTTTCATCACTAATTGTAAATATTTTGAATAAAAAAATGTTTAGAGTACTTATAAAACTTTTAATAAAACAAAAATACACCTATCTAACTTTAAACATATAAACACAAAAAAAAACCTAATTAAAACTAAAAGGAATCTAAAATATGGCGTCGAAAAAGTCGGCTGGTAATGTGCCCAAAAGGCTGGCGGCATTGCCACGTTGTATGGCAATGCTTATTCTCTGTCCAAGGAAAAAGCCAGCCCTTGGGTCACGCGAAGTGTCAACAAGGTGTTTAGATATATCTTTAAATAATTTATGAGCACTCGGACTCCACGATCCGAGAGTTTCAACCCCAAACGGCTCGAAAATATAATTACCAACAAGGTTATTATATTTCCGCCGCTTAAGGTTTTCAGCAGCAACAGCGGCAGCGCCAGCACAGCACGTTTAGAGTTGTATATAAAAAAAAACAAAGTGCAAGGCAGACATGCGCACCGAGAGTTTTATATCAGTCCTAAATCATACAAAAAAATAAAACATAACGCTGTAGGCGAAATTACGTGCGTATGAAATAGTTTGATCTGATCCACGCGGGCGCAGCTGTTGGTAGTTGCTAGTATTTAATATAAAATATTTCAAACCCTCATCTTTTCACCCAAAAGACGTTCACTACTTTTTTTTTTTTTTTTTTAAAACGTTGCCCCACACTAGGAATAACTCCTGTATCGTGGGTGCGTTCACAAACATTTAAACTCACACACACAAGACACCCAGACCCGGAACAAGTATCTGTAGGCCATACAAATATTTGTTCCGTGCGGGGATCGAACCCGCGACACGCAGCGCAGCAGTCGAACGCTCAACCACTACGCCAACCGTGCCGTCAAAACTGGACAGTGAACCTACCCCGATGGTTAACCTCTACAAACCTTTTCCTACGCTACAGGTGACTTGTCTGGTACGAAAACTTCTTGTGAGTCATATAACTTTCGTAGAAAATGTAAACATTGGTGATTCATAGATTATCAGATTGTAGTGAAACTCAATATTTAGGATCAACCACTTGTGTTATGTTATTATGAGTAATGGAGATTATTTTTAGGACTTCACGAAATTAAGATGCACTCAAGGTGTGTAATGTGCACAAGCGTGTCCACAAAAATTTCATAGCCTTATGAGACGCACCAACGGCTTAACGTGCTTACGAGGCCCGGGGGTATCACACCATCAACTTCAATTTCGGGTGGCTGCAGAGTATTTCCGGATGGAAAAACACAGTAGCACTTTTTGCCCGATCGAGGAATCGAACCCGAGAGTCGACGGCGCGTAGTGTCCCACGCGCAACTCAAAGAGATGTCAGATGACAAAAAAAAAAAAAAAAAAAGAGATGACAGCAATACCTGACGGGGCCCGTCATGGCCGATGCCTGCACAGGGGTCGCGGATAAATTCGAAATAGAGTTACCACTCCCCTGGGCACTCAGGCAATTGAAGGAACAGGGGTGGGTTTTAGTCAGTAAAAGTCTGACACGAAGAGAGCGAGACAAGTCATTGGATGATTTTCCAACCCCACGAAAAAAAAAGACGAGACCAACGAGACATTTAAAAGTTATCATCATTATCATAATCAGCCTTTTAATGCCCCCACTGCTGGGGCACAGGCCTCGTCTCTGTGGGAGGTTTAAAAGTTATGCGCCAACTAAAAGTAACATGCGACAAGGGCAGGAAGATATTGACTCATTAATAAACATACTGTCTTGCAGTACTTAGGATCAGACTTGTCATTAATGAGTAATACTGATTAGTTAGTGCGAAACTGTTACGTGGTTACACCTAACGTTGATTGCAGCCCCCGTAGCATGACCATTTCTATCTCTATTCTACCAAGAAAAGACAAAGTTCTTTCTATCCAATTTTGTCGAGTTCGATTTGTCTTCTGCCCGAGCATGGGGCGCCGGGCGACCCGTAGACTGGTGTTTCTATGAAGACAAAGACATGTATTCATTCTTTCAATAATTATTAAAATATATTACTATTTATCGTCTGTCCGTCTGTCCATCTGTCTGTCTGTCCGTCGTCTGAAAAAAAAATTATTGCGTCTAATCGGAGCCTGTCTGTACGTCTGGCCGTTTGTCTGTCGTTCGTCTGTCCATCTGTACATCTTTTCGGCTGTCCGTCTGTCTCTCTGTCCATCTGTCCGTCTGTCCGTCTGTCAGTCTGATCTGTCCGTCTTCCGTCTGTCCGTCTGTCAGTCTGTCTGTCTGTCCGCCGTCCATCTGTCCGTCTGTCCGTCGGTCCATCTGTCCGTCTGTCTGTCTGTCCGTCTGTCCGTCGTCCGTGTGTCCGTCTGTCCGTCTGTCAGTCTGATCTGTCCGTCTTCCGTCTGTCCGTCTGTCTGTCTGTCCGCCGTCCATCTGTCCGTCTGTCCGTCGGTCCATCTGTCCATCTGTCTGTTTGTCCGGCGTCCGTCTGTCCGTCGTCCGTGTGTCTGCCTGTTGTCTGTCCATCTGTCCGTCTGTCAGTCTGTGAGACTGTCCGTCTGACAGTCTGTGTGACTGTCCGTCTGTCAGTCTGTGAGACTGTGTATCTATCAGTCTGTGAGACTATCCGTCTGTCAGTCAGTGAGACTGTCCGTCTGTCAGTCTGATCTGTCCATCTTCCGTCTGTCCGTCTGTCAGTCTGTCTGTCTGTCCGCCGTCCATCTGTCCGTCTGTCCATCGTCCGTGTGTCCGTCTGTCTGTCTGTCCATCTGTCCATCGTCCGTCTGTCCGTCTGTCAGTCTGTGAGACTGTCCGTCTGTCAGTCTGTGAGACTGTCCGTCTGTCCGTCGTCCATCTGTCCGTCTGTCCGTCGTCCATCTGTCCAGCTGTCCGTCTGTCTGGTTGTCCTTCGTCCGTCTGTCCGTCGTCCGTGTGTCCGTCTGTCTGTCTGTCCATCTATCCATCTGTCCGTCATCTGCTGTCCGTCTGTGCGTCTGTTCGTCTGTCCGTCTGTCTGTCTGTCCGTCTTTCCATCTGTCCGTCTGTCCGTCAAAGTTATTCTGCGTCTCGTACCTTTGAAACCCTCGAGACGCTACGCTCAGGTTTCTACATTAGAACCACTCGGTTCGCTCATGGTTCAATCCTAGAATACTTCGCTAGCTCAGGCTTCAATATAAGTACTCGCGCCAGCAAACAACTTTGCAGTCTTGCATGACAAATAACAATTTTTTGAGAAGGTATAATGTTGGCTACATTAAAACTTTTCTAAAAAACCTAACATGTTTAAAAACGAAGTTCAAAAAAAAAAAGAAAAAAAAAATGATGAAGATGGTGACTTCCACTCTTAGTTTAATGGCTTTTGTGGAAGATTCACCACAATTTTCAAGTATGTAATGAGTCACAAAATTGAGTTTTTTTTAAATCAGTAGAGAACTTGTCTACGTCTAATGTGATGTAGACTATTTGTCCCTGTTGAGAAGAAATGTTTCTACCCCCAACACGGCGTAGCATGACCATTTCTATCTCTATGTAGAATAGAGATAGAAATGGTCATGCTACGCCGTGAGTAAGGATAGACTAGATAGTTGGATACAAGTTCTTTCTATCCAACTATGTCGAGTTCGAGTTTTCTTCTGCCCGAGCACGGGGCGACCCGTAGACTCGCGTTTCTATGAAGACAAAGACATATTCATTCTTTCAATTTCGTCTGTCCATCGTCTGTCACAAAATTTTGTGCGGCTAATCGGAGCCCAATTGCTGTCACTTACGTATCTGTCTGTCCGTTTGTGCGTCTGTCCTTCGTCCATTTGTCCGTCTGTCTGTCTGTCTTTCTGTTTGTCTGTGCGTCTGTCCGTCTGGCCGTCTGTCTGTCTGTCTTTCTGTTTGTCTGTGCGTCTGTCCGTCTGCCCGTCTGTCTGTATGTCGGTCGTCCGTCTGTCCGTCTGTCCATCTGTCTGTCTGTCTATCCGTCTGTCAGTATGTCCGTCTGTATATCTGTACGTCTGTCCGTCTGTCCGTCTGTCCATCTGTCTGTCTGTCCATCTGTCCGTCTGTACGTCTGTCGGTATGTCCGTCTGTAGGTACGTCTGTAAGTCTGCCCATCTGTCCGTCTGTCCGTTTGTCTGTCTGTCTTTCTGTTTGTCTGTACGTCTGTCCGTCTGCCCGTCTGTCTTTCTGTTTGTCTGTGCGTCTGTCCGTCTGCCCGTCTGTCTGTATGTCGGTCGTCCGTCTGTCCGTCTGTCCATCTGTCTGTCTGTCTATCCGTCTGTCCGATGATGTAGACTATTTGACACTTGTTGAGAAGAAATGATTCTAACACTTAAAAACAAAAGTGTTAAAAGTAGAGAAAAATTGGTGGTCATGCTTTGTATTGTAGACTTTTGTCGACTGAAGAATAGAAACATTTCTTCTCGTCAGTTTTAACATCGCCATGCTTAGGACGGTAGAAATCTTTCTACAATCTGTAATTTTGTCTATTCTTCCATCGACAAAACCCGTTTCTACGGTGGTCATGCTACGCGTGCAGGTGCCTCAAGTACGTTGGCGTTATGACACGTCACGCTTAGGACGAGATTGCCATAACTAGTACAGGCATGAGTAATAATAATAATATTTATTTATTTCTCCTCACAAAAAACAAACCTTACATCTTAATTACAATGTTACTTATATCTATGAGTGTCGGAAATGTTTTGGAAACAGTTTAACTTAACACACCAATGACAGCCCTATATCTTGTCCAGGCAATTACTTTCCATTCTAGGTTGCCTGGAAGAGATCCCGAAAAGCGATAAGGCCGCCCATTGTATTTGCTTTAGTTTTTAAGTTTCTTTAGTTATGTATCATGCATGGTGTACAATAAAGAATATAATAAATAAATAACTTAATATAAAGTTCACGTTTTAGGGTCCCGTACCCAAAAGGTTCAACTGTTGCTGTCACTCACGTATACGTTAGTCCGTCTTTCCGTCTGTCTGTCTGTCCGTCTGCCTGTCCATCGTCTGTCACAAAATTTTGTAACTTCCCATTGTCCTGTGAAGTTGAAATTTGATGATAACGATTATTATTAAGTATATTTTACTAACAAATACCAATATATTGATAAATCAGATTTTTTCTTTGATAATTCCCTCATTTGATACGGAACCCTAAATGTACGAAGTCCACCACGCACTATATGGATAGGCTCGCGCTTGACCACTATCTCACCTGATGGTAAGCGATGACCAGGACGACGACGGAGCACGCTCGCCTAGAAGTAACCTGTTCACTCTTGTCTTAAAGACCCCATGTTGTAGCTAACAGGAAACACAGACTACGTCAAGGAATTCCACTCCTAAGCTGTAGGCCGAAGAACGAGTTCCCAAAAGTGTTGTACGTGTGGGTGGGATGTCCACCATGTACCACCACCATCGCCGAATGTCTAGTGATCTGATGATGGAACGGGCTTGGCTGAATTAAACTATGTAGTTTACTTTTTAAGATTGATGCGTTGACAGCCAGGAGCCCATTGAACAATTCCGATAGGGGATAGATCACACACAACAATCGGAAGACTTGACATGTTACTCGTAATTTAATTTTCTGCTTTAAACAGCGCCTGTCCCGAAAAACTGTCAATTTTGTATTTATTTTGACAATTTATCTCGGTATGATAAAAAGAGTCCCGGGTATAGAAAAGCTATAGTATTTTAGAAAATCGGGCAATTGCAAGTCGGACTCCCGCATGAAGGGTTCCGTTCCATCGTACAAGATTGTACGCGTCTACTTGTTGCCATTATTAAGATCGAGCAAAGAAAGGCAAAAAAAAACACGTTTCTAGTAGGGGGGCCCACTTTAATTTTATTTGTTGTTATAGCGGCAACAGAAATACACATTCTATGAAAATTTCAACTGTCTACCTATTACGGATTATGAGATACAGCCCGCTGACAGACAGACGGACGGATGGACGGATAGATGGACGGAGGGATAGCTGAGGCTTAGTAATAGGATGCCGTTGGTTACCCTTCTGGTACGGAACCCTAAAAATCAATAATCAAACGATATTATTTGTCCAGTACTTATTGGAGAAAGGAAGGTCAAACTAAATATATCTATGAATTAACATTCTCTCAAAAATATGGCCTCTGGTAGTACTCGCACCATGGCTCCTAGAACTCATAGAACTAAAAAAAAGTGATATCTGTTCGTGACAGCTCAGGAGTCTGTAACAATAGTCGATGAGGAAAGCTGTCATTTTCTTCTTCGTCGTCACTCTTTGCAGAGTGGTAGTGGTTGGGCGGAGCACCGCCGTGTCCTCGTGGAGGCGATCTCTCGCGCCCGGCCTTGGACCAGGCCATGGTATGGAGCGAGAGGGAATGGGTAGCAGTCGCCGCCTTCTGCGAAGCAGTAATGCTCGCGAAGGAGGAGGCGCAACGCGTGAGGGAGACTCAACAGAGACGTCCCCAGCAGCCACCGCATGAGACGCCCTGGGCGACGGGGTTTGCAAGCCGATCTCCGGCCACCGTATTCGGTCCGATAAGGACGAAGCCCGAGAGTCGATGGCGCGTAGTGTTCCACGCGCACCTCAAAGAGATGTCAACAATAACTGACGGAGCCCGCTAGGGTGGATGAGGGCCTGCCGGGGTCGTGGACAAATTTGAAAGAGTCACCATGCCCTTTGGCATAGGCAACTGAAGGAACAGGTGAGTTTCAGTCAGTAAAAGTCTGACACGCCCTCCCGCTCCACCCAGAGCGGGAGAAGTCATTGGATGATATACTAACCCACAAAAAAAATGAGTTGTGGCATTGCCAGGATCGCGGCATTTATCGAAAGAGTCACCGTAGCCCTGGCACAGACAACTGAAGGAACCGGGGTGGGTTTTAGTTAGTTATAGTCTGATACGCCCTCCTGTTCCACCCAAAGTGAGAAAAGTTATTTGATTATTTGCCACCCAATTACAAAAAGAAAAAGGTTGGTGGCAAGCTTCACAATCCATCACCATTCGTCCTGTATTGTAGCTCTTCTTGTCATCTCTTCTTCTTGTACATTCGTGGAGTACATAATTAATTGAGTGCAATTTAGACTTGGTCGGTCCAACGCACTGGTGACATGCTGCGCGGTCTTGTGTCTTCATCTGCTGTCTTTAAGTGCATACAAACTTAAAATAAAAGTTTTTTGTGTGTGCCAACGACCTTGAGTGGTTAGCTTGCGTGTTCTGCGCTGAGCTCACGTAACGTGTCGTATGTCCACCCAGTAATAGGACTCGCCCATCAAGGAGCGCTGTCCGAAATTAGACGCATTATTAATTTATTACACAAAAAACAACAAGTATTAAACTAAAACTCTGAGACTAAATTATAAATAATTAAATGATCTTTAAAATGGTGAAGGTTTCATAAAAATACGCTTTATAGTTTTTGGGTGATTCTCAATTTTTTGTCCGCGTTAGACATAAGATTACAAATAATAATTAACACAATGTTATAAAAATATAACTTTAAATATTCTCAGATCAAATTACGACGAAAATAGTCTAGAGTAACATTTATCTTTTTCAAATAAATAAGACTAGTCGTTTATACGTGATGTTCAATTAAAAACTATTAAAATTCGTATAATTGCGCCTTAATATGTTTTTAGTGTTATGTGTTTTAACTTTCCGTAACAGTTGTGTATGACTAAACAATAGCATTTATGAAGCATCAGAAAATTATATGTTTGGATAAATAATGTAAATATTGGTGATTCATAGAACCAATTGAAGTGAAACTTTACGTGTGATCGAACTTCACATAATCATATCATTATCTTCGTCATATAATGTGAGTAATGGAGATAAGTAGCCTGACACTTTTGAGTAATTGTATATTTGATGTAAGTTCATTTGCTAATAATTCTTTGACCGACTCAAAAAAAATAAGGAGGTACTCAATTTGACTGTTTTTAGGGTTCCGAACATCCAAATGTAAAAACGGAACCCTTGTAGGATCACTTGTGCGTCCGTCTTTCTGTCCGTCTGTCACAGCTAATTTACTCCGAATCATTAACACATGAATATCTGTGACCCAAACAGGAACGTGTAACGTAAATATATGAATTTGAAATATGGGGCATTTTGGGGGTGCAAATCAGAAAATTAAAAAAAAAGTTTTTTAAACTGTAATGTGCTACGAATTAAATGAAAGAGCTTATTGTAAGGATTTCAAATATGTTTTTTTCATACTTCCAAAATGTATAGTTTTTAAGTTATTTGAGAAAATAGATGAAAAATTACCATTAACCCATCCGAAACCACTAAGCCCAAAATTTTGAATAAAAATACAGAATGTAGTTCTTTACTTATTAAATATATTACAGAAAAACCTATAAGAAGTAGGTACCTATATGTAGTCTAAACTTGAAAAAATATTATTTGTTCGGAACCCTTTGCGCGCGAGTCCAACTTGCTCTTGGTCGATTTTTGTCTACGCTGTTAAGGGGTAAGCAGATATGTAGGTACAGTTCAGCCTGGTACACCCTCATTTCACCAGTTAGGTTCAAGTTCCATGTTTTTGTTAATGAACAAATCTTGATGGATATTTTTGTGTTGGGTTTAAGTCCTATTTTATTTAATTTCCCTTAAACCATGAACTTATTGAATACGTCAGTGACTCCGTAATTTCAACAAATAATATGAACAAAAAAAAAACTTGATTGCGGAAACAACACAAAGTTTCCAAACAAGTCCCTTTCAAGCAATCTGATTGCAGTTGGTGGAATTTATTTTAGTTCAATCACAGATTTGATCACAGATTTGAGACCTAGCTATGTATAAACTCTCGAAATACATTACCCTCCTTTTGGGGCAGTCGAGTAATGAATAGTGATTGATATATGGTTTATGATAATCGTAAAGTGACGTGGAGACGTGGACGACGACGAGGAGCTCGTGGCTAAAGTAGCAACAGCCGCACGGGTCGATCCATCAGGTTAAACTACGCTTGCCGGAGTTAATCCATAAATGGGTGACCATTTTTACATACTGAGATTCCGGAAAACACGTTAAGCCGTTGGCCCCGGCTGTCAATCGTGGATCTTTCACAGTCGATACGGGTCGTCAGAAGCCCGAAAGTCAAACAACCAGTCTTACCAAGGGGTATCGTATTACCCAGTAACTGGGTTGTGGAGGTCAGATAGGCAGTCGCTCCATGTAAAATACTGGTATTCAGTTGCATCCGGTTAGACTGGAAGCCGACCCCAAGATAGTTGGTAATTGTTTTAAAAGGCTAGGCAGATTGATGACCTTAAAGCGACGTCTGTATCTGTAACTGTGTTTCGTAGCCCATGCAAGTCCAGTGCACCATGCACTAGACTTGGACTTCGAAACAAAAAATAGTTTTTTTTTATCTGATAATAAATCGTTTATATTTATTAAGTAATCCATAATAAATCTAAATGACAATATCTATAAGTAATTTATTATTCATACTAAAAGCTATAAAGGATAAACCGGCATGAAATTATCAAAGAAAGAGCTGGTTTCCGATCCCCACACAGCTTTCAGGG
Source organism: Polia nebulosa (assembly GCA_951329385.1). NCBI lineage: Eukaryota > Metazoa > Arthropoda > Insecta > Lepidoptera > Noctuidae > Polia > Polia nebulosa. Next base: position 6,225,046 of record OX589591.1, on the reverse strand, counting down.
TTTGAAAGCTGTGTTGTGGTGGAGAAATTTGGAGACTGAGTTGATTATTTGATTAACCCGTCAGGCCCCTCGCGTCTCCTGATGGATACGCGACAGTAGGTTTTTAATTGTGTCTGCTAATGAGGGGCTTGTAAAAAAACACACCAATTATCAAAAAATCTCAATTTATGTAATTGAGAATTTTACAGCTTAGACCGACAAAACCGCTGAATAGTTTCTGGTAAAGCCTATTGTTAATAGATTCAATTACCGATAGCATACCTATACTGTGGCACATTGAATCATTACTTTACTCCAAGGTAGCGCCATACGGGTGCAAAAGCAATAAACTGAATTAACAGCAGTAATTTCCGAGGCCTTGATCTAATAACGTTACCTAACCGCTAATTTTAGGTGAAAACTTCATTCTCTTGATGACGTTAATTGTTCTAAGGGTACTGATGAACTGAGTCAGTGGGTCTGACTAATTGCAAGTATGGCAGGGAAGTAGCATTTCCCGGTTGGAAGATCACTTAGTTAAATAATAATTATAATTTACTAGTTTCTGCCATCGTCTTCGCCCGTGTGGGATTACTGCTTCTCTCATTATAAATTATAACCTATGTGCTATTCCAGACTATAATTTAGCTCTGTGACAGACATCTAGATCCATTCAACCGTTTTGACGTGATTGAGTAACAAACATCCAGCCAAACGTTCGCATTTATAATATATTAGTAGGATTTTAATAAAATGGTCTGAATAAACATTTGTTTTGTCGGAAAAAAAATGGTTTTAAAACTAGAAAGGTTGTTTTGACTATCCGACTACTCTGAGAAGAGACACTAAACACTCCGAGGTAAGAGTCTCTTTTGAAGTTCATACATTATCTTGGTCAGATCGATCGTAATATGAGCCACCATTGGTGTCTTTTTTTTTTGTGGGATGAGAAATCATCCAATGACTTCTCTCGCTCTGGGTGGAGCGGGAGGGAGTTTCAGACTTACTGACTAAAACCCACCCCTGTTCCTACCTGCCCTTAGTGCCCAGGGGCGAGGTAACTCTGTTTCGAATTTATCTTCAACCCCTAAAATGGTGTCTTGAGCTAGCCAGAGGATAACCACACTAATTTAAGTAGACCTGTCCAGTCATCGAACGCACTTATCAGTGATCGTGTAGTAAAATTCAGAACGTGAGGTTTTCCATGACGAAATTTTCGAGGTATCGTTTTGTTCGTTTCTTTCCCTCTCTCTCTCTTAACAGAAAGTGAAGAATAAAAATCGGCCAAGTGCGTGCCGGGCCACACGCAATGTGGGATTCCGTAGTCGCTCATTACAACATGCGGATTTAGAAGGGGCGTTTATGTTTATTACTATGAACATATTAATTTAGTTCGACTACAGAACCCTAAAAAGGTACGTATTTTTAATTGATGAACTTTAAATCATGTCCGAGAGAATTGGATTTAAAATAATTTCTGCTCCACATATCTAAAACACTTGCATGCACTATCCAACAATATGCTTTCCAAAAGTAAACCAACACACCTCATATTATATTTGGTCAACAATAAATATAAATTATATGGTAACAGGTGTTCTCTATAGCGTATGGTATTATTTATTTGTCGTTTAATGTATGGGTGTCCCACACCCTACACCTGCTCACAGGATTTTGACTTTACATGCAGATATGAAAAGGCTACGCTTGCCGGGCTTGGATGGGTGATCATCTTTACATACCGAGACTCCTCGCAAAGCATGTTAAGCCGTTGGTTGGTCACGGCTGTCAATCGTGGATCTTTGACAGTCGTTACGGGTTGTCAAAAGCCCGAAAGTCTGACAACCAGTCTTAGCAAGTGGTATCGTAATACCCAGTTACTGGGTTGTGGAAGTCAGATAGGCAGTCGCTCCATGTAAAATACTACTATTCAGCTGCATCCGGTTAGACTGGAAGCCGACCCAAAGATAGTTGGGAAGAGGCTAGCCAGATTGATGCAGATATGAAAAGGATAGGCAGAGTCATCCTACTATTAATACTTTTTTCTTTACTTTTGATATGCACCTGATGGTAAGACATGATGTGGATAAAGATGGCGCACACTTGCCTAGAAGTAACCTATTAATACTCCCTAATACTATTACTTACTTATTAATATTATAAAAATAAATACGAAAGTTTGGATGTTTGTTACTTAATAACGCCAGAAGGGCTGAATTATAGTCTGTAATAGCACATATTGTTAATTTATTGCACTTTCTAGCCTGAAGCACAGGTTCAACCTAGTTCACTTTTGAAACATATAAATTATAATTTTAAATATTTCTAATAAAGCATACAAAAAAATAATATAAGTACTTTACTTTTATCTCGGGAGTATGTTCCCTTGTGATAATTTTTGACCTTTACCGGGGCGAAGCCGCTGGCAGAAGCTAGTAATATTATAAATGCGAAAGTTTGAATGGATGGATGGATGTTTGTTAATCAACCATACTAGAACAGCTGAATTGTAGTCTGTTATAACACAAACGTAGGCTACTTTGTATCCCGATAGTATGTTCCCTTGTGATATTTATTGACTTGTATGCGGGCGAAGCCGCAGCCAGAAGCTAGTGATATTATAAATGCAAAAGTTTGAATGGATGGATGGATGTTTGTTAATCAAACACGCCAGAACGGCAGAATTATAGTATGTGATATTATGTAGGCTACTTTTTATCCCGGGAGTATGTTCCCTGGCGATAATTTCTGACCTTTACGCGGGCGAAGTCGCTGGCAGAAACTAGTAATATTATAAATGCGAAAGTTTGTACGGATGAAACGTTGTTTGTTACTCAACCACGCCAGAACGGCTGAATAGTATGTAATAGCACATACGAGTACGTAGGCTATTTTCTCGGGAGTATATTCCCTTGTGATAATTTTTTAACCTTTACGTGGGTGAAGCCGTAGCAGAAGCCAGTAATATTATAAATGCGAGAGTTTGGATTGATGTAATTCCTCTCCATATCTATACGCACAATGAAAATGTTCCCAAAACGTTGTTTGTGTATGGGTGGGAAGTCCACCATGTACCGGTAGCGCATCACAGTACGTCTTGAGGAAAAATACCAGGAAAATCATCATAATATTCCTCGGACTGACTACTGATGACTAATGATAGCCTAATATTACCGAAAATAACAATGCGTATAGATAAATCGATAATAATAAGCTAAAAGAAATTATTTATAGCACATTTACGACTTATTTAAACCTAATTAGCGATTAATCATGATTTAATAATAATTATTTCATTCATAGAATTGATTAATAAGACATCTTCAATGTTTTCCTTGACATAGTCCAGAAAAATAATAATGCAATTGCATGAAGCTGAGATGAGAATGCTAAGAGCGCTGTGTGGTGTTACGCGCATGGATAGAATTAGGAATGAGTATATAAGAGGAAGTCTGAAAGTGCCACCGCTGACTGAAAAGTTGTGTGGAAATCGGTTGTCTTGGTATGGGCATGTGATACGGAAGAATGAAGAAAATGTCATGAGGAAAGTCTTGTGTGTGGATGTGGATGGCTATAAGAGGTAGAGGAAGGCCAAAGAAACGATGGTTGGACTGTGTGAAAGAGGATATTCTTAAAAAAAAATTACTGTTGATAAGCACGCGTTTGACCACTATCTCACCTGATGGTAAGCGATGATGTGGTCAAAGATGGAGCACGCCTGCCTAGAAGTAACCTATTCACTCTTGACTTAAAGACTCCCAGGTTGTAGCTATCAGGAAACACAGACTCCGGTAGGGAATTCCACTCCCTAGCTGAACGCTGAATGAATGTGTTCTCAAAACGCTTTGTGCGTATGGATGGGATATCCATCATGAACCGGTGGCACTTCGCCGTACGTCTTGTGGTCCGTTGATGAAATGAACTTGGCGGAATCAAATTATGAATTCCGTCGCTCACTCCCCAAAATGTAATCAATAGAAAACCGACAGGCTAGCAACTCGGCGTCTATGCTTAAGACTTTGGAGCTTCGACACAACGAGCCTATCATTGCCGATGAACCCCTTGCCTCATTTCTCAATTGACTCAAGGGCCTCAAGCTGGTATCTGGCAGATCCGTCCCAAAGATGAGAGCAGTACCATACACGATTGAACTTGCGCTTGATAGAGCTAGAACAGCTGTTCCGGCGTGAAGTACGTCTCACCTTTGCGAGGATCCCCAACTTTTTGGCAGCCACTTGAGCCTTTGCCTCTATGAAGGGACCAAAATTGAGGGTAGATGTTAAAGTAACACCAAGAAGATCAAGTTGGTCGGTTATCGGCACGGTTACACCTCGGAAAGATGGAGGCAGGTAAAATTGGTTTCTCTTAGCGGAAAAAAGACACGCCTGGGTCTTAGCAGCATTGAACTTGACCAGATTGGCATCGCCCCATTCGGAGACAGCCTGTAGGGACAAGTTCAAGCGCCCAACCATAGTCTCTCGGAGAGACCGGACCAGAGACCGCTCGCAACAGTGCTGTCGTCTGCATACCCAAAGGTACTGGGTTTTAGAAGATCGTTAATATGCAGCAAAAATAATGATGCCGAGAGCACCGACCCCTGAGGAACACCGGCATTAATACCCAGCAGTCCGGACGAGAAGCCATCTATGACTACTCGGATAGACCTATCCCTCAGGAAATCTGCAATCTAATCACACAAACCAGCGGGCAGACCGAAGGAAGGAAGCCAATTAGGCTGTCGTGCCAGACCCTGTCGAAGGTCTTCGAGATGTCAAGAGAGACCGCAAGGGCTTCCCCTTATTTTTCGATGACCTCACTCCAGATGTGAATGACATACGCTAAAAGATCCCCAGTTGACCGATTTCGGCGGAAGCCGTATTGTCAGCCACTGAGGATATCGTTAGCTTCTAGGTATGCCAGGAGCTTGCCATTCAATATACGTTCCATACTCTTACAGAGTACGGAAGTTACCGAGATGGGCCTATAATTTGCTGGGTCAGCTCGACTACCCTTCTTGGGCACGGGTTGCACGTTAGCTTACTTCCAAGCCATCGGCACTTTTCCAGCCTCAAACGAAAGGCGAAATAGGCATGTCAAGATCGGATACAACTCAGGCGCACAAGTCCTCAGTACAATTGCCGGTATCCCGTCGGGCCACTAGCCTTGTTCACATCTAGGTTACGCAGTACCCTTCGGATATCCTTCTGGTGAATTCAAATGTCTGACATAATCAACTGGCATCCACAAAGAGTACCAGGGGGCCTCGCGCCACCAGGATCTAGACGCGCAAATTCCGCAAACAGAGAGGCAAACAAGTTTGCTTTCTCCGTCCGTTTGAATATGGGTATAAAGGGGGGTACTACAGAGATGGCGACTAATACAGGAGTATGGAAGAAAAATATATGTTGCGCCGACCCCAAATAAATTGGGAGAAGGGCAAGAGAATGATGAGTCCAGGAAAATAAGACAAATTAAAAAAAATGTACACCGTCTGTTGTATAATCAATAAAAGAGGAGCTCGTGGCTTAAGTAATAACAGCCGCACGGGTCGATCCATCAGGTTAAGCTACGCTTGCTGGGGTTGGTCCATGGATGGGTGACCATCTTTACACACCGAGACTCCTACGTGCCCCGGAAAGCACGTTAAGCCGTTGGTCCCAGCTGTCAATCGTGGATCTTTGACAATCGTTACGGGTCGTCAGAAGCCCTGAAGTAGCCCTTCGGGTACGGAACCCTAAAAAGAGGTATAACTATTATGAGGGAAGATCTTAATAATCGATTTATTAAAAAAAAAAAAAATTGTTCTAACTAACACAGGTATTTTGATGAGTTGCTACATGTAACATGTTGTGGCATGAGACTTCTTTCTATAATAAATATAAAAACGGTTTTTACAAAAAAATACAACCGGCTTCTATAAAAACACTAAAAAATTGCATAATGACTTTTAATTTCGGAAGTCGGTGTTTCTAGTTTTGGTTCTTCGTTATTTGAGTTTTTATTTTTCACTTTTTAGTTGTTATGACATAAAACTATCAAAGTTATGCACGAATTTATAACCCCCATAACATGAAACATGGAATTTGAACATAATTGGAGGAAACCAAAACGTCATCTGTGTGTACCTACATATTTTTTGTTTTTGGTGATGGTTTCAAAAAGCACTGTATCAATTTCGATAAAATTTACATACCTCTAAAACATAAAACATGACCTACCAAAAAAAAAATCATCAAAATATATTCACAAATGGTGGAGTAATCGCGTAACAAACATACGAAAATAAAACATACTGACGAATTGTGAACCTCCTCCATTCTGAAGTCGGTTAAAAAGATGGCAATTATAATCAAGCGATTTTGTATAGTGTTTTAAATTATTAACCATTCATAAAATACCTATCCGCTATTAAGATAATAAATAAAAAATATTAAGTATTGTTCCACATCTAGGAGGAGCTCGTGGCTAAAGTAATAACAGCCGCACGGGTCGATCCATCAGGTTAAACTACGCTTGCCGGGGTTGGTCCATGGATGGGTCACCATCTTTACATACCGAGACTCCTCCGTGGCTCGGAAAGCACGTTAAGCGTTGGTCCCGACTGTCAATCGTGGATCTTTGACAGACGTTACGGGTTGTTAGAATCCCGAAATTATGACAACCAGTCTTACCAAGGGGTATCGTATTACCCAGTTACTGGGTTGTGGAGGTCAGATAAGCAGTCGCTCCATGTAAAATATTGGTATTCAGCTGCATCCGGTTAGAGTGGAAGCCAACCCCAAGATTGTTGGGAAAAGGCTAGGCAAAACACACACACATCTGGTGTTGTAACAATTACTTTGCTATCTTTTATTATGATTTACAGCATTTTGTGACAATAGCACGTGTGATTGGTAAGTTTTTAGGAAAAGATATTTTACCTACAAAAGAAGTGAATAAAAGTATAACTTTCATTTGGATTTTCACTTTGATACTAATATTGGTTTCGAGAAAAGCATTGATTTATTTTTTATTACAATTCATAAAAGAATTGGAGTACTTAAGGCACAATTAAACGACTTCTAATGACTTTAAATTGAACATCACGTTTAAACGACTAGTCTTATTTCTTTGAAAAAAAAAATTACTTTAAATAATTTTCTTCGTAAGTTGTTATGTGAATAATTGAAATTATATTTTTATAAGATATCATCATTCTCCTGCCCTTATTCTAATTTATTTGGGGTCGGCGCAACATGTCTTTTTCTTCCATACTCCTCTATTAGTCGTCATCTCTGTAGTCACCCCCTTTTTACCCATATCCTCTTTCACACAGTCCAACCATCGTTTTTTTGGCCTTCCCCTACTCTAATAGCCATCCACATCCATACACAAGACTTTTCTCACGACATTTTCTTCATTCCTCCGCATCACATGCCCATACCACGACAACCGATTTCCACACAACTTTTCAGTCAGCGGTGCCACTTTCAGACTTCCTCTTATATACTCATTCCTAATTCTATCCATGCGCGTAACACCACACATCGCTCTAAGCATTCTCATCTCAGCTACATGCAATTGCTTTTCATTCATCCCTTTTGTGGCCCAACATTCTGAACCATACAAGATAGCAGGTCTGACCATTGTTTTATGAATCTTCCCCTTAAGTTTTAGGGGAATGCGGGAGTCACAGATAGTCCCGGTGACCTGCCGCCATTTCATCCATCCAGTGTTAATTCTGTGCTTAACTGTCCGATCTATTTCGCCATCGCTTTGCACGAGTGAACCGAGATACCGAAAATCGGAGCAGACTGGGAGAAGCGCGCCATCTAGCACTACAGCTTCAAAACTGGAGAGACCGCCAAAATCGCAGAACATGTATTCAGTTTTGGTTCTGCTGATTTTCAAGCCAACTTTCTCCAGCTTCTGTTGCCATTTCTCCAATCTGCTCTGGATCTCAGGTCCATCTTCACCGACCAGAACAATGTCGTCGGCAAACAGCATGCACCAGAGTGCCTCTTCATGTATTTCCGACGTAAGAGCGTCCATAATCAACAGGAAGATGTAAGGACTTAAAGCCGACTAAACTGTGCATCGCTTCTGTAGGCCTGGACTGGTCTGGTAGTGTATCCTTCCCTTTTTTTTTGAAGTGAAAACTTCTTTAGGTGCGTTGGGCAGTTTTGAGATGGCAAAAACAATTGAACTCGCGCGCCACCGACACCGCTACGTGCTTCGCTACAAGCACTCGTAGCAGACCGCGAGGCGCGTTGGACATTTTTGTTCAAGTTTTCACTTCTGACGGTACTCCCGGAGTGCCAGGTTCTTATTTTTTATTTTTGTGAAGGTGGGAAATCATCCAATGACTTCTCCCGCTCTGTGTGGAGCGGGCTGTCAGACTTTTACTGACTAAAACCCATCCTTCAGTTGCCTGAGTGCCCAGGGGCGCGGTAAATTTGTTTCGAATTTATCCGCCACCCCTGGGCAGAGTGTATCCTTCCCTAGAGACAAACAAATATATCACAAACATGCCAAAGACAGTTAACTGACAACTTAAAATTAATGGTTACCCGTCTCACTTTGTAGTACAAATTGATATCACCGGCCTCTAAGTTTTGATTGATACAAACGGGTATGATTAATTCCTATCTGGCTACGTGAGTAATTAAGGAATCTACAATTATACATCTGTCATAGTTAGGATAAGTTTGTGGGTAGATGACTCATAGTCCGTTGGCAGATTACCTAGTAAAATAGTGAGGTTATAACAGTTTTTCATTACTCATACTCGGAAAGTAGGTCTGAAGTTGCCTGAGGAGCGGGTTGAAAGTAATACTTTTCAGCCCTAGGGAGAATCGTTTTCAACTGACAGCTGTCCAATTATTAAAAAAAAACTAATGTTCCAACTTCTTATATAGCCACTCAATTACAGCACGATGTAAAATTGAAATAACATAAAGTTAAGTACGTATTAATTAAAGAATATATTTAAAAAAAAATTACTTTATTATAATTTACTTTCAACTATTTCTTTAAAATAAAATAGATTTGGGCAATATATTTACCATTTTTTCAATGATGGAATTGAAAAATAATGGCTGAAGAGCTAGCAGCCGCCCACAAAAAAAAAAAAGAATTGTATTAACACAGTGAGTTCATGTGATTCGGATATTCCTTGTATTCGTAATGAAAAGCACAGTGTTTACCTCGGGTTAAAGACTTATTTAGTCCCTCGAACTCATCCCGGGACTAAATAAGTTACTTTCACCCTTATGGTAACAGTGTACTATTTAAAAAGATTGGTCCTCAAATCATTTTCAACAAATGTTTTAAAGAAAAATTATACAAAATAAAAAATGTATGTAACGCGCACCGTTTCCGAACGTCTCCAAATGCATTAAATATGACTTCACGCCGTTAAGTTGGCAGTGTGTACGCCGCCAGGACGCCAACCCAACAACCGCGTCCTGCCACCCGCGCCTCATACCTCGCTAGCCCCTTTTCACCCGAGCAAGACAGTGAGACAAACGTGTGCGCCTGACCGCGTCCCGAATCTTTTGTTATATCGTTACTTCTTAACTTTCACCCTTGTAAACTGTGATAAACTGTGTCATGGACAATATACCATTTTTTAAAAACGAGTGTGCGAACTTTAATGTAATAACCCACCCTTACATGTATAATTTTTCTTTAAAACATTAGTAAACTACACAAATACTTATTATGTTCACCATTTGAGAAATCATCATTATTTGTTTAGGCCAATATATTTGGTGTCGGCTCAACATCAATATCTCTTAGTAGTGGTAGTAGACAGGACTTATACAATGTGTACCGGAAAGGTGTGGTCATATTTTAAGAACTGGTTCTGGCCATGTTAATGAACAACTTTCTCTAAGAAAAAATAGAAAATTTTCAAAAAAAAAAATTGGTTTGTCCATACAAAGTTATCATCAGCTGATCAATAAATGTAAGGGAGGAATTTTTTTTTTGAGAATTTCCTCAGGTTTTCTCGATGAAAGTTATTCATTACTATGGGCAGAACAGGTTCTTAAAATATGACCACACCTTTCCGTTACACCCTGTATAGGGTGAAAATTTACAAAAAAAAAAAGACTTTTCTTTCAAAGTTCAAGAATTTAAATTCAAAATAGGTCCATTTTTTTTTTGAATTTTCAATGACTTTCTTGAAGAAAGTTGTTCATTTCCATGGGCAGAAACCGTGTTTAAAATATGAGTACGAATTGCCGTTACACTCTGTAGATATTACAAAAAAAAACCGAACCATACGATTAGGTTAGTACTGTGGCGATTGTACACAGCGGGTTCCCTCTATTTGGCAGAATTTTGTTGCTCCGAAATTTGTTTGGCATAACACACTTGGCATAATCTTCTTTAAACGAATATTTTTGGGGCGTAACCAGATCCAGCCTTCCCTTGCTGCCCCCCAGTGACGCCCTAAGCCGAGGCCCGTACTCCGCAGGGAGTGCCCTTAGCGTGGTCACTTAGTTTTGTAAGTTTAATAAGTCCTGGCTGGAGGCTTTAATATATTAAAGCCTACACAGGCAAGCCCGGTTAAGCAGACGACAGCCTCAGAGGCTGACCTGCAAGACGTCCCACAGAAAAAAAAAAAAAAAATTTTTTGGGGCATAAAAATTATTAAATATAATGATTGTCTAGCCGAATAATGTGTAGGTCCGAATTTATAATGGCATACTTTTAAGATGGCAGAATTTTATTTGGCATAATTACCTTTGGAAAAGTTAAAGTTCCGGATAATTTCGTTAAGCATAACGTTTATTTAGAGCGACAATTATTTGGCAAAATTTCACTTGGCATACTATGAAGTTGACAGAATTTCATTTAGAATAATTTTATTAGGTATATTGTCATTTCTATAAAATAGCATTTTTAACCTTAAATTAAAATTAAAATATTGTATTAAAAAGTCTATATGTTGTGATAAAAAGTTAGTATACAGAAACGAATCGCTGCAAAACCGACTCCACGTAGTCTTGTCTGCCCTACCCCTAGAGTGTAATTTAAGCCCGCGAAGGCGCGGTGGTTCGAGGGGGCCTGCGAGCTGAGGAGCAGGTGGTTTTGGTACGCCCACCGGTTGTGAACGTTAAAACCATCTGCAACGATAAGCTCGCTTGGGACCGCCAGAACCCCACAGCGCCGGAGCCGTAACAGAAACCATTTCTGCTGCATGTTGCATGCTTGAAGCATGATTGCTGCATGTATGCTTCTTGCTTGCTGCCTGCTTGCTGCATGCTTGCTGCATGCCTGCTTGTTGCATGCTTACTGCATGCTTGCCGCATCCTTGCTGCATGTTTGCGGCGTACTTGCTGCATGCTTGCTGCATGCATGGTGTATGTTTGTTTGCATGTTTCTTACAGGGAATTAAAAACCACATGTTCACAATCAAAGTCAAAGCATTTATTTCAAATAAACCATTTACAGGCACTTTTGAATAGTCACGTCGCGGTCGGTCAGTCAAAAAGATGAAGCTAATTGCACATTCCAAAGTGTAGATCTCTATGGAGAAAAACGTGAAAGAAACTCCATGGACACTCTTTTTTAAATCAACTGGTTTGTTTAGTGATAATAATACATGTAGAAAAATGATTAAATAATTAATTAAACAAAATACAGACAATTTTTGTTAAACTGATCTTAAATCAGTTTTGTTAGTGTGTTAAGAAATACGAAATTATTCTAATGTTATAGACGAGTCTTGCAATTATTATGGATATGAAATGTATACCAAAAGACGATTCTGACTGTGAACTTTCTGTGATATGATAGTTCTATTTTTTAATTATTGTGTATATGAAATTTATGCCTAAAGATGATTCAACCTTACAAAATTATGAGTTTTGAATGTATGCTAAATGAGTGTCTGCCAAACGATTTTCTGCGAAATAATATTATGACATAAAAAGTTCTGCTATAAAAAGTGGACCCATACACAGCTTACAGTCGGCGTGTAAGCACCGGCCTTCAGCTGACAGTCGGTAACGTTGAAGAGTAGTTCGAATATTCTTAGTAAAATGTTCGAATAAGTGATTGCTATTGTTTTCTAGTTAGTTCTAGCTCGCTCGTCAAAGTGGGCGCTTGCATGTATTTAATTCGTACTTATAATAAAGTCCAGTTAGCTATCCCACCGCGTTTCCCTTATTACACTTCACATCGCACACTATCGCAGCGCATGTAAGGCATGTTATGGTATATCTCTTCAAAATCACACAACCAAGCACACCGTTACACTCCCCCCCCCCCACTCCTCACACCCACACATCCTCACACACTACTCTCACACACATGCCCTCACATTTCTTACGCACACACTTTCCATATATTGTTGAAATTTTGTCGTAAAAATTAAAAATGATTTTGTACAAAAGGCACTGCCTAATTGAACAAACTGTCTCTGACATTATCATTATCTGTCAATATTGTAATGTAACTTAATTCTAATGGATTATATTTAAGAAATTTAATTAAAATAATTTATTGATTATCACTTTTAATGTAACTAACATATTTTATCTATTGTATAAATTTATAAATTTTATAAAATTTTACTAATGCTGCTCATTACTGCATACAAATAGTTGTAATCACCAAGGAAGAAGAAACTGACTCTTGAAATACAGATATCATAATATCTAGCTCTAGAGTCAGGGCTTCACAAATAATGTAAAAAAGTTTACCCAAATAAAGAAATTATTATTATTATATTATTACATGTAAAGCGAGTCACTTTACGATACCCTCGCGCAGCCGCGAGTGAGACAGCTTCCAAGCTACAGCAGCGCTCCTGGAGCTCTGCGGGTTCTACAGTACCTACTGATTAGCAGATTCTTATTATATAACACCCATTTATCTTGTTCTCAATGTGAGACATTTTATAAAATTTTACACTTTTTTGATATTTATTATCATACTTTATCGATATACAAAAATCGTGAATCATTTTGGACTTTGGCAAATGATATTTGTATGACGTCTACGTGACACTTTTCACATCGCTTTAATTGCATAATTATTTATTTATTTATATTAAGTACAACCACATCACATACATGGTACGTTGTAGGAAAAAGGTTAATAACAAAACAACATATGCACATGACAAGGCGTACCTGCATAGTGTTCACTAGAATTGTTGAATTGTATGTTGCTGTTGATTATTGTTGTTTGTTGTTGTTGTTATATCTAATAATTTTTTTTCAAGCAAACGTTAACCTTGGGTTGTCGAAGAAGCCCGGTGACAGCCCGGGTTGTCATCGGGACTATAAGGTTAAACATAAATTTACTAACTATTATTTAAAATTAACAAAGCACTTGCATAAAATTACAAAGTTCCTAGACTGGTTTATCTATAAAAAAAAAAAAATCGGTCTGTAGGAACTGACTTTACTCAGATTATTTTTTAATTTTCGTTTCAATCAAATATCAATTTTATTCTCCTATATAGGTAATTGATAAATGAAATGATAAATGATTTCATTTTTGTAAGTAGGTTTTAACAACACTTTTACAAGTCAACATTCTTTTTTAGCTAGATGAGGCCGGTGTTTCCTAGCTGACTACCGTGAGAAGAAACACCGAAACAAACTCAGAGGTCAAAGTCTCTAAGTGTGATGGATTAAAGTGTGGTGGTGTAGGTATATTTAATGTTTTTACTCATATTATTATATTACTGTATTTTTATTTGTTTCGTTTCGTTTAGTGAGTAGTTTTTCCAATATAATTTAGACGACGTTATCGACATAGGCTCTGCTTGCCTTTAGTAAAAAGAATATTGGAAGTAATCCTCGGCCATGCGAAAAGATTTCTATAATATCTATCTGAAAGTAATAAGGCCTTAAAGATTCAATGAATAACGTTATATCATAGCTTTACTTACATGTAGCGTGTGTCATAATATCAATAAACATATATAAACATAGTATGTATAGTTATTGATGTACTATCCTCTTCATTACTCAGAGAATCGCCATAATTTTGGCACCGTACTTTGTTCTTACTGTATCGTCACTAGTCTTATCGAGCAGCTTTCATTTTCGTTCATTCCCGTTGGCTAGTCCGCGTTATCAGAGCAATAGATGAATCGATACAATGATTAGATTAAGTACAAAAGGTACGTTTATTGAAAAGCCTTGGTATTGCCAATTATTATCACAGTGTGTGAACGAACGTTCGTGAAACAGCAACGATGGCACCTTGGTTGGAATTGCCGTATACGATGAAACAAGTGACTGCGGAGGAGGACAAGATCATTAGGAAATGTCTCATGGGTGCGTGTAGTGCTGTGTTCAATACGTTGTTCTTATGTGTCCAATACGTTGTTCTTATAATGTGTCCAATGGAAGTGTTTTGTTCGGTTTCGGGAAAACAGTATGATTTTCTTTTATTTTTACAAGCTTTTAATTAACGGTTAAATCTTGCAAGCTATTAGAACGATTTTTACATCTTAGTAAAGTTCAGACGACAATGCATTTTTATGGTAGCCATGACCTGAATCGATCCACCCAGAGCGGGAGAAATCATTGGATAATTTCCAAAAACAAAAAAAAAATAGATTAGCTCCAGAAAGAGGTACTCTTTAACAGTCAACAACACAGACACTAAATTGTGTGTATGAATAGAAAAGTTTGTTTAAAAAAATATTTTTTACTATTACATTTTATTTAATTTTCGCGGGCTACGAAATTGATAGCGTAATATATTCTGACTTACAGTTTCAATGAGTACATCAAACTATTCTGTTTCAACGTGATTTAATTACCACGGTGAATACTTGATACAATATAGTTAACTGAAAATTTGAACGCTACATACAAGGCTTGTCTGAATTTTCAGTACATTTCATAAATGCTTATAATATGGATGATTACTCCTGATTATAGTATTAAAATTTACGTGTGATTAAGCCATAATATGAAGGTTTATACGTTGTAAAATTTTGATGCATTTTTTTTTGTAAAACTCATGTCATCCATAATGTAAGTCAAATCACTCGTGAAAAACTGAAAACGAGTTTTAAAAACTTTATGATTTTAGATTTTATTTGAAAGCTTATTGAGTTTAAAAATTATATTTATTAGATAATAATTTTATATAATGTAATATTAAAAATAAAAGTCAAGGTGTCAAAATAAAATATAGATGTCAGAAATCAAACAGGTTTTCTTTAAAAGTTGTATTTTTTTCTAAATGACGCCATTTTGAAAATCAAAAAAAAAGGGTCAAAGATCAATTACAATAAAATCAAAGTTCAGACTAGCAATTAGCTTATTTAAGTTTTATTTTTAGACACGCGCAATTAATGTGTTATGTAGTATTTTTCCGCTTCTGGAAACAGTCGAAATCAAAATCAAAAGTCATTTATTCAAACTAGGCTGAGAACCAGCACTTTTTGAACGTCAAAGTTCTTCATAAAGACAGTCCCCCAAAAACGCCCGCCCGTCACCACTTCCTAGTGTTTTAGCTGTGAAGAAGAAGTGGCCAACAAACTCCCCAGCAACACATCTGTCTGTTAAGTTTGAAGAACATCAGTCATCCAATATTTTCCGAACTAGCATTTCCCGAACTACTCGTATATTGGGGTTGGTTTCCCAAAATAACGTGTATCCATTGATAACTATATCAACCATATAGATTTATCAATACGAAAATCTACAAAACACGCACAGAACGTTTTGGGAACACATTCATTGTGCGTAACAGCTAAGGAGTGGAATTCCCTGCCAGAGTCTGTGTTTCCTGATAGGAATAACCTGGGAGTATTTAAGCCAAGAGTGAATAGGTTGCTGGTCTAGGCATGCGTGCTTCATTATTGACCATTATCATAGCTTACTATCAGGTGAGATAGTGGACAAACGCGATCCTTTCAATGATAAAAAAACAACCGACTTCCAAAAAAAAAATACACTAAAAATTTATAAATAACTTTAATTTCGGAAGTCGGTGTTTGTATTTTTACTTCTTCGTTATTTGACACCGACTTCCGAAATTAAAGTTATTTATAAATTTTTAGTGTATTTTTTTTTTGGAAGTCGGTTGTTTTTTTTGTAAAAAAGTTTTTTATTTTTCACTTTTTAGTTGTTATACCCCAGAACTGAAAACCCCAATATAATGGAACGTGGAATTTAAACATTTGGAGAACACCAAAACGTCATCGAGGTACACGTATTTTCCGTTTTTGTTCAGTTTCTCAAAAAGCGCTGAAGCAATTTCGATAAAATTTGTATGAGACCACCTCGGGAGTATATTCTTTCAGATGAAAAAAGAATTTTGAAAATTGGTTCACAACTGACGGAGAAATTGGGTAACATACATACAAAAAAAAAACATACAGACGAATTGAGAACCTCCTCTTTTTGGAAGTAGGTTGAAAAACCTATTGTTGAATCAACTAGTAGATATTTAAATTCATCATTTCGTATATCTTCGCTAAGCCGTTATGGCAACCTCTGGAGGGTTTTATCACTCACATCTTAAGATAAGACAACATCTGTAGATATCAGTGTGGCCCTCAGAAATACATAGATCTGGGTTATCTTAGTATTTGATGTTTGTAGCTGTGACATAAATTATATTGTGTTTGTTTATTACTTTGTTCTCTTGGTAACAAACATATAATATAATAAAATAAATAATAAAATAAATAAAATACATAAAAATAGAATAGGAGATTCCTAGGTACAAAAACAATAATCCTATTTAGCTCGTAACTTAGATTAGCAAAAAATATTGGAAAATATTTTATGCTTTACACAATAAAAAAAATTACAAAAACAAAACGCATCAATGTTCAAGAGTGGGGGCTTGTTACATCATTCGTAGGTACAAAGTGGTACATTTTTTTACCTTGGTGTGAAGTCACGTGAAATTTCAACGCATCATATCGTCTTCATTTCTAGGGCTATTGCTGTCACTCACGTGTCCGTCTGTCCGTCTGTCTGTCCGTCGTCTGTCACACAGGTTTTACAGCCAAACAGTTGGAGCTACAGTCTTCAAATTTTCACAGTATAAGCATCTTGTTAACCCAAAGCCAGTAAAATAGTCAAAAATACATTTGATACGGAACCCTAAATGTGCGAAGTCCGACACGCACTTGGCCGGTTTGTTGTTTTTGTGACAAAAGTAAAAATACGTATGTAATATTTTTTGGTAATGTAACTGACGAAACAAATAGATATTTAAGTCATCTCTCAATAAGTTCATCTTTAATCAATCAATCAACTCAGCCTATCGCAGTCCACTGCTGGACATAGGCTTCTCCCAGGCTGCGCCACAACACCCTGTCCACCTTCCCCATCCAGTCTATCCCAGCCACCTTCTTAAGCGCCTACCTCCCCGTAAGTGGCGCCCTCATTGAATAAAAATTCGTATCTTAGCATAGAAAATAAAGATTATAGAATCCTATGTTGCGTTTGTTACAAATAGGATAAGGTATTTTCACGTTGTTAAAACAGGACTCAGTGTTTCGTATCCAAAGTAGTAAGCAAAAGTGTCAAAAACGGCCGTATTTGGTACTTTTGCTTACTACGAGTACTTTGGACACGAAATACTTTGAGACCTATTTCAACAACGTAACAATACCTTTAACTCTTTGTAACAAACGCAACATTTTTTTAATTTTTATTTTCTACTCTTTGCTACGATTTTTTATTCAATGAGGGCGCCACTTGGCGGCTATACACGCCTTAAGGTTGTCGGTCCATCTAGCTGGGGAGCGTCCCACACTACGCTTGCCGATACGCGGTCTCCACTCCAATCATCCAGGTTCACCTTATTACTTGGGAATTACACTGGAACAATTTAGTACTACTAAACGCGTAACGTTATATAACGTATACATTTTCTTAAATTTTAAATACAAAGAGCCTTTCCATTTGTTCCAATACCGTGACAAGTTGTTATCATTATCAAAGTGTAAAAAGTAGGAAATCATCGGAATGACACGACTTGACTGTTAAAAGATAATATTTTATATTTTTAGTGTGTTACTACAGTTATTTAACGTAAATAATTATATGAAAGTAAATCTATACAACAAGGTCAGATTAGTAAGACCATTTATAACTCAAGATCGGCTGGACCGATTTTAATGATCATTGATTTGTTGGATTTGTTTCCGCCCTAAATAGTAGAATAACTATTAAAATATCGGAAAATTATGAAGAGAATTAATTTTTTAAACGACTTCAAAATGGATGAGGATATCAATTCGGATGTTGATATCCACGGCGGGCTGTGCTGGGGCGGCTGCTGCCAGTGCAGAAAACCTCAAACGGCGCAAATATCCTTATTGTGAGTTACATGTTAGAGCCGTTTGGGGTTGAAAAACTAGGGCCATGGGGTCCGAGTGCTCATCGAGTTTTTTGGCATATCAGCAAGCTGTTAGTCGTGACCAGAGGGCTGGGCTTTTCTTTGGCCAACGAATCAGCATTGCTATTCAACGTGGCAATGCTGCTAACGTTCTGGGCACTTTTTCCATTGACAGCGATGTAGATGAATGTTTTGATGCCCAGTGAGTTGTTTTCATACGCATTTGTACATGTTAGGTATTATTGTTAGTTTGTATATTATATCTCTGGCAAATAAACAGGAAAATATTCGGATGTTTACACATTTTACTATTTTTTTTTTAATGTATGTTCGGGCATAACTTCGTTATATATAGACGGATTTACAAAATTCTTTCTCATACACATTGCATAAAACGGCTTTTTTGATGATATCTCGAGGACAGATTAATAACTTGATTCTGAAGCGGTACGAAGCTCGCGGTCAGTTAGAATTTTAATAAAACATATCAGGGCTTCTGTTTGCTTACTGCGTAACGTCATCAACATACATATAATCAAGCGTAATAATTAAAAATAGCATACCTGCCAGTGCTTAATCAGTAATATTGATTAAAAAAAAACTCATGACAAAACAGGCCTTTGCACTTTTAGTTTTTGTTTTTTTTTTTAAATGGGAAATCATCCAATGACATCTCCCGCTCTGGGTGGAGCGGGAGGGCGTGTCAGACTCTTACTGACTAAAACCCACCCCTGTTCCTTCCCTGCCTGAGTGCCCAGGAGAGCGGTAACTCTGTTACGAATTTATCCGCTACCCCTTTTTTTTTTTTTTTTTTTTTTGGGGGGTGGGAAATCATCCTATGACTTCTTCCGCTCTAGGGTGGAGCGGAAGGGTGTGTCAGACTCTTACTGACTAAAACCCACCCCTGTTCCTCCCTGCCTCGAGTGCCCGGGGGCGAGGTAACTCTTTCGAATTTATCCTCCACCCCCGGGCAGGCACCGGCCGTGGCAGGCCCCTTCCCTTGGCTGACAACTCTTTGAGGCGCGCGTGGAACACTACGCGCCGTCGACTCTCGGGCCTGGTGCTGATCGGACGGCGAGTTACCCACTACTCGCCGTCCGCAGGCCCGGGTCTACGGTGGCCGGAGATCGTCTCGCGGCCCCTGGCGTCTCCTGCGGCGGTCGCGGCTGGGGGCGCTAGGGCGACTCGGCCGTTGCTGAGCCTCCCTAACGTGTGCCGCCTCCCTCTTCGCGAGCATTACTGCTTCGCAGAAGGAGGAGACGGCCTCCCATTCCCTCTCGCTCCGTACCATGGCCTGAACCAGGGCACGGCGCGAGAGGTCGCTGTCGCCTATCGCATCCACGAGGACACGGCGGGCCCTAGGCATAGGCCTTTGCACTGGAGGCCCTATAAACTGATATAAGTATGATGTCACATGATTACCTTTAGTGTAAGCGCCGGTAGATATGTGTAATCATTTAAGACTTAGTGTTATCAATCCTAGATCTCTTTATCGTGGCTTGACGATCGCTCAGTACTGTCGCACTTATGAAAATTCCTTTTTACAAGCTTTTATTAACGTACACTGTTCGTATGTTTGTAAGTTGTCCGTTAAAATTTACTTTTATTGTTAATAATAATAATTAATATTCCATAACTTCCACACAACGCCATCTAGTCCCAAGCTAAGCAGAGCTTGTGTTATGGGTACTAGACAACTGATAAACATACTTATATATTTCTAAATACATACATATTATAGATAAATTACACCCAGACACAGAACAAATGATCGTGCTCATTACACAAACATTTGTCCTGGGTGGGAATCGAACCCACGACCTCCGGCATAGCAGTCAGGGTCACTAACCACTAGACCAACAGGCCAGTCAATCATTTGTTGGTATCCGATTGAGTTAAAATTTTGCATACTTACGCCTTTAGTTCTGGTGACAATACATTTTTTATGATAAGCATGACCGGAATCGACATGCAGGATCAGCTCCAGATAAAGGAACTTTTTTTTGTGGGGTGGTAAATCATCCAATGACATCTCCCGCTTTAGGGTGGAGCGGGAGGGCGTGTCCTCTTACTGACAAAAACCCACCCCTGTTCCTTCCCTGCCCTGAGTACCCAGGGGCGCGGTAACTCTGTTTTGAATTTATCCGCTACCCCTAGGCATATGCTATGCTATATATAAGATATAGCTGTTTTCAACTACTTATTATGTAACTTTTACCTCTTTTAGTAAGTTACTATGATTCTAATAACTCCACGTATCAAGGTAAATTAACACGAAGTTGCTCATACTTACATACAATAGCAATGATTACTAAAAGTATACCTACCCACCGATTTTATAATCTTTTTGCTAAGCATATAAGGTACATTTCCGCGTAAACCAAAATAAACAAACACATTCATGAAGATTAGATACACTTATCTCTAACACCAATTCAAACAATATTAGGATAGCTTAGCCAAAATCATTATTAACAAACTCTTAAAAAAGAACAATTTATCAAAATCCATTGAAAACCAATGCTCCAAAAAGGTATTAATACTTCGTTAAATAGTATTTCGTTCACGACTAGCAGTGTTTCTGACATCCACTAATGAAGTTCATTTTACAAGTTACTATAAAACAATTTCAGAACTAATTTTACACAAAATAACTATTTCCAATTAATGGGTGTTGAAAATAGTAACATACGGTATGAAAGAGAATTACCATAGCCCAGGCAACTGAAGGAACAGGGGTGGATTTTAGTCAGTAAAATCCTGACACACCCTCCCACTCCACCCAGAGCGGGAGAAGTCATTGTATGATTTCGCATCCCCAAAAAAAGGGTATAATAGTACCTAAACTGGAGGTCTGTGAGTCAAGAGTGAACAGGTTACTTCCTGGCAAGCGTGCTCCATCGTCGACCACATCATCGCTTCCCATCAGGTGAGATGGTGGTTAAGCTCAAGGCTATCAATGGTAAAAAAAATGGCAGGCTCACCAACGCTAACACTATCAAAGATCAATTTTATTGTTCTAACTCCGGTCCCTCTTCAGTAAGGTCGGGCAAAGCACCTGTGGTACCTACGGTGGTATTGAAGCTGTCCATGGGAGGCTGTGACCTCTTACCATAAAGTAAGCCGCCTGCTTGTTTGCCACTCTATGGCATAAAAATAGTGGAATTTGTTGCAAGTGGGCAATCTTTGTTATTACAGTCGTGGCTTTATGGACGCACGAGTGTGGCAATACAAATGAGAAACGCATTGCGCGTATTGCATTACGAGCCTAAAAGCAGTGCAATAAGAACCAGTTTTTGAGTAAGTGCTTTGAAAAAGTTCTTTCAGTAGGCAGGTACTCTAAAATGAAGTACCTATTCATATTATTGTTCATAACGATGACACGTAATGATTATTATCTAGTTACAACACTAATTATAAACATATTTCAGTACTTAATCACTGATAAATTATAATCTGTTTACGATATTATTTACTCTGTGGAGCAAACAAGTGCTCGTTTGACTCAAATGAAACAGTCAATGTACTCGATGTACTAACAACGGGTGCAATCACACGATTATTTGATGTTAAATAATGGATTTGCCCAATAATTTAAAATAAATTTTCGAGCCTTTTCTAATAATTATAAATTATAGACTCGCGTTTGACCACTATCTCACCTGATGGTAAGCGATGGTGTGGTCGACGATGGAGCACGCTTGCCTAGAAGTAAACTATTCACTCTTGACCTAAAGACACCCAGGTTGTAGCTATCAAGAAACACACGACTCCGCCAGAAAATTCCACCACTCCACTCCTTAGCTTCCGTTACCTATCCCTGCTATATATGTTATAAAGTAGGAGCTAAAAGCTAAAGTAATAACAGCCGCACGGGTCGATTCATCATGTTAACCTACGCTTGGCAGGGTTGGTTCATGGATGGGTGACACACTTTACAAACCGAGAATCCTCCGTGCCTCGGAAAGCACATTAAGCCGTTGGTCCCGGCTGCCAATCGTGGATCTTTGACAGACGTTACTGGTATTTACCAAGAGGCATCGTTTACCCAGTAACATGGGTTGTGGAGGTAAGATAGGCAGTCGCTCCATGTAAAATACTGGTATTCAGCTGCATCTGGTTAGACTGGAAGCCGAACCTGAGATAGTTGGGAAAAGACTAGGCAGATTTTGGTATGGAAAGGGTTCTGTAAAAGGGTTTGTGAAATGGGATCTGTACTTCCTGAAATTACAGTCTACAAAAAAAAGTAGGTAACAATCGGTTTATGTTGTCATGATAACTTTCAATAAATAAGTGACCTCGCGTTGTTTAATAATATCTTTTTAATGGTGAATGTCACAATGATACAAGCTGCTCCAATATTTTGGGCAAATTTTGTGTAATAAAAGTACTCTCCGTTTGAGCATTTGTTTTCGAGATTTATTTTGCAAATGATCGCGTGTGCGATCTTGTTTTGTTTACAAATTTCATTGAGAATTCTTTTTTAAAATTACTGTTATTTGTTCTTAATGTAGGTAATGTTTTTTTTACTATTCTTTATTTCTTTTAGTTTCACACGGTTAGTGCATTTAGTAACGAATTATTAGCTGGCATGCAATTGACAAATGCTAGCAGTAGGAGCTACGAATCTGTACTTCTATACTTATATTATAAAGAGGAAAGATTTGTTTGTTTGTTTATTTGTACCGAATAGGCTCCGAAAGTACCGGACCGATTTCTATCATTTTTTCACTAATAGAAAGCTAAATTATCAGCGAGTAACATAGGCTACTTTTTATCCTGGAAAAAATAACAAATCCCGCGGCATAGGTCACGAGAGCGAAGCCGCGGGCAAAGTGCTAGTAAGTAGTAAGTTATTCGTAGAGTAGGAGGATTTTTCTTTTTGAGTAGGAGGGCTGATTCTCGTACATTTTGACAGATTGTGACCGAGATGCGAAAGCAACTGTACCTTAACATGAATTCGCCATTATGATCGCATGTTTAGCTGTCATTTTCAATGCAATTTGACAATATCTGTGTAGCAACTGCATTTTATTGCTGGTGATAACGATAACTCCCACAATTCAGATATTTTATATATCTACTTAAGTGCCGCCCACATAAATTAGCATAAAATAGGTACACATATCGTAATCTTATCGCTGATAAGTACCAAATATCTCCTAAGTGATACTTAAGTACGTACCTATCTGAAAGTATTAGTTATGTAGGTACTTTAGATCAACTCTAGAGTTTTTGTTAACTAAATATTGAGCATTTTAGATAGTTCTAGTGGGTATTATAGTTTTTACTGCATAAATAAATAGGTACTTGAATACTTTGAAACTTACTGGTGAAGTGGAATAAAAATATCAAATAAAAATAAATGCTCAATACGAAAATACTTTTATGATAAATTTAAATTGTTTCACACTCGATCAAACTCAAAACTAAAAGAAAGTTCCAAATAAAATCACTTTTCAAGCAGTCTGATGCAGTTAGTGGCATCAACTTTGAAAATGAACTGCCACCAACAGGACTACTTCGGGGGCAGTGGCAAAATGATGATAATTCTTTACAGAGTTCTCAGTAACACATGCAGTTTCACTTATTAAAGTAAAATTCATATAAAACCAGCAGTAAGCACACTATACGAAATGGATGCTTTTAGTGGAATCGTATTTGTATATAAAAAATTGCTTTCACTTCATACAGGCCTCCCAACATGAAATATGGTAGAATTTTGCAACATTGAATAGGTCTTTTAAAATGTTTATTTTTTACATATTCGTAAGTGCTTGTGCTTGTAAAGGTAAGCCTGAATTAATTTTAAAAAGGCTTTTATACCACCGTTCCTAATATAGAACGGTAATGGATTAACCTCTTGCGTATCAGGCGGACAGGGCATGGGCCGTAAACAATTAAAAATCTATTAACTAGAAGCGCGACGGGTTAAGTAGGCATTGTGGTTCTTTCGAACAGATAAAATGGGTAGGTGGTTAAATTAGTAGTCATTATTAGTCAGTCATCATATTATAATCATTGGCAGTCTTGTTCAGCATAGCAGCTCATTTAAGCAGTGGGTCTGAGTATAGGCTTTCCTCCTTTTGAGTCATGCTTGCCTGGTGTGTGCGGTTCTAATCAAGGCCTTTCCCGAGATCGTTTATATGTCGTCCACCCATCACCACCTATCAGGTTACAGCAGTCCACTACTGCATATATGCCTCTCAAACCAAACGCCATTCACCTGGATTCTCAGCAAATCGCATCTATTTGCTACCACCCGAGCTGCGAAGACCGTAGGGTCGACGTGTATCGTTTTTTTTTAACCGACTTCGAAAAAGGAGGAGGTTATCAATTCGGATGTTTGTATTTTTTTTTTTTTTTTTTTTATGTATGTTCGGGCATAACTCCGTCATATATTGACGGATTTGCAAAATTCTTTTTTTGTTCGAAAGGGGTTTATTCCGAAATGGTCCCATTTAAATTTCAAAAAGATCTGATGATGGGTTTCGGAGACAGACAACGGAACTCTTCAAAAATTGACAGCAAATCAACCGCGATTGCTGCTATCGTATGTCTATAAATTGTTAACACAGTTTAATGGGGAGCCACAACTAAAAAGTGAAAAATAAAAAACTTTTTTACAAAAAAATAGAACCGACTTCCAAAAAAGTGCAAAATAACTTTAATTTCGGAAGTCGGTGTCAAAAAACAAAGACACGAAACAGGAACACCGACTTCCGAAATTAAAGTTATTTTGCACTTTTTTGGAAGTCGGTTCTATTTTTTTGTAAAAAAGTTTTTAATGACATTAAGAGAGCCTTGGATAATATTTATTTTTTATTCGTACATTGAAATTCCTAAATGTTTCGTCTTTAATGGACATAGGTAGTCTAAAATGGCGTACTTAACATTGATGTATCCTTACGTTGCCAAAATGTTTAATAATTATAAATTATTTTCTATTACAGGGTACACGCGGCCCTTCATGAAATGTGGAGAAAGCGGGTATTTGATGCCGGGAGCCTTCAAGAAACACGCTGAGGGCATATACAACATGGAGGTGCGACCTGACGATGTGTGGGTCATCACATTCCCTAGATCTGGTGAGTACGAGGTGTAAGGTTGTCTTACACGGTCAGGTCTACCATCAGGTCTGTCTTTGTTACTCCCCCAAGACTGGCAAGACTGGTATCAGATTTCCTGGCTTCTGACTACTCGTAACTACTGTCAAAGATTTAGAAATGACATCTGCGACCAATGGTTTCAAAAGAATGTGTTTGGAATGGTTATCGGTAAATGTGCAATCTACGTGTAAACTGCGAACTTGACGCGTGTGCGCAATGTGATCGTGATTCAAATAAATGAGAGAGAGAGAGAGAGAGATGACATAATGATTGACAGTTCCGAGTATACGTAGCAAACTTACTGCGTGTACGCAGCAAACTTACTTCGTGTATGCAACGTGTTCGCCACGTCTATGTCACGCAAGTATATGAGAGAGCAAGATAACACTATGATAGTTAGACTGGCCTGTTGGTCTAGTGGTTAGTGACCCTGACTGCTATGCCGGAGGTCGTGGGTTCGATTCCCACCCAGGACAAATGTTTGTGTAATGAGCACGATCATTTGTTCTGTGTCTGGGTGTAATTTATCTATAATATTTATGTATTTAGAAATATATAAGTATGTTTAACAGTTGTCTAGTACCCATAACACAAGCTCTGCTTAGCTTGGGACTAGATGGCGTTGTGTGATAGTTGTGGAATATTATTATGGAATATTATTATTATAGTATCGCAGCAGCTAGTAGGCTCGCCAGTCATCTATGTGGTCACGTTCTAATGGGCGTGACAAATAAGTTAATTTATTTTGATTACAACATGGATTATGAGATACTAGGTACATATTCGTGGGTATTACGTCAAAGTATTTATTGGTAGGTAACTATGCCATTAATTTCCGTTAGATTTAGATAGCCATGTTTGATAGGAAAGATAGTGTTTGTTTTGTGTTTCAATTAAAAGAGCCAGCAAAATAAAACTATAAATACTGACTGCATATGAGTTTTCCAATGACCGCGGTTCAACAGAAAATGGACAATCAACCATCGAATGTTATCTCTAAATTCTGATTTTTTTTTCAATCATTTTAATTTTGAACCAAATCCTCTTTTTGTCAACATTGCTAACAAAAGCGAGCTCTAAATAAACCAAAAAACTTTGCAACTAATAAAAACCTAAAAAGCAAAAGCTTTTATTTGAGCTGTCAAATAAAATTGTCAGATCAAAGAGAAACGTCAAAAAAAAAAGGCAGAGTTTAGTGTTAGCGTATTGTTTCTAGTAATCGCCATAGTTTCGATAGTTTTATCGCTGGGCTTGTTCAAGTGCGATGGGCGATTACTCGCACCACATCGTCGTGAGTTTTGACCGCCGAGCGAGCATCGCTGAGCGAGTGTCGCTGAGGGAGTAAGCTTTGATAGCTCTAGTCGCCCAGTGACAAACTTGTGGAGCGAGTAAGTACTCGCCGGCGGCGGTTTGAACAGTCAGCGATCAACTATTAATATATGCATCTCTTTTGTTTACACGGAATGTACATCTTTTGTACGTTTCTTGAGCGTCAAAATAGCCGATAGTTACTCGCTTCCTCGCCGGCGGTGGGACAACTGCCTTAGCCTCGTTTAGCGATTTTTGTTAGGGGCAAAACTTATGGGTTCGCTTCACCGACATGTTAGTGAAGTGTTGCGCCAGACTGGCAACACTTAGTGGTCTGTGTACTATTCCAAAGTTTCATGTTTTCATTTCTGACGGCAGTGCACATGAGTGTCAATTTTTTTTATTGCAGCGGCTTTTGTTATCATGATAAAGTCAATCCATCTGATAAAGTGCACGTAGGATGGATGTAATCCTGGCACATTTTACTGATATGTGTTACAACTGCTTCGGTAACGTGAAATATTTTTATCTGAAATATTTTATGATTCAGCGTATTTTTAGGCATGTGAGTCACATGATAATTAGGTTATTTGAAGGTCAAGAAAGTCGGTTGACCGAATATGATTCAAATTATTGAATGGACGGGCTTGCCTATTCAGTTAATTGATGTATATTCGTAACCTAGAGGTGCTACAGTTTAGTCAAGAGAGTTCAATGTACATATTAATACCTATAATTAAATTTATTTATCAGACAGAGTCCATAGTTATTGTTAGTCATAAAAAATTATGGTAAGCGATGATGTGGTCGAAGATGAAGCACGCTTGCTTAGAAGTAACCTACTCACTCTTAGCACCAGTCATACGGCCCAGCAAAAACGCTCTAAACAGTTAGACCAATCTCCATGAATTGCAACATCAAATCATCAGAATCTTTAGTTGATAACTGTCATTATCATCAGCCTACAGCAGTTCTCTGTAAGTCTCTCTCGTCTGATACCCAGTGTGAGTGCGGTGAAGAAGAAGCAGTCCGCTGCTGGCCGAGGCCTCTCCAATCGCACGCCATTCTTCTCTATACCCTGCAACTCTCATCCAGCAGCTTCCAGCCAATTTACGAACATCATCGCTCTACCTAGCTTTTTGTGTTCGTGGGGGTGTCCCCCCTTCAAAAGGCACCTGGTCTTTTGGGGAAAAGACCAGCGAGTGTTAGATTCTTACCTTACTAAAACCCCTCTGTGATTACCATCACTACATTAAGGTGCCCCGTTACCTCATAAAAGATCACTCCGGATGTTCCGGTGGTCTTTTATGAGGTAACCCCCTCTGTGCAACGCCTGTTAGAGCACATCCCTGAGAAGCACCCCCAAATCCCCCTCCTCCTCCCCTGAGGACCTCGTTGTGCACCTCAGCACGTGATCACAGTACCGTCGTATCGCTGCACCTTGCCTAGAGCTTATAATTACATCTACGATGTTTCATAACAAGTTCGATCTTTTCTTTTCCAGGGACAACATGGATTCAAGAACTAGTCTGGCTAGCGGAGAACGATTTGGACTATATAACAGCTAAAGAAACACCACTCTACAGGAGATTCCCCATGCTTGAGTGAGTATTAGTAATGGTATCTTTTAGTAATATTGACGTCATAGTACTACCTGATAGCAGTTTGTTTTACTATACATAGGAATGATGAATTGGTTCTTAGTTCCTAACTACAAAGTACTATATGATTATTTTTTTTTTTTTTTTATTTTTTTTTTTATTTTTTTTTATTTTTTTATAAACGTTGCCCCACACTAGGAATTACTCCTGTATCGTGGGTGCGTTTACAAACATATAAACTCACATACACAAGACACCCAGACCCGGAACAACTATCTGTAGGCCATACAAATATTTGTTCCGTGCGGGGATCGAACCCGCGACACGCAGCGCAGCAGCCGAAATGCTCAACCACTGCGCCAACCGTGCCGTCGAACTCAAACTTTCGTCTATAGTAATATTCTAGAGAGGTAAAATTTGTTTGTAAGACTGTATGTGGGGGTTAATCTCTGGAACTTACTGTCAGTTCTAAAATGTTTTTCACTGGTAGAAAGTTCTTTTTATTATTATGGGCACAAGCTATATTGATGCAATCTGCCACTATCTAATGGTCGGCTTACAGTCTAACTGGATGCAGCTTAACACATTGACTGCCAGACCAACAGACACAATTAAAAATCTATTGTTTGGGGGTCACCATGTGTCCCCCATGGCAGTGAATGTGTTAATACCAGTATTTTACACTAGCACTTCGCCTGCGAGTTCTTCCGCGAGGGTTTGCTGATTTTGGACCGTGGCCTTCTATTGGTAAAAGAATTTGCAAAATCAGTTCAGTAGATCCAGAGATTACCCCCTACAACCTCACAAACGTTAGCTCTTTATAATATTAGTATAAATGGATCAAATGCCTATTTGACCTCCACAACCCAGTTACTGACGAAGTGCTAGTATTTGATAAAATTATTCTGCTAGCGGCTTCGCCTGCTTGGGATTAGTACTTCCCCCGTTCTCTATCAACCACTTTTTCACTCCCTGAAGGGTTGAATTTTGAAAAACCCTTTTTTAGTGGATACCTACTCTTTACAAAGAACACACTCTCCCAAATTCATGTCTCTAGGAACAGCGGTTTCGTTAGGCTGTGCGTTGATATATCAGTCAGTCAGTCAGGCTTTGAATTTTATATATTATACAGAATAGATACAGATGTGTTAAACATCATTTCAAGTCATAAAATCGCTACGAATTTTGACTTGGATACCATTTTTTTTTGCGAAATACTTGAACGTATTCATTCACTCTTTTGAGTGAAGACATTCACTGTACCTATCGAATGATTCATGTTCATTCAAACTTTATCAATATTATCATGGATTATCACAAAAATATTATCATACGATGCCTAAAGTATTTTTATTGCAAAACGTTATTAACAAATAGATAATAATTTTTATCTAACGAAATGTCTTAGATTATAGATTTGAAAAGAACAAGTCACAATACTGGATATCAATATTATTTATCGATTTATGAGTAATTTGTTTTTGAACAAAAGGCGTATTTGATTACGGCCTTGATCAGTGTAAATTACGTCAGTCGGGTTTTTTGATAATTTTAATTAATTTTATTTCCCACATTTTAGTGAGTTATATTTTTGCAATTGTCTCCTCGAGCTCTTCATTTTGATACCCCACATGGCTATGCCACAAAAAATATATAAATACATATCTACATACAATACAAACTCTCGAAAAACAAAACCTTACCCTACTTAAACATTTCTTAGGCAGTCGGTTAAAACTGGTCTTAACTGCACTGCTCTCTGCCATTGGTGCCCATTGTTTTGTGCACAAGCTAAACTTAATTTAGGAAATTGCTATCTTTTTCAATTAAAATCAAATATAAGAAAAAAAAACAATTAGAGCTGACAAATTTAGTTGACCTAATATTTCCATACAAATTAAGGGTACACGTAAAAACATGCCTTCTAAAAACACGGTAAAGCACAAGGCGTAAACTAGTTTAGATGTATACGGAACGGGGTGTAAAGTCCCGAAAACCTCCATTGAAAACGGAGGATCCTCCGACCAGATGGGTGTTGTGTCTGGTCCGGGCAACTGGCCGATGGTTGATTTCGGACTGTTGTATATGTTTAGATCGCGCGAAGAACTCTGCTTGCGCGATGTAGGATTTGTTGGCATTTAGTTCGTTTGCGGTGTCATAGATGTCGCTACACTAGTTTGACATTTCTAACTTAGTTCATAGCTATAGCTGTCTTTTTCTCGCATTGCCTTTTAGTAAAAGATAGCGATTCTCTAGTTTTAGTTTAGTTATAGAATAAGAGAATCGGCACCAGTGTTTGTGCTACCAACCATCTATAACTAACAGACTCGTTCGTTCCATTTTAGACCGCATTCATAGTGATGAATGAGGTCTAAGATGGAGCGAACGAACGAACGAACTAGCTCATCATAAAAATGCCGATCAAGAGCGAGTCGGACTCACGCACCGAGGGTTCCGTACCATCATATATAAATATTTTATATGTGTTTTGCAGCGCCTCCTCTTGATCGTTAGTAGAACTAATGTAATTTTGTTGATGATTTCTAAAAGAGTGTGCAATTTAGAGACATCGTTTTATTTTTCCTGTAATCTTAACATAAACTTCAATCACATAAAATAATTTCATATTTTTCTCTATGCAAACTTCGGAGGTGATGGTATTTTTTTGAAATTTTTCATCAAAAGTTGAAAACTATACAGCCTAAAAATAAAGAAAAACTGTTTGAGAATGTGTAAACAGCGCTCTTTCATATGATACCCCACATGCCCTAGTAACCACACTTCGATTTTTTAAGAATCCCTTTCAGTCCCTGTTGATGTAATAAAAATAAAAATATTTTTATTTCTTTCTTATTTGCAAAACAGTTGTGCCAACGTCATCTAAAACTGTTCCAAATTTCAAGTTGATAGCATTAGTAGTTCTTGAGATATCCAGCTGTGACAGACGGACAGACAGACAGACAGACTGAGTCGGACCATAAAGGTTCCTTTTTACCGTTTTGGTACGGAACCCTAAAAAGATGCTGGCAACAAATACTAACCATAACCATTTCTTTTTTCTAGGACTACAGGAATGCTCCCAGAAGTGTCATTCGAACTGATCAAAATCAACTTCTTTAACCTAGGGAACTTTCAAGGTTTAGGTGACGCAGTTAGAGAAGCAAGTTGGAAGACAATAGAAAAAGCACCTTCACCTAGATTCATTAAGACTCATCTTCCTTTGTCGATGCTGCCCCCAAGTCTACTGTCTACCGCCAAAGTGGTATATGTGGCCAGGGATCCCAGAGATGTATTGGTGTCGTATTACTACCTGCATAAGATGACAACGAAGAAACTGTTAAGGGCGAATGTAACTCACTTCTGGGAAGCCTTCAGAAGAGATTTGTGTAAGTATTCGTTTTATTTTCTAAGGTTGATGAAACCCATTATACTCGCGGGTTTTTTTGAAAGAGTCACCGCCCCCTGAACGCAAAGGGTACCTACTTGAAGGAACACGAGTGGGTTTTAGTCAGTAAGAGTCTGACACGCACAGCTCCACCCAGACCGGAAGAAGTCATCTGAAAACCCTAAAAAAGATGTACTACTGTATGTTGTTAGTTTTCAACCATGAGATTTGACATTGGTTCTGACTGGTAACTGATTAGAGGTTTATCTATCTACGGTTTGCTCGTGACTTCAATAATGTGTTATCTTTATCTACAGTACCATGGACCCCGATAGTGGCGCACACAAACGAAGCATTCACAAAAAGGGATCATCCTAATCTCCATTTTGTGTTTTATGAAGATCTGAAAAAGGTATTTATTACAGCATATAATTTTTTTACACATACGCCATTGAACTCATCTTAGAACTCTGAAAGAAGGAAGAAAAATTTCCTTTTAATGTCAACGAATTTCTACAAAAGCTTGACTTTGACAGTGGACTCTCTCTTTCTCTGTCTGCCTAGATATTTATACATTCTTGAAGGCCAAAATAACAGGACAGCGTAAATTCAAAATCTCTATTTTAAAAAAATCCACATTTTGAAACATCGTTTTGATATAAAATGACGCGGAGCCATTTTTATAATACTTTCAAACCTTCAATTATCAAAATCACTACATAAGATAAAACAAAGTCCCCCCGCTGCGTCTGTTTGTCTGTGATCTCAAAAACTATTGAACGGATTGTCATGCGGCTTCCACCAATAGACAAAGTGGTTCATGAAGAAGGTTTTGGGTGTATAATTTGTACCCGTGTGAAACTGGGGTGGATCGCTAGTTATTAACTAAGATCTATATTTTCAGGATTTGGTCAAAGAAGTCACAAATGTGTGCAATTTCCTCGGCAAGAACTACTCGGACGTTCAGCTCAAGAAGTTGGCACAACACCTCACGTTCGACAACCTCAAGAAGAATAAGAATGTGAACAACAGCACTGATAACAGCATCCAGTTCGTCAGAAAAGGTGAGAAGAAGAACTTATTATTGATAGGCACGCGTTTGACCTGATGGTAAGCGATGATGTGGTCGAAGATGGAGCACGCTTGCCTAGAAGTAACCTATTCACTCTTGACTTAAAGACACCCAGGTCCCACGGTCTCAGGTTGCCAGTTTTTAGGAAACTGTGTCTGCTTTTCATCCTCTGGGCTAGTAGTTGTGCACCAAATAGTGGGTGCCTCGATTCAGACACCTGTTTTTGATTTTTGACTCCATGATACCTACAGAATTAAAACAATATATTCTAGCCGGAAACTGCACTGAAAGATAAGCAACCATAATCTCTGATTGATGGTTTGCAAAAAATATCAATACCCGAGGGTTTTATCTACCAAAAAGAATATTTTATCCTGACATACCTATCAATGATATACCAGCGGTAGTGATAGTTTAGTGATATCAGTATTGATATAGAGGCGAGGAAGGTCTAGTTCAAAATATTGGCAAAATTGTAATCAATGTAACCATGGGCTAGAGAACTTTGTTAAACGTATTTTTGATTTATCACTATCACTAGATAGTATAAAACAAAGTCGCTTTCTCTGTCCCTATATCCCTATGTATGCTTAAATCTTTAAAACTACGCAACGGATTTTGATGCGGTTTTTTTTAATAGATAGAGTGATTGAAGAGGAAGGTTTATATGTATAATTTGTACCCGAGCGAAGCTGGGGCGGGTCGCTAGTTTAAAGATATTTTAATTGTACTCATTATTAATAAAGTAAACATCTTCTTCTTATTGTCCTCTCCTGTTCCTATTATTTCAGGTCAGGTTTCCTCACTTTTCTGCGCCAGGATATTCTATCCTGGATTATCGACTCTGGCAAAGAGCTGTGTGATCTGTGTAAAAAAGTAAAATTAAATGAAAAAATAAGTTAATGTTAAAATTGATAATGTTGCGTTTAATTGTTAATGTTAAAAATGATAATTTTTAGTTGAAAAATAGCTAATTTCAATAATCATTTTGTTTCTTTTGTTCTCAGGTGAGGCTGGAGGTTGGCGAGCACATTTTGACGAGAAAATGCAACTTCAGGCCGAAGAGTTCCTCTCTGAAAGACTGAGAGGACTCCAGCTCAGATATCCCTCCTTTCCTTTACATGATATTACCAGGTTATAATACTTAAAACTTTGTAATTAGTTAAGTATTATTAAGTAACGTTTTGCTGTGAATGTATGAGTAGGTATGATTGGTCCAGTTTTACCGTAGATACAGAACGCTGGAAGTTTGTAGTTTTTAACATTGACTCGTGTACGTAAGATGGGACAAAATGTATATAGTTGTATTAAGTAATTTTTATTCGTAAATTATCGCTAACTCATACTTTTATTTAATTATCTGAAGGTTTTTGTATGATTTGTATTTATTGGAGAGTCATGTGATTTTAGATTTAACTGTACCAATTTCGTGTAGGTTGGAGTAAACCCAAAGTATTGTTAACCTTTTTTTTTTTATTAAGAGCGAGTTTCAACAATGAACCTGATCGCGTTCAACATTTCTAAACCGAGTCGTTCCAGTCAGAGTCATCATTGTTGTGGAATTTTGATACTAACAGCTCCTGAACTCGGTTTGGATGAACTGATCGCGTTCAGTTTCAATTCGCCCTTTTCACGTTCAGTTTTGGCAGTACAAATAATTCGTAAAATTTGGTTTGTTCTTTATAATTACACGTGTAAATTATATGTAATATTTTTCACATTTCATAGATAAGATATAACCATAGGTACTTTATATTCTGGTAAGTTTTACAATCGAACCGTCCTTACCTCGCTCCGTTATTTAATAAGTTAAGATTATTTTTATCATAAGATATATAGATAAATGAATGAACAAGTAGCGGATTTTTTCCAAAGAATAAAATTTCGTCGCTTATCGTAATATTATTTTGTAAAACAGTACCTACAAATAGGTGTATTGGTTTATTTCAGACACTTTCCACTTGTGAATGGATATGGACACTATTACGCCTGATTTTTTAACACCATCAATTTTTCTTCTCGGATTAGTTACCAATCAAAAACACGGTTAATACTAAAGCTAACTAAACCGGTAAAGTGCGAAATTGACTTCCATTCGTAAAGTTCCGTACAATTTTCATTATTAACAACAGAAATACACACTGAAAATTTTAACTGTCTGTCAGCGGAGTCTTAGTAATAGGGTTTCGTTGCTTACCTTTCGGGCACAAATCCAGTTGAACGAGAACCAGCTGTTCCCTAAATTTTCTCAAGTTATGCGAAAAAAGTAACGAACAGCAGATTCATTTTAATAGTTGATTTTTTCATGAATCTTGTTTTTGATCAATGGTGTTAAAAAAAAAATCAGACGATAATAATAAATAGTAGGTATTTAATCTGAAAGGAGTATGAATAAAACAAAATGCGCTGGTCGCAACTGTTTTTTCTGTATGAACATTAACTAATGCTTGAGAGTTTTAGAACCATTTTCAAAACATAGATAATAATAATGTTTATATAATAATAAGTAGTAAAATTTATATATATTTCTGTCAGAGGTTATATAAAGTATTCACGGAATGGTAAATCCATACTAATCATATATTATTATATATGTCGCTAAACGGATTTGGAAGAGAGTGGGACATGGGTAGACCAAGTTCTGGAATAGGACATAGGATACTTTTTTATCATCGGGAGTATGTTCCCTTAGTATAATTTTAAACTTTCCCGGGAGTATATTCCCTTAGTATAATTTCAAAGTTTCGCGGGATTATGTTCCCTTAGGATAATTTCAAACTTTCGTGGGAGTATGTTCCCTTAGGATAATTTCAAACTATATATCGCGAGAGTAAACATGGGAAAATTTCTAACTTTCACGCGGGTGAAGCCGCTGGCAGAAGCAAGTGAGTAATATTGAGAATATTGGTTGTTATTATTGACTAAGAAGCTCTTAAAGACGTTTTCTAATGAAAAGCTGTAAATAAAATTATTTTCAAATAAATTAATATTTCTATTTATTATATCATATTTTTGATTTTCCTTAATTTCCTCTTTAACAGGTAAATACAAATTAGTTCTCAATATATTTATTTATTGAAACTGTATGCACTTATAAAAAACATGGTACAAAAAATTCAACCCTGACATAACAGAACAGATCATCATCCACAAGAAAACTGTTCAAAACTTGTATTTGAAGGTAAAAATAACCAAATGTAGACAAATGTACATAAATAGGTTATTGGTGTCCTTATTGGAGAGGTCCAAAAGCTTATAAACAAAATTAAACCTTATAAAATTAACTCAAAAACAGGTCAAAATCATAACTCACGCACCTAAAATAAAGCAAAACCCCGCACAAGTTTATCATACACCGCCATTTATATCTAGATTAATGTGAATGATTACCGCGGCACAGTTTTATTATCCCGCCCGCCTTACAAAGTATGCCGCCCGCCCTACGCAATATCAGTCTATTGT
This sequence comes from Polia nebulosa, assembly GCA_951329385.1. Lineage (NCBI taxonomy): Eukaryota > Metazoa > Arthropoda > Insecta > Lepidoptera > Noctuidae > Polia > Polia nebulosa. The sequence goes on along the minus strand of OX589591.1, from coordinate 6,188,806 downwards.
CTGCCCCGATAAATTAGGCGGAAGTACTTTGAGCCTGTGTTTAGCGCATTATTGCAGGGGATTATAATCTTCCATGATTTTCCAGGTGTGATTTTTGTTGTGGAAATGGCTATATCACACACTAAGAGTGAAAACTTGTTATTCCAGTACCAATATTCAAATAAATTTCGACATCACGCATTCTTGTCTTAGCTTACCATAAAGTTAAGAAGAGTTGTATAGTACGTCACATTACCTCGCATCTAACCTCACCTCAAGTCCCTCGTCATACCCGGGTCAACACCAGGCCCATGAGTCCACGCGCGCCTCAAAGAGATGTTGTCAGCCACCACTGACGGGGCCCATCATGGCCGGTGCCTGCATACCTAGGGCTAACGGATAAATTCGTAACAGAGTTACCGCTCCCCTGGGCACTCAGGCTGGGAAGGAACAGGGGTGGGTTTTACTCAGTAAGAGTCTGACACGCCCTCCCACTCCACCCAGAGCGGGAGATGTCATTGGATGATTTACCACCACACAAAAGAGTCCCACGTTATCGATGATGTGAATCTCGAGTATGACTGTGCCAAACAATTTAGGGTTCAACAGACAAATAACCATATGGATTTCATCATTTCAATATACGACGCACCAAATTGCACCAAATCATCACCATTCCAGCTGAAAACGTCCACTGCTGGGCATAGGCCTTTCCCAAGTATCGCCACAACGATTGGTCCCGTGCATCTCGCATCCATCGGCTACCCGTGACCCTCACCAGGTCATCGGTCCACCTTGTTGGAGGCCTGCCAACGCTGCGTCTTCCGGTACGCGGTCGCCACCCAAAAACTTTTCACCCCATTGAATGTCTTTTTATTTTTTTATTGTTGATAGGCACGCATCTGACCACTATCTCACCTGATGGTAAGCGATGATGTGGTCGAAGATGGAGCACGCTTACCTAGAAGTAACCTATTCACTCTTGACTTAAAGACTCACAGGTTGTAGCTATCAGGAAACACAGACTCCGGTAGGGAATTCTGTGAGCAATGTGCCCGTCTTACCGTGACGTGCAAGTCTCACGTAAAAGTAAGGTATTCACCGGGCACAAAGTCGCATTATCAGCCTACTAAGTACTAAAAAGGATACCTACTAGTACCAGAATTTTCTGACGAAAAAAACCAATAGCTCTCAGCCCAACCTGAAAATGAAGCCAAGGACCCTATACAACGTGGCGCTACAATGGTGACATTAATTTAACACACGGCTGGGCTAGTGCCCATTAATCATATAAATTATGATAGGTTAAAATAATTCAAAAATTAAAAAAAAAATTCAAACAAACTAAATAGTAATAAAAACTTTTTTACGAAAAAAATGACAAAAAACGAAGAAAAAAAACCAAAAACACCGTCTTCCGAAATTAAAGTTATTTTGCACGTTTAATTTTCGAATAATTTATAATTATGATTAATAGGTATTAGTCCTACCGGTGTGTTAAATTCATACACCGAGGTTATAACATAGCCTCCAATAGCGATAGGTATTGTGGCGTGTGTGCTCTCGGCTTATACTCCACACATATGAATCGCGCTGGCAGCTGATAACTTTTGAAGAGTCGTTCGAATATTAAGAATTAGAATAGTTTATTAGAACGTTGCCAATGCCAATTTTTTTTTTTTTTAGCTCGCCCGTCAAAGAGGGCGCATGTATTATTGTATTTAATCAATATAAAAGTCCAGTGCGCTATTCGTCCGTGTTTCAGTCCGTACACTACACCCATAATTAGTCATTCTCATTCCTCTCATTCACGACCCTCTCGCAGCCAGCGAGTGAGAGAGCTCCCCAAAGCTTTAAGAACCCACCTGGATCTATTTTTTTTTTGGTGGTGGGAAATCATCCAATGACATCTCCCGCTCTGGGTGGAGCGTGTCAGACTCTTACTGACTAAAACCCACCCCTGTTCCTTCCTTTTCTGAGTGCCCAGGGGAGCGGTAACTCTGTTACGAATTTATCCACTACCTCTGGGCATGCAGGCACCGGCCATCATGGGCCCCGTCAGTGGTGGCTGACAATCATAGCGTGGATCACTACGCGCCGTCGACTCACGGGCCTGGTGCTGATCGGACGGCGAGCTACCCACTGCTTGCCGTCCGTAGGCCCGGGTCTACGGTAGCCGGAGATCGTCTCGCGACGTCCTACGCGCTCCATCTACATATGTAAATGTCATCCATACTCCTGCCAGCAAAGAGAGAGGCTTTATATTTATAGTCACTGGCAGCCAGGGTCGCCGTGGGTTTTAGTCAGTAAGTGTCTGACACGCCCTCCCGCTCCACCCAGAGCGGCAGAAGTTATTTGACAATTTCCCACCAGCAAAAAACAAAAAATCCATATTGGGAAAAGGCTAGGCGATTAATTAATAATATATATACACTGTGTCTACATTTCTCATCCAACTATTCAGTCGCAGGTCTGCTGGCAGACATTCTTTTGAAATTAAGCAACATCTTTGTGCTCTTCTATCTGTATTTGTTCTTTATTTTTCTCTTCTAAGTGTTGTATGTATCGAGAGTCGACGGCGCGTAGTGTTCCACGAGTACCTCAAAGAGTTGTCAGCAAACTAAGACGTCATGGCCGATGCCTGCCCAGGGGTTGTGGATAAATTCGAAACAGAGTTACCGCGCCTCTGGGCACTCAGGCCAGGGAAGGAACGGGGGTGGGTTTTAGTCAGTAAGAGTCTCACACTCCCGCTCCACCCAGAGCGGGAGATGTCATTGGATGATTTACCACCCCCCTAAAAAAAAATGTTGTATGTGTGCATAAATAAATAAATAATCCATACACGTCAAACCAGAGTACAGAAACCCTGCTTGACGGCAGATATGGGTAGAGTGTTATAACTTTCAGACGATCTCCTTCACAAACAGCTCCACTTTAAGCGCAGCGTGTACTAAAGCGCTGTGTTTAATATTAGGCGAACTATTGACGAGTTGCAAACTACGGCGATCACAAAGCTGAAACTTAATTGATGTGTTCACGCCTCCGTCGCTGCTCCAACTGTTATTAACTAAAATTGATTCCCTTGGCAAGTTTTCAGCGATGCCGATATTGGCGGTTTTATGCATTATGGTACAATAGTTAGTGAGGAAGGAGAATTGTAAACGAAAACAAACCTCAATAGCGTTGTCAGTTGAAACATTGGTTTTCGCTGTCAGCGGTATTTGTATTTCCCATTACAAATCTAATGACGTTTGCTTAAGGCCGTACTACCGGCCAAGTGGCGCCCTCATTGAATAAAAAATCGTAGCATAGCATACAAAATAAATGAAAGAATCCAACGTCACGTTTGTTACAAAGAGGTTAAAGTATTTTTACGTTGTTAAATCAGCTCTCAGAATGTTTCGTATCCAAAGTAGTAGGCAAAAGTACCAAAAACGGTCGTTTCTGACACTTTTGAGGGCTCCACTTGGCCGTTAGTAGGACCCTTAAATAAAAAAGATTGCAAACGATATTTCGATTGTACATGGAATTAAAGATATGAGCGCAATAGTTATCTGCCTTGTCGTATTAAAATCTCCTAATGTGATAAGCTGGAAACATAATTTCTCGAATGACCAAATCGAATTTATTCATTCTTTAGAATTAGAAATTTATTAGACACACGTGTGGTAACACGTCGCCGGTCGATGTGTATTGTGGCGATTGTATACACAGCCTATAGCCGGTGTGTGAGCACCGGCCTTCAGCTGGCAGACTATAATTTTGACGAGTGGTTCGAATGTTAAGATGTGAATGAAGGAATATCTTGTAGCTATTGTTTCTAGTTAGTTCTAGCGCGCCCGTCGAAGTGGGCGCTTGCAGGTATTTATCTTATAATAATAATAAAGTACTGTTCGCTATCACAACGCGTTTCCCTTTCCACACTCCACAATCAAATCATAGTACACTTGCTCACGCCACTCTCGCAGCCAGCGAGTGAGACAGCTCCCCATAGCTGCAGCAGCGCCCCTGGAGCCCTGCAGGCTCTATAGTATCGATAATAATTAAATCTAGAAGCATATAGCGCAGTTTCTTTTACAAACAGAAGTTCCCAAGAAAGGCGTAATAGCTCGAACCGCCAAAGCCAAACTTAAATTAAACTAAGTAGAACAAACTAGTGCTTAAATCAGTGGTTGAAATATGAAAGGCTTGGCACAGCATAGTTCAACCCGGCAATTTGGCGAAACAGTAGTTATAAAACAAATGAATTGTAAATAAAAATGTCTGGATGCAAATGAAATTGTTCTGCGGTGACGTATATCGGTATTATGTCATGTTCGTGTCATAAAATTTTCATATTTTGCACGGAAATAAAAAAAGTTTTCGATAGTTTTCTGTGCGAGTTTTTTAATACGTAAAAAGGACTGTCATGTGTTTGATATTTTAGTTTTAAACACACTCGTATTTTTGATCTACGTTTATAATTATTAGAATGACAAACACATCATGCTTATACTTTTAGTAAAAATAAAATAACATATTACTGTATTGCTGTATACTGTGTACATGTTAAAATAATGTTTTTCTATGATCTAAGAATAGAATTACAATTTATTTATAGTTTAGCACCGCATGCGCCATAAAATTAATAAAAAATATATTTCCCAGTCCTTCACAATATCTTGCGCCTACAGTCAAATCATTGCAAGATGGTGGCGAGTGAAATATAATGGAATGCTAATAAAAACGACTAGGCGCATTGTAAAATGTTGACTCTCGGTCAGCACAGGTGGCGCTGGCATTTAAAATGGTAGGTTTTTTTTACATTCACATAGAATACTTAAAAATTATCGGAATGAATAAAAAGGTGTTTAGTTTTGAAGAATGTAATCTGTGAAAGTAAGTGCCGATCCAGTTGTAAAAATTCTTAGACTGACTGAAAATGCACGGTTCCTGTGCCATAGGCCAAGGGAACGAAGCCACAGGAAAATGACAGTAATTTTTGACTGTTAATATTTCTGAACATCTGGTAAGGTACTTGTGAAGTAATATGACTGCTAGGTATATTGCTGACCGGGTGTCACCACTGTGTGGATCGCCTAGAGGACACGGTGGAGCATACGGTGGAGGTCTGCCCCGCTTAGACGGAGAACCAACCTGTCCTCGTGGAGGCGATCGGCGGCAGCGACCTCTCGCGCCCGGCCCTGGTCCAGGCCATGGTACGAGCGAGAGGGAATGCGAAGCCATCATCTCCTTCTGCGAAGCAGTATTGCACGCGAAAGAAGAGTTGGAACGCGTGTGGGGACTCAACGGTGACGCCCTCACGCCCTTAGCAGCCGCCGCAGGAGATACCGTGGGCGTCGGAGGTCGCAAGCCGATCTCCGGCCACCGTAGGCGCGGGCTTGCGGACGGCGAGTAATGGGTAGCTCGCCGTCCAATAAGGATCAGGCCCGAGAGACGACGGCGGCGCGTAGTGTTCCACGCGCGCTTCATAGAGATGTCAGCAGTAGTTGACAGGGCTCGTCAGGGCCGATGCCTGCCTGGGGTCGCGGATACATTTGAAAGAGAGTTACTGCGGCTCTTGGCACAGGCAACTGAAGGAACAGGGGTGGGTTTTAGTCAATAAAAGTCTGACACACCCTCTCGCTGCATCCTGAGCGGGAGATTTAAAAAAAAAAAGGTAATATTGCTGGCAACCTGGTCACTTGTGAAATTATGACAGTTATTTTGAAGAAGTTCACTATTGAACTTATCAGTTTTGACTGAAATTGATGGTTCAACCAACACACACAAATAGGGTAATTTTTTGTCATTTTTGAATGGTCATATTTTCTTTACTTATTAGTCGCTGAAAAAAAAAGGAAATGACAGGAACGTGTCTACAGCAGACCTTGACTTTATGAAAAAAAAAATGATTGCTCTACAGGCATTATTCAGGAAGAAAAAAGGGGAATACCTACATAGTATGGAAAATTGCAGCCCCTGTTCCCTCTTATCTGATAACTTTAAGCGACTGGCAATGACCTTGGCTTGTCAAATTTTGTATATCTTTAGATAATACTGCGGTGAATTGGAGTCGGTGATAATATTAGAGATTATTAAATAGCTTTAAATAAGAGTTGTAATAATAATATTTATTAAGTTAATTTTATAAATGTATTCTTAATTTTTTATTGTATACCAAACAACAAAGTAATAATTCGTGTACAAAGGTGAGCTTAACTCAAGTTGAGTTAAGCTAGTTGATTCTATTCTATTAAGCTCGCTTTCTACATCTCACCTAATAATAAGACGGCGACAAAAAATACTTTTTTACAAAAAATACAACCGACTTCCAAAAAAGAAATACACTAAAAATAGAAAAATAACTTTAATTTCGGCAGTCGGTGTCAAATAACGAAGAAATAAAATACAAACTATACTTCTATTTTTACTGTACATGTATTTTTTTTGTAAAAAAAAGTTTTTTATTTTTCACTTTTAACTAAAAAGTGAAAAACTAGTGGTATAACTTCAAAATATGTTCTTTCAAAAGATTTCTAGGATAGGCTTTATTATTTTGGGCGATATTTTTATTAGAAACTAGTTGACACGACAGACCTCCTGTCTTAAAACTATGAACTGTCAAACGCGCGGAGTTTAAATAGTCGTTAAGTTTTCCGAAAATTTCTAATTTTCCGCACATCTTTCTTTCTATCTTATGAACCTTCTCTTGACAATATCAAACACAACAAAAAAAGAATTAGCGAAATCGGTCCAACTCTTCACGCGTGATGCCGTGATCAAGGAAATAGGGATTCATTTATTATAAATATAGATAGATATAGATCTAAGTCTTCAATATTCGGCTACATATAGAAAAAAGGTTAAGTTTTTTTTTCAATTAAATTGATTTATAAATATATATATATATATATATTTTAATATGCATTTTATAAATAATGCAGTCTAAGCAAACAATCAATAATGAAAATTAAACCTATCTATCTACGCATAAATAACTCGAATATGTTAATGTGTAGATCAAAACATAATGTTTGACATAACGACACCAGTGTGTGGTATTTGTTATGATAATGAGATAAAGACGGCTACAAACAACAACAGTGGTACGTTACTACAGGATTTTTAGAGGTCATAATTTTAATACAACTGAAGAAATTTGAGAGTTGGTGAATAATAAACTCTATGCTATAGTGAACAAAATTCAAATTCCATTGCAGTTCACATTTTTTTTAGGGCGTTTACAAAATGAATGGCCTTTTAAAAGTCAACTTAAAATACATGATGTTAAAGTCGATACTTGAGTTGATGACGTTAAATTCAAATGATCTCGAATTATTTTGTGAAGTATAATTCGTTTTACGCTGTCAATTTGAAATTAAATTCTTCATTGTAGGAACTTGCATGTACAGTTGTTACACAAATTATTTAATTGATTTCTTTTGTTTTTCTCCTACTACTGACTACTTCTCTTTTTATCCGACTTCGAAAAAGGAGCAGGTTTTATGTTCGACAGTATGTATATTTTTTATGTATGTCCACCGATTTCTCCGTCAGTTGTGGACCGATTTTCAAAATTCTTTTTTTTATCTGAAAGAATATACTCGCGAGGTGGTCCCATATAAATTTTATCGGAATTGCTTCAACGCTTTTTGAAAAACTGAACAAAAACGATAAATACGTATACATAGATGACCTTTGGTCTTCTCCAATTACGAGTATGTTAAAATACCACGTTCCAGTTTATTGGGGTGTTTAGTTCTAGGGTATAACAACTAAAAAGTGAAAAATAAAAAAAAATACACAAAAGACAAAAAAAAATAATTTCAATTTCGGCAGTCGGTGTCAAAAAACAAAGAAATAAAATACAAACACCGACTTCCGAAATTAAACTTATTTTTAAATTTTTAGTGTACCTATTTTCTTTTTTGGAAGTCGATTGTTTTTTTTTCCAACTCTCCTTTCGCAGGTATGCTGGAAGAGATTTCATTACAAATAAGCATCACCTTTGTCCCTGTTTTTCGGTTTCCTTATTCTTGTCTGTTTATTAATTGTGTGTACATGAATTGTTAAATAAATACACATTAATAATTTGAAAACAACATATTATATAAAACTTTTGCCACAATTTTTTAAGCTAATCTACAAGATTTTCACCACGCCTTCACTAATTACGCTGGTCATTCCACTAACGACTCCCACTATCTTCATATGCCGATAACATTATTGATAATAGTATCAAACTATCAACGTAGCGGCAACGTGGCCAGCGCAGCCGGTTTACAAGTAGTTAGTAGCGTTGCGCGCGCGCCGGTTAACAAACGTGCGGCTAAATAAAGAAATCCAAAATGGCGTCGCGAAGCACACAGTGTTTTCTCACAGTGACTAGGAAATATAGCTCCGCTGCTGACAAAAATGTGGCTTTCCTCGGCCTCGGCAACATGGGTGGGTTCATGGCTGCTAACTTGGCCAAACAGGTGGGTAATGAGAAAAAAGTACTGGCTGGAATTTTGATGTCAAATGCGGTTCTGTATTCAAATCAGTTAGTTGTATTTAAAACTGGAATTTATATTATAATAAATGTTGTTGATTGTCGGTTGTTTTGATACAAGATTACAATCTTCTGCTGTTTGTTGGATTTCAAGCATGGTTCATTAATTCCATTACAAATCATTATGTTTATGTATTTGCGTACGTATTTGAATTTGAATGAATTAAATTCCAAGGTTTCCGGTTGATTCTTTGACTATTTAAATTTTAAATAGATTAGCTATTCTCACGACAAACTTGTTTTCTTATAGCTGGTTCAAGATATTTTTAATAAAATAAACTGTGATAATTTCGATAGTAAGTTATAGAATATGAAACAAAAATATTAAGTTATGCCAATTGCATGAGATATATTATATCTCACTGCATTTAAATATGTGTGTCATTGCCAGTTTCCGAGATTCTATGGTCACGATACATAAATATAGATAAAAGCTTGGTAAACTACAGGAGACACAAAATCGGAATTAATTATAATAACATAAATACAAAAAAAACACAGACGAATTGAGAACCTCCTTCTTTTAGAAGTCGGTTAAAAATGTACCTATCCTCTGCAGTCTCTTAATTATTGCTGCACCTTATAAGCAGAATCATCATTATCATCATAAGCCTTTGAATGCCCCCACTGCTGAGGCACAGGCCTCTTCTCTGTGAGATGAGCAAAATGCATTCACTAAAACAACACACGCATAACACGGCTTAATAAGTAGTTGAAGTTAGGTGCCAGCATACTTTTGTTTAGTTGCACGACTTATAATGATTTTTAATTGAAAATCACGTCTAAACGACTAGTTTGTTTACTTTGAAAAAAAATTATGTTAGTTTTGACAATTTTCTTCGTAATTTGATATGTGAATATTTGAAATAATATTTTTGTAACATAGTGTAATTACCTACTTTGTAAAGTTATGTTCAACGTGGATTCAAAATTGAGAATCACGCAAAAACCATTTAGTGTATTTTTATAAAATCTTCACCATTTGAAAGGTAATTTATTTATTTATATTTTAGTATACGTGTTTTAGTATAATATTTGTTTTTTAATGAATAATAAATTAATAAAGCGTCTAATTTCGGACAGCGTTTCTTGATGGGCGAGTTCTATTGCTGGGTGGACATACGACTCGTTACGTGAACTCAGCACAGAACACGCAAGCGAACCACTCAAGGTCGTTGGCATTTAATAGCGCCTTAATAGATGCCAGGGTCGCACAAGTGTTCGAAGGAGTCACCGCGGTTGGAACGTAAAGGGCAACTGAAGAAACACGGCGTGTCAGTCAATAAGAGACTGACACGCCTTTCCGCTCCCAGAGCTTGAGCAGGAACTGCTCCTGCTCACCATCTCATGATTCTGACCCTTAAAAAAAACGTGCATATTAATACATACTTATGTATTTTGTTGACCGTACCTACCACTGTACTGATATCGGAGCAATTACACAATTATAGTGACATTACAACATTGTAATCAGCTTTGCACGTCATAAAACATTAGCACCCTTGTTTATAAAACTCCGGAACCATAATTATGCTGGGTTTAAATACTGTTTAGCGGATTAATTTCCGTAACCTAACATACGAGTAGGTATTATACTTATACTTACTTGACTAGACGCCTACCGCAAGGGCCAGTTTGTCGTGGTTCATGAACGGTGGAGGTTTGCCCCGCTTGGGCAGAGCACCGCCGTGTCCTCGTGGATGCGATAGGCGGCAGTGGCCTCTCGCGCCGTGCCCTGGTTCAGGCCATGGTACGGAGCGAGAGGGAATGGGAAGCCGTCTCCTCCTTCTGCGAAGCAGTAATGCTCGCGAAGAGGGAGGCGGCATATGTTAGGGAGACTCGACAACAGCCGAGTCGCCCCAGCGCCCCCAGCCAGCCAGCCAGGGTGTACGGACGCCGTGAGAAGATCTCCGGCCACCGTAGACCCGGGCCTGCGGACGGCGAGTAGTGGGTAACTCGCCGTCCGATCAGCACCAGGCCCGAGAGTCGACGGCGCGTAGTGTTCCACGAGCGCCTCAAAGAGTTGTCAACAAAAGGACGGGGCCTGCCACGGCCGATGCCTGCCCAGGGGTGGAGGATAAATTCGAAAGAGTTACCTCGCCCCAGGGCACTCAAGGCAGGGAGGAACAGGGGTGGGTTTTAGTCAGTAAGAGTCTGACACGCCATTCCGCTCCACCCTAGAGCGGAAGAAGTCATAAGATGATTTCCCACCCCCCAAAAAAAAAAAACGTGGTTCATGAAAAGAATACCTGGAAGGATTGGGGGAATCATTTGCCCAGCTGTGGGACAGATAGGGCTAAAAAAAAAAACTATTTGACACACTTAGATAACTAAAGTGTGTCAATTAGTTTTTTTTTTTACGTAGCATATTCAGCCTATATTATATAACAGGGTGTGGGCCGTAATTCATCACCATACCTTTTCTTTCTTCATGCCTTTTCCTTACATTGCTCACCATGGCCCGTAGGAAGCTCCGTGGTAATATTGACGCGCCGGATCTGCTTGCTTTACTAGCTCGCTTATTTGTGCCAGACAATTACTGCAGGGGCAAAAAACACAGATTGTTTGCAGTGCCTCAGTATCGCACCGGTGCGCGTGCTGAGTTTCCAATACCTCGCACTCTGGCTGCACTTAAGAGGGAACAGGGGCTGCGATTCTTCATACAAATGTATTCCCCTTTTTTCTTCCTGAATAATGCCACTAGAGCAATCATTTTTTTTTTCATAAAGTCAAGGTCTGCTGTAGACATGCCCTTGTCATTTCCTTTTTTTCAGCAACTATTTTTATATATAATTATATTATTATTATTATTATTATTATTATTATTAATTTTTTTGTGCTAAAAATAATTGAATCGGCTCAGTTTTCGAGGAGAAAAAAGGGGAATACGAAACGTCGATCTCGTCAAAAATTTTGTGATAAATTCGGTCTGAGCTGCGCTCTGTCCCTATCTACGGGGGCAGGCTGGAGGCAGCAGGATAGCAATAATTTCTTCAAATACCTATTTTGCAAATTCCTCGCAGGCCCTGTTCCCTCTTAATAATCTCTTGGATTCTAATCCAACAAACGATCTGTTTGCGGATGAATGGACGAAGATTTTATTGGCATGTCAGAAGTACTGTGAGAGGGATTTATGAAAGAGTTTCGAGATTCTTTTAATTTTTTTATTTTGATGTTTAGTAGTTTTCTGTTTCGATTTTTGTATTCTATTAAAAATCTTTAGTTTTAGTTACTGTGATTGTTTTTAAACCGTTGTAATTAATTAAATAAATAAATAAATCACGCGGGCCCAGTGAGGGTTGGTGGATGTCACATGTCTTCAAAGTTTTTGTTATAGGACGTAGGACGTGCTGGTTTCCTCAGGATGATTTCTTCACTGTTTTGAGAGCAATGGTGATGAAATAAAATACACAAAGTAAAATGCCTGCCTCCTCTTCTCTGTGTGGGCGATACCAAATCCACCACGCGGGTCGGAGTGAGTTTAGAGATGTCATAAACCTTTAAATTTTTGGTCTATGAGTGTCTTATATAATTATTGTTTTGAACAAGCGTGTATTTGTATAAGGAGCCATAGTAATTAAAGTCAGCATCTCAACTGATAACCTCTGATAAGACAAGACTCACAAATGATTACATTGCAAGCCGAAATAAATGGCTAGCAGAATAAATGTTCTTTAAAAAAAAAAACGCGTTCTCTGATCGTTTAGACTTAGAAAAAATATATGATTTTTTTTTTAAATCATTGACAGGCACATGCTTGATTACTATCTCACTTGATGGTGTAAAGAAATTTTTCTTCCACCGGCTAGCGTCAGAGATATTATATGGCATGAGACCCTGATTACCAATCCTCGGGTATACTGCGCACGTGGTTTGTATGTAGTGAATAAGAGTCCTTTGATTTTGGTCTTCACATATCACATTTATTTTCAACACTGCATCACACCAGATAGCACTCAGTACACAGAAAATTGTATGTTGAACTTACAATTTATGATGAATCACTTTTACCCTATCGTTCGAAGATCGAAGATTATAGGTCCAGTGAGGAGATCCTCAAGCAGTATCTAAGCCGTGGTCATCTAATCATGGGCATCTCTGGATACGTGGACGTTGGTGTTCGGAACCCTTTGCTAAGACCGCATTGTTCTTCCAAAATATAGTGAAGTTTATGATCCGACCATTTTATAAAGTTTTTCCATAATATAAATTAAATCTAAAGTAGGATCCCTGCCGACAAGAGAACATTTCGGTAAGACTCATAAATGCCATGCTTAAGACTTAGCGTCAGTACAGAAAAAAACCCAAAAAGAGTAACTACTTACATTGTCCGATATTCTTATGCTTACAGCATTTGAACTTGACTCTGGTCCCTTTTACACCTCGAGCCATCATTAGGTGCTATTAAGAAGTTTTTTCCAATAAATAAAATCTAATAGACAGACTCGTTCTAGATCAAATTGGAAAAAGAAACGTCAAACGACAATCTGTCATCTGTCAACTTGCAAAATAACGCTCCATTCCACGAATCTAAATTTATTCTATTTTTAAGTGTTACAATGGTAATAAGTGATAATTTGGTCAACGATGGAGCACGCTTGCCTTGAAGACCCTCAGGTTGTAGCTGTTAGGAAACACAGACTCTGGCAGGGAAATCTACTCTTTAGCTTTAAGCATAATGAATGTGAACAGATTAATTACACACCTAATGAAACTATTTTCACTAATTAGATTTTAAGAGCAGTGGTGGCCCAGTGGTAGAGAAGGTCGTGGCTAAAGTAATAATAACATCCGTACTGGTTGATCCATCAGGTTAAGCTACGCTTGCCAAAGTTGGTCCATGCTTTACATACCGAGACTCCTCCGTACCTCGGAAAGCACGTTAAGCTGTTTGTCCCGGCTGTCAATATAGTGGATCTTTGACATCGTTACGGGTCGTCAGAAGCCCGAAAGTGTGACAACCAGTCTTACCAAAGGGTTTTCGTATTACCCAGTAACTGGGTTGTGAAGGTCAGATAGGCAGTCACTCCATGTTAATACCGGTATTAAGCTGCATTCGGTTAGACTGGAAGCCGATCCCAAGATAGTTGGGAAAAGGCTAGGCAGATTGATTGATGGCCCAGTGGTAACGGTCGGGCGGCCTCGACTTACGGGTTGTAGGTCGTGTGTCAAACCTAGGCAGGCGCTTTACTTTGTGTAATGTATATCATCACCACTGCTCTCAAAACGGTGAAGGATCGTGAGGAAACCGATATACCCTAGAACCAAAAATCCAAAGACTTAAGACATCTCCGTCTGTGTACTTTTGAGTGCATGAAGTAATATACAGGCTGTAAGGAACAAAAAAGAAAGGAAAAGGTTACACCTAATGCCACTAACAAAATTATGATAGTCATTAATCTCAGTAATGATCTGTTACAGAATTTGTTATGTTTGAGCTCAATGTACTGTAAATAATGCGATTTCAACGCTCCGCACTACTACTTACCTACACTTGCGCCGCCCGTAGGTGTGTAGGTATTAGGCCGGCAACGTGAATGAACTCTAGTGAAACAGCTGTACATGTTTTATTTACATTACTGTTGTTAGTGTAATTAGCGACTTAAGTTTTTAATTAAAACTGTCATTGGGTTGGATAGGAATAACGATTTTGAACTGTCTAAAGTAAAAAAAAACTGAGGAAAACGCCAACGAAAAATTCCAACGCTGGGGGGTCCAGATTCATATACTGAATCACTAGTACACATGTGTGCGTTTATATGCCTTACACGGTGTATAGATCTATCTAAACTCTATGTAGCCACAAAGAGTAGCAATCGGCTCGGATCGGATCAGCCGATCCGGCACTGTAACAACCAGAAACACGCCCGCCCCCAACTACTAACACACTCAAGAAATAGTCTCTACACACATCTTACTATCAATAAGACGTCACTTGCACGATAAACGAATTGTTGTATTAATAAACACTTTGACATTGACTGACCCGGGCACATTCGACTGATGTCGTTTGTACTGACTGAGTGCTCGAATAGTGCCCTGTTTGTCTCACCCACGCGTGAGACTAAAGTCATAGGAGGAAGAGAGAGCGAAGATATATGAATGATAGCTTATGATAGGCTTGCCCGCGCTAACATGTTCACGGAATACTTGATCAACTTGATTTTCTAAACGTTTTGGGTACTAGATTTGTTCTTGAGAGCTATGCTTCTTACACGATAGACCACCAGTCATGCCAAGAGGTATATTACCCAGTTACTGGGTTGTGGTGGTCAGATCGGCAGTATATGTACAATACTGTTGTACAGCTACATCATGCCAGACTGGGAGCCAACACCATCATAATTGGGACAAGACGCTAAGCTGATTGATTTTATTCTTACAGTATAAATTATGATAAATAGTTAAAAATAAAAAGCCTAATATTTCCTAATAACGTTACAGTTATGTTAGAATTGCATTTAATGATTACTGTTTAGTTAGGAACCCCTCTCAGGTGAAGGCCTCTTCCAAAGATTGCCATTTCTCTCGGTCTTGGGCTATCTATTTCCATTGTGGTCCAGCTATTTTCTTAATATCTTCCTCCCAGTGCGCCTAAAGTCACTTCTATGACGTTTGCCAAGTGTTCCATGCCTTCAGTTGTCTTTTCTTACAGGAATAAACTACATTATATCGAAAAGTAAATCCAAAACTGCAAATATTCATAAAACCCGATTGCAATATACAACAAAAAATCCATGATCTGAGTCTTTTATTTCTTTTTTCCTACATTTTAATAAGTTATATTTTTTTTAAATTGCCTCATAATATGATATCCCACATAAATATGTCACAAAAAAAAAACAAAAAATCTTTGCAGCCCCATTTTTTTTTCCAAAATTCTTATGTGTAGCCTATGCCACTTTGGCGAATAAAACCTTATCCATCCAGCCGCTTAGGCTACGTGCCAAAGTAATAGACATACATACATAATTACAAACACTAGAAAAATATGACCCTCCTTCTGGGCAGTCGGTTAAAAATGTATCTATCTAGACTGGTAATAACTCTTGGATCTCAATATGCATATAAAACTGTATAAATATTCATCAAATACATTACTTACATCTTATCACAACCGCCACAAAGTGAATTTCCAATAAGTGCTCAAAAAAGAAGAGAGGAGATAAAATCCTCTTCGACTGGTTAATGGTACATTAACTGTAATTTAAAATTAAAATCCTTTCAGTTGATTCAAAGATTATGCAAAGTTATGTAGATGGCTGCTTTCTACGTAAACCATTTTAAGGTTCGACGGGATTTGCAGAACAAGTTCGATTTAAGGGTACGCCCTGTTAATTCTGAAAGGGATTTTTAAGACCTTTCAGGCTTGTATTTTTTAGAGAATTAAGTTAATGTGTTTTAGATTCCATTCGCACCTGTTCCTCTAGTTACCGAGTCTCGGTATGCCAAAATTTAACAAATTGGTCACGTTATATTGGGATCAGTATATCATCATATAACATAATGTGAATGCGAGAACTATTTATGGCGTTATGTTCACGTAGATTTAATGATTGTCTGGTAGTTTGAGTATTTTTGCGGCCTACCCAAATGTCCTTACTTTATTGTTCGTCGGTTGGTTGAGCTCCTCAAAGTTTAAAGTTGAGCTTCACGATAACTGACAAATGCTTGCACTGTCTGGACAGGTTCACTTGAATTTGCGTGTTGCTTCCCTCAAAAGCTCATCCCAGACATAAACGTACATGGTTCTCATATGATTTGACCAGTATATATTGTATGAATTTTAACACTTTAAAAGAGACTTTGACCTCTGAGTTTGTTTCAGTGTTTCTTCTCAGGGTAGTCAGCTAGGAAACACCGGCCTCATCTAGCTAAAACTGACAAAAAAAAATGTTAACGTGTAAAAGTGTTGTTAAAACCTACTTACAAAAATAAAATCATTTATCATCACTGATAGGAGTATTGTTGCCAATAAGCCTGACATAGTGGTGCGTCCCACAGTATTTGTTGATATATCAACGTCCCGGACGAGTCCCTCATGACGAGAACCTCGTGAAAGCTGAGAAAGATTAGCAAACAAAGTATCTTGATCTGGTTCGCGAGTTCGTTGATATGTGGGAAGTGGGAGTCTTTAAGACAAGAGTGAATAGGTTACTTCTAGGCAAGCGTGCTCCATCTTCGACCACATCATCGCTTACCACCAGGTGAGATAGTGGTCAAACGCGTGCCTATCAACAATAAAAAAAAATAAAAAGGTGGATTCAGCAGTGTTCGGATTTTCGGGCGTCCACGTCAAATCCCGTAGCTACATTTTGAACTTTTTGTCAATCGTTCTCGCTGATGGAATATTGCTTCACATTCGTCTCTACTCTGGGGTTGTTTTGTCATTCAATTTTAGTTGAATTTATTGGATTCATCGCAGAACAGATGATCAATGGGACTGAAAGGTTCTGGAGTGAAGACCGCGTGCCAGAAGACACAGTTTTGGAAGGTTTTCCTCAAGGTGGACCGATAACCTGGTAAGGGTCGCGAGACGCACAAGACCGGTCGTTGTGGCTACATTTGGGGGAGGCCTATGTCCAGCAGTGAACGACTTTCAGCTGAAATGATGATGATGATGATTGGCTTCAGTATTATCTTCAATCCCTATTAGTTATCCGGGATTCGTGGAGCTTCATCGCCTCTGCACTTTTCTGGTGTTTGCTATTCTCGATCCTGGCTTCAAGAGTGACAGTCGTTAGGAATTGGCTCGACAATGCCCTAAATCTGTTCATTAATGATTTTTGGAAATAAGTCTAAACTTCTTGTGATTTTCTACGAATCAGGAGACTATTATTTGCCAAATGTGGGCTTTCAACCAAAAAGGGTTGCTGTGGTCCCAGTTCTCGGCATTTAGTTGCAGAGGTTTACGCAGTTTTGTAAAGTTGTTTGAAAAATTGCATTACGCGATTTTAATTGATTAGTAATTAGCTCTCAATTATCTACAACTTCATATAGTAAATGACTATGTGATGTTTCTAAATAAATGAAATTTCTTTTTACCTTATTTTTTTTTAAATCTTTTTCTCACTTCAAGCCTTTTCAGAGTTTCAACTTCTACTGTCTAATAAAAAAAAGTGCCTGTTTATGAATATTTTTTTAATCCTTTTTATAAATTGACTATTCTAGATACTGAATCTAGTCGTAACTCGATACCCCACTACTGAACCCTTTCGGTTTGGACGCCAACAAATATCGATAAAATAGTACCAATATTCCATTTACCTTTTCAAATTGGATGAATTAGATTCTAAGCAGAAGCCATATTTTGGGTAAATCATGTTGAAAAAGTATTTTTACCAATAACTTTCAACGTGTCCATTGGTTCGGTGATGTGGGTTTTAGTCAAGAAGCCTTGTTATAATAATGTGCCTTTTTCCAAATGGGCTAAATCGGTAGCATTGAATTCTTAGTACTTTTCACTCGCCGGCTATGTAGGTAGTCTACCACATAGTGAGGGAGGGAGAGGAAAACATTTGATACCCTGTTCCTGTACAGGGTTTTAATGTTGAACTTATTTAAGTTTATTTAAAATACACTCATTGCGAGATAATCTGTTTACAGCATGTAACAAAAACCCTGTCCGATCCTGAAAGGTATTACTTGGTATTGTACTGCGTACACATATACGTAATTATTTAATGGATACGAGATAATTATATTTCCTTCAATGAAAATAATTAATTTAAAAAAAATAAAAACTTATCAAAAGCAACACTGAGCGCTCGACAAAGTTCACCTACTGTTTCGTTTGAAAGATGCCGCCTGAGCGAGACAGTGCCTAAAGCGCGCCTAGTGCAGGGTGGTAGCGTTTGAAATAAAAATAGGTAAAAATGAAAAGATTTCGCCGGCCGGTGGAGTGTTATCAACTTATGAAAGTTTGCCATATTTAGTGTTAAATTTCGCATATTACAGTTATATTTTTTTACAACTTTTTCTAGCACGTATGTTAAACCAGTTTGGAGGTATGCGGAACAGGGTGTAAAGTCCCGCAAACCTCCGTTGAAAAGGGAGGATCCTCCGATCAGACGGGTGTTGTGTCTGGTCCGGGCAACTGCCCAATGGTTGATTTCGGACTGTTGTATATATGTTCAAATCGCGCGGAGAACTCTGCTTGCGCGATGTAGAATTCTTGCTATTTTTAGTTCGTGTGCGGCGTCATAGATGTCGCTACACCAGGAATACGACTTTATTGGATCGGATAGGGTTTTTGTTACATGCTGTATATAAAATTCAAAGTCCTGACTGACTTACTGACTGACTGATACACAGCCTAAACCGCTGGTCCTAGAGACATGAAATTTGGAGTGTGTGTTCTTTGTGAAGAGTAAGTACCCACTAAAGGGTTTTCGAAATGCAACCCCTAGGGGGGAGAAAAAGGGGTTGAACGTTTATAACGGAGGAAGTGCTAATTCCACGCGGGCGAAGCCACTGGCAAAAGCTAGTCATAATTATGCCAAGATAACATAACTTAGAGAGACTTATATGTTCCCACCGCTGGGACTTAGGCTTCCTCTCAAGGAGAGGGAACGGTCAGTAATCCACTACGCGGGCCCAGTGCGGATTGGTGGATATCACATTTCTTCGAATGTTTTGTTCTAGGACAAATCTCACAACTTTTTTTGTTTTGGGGGTGGGAAATCATCCAATGACATCTCTCGCTCAGAGTGGAGCGGAAGGAAGTGTCAGACTTTTACTGATTAAAACCCATCCCTGTTCCTTCCTTGCCTGAGTGCCCAGGGGAGCGGTAACTCTGTTACGAATATATCCGCTACCCCTGGGCATGCAGGCACCGGCCATGATGGGCCCCGTCACTGGTGGCTGACAAACGTCTCTTTGAGGTGCGCGTGAAACACTAGGTGCCGTCTACTCACTGGTCTGGTGGTGATCTGACGGCGAGTAATGGGTAGCTCGCCGTCCGATCACCACCAGGCCTGGGTCTACGGCCTGGAGATCGTCTCGCGACGTCCTACGCCCAGGGCGTCTCCTGCGGCGGCTGCGGCTGGGGGTGTGAGGGCCACTCCGTTGAGCCTCCCTCACCCGTTCCGCCTCCTCCTTCACGAGCATTACTGTTTCGCAGAAGGAGGAGACTGCTTCCCATTCCCTCTCGCCCGTACCATGGCCTGAACCAGGGCCGGGCGCGAGAGGTCGCTGCCGCCTATCGCATCCACGAGGACACGGCGGTGTTCCGCCCAACCGGGGCAGACCTCCACCGTATGCTCCACCATGTCCTCTGGGCGATCCGCGCAATCGTGACACCCGGGCGTTTCCTCCCGCACGTCAGCAAAACTTAAGCAATAAACTAAAGTTTGATCAGTTCTTAATTCCAAACTGGTAATTTAGAAATAAGCCCTCTTTTTAGGGTTCTGTACCTGAAGGGTCCAAACGGAGCCCTATTGTTCTCACTCACGTGTCCATCTGTTCTGTCTGTCCGTTCGTTCGACATCTGTCACAATTTTGTTACGAAGAATTTTTTAACTTCCCATTGATCTATGAACTTGAAATTTGGTGACTATTACGTATACTTTACTAACAAATACCAATATTTGGTACGGAACCCTTAATGTGTGAAATCCGACACACCCTTGGCCAGTTTTTTTTTTTGTGGGTTGGGAAATCATACAATGACTTCTCCCGCTCTGGGTGGAGCGGAAGGCCGTGTCAGACATTTAGTGATTAAAACCCACCTGTTCCTTTAGTCGCTTATGTGCCAAGGGCCGCGATAACTCTATTTCGAATTTATCCGCGACCCCAGGCAGGGATCGGCCCTAAGTGGCCCTGTCAGGTAAGTACTGCTGACATCTCTTTGAGGCACGCGTGGAACAATACGCGCCGTTGACTCTCGCGCCTGGTCCTTACCGTCCGCAAGCCCGCGCTTATGGTAGCCGGAGATCGGCTCCCGACCCCCGATACCCAGGGCGTTTCCTGCGGCGGCTGCTGGGGGCTTGTGAGCGTCTCTGTTTAGTCTCCCTCACGCGTTCCGCCTCCTCCTTCGCGAACATTACTGCTTCGCAGAAGGAGGTGACAGCTTTCCATTCCCTCTCCCTCCGTACCATGGCCTGGACCAGGGCCGGGCGCGAGAGGGCAGAACTCTACCGTATGCTCCACCGTGTCCTCTGGGCGATCCACACACTGGTGACACCCGGGCGTTTCCTCCCGCCTTATCCGTTGCAGGAACCACCCGAAATAGCCGTGTCCGGTGAGGACCTGCGTCAGGTGGATGGTGAGCACGCAGTGGCGCCACTGTTATTGCCGCAATTGTGGTGAGCCCAAAAAAAAAAATGCAAATAACTTTAGTTTCGGAAGTCGGTGTCAAATAACGGAGAACCAAAACTAGAAACACCGACATACAAAATTAAAGTTATTTTGCATTTTTTTTTTGTGTTTTTTGGGGAATTCAGTTGTATTTCTTGTAAAAAAAGTTTTTTATTTTTAACTTTTTAGTTGTTGTACCCCATAACTTAAACTAAATAGTAAAGTTATGCCCGAATCGATAGTCCCAAAAATAAAATATAAAATTTAACATAATTGGTGAAATTAGGGTGTATCAAGATGATCTGTATACCCCTTCAGAACGTATCAGCGTGATGTTATGTTATTTATTTCTACAGTCGGTTATGAAGTGGTGTAAACAATAAACAGACATGCGATTGCAGCAACTCAGGGAGGTATGCTATAATTTATTGAAAAGTTCCGTTGTCTATCTCCGAAACTCATCATCAGATCTTTTTGAAATTTAAATGGAACCATTCCGGAATAAGCTCCTTTCGAACAAAAAAAGAATTTTGCAAATCCGTCTATATGACGTAGTTATGCCCGAACATACATAAAAACAAAATATAAACATCCGAATTGACAACCTTCTCCTTTTTGAAGTCGGTTAAAATCTGCAAATCCAAGCTAAGCCAAATAGTGGTAGGTATATGCTAGCAAGTATTTATGATTTCAACGAAAATCCGGTCTCTTTGACAAATGAAGCGAATTTTTGCTCGCAGGAAATGGTGAACAGCAAAGCTAACGTACTAAATAGTTTTATTTTCTTGGCGGTACCAGTAGACTGCAGATATTTGTAGACTTAACTTTTCTTCTTTTTATTCCTTGTGTTTTTCTGCCATATCAATGATCATAGGTAGGAGTTTTTACTTATTAATGGTATTTCTTTTTTTTTTGAGCTATTCTTTTTTTTGATGGTGGCAAATCAGATGACTACCCTCACTTTGGGTGGAGCGGGAGGGAGTATCAGACTCTTACTGACACCCGGGCCTGCGGACGGCGAGCAATGGGTAGCTCGCCGACCGATCAGCTCCAGGCCCGTGAGTCGACGGCGCGTAGTGTTCCACGCGCGCCGAACAAGAGATAAGTGTCAGCCACCACTGACGGGGCGCATCGTGGCCGGTGCCTGCATGCTTAAGGGTAGCGGGTAAATTCTGAAAATGAGTTACCGCACCCCTGGGCACTCAGGCAGGGAAGGAACAGGGGTGGGTTTTAGTCAGAAAGAGTCTGACACGCCCTCCCGCTCCACCCAGAGCCCTCTCTGGGTGGAGCGGGAAGTCATTGGATGATTTCCCACCCTACCAAAAAAAAAAACTGGCCAAGTGCGAGTCGGACTCGCACACGAAGGGTCCGTACCATTATTTATAAAAAACGGCAAAAAAATCTATTTTGTTGCATGGGAGTCCCCCTTAAATACTTATTTTATTCTGTTTTTTAATATTTGTTGTTATAGCGGCAACAGAAATACATCATCTGTGAAAATTCAACTGTGTAACTATCACGGTTTTTGAGATACAGCCTGGTGACAAACGAACGTCCAGCGGAGTTTTATTATTAGGGTCCCGTTTTACCCTTTGGGTACGGAACCCTAAAAAATCATCATAATATCAAATAAAATCAAAATATTTATTTGCAAAAAATACACTTTTTTAGAAGGGAAGATCATATAGCCTAAAAGTATTATACTTTGATGAATTTCGCGCCGAAATATGGTCACTTTGTCCTTGTATATAGATTGGCTTCCTTATTGAAACCTTTATCATTCTTTCAGGGCTTTGCAGTCCGTGGCTACGATCCATCTAAGGAGGCTCTAACAGCAGCCGCTAAGAACGGTATCAAAGAAGCTTCGTCGATCGCCGCGGCGGTAGATGGCGCTGACGTCGTTGTTTCCATCCTGCCTAGCAACAAGGTCGTGCTGGACGCTTACCTTGGCAAAGATGGTGTGGTTAAGCATGTGAGTATCTGCTGAACCTATTCTAGAATAATGCCCAACATAAATCTTGTATGAAATGGCGACAGGTCACCGGGACTATCTGCGACTCCCGCATTCCCCTTAAACTTAAGGGGAAGATTTATAAAACAATAGTCAGACCTGCTGTCTTGTATGGTTCAGAATGTTGGGCCACAAAAGGGATGAATGAAAAGCAATTGCATGCAGCTGAGATGAGAATGCTAAGAGCGATGTGTGGTGTTACGCGCATGGATAGAATTAGGAATGAGTATACTGGGTGTAACGGAAAGGTGTGGTCATATTTTAAGAACTGCATCTGCCCATCGACATGAACAACTTTCTTCAAGAAAATCTGAGGAAAATCTCAATTTTTTTTGTTACCTCCCATATAAATATTGATCAGCTGATGATAACTTTGTATGGAAAGTCCAATTTTTTTTTTTGAGAATTTTATATTTTTTCTTAGAGAAAGCTGTTCATTTCCATGGGCAGAACCGGCTCTTAAAATATGACCACACCTTTCTGTTACACCCTGTATAAGAGGAAGTCTGAAAGTGGCACCGCTGCCGCGCTGACTGAAAAGTTGTGTGGAAATCGGTTGTCGTGGTATGGGCATGTGATGCGGAGGAATGAAGAAAATGTCGTGAGGAAAGTCTTGTGTATGGATGTGGATGGCTATAAGAGTAGGGGAAGGCCAAAGAAACGATGGTTGGACTGTGTGAAAGATGATATGGGTAAAAAGGGGGTGACTACAGAGATGACGACTGATAGAGGAATATGGAAAAAAGACATGTTGCGCCGACCCCAAATAAATTGGGATAAGGGCAGGAGAATGATGATAAATGTTGGAGTTCGATTGTATCGGCGTGGGTAGACCCCCATGAGAACCGATGACCTAGTGAAGGTTGCAGGGACCTGCTGGATGTGGTAAGCACAGGACCGGTCTATGTGGCGATGATCGGAAGAGGCTATATCTAAACAAAAAGGTCGAATGACGCAAAAATGGACGTGTTTTAAATGAATGATGATGAAGGGATGACGCCAGGGTAAAAAATAATAATTATATTTAGTCCGTAAGTTAGATTATCAAAAAATATTGTACTCGTATTTTTTCTTTATCAAATACAAAGATACAACGCATCAAGCTTAGGAGTAAGGGGCTTGTTAGTGTTTCCACTGCGCGGATCGTCCCGAGGACACGGTGGAGTATACAGTGGAGGTCTGCCCCGCTTGGGCGGAACCCCGCTGTGTCCTCGTGGATGCGATAGGCGGCAGCGACCTCTCGCGCCCTGCCCTGGTTCAGGCCATGGTACGGAGCGAGAGGGAATGGGAAGCCGTCTCCTCCTTCTGCGAAGCAGTAATGCTCGGAGGCGGGACGCGTGAGGGAGACTCAACAACGGAGTCGCCCTCACGCCCTCAGCAGCAGCCGCCTCAGGAGACGCCTGGGACTTCCGGCGCCGCGAGACGATCTCCGGCCACCGTAGACCCGGGCCTGCGGACGGCGAGTAATGGGTAGCTCGCCGTCCGATGAGCACCAGGCCCGAGAGTCGATGGCGCGTAGTGTTCCACGCGCGCCTCAAAGAGTTGTCAGCAATAAGGACGGGGCCCGTCATGGCCGAAGCCTGCCCGGGGGTTGAGGATAAATTCGAAACGGAGTTACCTCGCCCCTGGGCACTTAGGGCAGGAAGGAACAGGGGTGGGTTTTAGTCAGTAAGAAGAAGAAGAAAAAAAAAGGAAAAAAAAGGGGACTTGTTACGTCACTTTTGTGACGTCATCCGAAATTTCAACCCACTGTATCGTCTTAATTTTTTGTTAAAGTGACAAAAGAAAACATACGTGTATAGTTTTTGGTATTCTAACTGACAGATTAATTAGATTTTTTATAGTCGTCAAACCAATTCATAGAATTATTATGGAAATCTAGTATTTAATTGCAAATCTTGCGTATCAGTTTACAGAAGAGCATGACATACATCTGTGGGTTCTATATGGAAAGTAAAAGAAACAAAATTAATTGTATTAGGTACTTTCTAGAATTTCACTAAGTTTCCTGGAAAATCGTGCGAAAACTTTATAAGAAGGAGCATTGAGGAAATATAATATTTTCCTTAGTAAAAGTCGAGAATGTCGAGATCATGTCTAACTTACCTGCGGTCAAGTAATACGATATTTACGGAAATATATGTAAGTTCTTGTGGCACTAACTTACGTCCTGACCACAATACAACTTTCCTAAGTTATTAAACTTTTGACAAACAGTACTTACTTAAGTTGGAACATCAAACGAGTCAAAATGATGAAGTTTAGTAGAGAAAAAACTTTGTCATTCGGTTGTAAGAACTGATGTTTGAGAACTATTGGAAGTATTGGTCTTTTTGGCTAAACTTTTGGGTTCTTCAATTTACCACATAATTTCTTTTTGTGAGTATTTTGAAGAGCTGGGGTGGTAATAGCTCCGACTTACTTATTACTTACCCAGGTAGGCACTTCATGTTAATTATTTTATCATCATTGATCTCAAAACGGTGAAAGAGAACATCGTGAGAAAACCAGCATGTCCTAGAACTTAAAATTCGAAGATAATTGTGACATCCAACCCGCGTGGTGGATTAAGATTAAAGCCCATTTCCTCTCACAGATGGAAGGCCTATGTCCCAGCAGTAGGAAATTAAAAGGCAGGTTATGATTTATTTATTTAGCTGTTAGCCTTAGGGTTCGTTCCCACCTCGAGCAATTTCATTTTATTAGCAAGCTTAAGCATGAAAGTGATCGAGATAATTCCGTTGAGAACAAAGTAATTAAATATTCACTGTGAATTTATATGGCGGTGCTCTCGAAAGCCCTAATCAAAGAATTTACACACCGGTGCGACCTGCTCTCAGCCAAATGTTGGCGCATTCGGTAAGCGTAGATGATTGTGCTCGATGAGTAGCCTTTGGACCAAATACTGAGAATAACTTTTTAAGAAATTACTACTCAGCATCATCAGCCTTTTAATTAATGCCCCACTGCTGGGCACAGGCCTCCTCTCTGTGAGTGTGCGAGCCGTAATCCATCACGCGGGCCCAATGCAGATTGGTGTATGTCACATGTCTTTGAATTTTTGGATCTAGGACATGCCAGTTTCCTTACGATGTTTTCCTTCACCTTACCGTTTTGAGAGCAGTGGTGATGAAATAATTGACACAAAGTAAAGCGCCTGCCTGGGTTTGAACTCACGACCTACAACTTGTAAGTCGCGGCCGTTACCACTGGGCCACCACTGCTCACTGCTCTGAAATGGCTACATCTACAGAATTCCTTATAATGATCACTTTTGTGTTTTGTAAAATTGACGCCCTTTAATTGCCGAATTTTCTATAGTAAAGTGTTACTTATCTTCAGACCAAGATCTACAACTATACTATACGATTATTGAGAGAAGTCACGTTTTGATAGGTTATGTCTTAGACTGTGAAAGGTTATAGACGGAACAGCATTGGACAGTAAATGAAGCAGGATCGTTAAAATGTGTGAGTGACCTTGACGAACGTAACGATGACGTATCGGCTTCTCATTTTGTCTATGTGAGTTTATTTCGCGTGTACAGATATAAGCCGTCTTCTCATTCTGGCACTTCAGATTGCTGGATTTTGACACTCAGTCTTTAACCTTTCATAGTCTAAGGGTTAGATGACTAAAAAATTTATTTCGTTCGTCAGTAGATTATCGAAAAATATTGGACATATATGTAGTTTTTCTTTGGTCACGTAACCAAAAAAGAAGACGATACAGTGCGAATTTCGAAACTGAACAGTGTGACGTAATAAACCACCATTTCTGAACTTTGCTGAGTTTTATCTTTGTAATTATTTATGATTTGATAGAGCCAAAAATACGTGTCTAATAATTTTTGATAATCTAACGGGTGGACTACTTAGATTGTTTCTTTTTTACCCAGTAATCATCTTTGCCGTATGAATTGTAACTTATCTTCAGATCTGCAACTTCTATGTGAGACATATTTTGAATATTTTTTTTTGGTTTCTAGGCCCGTAAAGGAGCTCTCCTCATTGACTCCAGCACGGTAGACCCTAACGTGCCCAAAGAGATCTTCCCCGTGGCTCTCGAGAGTGGCAAGGGCTTCACAGATGCACCTGTTTCCGGAGGTAAGGAGGCAATTATAATTATAGCCGCTAGTAGTCATTAACAGTCATTACTGCTGGACACAGAAGCCCGAAGTCTGACAGTTTTAGTAAGGGTTCAGTGTTCCCCGGTAAATAAGTCTTTGAGGTTAGACAGTCGCTTGATGTAAAATACTAGTATACCTAGACAGCTGGGGAGACCACTTTTTTTTTTGTGGGGTTGGAAATTATCCAATGACAACTCCCGCTCTAGGGTGGAGCGGGCGTGTCAGACTCTTACAGACTAAAACCCACCCCTGTTCCTTCCCTGCCCTGAAAGCCCAAGGTCGAGGTAACTCTGTTTCGAATTTATC
This sequence comes from Polia nebulosa, assembly GCA_951329385.1. NCBI lineage: Eukaryota > Metazoa > Arthropoda > Insecta > Lepidoptera > Noctuidae > Polia > Polia nebulosa. The sequence continues at coordinate 6,161,551 of OX589591.1, read as the reverse complement.
CTCAACCCTTGGGCAAGCATCGGCCATGACGGGCCCCATCATGTTTTGCTGACAACTCTTTGAGACGCGCGTGGAACACTACGCGCCATCGATTTACGGGCCTGGTGCTGATCGGACGGCGAGTAACCCACTACTCGCAATCCGCAGGCCAGGGTGGGGGAGAACCCTTTAGCTCAGGGAAGATCCCTTTATAGGCTCCGTAGGGAAGTACCCTAACAGGCGTTGTAAATATAATACTCTTTAGTAGTTGTTCAAGAAAACCTTAGGAAATTGTAAAAAAAAAATTACCTCCCATAGAAATATTGATCAGCTGATGATAATTTTGAATAAAGTCCAATTTTTTTTTTTGCGAATTTCATATTTTTCTTAGAGAAAGTTGTTCATTTTCATGGGCAGAACCGGTACCTGTATATAACGATTTAATTTGTATCATGATACAGTACCTTCAAGTAAAATTTGTGCCAAAACATGAATGCCACCTGCTGTTTTGTCAAATAAAGATAATAGCCTACGTGGAACAAACATACCTCCACATTTATCATCAATTTGATAACGATTAATGTTACATTTACTTTGCTAACGAAATTGACTTACGTGATTTGTTTAATCGAATCTTTATGTTGCATCATTTCTGTGATAATGTTATTACTCTGGCTAACCTTGACTGGGGATGTGTATTTAATAAACTAGTTTATGATTTGCTTGTTAAATTGACTTGTTTCATCATTTTATGAAAGTAAATAACTGTTCAGGCTGGCACGACTCTCAATAAGATGGCAAAAATGGCAATTTTATTTCTGTGCTACTCAATATTTTTTAGCTGTGAGTGAGTGTAAAAAAATTGTAGATGTCAAATTTGACCCACTTTCCTGATTCCAATTGAGTTGAAATTTTGCATTCATTTTTAGTTTGGATGACAATGCATGGTTAGTTAAGTGACGTTATTCGATATTTAATATGTCGAACTCCCAAAGCTAGCGGACTAGTTATTCTTTATTATGTATTCCCTTGTTATGGGTATCAAATGATGATGGTTTACTGAGAATGATACGAAAAGTGAATAATCATATTTTTAGTAGGTAAGGGCTTCTGTGCAGGTATTCGCATCAGGTAGTACATAAAAGGGCAGAAATAAAATCACTAAGTACTTGAAGACACCCAACAGAACTTGTTTGTCTAACATAACAAACAGATGTGTGGTTATGTGTGTGTTTGTTATGTTAGAAGAATCGTTTGGCAACTTTTTCTCAGCTAAAAAAAAGTAGAATGTGGTGAATGGCGTTTTGTGAGCTTTTCTATGTAATATTCTGAGTCTAATTTGAATTAATGATTCAATCTGGAACACTTGCATAATAGTAATAACTTTACTGTCAAGTACCAAGACTAATAGTGTTAGTAAAAATTTACTTACAAACTATGTTATTAAAACAATAGAGAACAACGCAGAACAATACATAACAATACAGTACAAAACAGAAACAAAACAGGATACACATAGCTCAGTAGCTATGATCTTGAAGGTCCAAACCTTAGTATGGATAAACTACAACCATGCGGTTTGAAGGGCGAACATAATCTAATCAAAATAATATGATAACTGTGGCCATATCAACTAATGGGTGTAACATTAATTATCACTGGCTAGTAACAAAAGGTGGCAAAAATAAGCTTATCACAATATAAAGAAATCATAGGCATATCACGCCAGTGCAAATAGTTTTTATAATCTCTTTAATTGCATATGTTATGTAATACATTTTTATACTTGACTTCTCGTAGTGGTTTCAGAATGTTCTTATATTAATGTTTTGACTACATATTACTTGACTAGCTGACTGTTGTCTTAAATTAATGTATGTTACATCAGAGCTGTTATGAGAGATATTTTGACTATTCATTTTTCATTTATTTTCAGACATATTTCATATATTATTATTAAAAAAGAGACAATAACACACCCTAAAATTAATCAACACACAATCAATAACATTAGACGTAACACAATAAAATCAAAACATTGATGAAATATAGATGCGGCGCATGCGTACTATGAGCGTAACGGGACACTTTTTTGTGCATGCAGCCGGCTTTGATTTATTAGACGTTGTCAAGTCAATAACATAACAATAATAAATTACACATTACATTACATTGAGACAAACACAATATAGCAGGTACGCTATTAAGGCGCTTTTAGCTGCCAATGAGCTTGCGTGTTCTGTGCTGAGCTCACGTAACGCGTCGTACGTGCACCCAGTAATAGGACTCGCCCATCAAGGAGCGCTGTTCGAAATTAGACGCATTATTAATTTATTACACATAAAAGAACAGATATTAAAATAAAACAATGAGACTAAATTATAAATAATTAAATGATCTTTAAAATGGTGAAAGTTTCATAAAAAATACGCGTTATAGTTTTTGCGTGATTCTCAATTTTTTTTCCGGGTTAGACGTATCTTTACTAATTAATTACACTATGTTACAAAAATATAATTTCGTCACATACATAATTTTTTGTCACATACTATGAAAGTATGGGAGAAAGTGATAGAGAAAAGATTGCGAGAGGAGAGTGAGATTACCCCGAACCAGTTTGGGTTTATGCCAGGTCGAGGGACAATGGACGCCACCTTCGCTCTCCGTCAATTGTGCGAGAAGTACAGACGTGTGCACAAGAACTTGCACATGGTGTTCATTGATCTTGAGAAAGCGTATGATAGGGTACCTCGGGATGTGTTGTGGTGGGTCTTGAAAGAGAAAGGTTTGCCTGGGAAGTATGTTGAGTTGATTCGTGCTATGTACAGATAATCTAGTACCTACGTCCGGTCGGCTGCTGGCAACACCGATGAGTTCAGTGTGGCTGTAGGCTTGCATCAAGGGTCGGCTTTAAGTCCTTACCTCTTCCTGTTGATTATGGACGCTCTTACGTCGGAAATACAGGAAGAGGCACCCTGGTGCATGCTGTTTGCCGACGACATTGTTCTGGTCGGTGAAGATGGACCTGAGATCCAGAGCAGATTGGAGAAGTGGCAACAGAAGCTGGAGAAAGTTGGCTTGAAAATCAGCAGAACCAAAACTGAATACATGTTCTGCGATTTCGGCGGTCTCTCCAGTTCTGAAGCTGTAGTGCTAGATGGCGCGCTTCTCCCAGTCTGCTCCGATTTTCGGTATCTCGGTTCACTCGTGCAAAGCGATGGCGAAATAGATCGGACTGTTAAGCACAGAATTAACACTGGATGGATGAAATGGCGGCAGGTCACCGGGACTATCTGTGACTCCCGCATTCCCCTAAAACTTAAGGGGAAGATTTATAAAACAATGGTCAGACCTGCTGTCTTGTATGGTTCAGAATGTTGGGCAACAAAAGGGATGAATGAAAAGCAATTGCATGTAGCTGAGATGAGAATGCTAAGAGCGATGTGTGGTGTTACGCGCATGGATAAAATTAGGAATGAGTATATAAGAGGAAGTCTGAAAGTGGCACCGCTGACTGAAAAATTGTGTGGAAATCGGTTGTCGTGGTATGGGCATGTGATGCGGAGGAATGAAGAAAATGTCGTGAGGAAAGTCTTGTGTATGAATGTGGATGGCTATAAGAGTAGGGGAAGGCCAAAGAAAAGATGGTTGGACTGTGTGAAAGAGGATATGGGTAAAAAGGGGGTGACTACAGAGATGACGACTAATAGAGGAGTATGGAAGAAAAAGACATGTTGCGCCGACCCCAAATAAAATTGGGATAAGGGCAGGAGAATGATGTTACAAAAATATAATTTCAAATATTCTGAGATCAAATTATGACGAAAATTGTCTAGAGTAACAGATATTTTTTTTCAAAGAAATAAGACTAGTCGTTTAGACGTGATGTTCAATTAAAAATCATTAAAAGTCGTATTGCGCCTAATTGGACACACTGGAACAGGAACGCCTGACATGTTGTCTTGTCCAGTACTCCATGTAGGAACTGTCAGTATCCATTCTTTCCGTAATGAGTATACATATACCCGCCACATTACTATAAAGTAGTACTGAAACTCTTGTCAGCCAGAATCTACTTTGGCGACCAACCAGAAAAAGTTTTAAATTCATTTTCCCAGGCACCCGAAACAAAATGTATAAGAAAAGATATGAAGAGTGACAAGTACAACAGGCTCACTCACATATTACACTTATGCTATTTAAACACAGCGAGCAAAATGTTGGTAAATTGTCAGATTCCTATGCTAACCTTTTGAAGACTACAGGCTTCCTGTGTGTTCAAAATACCTTACCACCCTGTTTTTCGTTTCCAGGTGTAATGGGCGCCCAAAACGCAACCCTAGCATTCATGGCTGGTGGTCGCAAGGAGGACTTCGAGAGGTCCCTGCCCTTCCTCAAGGCCATGGGTGCCAAGCAGTTCCATTGTGGAGACGTGGGCGCCGGCCAGGTCGCCAAGTTGACCAACAACATGCTCATGGGTATCACAGGGATGGCTACCGCTGAGTGCATGCATATGGGTATTAAGTGCGTAGTTTTTTCTTGATTCATTATCCAATATACTGTACATCTTAAGTAAATGTTTATATGATAAATCTACGAAACAAAACTAATAAATAACTTAATAGGTACTATATACAAACTGCTAATAATTAAGCAAAATATTACAAAAAAAATTGTTCTACATATAAGGCAACAGGAAAAGTGAACGTGAAGAGTCGACTAGCTGATTGCTGATATCCCGAAAAACTCGATGAGCACTCGGACCCCATGGCCTAAGTGCCTAAGCCTAAGTTCTTATAGATACCCTGGTTTTCTTCTTATTGGAATGTTGTCTGTTTAAAAATGTATCGTGTTGGACAAAAATAACAAACACGCAACTGTGAGAGAGACAGGTTCTACCAGCTGGTAGAACCTGGGCGAAGCCCCTTGAGAGAGCACGCGCGTTGTATTAGTACTTCTCCAATTATTAATTATAACCTAAGTGCTATACCAGACTATAATCTATCTCTGAGCCAAATTTCATTCAGATTCGTTCAGCCGTTCTGGCATGATTGAGTAACAAATATACAATAAAACTTATGTATTTATAATTATTGTATAAGTAGGATTTTGGTTTGTCCACGTTACAGGCGAATAAAAGAGACAGTTCTTTTATAGGCCGCACATTCACTCTGCCTCTTTCTGAAGGGAGCCAATATTGTGACGATATTCTTCAATCCATTTCCCTATGTTTTTAGTATAACATATTCTACGTAAATTACACTCAACATCTTCTTTTCAGAGCGGGTCTTGACCCTCAAGTGCTGTTAGACGTGCTAAACAACTCCTCAGCCCGCTCATGGTCCACCGAAGTATACTGCCCAGTCCCCGGCCTGGTCGCCACCGCACCTTCCAGCAGGGATTATGAAAATGGTTTCAAGAACGAACTTATGGTTAAGGTAAGAAATATTTACTTCTTCTTCTTCTATTGGGAGTGTGGATTGAAGGAATCTACTGGATGCGAGAAACAGGTCAGGGAACTATAACGCTTCGAAAGAGTAACCGTGGCCTGCAGAAAATGGGTGGGTTTTAGTCACTATGAGTCTGACACGCGTGCCGGTCCACCCAGAGCTGAAGAAGTCATCTGGTGATTTCCCACCCTCAAAATAAAAAAGATAGTATGATTTGACAATGCCATGATGATTTTGCTGTGAGAGAGAGACGGAGCTATACAGAGGTAACGAAAATGCTTCTGTCTACGAAACTTTTATCAGTTATAGTAAATTCCCAAAAAAAAAATTGGATTTTCCGTACAAAGTTATCATCAGCTGATCAAAACTATTACGGGTGGTCCAAAATTTGTTATCGATATTTATTTTATTTTATTTTCTTTTATTTTTTTTTTTGTTTTATTTTCTAGCTATTAAACAAGAGTAACAGTAAGATAATTCACAACAAGCCATTTACAAGCCTCCACAGTTAGTAGTAGAGTATTGTTGTACAAGTTGTAAAATCGATTAACTTTCACCAACACTAAGTTTAACTTTAAATAAACTATTAAATAAGTACCTGCGTTGGTAGAAGTGAACCGATTTTAATGATCTTTGTTTTATTGGATTTGTCTGTGCCTTGAATAGCAGCATATGTAATAAGACTTTGGAAAATTAAAAAAAAAATGGTTAAAAATCACATTCTCATACTTTTGTATGGAATGGCTTTTAAATTTTGTCTCAAGTTCGGATTCATGTATTGATTAACTTACTTTTTACTGCAATCTTAAATTTGGAAATAAGGCTTTCTCTCGCATTGCATCATATCTGTATGAAAAAGTTAACAATAAGCTTAAAATCTTCCCCTTGACAAAGGTTGGGTGCAAGAAACAGGTTCAGGATTGGCTGCTTGGGCTTAATTATGCTGAAACGGAAAACCTTTTATCATTCAATTATTAAAGTATTCATCATCACATATACACTCTCATCACATAGGTGCATACTTACACTTATCAAATACACACTCACACTCATCACATACATATACATTTGGTTAACTTTTTAGTCTTAAGTTTAATTAATTATACTGTAAGCTTTGCATTTGTTATCTTTTAAAATTCAAATATTATCTGTCTAAAGAGACTGGATCCTGCAACACAGGGTATCCTAGTGCGGGATCCAGTGTCATACTTAAATATTGTAACACTTTATGAATCAATAAATTTATTATTTATTATTATGTTGCAGTACAAAGTTCGCCGGGTCAGCTAGTTAATTAATATAGTAACCAACAAGGGACAAAATAATAATTATCAAAGCAAGAAATATAATTAATCTATTGGCAAAGTTTCTTGACAAATCTAATACAATTGTGGTTTATTCGTTCTAGTAAAGATGTTAATTGAATAGCAACTAATAATGTTATATTCTAATCCACTACGCAAGCTGATAAGATAAGAACTTGTTTTTCTATCCCTGAAGAGTAAATACCTACGGAACCATGACATCATAATGATATCTACGTGTTACATTTTATTTTTTTGTGTCATATGCCGTTTTATTAGTATATCCAAATAGTAGTGTTTGACTTGCAAATCTAATTTATAAAAATCACGTGTCACGGTGTTTGTGGCTGCACTCCTCCGAAACGGCTTGATCGATTTTAATGTTTTTTTTTGTATATTTGGTAGGTATGATAATAGGTTGTAAAGTACTTTTCACCCTTCTACCCAACCCCTCATTTTTTAATCTTAGAACAACGTTTACCGGGTCAGCTAGTTATTAAAAAAAATGTGCAATAGCGAATATGTTTAGTTGATCTTTCTCACGAAAGCGGGTTGGTTTTAATAACTCTAGCGCTCCAAGCTTACACACACCGAAAAAAATGTGTACGTGACCTACACACACGTTCAAAACCAACCCGCCTTGGTGAGATGGAACAACTACACTCTGATTTTTTGACGGCGCGGTTGGTGCAGTGGTTCTTTATAATTTCTCCCTTTTATTTCTCTTCTCAGGATTTGGAACTAGCCAGTACTTTGGCGCTTGGCATCCGGTCCCCCATCCCACTCGGCGCCGTCGCAACGCAGCTGTACCGCATCGTGCAGTCCCGAGGGTACGGCCAGAAGGACTTCTCCTACGTCTTCCAACTGCTCAAGGATGACGGCAACAAAAAAAACTGATCAAACTAAAGTATTATAAGTGAAGTTGCTGGTGTTTTATTTAAGACCCCAAACCCTATTAAGTCCGGGCCTGCGGACGGTGAAGAATGGGTAGCTCGCCGTCCGATCAGCAACAGGCCCGAGAGTCGAAGGCGCGTAGTGTTCCACGCGCGCCTCAAAGAGTTGTCAGCAAGAGACGGGGCCCGTCATGGCCGATGCCTGCCCGGGGGTTGAGGATAAATTCGAAACAGAGTTACCTCGCCCCTAGGCACTCAAAGGCAGGAAGGAACAGGGGTGGGTTTTAGTCAGTAAGAGTCTGACACGCCCTCCCGCTCCGCCCAGAGCGGGAGAAGTCATAGGATGATTTCCCACCCCACAAAAAAAAAAAAAACCCTATTAAGTGAAGTTGCTGGTGTTTTATGTAAGACTCCATTAAGTGAAATTGCTGGTGTTTTATATAAGACCCCAAACCCTATTTAGTGAAGTTGCTGTTGTATTATTTAAGACCCCATTAAGTGAAGTTGCTGGTGTTTTATTTAAGACTCCATTAAGTGAAGTTGCTGGTGTCTTATGTAAGACCCCAAACCCTATTTAGTGAAGTTACTGTTGTATTATTTAAGACCCCATTAAGTGAAGTTGCTGGAGTTTTATTTAAGACCCCATTAAGTGAAGTTGCTGGAGTTTTATTTATAATTATAATCCTAATGATACCTCCTAATGATATAAACACGAAAGTACTACTCATTCACGCCAGAACGGCTAAACAGAATCTGGCTGAAATTTGACAGGGAGAATCTGGAATAGCATATAGCCTAAGGATGTTTCTTGGGTACAAGAATAATAAGTCCTTAAGTTAGATTATCAAAAATTATTGGACACGTATTTATTGCTTTACCAAACCAATAGAAAATAACAAAGATAAAACGCATCAAAATTCAGGAGTGGGGGCTTGTCACGTCACTTGAGGTAAAAAGTGTAGCACAGCATGACGTCGCGCAAAATTTTAACGCACTTCATCGTCCTCATTTTTTGTTTACGTGACAAAAACAAACACGTGTCTAATATTTTTTGGTAATGTAACTGACGGACAAATTGATTTTTTTTTAGGAAACTACCTACTCTATTTATAATGGGAGACATAAAAATTCCGCGCGGGTGAGGGCAGAAGCTAGTTTATTTATAAATTTGACTACAAATTATTTATATAATAAAATTATTTATTACACTTAATTATATTAAATAATGAAATAATAATTAATGATATTTATATAAATTATATTTTAATTAATTATATTTAATAAATATTTTAATACCATTTATTAGTAAAAACCACGAGTTAGTAACTTAACCTACAAAACACATACTTGTCGTACCAAAACACATATAAGTGCCTCAGCATTGCGGGGTTTGGGCTCAGCTCGCCCCTTGGATCTTGCCTCTAATTGCCTAAGTCTATTTACTTGTCCCCATGAGTATTAGATACCCCAAATCGCCCCCGATTATTAGTAAGTTAAAAGTAGTGTCAGCACTCTTAAGTTTTTAAATATGACGTTTTAAAACTCAACTGCCCTAATTGTTTATTTATTAGAACTACCAGGGAAGCAGGAATGAACTGGAACTACGACTAAGACTTTTATCGATATACAGGGTAAAACAGAACGGTGTGGTCATATTTTAAGAACTGCTTCTGCTCATCGATATGAACAACTTTCTCCAAGAAAACCAGAGAAAATTCTCAAAAAAAAAAAACTTTATATTCCTCTTTGTGCTTAATCGTCGGTGCACAACTTAGTGAGATCGTTTAGGCGTCTATTTTCTGCTCATTTCTGTCACCCTGATAATTTTCAAAACAACAAATGATTCAATTTCAAAACCTGTATTTTTACCATTATTGAGCTAAGTAGTAAGTCGCTTAAGCACCTAAATCCAGTTAATTTCTGCTTCCCTGGTAGTTTTAATAAATAAACATTTCGGACAGTTGAATTTTAAAACGTCTATCGTCAACATTTATTACGAATCTTTTATGCTCTTCTCAACGTTTCATTGTTGGTCAATCCCCCATAGATTACAAGGATATGTATCTTTATTATTTTGTACATATGTTTTTACTGTTACAAAAATATGGTATAACTAATTGTAAGCGAAAAAGAGAAAAACAAAAAAAATATTTAAGTGAGAAAAATTTTGAAAATAAGATGTGAAAAACAAAACTTTTTCAAATGTGTGTGTAGTGGATGAGTTAGTGTGTGTGCGTGCGACTGTATGTGTAGATGATGGTGTGTGTGGTTGTGTATGTTTGCTTGTGTGTATAAGCGTATGTGTGTGTTTGTTGTGTTAGATATTATGTTGAGAGTGCTATGCTCCATTTTACTTACCCTTAAATAAGCATTTGTCCTGTTTTGTCATATGTATAGTTTAGAAGAAATGAGTAGACCATTTTCTTACAGTTTTGATGTGTTTAGCCGTATACTTGACAATGTTTATCTATTTTATTATATAAAGAAGGACCAAGATAATAGAAGAATCTTTTGATGAAACTGGAACGTGCACGTGGGAGAGTACATATTATATATTTTCTACGTTTATCGATTGCCCTATATGGCGTTCTTTGGTGTTGTAGGAGAACAGCTTGCATGATAAACTGTTGTATTACGTTTAGAATATTCCACTTATGGTATAATTCATTAGTAGGGAATATGATAGGGCGAAAGGTAGCAACTTTTAATAGAAAGAAAAGAAAAAGAAAAAAAAACCACTCCAACATGAAATGCAATATGTGACAATAGATTGGCATAAGGCAAAATAAACGTTTCGTATAACTGTCTGATTAGCAATTTTACGCAATGTTTTAAATATGAATATGAGTTTCCGGACCCTGCCTGTAAGAATGTTTATATTCAGAGACTTAAAATTTAGAGTTTTGTCCAATGTCACACCCAGATATTTTATTTGGTCTACAGAGGTTAATGATGGACAGTTGCAAGATGTTTGGGGTTGATTATTGCAGGAGTGAGCTATTAAAGTTATTTGGGTACGTGGTTGAGAGGCTGCACTGATTAAATATGTAAGGAAGTCGGTTTTGGAAGTATTGAGTGTAAGGAGATCATTGAGCCAGTTTAGTGCTGTATTGAATGCGAGTTGCGCTCTAATTTTTAACAGTTGTCGCTGTACCATCCGTGAATGATATCAAGTTACCATTCCGGATATTGAGGTCGCATAGCTCATTGATGAAGATAAGAAAAAGGGTTGGCCCTAGTATACTTCCCAGGGGCATACCGTAATAAATAGGAAGTTCGTTACTATTGTTATTATTTATACTGACAAATTGCGATCGATTTGTCAGGTTTGTGCTTCCTATCCTAAAGAAAAGTATATCTAAAGGTAGTAAAGACATGCTACTGAAGATTATCTATATATCCGTATCACACAATTGTAGGCTCTTGCTAAATTGAATTCAAAAACCTCGGTGGCCGGCGGTGGTCCCGGACACACTTACAGCGTGTAAAAATCCGAGTTTCCAACCTATATATGAAACATTTGAGCACTCGGCACACGTAATCCGATCTTGCCCACCAGCTCAGGGACATCAGTAGATCCATTTATAATACCAAAAAAAAACCAAGATCTGCAATTTTCCTTCGCTCGTGTAGCGGCAGAATATGAAATTTTTTACACCGACTTTCATAGTTCGGTAGATAGGTATTTGAGCGATATTGAGTGTTCCTCAAAAATCGCCTTTGTATACTTTCAAGCCGATTAATGTACACTTTATAATTGGGATTCCAAATTTGAGGACCACATTCAAGGTGGCTACGGACAAGCGCACAATAAAAGATTTTCATTGTCTTAACATTTTTAAAATCTGAAGAGACCCTAAAAAAAAGGCTTTAGAAGCCTAGTTAAATATGTTATTTATATGTGCATCAAACAAAAGCTTAGAGTCAAAAATAACTCCAATATCCCTGATGACACTGACTCTCGCTATAAAGGTGTTAGATGGCTTATAATCAAATTTTATAGGGTTTGGCTTACGTGTAAATGTACAAAAGCATTTGGAAACATAAATCTAACCTATTTTTAATGCAATACTCGTGGAATCGATCCAGATCATCCCGTAATAGGCGTGCGTCCTCAACAGTTGAGACTTGACTTCATTTCATCTGCATACAATAGGACTTTAGAAATTTTAAAACTTTAATGACATTGCCTCTTGTTTCCTGAAGGAAACAAGAGGCAATGTGTGTGTGTGTTTTGTAATGTGGCTATCTGTGTATGGCATCCTGTGTGCGTAGCTAATCATCATCTGATGGTGTTTGTGTATTGTCTTGCCAGTCAGTTACCTGTGCGAAGACGCTCCCTGTAAAGTGAGTTTCAACTAGGAGGCGTCTCGTTTCTTCAGGCGACGTGGTGAGCGTGTTGTCAGGTTTACGGAGTGTGGCGGGCCCAGGAGTACCCTGTTGCCCAGTATTTTCCTTACCCTGTTTGCTTGTTGACAGGAATCAATACTACCACAGAAATTCTGCCATCCCGCAGTACGCCTGGTCCTGATGCATTTTTGTAGCTAAATTTGGCCGTATAATAAGCATCCCAGTCCTCATCCGCACATGTGTTCATGGCTCTGTTTAGAGCCTTTCTTACCTTACCGCGTTTGCGTTCCAGATCCGCGCCCCACCAGGGTTGTTTTCCCGGTGTAACGCGCGGGGTAGTTTCTGGGCAAACAGCAGTAGATGGTAGCTGCTTATCAGTGACTCGGTGAGCTTGCCCAAGTGTGCGTCGATTCGCGTCGTATCCTCAAGACTCATCGAATCGCATGGTGGTTCCAGCTTGGAACTTAGGCTACGTTTGTATACGGCTCTGTCCATGTTGCGCGGATTACGCCGCGGAGGTTAAGGCGGTACACAAACCTGAACGTCAAAGCAGATCCACCTATGACCTGAGCAGGAGGCCTCCTTGGAAACCAGCCACCCAGTTGCGAGTCCCGCTGCGCCTTCTGTTGCCCTGGCTGGGGGACTTTAACGCCCACCATCAGGAATGGCTCTTCCCATACCAGTGCACAGACCATGCTGGACAAGAGACGCGTAAGCTAGCGCTAGCGTTAAATCTCACCCAGCTGGTCCAGGGAGCAACGAGGGTGCCGGATGTTGATTCGCACACGACCAATTGCTTGGACCTTCTGCTGACAACAGATCCAGACCGATACTCGGTGTCGATTTCTTCACCATTACGTACTTCCGACCACTGTCTGGTGACGTCTGTATCCGTCTACTCCCCGCCCGATCCTAGCCCTAGAGGCACCAGGCGGGTTTGGCTATACAGCTCAACAGATTGGGATGGCATGCGATCTTTCTTCGCATGTTATCTTTGGCAGCCTACTTGCTTATCTTCGACTGATGTTTCGTCATGCGCGGACTCCGTGACGGATGTGTTGCGGCAGGGAGTGGAGTACTACATTCCATTCTCTGACGTAACAATGTCTGGCGAAGCTCGACTATGGTTTGGTGCTGAGTGCAATCGCGCTGATGCGCTTAAACACGCGGCCTATCTGGCATGGGTCGACGCTCGGACGCGTAAAGCAAATGACGTGAGTCAGAAGAAGAGAGCCTTCTACAGGGCTGCAAAGTTCTGCAAGGTGTTGCGGAGGGCTCGGTTTGACCATATTAGCCGAATTGGGAACAAACTTGCACCTTACCCAGCTGGTAGTAAGGCGTTTTGGTCCCTGGCTAAGTCGGTTGAATCGAACTTCTGCCGCCCCTCACTACCTCCACTGCTGAAACCGGACAGGTCGCTGGCCCACTCCGCTGAGGAGAAAGCAAACTTGTTTGCCTCTTTGTTTGCGGAATCTTCGCGTCTAGATCCTGGTGGCGCGAGGCCCACTGGTACTCTTGGTGGATGTGAGTCGATTATGTCAGACATTCGCATTCATCAGAAGGATGTCTGAGGGGTACTGCGTAACCTGGACGTGAACAAGGCTAGTGGCCCCGACGGGATACCGGCAATTGTACTGAGGACTTGTACGCCTGAGTTGACACGCCTTTTTCGCCTTTCGTTTGAGACTGGAAAAGTGCCGATGGCTTGGAAGCAAGCTAACGTGCAACCCGTGCCCAAGAAAGGTAGTCGAGCTGACCCAGCAAATTATAGGCACACCTCGGTAACTTCCGTACTCTGTAAGAGTATGGGACGTATACTGAATGGCAAGCTCCTGGCATACCTAGAAGCTAACGATATCCTCAGTGACCGACAATACGGCTTTCGCCGAAATCGGTCAACTGGGCATCTTCTAGCGTATGCCATTCACATCTGGAGTGAGGCCATCGACAAACAAGGGGAAGCCCTTGCGGTCTCCCTTGACATCTCGAAGGCCTTCGACCGGGTCTGGCACGACAGCCTAATTGGCAAGCTTCCTTCCTTCGGTGTGGCCGCTGGTTTGTGTGATTGGATTGCAGATTTCCTGAGGGATCGGTCTATTCGAGTAGTCATAGATGTCTGCTCGTCCTGACTGCTTGCTATTAATGCCGGTGTTCCTTAGGGGTCGGTGCTCTCGGCAACATTGTTTTAGCTGCATATTAACGATCTGCTAAAACCCTGTACCTTTGGGTATGCAGACGACAGCACTGTTGCCGAGAGATACGTGCCCGACGCACGAGATAGTGGGTCTCAGGTCCGGTCTCTCCGAGAGGCTATGGTTGGGTGCTTGAACTTGTCCTTACAGGCTGTCTCAGAATGGGGCGATGCCAATCTGGTCAAGTTCAATGCTGCTAAGACCCAGGCGTGTCTTTTTTCCGCTAAGAGGAGCCAATTTCACCCGGTTCCATCATTTCGAGGTGTGACCGTGCCGATTACCGACCAACTTGATCTTCTTGGTGTTACTTCAATATCTACCCTCAATTTTGGTCCCTTCATAGAGGTTTGCCTCTCTCGGCTCAAGTGGCTGCCAAAAATTTGGGGATCCTCGCAAAGGTGAGACGGTACTTCACGCCGGAACAGCTGCTCCAACTCTATCAAGAGCAAGTTCGATCGTGTATGGAGTACTGTTCTCATCTTTGGGACGGATCTCCCAGATACCAGCTTGATGCCCTTGAGTCAATTGAGAAACGAGCCAAGAGGATCATCGGCAATGATAGGCTCGTTGAGTTGAAACTCCAAAGTCTTGAACATAGACGCCGAGTTGCTAGCCTGTCGGTTTTCTATCGGTTACATTTTGGGGAGTGTGCGACGGAATTGCATAATTTGATTCCGCCAAACCCGTTTCATCAACGGACCACAAGAAGTATGGCGAAGTGCCACCGGTTCATGGTGGACATCCCTTCCATACGCACAAAGCGTTTTGAGAAAATATTCATTGTGCGTACAGCTAGGGACTGAAATTCCCTACCGGAGTCTGTGTTTCCTGATAGCTACAACCTGGGAGTATTTAGGTCAAGAGCGAATGGGTTACTTCTAGGCAAGCGTGCTACATCTTCGACCACATCATCGCTTACCATCAGGTGAAATAGTGGTCAAACGCGTGCCTATCAACAATAAATAAAAATATGCCACCTTTGATTATTGGAAAAATATAATAATAATAATAATAAGGATCTGTGGCCCGGCTTTCAACTTGACTGACTGAAATTTTTTTCTCACCGATATTTTTATCAAATTTTCCTAAAAATAAACAAATAATAATGTCCACACAACAACAAAAACGAACCAGAAAAAAAATAAGAAACCATCAAAGCTATAACCTATACCGAAAAAACAAATTGCAAACAACAACATGGCAATAACATAATGGACCAAAGGAAAAAATGATGACAAGAAGCCGGGCACTTTACCAAAATGCACCAACAACATCTTCGGGTTCGTCGCTCAGCTCCGCCTCGCAGCCGCCGGGACCTACGCCAACCGTGAGTCCAACGATTCCGGTCGCTGCAGTTGCGTCGAGCTCGAGCGACGAATACACCACTCCGCCGACGACACCACCACCTGCGCGTCGACGGGGAAGAGGTCGACCACCAGCCAGTTTGGAACCTCGAGGCCCACCGGCCTCTGATAGGGTTCCCGTTGCCGGTGGAAGTGTGCAGCGCATGCGATGGACACAATCCATTAACGAAAACGTCATGCGCTCATACTATGGGGCTACAGAGGGGGGAATTAACCTGACTGCGTACCGTGGTCGGATGCTCTCTCTGTTTCAGGTGCTTGAGCCAGCTGTCAACGTATCGGCCCAACGACTGTCGGATCAGGTGCGGGTCATCCAGCGTAACCGTATGCTGGATGATGACACACTTGATAGACTACGCCTCGAATCACGGAGTAGCCGTGTCTCACCTGCTTCGCCACCGGCCGCGGTGCAACTGCAACCTAATGCATCACCGCGACCTGACCACGTTGTCGAAGATGATGATGACGTGGCTATATCCGTGAGTACCCAGTGTAACGAACGATTGAGGAGCGCTGTGGAGGATGCATTCCGAGAGCACCGCTCCACGCCGCCTGGGCTTAGACCTCGTCTACCTCGTTTGCCCATGCATAAGAAAAATAAGGCGCTGGTGTGTGCTCTAGATTCGCAGCTATCAAATTTTTTTGATAGCAGCAAAGACCTTGCTGATACCCACTCAATCTTGTGCTGCGCGGCTGCAGCGGCATGGCGTGTTGCTCACGTCAAGTTCCCCAACAGTGACAGAGCTGCACGACCAGCTGTACCAGCTTGGCAGTGCAGGATCGAGCGTCGTATCGGTGAGGCTAGAGCACTCATTGGCAAACTTATCTGCTTCAGGGAGGGCAACACTCGCCCTAGGGTGATGCGCTTTGTGAGGCGGGCATTCTCGGGGACTGATATAAGTTCCCGAGATTATCTGACCCGCGTCACAGAGCGTGTCGACTTCCTGAAGCAGAAGATCTATGCATGGGCAAACCATATTCGTCAGTACAAGCGGCGAGTGGAGCGGTACACTCAGAGTCGCACATTCGAAAGCAACGAAAGGTGGGTTTATAGGGCTTGGGAGCGACCGGACCAAGGTGTGTCTGATACGCACCTACCTGATGACGACGCCATGAGCTCATTCTGGCGCGGCATCTGGTCGGTGCCGGTCAGGCACACCGAGGGTGATTGGACTCGAGAGGTCGAGCGCGCGTGCGATCTTATACCAGAAATGGGGGCTATTGCCATCAGCCCCCAAGATGTAGCTCGTGCAGTCCGTCCGTTGCCTAACTGGAAATCTCCAGGGCCGGACGGTCTGGACAATTTCTGGATAAAATGGTTTCAAAGATTGCACGCTCGCTTGGCAGCTCAGTTCCAGTCTGCAATAGAGTCAGGGTCGCTGCCACAGTTCCTTACGACGGGAGTAACCCACCTGCTCCATAAATCAGGTAGTACTGCGAAACCCAAAAAATATAGGCCAATCACGTGTTTACCGACGGTCTATAAAGTTTTTACATCCATCCTGAGAGCCAAAATTAATAATCATATTGACACAAATTTTATCATGTCTGCCTCTCAGAATGGATGTAGGAACGGGTCCCGTGGTACTAAGGAGCTGCTCCTCATTGATGTTGCCATTAGCCAACAGGTTCGTCGTTCTCGAAAAGATCTGTCGACATGTTGGATAGATTATAAGAAGGCCTATGACTCGGTGCCACATACATGGCTCATGAGGGTGCTGGAGCTGTACAAAGTGGATGCAACTTTGCGCACCTTCCTGATGTCGTGTATGGGGCAGTGGAGGATGGTTCTTCACTATCCAGGATGTCGACAAATCCGGGAGAACAGCGAACCGATAAGGATCGAGCGTGGCATATTTCAGGGCGACAGTCTGAGTCCACTGTGGTTTTGTCTGGCCCTAAACCCTCTCGGTACTCTACTGGAGGGTTCGGGCCAAGGCTACCGGTTGAGAAGAGGTGGTCAGGTCATATCACACCTCCTTTACATGGATGATCTGAAACTCTTTGCCCCCAACCACTTGCAACTGATGAAGCTACTGAAGGTAACAGAAACCTTCAGTAGCGCCATCAGGATGGAATTTGGTGTGGACAAATGTGCAGTCATGCATGTACAGCGAGGGGAGATT
Source organism: Polia nebulosa (assembly GCA_951329385.1). Classification (NCBI taxonomy): domain Eukaryota; kingdom Metazoa; phylum Arthropoda; class Insecta; order Lepidoptera; family Noctuidae; genus Polia; species Polia nebulosa. The sequence goes on along the minus strand of OX589591.1, from coordinate 6,143,893 downwards.
ATGGAATCCGTGGGAACTCAACTCTCGGATTCCGTACACCTTAGATCCCTCTGCTCAACCGAAACCTACAAGTATTTGGGTATGTTTGAAGCGTTAGGCATCAATACTGCTGAAGTGAAACAGTCGTTGAGGGAGCGCTTCTTTGGCCGCCTGAATAAAGTACTGAATAGTCTTTTATCAGGCGGGAACAAGGTGCGCGCCTTCAACGGTTGGGTCATGCCGGTATTGATGTACTCTTTCGGCATACTCAAATGGACTCAGACGGAACTTGACGGCCTGGATAGGAGGGTCCGCACACTGCTGACCGCAAATCGGATGCATCACCCACGATCATCGGTGATGAGGCTGTATGTCCCGCGGAAGTGTGGGGGTCGTGGGTTCTTAAATGCTAAGACCCTACACAACCGCGAGGTATGCAGCCTTAGGGAGTACTTCCTTAAAGCTGACGTGGGTATGCATCGAGATGTGGTCGCTGTGGACAAGGGCCTCACCTCGCTCTCCTTGGCAAAAGAGAACTGGCGCAAATCTACAGTACTGGATACTAATGACCGCAGGGAAGTATGGCAGAGCAAGGAGCTTCACCGGGCGCTTTTACCGGGTCCTACATGGGCCCGATGTAGATCTCTTAGCATCCGTATCCTGGCTGCGCTTTGGTGACCTCTTCGGGGAAACCGAAGTTTTTGTCTGTGCGATTATGGACGAAGTTATGATGACGAATAACTACCGGAAATATATTGTGAAGGACGGTACGGTTGACCTCTGTCGGGCATGCCACCGGCCCGGAGAATCAATACGACACATTATTTCTGGTTGTTCTCGTCTAGCTAAAGGAGACTATTTGCATAGACACAACCTTGTAGCCAGGATTATCCACTAGCAACTTGCTCTTAAATACAATCTTGTGGAATCGGAAGTACCGTACTATAGATATATGCCCGACCCAGTTCTCGAAAATGGCAATATCACGTTATACTGGGATCGATCTATCATCACTGACAGGACTATTGTTGCCAATAAGCCTGACATAGTGGTGATAGATCGATTAGCGCGTCGCACAATGATTGTTGATATAGCTGTCCCTCATGATGATGATGATGTTTGTGAACTGCTTGACACTAAGCACTGCCACGGCCTTAATACAAACGGCAACAACGGTGTTGCCTCAAACACTGTCGATGCAGAAATAGTTTTTTTTTTATATACGGACAAATCACATGATTATAATGCATATTGGAACCAAAACTTTCCTGTTTGTCATATTATAATGTGTTGAACGTCTCGGTAATTATATTTGTCATTGATAGCACCCCTTATTGCGTAGCAGTAAACCGGGCCTTATGGTTGTTCTAAACATGTGACTACTAACTTAAAATTATTAAAATTCTACGTAAGTAGCGAGGTGTTGTGGTAATATTGATTTATATTATAAAATATAAGTATATAGGTACATCATTAATTGAAATATGAAACCAGTAACAAATCATATTCTGAGTCCATACGTTGTAAAATCATTGCAGTTTAAGGCGATTGTAAGTTTCTCTCTTAACTGTTTTTATAAAAAAATCTAAACTTTTAGACCTATTTTGCGTATGCGTATCAAGTTTCATGAAATTCGGTTTAGTAATTTCACTTGAATTTGGAAGTTTGTGCGAAATAACGCGCGGCGTGTGGAGCAGTGGTGGCCTAGCGGTATTGGCCGCGACTTACAAGTTATAGGTCGTGAGCTCAAACCCAGGCAGGTGCTTTACTTTTTGTAAATTATTTCATCACCACTGCTCTCAAAACGGTTAAAGTATCGTGAGGAAACCGGCATGTCCTAGAACCAAAAATTCGAAGACATGTGACATCCACCAACCCGCATTGGACTGCGTGGTAGATTACGGCCCACACCATCTCACAGATAGGAGGCCTGTGCCCCAGCAGTGGGTCATTAAAAAGGCTGATGATGATGATGAACGCACGGCGCAAAGGAGCTCACACCACCGTACCATATCACGATCAATGGACTAATAATTTAGGATTAAATAATAAAAAAACGAAGTGCATAATATTTGCTTTAACCAGTGTTCAAAGAAATAATTGTGACGTAGTATTGAACAAAGAGAAACTAGAATTCGTCGAAAACACTGTTTTCCTGTGAATTACGCTTGATTCAATGCTACCATGGGGTCCTCGTTTAAAATCTCTTGCAGGACGGTTAAGTTCAGCGGCATATGCTGTCAAGAAAATCCGTCAATTTAGTAGATACCGCGAGGCTAGTCTATTTTAGTTACTTTCATAGTATCATGTCTTACGGTATTTTGCTAGGCGCCATGGCGCCCTCACCTTCCGCCTGACGCAGGTCCTCACCGGACATGGCTGTTTCGGGAGGTACCTGTGTCGGATCAAGGCGGAGGTGACCCCTGCGTGTTTCCACTGCGAGGATCGCCCAGAGGACACGGTGGAGCATACGGTGGAGGTTTGCCCCGCCTGGGCAGAACACCGCCGTGTCCTCGTGGATGCGATAGGCGGCAGCGACCTCTCGCGCCGTGCCCTGGTTCAGGCCATGGTACGGAGTGAGAGGGAATGGGGGGCCGTCTCCTCCTTCTGCGAAGCAGTAATGCTCGCGAAGAGGGAGGCGGCACACGTTATCCCGAGACTCAACAGAGGCAGAGTCGCCCTAGCGCCCTCAGCAGCAGCCGTCGCTGGAGACGCCAGGGGCTGCGAGACGATCTCCGGCCAGCGTAGACCCGGGCCTGCGGACGGCGAGTAGTGGGTAACTCGCCGTCCGATCAGCACCAGGCCCGAGAGTCGACGGCGCGTAGTGTTCCACGCGCGCCTCAAAGAGTTGTCAGCAAAGGACGGGGCCTGCCACGGCCAGTGCCTGCCCGGTGGAGGATAAATTCGAAAGAGTTACCTCGCCCCCGGGCGCGTAGGGCAGGGAATTTCCCACCCCCCAAAAAAAAAAAAAATGGTATTTTGCTATGGAGACGGGCAGAAGACATTGAGTCTCTTATTATTCTGCAAAAAAGAGCTATCAGAGCCATTTATAATCTTCGCAGGCGCGATTCTCATAAGGAGCTGTTTAAGGATATAAACATCATGACGGTACCTTGTCAATACATATATGAAAACATTATGTATGTCGACGCAAGGCTAACGTAAACTTTAAAAAGTTCTTTAACAGTTAAATATGACTGGATAGGTTTAAATTAGTATAGATTTGATTATTGTAGTCAGTTTGCTACTTTTCAATACAAAAAGGCCGTGTTATGATTTGCGGTTACTATAACAGCAAACCACAACTGACGGTTTATTTAAACTTAGCTTTAAAAAGAAGTTATCTATTGGTAAATTCATTTCTTGATTATTAAGCGATATGCGTTAGTTTAAAAACTATTTTTGGTAAATTTTTGTATAACATACAGTTGATTGAACTAGTAGTGGTCAAGCATAAAATATGGTGCGCGTTTGAAATGTTGAGGTAAATGTTTTTAAACAATAGAAAATTAATTCAATGTTAAAATCGAGTGCTAAAAATAATAGAACTAATTAACAAATCATAGTTTAGTTACTTCAATCAATGTTATCTGCAATTTGTAAATAAAAGATGTGTAATGACTTCGCAACGACGACGACGCCATTTTCGTATTGAAAGGGCGAGCCGCTGCGAAATCACATTTTATAAGGAAAATTTTGTGAAGACAAGTCCGGTTCTTAGAATATCTTGTGAGTACGATTACTATTATTTACTTTGATTTTAAGGCTGTTTTAATTGTGTTTTGGGTAATAATAAAACGTGAGTAGACAAATAAATTATTGTGTATTCATTTGGCAATGAGTGAGCCTAGCGCATTTCTGAATTTCGCACAAAGCTCAAGTGGCTTCCCATACGTCTTCGCCGGGATTCTCATATTTTATTTCTGCTCTACAGTATTCTGTTCAATCCTACAACCCCCTCTTATCTTAAAGAACGTTTCAAGTTCCTTCATGACACACATAATAGATATCTGAGTTCATCGGAAAACTTGAGACTAGAGATGCCGATGCATTCCACCAGCTATTACGACAAATCTTTTACGGTTCAGGCGATGCGGTTATGGAATGCCTTGCCCGTGTCGGTAAGGCGTGCTCAATCCTTGTCCACTTTCAAAACAATGGTCAAAAATCACTACCTCTCTCTTTAATCGTTTTTACTAGGGTTCTATGCTTTTTTGTTTCTTAATTAATAATGTATATATTTATCTATAATGTATTTATTGTATATGTCGCCGCGAGAGCGTCTGGCTGCTAAGATAACAATCATTACTAATTACTTTAACTAATATTCGAGATTTAAAGTTAGTTAGTTAAATCTGCCCTTGGGATACATGTTCAACTATGATGTTAGTTCTTATTTTAATTCAGCGCCATCTATTGGCGTCTTGATCGAATCAAACCTTGAATAGAAATGATTATTAAACTAATTGCAATGTTTTAATTATAAACTAGAGTTTAAATAAAGAGGGAACATTTATTTTATAGCTTCTAGATTATTGGTCATTCTAACAATTTCACATTGACGAAGGGTATAGTTTGTTTATGACTTACATTACCAAATTCTAAACAATGGCGTCGGCTGAGTGAGATTTAAAATGGTCAATACCCAGATGTTATAATTTAATACGAAAGCTAAATTGGTTTCAGTATTATATCCCGAACTATAAACTCATATGACTATTTTAACACAACACGTTCTAATGAAAACCTTTGTTTGTTTAAATTACTTAAATTGCCGGGAAATGTTGGAAGAAGTAATGAAGCTACTAATTTAACTTAAGTTATAAGAAATGTTTCAGCATTAGTAATTAATAGCTATTGTTTATTGATAACATAATTAATTAATAAGTGTTTTGGTATTGTTTGTAAGTTTTCTTAAATAAGTAATGAAATTCTGTATTGGAATGTGGTGTGTTTTCCGCCCACTTATATTGGACGCGTGTGTTCTGCGCGCGGAACTAGAGAGTATGCTCTCGCAGTAATTTTGTGTAGACTAAAAATAAAAAGGAATCTTGATAGATTGTGTTTCTCGACAAGTGTTCTAATGTTTAAAAGAATGTCCTCAGAGTTTCTTTTCTGTCAGTTCTTCTCTGAGAGAACAATGCCTTGGAACTGGCAGGCCACATATTATGTGGTTTTAGTTTGTTAGCTTCAGATGACTGATCAACTCTTATGCAGTTCCACAAGTGTCTGTACATGGTTTAAATGAAATAAAACCCATGAGTTTCAGTCAAGTGTTGTGTTTAATTGAAGTTGAACCACCATTTCTACAAACAACGAGAAATTGTATGGAGGCACATACAGACGAGTGATCTGAGTAGTGACGCCTCGTTATATATATTATTATAAATAGTACACCTAAGACTACCTACAGTACTGTATTTCCTTTTCTCTTTAAAATCCATCCAAAGGTTGTATTGAAAAGATCGCTTTTAGTGATAAGGCCGCCCATTGTGTCACCCTATGTAATGTTTACTTCATATTTTTATTGTAATTTATATGGTGTAAATAATAAAGAGTATTCTATTCTATTCGATAAAAATGCATGGCTTAATGCTGGTCCTGCTCCCCAGTCACAGCCACTTAGGTCCACTAGTTAGTTCTTTTTTGTATTTGTATATTTGGAAGAGATGCTCTCCATTTTATTTTTTTATAGACATGGTTTTTTTAACCAACTTTCGAAAAAGGAGCAGGTTCTATGTTCGACTGTATGTATGTTTTTTTTTATGTATGTCCGCCGATTTATTCGTGACGTTTTTGTTTTCTCCAATTACGAGTATGTTTAAATTCCACGTTCCATGTTATTGGAGTTTTTAGTTCTGGGGTATATCCACTACAAATGCAAAAATAAAAAACTTTTTTACATAAAAAAAAAACGGACTTCCAAAAAAGAAAATACTTGTATACACTAAAAATTAAAAAATAACTTTAATTTCGGAAGTCGGTGTTTGTGTTTTATTTTTTATAATATTATTATTGTAACTTTTTAATAATGTTTAATTTTGAAGCATTTTTTAATTTTGTAAATATGAATACCACCAAAAATAAAATACAAAGCAGTTACCTTATATGCCCTATAAGGTAACTGCTTTGTATTTTATTTTTCAAAGTTATAAATTTTAAAATTACGAAAAAAATATATTCTTTCATTTGATATGTCGCACGACACAGTTTGAAAAACTTTTATTTTTATTTTTCCGATTTTTCCCTCAAAATTGACCCCATATTCCAAAATTAATTTATTTAGGGTACACTTCTGTGTTTGGGTCACAGATATTCATGTGTGTACCAAATTTCAACTCTATCAGTCCAGCAGATTCAGAGCAAATTGACTGTGACAGACGGACAGATAGACAGACGGACAGACAGACAGACACACGAGTGATCCTACAAGGGTTCCGTTTTTTCATTCGGCAATTCGGAACCCCAAAAATACCCGCTTAAGTACACACAAATGGTGAGCAACTAAAAATATAGGATATTTTATGTATGTACAACGTTGATGTGACAGAGGGGCATTAAATTAAACTACGTATACAATACGTGTTTAGTATTAATTCGATACGGTATAAAAATAAAAATAATAATAAATGAGGTTTTTTTTTTTCAAACAAACTAAATAGCTTACAATTCAGAGTAAAACGCAACCACCCTTTATACCATACTTTATACCCATTATCCTTGTTTGCATTGCCATCTTATAGCGAAAATGTACTTGTGACTTGCGTGAGAACGGCAACAACGCGTCGTATCGTAGGTTATACTCAGATTTATCGTTTTAAGGTGCATGACCTGTGCGTATAGACATAATCAGCTGTTAGGAAAGATACATCGTGTTCAAACGAGGCCAAAACTTAAAAAATCGTTTGTGACTAAACTACTGCTCCGATTTAATTGATTTTTGGTACAGAGCTTGAAAATAGTACCTAGTATAGCCAGTTTAAAGGAAAGCCCCTCTGTCGTATCAACTTTGTATATTTATTTCATAGCTATTTTCATCCTATAATCGTCGACATGAAAACTGAGGAGCAAACCATAAAAAAATGTAATTTACACATTAAGAAAACCAACTGGATCCTTTTTCGACACTTTATAGACGAAGCTTTTAAAGTATCCATTCCACTCAAAACAGAAAGTGACATCATAAATGCTGTTGAATTCTTCAACACAAACATACAAAATGCTACATGTAACTCGACTCCATCAGACCAATACAAACCTGATGGCCAATCTGTCGCCCCTAACATATTGGAATTAATTAAAGAAAAAAAAGCGATCACAAAATTATGACATAATATACAAAAAAAAGATTGAACCACAAAGCAAGAGAACTAAAATAAACTCTGTTTCGAATTTATCCACAACCCCTGGAGGGTTGTGGATAAATTCGAAACAGAGTTACCGCGACCCTGGGCACTCAGGGCAGGGAAGGAACAGGGGTGGGTTTTAGTCAGTAAGAGTCTGACACGCCCTACCGCTCCACCCTAGAGCGGTAGATGTCATTGGATGATTTGCCACCCCAAAAATATAAAATAAAACCCGTCCTTATGAAGGTCCACCCGAACATGAAAAAGAATTCAACGAATTAATTGATAATCCTGACCATGTCGATGTCGAACCAGAGGGACTTACTAAAAAAAAAGAAGTGAGAATAATCCAAAAAGCAAACCCTAAGAAAGCAGCCTTAGTTTGCTTTTTGGATTATTCTCACTACTTTTTTTTTACTAAAAGCATCCTCTGCCCGGGGGTTGAGGATAAATTCGAAACAGAGTTACCTCGCCCCCAGGCACTAAGGGCAGGAAGGAACAGGGGTGGGTTTTAGTCAGCAAGAGTCTGGCACGCCCTCCCGCTCCACCCAGAGCGGGAGAAGTCATTGAATGATTTCCCAACCCACAAAAAAAAAAGCAGCCTGATACAACCTCATTACCAACAAAGTTTTGCAGGAACTATCAGACTCTATAATACTACTCACTGCAATTTACAATGCCATCTCAAGATTAATAATTCATCCTAACCTTCTATCTGTTACGCGGACCGAAACGTCCTCATGTCAAATTCTCGCGTCTGTTGCGTGGACAGAACGGTCCCCTAATCACTGTCATAAGTTTTGACGTAAATTTGTTTATAAAAACAATATCTATCTTGCTCAAACTTGCACAGAGTCTAGGAGACAGAACAAGATCGATATAATGTCTCTGTCAAGTACTCTAAATGAAAGGATCATACCTATTATTTCGTTCGGAACGCGGCACGTGTAAATGACGTCATGTTTTTGTTATGCTTTTAGGATGAAATAAATGTATTACGTGGTGTGTTCTGTTGATTGATTTATGTGAACTATGGTGTATTTATTTAAATAAAACAAAAACTTTTTAGATTAATGGTTTATTTTGTGAATTACAATGACCTTTACACAAGAAACGGGGAAAAATCCCTCACACTGAATGTACAGAGAAAGACTGAAAAACCATCCAAACAATTTGGCTAATGTTTTAATGGAGGAAAGTCCATTGATCCACAGACTGAAAATGAAGATGCCCCAACACACAATAGAAACGCAACAATGAAGTAAATTAGGATGCGACAAAGGTCGTATACCGAGCATAACAGTCACAGAAATAACAAACCCACTGTTTAATGTCCATGATGATACAGATCGCAGCACAATGAGAGATAAAAAAAAACTAATATGGCGGCGCAAGCGGCAAAGATACAAGGTGGCAAAGTGAATATTCGAAAACAGCATGTCGAAATTCGAAATCTATAAAGTCACCAACTTTTAAAACTCCCGGAAAAACTTTCCAGGTAAACCCCCTAAAATGCACCAATTGACTGGACTATTGCCACAGTAAACAATCTCTATCTAAAAAATTCAAAGTCCGACTGACTGACTGACTGATATATCAACGCACAGCCTAAACTACTAGTCTTATGAACATGAAATTTGGAGGATATAATAATAATAATAATAATAATAATAAATTTATTCACAAACTTTTTTACAAGATTCTTATGAAAACCCTGACTTCTGAGCTAGGTAAAAAAAACCTGTATTACAGAAGTCAGTGCCTCTCCCACTTTCTACCTGATACAAATTGTGAATAAAAAAAAAAAAAAAAAAACAATAATAATAATAATAAGATGAAATAAATCAAATAAGTGATGGGTTAGGTTTACTCATGATGTGTTTATGCATGTAGATGAAACGTCTTTGTATGTACGTGTGTGTGTGAGGGTGTGTGTGTGTGAGGGTGAGTGTGTGTGAGGGTGTGTGTGTGTGAGGGTGTGTGTGTGTGATGGATGCTAGATGAAGGTGAGGTATGTGGTAGTAGGGAATATTAATCTGTGAGCAATAACGTTTCAGTTTGGTCGTAGTTTAATTGAAGTAGCCAGTTCTTAATTTTCATTTTTGTTTCTCGAACAGTAAGAGGATGAATGTTTATTATTTTATTTATCTTATTGTATAAGTAGGAAGACCTATAAGATTGCTGTCGTCTAGCCGTAGCTGTCCGACATCTGACAGGTAAGCATACGTTAGTAATAACACGTTTACTCTTATACACATTTACATCACAGGGAGTTTGCTTGTGTTTTTTTAGTATAATTTGGGATATGTATAATTGTCTAATTGTTAACAGTTCGCAATTTTCATACAATTGTTCAGTCGGATATCTGAAGGGCTTAAAAGTCATTACTTTCAATAATGACCTCTGAGCCCTTTCTAATAGCATCATGTGGGTTTTACAGGCACCACCCCAGACCCCTACACAATATCCAAGTATGGATTGAGCTAAAGCATAATATATATTACGTAGTAGAGGAAATTCCGCGGCGTGCCTAAGTTTTTTGAAAACCCAGATTAGCTTCCTAGTGCGACCCGTAACAAGACTTATATGGGGTTCCCAACTTAGCCTCTCATCTAAGATAACACCTAAGTATTTGACTTGTGTTACTTTATTAATAGAAAGACAAGAACAGCTATTACTATTAGGATAGTTACAAGAATGAACTCTAATACTAACGTTTTTAAGGTTAGTTTTGGAAAATGAAAATTGTATGAATGAAGATTTAGAAATGTTGAGAGTAAGGAGATTTGCTTCAAGCCATTGGCCAAGACGGTGGAGGCCGTTCTCGGCAATGCGACGTACCTCCTCCCAAGTCCCTCCATGGAATATTACGGCTGTATCGTCAGCATACGCAAATATTTTACCGTTGCAGAGTGGTTGAAGACATAGGTCATTGATGTACACCAGGAAGAGGCTTGGGCCGAGTATACTACCCTGAGGAACGCCATAGACAACATTTGCATCAGAGCTAACATAGTTTCCAATCTTTACCTGCTGTCTACGGTTACACAAAAAGTCCTCAAACATTTTTAGGGCCGTTCCTCTTACGCCAATGACATCAAGCTTGCTCACAAGTGCTGAAATCGAGACCGTGTCGAATGCTTTAGCTAAATCAAGGAAAACTCCTATACACTTTTGATTTTTGTCAACTTTAGATGATACAAAATCAGTAAGCTGACTAACTGCATCATCGGTGCTTTTAGACGCCCTGAAGCCAAATTGAGTGTTAGCCAAAATATTTTTACTTTCAAGAAATTGAATGAGTCTGCTATTAAGTGTTTTTTCCAATAGTTTTGAAAGCGCAGACAACACAGAGATAGGCCTATAATTCGACACATCGTCTTGATTCCCGCCGTTGTACACAGGAGTAATGAGAGCCCTCTTAAACACATCCGGGCAGATACCTTGGGCATAGCAAAGTTTAAAGAGGTAAGTGAGAGGAGGCACTATAATATTTTTGCACAGTTTAAGTAACTGAACTGGAATAGAGTCCCAGCCAGTAGCACAGTTATTTTTAAGGTTTAATATTAATGCTTCAATTTCAGCTTCGTCCGGTGGTAAGAGAACAATAGAATTAAGGTTGCTAGGGACTTTAAAATTGTAAATAGGGTTATGCGTAGGAGTAATGGCATCGGCAAGCTGCTTACCTATTTGTGAGAAATATTCATTGATTTTATTAATATTATCAGAATTAGAATTTAATAAGCCATCTGCAGTTGATTTACCATCCGTATACTTAATTATGGACTTTATTGCTTTCCACGAATCTTTGGGAGTTTTGGCGTTTTGGAGTAAGGACTTTTCATAAGTTGTTTTCAATTTTCTTAACAGAGAATTACAGTAATTCCGATAACGTTTAAACGTTGTTTCTAAGGTGTAGTTAGTAGGGCTCTTTTTGTGTTGTTTATGGAGTCGGTCCCTATGTCTAATACAGCGCAAAAGCCCACTTGTAATCCAGGGTTTAAGGATTCGTTTTTTGCAAGTTGGTTGGTAGACTTTAGTATTCTCTTTTATAATGTTTGATAGTTTATCTACAAAAGCAGTGGCAGCAGCGTTTGCATCAGGAATAGACTTAATAAAAGAGAAATCAAGAGTCTCTATTTGACTAACACACGTTTTTATGTCTAGTTTGTTTACACAAAAGGATGTGTTCTTTGTGAAGAAATAGTATTCATTAGGAAAGGGTTTTTCGAAATTCAACCCATAAGAGGGTGAAAAGGGGGTTAAAATTTATAACAGAGGAAGTACTAATTCCACAAGAGCGAAGCCGCTGGCAGGAGTTAGTAAATACTATACTTCTGCGATCGTATGCTGAATTCAAACTCAAATATATTGGTAATATCATGCTATATCCGTTGAGAAGTTGCAGCCGCACGATCTTCTATAACGTATCTACATCTTATTATATTTATATCGGTATGCAAAATATAGATAACTCTATATTGGTGATACAAAATGTATTTTCTTTTGTTTGTTATGTATCGGCTCAATTCGCTGTTGAGTTATTTCATTTTGTATTTGAACACTACGTGTATATTTCTGTAAAATATTCTTTTTGTTATTTATAACGCTTGTCTGTACTGTATGCGAGAGGCAGAGAACTGGGTGTTATATGCATCTGCATCTGCCTAGCCTTTTCCCAACTATTTTGGGGTCGGCTTCCAGTCTAACCGGATGCAGCTGAATACCAGTATTTTACATGGAATGACTGCCTATCTGATCTCCACAACCCAGTTACTGGGTAATACGATACCCCTTGGTAAGACTGGTTGTCAGACTTTCGGGCTCCTGACGACCCGTAACGACTGTCAAAGATCCTCAATTGACAGCCGGGACCAACGGCTTAACGTGCTTTCCGAGGCACGGGGGAGTCTCGGTATGTAAAGATGGTCACCCATCCATGGACCAAGCCCTTAACCTGATGGATTGACCCGTGCAGCTGTTATTACTTTAGTCACGAGCTCCTCCTGGGTTAGTTAGTGAGAACTGAGTGTTATACCACTATAACACTCAGTTCTCACTAACTAAGTACCACTACTTAATAGAGGCACAGATACATACTACCTTGCCATCAAAAGATAGATTAATTGCTGAGATGACAATGGGTGCAGTAGTGAAAAACCTGTGCTAAGTGGAACGTGAAAGAAGAAGTGTTAAAAGTGTATGCGAGCTTTGTGTTATTTGTTTCATGTTTGAAGCCGTACGTCCCGGCTGTCAATCGTGGATCTTTGATAGTCGTTACGGGTCGTCAGAAGGCCGTCAGTCTGTAAACCAGTCTTACCAAGGGGTATCCCACCACAGGGGTACCCAGTAACTGGGTTGTGGAGGTCATATACACCGGCACATAAACCGGCCTCATCCAGCTAAAAAAAAAATTTGACGTGTAAAAGTTTTGTTAAAACCTACTTAGAAAAGTTCTTATACCCCAGAACTAAAAATCCCAATAAAATGGAACGTGGAATTTAAACATACTCGTAATTGGAGAAAACCAAAACATCATCGAGATAAACGTGTTTTTCGTTTTTTTCAGTTTTTCATAAATCGCAGAAGCATTTTCGATAAAATTTATATGGGACCACCTCGGGAGTATATTCTTTCGGATAAAAAAATAATTTTGAAAATCGGTCCACAACTGACGGAGAAATCGGTGGACATACATAAAAAAAAAGAAAAACCATACATACAGTCGAACATAGAACCTCCTCCTTTTTCGAAGTCGGTTAAAAATAAAAAACATTTATCTTTTGTCATATGGGCGGTTACTCCATATTCAGTTTCATCTGGTTAGACTGGAAGCCGACCCCAAGATAGTTAGGAAAAGGCTAGTTATATTGATATCCATTTGTATTATTAACAAGTTCGAAATATCAGCTTACGTAATCAGGTTGAAAATAAAACGTAGCAACGCAATTCCTGGAACACTTTTCTTAATTTAGCTGAAAAAAAGATTTATAAAAAAAATATGAAATGTCGGTCGAAAATAATTGGGATATTAATTGGTGACAGAACAATGGACGAGTTTAAAAGTTGAGAACCCTTTGACATTGCTTGCTTTGATCAATTTGATAACTAACGATCTAAACTTTGATTGGATCAATCGGGACCCTATTACTAAGACTCCGCTGTCCGTCCGTCCGTCTGTCTGTATGTCTGTCCATCTGTTACCAGGCTGTATCTCATGAACCCTGATAGTTAGACAGTTGAAATTTTCACAGATGATGTATTTCTGTAGCAGCTTTTTTTTTTTGTGGGATGGGAAATCAGCCATCGACTTCTCCCGCTCTGAGTGGAGCGGGAAGGCGTGTCAGACTCTTACTGACTAAAACCCACCCCTGTTCCTTCCTGCCCTTAGTGCCCGGGGGCGAGGTAACTCTGTTCCGAATTAATCCTCAACCCCCGGGCAGGCATCGGCCATGACGGTCCCCGTCTTTATTGCTGACAACTTTTTGAGGCGCGCGTGGAACACTACGCGCCGTCGACTCTCGGGCCTGGTGTTGACCGAACGGCGAGCTACCCATTACTCGCCGTCCGCAGGCCCGGGTCTACGGTGGCCGGAGATCGTCTCTACGGTGGCCGGAGATCGTCTCTTCTGTTGCCGCTATAACAACAAATATTAAAAACAGAATAAAATAATTATTTAAGGGGGTCCCATACAACAAACGTGATTTTATTGCCGTTTTTATAGATAATGGTACGGAACCCTTCCTGCGCGAGTCCGACTCGCACTTGGCCGGTTTTTATTCCTCACTAGCTTCTCCTAGCCTAGGCTTCAACCGCGTGGAATTAGTACTTCGTCCAATATAAATTATAGTATAATTATGTGCTATTCCAGACTATAATCTATCTCTCTACCAAATTTCTTCCAGATCCGTTCAGCCGTTCTGGCGTGATTGAGTAATAAACATCCATCCGAACATTCACATTCATAATAATATTAATGAGATTTATTGTTTATGGCTTTGATATATAATTTGCTTTTACTATGTTATACGACACTACAATGATAGTGCTCAGCTCAGTGAGCTGTTGAGTTGTAATAAATTTGTAAGTTTAAGACCAGTGTGGTTATTCTATAATTTTAGCTCCTCTTGATTAGTGTGTCTCGTGTGGATTTACCTTCCAGCATTCACTAACTACTAAGCATATTACATGGGAGCAGTAACAGCATCCTGAAGGTAATAGGCAATAAGTATGACAGCCCACTGGTGTGGAGCCTCACCCAGAGGACTAAGTCTCTCTTAGTTATTAGATACTAACAAAGTTTTTAAGCTCATACTAACAATATAAATGTAAATGTATACGAAATGGATCAATGGTTGTCTGAATAAAAATGATTATTAAAAAAAATATCTCCCAATATAGGTATGATTGTACAATATCAAAAATTCAATAGAAAAGAAATGACACAGTACCTTCCAAAAAATCTGCGACATACGCGCAAATATAAGTTTAAACATCTCTAAGCGCTTAACAAAATGTAGTACACCCAAAAATATCACATATATAATTCTGTTGAAACGACATTAGGCGACGGTTGCCAGATTTCGCCAAAAGTCGCACAGTCGCACACATGGCGCGGGCGAAACGAAAAAATGAAATAAAAGTAATTTTATTCAAATTTAGATCGGATGTCGGCCCAATTTTGCGAGTGCCGCCGCGGGGCGCAATGTGCGAGGGTACAAAATGTTACACTTAGGTACCTAACGTTATAGAATAGGGAGTTAAAGAAGGACCAGTCCCAATGACAAACAATGATCATTAGGAACCTTAAGGCGCAATTATACGACTTTTAATGGTTTTTAATTGAACATCACGTCTAAACGACTTGTCTTATTTCTTTGAAAAAAATATATGTTACTCTAGAGAATTTTCGTCGTAAGTTGATCTCAGAATATTTAAAATTAAATTTATATAACATAGTGTAATTAATTTGTAAAGTTATATCTAATGCAGATGAAAAATTGAGAATCACGCATAAACTATAAAGCGTATTTTTATGAAAACTGCACCATTTTAAAGATCATTTAATAATTTATAATTTAGTCTCAGTGTTTCAGTTTAATACCTTTTGTTTTATGTGTAATAAATTAATAATGCGTATAATTTCGGACAGCACTCCTTGATGGGCGAGTCTTATTACTGGGTGGACGTACGACGTGTTACGTGAGCACAGCGCAGAACACGCAAGCTAACCACTCAAGGTCATGGGCAGCTAATAACGCCTTAATCCGTCAGGCCCTGCGCGTCTCCAATCGGAGACGCAACAACAGGTTTTTAATTGTGTCTGCTATGCCGAGGCCTGACGGGTAATTTGCCTCCTTTTTTTTGTTTTTGTAGGGAATCCTTCCAAAGGCTCCTGGACTTTTGGGGAAAGACCAGGAAGCGTGAAATTTCCACTTAAGAATAGGTCTTGATGATTCTTTGTTCGGTAGGTCATACTTCAGAGGTGGTCCTATATAAATTTTATCGACATCGATTCAGCACTTTCTAAAAAAATGGTCTCCAATTATGTTCAAATTCCATGTTATTGGGGTTATCTATTCGGGCATAACTTTATTGTTTAGTTTTAGGTCTGGGGTACAACAACTAAAAAGTGGAAAATAAAAAACTTTTTTACAAAAAATACAGCCGATTTCTAAAAATTGCAAAATAACTGATTTCGGAAGTCGGTTTCAATTAAAGAAGAAAAAAAATACAAACACCGCATGTAACTTTTTTATGCCCCCAACTAGTTTCTGCCAGTGGCTTCGTCTGTGTGGAATTAGTACCTCTTTCTCTTTTAATTATAGCCTATGTGCCATTCCAGACCATAGTCTATCCCTCTTACTCAGACACAATATATTCGGACACAGTGTCCGAGTTGACACATAATTCAATATTTTTTTACTGATGATTCGGACACCAATAAAAACAGCTGTTTTGTACAGTCAGGTAAAAAACTGCCAACGATACCTTGTTTTTTTTTGCAGGGTGGGAAATCATCCAATGGTTTCTCCCGCTCTGGGTGGAGCTGGCGTGTCAGACTCTTACTGACTAAAACCCACCCCTGTTCCTTCCCTGCCCTGAGTGCCCAGGGGCGCGGTAACTTTTTGTAGAAATCCGTCCTTATCATTCGTGATTTCATACCTCGAAATATTTCTCATGTTTCTGGTTACCAGGAGACCAGAAACATGATAAGTATTTTGAGGTCTGAAATCATGAGTGATAAGGACGGATTTCTAGTTAGTGATCCTTTACCGCTCATGATTTGAGCTCCGAAAATACTTCCTTGTGATTTCGATCTCCAGGTAGTTTCTAAATTTACATATACCGCTCATGATTCCAGGCCCTTTCTCTTAAAGTTGTTTCACTTTCGTGATTCTGACCTCCTGGTAGTTTGTTTTTAACCTAAGTCTCCGCTAAGCCTTATTATTTATCGGGATAAAAAGTAGCCTATGTTTTAATCCAGTTTATAATCTATCTGTGTGCAAAACTTCATCCAAATCATTTCTACAATCAAAACTTTTTTATCTGACTGTACTGAACAGTTTCAATAATTTTTGATGGTGTCCGAATTGTCAGTACAAAAAACAAAAAATAGTATTTAAAATGTGGCAATTCGGACACTGTGTCCGAATATATTGTGTCCGAGTCATCAGCAAGTCGGCTTCCAGTCCAACCAACTGGTTGCAGCTGAATTTATATACCAGTATCAGGATCTCTACATTTACACCCGAGTTGACATTTAATCTTTCCATGTATAAGTGGTGCTTGGCAACTGTGCTAACCCCATTTGTAAATGTCCTTTTGTGCCTAATGGCCTAGCCTTGTTCTGTCTCCTGTTGATTAGGAGGGAAGTGGAAATTATGTTTTTTTCTTAATCCTGCAAATTTCTTTTCTGATTAATTTCATTGTGGGACCCAAGACAATTTAATCGTTTCTCCGAGACTCGTCGAGCTTCATTCAATAAATATTATTATTATTATTGCTTCGGCGTTTTTTCCTGGTTGTCGCCACTGTTGATTCTGGCTTAAGTACAGGAGTTGCAGTGGTTTGTGAATATTGTGGTGGGCTTAACCCAGTAAAAAAAAATGGGTTGCTTTTATGACTGGAGTAAGCCTTCTGATCTACACGTTATTCTAATTCACATTGATTGAATTCAATCAAAGCTGGAAAGTAAAATCAGATGGGAGTAATAAAGATTTGTTAGGGTTCCGCGAAAAAAAACGTAAAAATCCAGGATTGATTGAATCCGGAATCGGGGGAAATTAATGATTAATTGAATTACTTTGTTTGTCTATTACGCCCCTTCGGCCCTTTTTGCCTGAAGAAGGAAAGGACCCATGTAAAGATGTAAGAAGTAATATTAGTTTAGTTTTAAATAAAAGTAATGTTAAGTCAAGCAAAAATTATTTAAAGTTAGGTACTCAGGACATTGTCGCATGTCAATCTCCTAATGAATTTACCTGACAATAAAATCTTGGTTTTTCTTGGCCTCTTAAATGAGGAACTTAGGATCCAAATAGAAAACAATCTCAGGAGTATTATAGAGTACTGTCCAAGAGAATATTTTAAGAATGATGAGACAAGGGTTATTCTTTCTCACATGAATTATAATATTTCTTGCGCACAATTTATAGAAGGTGTTACAAATTAACTTTTCTCTCAACTACGTAGTAATGTTATTATTAATCACTACAAAACCGATTACAAAGAACGTATTTATTGCTTAAAACCAAAACAGTGCAGAAATGTTATATATAATCTCACGGTTGCACAGTTTTTCATTAATGCACTGTTTTTTATTTTATAGTTAGATATAAATTTACCACAGAGGTTTAATGTCTCCCATTAAATCTATATATATAAAAATGAATCCCTATTTCTTTGGTCACGGCATCACGCGTGAACGGTTGGACCGATTTCGCTAATTCTTTTTTTGTTGTGTTTGTTATTGTCAGGAGAAGGTTCTTATGAAAGAAAAAAATAAGAAAGTTGCGCAGAAAATTAGGAAATTTCACATAGCTTGACGACTATTTAAACTTCGCGCGTTTGAAAGTTCACAGCTAAGACAGAACAACGTCGGTCGGGTCAGCTAGTTTAATATAAAATGTATGCATTAGATTAAATAGATACTGGCGGAAAATAAAAATCAGCTGAATAAAACCGACTTGGTGAAAAAAAAAAATGGGCGCGTATTTTGTACTATTTTAAAACTTTGATACTTCATATTTAGCAAGAAAAGCTTTAAAAAATGGAAATAGATTGCGATAGCGATATGAATTCAACTCCAGAAAGTATAAAAAAACAGCTGCAATTAAAATTGTTAATAACCTTTTGCCGCAAAAGTCGTGGGATAAATATTCTTCATTAGGGTCAACTCACACCGAAAGAGCGGCGAAGGGCAGCGCAGTTTCAGTGTCATATGAGAAACAACTCGAGTCGCGCGGATTCCCGCGGCGCCGCGGGCATCCGCGCGACTCGAGTTTCTCATGCGATAATAAGTATTGTAGTAATGAAAATAAAGCTAAAATTCATATGACACTGAAACTGCGCTGCCCTTCGCCGCTCTTTCGGTGTGAGTTGACCCTTAGTTTGAGTTTTTATTTTGAGTAAATTGGCAGTTGAAAGAAAAGTGGATTGCGCACCTTGATAAAGTGAGTAATTAATGCTCTCATGTTAATTTAGTGCCCTTGCATGCGCTCGGGGACCAACATAATACTCGTGCATTAGTAACTCACTTTGCGCTCGATGCAACAATCTACTATTATAAACTCTAAGGAGTGCTTTAGACCATCGAACTGAATAACTTTTACTATGAGACCAACTTTGAAATCGCAAAAAAAAAAGCTGTTCCGTAGAATTTTGACGAGTTATATACGAACAATAAATAATGTAGGCAACAGCTGATTTCATTTTCGTGATTTCATAGTTAGTCGCATAGTGAACGTTATTTAGTTTGATGGTCTAAACTTTAGACTTAAAGATTAACCTCTCAAGACGCGTCGCGTTTCGGCATCTGTCAATCCCCGTTGACAGGCGGCCATCGTGTAACTACAGACTTTGTCAGGTTCCGGGTGTATGAACCTTGTCACAGGTCTAAAGACCTTGGCTAATAGTAATAATAGCGGTTTAAAACGCGTGAATCGGGTTTTTGGCAATTTTTTTGGAAAGGCAAACTAGCGGAAAACTAGCGGCACACATGAGAGCCGCTTGGTGTTTAAAACCACTCCTTAAAGTTTTTAGAGTTAATTTTTTGACACCTTCTATAGCCCTTTTCATTCGTGTGACACATTTTAGCTAAATCGTTAAACAGAAAATCTTACAACCAATTTCTGGATCAAGAATTTGAAATTGAGTAGGTATTTCTTTAAACTGTAGCTTTAGCCTGAAAAACTGCTAAACTTTTGCATTAATATAGGCTTTGACACATTCTTAACTCCAAATACAAAATTCATAAACGAGCCATTAGTCTTAAAAAACGAGCGAGCCTTACTTAGTTGAATACGATGTGTAACATTTGACATCTCACCTTGGTTATAAGCAACATTAATATTCTATCCTGAAAAATAATATTAAAACGCTTAGTTCCGATTTCTCCCGCGCGTACGGCCAACTCTACCACCGCGTGCCTTCACTGGTCAAAACCAAATAGTGCGCGCTTCCCCGCCTTCCTGTTACACACTTCCGTCCTATTTCACGAAATCACTCCCACAGATTGCAGGCAAGTGAAATGAAAGATGTTCCACATCAAAAATAACTGGCAAAACATACGTCCACAATACACCTGTGCCCATCCCTGCACAGCGCAGGGCAGAGCGTGATGTTATGTCATGTGCATTAAAAGGAAACTCTCCAAAATAAGAGCTACCTAGCTGATACTTAAGTTATAAAAGTTAACGGAGAGAGACGGGTTCCACTGCCTCTCGTCATGATTTACGACCTAATCTTTACGGCAGTATGGGGAGGAGAGGTACTTGTCAAATGTATACTAAAATTACGGAGGAATATAATCTCTTGACGAAAGCTTAGGAGTTACGATTAAAATTTGCTGAAAATTGTGAGAATAAATTTTTGTAACTTTGGTTTTTGCTGTTTGGTGTTAACGTCTGTACGGCATAATTTTGCTATGTTCTTATAAATAACCAAAAACCAGCAGATACACGTACAAACTAGTGCAAACATACTTTTTCATCGATGTAACTCAAACTCAATCAACAAAGAGAAAACAAATTTTAAATTCATCGCTATTAAACTGTATGGGTCAACACGTCTCAAACAGAATAATCTATCATGTAATTTGTTTCCTTTATCACGCTGTCCAAAAATCGGCCATGCCTCGAATATTCCCGCGCAAAAATCTCGCCTGGCAACACGAAGGGGAAAATAAAAAACCATGCTTTATGTGGTCCTGACTTTCATTTATTACCAGTTCACATTAACGTAAGAACTCTTTTGTGAGAGAAAAATATGATTATGACATGGACCGGCCTTCCTATTGTCCTTTATTCGATTTTTTCCCTCCAAAAACCTCAATATGGCGGACCTATTTGCTGTTCGTGGACAGTAAGGGAAATTAACAGTAGGTATCTATCGTTGTTTATGGTTGTGTTTTGTTTTGTTCCATATTTGAAATTGTGTTCGAACTTCGGTTTTTCAGAACTAGGATTACATGGTAGTTAAATTGTTTATAATGTTTACATGTTTATAGAACGGTATCCCCTGAATTTATGGAAAAACGGTCAGTACATACTTATGATTTTACTATTAGGAATATTCTTTCACTGATACAATGCTATACTATAGCTAACCTAAGTGGCATAAGCTAGTCAGTAAGAGACTGATCCCAGCAGGTGTATTCGCTAACTCAGTTGACATCAATTTTATAGGCACTATGCAGTACATTGCTGCTATACAACAAAAATGTACTACGTAGTGCCTATTATAATCGACGTCCACCGAGCAAAGCAGCAATGTACTGCATAGTGCCTATCAAATTGATGTCAACTGAGTTAGCGAATACACCTCGTGAGCGCATATGATGAGTGTCATATGCACCGATCCTAAGGCAGGCAGTATTTCGTATTTCGAACTTCAGTATTTTATCAACTTAATTATATTTGTAAATTTTCGTGACATGATGAAGGAAATTTTGAAATTGCAGTCTCCAAGGATGAATATTGATTGAATTCTAAGGTTTACTGACGTTCCGTTCCATTCGGTGTTGTAACTCGATTTAATCAGGCCCCAGCTTTTGCGATACGAAACTATACTGAGATTTTAGAACGTTTTTTTATTTGATCGACGTTTCCAATTATATTCAAATACGTTAGGGGTTTCAAGCTCAATTTTGGAGATCCAAAATGTTTCAAGGGTTAAATTGAATTCGGTCTTGAGGTCATGACATTGAATTTTCAATTTATCGTTTTTATCAAACATAATTAAATCTTCTGGCATCTGGATGCATCATGTGTCTATTTATTTATAAGAAACAATTTGTATTGTGATTGATACATTGCTTAACATTATGCCGCATGGGTCGATCTATCAGGTTAAGCTACGCTTGCCGGGGTTGGTCCGTGGATGGGTGACCATCTTTACATATCGAGACTCCTCCGTGCCTCGGAAAGCACGTTAAGCCGTTGGTCCCGGCTGTCAATCGCGGATCTTTGACAGTCGTTACGGGTCGTCAGAAGCACGAAAGTCTGACATCCAGTCTTACCAAGGGGTATCGTATTACCCAGTAACTGGGTTGTGGAGGTCAGATAGGCAGTCGCTCCATGTAAAATACTGGTATTCAGCTGCATCCGGTTAGACTAGAAGCCGACCCCAAGATAGTTGGGAAAAGGCTAGGCAGATGACATTGCTTAACATTACATAACATACATCATTATTAATAATATTAATATACATTCTAAAAGTAAACATGTAGCAAAAATTAAAAAATAAAACGATTACTAAAAGCAATAAAAATAAATAAGTAACATTTTCTTTTACGTCTATTGAGTATAAGTTCCTATCTAACAGATATGCTTTGAGCTTGTCGACACTCTTGCGCCATCCAATCTTCTTAGCACGGCGGGCTGTGCTGGGGCGGCTGCTGCAGGTGCAGGAAATATAACAACCTTATTGGGAGTTACATGTTTGAGCGGTTTGGGGTTGAAACACTAGGGCCATGGGGTCTGAGTGCTCGTCGAGTTTTTCGGCATATCAGCACGCTTTTAGTCGACTCCTAACATGACCAGAGGGCTGGGCTTTTCTTTGGCCAATGAATCAGCATTGCCTTTCAACGTGGCAATGCTGCCAGCCAATATTTTTTCTTGCCCAATGAGTAATTTTCATACGCTATTAGTTTGTATAATATTGGATTCCCACCTATGAAATTGGCGTTTTTTTTTTTACAAGTAGAGATCCTCGTCACTTATATGATTAAAATATTAATCAATTGCTTGATATTCTATCGAATAATGACCGTCATAGACAACTGCCAATAGTAGAAAACCTTATTACTTATTTAAAGTTTTATAAACAAAAAAAAAAAAAAACCTTAAAAATGACTCCTCTTTTTGTTAGCAGAAATGACCACTATTTGTTTTAACTTAGCCAAAACTTATTTTTGTTACTTAATCTAAGTGGCATACGTTATCTTAGTTTTTAAACATTATTGCATAAAAATTTTAAAAACATTAGTTTATAGTTCATAGTTGTTAAATAAATTAAGAAAATGTTAGTAGCTGATTTCATAGGCCCCACCTATGCAACCAGCGTTTTGTATGGAGAGTTTTAATATATATACCTATTATAACTTAATATATATACCTATTTAGTTTAGATAATTGTATGTTAGTTATATTATATTTTTTAATAATAAAAAATAAAAATCTCGATTACAACTCTACTGTGTCCGAATTTCTTTTGTTTACTAACTTAATAAGAACAATTTCCAACAAACCCCAAGAGGCAACCAAAGCGGCCGAACAAAATAGGCGTTACCAACTTACCGAATTAAATAAAAAAAGTACAAAAAAAACGAATCCCGATCCCAAGGCAAACACTATTAGTATTGCGATCACGTATTTCTTTCCCACAAAAGAAAATTAAGGGGGGACCGTGTTAAATTTTTCTGCGTACACCAGTATATAAAGTGTATCTATCGAGGAAATTCAAATGCTATTCGTGTCACGATCGGCCATTACTTGCCGACAGTGACTTCCAATTTCTAACAACACAACACTATTAGATCTACATTCCTTTGCATGCACGATCAAAAATAAACTTTAGCTTTCATGTAACAAAGCTCAAAATTAACAGAGTGACTACGGCAGATGTAACGTTGTTGCATAGTGACGAACAACATCGTAACGTGAAAATTTTAAATTTCGTGTTTAAGTGAATTTTTATTAGAAATCCTTATTTTTATTGGGCGTATTCCAAAACGTTGGCTGGGGATAGTAAAGGATACTAAACTGTATAAGAGCCACTACTATCATTAGGAATTCAGTCTGAAAAAGATAGGATGTCCTGGAATAGTGTCTAGGATGAACTGAACTTTTAGCTATGAATATTCGTTTTTATTTTACCCTAGCCTAAAGAGCAAAGCAGAGAAAATTGGAGGAGGCCACTACTCGTCAAGAGGTCCCTAATAACTAAAAATATAATAATTGAATTATGTCTACTAAGCAACTGATGACTAATCAGTTATAACTGCATTAAGGTATTTTACAAAAAAAAAAAAAAAAAATATTTGTCAGTTAAATAACCAAAAAATATTAGACATGTATTTTTATTTGCGTGCGTTGAAATATCGCGTGACGTCTCGTGGCGCGACACTTTTTACCACCTAAGTCAGGACTTTTTTACAACTTTTTTGTAAAAAAGTTTTTTATTTTTCGCTTTTTAGTTGTTATACCCCAGAACTAAAACTCCAATAACATGGAACGTGGAATTTAAACATTTGGAGAACACAAAAACGTCATCAAGATATGCGTATTTTTAGTTTTTGTTCAGTTTCTCAAAAAGCGCTAAAGCAATTTCGATAAAATTTATATGGGACCACCTCGGGAGTATATTCTTTCGGATAAAAAAAGAATTTTGAAAATCGGTCCACTACTGACGGAGAAATGCGCGGACATACATAAAAAAAAAACATACATACAGTCGAACATAGAACCTCCTCCTTTTTCGAAAGTCGGTTAAAAAGGGGGTGACTACCGAGATGACGACTAATCTCTAAAAAAGAGACATGTTGCAGGGACCCCAAATAAATTGGGATAAGGGCAGGCCCTGCAGTCTCGACATAGTTAACAATCGCTATGTCCTAACGATCGATTGCTACGTCGGAAAAATAATCGATTTTCTTGAAATATGTACAGAGACCAGCAGATCAGTTGATCAGTTTTTATGAAAAATAGTGCTTGCAAGTTAAAATTTACGCCGTCTCTGTACATATTTCAAGAAACAATTATTTTTCCGACGTAGCGACCAATTGTTAGGACGTAGCGATCGCTATCATGTCGAGACTGCAAGGCCAGGAGAATGATGATGATTTAACTGACTAATTAGATATTTTTAGTAAAATACCCCATTTAATGAAATGTATTTGTTTAGTTTTCAGATTCCTACTTCACAAAAAAAAGCTAGGTAGGTTTGAGCATCTAAACTTGATAATATAATTGTTTGCCGGTCACCGATCCCTAAAAATATTAAATTTTTCACAAAGCAAAATAGTAGTTTTCCACAAAATTTAGTACAACAAAATCAAAAACAGATTGTACCTACACTGTCTATATTTTCTAATAGAACGAGCACTGGAATCTATTGGAAAAATCAAACTGACATTCAGTTATTACTATCAGCCAGTCTCAATATAGTTTAGTTTCTGATTTTCTTTTGTTTTTAGGTATGTGTTAGTATATAAATGTGTTTTATATATTGTATTCATTCGGTAAGTATATACAAAGGATTCACAATTGTATGTATACTGTTGACTGTTTGTGCTAACATATACGGTAACCGGTATTCGGACAATAAAACCTACAAAATCATTAAAATCAGAAATAATACGTTGCGCGAGAGCCACTATAACATAACAAACACTATAAAAAAGTGTGTGTGTAAGAAGTTATACTTCTTTGGCGTAACAAGATAAAAAACCAAACTGTCACAAAGTTTACAAAGGAAAAAAAACATTCTTCATGAACCACAGACCATAGCTAACTTCAGGGTGGTGTCGGTTCTAGCTAACTTCAACCTGTGAATTTTGTGTGACAGTGATGCTCGCGCATCTTAAAATTTCACTCTCATCATTTTTTCATAACGCGCCTAGAAGTATAACTTCAATAATAAAATAAAAACTGTTTATTTTTCCAAAAAACTTTTCTTTTTCTCCGACATCAGAATAAATTATTTTTTTGTACAAAATGTTGGCCACCTTAATATTTGTACAACAAAAATGAAAACAGTACCAACACACACACAGATCGATCTGGCTTGCACCGGTTATAACAAGCCAAGTTAAGAGCTGAGCTCGGTCGAAATTAGAAATTTTGATTAACTTTTAATAAGGTGGCCTGGATCGCTGATCAGTTTGGTCTAGCTTGAAATTGACGTCAGGATAATCGATAGTTTTAGTTTGGTAACCTATCAAGCGACTCATTAGCCCTTTGAAGTGGTTACGGTTATCAGGTTATGGGAAACTGGTGGAGAAATATGAATATATTGTCAGAGCATAAATTGCAGAAGTGGTGGTCCAGTGGTAACGGCCGCGACTTGCGGGTTGAAGGTCGTGGGTTTTTAAATTAAATTAAATAAAACTTTATATCAGACGATGTCCATAATATGGTTAGTATATTGGTGTTAGTAATAATAGTGCTTAGCAAATATGTTAGTACTGTTAGTTTTCACAGATTACTTAATTATTTATTCGTGCAGACCTATGACTGCCACCCAGTGTGCTTGAAAGGGACAATCCGCTCTGGCAGCGATTATTTTTAGACTGCTTTTTTTTTTTTTTTGGTGGTGGCTGTAGTAAGGAGGCTGCTTTTTCGCATGATGGCGTGGAAACCATCTGTGCGAGCCCCGAGAATATTTCAAAAACGCTACAGCGCCATGGCAGTCCCAACAACATACTAAAAGCATGATTAAATTGGACACGCAGGACGCTGTATGCTCGGCGCGTGTATGACATATAGGCCACTCGTGTAAAACGACTGACAGAATGCAGAATGCCTAAAAAGGATTATCTTGACATCCGCTGCACAGCGAGCGAACCTGCGGGCAAGCATATTGCTCCTCACAGACAACGCCTTGCGTTCCCTCTCTATATCTACGTCATCTTTTAGGTGAAATAAAAAAAAAGGTGTTGATATTCCCAGGAAGCGCAAAAAATAATAATAGGCGCTTCACTTTGTGATTTTGTGAAATGTTATTCTATCAGCACAGCTCTCGAAACGGTGAAGGAAAATTTCGTGAGGAAACCGGCATGTCCTAGAACCAAAAATTTGAAAACATGTGAAATCTAGGTACCAAACTGCACTGGGCTCGCGTGATTTTATTTTTGGGTGTTGGGAAATCATCCAATGACTTCTTTCGCTCTAGGTGGAGCGGGAGGGCGTGTCAGACTCTTACTGACTAAAAACCCACCTCTGTTCCTTCCCTGCCTGAGTGCCCATCGTGGCCGGTGCCTGCATGCCTAAGGGTAGCGGATAAATTCTTAACATGAGTTACCGCACCCCTGGGCACTCAGGCAGGGAAGGAACAGGGGTGGGTTTTAGTCAGTAAGAGTTTGACACGCCCTCCCGCTCCACCCAGAGCGGGAGATGTCATTGGATGATTTCCCACCCCACAAAAAAAAGGTCTGCATTATATTCGACAGGTTTATCGAAACGCATTAACGCGCTAATGTGAAACAATAAATACTATGCAGGACGGAGGTAAATAAAATTATTTTGATAGTGATTAACTGAATCACATACTGACAATGTTACGCTAGTTAATTATTAGTTGACAAACACAAAATAATTAGTAGATTTGCTTTGTCGATACGATTGAATTATGTGAACGTGTTAGTTACACTGTAGTGTTGATATTAAATTTTTAATCCATTTTAAATATAAGTCACCGGATAGTTTTAAACACCGTTAGTTTGTAATAAATCTTGCGAGAGTATAAACTTAAAATATTGCGAACAGATCCTTTCAAATACAAATTTCATCCAAATTCGATAATTTACAGTGAATTAATATACCAAGACTTTTTACAATTTTACGGGATCACATAATCATCATTATCATTAGCCTTTTAATGTCCCACTGCTGGGGTACATGTCTCCTCTCTGTAGGAGGGTTTGGGCCGTAATCCCCCACGCGGGCCTAATGCGGGTTGGTAGATGTCACATGACTTCGAATGTTTGACCTACAAATTGTTACCACTGGGCCACCACTGCTCACCACGGCACCACCACTGGGCCCCCAGTGCTCATCACTAGTGGCTACCACTGCTCACCACCACTGGGCCACCACTGGGCCACCACAGGGCCACCACTGGGCCACCACTGGGCCACCACTGGGCTACCACTGGGCCACCACTGCTCACCACCATTGGGCCACCACTGCTCACCACAACTGGGCAATCACTGCTCACCACCACTGGGCGACCACTGGGCCACCACTGCTCACCACGACTGGGCCACAACTGCTCATCACCATTGGGCCACCACTGCTAACCACAACTGGGCCACCACTGGGCAACCACTGGGCCACCACTGCTCACCACCAATGGGCCACCGCTGCTCACCACCAATGGGCCACCGCTGCTCACCACCACTGGGCCACCACTGCTCACCACCACTGGGCCACCACTGCTCACCACCACTGGACTATCAACAATGGGTCACCAGTGGGTCACCAGTGGGCCACCACTGGGCCACCATTGCTCACCACCACTGGGCTACCACTGCTCACCACCACCGGGCCACCTCTGCTCACCACCACTGGATTACTGCTGGATCACATAATACTTACATCTTAAAATCATTTCAATACTGGCTAATGGATGCGATCATTGCGATCTCATTATGTACTTGAGTACTTTACAGAAAATAAGAATGTATATGACTAGTTTAGTTAACATTTCGGATATCCAGGTAACCTAAGCGAGATGGTCAGTAACACCAGGGTGCTGCTGGCCTTCCTCGAGGAGCTGGGGTGGATCGAATGACAATGCAGTCCCACCTGTACGCAAAATACGCGCCTTGGGCGTGGAGTTGCGGAAACCAGCCCGACATACATACATACATACATGACTAGTTTTGCCAGAAATTTCAGGGACTTCAGGTGACGTCCGGTACTCGGTGGTCTTCTTTTTGGGCCGTTTTGCGTGGATGTGACGCGTTTTTTTCCCCAGTTTTTCTTTTTTTTTTTGTGTTTCTCTGTTTTTTGCGTCATGTTTACCGTAAATAAACGTATTTTCTTTCTTTCTATTTTTCTTTCTTTCTTCTCAAGTTTCGTTTAAATTCGTTCAGCCATTGAGGCGTAGTCGATAATCAAACACCTAAATGTTTTGAGAATTGGACATTTTGAGAATTGGATATTTTGAGAATTGGACATTTTGAGAATTGGATATTTTGAGAATTGGACATTTTGAGAATTGGATATTTTGAGAATTGGATATTTTGAGAATTGGACATTTTGAGAATTGGATATTTTGACCCTGAACGGATTTTCGCAATCATCACTCTTAAAACGAACCCATGTTATTAAAAACTTTCATGAAGTCAATTTCCAAAAAAATATTAAAATTTCGGTATATACTCGTAGTTATCGTCAGCTGATCAAAATTAGTATTAAATTAGTTTTTTTTCGGAGTTGAGTATGACTTTCTTGAAGAAAGTTGTTCATTTCTATGAGCAGAAGCAGCATTTAAAATATGACCTTGGTAGAGATACTTCCTAGTATCTCGTAAAATATGACCCTGTAGAGATACTTACTAGTATATCGTAAAAAATGACCCTGTAGAGATACTTACTAGTATCTCGTAAAATATGACCCTGTAGAGATACTTACTAGTATATCGTAAAATCCTACTAGTATTATGAATGTGATGGTTTATGAAGAGATACCTCTTCATAAACCATCACATGATGTATTTTACTCTTTCACGCAAAAACTGCAGTACGCATTTTGATGAAACTTTACAATAATATAGCTTATACATCAGAATAACATACAGGCTATAATTTATAATGTGGGGAAACACTAATTCCACGCGAGCGAAGCCGCTCACAGAAGCTAGTAATAACTACCTAATAAGTTGTATTTTATCTAACACATTGAACAAAAATTGATGCTGTATGTACAAGTACACTCCAGAAATTGGATTTTAGGTATTAATTCACAGCACCAATTCTAGTAAAAGCCAATATGTATAAATTCTATACGTGCGAATACCAACATGCTACAATTATATTCCTGGAATATTGCGGATTGCATTATTAAGTGGATTTTAGAGCAGTAACATAGCAGGCTGATAACATACAGCCTTGTTTATAAAACTCGCTAACCTTACAGGTTAAAATAAAAACTGATTAGCGTACTCTAAATTCTAATTCTTCATAGAACATTTTGAATTAAGAACCTGCAAAAAAATAAGCATAGATTATATACTTTTTTTTTTAAATAAGGCCCGTAATGTCTCCAATGCTGAGCTTTTTCAGGCGGCTTGCTTAGCGCCTGCCAGTGCGTTCCTTGCCAGTGTATTTCCTGCCAAAGCATTCCCTACCAGTGCCTTCCCTGCCAGTGCCTTACCTTTTCTTTTTTGCCTGTGCGTTCCCTGCTGGTGCATTAACTGCCAGTGCGTTCCCTACCAGTGCGTTCCCTGCCAGTGCTTTCCCTGCCGGCCTTCCCTGCCAGTGCGTTCCTTACCATTGCGTTCCCTGCCAGTGCGTTCCTTGCCAGTGCTTTCCCTGTCGGCTTTCCCTGCCAGTGCGTTCCCTCCCGGTGCTAGGAAAATTTTAGAACGTTGGTTTTATTTCTCTACCGCGTTTTTGGTTTTAGGCTGCCTCTATGTGAGACGGAGTGTGCCGAAATTCACGAAGCAGACCAAATGCCTGTTGATGGATACAATAGAAACATGCTTTTTTTTCAGAGTGGTTTAATGACCGGAGTAAAAGGAAAGGAAAACAGAGTTCACGCTCGTTAGAACAGCAAAATTTCAACAACGTTTTCATAGTATTTGAGTTCTAGTGGTGGTTATTGTCCGGTGAAGTACCACAGCCTTAGCAGTTATGGTGGTTGCGCACTACGTCCGATACTTATCCGATACTTATCCGTCAAAATACAGACACTACATACAGATCTATAGAAAACTCGGACCGAACTCGGATGTTCTACGACCACGCCGGACCGTTATTTCACGGATAAGCATCGGACGTTGTGCGCAGCCGCTCTTACTGTAGCCACGGAGCATTAGTCTGTTCCAGTTTGAAAGGCATGAGACTCTGAGTATTTAGAAACAAGAAATGAGGCAGCTTTGTCTCTAGGCAGCGCACTTGTGAGCCGGTTATCTTCTTTGCGTAAAAATGGCAAATATAGTTGTTTTAATATAATGTTTGGCCCAGTATTCAGCCACGGTAACCGCATTCGCTGATGCAGCCATAAGGTCCTCATATTGTGACAATTACGCCGAGAGCAGCAAACACTGCGTTACCGTGCTTCGGGTGACAGATCTCGGCGACAAATGACAGTCTAGGTATGTAGGCCTGCCTTGGGTTGGGTGGTATCCCGGTGGGTCTCTTGAACGCATACGATGTCACAATGCGTCTTGCGAGTTAGTTCAGAAAGAATTTCTGCCCTGAGAAGGATCGAATAGAACTTATATTTTGTGAGTGACTGTTTGGCCCTGATAAGGGTCAAAAGAACTTAAATTTTGTGAGTGGACTGTTTGGTCCTTAGAAGGGTCGAATAGAACTATATTTTGTGAGTGGACTGTTTGGCCCTGAGAAGGGTCAAATAGAACTTATATTTTGTGAGTGGACTGTTTGGCCCTGAGAAGGGTCGAATAGAACTTATATTCGCCGTCGTGGTGAAGCATTAGCCAATCTACAGAAGTCGATTGCCTAGGGTGCACCGGACATAACCGAAGATCGGATGGTACGTTACTCGGGGAGGCCTTCCTTACATTACCATCAGAGTGTCACCTGTTTGTTTGCTACCCAATAACAAAATACCTACACCAACTACACAAATTGAATATATAAAGAAATGAGAGAAAATAAAGAAAATATCAGCCTCCATTTTCCAATATAATATTAATGACTCAAACATAAATAATGCCTCAAAGCCAAGTATCCATTTAACCAACATGTAGTGGAAAAAAAGATAAATTTAGCGATGCAGCGTCCCAATGGCCCCGGGTCTTAATTGAATTAATAGTCTGTGGCAAGTATATAAAGTGGTGGCTACATAATGTACAGCTCATATGGAGAGGTGGCTCGTGTATAGCTCGAAATATATTGTTTATTCTTGCCATTGGGCAGCGTTAATAATTAGGCAGATAGATGGGTGGTGGATACGGAATATTAAGTTGCGTTCTTATTATTATTTGGAGCTAGATTTTTTGATGACGCATGTGTACTTTTTTCTGTGGGGATGGAAATCTTCCAATGACGTTTCTTGGAGCGGGAGGATGTCAGACTTTTACTGACTAAAACCCACCCCTGTTCCTTCAGTGTTCTCGGTGCCAAGGGCCGCTGGAACTCTATTTCGAATTTATCCGCGACATAACGCATGTGTACTAAAGTGAAAATTTGAAACTTTGGAATAACTCTGTTTTTATTTTGAATTTTTAAATTAATTACGGTATGAATAATTAAAATTTGACCATTTGTAAATTCAAATTATTAACTTTAGTCTGGTTTCCACATCTATTGGCACTCACATCTGTTACAGGCCGCTGCGCGTCGACAGTCTGGCGCAACACGTTAGGTACTAGCATGCTGGTGATGCGAACCCATAAGTTTTGCGGTTTGCCCCCTACCAAAAATTGCTCAACGCATCTAAAGAATCTTCCAAATACGTTCAGGCTTTGAGGTGTGATTGATTAATAACACCTGAAAATTTTGTATTTAATTCAAAGCTTTTACTGCATAAATTCACCTAATGTTAGGAAGAAGACACAGTTTCCTGTAACACAGGTGTTCCCACCTAGCACAGGAGTCAGTGCCTCACTCTACATGTACACATCACACTAATATTATAAAGGCGAAAGTTTGTGAGTGTGTGTGTTAGTAATTAACATATAATGTTTATAAATACTAAAATACTTCTAAGTTTGCCAACACTTTATCTTTACTATGAACTAATTGTAGTTATAATAACATAAAATGACATAAACAGTCTTATAATATTCCCACTGCTGGGACTCGGACCTCTCTGTGAGAAGGTGTGGGCCGTAATCCACCACGTGGGCCCAGTGCGGGTTGGTAGATGTCACATGTCTTCGAATTATTGCTCTATGACATGAAGTCACAATAGAAATTCTGAATTTGTTTTAAAGATTATACAAATATTTTGTCAGTATTTTCTTTTCTTTCTTCTTTCAGTAAATGAGGCCGTAAAAAATGTGAAAACAATAATTATAAAAGGATTCTATAGTTAAAATAAATACACCTCTATACCTACCATAAAAAATCATTCCATAAAATAAGGTTATACCCGACTGTTATAAGGAAGTACAGCTACTCCATGGGGTATACCCTATTAACAAAGCCTTCATAAAATCTAAGAACGTCATTTATCGTTTCGCGCCAATTTTTTTATTAAAAACCTGCTTAGACCGTGGACATCAATCCGTGTCGGGGCCCATTCACGTCACGCGCTATTTCTTTTGTCTCCTCTCAAAAGGGGGAGGATGATGGTACCAGGAGGAACGAATAGATAAAAGTAGAAGTTCCACTCTGTTCAATGAACGAAAACAGGCGAACGTAGTCATAGCAAAAATAATAATACTATTTAGTACAGACTGTTGTCAACATTACCTGACCCACCCTAAAATCAAACGACTTTGGACCCTCTGTTTGTAACATTAAGGTTTATTTAATTTATATGAGCTTATCAGACAACTGCTCGAGGATTTGATGAACAAATACAATAATAATATAGACACGCAAATTTGATCTTTAAAACGTTAGCATTAGGTTATATTTTATAACTATTTGTTATAATATGATAAGTGTAATAGCTTATTTTAATGATTGAGTTCAAGTAATTCTGGTCTCGTGGTCTGTGTGTAAGACTGAGAAAAACAAGGTTCGAGATCAAATCCTGCGACAAAGATATTGTTTTGCTTTCAATATAGAATTTATATTCCAAAACTATATCTTGTATTATTGTAAAGAACTACAGACTATACATAAACTTTTTAAAATGGTAATATTTTCACATAACTTGTAATCAAAAAAAAATCAAAATCAAAAGTCATTTATTCAAACTAGGCTGAGAACCAGCACTTTTTGAACGTCAAAGTTCTACATAAAGACAGTCCCCCAAAAAACGCCCGCCCGTCACCACTTCCTAGTGTTTTAGCTGTGAAGAAGAAGTGGCCAACAAACTCCCCAGCAACACATCTGTCTGTTAAGTTTTAAGAACTTGAATCTATATAATTATAAGCAACAATCTTAACATTATGTAAAACAGAAAAATAAATATATGCCGTCTAAAATATAATCATAAAATTAAATAAAATAATCCGCCACTTGCCAGCTAGCACACTCAATCATGCCATTAAAAACCAACTCAAGCATAAACACTAAACCAAATTAAAGAAGCCTCCATACATAACTGGTGTGCCTGCTAATAAGTGGGTAGTTGAAAAATAAATATTCGTATTCATTATAAAGAATATTAAAATTACCCACCCGTTTACAAGATAAGTTATTAGGCGAAAATCATATTGGTCGTTCTTTAATATTGCAAGCAATATTGTAGAAATGAAAACAAATTAAAAAAGAAACTGATGTATAGGTGGACTGTGTTTTCGAACCCACATGCTGTTCGTCGTCAATCCAGCATCAAACCGCTAAGCCACAAGAACTTGTTAGTAATACGCGAAATTAAAGATTGGGTTGTAATTATGTAGTGTGACTTAAAAGCTTTCAACTTTAATGTTAACGAAATAATGATTAAAATAGCTTAACAAAAACATATATAATGCCGGTGGCTCCGACTATGTTCGGTGGGTTTACCTTAACGTTACGTGTTAAAGATCAAATTTAAGTGTCTGTGTTATTATTGTAGTTTTGTTCATCGAGTCCTCGTGCACTTGTGTGATAAGCTCATATAAATTAAATAAACCTTAATGTTACAGGCAGAGGGTCTAAAGTCGTTTGATTTTAGGGTGGGTCAGGTAATGTTGACAACAGTCTGTACGTAAGTAAGATTATCAAAAAAAATTTTATAACCATTTTTAATATAACTATTTTTCTTTCTT
Organism: Polia nebulosa; assembly: GCA_951329385.1. NCBI lineage: Eukaryota > Metazoa > Arthropoda > Insecta > Lepidoptera > Noctuidae > Polia > Polia nebulosa. The sequence continues at coordinate 6,109,067 of OX589591.1, read as the reverse complement.
TCAAATTTCAGGAGTGGAGCTTGTTACGATACTCAAAATTTCAACGCACTGTATCGTTTTAATTTTTTGTCGACGTGGCAAAAGAAAAAATACGTAGTATAGTAATACATCCAATATTTTTTGGTAGACAGCCCAAATAGATTTTTTAAGAAATTACCCCATTCTATCGTCGTCAGGTAGCATCGATGTGCATCGTTTTCGCTAGTTTGGACCCAATTTCTTTTTTACCTGGTCATGTGGGGTATCAAAATAACGAGCTGGAGGAGATGATGCCAATATAACTCACTAAAAGATAGAAAATAAAAAAAAATAAAATATCAAAAAACCCGACTGCTAAAAACAACTAAAAAGTTCCAAACAAATAACTTTTCAAGCAGTCTGACGCTGTTGGCGTAAAATAAACGCGTATGTTGGCGTAGTAATTGAACTAAAATGAATCATCCACCAACTGCCATTTTTTTAAAATATTTAATATCATTGGGTGTATTTTTTTTATTGTTGATAGTCACGCCTTTAACCACTATCTTGGTATCTCCGCTGGGATTGGCCACCAAAGCCTAAATTGGTTCGGAAGGGTTATGTGAAGTTTATCCACGAGTACCTACCTATGTGTGCGCTCCTTTTCACTCGTTTGATGTCCAGTCTCACCAAGGAGTATCGTATTACCCAGTAACAGGGTTTTGGAGGTCAGATAGGCAGTCGCTTCATGTAAAATACTGGTATTTAGCTGCATCCGGTTAGACTGGAAGCCGACTCCAAGATAGTTGGGAAAAGGCTAGGCAGATTGTATGGTGTCAATTACGGTTCATTATACGCTCATGCAAACGCAAATTGATGGTTGAATGATGCAAAAATCAAAGTATGGAGATTTCTTCATTTAACAATCAGTTAGCGTACTAGACTATAAGTTATCCGTTAGTTACAACCTGGTAAAACTGACAGAAAGACTTACCGTGTAATGGACGCCTATGGAGAGCTGACCTTCTGCTCCTATTATATTCAGTGGTTAGAGGCTGAAGGAGGGGTGAGGAGGGACATTTTTACGACGTGCAAAGAAACATCCTCTCTCGCCCCGGGCTCGCATGTCGGGCATCACAATTGAATTCTTTTTTTTGTTCATTTTTAATTTTTTTGAATTGTGGACACGGATTCATTGCTGGTATTGTTCTGTGGAGTGTAAGTTATTCTGTTTTAGTTGGAGAATGTAGAGTGATAATTTTTTAAATAATATTAGGTACTTGAAGAAATTCAAGCCATTCTATAATTAAATACTCTTAGAGTGAACATACTTTAAGCTTATGTACCTAAGGGACCTTCAATAAACTGGATGTTGTAGTTTATTTTTATTTCTTTACAAGTAATTCTTAAGAGCAAAAAAAGCAATTTTATTTACGACCAGATCACGTCACATGATTTTGTTCCCTTCAGTTGAATAACAGCCCTTTTTATGTTCTCGCGGGTTTAGGGAAATCCCTTTTTAGTGGTTTTCCACATCATAAAAGCAACCACGCAATATGAGCTTCTACGAAAAGCGGTGGAGTTTATGCAAGAGTAAGCTCTCTCTTTCACACCCTACAATAAAGGGAAAATTTAAACTGTAAGCACATTATCCTCTTATATCTTTGAAATATTAATCTCTCGAGCTCACCACGCAGCGAAGCCGTTAATAATTTGAATATTCTAATATTTCAAATCCCCCAATAAAGGTAAACTAAAGTGAAGTCCTTGGAACAGTAGATAGAATCCACTGTGTATGACAGTTCATATTCTCAACGGCATTTCGGAACTCAATAAGGTATTTTCCTCAAGAAAACTGTCGCGAAGTTATTTCAGTCACGGATTTACGGTTCCTCGGAGTAAGACAAACGGCTCGTAGCGTGCTCGCAAGCAAATTTTGTGGGAAACAGAGAAAAAAGGAAATCATTGCTACGTGCCGCGTTGATTTTAGACGTGCGTCGTCGACGAGATGTCTCTGACAATTGAGGAACGGTGCATGACGGATGACGGGACGATTTTGAATTTGGAAGACTTTGTTTATGTTGGTACCAAGGTAACAACGAAAAAGGTACAGCCATATTTCCAGCCTTAGCTGGCTGAATTTGAATAAAGAATTCGAGATGATTGTTTCAAATTCCATTTAAATCCATACTTTTTGTAGAACAATTAAAAACCACTTACAATATACAAAGCTTAAGGCATGATGCGACCGGCCAATGCGACTGACGGGCTCTTGATATCTGAGTTTTATTTTATTTTAAAACATCCCTGAATAATTGTATGGCTACACTGATTTCTTTTTTTTTGTGATAAGCCCACCACAGTTTTCCCAACCACTGCAACTCTTGAAAGCCAGAATCCACAGTGGCAACCACCAGAAAAACGCCGAGGCAATGAGCTTGACGAGTCTCGGACAGACAATTAAACTGTCTTGGGTCCCGCAACGAAATTAATCAGAAAAGAACAGCGGTGGAGTAAGAAAATAAAAACGGCCAAGTGCAAGTCGCGCGCGCATAAAGGGTTCCGTACCATCGTACAAGATTATACGCGTCTACTTGTTGCCATTATGAAGATCGAGCAAAAAGAGCCAAAAAAACAACGTTTCTAGTAGGGGGAGCTCCCTTTAATTTTCAATTCATTTTTATTATTTATAGCAGCAACAGAAATACTCGTACACAGTCTGTGAAAATTTCAACTGTCTACCTATCGTTATTATTTAGATCGAGCAAAAAAACCCCAAAAGTAAACACGTTTCTAGTAGGGAAACCCCCTTTCATTTTTAATTTATTTTTATTATTTGTTGATGCGACAACAGAAATACACATTCTGTGAAAATTTCAACTGTCTAGTTATTATGGATCGTGAGATGCAGCCCGCTGACTAACGGACGGACAGCGGACGCATAGTAATAGGGTCTCGATAGTTACCCTTCGGCTACGGATTTTAATTTATTTTTATTATTTGTTGTTGCGACAACAGAAATACACATTCTGTGAAAATTTCAACTGTGTAGCTATTATGGGTCGTGAGATACAGCCCGCTGACTGACGGACGGACAGCGGACGCATAGTATTGGGTCCCGTTAGTTACCCTTCGGCTACGGATTTTAATTTATTTTTATTATTTGCTGTTGCGACAACAGAAATACACATTCTGTGAAAATTTCAACTGTGTAGCTATTATGGATCGTGAGATACAGCCCGCTGACAGACGGATGGACAGCGGACGCATAGTAATATGGTCCCGTTGGTTACCCTTCGGATATGGAACCCTGATGAAGATTTATTATGAACAAATTTTTAGCTACACCCATTTGTAAATCTAAACACAGCCTAATTTTACAGGTGGGCTTAAAGCTGATTCTCGACAACACCCACATAAAACCAATTCTAAGTCACAAGACAAGAATAATAAATGTTGATCAAATTCTCTTTAGAAGAAAACAAAGTCTAGTCTGAACGAAAAAAGTATTGTAATACAATTTGAAATTGATTAAATAAGATTTTCTCTGGGGTAAAAACGGTGTCACTCACAGACAATATTATTATAAGAGAAATGCCTCTACGTATTATTTTTGTATAAATAATTTTATTTAATCAAGTTTTGGATGGGGACTATCACACCGTTTCGAATGCGAACGAGTTAAAACATTTCACTTTAGGAATAGTAAGTTTCAAAAAATTCGTCAGAAATACCCAAACGGGAAAATTTTATTGAATGTTTTCACAGCATCTTGTCATACATATAACTGGTGATAATTTAAAAATTGACATCGGTACTGTCAATTTTGTCAGTAAAAATTGGGTCAAAAAGCATAAAGCCTTAGTAAGATTAGTCTTCACAGGTAAGACTAATCTTACACTATTTGGGAAATCGTAAGAGTAAAGCCCATATAATAATCTTAGGATTTACTATAGTATAATAAATCCTAAGATTCACCGGCAAAACCTAAAAAATGCCAATTATTTTTAATTAAAATGTATCTGTATTTCAACTGCAGAAAAACATGTACAACACTATGTACTACTAATATACATCATCATTCTCCTGCCCTTATCCCAATTTATTTGGGGTCGGCGCAACATGTCTTTTTCTTCCATACTCCTCTATTAGTCGTCATCTCTGTAGTCACCCCCTTTTTACCCATATCCTCTTTCACACAGTCCAACCATCGTTTCTTTGGCCTTCCCCTACTCTTATAGCCATCCACATCCATACACAAGACTTTCCTCACGACATTTTCTTCATTCCTCCGCATCACATGCCCATACCACGACAACCGATTTCTACACAATTTTTCAGTCTGTACCACTAATATACTCGTACATTGAACAAAAATTGAATTGCATGGTTTTTATCGAATCATAGTTTTAGGCTCGTATCATTGTTAGATCTCGTATCTAACTCGACTATTGAGAGTACCGGCGATCTAAACGTACTGGCTTTCGACGCCCTGGGTCAACCCCGGGACATCGCGACACAGTTTGTAAACTCCTGTGCCAAATAAAAGTCCCAAATTAGCGATTTTTAACGACTTCGAAAAAGGAGGAGGTTCTATGTTCGATTGTATGTATTTTTTTTATGTATGGCCACCGGTTTCTCTGTCAGTTGTAGAGCGATTTTCAAAATTCTTTTTTATCCGAAAGAATATACTCCCGAGGTGGTCCCATGTAAAATTTATCCAAATTACTTCAGCGCTTTTTGAAAAACTGAACAAAAACAAAAAATAAGTAAACATAGATGACGTTTTGGTTTTCTACAATTACAAGTATGTTTAAATTCCACGTTCCATGTTATTGGGGTTTTTAGCAGTGAATGAAACTTTTTTACAAAAAAAAAAAAACAACCGACTTCCAAAAAAGAGAATACACTAAAAATTAAAAAAATAACTCGGTGTCAAATAACGAAGAAATAAAATACAAACACCGACTTCCGAAATTAAAGTATTTTTTTTAAATTTTTAGTGAATTTTCTTTTTTGGTTGGAGTTTTACTAGTAAGGCTTAGTGAATCCTAGGTTTTACTGGTTAATCCTAGGGTTTAATCTTGGATTTTTACAGTAATATACATAACAACATGTGCCTAAAATTTTTACAGTAATATATACTACAACATGTGAGGAGCTCGTGTCTAAAGTAATAACAGTCTCACGGTTCGATCCATCAGGTTAAACTTCGCCTTCCGGGGTTATTCCATGGATGGGTGACCATCTTTACATACCAATACTCCTCCGTACCTCGGAAAGCACGTTAGGTAAGCCGTTGGTCCCGGTTGTCAATCGTGGACCGGACAGTCGTTACGGGTCGTCAGAAGCCCAAAAGTCTTACCATGGGGTATCGTATTACCCAGTTATTTATTTAACAATTTAATGTAAACACATACAAAAAAAAAATAGACAAGAAGAAGGAAACAGAGAAATATGTACAAAGGTTATGCTTATTTCTAAAGAAATCTCTTACAGCATACTGGGCTGTGGAGGTCAGATAGGCAGTCGCTCCATGTAAAATACTGGTATTCAGCTGCATCCGGTTAGACTGAAAGCCGACCCCAAGATAGTTGGGAAAAGGCTAGTCAGATAATGATATACAACAACATGTTAATCGGTTATCAGTCAAGTGAAAACTAACCACACAAGTTTCTGCTGCGTTACTTCAAAGCAGATTCTTTCTTAAGTTCTTCCTAAGCAAGAGTAAACCATGCAATTAAAAAGTAAAGTTACGCTTGGGTGTGATAGACGGCAACTTTTATTGAATAAACTCGTTAGGCGTTTGTTGGAAACAATTTTTTTTCCGAAATGTTCAAATTACAATTTAATTTATTTTCCTTTGTCTTATTTTCTTTTTGTGATGGTAACAGGAAGTTGAGTAAAACGTATAATGTCTAATTGTTTTTTCCTTTTTTATTTAATTAATTTGAAGGGAAATAGGGAAATATAAAAAAAGTTATAGCTTTTAGCGTTTTCGATTATTATGCTCAATTTATTTGGGGACGAATGAGAAACAATTGATGTTCGGATTTCATTCGTTTTTGAAATAATGAGTATCAGATTTTATTGAAATAACAAGATAACTGAATATGAAAATTTTGAAAAAACCCGATTATTTAAAACAGCTAAAAAGTTCCTTTATTTGCCTACACTTTAGTGAGTCATCTCCTCGAGCTCTTTATTTTGATATATCCCACATGACCAGGTTGACTACACTAACCTAATTGCGGCCGCCATTTTGTTTTTTTTTAAATTGATATATCCTATGTCACGTCGGCGGTCAAGACCAATCTAATAACACCTTCTTTGTAAAAATCCATCAAGTCGTTTAGGCTACAGCGCGTGCCAAAGAAATAGACAAACAAACATACACATATAATATACAGCATGTAACAAAAACCCTGTCCGATCCTGAAGGGTATTATTTGGTATCGTACTGCATACACATATACGTAATCATTTAATGGATACGAGATAATAATTTTTCCCAATGAAACTATAATTTAAAAAACAAAGAAAAATTATCAAAGGCAACACTGAGCGCTCGACAAAGTTCACCTACTGTTTCGTTTCAAAGATGCCGCCTGAGCGAGACAGAGTGCCTACAGCGCGGCTAGTGCAGGGTGGTATCGTTTGAAATAAAAATAGTTAAAAATGAAAAGATTTCGCCGGCCGGTGGAGTGTTGTCAACTTATGAAAATTTGCCAGCATCTTACTGCCCTTATCCCATGTTACTTGGGGTCGGCGCCACACGTTTTTTTCTTCCATTCTGTCCTGTCAGCCGTCACGCTATCACTAACTCCCTTTTCTTTCATATCACTCCTCACACAATCCATCCATCCTTTCTTTGGCCTCCCTCTCCCTCTCCATCCATCAACATTTATATTCATAACTCTTTTAGTTACTTACATGTATTTCATCCCTCCTCTTTACATGACCAGACCAAGATAAGCGGTTCCCTTTCAATTTTTCGGTGACTGGCACCACTTTTAAACTACCTCAAATGTACTCATTTCTCTCTTTATCCATAGCGTTAGTGTTAAACGCATATTTTATAAAAATAAAAATCTATAGCTGGTGGTTTTTATGAGTAAAATTTTTTTTTCAACTTTTTCTAGTACGTATGTTATATGCTGTATACATACATACATACATACATATATACATACGTACATACTCTCAAAAAACATTACTCTCCTTCTAGGGCAGTCCGGTAAAAAATGGTGCGTTCCGAAAAATATTTGTTTATGGTCGCGCGTTTTAGATAAGATTTTGACGCGCGATCTAATTTGAAATCGGCCGTGGGGCAATGTAATCTGGTTTCCCAGAGCGGGCGCTCCTTAAATTCGACAGCACTTGCTCATTTTAGATAATTCAACGCTGACTTGAAAGTTTGGAAAATTGCTATCTAGATGTGCAATCAAATGTTTGTGAAGAAAATTATTATCAAGTAAAATTATTGAGATCTTAACAACAAACACACACAAATACTAGGAACAGCATAACCTGGATCGTAGAAGTGTTTGAAAGAGTCTCCGAGACTTTGAAACACAAAAAAAAGGAACATGGTAGGGTTTTAGTCAGTATGAGCCTGACACGGGGCTCCCGCTCTACCCAGAGCGTGAGAAATCATATGACAATTTCCCAACCGTAAAATAAATGCACAGCGTAACCTATTCTTTATGGTTAGTTAATACCTTATTTAAAAAAAAGGGTGGCACTCCGGGAGTGCCGACAGAAGTGAAAACTTGAACAAAAATGACCAACGCACCTTAAGAAGTTTTCACTTCAATCCGCTACGGTGTCGCTGTCGGTTTTTTTTTTTTTTTGGGGGGTGGGAAATCATCTTATGACTTCTTCCGCTCTAGGGTGGAGCGGAAGGGCGTGTCAGACTCTTACTGACAAAAACCCACCACTGTTCCTCCCTGCCCTACGCGCCCAGGGGCGAGGTAACTCTTTCGAATTTATCCTCAACCCCCGGGCAGGCATTGGCCGTGGCAGGCCCCGTCCTTTGCTGACAACTCTTTGAGGCGCGCGTGGAACACTACGCGCCGTCGACTCTCGGGCCTGGTGCTGATCCGACGGCGAGTTACCCACTACTCGCCGTCCGCAGGCCCGGGTCTACGGTGGCCGGAGATCGTCTCGCAGCCCCTGGCATCTCCTGCGGCGGCTGCGGCTGAGGGCGCTAGGGCGACTCTGCCGTTGTTGAGTCTCCCTAACGTGTGCCACCTCCCTCTTCGCGAGCATTACTGCTTCGCAGAAGGAGGAGACGTCTCCCCACTCCCTCTCGCTCCGTACCATGGCCTGAACCAGGGCACGGCGCGAGTGTCGCTGTCGGTGACGAGTTCAATAGTTTTTTCCCATCTCAACAATGCCCAACGCGCCTAAAGAAGTTTTCACTTCAAAAACATTGACACTTATTACTCCACTACGAATTGTCGTATCGTCGTATTTTTGTCGTATCGAATTATTTCAAAGACGACATCAAGTGAACTTACTACAGTAAATCAGTGTCTCAGAAACCCTTCGAATTAAAAGTTGGCAATCTCAATCCCATGTCACGCGTAAATCGGCCAGACATCCAATTTGGTGCCGTTACGCGGTGTGAACACAGCGCAGATGGAAAACAGTAGTATTGTTTGAGACAATTGTAGTATAAAATGTCTGGAGATGTTTTGTGACAGTTCGGGCTTGGTACACGAATGACACAGTGTCAAATCAAATTTTTCGTTATCATCACACAAGTTTTGATGGTATTACTGGAAAACTCAGGTACCTGCACTTTATTGTATTTAAATCTAACTAGCGACCCGCCCCAGCTTCGCACGGGAACAAATTAAACACTTAAACCTTCCTCATGAATCACACTGTCCATTTGCGAAAACCGCATGAAAATATGTTCTGTAGTTTTTGAGTTTAACGCGAATAGACAGACAGACGCGGCGGGGGACTTTGTTTTATAATATGTAGTGATAATAATGAAATGCAAGTCATGTTTAATGTGGCCCTTATTTCTGTAGTTAGATGGTGTATTAAAAAACTTTTTTACAAAAAAGGTGTTTGTATTTATGTTTCTTCGTTATTTGACACCGACTGCCGAAATTAAAGTTATTTTGCAATTTTTAGAAGTTGGTTGCATTTTTTGTAAAAAAAAATTTTATTTTTTACTTTTTAGTTGTTGTAGGTACCCTAGAACTAAAACTGAGTAATAAAGTTATGCCCGAATAGATAACCCCAATAACATGGAATTAAAACATAATAAATTAGAGACAACCAAAATGTCATCTATGTATACATATTTTTGTTTATGTTGATTTTTTCAAATAGTGCTGAATCAATTAGTAAAAATTTATATGGGACCACCTCTGAAGTATAACCTACCGAACAAAAAAGAATTATCAAAATCTATTGACAAATGGCGGAGATATTGCGTAACAAACATACAAAGAAAAAAAGAATATACAAACGAATTGAGAACCTTTTCCTTTTTGAAGTCGGTTAATAAATACAGCACATTTTTAGATATGTACCTATGATTGTACAGTCTATATTCTTACAATTTATAGTTGAACTTAACGTTTAAAGCAAAAACACTATCTGAAGTAAATGGCACCTACGAAATCTATTAAACACTTTAAAATAGTCTTGCCTTACTGCTGTTTTTACATAGGGCGCGCGAAAAAATTGAAAATAAATTGATCGTGCGTAAGTTGCGCATGAAGTGAGCGCAATCGTTTAGAAAGAACGCGATTACGGCACGGTGAGCGGTGATGCGGCGAACAGACACGCGGGCGCTCGCGGTATCATTTGTTTGGGCATTCGCCTTTTCATGTGATCCGACGGGCGGCTTTGCACTATTTGAATAAAATATAGGGCAGTAAATCTATGAAGTTCACATTATTTTATTTACATTTTTAGTCGACGTCACAATACGAAGGAGCTCGACGTCTGGGGCAGTACATACTACCGCCATATCTAATAGTAAATATCTATATTATAATATTCCAACCGGAGGCTGCCTGCATGGAAACTACCTATCTTATTTATTAAAAAAAAAACAGTAGTACTCCGGGAGTGACGTCAGAAGTGAAAACTTGAACAAAAATTCCGAACGTGCCTCGCCGACACCGCTACGCGTCGTAGCACTCATAGCGTGCGCTGTTATTTTTTAAATAAATGCTGCATGAGTGCTACGACACGAAACTAGTGCTACGGTGTCTCGAGTTCAATTGATTTTTCCCATCTCAAAAATGCCCAACGCGCCTAAAGAAGTTTTCACTTCAAAAAAAATGAGAAGGTTTTCATTAGATTTTGTTGAATTTTCATAGACTTTTATAATTACGTTTACATAAGTAGTTTATGTACATAATGTTTAAGTTATACGTATTTATATAAATAAATATGGCTTAGGTACAATGGGGCCTTCAGGGCTCCAGGGGTGCTTATTTAGCTTGGGGAGCTGTCTTACTCGCAAGCAGTGAGGGTCGTGTGGCAAGTGTTATACTACCTACTATATGTGGAGTGTGAGGAGGTAAAGAGGGTTTGGCTCTCAAGACTTTCATATTGTTAAGGCAAAATAAATATGCATCCTCTTCGATGGCCTACTCGCTCCTCAAAACAATATCAGTCCAAAAAAAAAGTATCTCAAAGTAATATTTGAAAACTAATTCATCATTCGAATAACTCTCATAACGAACCTTATAACCTGCCAGCAGCGAGCTGAGCGCAGAGTCCATAGGCGCCGCAGTAACTACTCATTAAAGAAAAAACCGGCAAAGTGCGTGTCGCACTTCGCACATTTAGGGTTCCGTACCAAATGTATTTGTGACTATTTGTATGACCTTAGGTTAACAAGATGCTTATACTGTGAAAATTTGAAGACTGTAGCTCCAAACGTTTGGCTATAAAACCTGTGTGGTAGACGACGGACAGACAAACAGACGGACATGCGGACAGACGGACACAAGAGTGACAGCAATAAGCGGAACCCTAAAAAGAGAATCTACTAAAAGTCAGCAAAATATTTAAAAAAGTTTATTGTGTTTTTTTTACCACTCGCAACCATATTTCCAACACTTAAATTCCGAATCATAAACAGCGCACCAACTGTCGCCAACGATCATCAGCATTACTTTTTAAAAAGCGAAGGCATCTAAATCGCTGGCTGTTTACATGACATAGATTTAAAAAAGGTTATATTTGTTGGCTATCGAGGACACCCGCTGCGGTGATTACGCGTCGTAATGGCGATAAATATTTAGGGTGCTTTCCCACCAAAGATGTGCTTGGTAGCGAGGCGGTGCGAGGATGCGTAGCGTTGTGAAAATGTGTGTAGCTGAGTGGTGCAAAATTGGAGATGGCTATGCGTGGAGTTACTTTGCGTGATCGAATCTAAAGTTAAGATATCCGCTGGAGAACCAAAGTTACCGACATAGAACGAAAAATCGCCAAACTTAAGTGGCAGTGGGTAGGGCACATTGATTGCGGAAAAGATGGTCGATGGGGCCGATAAGTTCTGGAGTGGCAACTGCGTACACAAGATGGACCGATGACATGAGTCATCACCACTCTAAAATAAAAAAAAATGTATGTACGAGTATGTTCGGGTACTGATTACGGATTACGGCCCACACCCTCTCACAGAGAGGAAGCCTGTTCCTCAGCAGTGGGGACATTGAAAGGCTGATGATGATGATGTATGTTCGGTCGTGTATGTCAAATCCTGCAAGCTGAATAGGAACCACTTCCAATATCTTACGGAGTTGAATTTTTACGTGGTGGTTCAGTTCTGATGACAATGCATTTTTATGGTAAGCATGACCAGAATCGACATCCAGGATTAGCTCCAGATAAAGGAACTTTTCAATGCTTAACAGCCTGCCTAGCCTTTTCCCAACTATCTTAGGGTCGGCTTTCAGTCTAACCGGATGCAGCTGCATACCAGTATTTTACATGGCGTGACTGCTTATCTACTAAATGGGCCTCATCAGAAGGATTACAGTTACCCAAAGGGCAATGGAGAGGGCAATGCTTGGAGTTTCTTTGCGTAATAGAATCAGAAATGATGATATCCACAAGAGAACTAAGGTTACCGACATAGCCCGAAGAATCGCCAAACTGAAGTGGCAGTGAGCAGGGCACATTGCTCACAGAACAGATGGTCGATGGGGCCGAAAAGTTCTGGAATGGCGACCGCGTACTAGAAGACGCAGCGTTGGAAGGCCTCCCACAAGGTGGACCGAGACCTGGTGAGGGTCGCGGGTAGCTGATGGATGCGAGACGCACAGGACCGATGCCGAGGCCTATGTCCAGCAGTGGACGTCTTTTGGCTGAAAAGATGATGATGATGACTGCTTATCTGAATCTGATGTTTCCCTTCACCGTTAGTCAGTGGTTTCTAGCGCATAGCCGCGTAGAAAAGCACATGTAACTTAGAAAAGTCACATTGGTGCTCGCTGGGGTTTGAACTCGCACCCTGGGGCGTAAGTTGCAGATCAGATAAAGAACAGGTCTCCACGACATGAATGGAAGGCGCGAAGTTAAGGATCTGTTTGAATCGAAACCAGTTTTTGCCCTAGAAGGAGGGTACTTTTAACAATGAAAGATGAGTGTACCTTGTAAGCAGTAAAAGAGGTGTGATTTTAAATGTATTGAATTTGAAAACTTGTTGTAAGTCATAATGTGAGCAGAGTTGTAGCACTAAATGTGCATCAATAAAGTATTATTACTTTCCATTTGTAATTTGTTTTATTTAAGTTTTAAATTCATAGTTACATTAATATTTGTGTCTTTGCCAAATACTAATCACAAAAAACTTTTTTTCAAAAAAATAGAACCGACTTCCAAAAAAAGTGCAAAATAACTTCAATTTCGGAAGTCGGTGTTCTTGGTTTTGTGTCTTCGTTTTTTGACACCGACTTCCGAAATTAAAGTTATTTTGCACTTTTCTAACCGACTTCCAAAAGGAGGAGGTTATCAATTCGGATGTTTGTATTTTTTTTAAATTATGTTCGGGCATAACTCTGTCATATATTCAGTTCTATTTTTTTGTAAAAAAGTTTTTATTGAGATGTCAGGTCAGAAATATGTTATGTAGTGAGTGAATTAAGGTATTTATGTTTCAGTCGATTTTGAATTGAATTTGAATGATATTCGATATTCGATTCAAATTCGATTCAAATTCGACTCAAATTCGATTCAAATTCGATTCAAATTCGATTCAAATTCGATTCAAATTCGATTCAAATTCGATTCAAATTCGACTCAAATTCAATTCGATTCAATTTCGATTCAACTTCGATTCAAATTCGATTCAACTTCGATACAACTTCGATACAACTTCGATTCAAATTCGATTCAAGTTCGATTCTAATTCGATTCAAATTCGATTCAAATACGATTCAAGTTCGATTCAAATTCGATTCAAGTTCAATTCAATTTCGATTCAATTTCGATTCAACTTCGATTCAAATTCGATTCAACTTCGATACAATTTTCGATTCAAATTCGATTCAAGTTCGATTCTAATTCGATTCAAATTCGATTCAAATTCGATTCAAATTCGATTGAAATTAGATTCAACTTCGATTCAAATTCGATTCAAATTCGATTGAAATTCGATTCAACTTCGATTCAAGTTCAATTCAATTTCGATTGAAATTCGATTGAAATTCGATTCAAGTTCAATTTAATTTCGATTCAATTTCGATTCAACTTCGATTCAAGTTCAATTCAATTTCGATTCAATTTCGATTCAAATTCGATTCAATTTCGAGTCAACTTCGATTCAATTTCGATTCAAATTCGATTGAAATTCGATTCAAATTCGTTTCAACTTCGATTCAATTTCGATTCCATTTCGATTCAAATTCGATTCAAATTCGATTCAATTTCGATTCAAATTCAATTGAAATTCGATTCAAGTTCGATTCAAATTCGATTCAAATTCGATTCTAATTCGATTCAAATTCAACTGAAATTCGATTCAAATTCGATTGAAATTCGGTTCAAATTCGATTCAATTTTGATTCACTTTTTAATTGTCAATAAGTCGGTCAGTCAGAAAGATGAAGCTAATTTTACATTCCAAGGCGTATATCTCTATGGAAAAGAACGTGCAAGAAACTCCATGGACACTCTTTAAAACCATGTTATGTATAAAAATCCTGGTTACATAATGTCTTATTGCTTCTAATATTTGAGAACAATGTTAAATAAACAATTCATAAACAAAAACAATAAAAAAGATTAAAATAAGCCAGTGGCAGTTGAGAGATGACCAGTCTCAACTGACGGCGCCCGAACACGAACATGACGCATGGGTCAGCACCACTCAGCTCAACCATATTGTAGAGAACCGAATGACCCAACACACGCGCCACCATCAGCGAGACATTTTTGTGAGCATGACAAACTGTCAAGTGCTCGTTCATGTCAAAAAAATAAAATAAAATAAAAAGCAGTTACATTGTATGCCCCATTACTCATATTTACAAAATAAAAAAAATGCTTTAAAATGATTATTATAACTTATGAAAAGTTAGAAAAAAAAAAACAATTGAAAATTTAATACAAAAAAACTTGAGAGGTGTCAAGGGACACCCGGATGGAACGAAGTTCCTTTCGATTAATTAGTGAAGTAATAATCTACTTAGCTTACAAAAAAAAACAAAAACAAAAAAAAAAGCAAAAAGCTTACTTAGCTTACTATAGCAGAAAGTGTCGTGACAACTTTTCGTAAGAATTTTTTCCGGGCTAGACGGAAAAATAATAATAAAAATAATAATAATTTGGAAGCTTATGGAAGCGTGTAAATAAGAGGCACGACGGAGATTAGACGAAAGTTTAATAAGGCAAAGATTGACAGCAGTACAGCGATAGATGAAAGTTATAGCCAGAGCGGAAATGATTTTACGAAGTACAAGTTGCAATAGAGAGCGAGCGTTGTGATAGGATAGCGATATAAAACAAATAGAATTACGCGAGCTAAACAAATATGCGGTAGCGAGCCCAAGCGAAGTGGATTCGTATCTCGGGCTTTGGGCTGACTGGTCGGCGGTCGGCGCCGTCTGCGTGTCGAGCGGGCTGCGGAGGCGGTGCGGCGCGCGGCGTCAGAGGTGAGGCAGGCCAACCGGTTGCCGTGGCGGGCGGCGCTCGCACCGCGGCGGCGCGCGGCGCTCGCGCACCTTCACGCCAACAAGATGTAATGAGTGGGTAAGCAGTTAGTACTGAAACAATAATTTTATATTAGTGTGGGTCTATAATGAGACGCCACAATAAAATTAATAATAAAAATAATAGTAATAATAGTAATCTCATTGTACTGGGATCGGTCCATCATCACTGACAGGAGTATTGTAGCCAATAAGCCTGATATAGTGGTGGTGGACCGAATCGAGAGGCGTGCAATGATTGTTGACATTACCGTCCCACATGACGAGAACCTCGTGAAAGCCGAGAAAGATAAACAAATCAAGTATATTGACTTGGCTCGCGAGGTTGTCGACATGTGGGATGTGGACTCAGCGATCATTGTACCGATAGTCGTGTCAGCCAATGGCTTAATAGCCACGAGCCTCGACCAACATCTCAGGAGGCTCTCGTTAGGCGGTTGGATCAAGGGCTTGATTCAGAAAGCAGTACTTCTGGACACGGCTCGCATTGTCAGGCGGTTCCTCTCTCTGGAGCCCTGACCGCCGGTAGCTTGGACCCTGTTCCCGATACTGGTGGGATACTATTTTTTATATTTTTAAATGTTTTTTTTTTTACTTTTTTTAATTGAAATATTTAAAAATATAATGTAATATGAAAGAAATGAATAATCGAAAAAATAATAATAAAAATAATAATAATGTTACGAGCTGGGTATGGGATAAATTATTTTACACCAATTAATTAACCAAATATCCTTTATTAAATCAACAACTTATTTAAAGAAACACTAATTCACTAATAATCACTATTCTCTTGGTAATCGCTTGTATTCGCATCCGTTCGCATCCGTAGTCGAAAACAGACTGACTCACTCGCCCGCCGTCCGGCCTATTTATACGGTCATGGAAGTTTCCAGAACATTGTCGAACTATCTTATAGTGGAATATTCTAGAAACATCTATGAACTTCTACACAGTACCACAATGGAATTTTCTCGAACCTAGTGGAAACTTCTGGAAACTTCGACCACATTCTCGAACGTTCCAGTGTAATACGGTCGACGTAACACTGCCCCCTCCTTAGACATGCTCGTCCCGAGCATCATTAGTCCCGTAGTATCGTGCCAATCGGTCTACATGGACTATCTTAGGCGCACCTCGTGGACCCTTCTGTATTCGGTAGGTAACATCGTTGATCCTGGTCACGATTCAGTATGGTCCATCCCATTTTGCTTGCAATTTGGGAGACTTCCCTTTGCTGCGCACTGGGTTATGCAACCACACCAGTGAACCCTCGTCAAAACCTCTATGGTTTGCCTTCCGGTCGTATCGGGTCTTCATCTTATCAGACATTTGTTGGCCGGTTTGTCTAATATGCTCATATACATCATTCAACTTGTTACGCAAGTCATTCGCATAATCGGTTACACTGCGTGGGGCATCAGGGGGGGTTCCGGTGATTAAATCTGCAGGCAACCGTAATTCCCTTCCAAAGTTCGCGAAGGCTGGTGTCACAGTCGTACTTTCGTGAACTGCACTACGGTAGGACAGAAGAAATGGCTGTATATGCTTGTCCCAATCCCTTTGCCTGCTTTCCACAACTTTTGCCAGATATCTCTCCAACGTTTGGTTGAAACGTTCTACCATTCCATCAGATTACGGATGGTAAGAAGTGGTTCTGGTCTTGTGAGTACCCATCAGTCGACAAGTCTCCTGGAAAACTTGTGATTCAAAATTCCTCCCTTGGTCGCTGTGAATTTCCAAGGGTACTCCAAAACGACAGAAGACTTCCTGAACCAATTTATCTGCGACTGTTGTTGCTTCTTGGTTGGGAATGGCGAAGACTTCTGGCCACTTTGTGAAGTAATCCATGACAACCATGAAGTACTTGTTTCCGTTTTCACTTTCCGGAAATGGTCCTGCAACGTCTAGTGCTATCCATTCCCAGGGGGCTCCCACGTTGTATAATTGTAAAGCACCTCTGCTGCGTGTCTGGGGTCCTTTCACAGCCGCACAACTGGTACATTTGCGGCACCAGTCTTCAACATCCTCTCGACAGTGAATCCAGTAAAACCGCTCTCGTATCTTCAGTAGAGTTCTTTTTACCCCCATATGTCCTCCTGAACATCCATCATGGTAGAGCCGTAAAACATCAGGTACTTTGGCTTTGGGGACAACAATTTGTAGATGACAGTTGTCTCCTCGAGCATTTTCCCATTTACGGCACAAGACTTCATCCTGGATAACCAAGCTGTTCCATTGTGCCCAATATCTCTTTGTGATGGAACTTAACGCCGCAACATCACTCCACGTGGGCTTCGAAGCACCAGCTTTAATCCTCTCAAAGATCGGTTTGAGGTCCGTGTCATTTTGCTGAGCAAGCTGTAGGGTTTCCTTCCATTCATTGCTGAGATCCATTCTTAGCATCCTCACGGGCACTGCCTCCTTAGTCTCTTGCTTGGTACAGTGCTTACAATATTCTGGGCAAGGTCTTCTAGACAGTGCATCTGCGTTACCATGAGTTCTCCCACTACGATGTTCAGTAACGAAGTCAAACTCTTGTAGTAGTTCGATCCATCTTGCCACTTGTCCTTCTGGATTCTTGAATTGCAATAACCACTTTAATGCAGCATGGTCAGTTCGCAATTGGAATTTCCGTCCAAGCAAATATTTACTGAAGTGCTGCAATGTCCTTACTACGGCGAGTAGCTCCCGTCTCGTAACGCAGTAATTTCTTTCCGGTTTGGATAAAGATTTGCTGTAGTAAGCTATAACAACTTCTTGGTTTCCTTTCCGTTGAGACAACACGCCTCCAATTCCAGTATTACTTGCGTCTGTGTCAACTATGAAGTCATTTTCAGTGTCAGGATAGCCCAGAATAGGTGTATTGCACAGACGTTTCTTTAATTCCTGAAATGCGATGTTACAGTTCTCGTCCCAACAGAATTGCTGCTTTTCCTCAGTGAGTTTGTGTAGAGGTTTTGCAATGTCGGCAAAATTTTTGACAAACCGTCGATAGTAGGAGCACAAACCCAGAAATGCTCTGACCTGCGTCTTGTCTTTCGGAACTGGCCAATCCTTGACGGCGACGATTTTCTCCGGATCTGTCTGAACACCTTCCTCCGAAACTATGTGTCCTAAAAAGTTTACTTGTCGTCTGAAAAATGAGCACTTTTTCGGACTTAACTTAAGATTTGCCGTCCGGATTTTTGACAACACTCGATTGAGGTTTTGAAGATGATCTTCAAATGTACGGCCCACGATAATGATGTCATCTAAATAGACAAGACATGCGTCTCCGATCAATCCAGCAAGTACTTGCTCCATTAGCCTTTCAAATGTCGCAGGAGCATTGCACAATCCGAATGGCATAACTTTAAACTGCCATAGCCCCTTTCCTGTTGAGAATGCAGTTTTCTCCTTATCCTTAGGGTCTATTTCCACTTGCCAGTAGCCACTTTTCAGGTCTAGCGTGGTGAACCACCTCATTCCACTCAGTGTATCCAATGTGTCGTCGATCCTAGGCAGTGGGTAACTGTCCTTTTTCGTGACGTCGTTCAATCGTCGATAGTCCACACAAAAGCGTGTGTTGCCGTCCTTTTTCTTCACCAGGACCACAGGAGAACACCATGGACTCGATGAAGGCTCTATAACACCATCCTTCACCATACCCTCAATCATCATTTCCACTTCCTTTTCACGTGCAACCGGCAGTCTTCTTGGTCGTTGACGGATTGGTAACTGGTTGCCAGTATTAATTTTGTGCTGAACCAGTCCTGTTCTTCCTATGTCAGCATCATTTGTAGAGAAAGAGTCGGCGTACTGAAGTAACATCTTCTTAGCTTTATCCATTTCTATTTCCGTTAAATCGCAGTTTTCTAAAAGTGTTGACACGTCAAATTTCAGGCGGAAAACTTTTCCTGATGGTACACCTTCCATGAAGATTTCCTCTGTACCACACTTCAATACTCCTTGATCAACGTCGATCTCACAACGATGTTTCCGCATGAAGTCTAATCCCAGGATGCAATCGTCCACTATGTCGGCCACGATGACATTATGCCGATAGAATTTGTTACCTAATTTTAACTCAACCTCCTTTCTGCCTCGGACGATTATGTGCTGACCGGTAGCTGTCAGTAATTGTATACGGTCGTGGTTATTGAAGAAGTCCCCAAGGAACCAACTTGCTAGATTAGAATTGACGACCGTGTGAGAAGCTCCAGTATCCAACGTCAATTTGCATGGTTTTCCATTGACTTCGCCTTTGATGATCAGGCTGTTTCCGTCATGGGCCTGTGAGATCGAGATCCTCGGGGCTCTTTCAATACCAGCCAGCACCCGCCCCTCAGTCCTGGCGTTTACTCGTTTCCCTGCTGTTGCTGGGCAGTCGTATCAGTCGCCCTATCTTGCTGGGATTGATTTTCTCTCAGTGTGCTTCGCTTTGGACAGCTTGACCGAAGATGACCCCTTTCTCCACAAGTGTAACACCTAGGGCTATACCCTTGCGGACGATCGCGTACAGGTGATGCCACAACCTCCCTGATACGGTGTGTTCGATGGTCTTGCCTCACTGCCTCTACTTCCAAGGCATGGGCCAAGGCGTCCTTCAGTGTCTCATGATGCCCAAGTCTTACAGCGGCTCTAACTTCCAAGTCACGTACTCCGTCGATGAACGCCTGTACCAGATTGCCATTGATGAGTGCAGGGGCAGACTGGTATGCCTTCCGAACCAACTTTTTAACTTCCAAGGCCCACTGCTGTAGGTTGTCGGCACTACGTTGCACACGATCTCTTAACTTAGCGCGAAATACGTGCTCCAAGTGCGCGTCACCATATCTGGACTCTAAGGCTTCCAGCAGCTGCTCATAGGTCACATCCTTGCCAAGAGCCTCAAGTATGGTTAGGGCCTGGTCTCGGAGGCCTAAGGTTAGCGCGGTCATAGCTTGCTCTTTGGTCCACCCATTCGCCTTCATAACGGCTTCAAATTGAATTTTGTAGGCCGACCATGAAGATGTTCCGTCGAATGGCGGCACCTTAAATCCACGTGCCGAAGGTGCAGCAACCACTGAAGGCACAACCCCGTCTCCAGCCCTCAGTTCACCTAAAGCCTTCTTCACCCCAGCAATCTGAACTTCAGCTTCTGAGATACGATTCTCATGCTGGTGAACCTGCTCCTTCATCACCTGGAGCTCCTTGCCAAGTGTTGAATGAAGGTCTTTTATGAGGAGCATCTGCTCTTCTTGGCGGCGAGCCTGCTCCTCTTTATCTTGTTGAAGCTTCTCTTCCATCCGACGGGCCTGTTCTTCTTGGCGGCGGGCCTGTTCATCTTGGCGGCGGGCCTGCTCTTCTTGGCGGCGGGCCTGCTCCTCTTTATCTTGTTGAAGCTTCTCTTCCAACCGACGGGCCTGCTCTTCTTGGCGGCGGGCCTGCTCCTCTTGACGACGAGCCTGTTCCTGCAACAGCACCATTAGCGCAGACAAGTCTGGCACCGCTGGTGCCGAAGAAACTCCACATGGGCCAGCGACGGGCTCTGTCGCAGGCTGAGCACCACCAGTCTGTATCGGGGAATCTCCAAACCGCCTCTGATCCATGTCTTGTTGCCGTTGACTCCTTGTACGAATACCCTCCGTGTCGTCCTTTGGTAAAATTGGCATAATTTATCCCTCACTTCTGACACCAATTTGTTACGAGCTGGGTATGGGATAAATTATTTTACACCAATTAATTAACCAAATATCCTTTATTAAATCAACAACTTATTTAAAGAAACACTAATTCACTAATAATCACTATTCTCTTGGTAATCGCTTGTATTCGCATCCGTAGTTGAAAACAGACTGACTCACTCGCCCGCCGTCCGGCCTATTTATACGGTCATGGAAGTTTCCAGAACATTGTCGAACTATCTTATAGTGGAATATTCTAGAAACATCTATGAACTTCTACACAGTACCACAATGGAATTTTCTCGAACCTAGTGGAAACTTCTGGAAACTTCGACCACATTCTCGAACGTTCCAGTGTAATACGGTCGACGTAACAATAATAAAAAAAATAATAAAAAAAATAATATCTGGCTTGCTTTCTATAAGAGAGAGAGAGACAGACAGAGAAACATGCGACGCCGCACAGCTTACAATAGCTTACTATAGCAAAAAGTGTCGTGACAACTTTTCGCAAGAATTTTTTCCGTCTAGCGGGTTTCACAACGCGCGATAAGGAACTTCGTTCCAAAAAAACAAAAAATGTGCAAAATAACTTTAATTTCAGAAGTCGGTGTCAAAAAACGAAGAAACAAAACCAGAGACACCGACTTCCGAAATTAAAGTTATTTTGCACATTTTATGTTTTATTTTCAAAGTTTATGTTCTTTTTTGAAAGTAGGTTCTATTTTTTGTAATTTTTTTTTGAAGTGAAAACTTCTTTAGCGGAGCGGCGTTGAGCACTTTTCTTGGGATGGGTATAAAATGTTAAAGTCACGTCAGGACACGTGACCCGATCGAAAATTCGTAAGACGATTCCAAAATATTCAAAAATGCACAACGTTAATGTTCAAGTTTTCACTTCTGCTCCTGGACTACTCCCGGAGTGCAACCCGTTGCTTTTTTTCACTTTTTAGTTGTAGTTCCCCTTTAAATTGTGTATATTGTGTATTGTGTATTGTTAATACATAGACAAACGATCGCAGTAATCGTGAGTCATTTGATGTTAGTTATTGAAGAGTTTCACTGTCTATATCCGAAGAACTCATCAGTTCTTAAAGTAATATAAACCTTTCTTGAAAAATATGCATTTGAATAACGAAAACCCTACCAAAATCGGATCAGTAGTTCTCGAGAAAATCGCGGTCAAACAAGCATACATAGGTCGAATACAAAACCTCCTTTTTTGAAGTCGGTTATAAACGCACAGGACCGGTCGTTTTGACGTAACTTGTGGTAGCTCTATGTCCAGCAGTGGACGCGCTTTTGGCTGAAATGACGATGACGATAATGAGTGGTACGAGGATGCGTAGCGGACTCTGAGCTGTGCGTGGTTACAAAATTCCTCGCCCACGTCCCTCGCTTACATTCGTCGCCCGCATACATCTCTCGTTTTTTTGTAAATAAAAATAATTATCTCTCCTAGCCCTTTTCCGTCATAGCTGCTTCAATGCTGACTAGGAAAATGAAGAGATCCCATTGCTGGATCTACCTCGCACATTTTTGGTGGAAAAGCGCCCTATGGCGGTAAATAATTACGCGACACGTGACGTTCCTGTAATTGGAGCGTATGCTGCTTAATGTGCGCTTTTAATAGGCGCTCGTAGTGAGGGGGTAGGCAGAATTGGAAGCGGTGGTAATGAAGCACCTACGGCGGTAACCGTCACTGATTACTGTGGGAAATGTGGCTGGTTAAATATGAATCATGCTATATCTTAAAAATCATTGAACACATTCATTCTGCTTAGCCATTTCCCAACCGTGTTGAGATCGGGTTCTAGTCTAAGACCCATAATTTAGTTCAGTCTGTTTGGAAGACCTTCATCCACTCAGCCGCCGCCGCCGTGACAACGGGAAAAACCCTCGGACCCTCGGTGAATACTCTCGGAACAATCCAGTTACTGAAAATCACAATATTGGATGATTGTTTCGGGCTTCTGACTACTCGAAATGGCAGTCACAGATTAAAAAATTACAGCCGGGACCAACTATATGTAATGAAAATACAATGTCCTTGGCAAGACTAGTGTCATATATTCTGGTTTCTGACTACAGTAACGACAGTCGCACATCTACAAATGACAGCCGGGACCAACGACCTGTAATGGATACAAAAAACTCCTTGGCAAGACTAGTGTTACATTTTCTGGTTTCTAGCTACAGTAACGACTGTCAAACATCTTCAAATGACAGCCGGGCCCAACGATATGCAATGGATGCAGAATATCCTTGGCAAGACTGGTGTCATATTTTCTGGTCCAACTTAGCCACGAGCTCCTCAGTTGCTTTTTTATTTATACTAATATTATAAAGAGGTAAAGTTTGTGAGTTTGTGAGGTTGTAGGACCCCCTACTCTCCTCACTCCCTCCTCTCTCTCCTCTGGATCTACTGAACCGTCCGTCCGTGATCCGTTATTTGTGAGTGTTATGGGCTAAATTTTTGAAATCCACGCGGATGAAGTCTCGGAGCGAAGTGCTAGTCATTGATAAGCCCGCGCTTGACCACTATCTCACTTGATGGTAAGCGTTGATGTGATTGACGATGTGGTGGAGCCATTTACCTAGAATTAACCTATTCACTCTTGACTTAAAGACTCCCAAGTTGTAGCTATCAGGAAACATAGACTACGGCAGAGAATTCCACTCCTTAGCAGTACGCATACTGATTGTGTTAGTTCCCAAAACGTTTTTTGCTTATAAGAGAGATTTCCACCATGTACCGGTGGCACATCGCTGTACTTCTAGTGGTCCGATGATGGAACGAGCTTGGTAGAATTAATGTTGATGTCTTAAGTAAATGATTGTTTAAGATTGTGCTGATAAATCCCTGCAAAGTTAATTCAACCATATTCTAAGCTCTTCCTATTTTTATTTCGATCATAAAGCAACATAGTTTACTCCCAACTGTGTACAACAGCAAACACTCATAGGCCCGCTTAACCATATTATATTCTGCACATATTTCAGTGCAAGAGCACAGATAAAGTCTGCAGTGTCTCTAATATAACAACACCGAGGCGAACTTACAGCGAAGTTTTAATTAATTTATGCATTTAGTTCGTGTGTGCTAATATTCCTCTGTGACACCATTTTGTGGTGTTTATTGGGCCATGTTTATAGCAATGTTAGTTGGCCGCGTGTGTGTTGTATTATTGTTTCGGAATAAGAGTTATAATTAGAGACTAGCTATATTTGGGTTCTGAAATATTAATGTTTGGGGCTATTGGCGGATTTTGTTAAACGTGTTGGTAGTTTGTAATTCGGAATGTTATGTTGGTAGTTTGGAATGCGGAATGTTAGGTTATGATGATAATAATATGCCTAGGGTTACCGGATAAATTCGTAACAGAGTTACCGCTCCCCTGGGCACTCAGGCAGGGAAGGAACAGGGGTGGGTTTTAGTCAGTAAGAGTCTGACACGTCCTCCCGCTCCACCTCTGAGAGCGGGAGATGTCATTGGATGATTTCCCACCCCTCAAAAAAAAATAGTAATAATATCGCAATCTTGTCTAGTACCCATAACACAAGCTCTGCTTAGCTTGGGACTAGATGGCGTTGTGTGATAGTTGTGGAATATTTATTTATTTATTTAATCATTAATTTTTCACAATATTTTATATGAATTAACAAATAACACAAAAATAAATCATTTTCTGAAAACAGCATTAAAATTAGTTGTTAATAAAGCAGCAATTAGCATTTCATATTTGGTATAAAAAGGAGTGAAGGCGCGGTGAAGGTATCTTGCTATCTCTTTCGTTCGCGCATAACCTAATGGCGTTGACGTCATACGTCAGTGTGTGCATGCTTTTTATAGTAGTTACTTGACAGTTTCTTCGTCCACCAGATTTGAAAGGTTTCTGGCTTACTTCATTTGGAACGAATTTGAAAAATTATTTTTAATGTCAATTAAAGTATAGCTACTTTTTAATACAAATAAAATGAGTTAATCACTCAATTGTGTTCCTTAACAAGC
Source organism: Polia nebulosa (assembly GCA_951329385.1). NCBI lineage: Eukaryota > Metazoa > Arthropoda > Insecta > Lepidoptera > Noctuidae > Polia > Polia nebulosa. Next base: position 6,084,252 of record OX589591.1, on the reverse strand, counting down.
AAAAGGAAGAACAAAGCTAGGCCAATAGGCACAAAATGACATTTACAACTGGGGATTTAATACAAATAAAATGAGTTAATCACCCAATTGTGCTCCTTAACAAGCAGAAGGAAGAACAAAGCTAGGCCAATAGGCACAAAATGACATTTACAACTGGGGATTTAATACAAATAAAATGAGTTAATCACCCAATTGTGCTCCTTAACAAGCAGAAAGAAGAACAAAGCTAGGCCAATAGGCACAAAATGACATTTACAACTGGGGATTTAATACAAATAAAATGAGTTAATCACCCAATTGTGCTCCTTAACAAGCAAAAGGAAGAACAAAGCTAGGCCAATAGGCACAAAATGACATTTACAACTGGGGATTTAATACAAATAAAATGAGTTAATCACCCAATTGTGCTCCTTAACAAGCAGAAGGAAGAACAAAGCTAGGCCAATAGGCACAAAATGACATTTACAACTGGGGATTTAATACAAATAAAATGAGTTAATCACCCAATTGTGCTCCTTAACAAGCAGAAAGAAGAACAAAGCTAGGCCAATAGGCACAAAATGACATTTACAACTGGGGATTTAATACAAATAAAATGAGTTAATCACCCAATTGTGCTCCTTAACAAGCAGAAGGAAGAACAAAGCTAGGCCAATAGGCACAAAATGACATTTACAACTGGGGATTTAATACAAATAAAATGAGTTAATCACTCAATTGTGTTCCTTAACAAGCAGAAAGAAGAACAAAGCTAGGCCAATAGGCCCAAAATGACATTTACAACTGGGGATTTAATACAAATAAAATGAGTTAATCACTCAATTGTTTTTTTTTTTTTTTATATTTGATAGGCTCGCGTTTGACCACTATCTCACCTGATGGTAAGCGATGATGTGGTCGAAGATGGAGCACGCTTGCCTAGAAGTAACCTATTCACTCTTGACTTAAAGACTCCCAGGTTGTATCTTACAGGAAACACAGACTCCGGTAGAGAATTCCACTCTCTAGCTGTACGTGCAATGAATGTTTTCTCAAAACGCTTTGTGCGTATGGATGGGATGTCCACCATGAACCGGTGGCACTTCGCCGTACGTCTTGTGGTCCTTAGATGAAACGGGCTTGGCGGAATCAAATCTCGCAATTCCGTCGCACACTCCCCAAAATGTAATCGATAGAAAACCGACAGGCTAGCAACTCGGCGTCTATGTTCAAGACTTTGGAGTTTTGACTCAACGAGTCTATCATTGCCGATGATCCTCTTGGCTCGTTTCTCAATTGACTCAAGGGCATCAAGCTGGTATCTTGCAGATCCGTCCCAAAGATGAGAGCAGCACTCCGTACACGATCGGACTTGCGCTTGTTAGAGTTGGAGCAGCTGTTCCTGCGTGAAGCATCGTCTCACCCTTGCGAGGACCCCCAACTTTTTGGCAGCCACTTGAGCCTTAGCCTCTATGAAGGGGCCAAAATTGAGGGTAGATGTTAAAGTAACACCAAGAAGATCAAGTCGGTCGGTTATCGGCACGGTTACACCTCGGAAACATGGAGCCGGGTGAAATTGGCTCCTTTTAGCAGAAAAAAGACACGCCTGGGTCTTAGCAGCATTGAACTTAACCAGATTGGCATCGCCCCAATCTGAGACAGCCTGCAAGGACAAGTTCAAGCGCCCAACCATAGCCTCTCGGAGAGACCGGACCTGAGACCCACTAACTCGTGCGTCTGGCACGTATCTCTCGGCAACAGTGCTGTCGTCTGCATACCCAAAGGTACTAATTGTGTTCCTTAACAAGCAGAAGGAAGAACAAAGCTAGGCCAATAGGCACAAAATGACATTTACAACTGGGGATTTAATACAAATAAAATGAGTTAATCACCCAATTGTGCTCCTTAACAAGCAGAAAGAAGAACAAAGCTAGGCCAATAGGCACAAAATGACATTTACAACTGGGGATTTAATACAAATAAAATGAGTTAATCACCCAATTGTGCTCCTTAACAAGCAGAAAGAAGAACAAAGCTAGGCCAATAGGCACAAAATGACATTTACAACTGGGGATTTAATACAAATAAAATGAGTTAATCACCCAATTGTGCTCCTTAACAAGCAGAAAGAAGAACAAAGCTAGGCCAATAGGCACAAAATGACATTTACAACTGGGGATTTAATACAAATAAAATGAGTTAATCACCCAATTGTGCTCCTTAACAAGCAGAAAGAAGAACAAAGCTAGGCCAATAGGCACAAAATGACATTTACAACTGGGGATTTAATACAAATAAAATGAGTTAATCACCCAATTGTGCTCCTTAACAAGCAGAAAGAAGAACAAAGCTAGGCCAATAGGCACAAAATGACATTTACAACTGGGGATTTAATACAAATAAAATGAGTTAATCACCCAATTGTGCTCCTTAACAAGCAGAAAGAAGAACAAAGCTAGGCCAATAGGCACAAAATGACATTTACAACTGGGGATTTAATACAAATAAAATGAGTTAATCACCCAATTGTGCAATTTGCAGTAGCAAGTCCGTATTTACAGAACTGTAATCATTAAAATTATCAATACGACTCTCTCAGTTAGTATGAGTTCTAAATATAGTATGTCATGAAATCATGACATTTGGCACTAATACTAACTGAGAGAGTTTGCAAATTGCAAAAAACTTAAAAAAATTGAATTTCGCGGGGTACCCTGGCGCTTCCACCTTAATGGGTCCTAAATTGGGAGCTGTATAAGACGGTTAGATCATTTCATATTGCTGAAACATCTTCGACCACTTTATTAACATTTACATTTATTTGTCATTATTCTACCAAGGCAAAAAACTAATCCTCTCAATATCCTCAAGGAACAACATTTCTCAGCTATCATAACAATTCACCGCACAACTTATTCTCCCAACAAAAGTGATTGATGTAACTTAGAAGACAGGACAAACATCGAAGCACTATGAGGGAGCTAAGTTCAATCGTTAGTACAACTTAGCGCAACTTAAACAAAGGATGCGCAAACTTGAGTAGTTAAAAGTTCTTTTTTTTTGCGCAAGGAAACGGATAGTTCGGAGTTAGGACTTCGTGGGAGGCTGGAGTTGTTGTGTTCGATATTTATCGGATTAAAAGACAATCTTATGAAACAGGCTTTCAGATGGTACCTTTTGTTTTATTTTTCTGTTTTCAGGGGTATAACCTTCAATAGGCGTCTGGACTTTTGGGAAAAAGACCAAGTACTTACCTCACTTAAGGTGAATGCTCCAGGGTAGCCCGCGAAATTCAAATTTTCTTACGTTTTTTGCAATTTGTAGGTCAGTGTCAGGTTGTATCTTGGTCAAAATTTGATTCGCGGCCGTAACAAGTATGTATTTATAGAATTTAAATCATTAAAATCGTCAATACATCTCTCTCAGTTAGAATTGATGCCAAATGCCATGAATTCATGACATACTTACATTTGGATATGTACACCTGACACTGATCTGCAAATTTAAAAAAACGTAAGAAAATTTTAATTTCGCGGGCTACCCTGGAGCTTCCACCTTAAACAACCCCGGTAATACACCATCCGCACATGAAAGGGAGCTCCGTGACCTCTTAAAGACCAGTCCGGAACACCCTCTGTGCAGCAACGTCTATTGGTCCCGCGTGAAAGTCCGCTCCGCCTAGAGCGAGAGTAGTCATTGGATGACTTCCAATCCCAAAAAAAATAATAAAAGAAATTGGTGCTCCCGTATAGAGAGATGGCTCAAATTCTAGCAGTAGGCACGTTATAGGCTGACTAAGCTAATGATACTAGTTATTTTATTCGTGAAAAAATAACGCTGAACAACCATTTTTATTAATATCGAAATGTACCTGTCAAAATAAAAAAAACTGGCCAAGTGCGAGACTTTGCACGTTTAGGGTTCTGTGCCATATGAGGGCAATCAATAATTTGGTATTTGTTGTTAAAAAGTAAAAATATACGTAATAATAAACTTATCACCAAATTTCAAGTTAGTGTTGGTCAATGGGAAGTTAAAAAAATCTTCGTAACAAATTTTTGTGACAGACTATGGATGAGATCTTTTATGTTGTTAACTTGTTACTGTCTTTTATCTTAATTAAAATATTTACACACCATATTTAATGGTAGAATGTAAAGGGGCCATCATAGATTTAAGACCATACTTTGTAAACCTACATTCTGGTAAATAAATGAATTTGACCCTAATTTCACCATATCTTTTGTTCAAATTCCATGTTAGTGTCGTTAACTTTATTATTATTTACATAGTTTTAGAGAAGAGATACAACAATTAAAAAGTGAAAAATAAATGGCTTTTTACAAAAAATACACACAACTTACAAAAAAAAAAAAAAATGCAAAATAACTTTAATTTCGGAAGTCGCTGTCAAATAACGAAGAAACAAAACTAGAAACACCAACTTCGCAAATTAAAGTTATTTTCCATTTTTTAGTTTTCTGTATTTTTTTTTCAAAATTTTATATGGCCTTTCTGCTGATAAAGTTCGTTTTTCGTCCTCCTTAGATATCACCATAACTTTTTTTTTTCTTTTGAGGTTGGGAAATCATCCAATGACTTCTCCCGCTCTGGGTGGAGGTCAGGGTGTGTCAGACTCTTACTGACTAAAACCCACCTTTGTTCCTTCAGTTGCCTGTGCCAAGGGCCACGGTAACTCTCTTTCGAGTTTATCCGCGACCAGATATACCACCATACCTAATAGATAAATTCGTTAATTTAGAGTATTATTCTATTGTTATCTAAATTTTTACCAGTCTATTATAACTAGTGGTTTCCCGGTGATCGAAATTCAACCATTAATTAAGGTTTTATTGTCAAAAACCATAAACATGAAACAACTGCGTACCATAAACAAAAGAGTTTATACGTGTCGAAGGCATTGTAGTTATGTTGTGTGTAATGTTTATTTTTATTACTTTTTTTAAATTTCTAATGCATATTTTATGAAAACATTAGCTTTCTGCACTTTTCTCCATGTAAACTTAAACTGCGCCAAATTTTATTCTCCTGCGTCCGCGTAATTTTCGTAAAAAAAGGTCAAAGTTTTTCATTCATGTGTAAACAGAGTGTAACGGAAAGGTGTGGTCATATTTTAGGAACTGGTTTTGCCCATGGAAATGAACAACTTTCTCTGAGATAAACTAGAAAATTCCCAAAAAAAAATTGAACTTTCCATACAAAGTTATCATCAGCTGATCAATATTTGGATGGGAGGTAAAAAAAAATTGAGAATTTCCTCAGGTTTTCTTGAAGAAAGTTGTTCATATCGATGGGCAGATGCAGTTCTTAAAATATTACCACACCTTTCCGTTACACCCTGCTAAGTATAGATACTCGTAGTACTTAAAGATATATATAAAGGAAATCCAATATTATGTATTAGTACGAGTATCTATAGGCTGAAGCCAAATACGCAAGTCGGCTTTACCTGGTATTCGGTTACCTACTATATTTTGCAGCGTAAAATACTAGATAAATGTTTTATTTATTTCGCCTAACTAAAAACACGGGTTCACGAGTTATTCCTCTTTCATAAAATATTGACTTGCCTTTTATCATCTATTTTGTTTTCCTTATTATTCAAAAATCAAGCGAAGCATTCACAGACATATCCAAACATTATTTCTAGTTTTTAGTCTAATACAAACGGAGCCCTGTTGTTGTCACTCACGAGTCCGTCTGTCTATCTGTCCATCGTCTGTCACACAGGTTTTACAGCCAAACGGTTGGAGCCACAGTCTTCAAATTTACACAGTTTAAGCATCTTGTTGAAAGCTATACAAATAGTCAAAAATACATTTGGTACGGAACCCTAATGCGAAGTCCGACACGCACTTGGTCGGATTTTTGACAGATAGGCTCGCGCTTGACCACTTTCTGATACCTGATGGTAAGTTTTTTAATTTTTTTATTATTAGTGATCAAAATATTTAAAACAAAGTATTACATAGGTATATATGATCCAAACCACAGAAGCCTTTGATGGCTTATAATTATGGTTAGTGAATTCGGAATAACTAAATGTAAGATATTAACTAATACTAACATAATTATGATAAATTTGTGAGTTTTACGTTGTAAGATTTACATTGTTTTCAAATACTTAATATAGCACAATCAAAGATGGTAGTAAGTAAATCAAACTAAAATGTATTATACTCATAATGAGTAATTTTCGTAAAATGATGCTGTGGTTGATGATGGAGCAAGATATTCACTCTTGTCTTAAATACCTCCAGGTTGTAGCTATCAGGAAACACAGACTCCGGTAGGGAATTCCACACACCTGCTCTTGGATTTGTAATTTGTTAGCCACAACAAAAATTATGCCAATCTCACAAAAAATGTACTCATTGCAACTTGCGATACTAATATTTTAGACAACCTATTCTCCCTCAAAGATAGTCAAAGTTCTACAAGTCATTCCATACCGTGTACATTCACAAAAACTAAAATACTTGTACAAAACTGCATCAATACAAAACTCTATCTAAAAAACGTATTTCATCTACATGCAGCGTGCATGAAATTGTTGTATAATGAAACGGGCACCCAAGGGGCGTCCTCGAAATACGGGACGCGTTGTCACCGCGTTGATTGAATTTGTCACGCCAAAGTGTACATGCGTGACACTAGAAAATTTGCCGAAATGAAACATTTTTCACCGGCTCACAGATCACGGAATCGTCAAGCTGGAGTTTTTTTTGGAGTAATGGATTCTCATTATAATATTATTAATCCATGCTAATAATTCCTATTCTACTATACTACTCCAACTTCACACTAATATTATAAAGGCGAAAGTTTGTGAGTGTGTGTGTTTGTATGTTTGTAACTTCTTCTCGCTCAAACGGCTGGACCGATTTGGATGAATATTAGGTATGTAGATAGCTTATACCCTGGATTAAGACATATGTTACTTTTTTATCCCGGTCTAATAATCCGTAATAAGTCCGGTAATATTATAAATGCGAAAGTTTGGATGGATGTATAGATGTTTGTTAGTCGATCACGCCAGAGCGGCTGAATGGATCTGGATGAAATTTGGCTCAGAGATAGATTATAGTCTGGAATAGCACATAGACTATAATTTATAGTAGGGTATGTACTAATTACATGCGGGCGAAGCCGCTGCCAGAAGCTAGTATATTATAAATGCGAAAGGAACTCTGCTTGTCTGTCTGTTTGTTAGCTCTTTACGTCTTAACGACTGAACGGATTTGGATGTAACTCGGTACACGGAAAGACATATTACTTTTTATCCCGGAAGTATGTAGGGGATCTGACATTTATACGGGCTGAATAGTTGTTAATAGATTATTTTATATCAGTTTAACTTTAATTTTTACTGCCCCAAATTTTAATTAAATTGTAAAGTGATTGCTTGAAACACAGGTGTGAATTAACTTAGGTCGGGCGGGTCGCTATCTAACATTGTAATTCCGAACCCACATAACTTGCACCAGTAATAGAACATTTTTAGTTTTATTTTTAGGCATTATAATTGCCTAAGAAAATTAAACTACGGCAAACTAAATGTACACTTTTTGTAAACCCATTCAATAAATAATATTCTATTCGATTCTATACACTCACTGGAGTCTCCATTACCAATAATACTTGTGACCGCGCGTAGTCAGAATTGTAACGGGTCATCAATTTCTATAAATAATCAGTGACATTCACTGAAACTCTCCAAGTCCGGTTAAGTAGCCGACAACCCCAGAGGTTGACCTGCGAGATGCCACAAAAAAAAAACTGAAACTCTTGGTTGGTATCTTCTTATTTATTATATTTGCAGCAAGCAAGCAATACCGCCACATATATAGGCGAAAAAGCATGCGATGTTATACGAAAAGCTGGCCATGGTCTGTGTAAAAATGCCGCACAAACATTGAAGATCGGAGAGGGAGACCGAGAACGGGCTGTGGAGATTGTCTATGCCGCGGTTGACCCGAGTGTTTTTTTGAGTTTTGTAGGTCGGTCACGGTAATGCGTGCCCAGGTGGAAGAGGCCCGAGAGTTGACTGCGCGTAGTGTTCCACGCACGGCTCAAACAGAAGTCAACAATAACTGACGGAGCCCGCGGAGGCCGATGAGGCGCCTAGTGGTTGTGGTTAAATTCAAAAGAGAGTCACCACGCACTCGCAACTGAAGGAACCGGGGTGGGTTTTAGTCAGTAAAAGCCCTCCCACTCCACCCAGAGCGGGAGAACTCATTGGATTTCCCACCCCCAAAAAAAAGAAAAAAAATAGGTAGAAGGCTCTCCGATGGTTCGATAAAAAGCTATATAAATTTTTGACAATACAGTCACTAGCACTTCATACATCATCATTTAAGCCGAAAGACGTCCACTATTGGACATAGGCCTCCCTAAAGGTCGCCGCAACGACCGGTCCTGGGCGTTTCGCATCCATCGGATTACCCCGACCCTCACCAGGTCATCGGTCCACCTTGAGGCCTTGAGGCCACCGCTTCGTTTTCCAGTACGCGGTCGTCACTCCCAAACTTTTCGGCCCCATCGACAATCTGTTCTGCGAGCAATGTGCCCTGCCCACTGCCACTTCAGTTGAGTCTGTGCACAGTCCGGGCTATCTAGGGATGTTCGTCAAATTTTTGGCGTTCCATAATTGAAGGTTCGAATTGAAGTATGTTACAGAACTTGTCGGTTTCGGTGAACTTTTTTTTTGTTTTTTTTGGAATTGGATGGCGTGAGCATTTTTTCGGTTGGATACATCGGGGTGAGAGAGGATCCATTTGTTGATTTTAGTCGTGTATGTTTCCTGAGATGAATGTGCCTCTGACAGGAAAAGTATTCAGATGTGAAGTTATACAGCACTTACAAAGCTTTTTAGTTAATTTCACATCAATTTGATTTTTGAAGTGAAAACTTCTTTAGGCTCGTTGGGCATTTTTGAGATGGGAAAAAGCTATTGAACTCGCGCGTCATCGACCTGCTACGAGTGCTACGACAATATGTGTCGTAGCACTCGTAGCGCATCGCGTAGCGGATTGAAGTGAAAACTTCTTTAGGTGCGTTGGGGATTTTTGTTCAAGTTTTCACTTCTGTTGGCACTCCCGGAGTGTCACTCTTTTTTTTCTTGAGGAGGGATCGGGAGGGGTCGGTAAGGCACTGCTGCATAATATATCTATCTTCTTTTTGTGAAAACCCTTTATTTATTATTATTATACACTTTTTTTTACACCTCATAACAAGATTCAAATTAAATTTAAAATTTAAAAAACCTCCGTCGCTTAATATAAAAGCAAACATTTAAAAAAAACAAAAGAGCTGTTGACCTTGAAATGGCTGAACCTATTTTAATAAAACATGAATAAGAACCATCGCTAGATAACCTGCTTTCAAATAAAAAAAAAACACGTTCTAATCGGTTCACCCGTTAACGAGCTACGGTGCCATAGACAGACAGACAGACAGACACACAAACATACAGCTCTTTTAGCGTCGGAGGTTAAAAACAAGTGTTAGCAAGGGGCGGTCTTATCGCATAGGGCAATCTCTTACAGACAACCTTTGGATGGACTGAAATGAAAGAAGATATATATTTAGCGCTCCGCTATCAGTGCTCTATCTATCTAGGCTAGCAAATATTATCACATAAATAATATTTGCTAGCCTGGTTAGCAGATACAATAGATTTTTAATTGCTTACGGCCCATGTGCTGATCGCCAAACACGCAAGAAGTTAACCATGAATTGAATGACAGAACTCTCATGTCTAATCTTGCTTCGTGAGTAAATAAAATACAAAATGTTTCGCTCCGTTTTTGATAACAACCGGTCACAAAATATGACTTTTCAGCTACAAAACGTCTGTGAATCTGTTGTGTCCTGTCATAAACCATGGCTACTCGTTACACCCAATTCTGTGCAGTGGAAACAACTGGGAACTTGTCAGTTTTTCCCGTTCGCACATATTGGATGGACTATACACAGCTAAATATTTACAACGCTATGTCATAAGAGGCTATGAATATGGATTGTTCTATAACTACGAGTATTAGGTATTTACGAGTACCTATGAAATTGGCGTTTTATAACACGTTTTTATAATTACGTACTGACTCATTAAAAAAAGAATAACATGCCTTAATACGTTAGTTGCCAAAGAGAATTTTGAAAACTTAAAAATAAATCACGCACTTTTTATACTACGTTAAGTTAAGGGTCTACTACCCGCCAAGTAGCGCCCTCATTGAATAAAAAATCATGAATATAAAAATTTGAAATTGTTTCAATATGGACACACATCAACTTAAACCTAAACTATGTTAGTAAAAAAGTTAATAAAAAAAACTTAGCTTCAATTTTGTTTTGTTAGTGTTGTGTGTTAGTATTTACGATGTCTGTCTCTATCTCAGTGTAAGGACCGCTGAGGCGGTAAAAGCCTCCTCCATATGTTTTCATTGATCGCGAAATCTAGCTTTCCTGGCCCAAAGGTTTCCAGCAGTTTTGACAATGTCATCTTCCCACCTCTTAAAAGGCCTTCCTCTTCTCCTTTTTACAGATCTGGGGTTCCAGTTTGTTATGATCTGGGCCCATCGCTGTGGTTCCAGCCTCTGAATATGTCCTGCCCATCTCCATTTAAGTTTGAGTGCCTGCCTAATCACGTCAGAAGATCTTGTCGTTTTCTTGATCAACGAGGTTTTCACTCGGTCTCTTAGTTTAATATTCATAAAACTGCGATATACTGCGGATAAAAAAATCATAGCATAGCATAAAAAAAGAAGTAGGCAAAACGGCCGTTTTTGACACTTTTTCTTACTACTTCGGATACGAAACATTTTGAGACCTGTTTTAAATACGTAATAATACTTTATCCTCTTTGTAACAAACGTGACGTTGAATTCTTAATTATTTATTTTCTATGCTATGCTACGATTTCTTATTCAATGAGGGCGCCACTTAGGCGGTAATAGGGCCTTAAGGTGAATTATACGAGTAAGCATATGGTGTTATTACATAGTGTTCGTTGGTAAATAATTCTTCTATACTACTGACGGACACAATAGTCCGATGTGGCCTGAATGAATGGAATAATTATTTCAATATAATAAGGTGACACGTTATTTTTAATACTCTACAGGGCCGCGCGGGGTCACTTAGTGTACTTAAATCTAATGATAAAGTAGCCAACGACCTGTAAGAGTGAGTCAAAGTACGGTGTAACCTATTGGTCACCGATGTCCGACGCGGCTTTAAGGCGCTATTAGCTGCCAACGACCTTGAGTGGTTAGGTTGCGTATTCTGCGCTGAGCTCACATAACGCGTCGTATGTCCACCCAGTAATAGGACTCACCCATCAAGCAGCACTGTCCGAAATTAGACGCATTATTAATTTATTACACATAAAACAACAAATATTAAACTGAAACACTGAGATTAAATTATAAATAATTAAATTACCTTTAAAATGGTGAAGGTTTCATAAAAATACGCTTTATAGTTTTTGCGTGATTCTCAATTTTTTATCCGCGTTAGACATAACTTTACAAATTAATTACACAATTTTATAAAAATATAATTTGAAATATTCTGAGATCAAATTACGATGAAAATAGTCTAAAGTAAAATATTTTTTTTTCAAAGAAACAAGACACGTCGTTTGGACGTGATGTTCAATTAAAAACCATTAAAAGTCGTATAACTGCGCTTTAATGAAAAATTTACTGGCAGTCACCTGTTAAATATTAACTTTATTTGAGCTTAGAATTTGAAGTCAATCCGAAATAAATCACAGTTCAAATCATGCAGTTTCTAAAAACGGTAATTTCATAGGTAAAGTTCGTTCGTTATTTGAGACGAATACAGATGTCTGTTAAGATGTTTTTGAATGAGTTATGCTATTATTGGACTAGGTACAAGGTGCTATTATCGCAAGGTAGACCCACGACTTGGCGAGGCCTGCGGGAGTTCGTTGGATGGGTGAAACATAGGGCTGGTCGATATGGCGATACTTGGCGAAGGCCTATATATCCAGAAGCAGGTCTTTTGATTGAAATGGGGGTGTTTCCTGGGTATGAAAACAGTAATTCTATGTAGTCTGTAAGTTACATTATCAAAAAATATTGGACACGTATATTTTGCTTTTGCTTTACCAAACCAATAAAAATGACAAAGATAAAATGCATCAAAGTCCAAGAGTGGGGGCTGGTTACGTCACTTTGTGGTAAAAAGTGTCGCACACCGTGACGTCACGCTAAATTTCAACGTACTGTATAATTCACTTTTTAGGGTTCCGTACCTGAAGGGTAACGAACGGGACCCTATTACTATGCCTCCGCTGTCCGTCCGTCTGTCAGCGGGCTGTATCTCACGATCCGTAATAGCTACACAGTTGAAATTTTCCAGCTGTCTACACAGGTACACAGAGGTTCCTTGGGCTATATCACATGATACGTAATAGTACGGATGATCTGTACTATTACGTATCATGATCATGTGATACCTACAGCCCAAAAAAAAACACGTTACTAGGAACGTGTTTTTAGTTTTGTTTCTTTTGTTTGGTTTGAAGACTACTAATGATTTTAAATTGAACACCACGTGACACGTGTAAACGACTAGTTATTTCTTTGAAAAAAAAAACATATATTTCACTCTACATTATTTTCTTCGTAATTTATTACGTGAATATTTGAAATTACATTTTTATAACACAGTATAATTAATATATAAAGTTATGTCTAACGCGGATAAAAAAATGAGAATCACGCAAAAGTTATCAAGCGTATTTTTATTAAACTTTCACCATTATATTGATATGTGTTTTAGTAGATATAATACCTGTTGTTTTATGTATAATAAATTAATAATGCGTCTAACTTGGGACAGCGCTCCTTGATGGGCGAGTCCTATTACTGGGTGGACGTCGACGCATTATGTGAGCTCAGCATAGAACACGCAAGCTAACCACTCAAGGCCGCTGGCATACAACTGCGCTGTGAAACTTAAAGTCGCAGACTCACCGCGGCGCACGGAGAGGTCACGCACGTGTGTTAAGCTTCGCTTTGCAAGAAAATGTACCAAGTGACTGTGTCCACTGCAACCAACAGACATGCTACGCATCAATTGACGTCATTGGTACGTGCATGGCTTGCTCGAATATGGCACTCACATAGCTCAACGCTACACGGCCTACACGCATCGCGCACGACTATGGCAGTGAAGCAGCTACGCACCATATTCTTGCAAAAACAAGTGCGTAGCCTCTCCTTTCATCGCGGAGGGCCACGCTAGTAGTGCGTGTGTAGTGTTTACTGCAGTGGAAACGTAGCCTCACATCATCAAACAAATTAATCTACGCAGCTAAATCGCGCCGCGTGCCCGTGCACAGCATGCACCGCGGTGGGTTTGCGCCTTTATTGTGTGAGAGCATAAAAATATAAATCTGCTGTTCTGTTAACACATCTGTCAAAGTCGTGATGCTTAGTCCTTTGCCCAACTGACAAAAGTGTAGTCTTTCTTCTGAAAAGATCATGGTGACGTTGAGAGTAGTTTTATATCTTGAGTTGCCCGTATTTCTAGAAGACTAATAGTACAGAATTTAGAACAAAATTAAGCATTATCATTTAAAACAAATAATTTAAGCCTTCTCAAAATAACCCTCTCAGACATGCAAACTATTCATCAAGGCAAAACAACTTAACATGTTCCTAATCCGGACTAAAATTATTGGGTAGACATAATTCCAGAACTACCAACATTACAACATAATATTCTGAACTAAAACCAATATCCAATCGAAACTTGTACAAGGGAACGTGTCGAGCTCTCGAGCAGTTTATCGCTGGAGGCTGGAGGGGTTCGGCGTGTGCATAATACAACTGCCGGCGACCGTCGCACTTTCGCGTTTTGAGGGTTAGCTCAGGAGCTTGGCACATTATTTAAATAATTTACGACACGCTTGGCGCAGGGCCTGACCGATACGCTGCTGCACTGCGTGTCGCAGTTTCGGTGCCCACATTTGGTAGTTCTCTTGATAGTAGCCTCGTCACGCTGATATTATTAGGGTTCTGAAAGTCCGAATGAAAAAAACAGAACCCTTATCCGATCACTTTTGTGTCTGTCTGTCTTTCTGTCCATCTGTCCGTCCGTTGCAGCCAATTTGTTCGGAATCTACTGGACCGATTGAGTTGAAAGGTGTACACATGAATATCTGTGACCCAAATACAGACATGTAACGTAAATTAATGCATTTCGAAAATAGGGGTCGTTTTTACGACTCGGACTTGGGCAGTTTTTTACCTTCAGATGAGCTTTTTAGGATTCCGTACCCGAAGGGTCTAAACGGAGTCCTATTGTTGTCACTCACGTGTCCGTCTGTCCGTCTATCCGTCTGTCCGTCTATCCGTCAGTCCGATTGTTTTACATCCAAACGGTTGGAGCTACAGTCTTAAAATGTTCACAGTATAAGCATCTTGTTGACCCAAAGCCATACAAATAGTAAAAAATACATTTGATACGGAACCCTAAATGTGCAAAGTCCGACACGCACTTGGCCGGTTTATTTCATGAAATAATTGTGATTTGAGGGAAGATAAAGTAATGTAGGTACACCAATTTGTGGTCGACCATAAAGCGTCTTAAACTTAAGGGGCCTTTTACAGTCTACTAGCGCCGCCAATCGAAAAAATGTCATAACTCGTAAATAGAATCAAAAATACAAAATGTGGTCTATTATTAGTGTAGAAAAGGCAATAACGTAATTTTATAACACATTGTCAACACTTGAAATATAGCTGTTTAGCTAAATCGTGCATTTGTAACAAAAACGGCCGTTTATGTTTTGAATGCACGATTTAGCTAAACAGCTATATTTCAAGTGTTGATAAGGTGTTGTACAATTACGTTATTGCCTTTTCCACACTAATAATAGAACATATTTTGTATTTTTGATTCTATTTACGAGTTATGACATTTTTTCGATTGGCGGCGCTAGTGGACTGTAAGAGGCCTCTTAAGGTGGAAGCGCCAGGGTAGCCCGCGAAATTATTTTTTTTTTTAAGTTTTTTGCAATTTGCAGGTCAGCGTTAGGTTTTATCTTGGTCAAAATATGATTCGCGGCCGTAGCAAGTATGTATTTATAGAATTATAATCATTGAAATCATCAATACAACTCTTTCAGTTAGAATTGATGTCAAATGTTTAATGAAATCATGACATTTGGCATCAATTCTGAGAGAGTTGTATTGATGACTTTAATGATTACAGTTCTGTAAATACATGCTACGGCCGCGTATTTTGATTAACATACAACCTGATACTGACCAGCAAATTGCAAAAAACGTAATAAAATTTGAATTTTGCTGGCTACCCTGACGCTTTCACCATAAAATGAAATATCAAAACAGAAATAAGTTTCAAAACGCAGCTCCCGGTCTGCCAGTAGTGTTCGAGGGACGAGCTGGCTAAGTCTAGGCACAAACTTGTACCGACGGCGTCCAAGACATCTGTCGAACTTACACAATGTCACCGCGCGGCCGTACTTCATTAGTATATCAGCCTTAGTTTAATAACTCACTTACGAGAACTACCTACTACCTGCTAAGGAATTTGAATGCCTTGTTAGTTTCAGTCGAGGATTTGGTGGTGGGTAGGAAGGAGAGTTTATGAGCTAAGTAGGTAGACAGGAGTCTCTAATAATAATGTTTCCAGGTGTTGAGTCTCAACTGAGTGTTAACACATATCGCCTAAAGATTCTCGCCTCTGAACTGTCGAGTTATTCTTCTCAAGCACATATCGGGTGTAAAAGACAGTTTCCGAAGCCGAAAGCCACATATTCTGCCCATTATTTGGATATTTTTATCCACTAGACCTTACCTGGGAAACCACTGGTTCTGGAGATATTGAAGGTCAAAGTCGTAATTATTTTTTAATTTTTTTACGGAAATGAATTCTAAGTGTTATTACTAAACCTATTTCCAAACAAACATTACCTGAATTTTCGATGTTTTTCGAAATTACGAATTTTTAGATACGAAAACGCAATGAATATCAAATCCGACAAGTACCTACGTGGCTTAGAGCGAAGGGGCGGGGTTCAACTTCACTTGCCTGTGTTTGCGTTACATTGCGCGGAATAAAACATAGTTTTATTTTTCATACTCGGGTGTTCTGAGTGGGGACTCTGATTCCCCACAGAGTGTTTCTAGGGATTACGGTGGGACTGTGATCACGTGCTGCCGTGCACAACTAGGCTCAGTCTCCTCAGGGATGTGGCCTAGCAAACGTCACATAGAATGGGCTCCGGAGTGGTATTTTAAGAACTAACCTCTCCCATGTGCTGATGATGATCACCGAGGTGAGTGAGTTGAGTGAGGTAAAACTCTCAACCTCCCTGGTCTTTTCTACAAAAGTAAAAAAAATAAAACAAAAAAAAGGCAAGAGTTCCTAATAATAGAGTTTCTAGTTGTTGAGTTTCAACTGAGTGTTAACATAATCACCTATAAATCGCCTCTGGACTGTCGAGTAACTCTCCTCATGTACGTAAACGACCAGAGGACACGGTGGAGCATACGGTGGAGGTCTGCCCCGCTTGAGCGGAGCACCGCCGTGTCCTCGTGGATGCGATAGGTGGCGGCGACTTTTCGCGCCCGGCTCTGGTTCCAGCCATGGTACGGAGCGAGAGGGAATGGGAGGCAGTCTCCGCCTTCTGCGAAGCAGTAATGCTCGCGAATGCGGAGGCGGGACGCGTGAGGGAGGCTCAACGGAGTGGCCCTCACGGCACCGGCCGCTACCACCGCTGAAGAGGGACTGGGCGTACTAGGCGTAGGACGTCGCGAGACGATCTCCGGCCACCGTAGACCCGGGTCTGCGGACGGCGAGCAGTGGGTAGCTCGCCGTCCGATCAGCACCAGGCCCGTGAGTCGACGGCGCGTAGTATTCCACGCGCGCCTCAAAGAGACGATTGTCAGCCACCACTGACGGGGCCCATCGTGGCCGGTGCCTGCATGCTTAGGGGTAGCGGATAAATTCTGAAAATGAGTTACCGCACCCCTGGGCACTCAGGCCGGGGAACAGGGGTGGGTTTTAGTCAGTAAGAGTCTGACACGCCCTCCTGCTCCACCCAGAGCGGGAGAAGTCATTGGATGATTTCCCATCCCCCAAAAAAAAAAAAATGTACGTAAACGAGTCGTCAGTAGATGACGTCACAGAAGGCTAGTATGAGAAGGATAGTAAGGCAAGTATTTTAAAGTAAAATTAAAAATTAAATTGAAGTCGTATATTTTACCTTACCGCTCTTTTGCTCACTATTTTGTTGTAGTTGTGGGGCCGGATTTCGAATTAAAAATTTTGGATTATTTCTAGGATTGTAATTTGTATGTTTTGTTTAAGATTTTTTGAAAAAGTTGGCGATATTTCAAGTTAAAACCTTATTAAGTAATATTTATTGTAAACTAGTAAAATATGTGCTACAGTAATAACAGCCGCACGGGTCGATCCATTAGGTTAAGTTACGCTTGCTGGAGTTAGCCCATGGATGGGTGACTTCCTTACGAAACTCCTCCGTTCCTCGGAAAGCACATTAAACCGTTGGTCCCGGCTGTCAAACGTGGATCTTTGACTGTCGTTACTGATCGTTAGAAGCCCGATATTACCCAGTAACTGGGTTGTTGAAGTCAGATAGGCAGTCGCTCCATGTAAAATAGTGGTATTCAGGTGCATCCGGTTAGACTGGAAGCCGACCCCAAGATAGTTGAGAAAAGGCTAGGCAGATTGCAGATTGACTAGTAAAAAAGTCTATGAATGTTGTTGAACAATTTTCACAAAACAGGGTTTCTTTACATTACTCCTATCTCCGACTGAAATACAGTTTACCTGGGCCCTAGAGGTATTCGAGTCGTAAAATCTATTCTATCTATGTAGTGCTAAAATACACCTTAGGGAGAGAGTCTGGTCTAAGTTATAGACAACAAATTGATCGGGCCAACGTGTCGGGACGTCAGTTTCGATATTAAGACGTTTCCTTTGGGTATGGTGTATGAAATGATAGCTAATGGAGTTATTTGAGATGTGCCATTGTGCAGTGTGGACATGGAGTAGTATTGTTTTAGTTGGCTATTGAAATTACTAACGAATCTATGATGAATTTAATAAATGGTTTAGAATTATTTGCAAACTGCTTTAGTGCCATGAGCCCGCGTAATAATAATAATAATTATTATTTAAAATTAATTTCTTGTCTCTCTCATTGTATAGTTTAAGTACGTAAGTACTGAAGAAAATCTAGGTAAGAGAAAAAACAACTTTATTATTTTTAACCGACTTCAAAAAGAGGAGGTTCTCAATTCGTTTGTATGTTTTTTATTATGTTTGTTACGCGATATCTCCGCCATTTGTGAATAGACTTTGATGATTCTTTCTTTGTTTTGTAGGTCACACTTTAGAGGTAGTCCCATATAAATTTTATCGAAATCAATTTAGCACGTCTTTTTGAAAAAATCAACATAAATAAAAAATAGGTATGTATACACAGATGACGTTTTGGTTTTCTCCAAATGTTCAAATTCCATGTTATTGGGGTTATTCGTTCGGGCATAACTTTAATAAGTATTTAGTTTTACTTCACAAACACCGACTTCTGAAATTAAAGTTATTTTTTAATTTTTAGTGTATTTTTTTTTGGAAGTCGGTTGTTTTTGTTAAGTTTAAGTTTTTTATTTTTCACTTTTTAATTGTATTGTCGTATGCAATTAAAAAGTGAAAAATAAAAAACTCAAAATTAGTTTATATAAAATTTTATATTTTATGTAGGTAAATGAGCTCAATACTTAAGACTTAAAAGGTTTATTTATTTTTTGCTTTTTAGTTCTTTTTCGTCGGTTGAATTTTTTGTTAAAAAGTTTTTTATTTTATGTTTTTTTGTGACTCGCATCATCTTTTAATACTCTGAGGCTAATTTCTAATCCTTCGTCATTCCTCTTGGCGCTCAGCTGATGATGTAACCATCCTTCCATGAGGTTCCCAGGATATTGACCAGTTGAGGTTACCTCCAATATTCTAAAGACGTCTTTTCTTCAAAGCATATTAAGTGGTATCTGTCACTAAAACCAGTTTTTTATATCTAACTTCTATTGTTAAGGAAAGGTATGGTTCCCATTATCAGAACACTCTTTCATGTTGTGATGATTCCTAAATGCAAATACCTACCTGATAAAGTAATGAAAAGTCAACCATAAAAATATTCGTGCCCAATTTTCGAGGTTTTCTCTCAATTTTATCAGGATTCCATGATCAAATCCTAATGTCCTTGACTTATCTATGAAAAAAAGAATCATCAAAATCGGTTCATAAACAACGGAGTGAGGGTCGAACATACGTACAGAAACGCTAAACGTGCCCACAATTTTCGAGGTTTTCTCTCAATTTTATCAGGATTCCATTATCATATTCTGATTTCCTTGACATGGGACTACCCTTGAGGTATACCCTATCTTAAAAAAAATAATCATCAAGATCGGTTCATAAATGACGGAGTGAGGGCTGAAGAATTTAAAAAAAAAAAAAACATACATATATACGGTCGTATTGAGAACCTCCTCCTTTTTTTTCGTCGGTTAAAAACACTAATATTAATGGGTCCTAAATTGTGAGCTGTTACATTTGATTCCAATAATAATGTTTGCGACTTAAAATAACCATGACCTGTGAGAAATTGGGCAACACAGTGATTTATCTCCTGCCATGACCTAGCCAGCCGCTCGCAAACTTTTGGGAAAATCTGGTGGAGGTGTCGGCCTTTGATGAAACTTTCCCATCTATATTGCCATTCGGATAAAAAGTCCTCGCAGACATCAGTTTGTGGTTTAAGTATGTGTGCATAGTACATCTTACGTGTGCAGCATAGCCGCACCACTAGTCAACGATAAACGTTATCAGGTATGTGGAATTAGTATTTTCCCCAGCATAAGTTACAGCCCATGTGCTATTCCAAACTATAATCTATATCTATGCCAAATTTGATCCATATTCGTTCAGCCGTTCTGGCGTGATTTAGTAACAAACATACTGGATGGATGTCCATCCATCTAAACTTTCGCATTTATAATATTACTAGCTGTGCCCGCGGTTTCACCCGCGTTTATGTATCTTTCGTAAAAAAAAAAAAAATTTTTCACAAAAGGATATGTGTACAAAGTTTCATGGTAATCGGTTTAGTAGTTTTCGCGTGAAAGCGTAACAAACAAACTTACATTCACACTAATGTATAATATTAGTAAGTATGATTAGCAGACCCGGCAAACATTGTTCTGTGATTAATAAAACTGGTCAAGTGCGTGATGGATTTTGCACATTTAGGGTTCCGTACCAATGATTATCAATAAAAAAATCTGATTTATCATTATATTGGTATTTGTTACTAAAATATACGTAATAATAAACGTTATCACCAAATTTCAAGTTCATCAATTTTCAATCACCAAGTTTCAAGTCAATGAGAAGTTAAAAAAATCTTCGGAACAAAATTTTGTGACAGACCGAAAGACGTACACGTGAGTGACAGCCATAGGGCTCCGTTTGGACCCTTCGAGTAAGGAACCCTAAAAATAGGGTAGGAGGGTGATATACTTTACGACCTATTCTCCTATATAACAAATGTACAAAAAAATGTCAATAAAATTGGTCAAGCTGTTTCGGAGGAATGCAACCAAAGACCCCATAACACGAGATTTTTATACAGGATGTAAAAAGACACATCACAGAGCTGATAACTACGCATACTGTACGTCAAACAAAGTAGTTTTGCGCAAAAATTATTGCTGGGAAACAACTTTTATTTTTAGGTATGAAAAATAAAACTTTTTTTTATTTCGCGCAATGTAAACGCGAACACAGGCAAGTGGAGTTAAACCCCGCCCCTTCGTTCTAAGCCACGTAGGTACTTGTCGGATACGCTAATGTTTGTTTGGAAAAAAGTTTAGTAATAACACTTAGAATTCATTTTCGTAAAAAAGTAAAAAAAAATTGCTACTTTGTCCTTCAATATCTCCAGAACCAATGGTTTCTCAGGTATGATCTAGTGAAAAAAATGATCCAATTAATGGGTGGCTTTCGGCTTCAGAATCTGTCTTTTTACACCCGATATATTAGAAGATAGCAGGACTACCGAAACTACATAAACAATCTAGTCTAGTTCTAAAACTTTCTTTAGTCTTGAAATAGAAAGTTAATTAAGCATTAACTGGATCGGCAACAGAGCGAAGGAGTCTGTTCAATTACTCTGAACGACTACCAGGGTTGTGAATGAGCACTTAACTGAAAAACCTAACTAGGTAGGTACTACTTTTGTTCTAGAAATGTTATTGAATCGAAACCCTTGTTAGTAAAGAGTAATGAGACATTTCGACTTTAGTACTTAGCTGTCTGGCTAACTTAGGTATTGGTCTGGGTTCTAGAACATTGGGAAAGGTGTAAGAGTAAATATCCACCCTTTTTTGGTATGGTGGGATCATCCAATGACTTCTCCCGCTCTAGGTGGAGCGTGAGGACGTGTCAGACTCTTACTGACTAAAACCCACCCCTGTTTCTTCCCTGCCTTAGTGCCCCAGGGTGCGGTAACTCATTTTCAGAATTTATCCGCTACCCCTGGGCATGCAGGCACCGGCCACGATGGGCCCCATCAGTGGTGGCTTACACTAATCTCTTTGAGGCACGCGTGGAACACTACGCGCCGTCGACTCACGGGCCTGGTGCTGATCGGACGGCGAGCTATCCAGTGCTCGCCGTCCGCAGGCCCGGGTCTACGGTGGCCGGCGATCGTCTTGTGACGTCCTACGCCCAGTACGCCCAATCCCTCTCCTGCGGTGGTAGCGGCCGGGGCAGTGAAGGGCACTCCGTTAAGCTTCCCTCACGCGTCCCGCCTCCGCCTTTGCGAGCATTACTGCTTCGCAGTAGGTGGAGACTGCTTCCCATTTCCTCTCGCTCCGTACCATGGCCTGAACCAGGGCCGTTTTTTACAAATTTTTACTTACGTGCTCTGTCTATCTTTGTACTATACGTTAGTGGAACTTGTCAACATGTGTGCACTATATCGGTATGTGTATGACCAGCGTTGCGGGCCCCAAGACAGTCTAATCCAAAGACTACTATAGTATACTGGGTATAGACAGGCAACTCAACCTTTTTTTAAGATTACGAAGTCGATGAACGCAGCGCCATCTAAGATCCAGATAGGAGAACTAGAATAGAATAGAATAGAATAGGTCTTTATTTGCTTGGAATGTAGGTACATAAAAATAAGTTGTTAAATTAAATAATAGAATCCATGTACATTCTGCCTTAATATAGCATGCAAATGTAATAAAAAGTAGGATAATAAAAGTATTATCCTACTTTTTATTATAACTAATGTGCGTTATGTGAATGTGTGTAGGCAAATCGCTGTATACCTGTACGTTGTATTGTATAAAGGTACTTATATGTCAAGCAGCGTTTATGGGAAGAATTTTAAAGGAATTCGATTATGAAATAAACAAATACTTTGTTTATTTAATTAAATTAAATTTATTATTAAAATAAATTACACATTCAATACATGATTTTGTGTTCTCCGTTTTCTCCCTATACGATTCAGGTAGTGCCGATTAGTCTTTTCTTTCATTGGATCATTGTTTTAAGTTCACTGTTCACTCTTCGCAATTACAGATCCAAACTCTAAAGACTAGTGCATAAGCTTAGTCCACAGTAACTTCACATGTTTTGGATGATGAAACACAACACAAAATGAGCGTACAAACGAATTGTAACGTGGTACAGCAACACGGAGGAATGGAAGCTCAACCCAATTGCAGATGCACTGAACTTGCTAAACAAATACTAAAGTAGTATTTGCTAAACAACGAGAGTCTGAGTCTGAAAATGAGTTACCGCACCCCTGGGCACTCAGGCAGGGATGGAACAGGGGTGGGAAGGGAAGGAACACGCCCTCCCGCTCCACCTAGAGCGGGAGAAGTCATTCCCAACCCCCAAAAAAAGAAAAAAATATGACGGATCAGCAGCGACACGTGGTGTTTAAGCCGCTCGAACATCAGTCATATATACCGCAGAGGAATATCATAATCTGCCGAATAGGAATATCATAAATGTCCGACAAAATAGTTGAAGCGCAGTTGCTCAAATGATAGCTATCTCTTTTACTTACGTACTTATCCTATGTATCTCTGTTCCAGTCATAAGTGGAACTTGTCAACATGTGTGCACTATATCGGTATGTATATACCAGCGACAAAATAGTCCAAGCGCAATAGTTCCGGGCCTACGGACGGTGAGCAGTGGGTAGCTCGCCGTCCGATCAGCACCAGGCCCGTGAGTCGCCGGCGTGTAGTGTTCCACGCGCGCCGAACCAGATGATTGTCAGCCACCACTGACGGGGCCCATCGTGGCCGGTGCCTGCATGCCTAGGGGTAGCGGATAAATTCTTAACAGAGTTACCGCTCCCCTGGGCACTCAGGCAGGGAAGGAACAGGGGTGGGCTTAGTCAGTAAGAGTCTGACACGCCCTCCCGCGCCACCCAGAGCGGGAGACGTCATTGGATGATTTCCCATCCCACAAAAAAAAAAGCGCAATAGTTATCTCTTTTACTTACGTATACGAGACCTCTAACCATGGTTGTCAGTTTGTCACTAATTATATAATTTTTTTTTAGTTAGACATTACGTGTTTGTTAAGAATGAGACCTCTATCATGGATGTGTGGGGACACATCCACGATAGAGGTCTCATTCTTAACAAACACGTAATCTCACACACACAAGACACCCAGACCCGGGACAACGATCTGTAGGTCATACACAATACATGCGAGAATCGTAACATCGACACGCAGCAGCCGATTACTCAACACTGTGCCAACCGCTAACGTACCGATTATAAAAAAAATAATTAATGTTTTAACCTTTTACGATTCCCCAGCTAGCAGAACACATTCAAACCCACGAGAAAGAATATAACTCATCCAATTTTCCCACCAACTTCCAGACACTCCCAGATCGCGGCCATTTATCCCGGTTCTCCCCAAACACGAGGAACGACAAAGTAAAATGAATTCCACAGTAACCTTAGATAGAAGTGAGAATGATAAAATTGGAAAATATGTATAGCGATGGTTCGCAAACCGCAACAATTCCATTTTGCTTTACAATACAACTTTGCATCGGGCTAGCTGTGACGCGGCTGCATTTACACTGAAGTGTAACTACCCATTTGTTTTATTTATTTACTAGGTTGTGCCAGCAGCTTTGCCCACGTGATATTAGGACTTCCCCCCATTACAAATTATAGCCTATGTGTTATTCTGATGTATAAGCCATATAACTGTAAAGTATCATCAAAATTCGTTTAGTAGTTTCTGCGTGAAAGAGTACCTGCCAAACTTTCACATTTACAATATTAGTCTGATTATTCGCTAGCCTCTGTCAGCGGTTTCACCCGCGTGCACTTGCAAGTACTTTCCCTATTATAAATTATAGCCTAATTGCTATTCCAGACTACAATTTCTGTGATTTATAATATTAGCAAGAAGTAGGATAAATATTTTGAGTTTTAAGTTCTGATACTGCGGTGTAACAGGCAGTCAACAAGAATACTCAAGGCATCTTTGAATGTTCTGACACGCTGGCGGCTCGGAAAGAGAAAATATAAAAAAAATGCTATTCCCGCACTTGCAATGATTCGGAACAGATGCGAGACGGTATGATATGTTCAATGAATTTTTGTTAGCCATTCGCATCACATAACTTAGATAACTTCTTTCCAGAAATTGGGTAAAAGTGTTACACTGCTGTGTTACAAGCAGCCAACAAGAATACTCAAGGCATCTTTGAATGTTCGCTACTAATGCATGGCTGGCTGGCGGCTCAGAGAGAATAAAGAAAAAAATAGCTATTCCCCGCAATTGCAATGTTTTGGAACAGATGCGAGACGGTATGATATGTTCAATGAATTTTTATTAGCCATTCGCATCACATGTATTGTCTTATTTCCAGAAATCGGGTAAAAGTGTTACACTGCTGTGTTACAAGCAGCCAACAAGAATACTCAAGGCATCTTTGAATGTTCGCTACTAAGGCATGGCTGGCTGGCGGCTCAGAGAGAAAAAAGAAAAAGTTAGCTATTCCCCGCTATTGCAATGTTTCGGGACAGATGCGAGACGGTATGATATCTGTGTGTTGGTATTGGACGGTGGCCGAAGAATTGTGTTTTATGAGTTGGTTTTGTGGTTTGTCGTGAAAGTTGAAGCTGAGTGCACGGTTTTTTCTTCCAAGCCGTTTTGTTTATTTAGTAGGTGTACATCTGGAAGAGGATTCTGACCAAACTATATTTCCTGATAGCTCTACAACCTGGGAGTCTTCAAGTCAAGAGTGAAGTTACTTCTAGGCAAGCGTGCTCCATCTTCGACCACATTATCGCTTACCGTCAGGTGAGATAGTGGTCAAACGCGTGCCTATATATCAACAATAAAAAGAGTACTAAGGAAGTTTAAGAGATTAATGAGGGAATTCTAAATGGTGGAACTGTTGGTAGGTAGGTAACCGCCCCGGTGATCACCATCAGTTCATGCAAGGGGTACCAAGACCTCTCCGGACCCCCCTCTGTGTAACGCCTGTTAGGTTTACTAACCCAATTATGAGTGTTACTTGTGCGAAATAAAGATTATATTATTTATTTTTCTTTCAACTACGTAGTAATGTTATCATTTATCAATACAAAACAGATCACAAAGGACGTATTTTTTGCTTAGAACCAAAACAGTGTAGAAATTTTAGATAAGAAATCTCATGGTTGCACAGTTTTTCATTAAGCACTGTTTTTTATTTAGATATAAATTTACCACAGAGGTTTAATGTCTCCCATTAAGTTTATAAAATGTATGCATTCGATCAAAAAGATACTGGCCCTGTAGACAAAGTAACATCGCTTCGTAGCGAAACGATATCTAAATTCGTCATCGTCTCTGAGATATCGATAAACATTTCCTAGCGTTAGCGTTCCTTCGTTATCTTTTTTGGCGATCACGATCGAGGTGAAGGCGAACTCTGAAAGCGCTGCTTGTCTACGCATTTGTATGGGATAAACACGATAGCAATTCGTTTCTTTATCGTTTCGTTACGAATTATAATATTGTCTACCAACTTGCGATAACGATGTCGACAGACCACGTGACTTAGCGCGGTTTATGTCAATCTCATATATTTTAGTCTTTTCTAACTTCGTTATCGTTTTTAAATTGTTACTTTGTCTAAGCCCCCTGGTTAAAAATAAAAATCGGCTGAATAAAACCGACTTGATGAAAAAAAAAAACCAATGCCATTTTGTACCATTGTAAAACTTTGATACTTCATATTTAGCAAGAAAAGATTAAAAAAATCGGCCAAGTGCGAGTCGCGCACGCAGGCTTCCGTACCATTATCTATAAAAACGGCAAAAAATCATGTCTGTTGTATGAGAGTACCACTTAAATACTTTTTAATTCTGTTTTTTTAGTATTTGTTGATAAAGCGGCAACAGAAATACATCAATTATGTGAAAATTTCAACTGTCTAACTATCACGATTCATGAGATACAGCCTGGTGACAGACGGACAGACAGACGGACGTACAGCGGAGTCTTAGTAATATGGTCCCGTTTTACCCTTTCGGTACGGAACCCTAAAACTGGAAATAGACAGCGATAGAGATATGAATTCAACTCTGGAATAAGTATTATTCACAAATAAACCAAACAAATACTAGAATAAATGTTCCATGTAAAAGGGCACATTTCACTTTTAATAACTACACAATTAATAATTGTAAGTTTTAAATGTTTGAGGAGAAGATAAATTAAATTTTGTTTTCATTAACTTGAGTTTTCGTTTTGAGTAGGTAATTTTATTACGATAGGTTGATTGGTAGTTGAAAGAAAACTAGATTGACCTTGCTAAAGTGAGTAATTAATGCACTCGTGTTTATTTAGTGTACCAACATAACACTCGTGCATTAATAACTCACTTTGCGCTCGATGCAACAATCTACTATTATGTTACAATCTGACGATTTCTATTTACAAAAAAAAAAAAACAACCGACTTCCAAAAAAGAAAATACACTAAAAATTAAAAATAACTTTCATTTCAGAAGTCGGTGTTTTTATTTCTTCGTTATTTGACACTGACTTCCGAAATGAAAGTTATTTTTTAATTTTTAGTGTATTTTCTTTTTTGGAAGTCGGTTGTTTTTTTTTGTATAAAAGTTTTTTATTTTTCACTTTTAGTTGTTATACCCCAGAACTAAAAAACCCAATAACATGGAACATCATTATTCTCAGGAGAATGATGATGTTTCCCTTATCCCTATACATTTGAGGTCAGCGCAACATGTCTTCTTCTTCCATAGTCCTCTATTAGTCGTCATCTCTGTAGTCACCCCTTTTTACCCATATCCTCTTTCACACAGTCTAACCATAACATGGAACGTGGAATTTAAACATACCTACTCGTAATTGGAGAAATCCAAAACGTCATCAAGGTACTTATACATATTTTTCGTTTTTGTTCAGTTTTTCAAAAAAGCGCTGAAGCAATTTCGATAAAATTTATATGGGACCACTTCGGGAGTATATTCCTTCGAATAAAAAAAAATAATTAAAAATCAGTCCACAACTAACGGCGAAATCGATGGATATTCATAAAAAAAGAAACATACATAGAGTCGAACGTAGAATCTCCTCCTCGACGTCGGTTATTAAAGACAGTAAATATTTGCTAAAAATATTTACAAAAAAATACCAAAGTATCTAAATAAACACCCAGGTATTTTTTTGGAAATGCTTTATTCGCCAAATGCTAGCCAGAACCAATCAATATAAATACAGCTGCGATCTTTTTACGATGATTGTACCACCATAGAAATACTTATAGAACATCGTACCTATTCCATCACAGAAATATATCACTTTGTCGGGACAAAGGCAAGAAATGCCGAAATATACCTCTCGTAATATGAAACTTGTCGGAATTATTATCGGGCACCCTTTTCATCTGCTCATACCCTGTGGTTAGGGGTGGATGATACTTTATTGTTGACAACTATAATATGGGCCTGAAGGGATTGGTGCGTCTTTTCCAATATTGTTAGACTTGCGAGTATCTATAGAGTACTTGTTATGTATTACAGACTAGATTCTGCTAGCGGGTTTGCCCGCGTGAAATTTTATTAGCTTTAGTTACTCCTTATACAGGGTGTAAGGGGAACGCTTCCAAACAGACAGAAACCAGTGATCTTTCGCTTTATATCGGCGTCGCGTGGACGTAGGGTTGTTGGCTGCACGGCTGTCGGCGAGAGCGTGCGCACTTTGAACTCGAGGAATGCGCGGGCGGCAGCTGATATTTTACGAATATTACATTGCATGATAAAGTTGTAAAGAAAAAAAGTGTCTTTAACTGCAAATAACGGTTTGATTTAACTGTTCTCATACCATAGTGTACGCAAAATGCTAAAAAATAAGTTTATTTTTTGTTTATTTATTAAGATTTTTTTATGGTATCGTATCAAGAATCACTAACCTTATCACCTGTCTCCGTTTTCGGGAGCGTTTACCTTATACCCTGTATAGTCAGCTACCTACCAGTAAAATCTTATCAGAATCGGTCCAGCCGTTTCGAAGATTAGCCGGTACAAAGACACAGACAAACATTTTAGAATCTGATATTTAGGGATAGGTATCGTGCAAAAAAAACTATTATTTTGACATTACAAACAGATACTTCAATTTTATTTATTTGTATTGTTATGTATTCTTATAACTTCACAAACGCCTAGTTGACACTTCGCGTCAGATGATAAGTATTGCCATACAACATGGTATACCGCCAGTATTTTGGGAACATTACCCCTTAGACTATGAAAGGTTAAAGACGGAACGTCATATGAAGCAAGATCGTTAAAATAAGTGAGTGACCTTGACGAACGTAACGATGACGTATCAGCTTCTCATTTTGTCTATGTGAGCTTATTTCGCGTGTACATATACAAGCCAGTTTCTCATTCTGGTACTTCTTATTTCTGGATTTTGACACTCCGTCTATAACCTTTCATAGTCTAAGCATTACCCGTCGACAGGAATGAGGAGTTTTTCGACGCCATATTTTAATTTGTTTTTATGTTTTATTTTTTCTTTTAAGTATAAAGGTACCATAGTTAAAGGTAATATGTAGAAAAAGTATTTTGTTCATTCTAGTTTTATCCCTGTAATTTAATAAAAAATATGCACTATTTTTTATGTTAAATACTGTTAGAGGAAGTTGTAGGCAGATAAAAGCCATGCACTATATTATAAGGGCTCCCCAGACCCGACGCGTAATCGCATCGCACGCATTTTCATTTAGGTAAGCACCTATATTGTTCTACGGATATGTATCGCAAAATTCTGTGGCATTGTCACTTTGCGCTTGTCTGTGAGGTTTTGTCATCATCATCAGCCTTTTAATGCCCCCACTGCTGGGGCACAGGCCTCCTCTCTGTGAGAGGGTATGGGCGTTAATCTACCACGCGGGCCCAATGCGGATTGGTGGATGTCACATGTCTTCGAATTTTCGGTTCTAGGACATGCCGGTTTCCTCACGATGTTTTCCTTCATCGTTTTGAGAGCAGTGGTGATGAAATAATTTACACAAAGTAAAGCGCCTGCCTGGGTTTGAACTCACGACCTACAACTTGTAAGTCGCGACTAATACCACTGGACCACCACTGCTCCTGCGAGTTTTTGTAGTCATATCACATTTTTTGCGATAGCATTGTGGTATTTGAAGTTAGAGATTAATCTCGTCAAGCCCCTCATCACCCCTCTCCTTAAGGAGACGCGAGGGGCCTGACGGATTTAACCGAAAATAATTTTAATAAATATATATTTTTTTTTTACATATCTGAGTTATTTATTTCAATTAATTATAATTGACATAAAACAAAAACATACCAACCTAACTGTATATACACTTAATAAAAAATTAAGATATTACAGGATTCTTCGTATGCGAGTCGGACTCTCTTGCCGGTTTGTTTTTTTTTTATTGAAAAGTGGGCAATGGCACTGAAACCTAAATCCAGTGAAAAAAAAAATACAATCACAAACAAACAAACAAATAAATATTTTTACCTCTTTATGACCCAAAACACAAATGCAGAATCTTTAAATAAAATTGAAGATTTCCGATTTCCCACAAAACGTTTACCCGATTATTCCTCCCGCATTTTTCATCGATGCAGAGAACATAAGATCACGGACGATAACAGTCCCAGCAGTGGACGCTTTAATTGTTCGCATACATAATTTACCGACTTCCACGACTTTCCGACTTCCGAACAGCTAATTATATTAAAGCAAACGCTACGTCTTGGGACTTCGCCAATGCGACATACTGACTGTGGTATTGAGAAGCTAATTGAGAAAAATTCTTTATAGGATTTTTCGCGGCTCGCGTTTAACCACTATCTTATCTGGTGGTAAGCAATGGTGAAGTCAGCGATGGAGCACGCTTGCCTAGAAATAACCTATTTTTTTTCTCTTGACTTAAAGACTCCCAGGTTGTAGCTATCAGGAAACACAGACTCCAGCAGGGAATTTCACTCCTTAGGTGTACCACGGGGTCTCATCTCGAACAAAGAAAATTTAGTTCAAATAAATTTCAATAGATGGCGTAATATGCATCGATTTGTTATTGAAGTAGTAAATAACAATAATATTGTGAAAAAAAAAATGGTAAAAACTGTAAGTATTTTCTTATTTATTGAACTCCCCTCATAAAATTGTGGAATAATTGGCTCCTA
This sequence comes from Polia nebulosa, assembly GCA_951329385.1. Classification (NCBI taxonomy): domain Eukaryota; kingdom Metazoa; phylum Arthropoda; class Insecta; order Lepidoptera; family Noctuidae; genus Polia; species Polia nebulosa. The sequence continues at coordinate 6,053,408 of OX589591.1, read as the reverse complement.
ATTCAAATTTAGACGTTTATTGGAACGAATCCAAAAAAAATCATTTATATTTCTTGTATCAATAGGTGGCGCTGTTTGAAGTTTTAGAGTTTATTCATTCACATCTTTAAAATTAGTGTAGAGGCACATTTTGAAACAGTAAAACTGTTATGAAGTGCCATAAATAATGAGAAATAATTCCTTAATGTGTGACAACACATTGGTAAGACTTTATGTAAATTCATTCAACTTGCAAGCCGTCGCTGCTAACACCATCTAGCGAGGTGTAGAGGACGGGCCAGAACAAAGAACAAAAATTGCTTGTGCAAGTCGAAAACCCGTAGTTACGGCGGTACCGTTTCTTTGTATGAGGTGAGGCATCTGTTCGGTAGTATTATATTGTCTGTGGCTGTACGCACAATTAATGTGTTAAAGGTAGGTAAATAGTATTGATAAAAAAAAATGGTGATGACATGTGTTAGAGTAAACAGGTTTCTTCTGGGTAAGCTCGCTCCGTCGTCAACTCTGTCTCTGTCACCTCTGACATAGACTAAAAAAAATGGTGTAGCTGTGACACCCGAGTTTGCATTGTCTGTTATACAACTAATTAGTATGAGTAGTTAGTTGGTGAGAGTGGGGTTAAAATAAACCTGTTACTTACCGGGTAGTTATATTTTATTGTTACTTTATAGGGTTCTGTACTCGAAGGGTACAAACTCGAGGTCCTATTGCTGTTACTCACGTGGCACAAAATTTTGTTCCGAAGAATTTTTTAACTTCCATTGACCTACGAACTTGAAATTTGGTGATAATGTTTATTATTACTTACATATAATTTATTAACAAATACCAATACATAGATAAATCAGATATTATTTTTTCTTTGAAAATTCCCTCATTTGGTACGGTACCCGTAAATGTGCAAAGGCACTTGACCGGTTTTAACACTGTCTGTACACACAACAAACGAGAGCTTTGAAAAGTTCTGTTGAGGTGTTTTCAGAACCTACGCTTGTTATAGTTTTTGGATACAACAGTGCAATAGGAAAACTCATTCTACAACAATCTGGAATTTTGGGGAAAAGACCAGGCAGTGTAGGATTCTTACCTCACAAACCACCCCGGTGATCACCATCCGCACATGCAGGGGCTCCATGATATCTTAAAGATCACAACGGAACCCCCTCTGTGCAATGTCTATTCAGGCACATTTCTGGAAAGACTGTAAAATAGTCTCCCCTGAATCTCGCTGTACAGTAGAGCAAGTGATTGCTGTATCACCGTCTTTCTTCCACACGGTTAGGAGACAGAGTCCCCACTCTGTGCAGTCGCGAACCCGGAGTAACGGTATAGCATTTAGTGTGGACAATAATACCAACCTATTGTTTTCCATTAAACATTCCCCTCAAAACTTGGGACTGCATAAAGATTCCACTACTTGTGAATGTTTTAATTGAAATTGAAGATGTGAAGTAGCCTCATCCTCTCCATTGGAGATGTATACCTTAAAAACATGGGTCTCTTACATTGATACGAATAATATAATCTCGGTTGATTTGGATGGTAGGCATCGAGCTAAAGACTCTTACGAATTAAATCTTGAGACACACTGTAATGAAAGAATTAATAGAGAAATATGCTGATTGGATAGTAATTTACACAGATGGATTTAGGAGCAAGAAAGGTAGGGGAGCTGCATTCTATGTTCGCTAGCAAGAAAACTCTAGTGGATGCTTTAAAGTAATTGGAAATGTGTGTTTAACATTGGAACTTATTGTAATCTCACAAGCACTATCATATAAATCAAAACCATTGCTGACAATAGAGCTGTTATAGTTTCAGACAGTAAGAGTGCGTTAAATCATATAGCTCGATGCGCCTCTGGTCGCAGAGGTACACCGATAGCATACGAGATACTCTCTAAAATCGAAGAAATAGCGGATGAAGGAGTGGATCTGAGGTTGCAGTGGGTTCCTTCGCACATTGGGATACGTGGTAATGAGGAGGCGGATAGATTGGCGAAAATTGGAAGTACAGAAGGACAAGAAATTTATGTGAAACTATATTATTCAGAGAGAGATTTCGATCAGAAATCATTGGAAAAGTGTTTGGAAATTATCCAATGGCAGCCTCCTCGTATACCTTGTAACCTCGTATACCTGTATACGACACCTGACCACCTGTCACCTGTGTACCTGTAAACTAATTATTATAGCGCTCAGAATCAGGACCGGACATATTCCATCAAACAAATTTGCCTTTTTAATGGGGAAGGTTCCTTCCCCTAACTGTGATACTTGTGGCGTAATGGATGATGTATACCATTTGTTGATGGAATGTGTTGAGTTCCATGCGGAGAGAAAGGAATTATTGGAAAAAATAGGTCTGGATATATTACAAGTCGGAATCATGAATTCTTTACTGTCAAAACCTAACAGTGAAGGAGCTTGTCTTTTGTTTAATCTAATGGCATCTTAAGTTAAGCTACTCTGTGATAATAATAACTAGTGAATATGATTAATCGGACTGACAGATACATGTAGTATTTTGTCCAAAAAAAATAAAGAATAAAAAAAACTTAGGACTGGAAATACCACCATAAAATGTATCAACATAATATCTTAATTGAGATTAGTCAAGTACGCAGGCTTAGACTATGAAAGGTGTCAAAAGCACACAGACACACACACAGACACAGACACACCACACACACACACACACACACACACACACACACACACACACAACACACACACACACACACACTGACACACACACACACTGTCGTGTTTGGACAGAGTGTCAAAAGCCAGCAATCTGAAGTACCAGAATGAGAAGCCGGCTTGTATCTGTACACGCGAAATAAGCTCACACAGACAAAATGAGAAGCCGAAACGTCATCGTTATGTTCGTCGAGGTCACTCAAACCTTTTAACGATCCTGCTTCATTTAATGCGTCTAATAACCTTTCATAACCGTTAATAACTTTTCATAGTCTAAGTACGCAGGGTATATTATAATTCACAAGCATGTGCGCACACACAGATGCATTCTATGTTCCTTTACTCTCATTGTCTGATGGGATGGCAATCCAACACGACCGGGGAGAGGTCAGGAGGAGGACCAACAGGTTTACGTGCGGTTGCCCAGCCACGGGGGTGTCACACCACCAACATTCAAACTCCGGGCTGTTTCTGAGTGATTCTTAGTGAAAAAAAAAGTTGGCCGTCACGGAACACCCGGCAGATGTGAAACATCTATTTTCTGTGTTGTGTTTCAGCTGTTGTTGTTGGTTGTTGTTTGTTTGTTGTGGTCATTGTTGTTAGTTCTTGTTGTTGTTGTTGTTGTAGTTGTGTTTTATTTTTTTCACATAGATTTTTCTAGGGAGAAGAGAGCCGAGATCGGCGGCGTAGTGGCGGCATCGTGGCACGACCGCGTCATGCAGTTTGCGGTCACAGCATTCGAGTCGAATTTACTGCCAAGCCGCGCCAATAGATGTTTCACGTCAAAAACTCAACATCATTTTTTACTTGACCCGGGAATCGAACTAAGGACCCCACGCTTGGCCACAAGACCAACGACACAAATTACCACCATATTCCGTCTGCAAACCCCTTCATCTCTCAAATCTAGGCTACCAAACAAAGGGATCTTTCTTCCCGCCACAAAGCTTTTCATCTGCCTCGCCTGTGTGTTCTACGATGTCCTGCGCTCATTTCCAAGGGATCCACATTACTCCACGAATATTCGCTGCTTGACATTTTCTTCTGAAATATAAAAGAGGCATTCTCTTGAGCGCTGTAGAACGTTGACGTTGGAACTTGGTATGAGGTATGCCCTCTTTAGGGTTGGTGCGACTGTTTTGTGTACAGTCAAGGAATGAGTATGTTAACCAGATTATATTTAAATTTACTTGCACCTTAATTATTTTTCTGACTAGAAAGCCAACTAGCGTTAGTACAAAATCTAGTTAAAAACTCAGCTACAATTGTTTTTTAAATTTTAATTTATTTATTCAGGAAAAAGAAGAAATTAAATGTCGATATAACTTGTCAAAAATGTACGAAACTTGCAATAATTATATTTTTTAGCAGATTGAGACTGAGTAGTGATCTTATCTTCTTAAAAGACGTGCATTTAAAAGTCTTGGTTTGTTTGTTTTTTTTTTTTAATGAAAGTGTCATATAATAGCGTGTGTCTTTGACTACAAGTAACATGGGACATAGGGAGAATTGCAGGAAGATGATGATGAGGAATTAGGCCTCAAATGTTGCACTGATTTATAGCTCCCAGAACTCGAAAATATAATAACTAGCTGACCCAGCAAACTTTCACACGCCCTTCCGCTCCACCCTAGAGCGGAAGAAGTCATAGGATGATTTCCCACCCCCCCAAAAAAAAAAAAAAAAAACCCAGCAAACTTCGTTCTGCGATTTCAAAATGGGGGATGGGGTTATGAGGGTGATGTATACTTTACGACCTATTCTCATACCTAACAAATATAAGAAAAAACATTAAAATCGTTAGATTAGCAACCCACCCCAGCTTCAGATGGGTACAAATTATCATGAATCATTCTGTCTATCGGTGAAAACCGCATGTAAATCCGTTCAGTAGTTTTTGAGTTTATCGCGAACAGACAGACAGACAGATAAACGCGGCGCTGGACTTTGTTTTAAAATATGTTGTGGAAAAACATCAAACAATACTGTCTCAAATGTCTGTCAAAACAGTATTGTGTCAAATGTCCGTCAAAACCTAACATTAGTACATTTATGTACCATCATTTATTCCAAGCCTCGAAAATAAAATTATAAAGGAAACTCCATTGGGAGATGACGTAGCTACAATATTTGCGCTCGTTAAAAATGCCTGGAGATTCTGTAGAACGTTGCTTTTAAGCATTTTCAGGAATATTGTTTAGATAGATGAGGAGAATGGATGCTTAAGAGTGCTCAAGTGCTTTTACTTTATTTCAGTTATGCTCGGTTTTAGTGGGTGCGGTATAAGCAGAGCATTTTTGTTTTTCCTGGATTTTGTAGAAGTTACTATTTTAGCTTGGTATCTATCCATATAACGGAGCACGTGCACGGCGGCAGGTCACCGGGACTATCTGCGATGCCCGCATTCCCCTTAAACTTAAGGGGAAGATTTATAAAACAATGGTCGGACCTGCTGTCTTGTATGGTTCAAAATCTCGGGACACGAAAGGGATGAATGAAAATTGCATGCAGCTGAGATGAGAATGCTAAGAGTGATGTGTGGTGTTACGCGCATGGATAGAATTAGGAATGAGTATATAAGAGGAAGTCTAAAAGTAGCACCGCTGATTGAAAAGTTGAGTGGAAATCGGTTGTCGTGGTATGAGCATGTGATGCGGAGGAATGAAGAAAATGTCGTGAGAAAAGTCTTGTGTATGGATGTGGATGGTTGTAAGAGTAGGGGAAGGCCAAAGAAACGATGGTTGGACTGTGTGAAAGAGGATTAAAGAAGACAAAATACATGTTGCGCTGACCCCAAATAAATTGGGATAAGGGCAGGAGAATGATGATGTATGTAACGGAATCTTTGAACGTGATTTTCCCCCACTTTAGAACGTCGTTCGGATTGAATTGAAACTTTGCACACTTATCAAGGGCCGATGAAAATGCATAGCTAGCTAAGTGACGTCATTCTAAATCAAATATAGTGGATTCTCAAAGATAGCGGACTAGTTATTTTTTATGCATTACCATGATCATCATCATTCTCCTGCCCTTATCCCAATTTATTTCGGGTCGGCGCAGCATGTCTTTTTCTTCCATACTCGTCTATTAGTCGTCATCTCTGTAATCACCCCGTTTTTACCCATATCCTCTTTCACACGGAAATACAGGAGGAGGCACCCTGGTGCATGCTGTTTGCCGACGAAATTGTTCTGGTCGGTGAAGATGGATCTGAGATCCAGAGCAGATTGGAGAAATAGCAACAGAAGCTGGAGAAAGCTGGCTTGAAAATCAGCAGAACCAAAACTGAATACATGTTCTGGGATTTCGGCGGTCTCTCCAGTTCTGAAGCTATAGTGCTAGATGGCGCGCCTTTCTTTTTTTTTTCTTTTTTTTTGTCTTTTTCTTTTCTTTTTTTTTCTTATTCTTTTTTTTTTTTTTTGTGTGCTCCGATTTTCGGTATCTCGGTTCATTCAAAATGCATTCCCATGATATGAGTATTAAATGAAAGGGTTTGCTGAAAGGATTCGAAAAATAAAAAATAAAGCGTGTTTTTCGTTTTTATTTAAACTAGAGAAAATTATAATAATGATTACCAGATTCTAAGTTCAAATCAAATCAAAGCATTTATTTCAAATAAACCATCTCATCTATTTTTAAATAACTTCAAAATTATATAATGTAAAAATTATGAAAAAAAGATAGTAACTATTTGAATTAGTCAGTTATCATTCATTAGCAGCAGCACTCGCAGCAGATACTCCATGCCAGGATCGCGGGAGTGTTGGGAGTCACCGCGGTCCTGACAGCCAACTGAAGAAACACAGGTGGGTTTTAGTCAGTAAGAGTCAGACACGCCCTCCCGCTCTCTGGGTGAGCGGGAGGAATCACCCAGAGTGGGGAACTTTCCCCACTCTGGGTGATTCGAATTTGATGATTTCCCACCCCCAAAAAAACATATTCTGTTCTTCTGATCAGATATTCTGACAATCTGCCTAGCCTTTTCCCAATTATCTTGAGGTCGGTGTCCAGTCTTAACCGGATACAGCTGAATACCAGTACTTTACATAGAGCGACTGCCTATTTGACCTCCACTACCCAGTAACTGGGTAATACATTGCCTCTTGGCAAGACTGGTTTTCAGACTTTCGGGCTTCTAACGAACCGTAACGACTGTCAAAGATCCACGATTGACAGCCGGGACCAAGCAACGGCTTAACGTGCTTTCCGAGGCATGGAGGAGTCCCGGTTATACCATCTTTATGGTCACCCATCCATGGACCAACCCCGGCAAGCGTAGCTTAACCAGATGGATCGACCCGTGCGGCTGTCATTACTTTAGCCACGAGCTCTTCGAGTATTACGTGTATACGTACCCATTAATTTATTTGAAATAATTATAATAATAATGATTTATTAACAGGCAACTAAGGCACATAAATAAAATACAAAAAATAATCTTAATAAGTAATAAACAAATTCATATTGAAAAACAAAAAACTACCGCACACGAAGTGACGCCGTCGTGTTACGCTGCGAGGTGTCGCGTAGCTGGCCGCGGATACGATACAGCACACCTTTCGGCCAAAACTCTTCCTTGAGGAAGGTCATCGAATGGTGAGACGGAATGCGCACCACGAACGATTTGAAATTCATGTTATGGCGTGCCTCCAACTTCTCAACCCTCAAGGTCCAGTTGGTCTTCACCCGCATGTACTCTACGATGTCCTCAGTCTTCGTAGAGTGATGCAAACGGGACACATACAGCTGCGTCGTCGGTACTGCAGGATGTAGCAGCATGTTAGATCCTGCCGGCGCCGTCCCACACTGGTTGCGATAAGTAGGCTTCCTCTTCTTTCTCTCCACCTTGATGAAGTCGTCCTCATCGCGTGTGGTCTTCGGTGGAACCTGCTGTTTGTGGTCCATCACAGCACCTTTAGCCGAGCCCGATGCTGAGCGACTCTGCTTTCCCCCTTTATGTTTCTCTGCTTGTCGTTTCGTTTGCGACACAGCAGGTTTCGTCTCGGCGACAGTTGTAGAATAGGCACGTGTGCACAGTGCGAGCGCAGTGGTTGAGCGTTTGGCTGCTGCGCTGCGTGTCGCGGGTTCGATCCCCGCATGGAAAAAATATTTTTAAGGCCTACAGAGTTCCGGGTCTGGGTTTCTTGTGTATATGAGTTTACATGTTTGTGAATACAGGAGTAATTCCTAGTGTGGGGCAGGGTTAAAAAAAAATACCGGCCTCGTTAGTCAAGTGGTCACAAACGTTTTTGCCCCTCATGAGATCTTGGGTACGGTTCCCGAGACGGCCGAAATGTTATTAGGTTTTTTCCATCTGGTATTACATCATTTCAGCCCAAATGAGCAGTGGTGGCTCAGTGGTAACGACCCCGACTTCGAGTTGTACGACGTGGGTTCAAACCCAAATCAGGTGCTGTACTCGTACTTTGTGCAAATTATTTCATCACCACTGCTTTCAAAACGGTGAAGGAAAACATCGTGAGGAAACCGACATGTTGTAGAACCAAAAATTCGAACACATTTGATATCCTTCCAACCCACAACCGGCCCGCGTGTTTGACTACGGCCCATTCCCTCGCCTATTTCGCCTATAGAGGAGGCCTGATTCCCAGCAGTAGGAATATTATAAGGTATTAATAACATGATTATGCTTATACAAGCCCAAAGTCTGGGGTCTCAGTCCATGCCAACAGGCTCGGCTCATATTACATGAGACTTAAACATACTTAACCATAGTTCAATGGAACGGCAATCTGACACGACCAGGAGATATCAGACGCAGGACCAAGCAACGGCTTTCCGAGACACGAGGATATCACACCACCAACTTTTAAGCTTTTAAGCTCGGGACTGCTACTGAGTAATTCCCAATGGCAGTTGTTGCACGACCCCGGAATTGAGTCCAGGACCTCACGCTCACCAGTCGCGTTTACGACCACGAGACGAACGAGGCAGCGTCATTATAATAACGATATATTATTCTTTGAAGAAGAAGAGAACCATATATATTATATATAGCCATAGCCCGAAGAATCGCCAAACTGAAGTGGCAGTGGGCAGGGCACATTGCTCGCAGAAAAGACGGTCGATGGGGCCGAAAAGTTCTGCAGTGGCGACCGCGTACCGGAAGACGCAGTGTTGGAAGGCCTCCAACAGGGTAGACCGATGACCTGGTGAGAGTCGCAGGTAGCCGATGGATGCGAGACGAACAGGAACGGTCATTGTGGCGACATTTGGGGGAGGCCTATGTCCAGCAGTGGAAGTTTTTCGGCTGAAATGATGATGATGATGATGATTCTTAGACTATGACAGGTTATAGACGGAGTGTCAAAATCCAGCAGTCTGAAGTACCAGAATGAGAAGCCGGCTTGTATCTGTACACGCGAAATAAGCTCACATAGACAAAATGAGAATCCGATACGTCATCGTTACGTTCGTCAACGTCACTCGCACCTTTTAACGATCCTGCTTCATGTTAATGTCCAATGACATTCCGTCTATAACCTTTCAAAGTCTAAGATATTTTTATAAGTAAAATCAAAGAATTAAGAGATACACTTCGCAAACAAATCAAGAAAGAACTTCAAAAACAATGCAACAAATGAAAAAAACATCATACCGCAAAAATATTTCTCAAGGAAATTATCCCATATTCGTAATGATCTCCAACTACCCTTAGTCACAAAGAAAATAACGAGAAGTCTTCCAACTGATTGTGGCCGGAGAGGAGAGAGGGGAAGAGAGGACATGCACAAATGGATGAATAAAAACTTGGTAACGAGTGGCTACGATCCTTTGCGGTACGAGGAAACCGCACATTGTGTTTCGAGTAGTGTGTGGGTTGTGGCCCGAGTTAGAAGCGGAAGCGAGTCACACTTTTATGATGACTATCTTATGTTGTTAAACACGCTTTTTATTAGCTTTCACTTGTAACTACTTAAAAAGGCTCTGAAAACAGCTGAAATTTTGGATACATGTATAGTTTGGATGAGAACGCGTGCTTAGCTAAGTGACGTCATTCTAAATCTAAAATGGCGGGCTCGCAAAGATGTCGAACTAGTGTTATCTTTGGTGAGAAGAGTAAGGGTATGTTTAATTTTTTTAACTATAATATTATTATTTTAGTTTGGATGACAATGGTGCCGATTCTGTTATGCAAAAACTAAACTTTATTTAGGCTATTGCTATCTTTTTCTCTCTAATAAAACAAGAAAGAGACGGATATAATTAGAGTTAAACTAATATTTCCATACAAATTAAGGGTACCTACACGTAAAGACATGCCGACTAAACATTCTATCAACAACAACTTTAATATTCTATCCTGAAAAATATAATCAAAACGTTTAATTCCGATTTTGACCGCGCGCAGACTTATCGTGCGCGCGCTCCACAATCTGACGGCCAACTCTACCACCGCGTGCTCTCATTGGTCAAATTAATAGCACGCGTTTCCTCAGCCTCCTGTTACAAACTTCTGTCCCATTTCACGAAATCACTCCCACATATTGGAGGAAAGCGAGCAGAAAAAAAAAAAAATTATTAATTAAAAATACAAATTGCACTGTATGTTTTACTAGTAATTACATTTCGAGCATCAATATTAAATAGGGCTAGGTTTACAATTCCGAGTAACGCGCATTGAAATTAAATTGAATTGTCATGAAACTTGTCGTTTGTTTAATACTAATATTGTGTGACATCGGCTTTGTGTATGCAAATATTTTGAATTATTCATTTTCCAATGACAAAGCAAATATGAGATGCTTTGAATAATTATTGTGTATGAAGTGTGTACTCGTAGGTATGCTATTTTTGGTATTACAAATGCATTATTAAAATTCTAGTCGGGATACTAAAGCTATGTGAATAATGATTTTAGACAATTTTTTACAAAATAATTATTGGTTGTATACTTGTGTAATATGAATTATACAAACAAATAAAACCGGAGACAAGATGTCCCCGTTTTTTTTTTGTGTGTTGTCTCTAATCAGCAATTTAAAGCTTAATTTTACGCAAACGGATCCCTGAATCGAAAAATTGTTTCTCATAGACCCGTAATATTGTTAAATGGCCTATCCAACGACACTATACACGATGGGATAGACGAGAAAAAAAAAATGTAGGTACAGGCGGTACCCCACAGAGTACATTTTAGAACGGTACCGCAAAAAAAATATTTTCCACACGTTTGCTCAAAAAATGCATTTTCATTTTAAAGCCTGTTTACATTGGTTGAAAGTTCAAAATTACGCACCATACAATGGAACGTGCGGTAAAATAGGTACTCTCACCTAAGTAAATATTTTACCCCACGCTCCGTTGTATAGCGCCGTGCGTATCTTTTACGGTCTTTTTTATATTTCCACAAAACATATATGTCGCCGCGAGAGCGTCTGGCTGCTAAGATAACAATCATTACTAATTACTTTAACTAATATTCGAGATTTAAAGTTAGTTAGTTTAGTTAAATCTGCCCTCTATGGGATACATGTTCAACTATGACACTAAATGTTAGTTATTTTAATTCAGTGCCATCTATTGGCGTCTTGATGGAATAAAACCTTTAATGGAAATGATTATTAAACTAATTGCAATGTTTTAATTATAAACTAGAGTTTAAATAAAGAGGGAACATTTATTTTATAGCTTCTGGATTATTGGTCATTCTAACAATTTCACATTGACGAAGGGTATAGTTTGTTTATGACTTACATTACCAAATTCTAAACAATGGCGTCGGCTGAGTGAGATTTAAAATGGTCAATACCCAGATGTTATAATTTAATACGAAAGCTAAATTGGTTTCAGTATTATATCCCGAACTATAAACTCATATGACTATTTAACACAACACGTTCTAATGAAAACCTTTGTTTGTTTAAATTACTTAAATTGCCGGGAAATGTTGTAAGAAGTAATGAAGCTACTAATTTAACTTAAGTTATAAGAAATGTTTCAGCATTAGTAATTAATAGCTATTGTTTATTGATTACATAATTAATTAATAAGTGTTTTGGTATTGTTTGTAAGTTTTCTTAAATAAGTAATGAAATTCTGTATTGGAATATGTTGTGCTTCCGCCCATTTGATTTGGACGCGTGTGTTCTGCCGCGGAAATAGAGAGTACGCTCTCCCAGTAGTTTTGTGTAGACAAAAAATAAAAAGGAAGCTTGATAGATTGTGTTTCTCGACAAGTGTTCTAATGTTTAAAAGAATGTCCTCAGAGTTTCTTTTCTGTCAGTTCTTCTCTGAGAGAACAATGCCTTGGAACTGGCAGGCCACATATTATGTGGTTATAGTTTGTTAGCTTCAGATGACTGATCAACTCTTATGCAGTTCCACAAGTGTCTGTACATGGTTTAAATGAAATAAAACCCATGAGTTTCAGTCAAGTGTTGTGTTTAATTGAAGTTGAACCATCATTCATATCAACAATGAGAAATTGTACCGGAAGCACCTTAGTACGAGTGATCTGAGTAGTGATGCTTCGTTATCAGAAGTGGGATTGCACCCATGCAATCCCACTCCCGCCCATGCTATGAATGCCGGACATCCAAAGAATTTCGTGCAACTGTCCACGGTCGACAACCTATGAAAACGCACGTAAAACCCTATTCTGACACAAGTAGCCTGGAAGTTGGCTGTATTCTCGTCTATATGGCTGACGAAAAAGATGCTGAACATGATTACAATTGGAATTGGAACAAATAATAATGGAATGTAAATGAACACATGCAGCAGTCAAAGCTATCATCTTCGTTACACCTGTGACTATCATAAAAACACTTCATAGAGTTCATCAAATTGTTGTAATATGCTCCAAGTATAAACAATTGATGTCGGATATTACTGTAAAAAAAATTGAGATGGGCAAACAATGTACAACACAGAATGACCGAAGCAGCAAAATTATCAAATATTTGATACCAGGAAACAAACAGGTTAAACAATTGATTGACGGATTCCAAGGACAATACGGGGAGTATTTTGTTTTATTTATTTGTTGTAACTAAAACTGAACTGCCGAATAATTCATAAACAGGTCAACTTTAGAGTCGCTTTTTGCTTGACAATTTGCAGAAGTAAAATAACAACTCAACATAAATTACTTCATAAAATTAAAATAACTCACTACGTTCAATGTTATTATTCAAATAATAGCTTTTCCCAGCGGATTGTTGCGTGAAGTTGATACTTCCCTCACTATAAATTATAGCGTATGTGCTTTTCCAGTCTATAATCTGTCTCTGTGCCAAATTTCATCCTAATTCTTTCAGCCATTCTAGTGTGATTGAGTAATAAACATCCATACATCCTCACAGGCTTTCACATTTGTAATATTAGTAGGATAATTTTTAACATGTTATGAACCTTTTATGACAAGTAAATTAAAGTTTCTTTAAACATGCAGTGTATGGAAACTTTCCTATTGAAATAAATATCACTACCTAATCAAATGACAGATTTTTAGGTTTGTTATTTGGTGCACTTACACCAAATAAAGTCATCAAAAGACTTGTTGATTAGGTGTTTGTCACATTTGGCATTCAATATCATTCCTTTTAAGGCTTGCAAACAGTCTTTATCTTGTGCTTAGCGCTAGGTTTAGTGTTTTCAAAATAAATTATGGGTTGTAAATAAACATGTGTTAAGTAACCAAAATTATTGCTTTATTGAAACATGGTAGCCAACATGAATCAAGCTTATACACACAGAAATGCATTTTTATGAAGTAGGTTTGTAAAGCATATCAACGGAAACAAAACATCAAACAAGTTTTAATTTTACAAGTGATGTCACATGTAAATACCGACTAATGTACTAACAACTAAGTAATAATAGCCACATGGGTCAATCTCTAAGGTTAAGCAGTGCTTGCCGAGGTTGGCCTGTGGATGGGTGACCAACTTGACATACCGAGATTCCTCTGTACCTCGAAAGGCAAGTTAAGCTGTTGGCCCCGAATGTCATTTATGGATCTTGGACAGTTGATCTTATGAGGAGCCAGGTAATCTGACACCAGCTCGCCAAAGAGTTTTGTGTTACCCAATTGCTGGGTTGGATGAACAATTGCTTCATGTAAAATACTGTTATCTAAATGCATAGGTACACTTTGTCTAGGAGCCAATCCCAACATGGTCGGAAAGAGGCTAGGCAGAGTATTGACAAAAAGATACCTACTTGCCAACATGTTATATTGTCAATTTTTGTCTAGTGTAAACACATGACGGTGTTTACACTAAAAATAATTCTCATATTGAAATTATAACAATTCATTTAAATTTTAAAGTTATGGCTCCATCAATGAATGTTCAGTGATTTTGCCTATGTTGAGATAGTAATGGTCAGTTTTCAATATAAAACCATCATACAGCCATTGATGTGTTTTTAGCAATATAGCATCCATTGTTCACCATGCTAAAAAGGACAAAACCTTTTAGGTTTTGACAACTATTTCATAATAAATTGCTTTATTTATTCGTCAACAATAACACCTACTATTCTAAATATTAATAAGAACAACTTTCTTGTCTTACATTATCATTTACCTGCTTAACTTCTCACATTTCAGGTTCCTGATGATTGTTATATCAAAAAGATAATCACCCACATAAAAATAATAGACGACTGATATCGAGTTGGAAATCATCATCTTCAACAAGAACACATCCTCGAGGATGAACTGCTGATGTGTGAATACATCACATGTTAAGAGTCGGACAACACTGAGTTGACCACTTCCTCGGTAAACAGAGTGAGGTAACCTTAAAAGGTCAAGTTTTGACCAACAACTTTAGCTTCCAAATACAGCAGTCAGCAAACAAGTGACCGTGTCGCCGGGTGAGGACCTTAAGAGCAACCAAAATGCAATTCAGCTAGTAGAGGACAGCCGGGAAATAACTGTTCCAGCTCGTCCACACAATATGTCTAAAATAAAAGGTGAGGAGTTTTCAAACTACTTTCCACTCATCTTGCTCACTTTATACAGTGTTGTATTAAATGGCTCAATGCAATAGCATGGTCTATCATCATCATAGATAGTCACTATTATTTATTTGTTTTCAAAATTGTTTTTGTGACAACGATTCATTCTTGTCTTAGTTTAAGCAAATATAAAAAGAAATAATAAATCTATTAGTATCCATCGAGGTAACTAATAACTATTAGCAAAGCCGTAGAGGCAGCTTATAATAACCATACAACAAGTATTCACAAAGCTAGTTTATCACACAATAAACTATCTATTAGTATACCGTGGAAGTAACTGATACAGAATACACAATTAATTACTTGTTAGTTAGCCATGGAGGTAACTAGCAATGATTACACAAGCATTTATAATTATCACAAACTATTTATTAGTAAACCATGGAGGTAACTAATAATGATAACACAATTAACTACCTGTTAGTTTACCCTAGAGGTAACTAGCAATGATTACACAATAACCTATTAGTATACCGTGGAGGTTGCTAATAAATGATTACAACTAACTATCCATTAGTGAGCCGTGGAGGTAGCTAATGAAGATTACTCTCATGTTATCCTGCTGGGTCCAAGGTGTACACCTACACCGAGAGCCTGGTTCCTATATCCTGTCAAATCAAAGACTTCGTGCCTGTCACGGAGCAATGGTCCTAAACTCCTTAACCTTTATTCCTATCAAATCAAAGACTTTGTGCCCAGCACAGAGCGGTGTTCCTGATCCTATCCTTTAATCCTGTCAAATCCAAGACTTTGTGTCCATCACAGAGCATTACCTTCCCCATGAGAATGAATCAGCCAAGAGCTGATTACCTACACACTACACTGAGATCCTAGTTCCTTTATCCTGTCAAATCAAAGACTTCGTGCCTGACACGGAGCAATGGTCCTAAACTCCTTAACCTTTATTCCTATCAAATCAAAGACTTTGTGCCCAGCACAGAGCGGTGTTCCTGATCCTTTCCTTTAATCCTGTCAAATCCAAGACTTTGTGTCCATCACAGAGCATTGCCTTCCCCATAAAAATAAAACTATTCAGCCAAGAGCTGATTACTTACACACTACACTGAGACCCTAGTTCCTTTATCCTGTCAAATCAAAGACTTCGTGCCTGACACGGAGCAATGGTCCTAAACTCCTTAACCTTTATTCCTATCAAATCAAAGACTTTGTGCCCAGCACAGAGCGGTGTTCCTGATCCTTTCCTTTAATCCTGTCAAATCCAAGACTTTGTGTCTATCACAGAGCATTACCTTCCCATTAAATTGAAACTATTCAGTCAACAGCACATCACACGATTTTACACCTTCTTAACAAAATAATTCTTTAACATGTTTGAAAGAAATGTACAAACAATATAGGCATACCTATGCTATACTTACAAATAAAGCAATTAGCAGTGAATGAGTATGTGTGTATACATCAATGCATTCAATATTTCAATTTAAGACAAACTGATTATTACCTACCTATTACAAATCAAGAAATATTATAAGACAATACAGGCAACAACAAGACCTGTACAGCCAACAGCTATAGGTTGTTCCAAATAAACGTGCAATAACGGTCATTGACCCACCTACATTTATTGACATTTTTAATTTAAAAAACGGAATTAATGACTCAAAGCTGTCCCGAGTCAACATCTCTCGTGATCCTTAACATTGTCTAATAATGAAAAACGATTTATATTTAATTGTTCAGGTACCTACGAAGAGTTATTAGGGAAAGGTCAATGTACTTTATTGCAAATTTATCTGAAACATAGTATAACTCTACACTTATTTTCAAATACAATTTAAGACAGAATATCTAAAGCAAATAGCTGTGTACATATGAGTAGATGTTTGCACATCACCATTTGAGACAAATTTAACAACTTAATAGATTCTTGATCTAGTAAATGTATTCATTCAATGATAGATAGCAACTGACTACGATCTATTACAAATCATCGATCATGACCGAACATGGAACTTTATTCACCTGGTAGCTGAACATGCAATGTCAATGAACTCAAAAACAAACTGCAAGTAGAATACCTACTTGTAATGTGTTAGTTGTGTGTTACAT
Source organism: Polia nebulosa (assembly GCA_951329385.1). Lineage (NCBI taxonomy): Eukaryota > Metazoa > Arthropoda > Insecta > Lepidoptera > Noctuidae > Polia > Polia nebulosa. The sequence continues at coordinate 6,036,639 of OX589591.1, read as the reverse complement.
AACTGCATTCAATTAAAGGCAAACTAAGTAAATAGATGTCAAATTTATAACAAGCTGTCAATGGTAACTTAAACCAACTGCTACCATATCCTACAGTTCAATGAGTGTTGTAGGATCATAAAAATAACAATAATCCGCCGAAGAAATTTATCTCCACTATTTCAGACAACAACCACAAACTGTGAAACTACACTGAGGGCATCAGCAGGTGCAGAGCACGCACCAGCTGTCCAGAATGGCCGTGTCGCCGCGAGAGCGTCTGGCTGCTAAGATAACAATCATTACTAATTACTTTAACTAATATTCGAGATTTAAAGTTAGTTAGTTTAGTTAAATCTGCCCTCTATGGGATACATGTTCAACTATGACACTAAATGTTAGTTATTTTAATTCAGTGCCATCTATTGGCGTCTTGATGGAATAAAACCTTTAATGGAAATGATTATTAAACTAATTGCAATGTTTTAATTATAAACTAGAGTTTAAATAAAGAGGGAACATTTATTTTATAGCTTCTGGATTATTGGTCATTCTAACAATTTCACATTGACGAAGGGTATAGTTTGTTTATGACTTACATTACCAAATTCTAAACAATGGCGTCGGCTGAGTGAGATTTAAAATGGTCAATACCCAGATGTTATAATTTAATACGAAAGCTAAATTGGTTTCAGTATTATATCCCGAACTATAAACTCATATGACTATTTAACACAACACGTTCTAATGAAAACCTTTGTTTGTTTAAATTACTTAAATTGCCGGGAAATGTTGTAAGAAGTAATGAAGCTACTAATTTAACTTAAGTTATAAGAAATGTTTCAGCATTAGTAATTAATAGCTATTGTTTATTGATTACATAATTAATTAATAAGTGTTTTGGTATTGTTTGTAAGTTTTCTTAAATAAGTAATGAAATTCTGTATTGGAATATGTTGTGCTTCCGCCCATTTGATTTGGACGCGTGTGTTCTGCCGCGGAAATAGAGAGTACGCTCTCCCAGTAGTTTTGTGTAGACAAAAAATAAAAAGGAAGCTTGATAGATTGTGTTTCTCGACAAGTGTTCTAATGTTTAAAAGAATGTCCTCAGAGTTTCTTTTCTGTCAGTTCTTCTCTGAGAGAACAATGCCTTGGAACTGGCAGGCCACATATTATGTGGTTATAGTTTGTTAGCTTCAGATGACTGATCAACTCTTATGCAGTTCCACAAGTGTCTGTACATGGTTTAAATGAAATAAAACCCATGAGTTTCAGTCAAGTGTTGTGTTTAATTGAAGTTGAACCATCATTCATATCAACAATGAGAAATTGTACCGGAAGCACCTTAGTACGAGTGATCTGAGTAGTGATGCTTCGTTATATATAAGAATCCCCACCAAGGAGTTTCGCATTATGAGAATAAATAAGCTGAATGATAGAACCTCCATGAAAGTGCTTTCATTCAATACGTTTGTGTCACTTTAATAAATAAGAGAAAATGAAACGAAATATGTAGTTCTCGTTTTCACCACGCGCACTTGGCGCCATTTGCAAATTCGCGCCATTTTCGAAGAAGATTTTTGCAACTTTCCAACTGATATCTAAAAACAAAAGTTTGTTTCATAACCTATTGTACTGTTTTCTCGCAAATGTGTTGAAAAACGTTGTATGACACACGTGCGGAAATTAGTATTTACAAACTCGTGACAATGGTAAGCCGCCGACTTCGTCTCGGGCTTACATTCATCTACTTTTTTTTTTATTGTTGATAGGCACGCGTGAAAACAAATTTTTCATGATTTTTTTACCACTTTGTCGGCGTGATTAATATGTATATCCATGCCAAAGTATAGCTTTCTAGTACTAAGAGTCTCTGAGCTAATCTGCGGACCGATGGACAGACGGTCATGGCGAAACTATAAGGGTTCCTTGTTGACAATGGAACCCTAAAAACAGTTTAAAATAATGTTTTCTTTTGAATTTGAAAACTGTTGTAGTTTATAGGTTTTTGTTAAATTGCATACTTTGCAAAGATCTTGTATGAGTATTGCGTGGAAAATGTTGTTGGTTGGTTGTTGGTTTGGCCATTTTCTTTTGTATTTTTGTCTTCAAAATAGTCACTGTTTGTTTTCCCTAATAAAACAATAAAATATAAATATTTATGGAATGTGTTGTGTGGTTAGTTATTTACTTTTCTACTGAAAAAATAAGCCGAATCGTTGCTCTGTAATAAAGAGACAACATTTAAAGCCATTTGCTTCAATTTACTCTTTACTAGAGTGGACTATTAAGTTTTCAGTTAGTGCGTCTAATCATTTTTTTTTATTTACCTCGAAGGGAAGGCTGTCTTTTGACCATATTGCCTATTCTTATGTAGTGTATTCTTACTTTTTTTCCATTATAATGCAGATGTAATACATTTTAATGTTTTTTGCAGTATTTGGCAAGTAATATGTCGAGTCAGCCTTCTGGGCAAACATCGCTGAGGTAGTCAATACTACAATAAAACTCTCAGCTCTATTTTACCGAAATCACGCCTGTTTCAATGATTCCACATATTGTCCATTTGCGTAGACACTTGACACACAAAACTACACCAATTTTACATCACAATATCCACTAAGAATCAATAAACGCATAATTAAAACAGCCACTGAACTTCATTCGCAGAAATCCCGCGAAAAACGCCGGCGTCTAATCAGTCATTTTTACACACTCATTGTTTCATAGTCAATCAATTTTTATCTTTATATCGTTTTTTACAATTTTTATTCTATTCCTTTGTTTTGCTTGCTTCGGCAATCGCTAGTGACACTAATCACTATGTAACTCCGAACTTGTCTATATTATCTTGGTAAATGTTTAAAGAGAGAGCCCTGACACCCATAACACAAGTTTAATCTTAGCTTGGGTGCCAGAGGTTAAACTCAGTGTTATTCTTACAATTTTTAGGTTTATAAAGTTTGCTCTACATAGTGCTTTACTGATAAATTGTAAACTTGGAAATAAAGTATTATTATTATTATTATTAATCCAGAATGTCTACATCTCCGATAATATTATAGAGATTAAAAGGAAAAGAAATATTCTTAATGCATGGAGTTTCTATATCTAAGGGAAATTTAAATGAAGGTTCTAACATGATCTTCATTTACATTTATTTCCACGTTTTTTTTAAATGACGCATAAACGAAATCAAAGCTTCTTAATCTTGACTTACTTTTTAGTCAGCATAGCTTAATCAGATCATCATCATTATTTCAGCCGAAAGACGTCCACTGCCGCCACAATGATCGGTCCTGTGCGTCTCGCATCCATCGGCTACTCGCGATTTTCACCAGGTCATCGGTCCACCTTGCTGGAGGCCTTCCAACACTGCGTCTTCCGGTACGCGGTCACCACTCCAGACCTTTTCGGCCCCCTCTACCGTCTGTTCTGCGAGCAATGTGCCTTGTCCACTGCCACTTCAGCTACTCTGTTTTAACTATTGTTACAAGGTACTTATTTTGCAAATCGTTTTCACAAATAAATACAATCCAATACAAGTGCGAGTTGGACTCATGCATGAAGGGTTCCGTACCATCTTACAAGACTATACGGGTCTATGTTGCCATTATTAAGATCGAGCGAAAAAAGAAGAAAAAAAACATGTTTCTAGTAGGGAAGCCCCGTTTCATTTTTAATTTATTTTTATTATTTGTTGTTATAGCGGCAACAGAAATACCTATTCTGTGAAAGTTTCAACTGTCTACCTATAGTCATTATTACGATCGAGCAGAAAACCAAAAAAAAAACACGTTTCTAGTTGGGGAGCCCCCTTTATTTTTTTTAAAATTTATTTTTGTTTTTATTATTTGTTATTATAGTGGCAACAGAAATACATATTATGTGAAAATTCCAACTGTCTAACTATTAAAGATCATGAGATACAGCCCGCTGACAGACAGACGGACAGCGGAGTCTTAGTAATAGGGTCCCGTTGGTTACCCTATGGGTATGGAACCCTAAAAAGTAATAAAATAAATCCCATAGCAAGAAATCTTACACAATTTTATTTTACAAACCTTTATTTAACTTGCTATGTTTGTATGTTGTCCGCGTCTAATCCTGCAAGCTGATTAGAGCCACTGGCTCGTATCCTACGGACTTGAATTTTCACATGATGGTTCATATCCGATGACAATGCATTTTTATGGAAAGCATGACCTGAATCGTCATCCAGGGTTGGCTCCTGATAAAGGAACTCTTTAATACTCAACACTATGGACACGAAATTTTGTGTACGCATTTAATTATGATAGTCGGCATAAAAGCTTGTTTAAAAAAATGTTCCTTAGACCACACCACTACAGTACGTAAGTACTAGTAGCGTCTTTGAGTCGCGGCAACATTGAAGTCTAACCATGCAAATTTCAGAGGCAGGTACACATTGACGGCTCGCGCCTTGCTCTGCGGCCGCTGTGTTTGTTAGGCCCGACGTGTGTTCTAGCCTTAGTTGGGTAACACGGCAACGAGAAGGGTTGTGTTCAGTGGATGCTGGGTGTGTTTGTTTGTTATTCGTATGTGGGTTCTTTTGCTTATTTGTGTTCTTCATTGCTAATCGTACCTGTCCAGGAAAGATTTTATGGAGTCACCGACAAGCTGCTTCCAGGTCACAGTTTTGACGGGGTGCAATTTTGTTTTTTTTTAATATGACTTGTGACCGCTGAAAAAAGCCGGAGATAGTTCTTCGGCTTTTCTTAGAGGTCACAATTTTTTTTTCATGCACAAATAATTTATAAAAAATTATTCCACTCAGACAAAACTCACATTATAGACATCTAGAATCCCGAGTATTTCCACTGGGCGGATCGCACAGAGGACACGGTGGAGCATACGGTAGAGGTCTACCCCGCTTGGGCGGAGCACCGTCGTGTCCTCGTGGATGCGATAGGTGGCGGCGACCTCTCGCGCCCGGCCCTGGTTCAGGCCATGGTATGGAGCGAGAGGGAATGGGAACCAGTCTCCGCCTTCTGCGAACCAGTAATGCTCGCGAAGGCGGAGGCGGGACGCGTGAGGGAAGCTCAACGGAGTGGCCACCGCAGGAGAGGTACTGGGCGTATTGGGCGTAGGACGTCGCGAGACGATCTCCGGCCACCGTAGACCCGGGCCTGCGGTCGGCGAGCAGTGGGTAGCTCGCCGTCCGATCAGCACCAGGCCCGTGAGTCGACGGCGCGTAGTGTTCCACGCTCGCCTCAAAGAGATTAGTGTCAGCCACCACTGACGGGGACCATCGTGGCCAGTGCCTGTATGGCTAGGGGTAGCTAATAAATTCTGATAATGAGTTACCACACCCCTTTTTTGTGGGGTGGGAAATCATCCAATGACTTCTCCCGCTCTGGGTGGAGCGGAAGGGCGTGTCAGACTCTTACTGACTAAAACCCACACCTGTTCCTCCCTGCCCTGAATGTCCAGGGGCGAGGTAACTCTTTCGAATTTATCGTCAACCCCCGGGCAGGCATCGGCCATGACGGGCCCCGTCCTGTTTGCTGACAACTCTTTGAGGCGCGCGTGGAACACTACGCACCGTCGACTCTCGGGCCTGGTGCTGATCGGACGGCGAGCTACCCATTACTCGCGGTCCGCAGTTACCGCACCCCTGGGGACTAAGGCAAGGAACGAACAGGGGTGGGTTTTAGTCAGTAAGAGTCTGACAAGAAGAGCGGGAGAAGTCATCGGAAGATTTCCGACCGGCCCCCAAAAAAAAAGACATCTAGAATTTGTATAAAATAAAATAAAAAACAGTAAATAATTTAAAAAAAGAAAAGTTATGAAAAAGAGATCAGCGAGAGAACGAGCCCGCCTGCACAGGGTGAACTGACGGGGCAGCTACCTATAACTTGTCCAATTAATTATCTCTATCATTGAGACTGAATGTTTTATGTTCAGCTAAATAATTTTGTTTTTCATTAAAGTCTTTGACTTTTGAAAAGTCAACTTATATTTCATTTAAATTAATAATTCCGAAAGGCAAATAATTTTGATGTACTTTGATATTTGATTTTAGAGACGTTAATTTAATCTTCACTTAGTAAATGATAAAATAAGTAAGCATGTTAATAAAAAAATCTTAAACATTTAATTAGAAGAAAAACCATTTTCATTTAGTGATTTATAAAGAGCATCATTATAAATCACTTAATGAAAATGGAGATCATATGGAGAACGAAACGAACTATTTTATAATAAACTAGCAAACATTGAAATCGTGAAAACAAAATCGAAAACTTGACAAAATGTACAGAACAGCTGAGTTTTATGGTAACGTATCCGAAGGGTCCAAATTGAGCCCTATTGCTGCCACTCACATGTCCGTCTGTCCGTTGTCTGTCACACAGATTTTACAGCCAAACGGTTGGAGCTACAGTCTTCAAATTTTCACAGTAGTTGACCCAAAGCCATACAAATAGTCAAAAATTGGTACGGAACCTTAAATATGCGAAGTCTTTTCGCTATTTCGGTGTTCCCATAGTAAAAGTTGTTCATAATGTTGAGTATTGCCAGTGTTTTAATTCTTTATTGTATTGTCGCGTCCACCTTGTATATCAATATCTATATTAAAACACTTTTCCTACTTAAAAGATATATACAAACTAATAATAATACCTAACATGTACAAATGCGTATGAAAACAACTCAATGGGCATCAACAAATTCATCCACATCGCTGTCAATGTAAAAAATGTCCAGAACGTTAGCAGCATTGCCACGTTGAATAGCAATGCTGATTCGTTGGCCAAAGAAAAGCTCAGCCCTCTGGTCACGTGAAAATCGACTAACAGCTTGCTGATATGCCGAAAAACTCGATGAGCACTCCGACCCCATGGCCCTAGTGTTTCAACCCCAAACGGCTCAAACATGTAACTCCCAATAAGGTTTGCGCCGTTTGAGTTTTTCTGCATCTGCAGCAGCCGCCCCAGCACAGCCCGCCGTGCTAAGAAGATGGGATGGGGCAAGGGTGTCGATACATGTTGCATCCCATACCAAAGGCCTACCCAACTTCCAAGGCATTATGGTCATTCCGTCTGACCTCTTCCCATCGTCACGTGCCAAGCCATTGGGTTCTAAAACAGCTGTCACCCCGGCGGTGACAAGAGCCCGACGGATGATGTCATTAATGCTGGCGTGCCGTGCTATCCGACCAGCGCTCCTAGTGCAGGATAGGCCATGGTGTCCGAGGCGGTCGACTGCTTCACCGCATTGACAACGATGTGGTCCACTCGGAGCACCCAGATGCAAACATGTAGCGATCCGGAAAGTGACGTCACTCAGCATAGTACCAATGTTGGGTGACTGTAGTGCCTGTAGCCAAAAGGCCCGACTCCCATTCACCCACAGCCAGTAGGCGGGCACGCTTAGCAGTATTGGTTGACGTATTAATGAGATTATTACATACCAACCTGCAGAGTGGCTCTTCCCACTATCTCTGGGAAGATGGGTTCTTGGTCAACACCGTGTTCGGGCAAGCCGCTTTCCAGGCGTTCACAGCATCGGTCAACCACGGCACTTCATAGTTAACCAACGATGGGGTTAAAATACGTGTGGTTAACTGTTGAGTGCTGTGGACCGAAGACAGGAACGCTGGTAGGCTTACACTAGAAATTTTGCGGATGCCGAGCCCACCAAAGCGAATGGGTAGCGTGGCTTGCAGCCATGCTCGGTCATCCAGGGCCACATTTAAGATTGACGTAAGAGTGGAACGAATGATTTGATCGATTTCGTCCAAGAGATGTGGCTGCTTCCATAAAAAGGAAATTTGGTCCAAAACAGCAATACCTGATGAGGGTGACCGCCGAATGTAAATTAATTTTGGAAAGTCTATCCGAAATATCGTTAAAACGTTTAACTTTGTCGTCGATTAATGAAGACAAACTGTCTTCCAATATTGGAGAATTTAGGAGGTGTAATGAACTTTTCTCTAACATTTTGATCTCTGGAGCTATTGCATTGAAATTCTGTATGGTCGATTGTCTGTCGGTATTGTCACAAAGAAACATTTCACATTTGGAGTAGTTAAGGTCAAGGCCAATGGACTGAAACTGGTTCTTTAGGAATTTGAAATCTTCCAAATCGGTGTCTACGTCACCTCCTAGTGTTCTATCATCTAAATACCACAGGTTAAATTTTGAATTTAGTTGTTGAATTATTGGGTGAATAGCCAAGCTGAAAATGAGTGGCCCGAGAGGGTCACCTTGTTGGCATCCAACTGCACATTTCATAACGTTGTCTTTATATAATAATTTTGTAATTTTTGATGCATATAGCATTAATTGCCACAAAAAGCCGAAAATTTCTGGTAACTCTTTTTTCCTTCAGCCAATAAAGTGTTCTTGTTAACTGAATTGAAGGAGTTTTTAACGTCAACCTTGAGGATAACCTCACCTTTACCAGAATTTAGAAAGGTGGAAAGGGCATGTACGGCAGCCCCACAGCCCCCTCTGGAACCAAAACCAAGCTTTAGGGGCTGGAATTTGTGAAAAGTGATTTGCTGTACATTTTGCAACAAATTTTGGCTTCCATACGCCTGTAGGTGCACCTGACGGCAATGGGACGAATGCCGCCGTCTTTCTTGCGCAGGGCACATAGGTTGGCCCCGTACAAGACATCGACGACGACATCGTTCACGCCGCTCCTTCAAAAGCCTGAGCTTAAAAGATCTAATTATTATTTATACTAATATTATAAAGAGCTAAAGTTTGTGAGTTTGTGAGATTGTAGGGGGTAAGCTCTGGATCCACGGAACCGATTTTGAAAATTCTTTTACCAATAGAAAGTCACGTTATTTTTGAGTGTCATTGGTTATAAATTTTTAAAATCCACGCAGGCAAAGCCCCGGGTGAAGTGCTAGTTTTCAATAACACAGAAGGGTATTTGTTGATTTTTAGTGTTGTTTCAAATTAACTAAGAACAACCCTATGAAATATTTTGTCTGTGTTTAAAATATTACCCTAAAATTATGACACAAACAAAGACTCTCATATTTCGCAAAAGTCCTGCTTGTAAGATAGCAGCAAAACAAGACATTAAGCTCGCCTCGTTAACTCGTGTAATTAAATTAAATTAATTAGAGTAGAATTTTGAATGGGTTAGCAAACATTTAAACCACAGCGTAATCTAAGTGGGAATGTATTGTTGAGACGCGGTCATATTGCTGCGTCGGCATAGGGAGAGGATATTACACACGCGTAATATTATAAAGTGTGTACGAGTATAATGTCGTAGGGAAATGGAGATACCAAAAATGAGTTGATGAATTACCCATCAAATTCAGCTGTCTACAGGACAAAACTTCCTTCAAATATTAGTCAGTACGTAAGCCTTCGAGGCTTCTGGGGTTCGCTTGAGGAGCCTTGGGGGGCTGTTTCACTCGTCGGGCTGTTAACAAATCAAAGACAGGCACCGCAGTGGATAATTAATATATTAGTGAGCTAACACAAACAACTGTCCTGTGTGAAGGACCCTTCTTGAGTCACTCACTAAACAAAACATACTAAAGAAGAATATAGAGTAGATTCAAATAGGAAGTTATTTGAATCTACTCTATGTTTTTCTTAGCACCGCGGGATGTGCTGGGGCGGCTGATGCAGTTGCAGAAAACCTAATTGGCTTATTGGGGACATGTTTGAGCCGTTTGAAGTTGAAACACTAGGTCCATGGGGTCCGAGTGCTCATCGAGTTTTTCGGGATATCAGCAAGCAGTTAGTCGTCTCTTCACGTGACGAGAGGGCTGGCCTTTTCTTTAATAATAATAATTTTTAGCCAACTTCAAAAAAGAGGAGGTTCTCAATTCGTCTGTATGTTTTTTTTTTTTTTTTGTATGTATGTTACGCGATTTCTCCGTCAATTGTGAACCAATTTTCAAAATTCTTTTTTTATCTGACAGAATATACTTCCAAGGTGGTCCCATATAAATTTTATCGAAATTGCTTCAGCGCTTTTTGAGAAAATGAACAAAAACGGAAAATACGTGTACCTCGATGACGGTTTGGTGTTCTCCAAAATGTTTAAATTCCACGTTCCATTATATTGGAGTTTTTAGTTCTGGGGTATAACAACTAAAAAGTGAAAAATAAAAAACTTTTTTACAAAAAAAACAACCGACTTCCAAAAAAAATACACTAAAAATTAATAAATAACTTTAATTTCGGAAGTCGGTGTCAAATAACGAAGAAGTAAAATACAAACACCGACTAAAAAAACAAACAAAAAGTTTGTTCGAAAGTAGGTATACAGAAATTTAAATAATGGTGATACATTACAATACACTATATTCTGTGATCAGATATTAAACAACTGTCTTTGATCAACAAATCAGCATTGCTATTCAACGTGGCAATGCTGCTAGCGTTCTGGGTACTTTTTCCATTGACAGCGATGTGGATGAATTTTTTTATGCCCAATGAGTTGTTTTCATACTCATTTGTGTATATTAGTTATGATTATCAGTTTGTACATATACCTGTTAAGTTATTTAGTTTAGTTGTGTCATTTAGTTGTATGTTTGAATTACTTTTCAAACGTCGAGCCATCTAGCCGGCCAGTAGAGTCGGGTCCACACCTTCATCAACGCCGCAGTACTATACCACCCACCATCCCTCTTTTGGGTAGAAACAATTCAATTACGAATATGAACCTGATAATCATTGTTTCATCATTGTTTAAACTAATCTCATGATTATTTTTAACATAATTTTATTGGCTCCGCCTGTAACTATGTAAAACATTTTCCGATTTCCGATCGAGCTGAAAATTGGCATAAATGTTTAGTTTGGATTTTCTGCATGGTTAGCTAAGTGACGTCTTTCTAAATCGAATATCGCGGGCTCCCAAAGATGGTGGACTAGTTATTTTTTATGCATTCCCAAGATATGGATATCAAATGAAAGGGTTTGCTATGAATATGAATACGAAAAATAAAATGACGTCACTCAAGAGCGTGTTTTTAAACTATAATAATATTTTATAAATAAGGCACCAAATGTGTAGAAGCTTTCAAAATTATATAGTTTTCACGGTTCACCTGTTCTTAAAACGCATGAGTAGTATTAAGGCGCTATTAACTGGCAACGAACTTGAGTGCTCTGTGCTGAGCTCACGTAACGCGTCGTACGTCCACCCAGTAATAGGACTCGCCCATCAAGGAGCGCTGTCCGAAATTAGACGCATTATTAATTTATTATACACAAAACAACAAGTATTATACTAAAACACGTATAATAAAACATAAATAATTAGATGATCTTTAAAATGAAGAAATTTTCATAAAAATACGCTTAAAAGTTATAGCGTGATTCTTAATTTTTTATCCGCGTTAGACACAACTTTCCAAATTAATTACACTATGTAATAAAAATATGATTTCAAATATTCACATATCAAATTACGAAAAAAATTGTCTAACATATATTTTTTTCAAAGAAATAAAACTAGTTGTTTAAACGTGATGCTCAATTATAAATCACTAAAAGTCGTATAACTGTGCCTTAAACTGAACACGGGCTTCCCTCGGGCTGTAGTATTAGACAATATTTAGGGGAATATTCGGTAATGAGAGCACAGCAGGTGGGTTCAGTTCCGCCTTATATTAGCATACATTATAAGTGCCTACTTAGTTAACTAGTGCGGGCACAACAGCATAATTAGGTAAGTAAAATATGATTTTGGAACGATTTTTGATCGGGAACAAAATAATTAATTAAATAACTTAGTATTTAACTTAAGAGTATTTCATGATTTACAACTGGCAACCCATAAAGCAGAATTATTCATTCCCTCGGAAACAATACTTTTTTTCTGGATGAAAGGTATCCTCTGTCCTTTTTAGGGGCTTTTATGGACCCGAAAATTCACGTGTCCGTCTGTCTATCAATTTTTAAACTTCTCATTGCTCTATATACTTGTTTGGTGATAACGTTTATTACAAATATATTGAAAAATCTGATTTTTTCTTTGATAACTCCCTCATTTGGTACGGAACCCTTTTTTTGTGTGCTGGGACAACATCCAATGACTTCTTCCGCTCTGGTGGAGCGGGAGGGCGTGTCAAACTTTTACTTATTAAAAACCACCCCTATTCCTTCCTTACCTGAGTGCCAAGGAGCGCGGTAACTCTGTTACGAATTTATCCGCGATCCTGGTACGGAACCCTAAATGTGCGAAGTCTGACACGCACTTGGCCGGTTATTTTTACTCCTGGTAACATTCTCGTATATGAAAATAATATTTATATGATAATATGATAATCGGTTCAGTGATTTAGACGTTAAAAGCTAACAAACAAACTTACTTTCGCATTTGTAGAATATTAGTTAGGAAGTTAGAATTTTCTTCCAGCTTCCTGCCATCTAACTAGACCCTAACCTAGTACTATATAACGGAGTATGTCCAAGCTATTAAAACCGGTCTCCGTCGGCTATTACAACATCTCCATGACAACCGGTCCGTATGACTAACTTTAATGAACCTATCAATGGGTTCCGAGACATATGCCTTCGTATTGAATAAGAAATTGTCATAGGAACAATGCCTTTTCAGGGATATAAAGAAATCCATGACAGTACTGTGCTCAGTCAAATCATTAATGAGAACCATAGGTTCTAAGGTCTAAGGTGGTATTTTAAAGAAAGGACCTCGCAGATTTGAGTGGACGCCATGTCTTTTAGCAATATACAGTTTCAAATCTTTCCAAAAGTCGATGAACATTTTAACACTAGCAATTATATTATAAAATAATAGCTTCTGCTAGCAGCTCTGAATTAATACTTTCCTACTATAAATGATAGCATAATAATAATATACATGGGAGTTCGTGACGGCTGACAGGACTGAATGGAAGAAAAAAACGTGTTGCGCCGACCCCAGGTAACATGGGATAAGGGCAGGAAGATAAGTTGAGGTGATGTGCTATTCCAGACTATAATCTATCTCCTTGCCATATTTCATCCGGAGAAGTTCAACCATTCAGGCGTTATTGAGCAACAAACGTCCATCCAAACTTTCGCATTTTAAAAAATTAAGTAGAATTGTATTTTTTTTAAACGTTATCCCACACTAGGAAGACAGACACAAGACACCCCGACCCGGAACAACTATGTGTAGGCCATACAAATATTTGTACCATGCGGGAATCGAACCCATGACACGCGGCGCAGCAGCCAAACGCTCAACCACTGCGCCAACCGTGTCGCAGGTTTAATTTACTTCTGCCATCTAGCCAGACCCTAACCTAGTACTATCTAACGGAGTATGTCCAAGCTATTAGCTGACGAAATAGCCTCGTTAACGTCTCCATGATAACCGATCTCCGTATAACTAACTCCGAGACATGTGCCTTCGAATTGAACAATAAATTGTCCATCAAATTGGTCGTGTTAACTTAATTGTTAATTAGTTTAAGTTATATTCATTACTCTTTGAAACTTACTGTCAGGTAACTTTTAGCTACGCCTTTGAAAGGTATCAAAGTCTATCAATATCTCAAAGAAGGCGATTACAGAGAAGTTTTTACCTTTTCCAAAATAATGTTTAAGACATCAAAATTACGAGTAAGTTTTGATGTTCGATCATGAATCTCGTTTCTGTGTTCTTTTGTTTACAGATGTTATTAAAACCTTTCTTGCGTTATTAGATATTCTACGAACTTCAAATTGCGCTCGACTCGATCAAAAACTATCAGTTTAATATTTCGCAAACGAGTCACTAAATCGAAAAAACTTTTTTACAAAAAAACAACCGACTTCCAAAAAAAAAAAACACTAAAAATTAAAAAATAACTTTAATAATTTCGGAAGTTGGTGTCTGTATTTTACTTCTTCGTTATTTGACACCGACTTCCGAAATTTTTTCGATTCATTCGGTTGTTTTTTTTGTAAAAAAGTTTTTCATTTTTCACTTTTTAGTTGTTATACCCTAGAACTAAAAGCCCCAATAACATGGAACGTGGAATTTAAACATTTGGAGAACACCAAAACGTCATCGAGGTATGCGTATTTTTCGTTTTTGTTCAGTTTCTCAAAAAGCACAGAAGCAATTTCGATAAAATTTATATGGGACCACCTCGGGAGTATATTCTATCGGATAAAAGAGAATTTTGAAAATCGGTCCACAATTGACGGAGAACCTCCTCCTTTTTCGAAAGTCGGGTACAAATAAAAATTATCCCCACTTTACATGCTTTTTTTTTCTTTTCCTTCCCTGCCTGAGTGCCCAGAGATGGGGTGCGGTAACTACTATACATGTGGAGCTACCATATTTTTAATTTTTATAAATTTTATTGTTTCGTTTTCATTGCGTTATTTTTGTTTTTCTAGTAGGTACTAACAGTCTCTAAGCTCTGCCTCGGACGGACAGACGGACATACCGAAACTGTAGGTTCCTTGTCTTTGTTAGGACTACGGAACCCTAAAAAGGGACAAGACTAGTGTTATCACAGTAGCACAGTAGTCCCGCCCCTTTTATATGAAATTTAATATAGCCATATGGTTGGACTCTAAACTCTGTCTAGCCCTGCAGCATTACAAGCGTGAATTTTAATAACACAAGGTCTAGGAATATTCCACCTAGTTCCGTCCCTAACTAGAGCCTATTACCAACTAGCGCAGGTAGATATTATGTCGGTAATAGTACGGAACGAGGCCATAAACGTTATAGTGTAGCAACACTGCCGTATGACGTGTTGTATGGCCACACTTTACTTGATCGCTCCGTTTATGTTAGTGTTGCTATATACTACTTGGTTACGGTAGGGCATAAGCCTATCTTATTACTATGTGTATATTTAGCATCTCTGCACAAGTTACTTACAATTTTTTTTTGTTCTGTATGCACTTCCAAGCTTTGTTTTAAATAGGGTAGATTACTGGGTACAAAAATAACAGTTCTATTTAGTCTGTAAAGTTAGATTACAAAAAAAGAATAAAAGATACGTATTGTTTGCTTTAGCAAACCAATCAAAAATGTTAAAGATAAAACGCAACAAAGTTCAGGACTGGGGGCTTGTTACGTCACTTTTAGGCAAAAAGTGGTACATTTCGGTTGTGACGTCAAGCGATGTTTCAACGCACTATATCGTCGATTTTTTGTTCATGTGACAAAATAAAAACACGTGTCTAATAGATTTTGGTAATCTGAGCGACCAAATAGCTTTGTAAGTAATTTTTTTTATTATTATTATTTTTTTTTCAGTAGATTTTTAGTATATTTTTTTATTATATTCTACACTTTTGTGCTCTATAATATGATGGTCACCATTGATGCAGTAATATGGTCGGGGAAGAGATGCTGCGACCTCAATAAATTTGAGCTCAATCTGCCTAGCTTTTTTCCAACTATCTAGGGGTCGCCTTCCAGTCTAACCGGATGCAGCTGAATAACTCAGTAGGCGTATTCGCTAACTAAGCTGACATCAATTTGTTAGACACTTTCGCAGTACATTGCTGCTTTAACGTCTAAGAAAACAAAAATGTACGACGTAGTGCCTATTCTAATCAATGTCCACCAAGCAATGTACTGCAAAGTGCCTATTAAATTTATGTCAACTGAGTTAGCGAATACACCTTCAGGTCCCGCGGCGTCCCGGGACGCCAGTGCAAAAATGCCGTTTGCTTTGCCAAAAAAAATTGTCAAAAAACTCGATTCATGCGTTTTAAATCTCTATTATTACTGCTACGCAAGGTCTTTTATAGACCACGACGGCCGACAACGGAGCTTGAGAGATGTTGACGTTTGACACGCGTGGGACCTGAGTGGTGAATATCAGTATTTTACATGAAGCGACTGACTATCTGACCTCCACAACCCAGTTACTGGGTAATAATTATGTTAGACTAGTTGACAGATTTTCGTGCTTCAGACGAGCCGTAAAGACTGTCAAAGATCCACGATTGACAGCTGGGACCAACGGCTTAACGTGCTTTCCGAGGCACGGAGGAGTCTCGGTATGTAAAGATGGTCACCCATCCATGGACCAACCCCGGCAAGCGTAGCTTAACCTGATGGATCGACCTGTGCGGCTGTTATTATTTTAGCCACAAGCTCTCCGTAAATAAATTGTAGATCAATGATCAAAAGATTGATAATTATAACTGCGTGACTACGTAACTGAACTCACCTCATTGTGTAAAGTCTGATTCAGACACATAATTTAGGAATCCAATCCCTTTTTTATCTATTGACAGGTTATTAATACAGTTTTAATTTTAATTTTAATGTGTAATGAATTGACATATGTTATGAATTCAATTTTATTGTTATTATTTCATTTAGTGAAATTGTTATTACTCCATTTTTGAGTTTTAATAATTTCTTAGTGTGTAATTTATTCTTTTTTTTCTCTTCTTTGCAATATTAACAAATTGTATTTTATTTTGAGTTTTGCTAATAAGTTTATGTTTAAAATTAGATATCTTATTTTTTTTTTTCTATAATTAAAAATGGGGAAAGTACTTATTCCATGCGGGCGAAGTCGCTGGCCGAAGTTAGTATTTTATAAAGAAAAAAAAATCAGTCGACAAATCGTGATACGAAGGATAATGGTAAAGGTTTTCTAAGACAGGCACGAAGCGAAGTTGTGAAAACTATGCGACAACCGGGGATAGTCTGATATGGAGGATCAAAACTATGGTTGCATTTTTGTCGCATTGTAGCGTCGCGCCTGTCTGTGGGAGCTTCAATAATAAGGAGACATGAAGGAAATTACCCATAAGTTTCCTATTTAGATACTTCATATTTTTTTGAAATTAAATGAAGTATCAAAATAGGAAATTCTGATATGGAGTCAAGATCAAGGGAGTTGATATGGAAGAGAAAAGTACGATATGGAGGATCAAAACTATAGTTGCATTGTCGCGTCGCGCCTTTCTGCGGGAGCTTCAATAATAAGAAGACATGAAGGATAACAAAAACTTTGTTACAAAAAAATAGAACCGACTTCCAAAAAAAGTGCAAAATAACTTTAATTTCGGAAGTCGGTGTTCCTGTTTTGTGTCTTCATTTGTGACACCGACTTCCGAAATTAAAGTTATTTTGCACCTTTTTTGGAAGTCGGTTCTATTTTTTTGTAAAAAAGTTTTTTATTTTTCACTTTTTAGTTGTGGTTCCCCATTGAACAGTGTTAACAATTCATAGACATACGATAGCAGCAATCGCGGTTGATTTGCTGTCAATTTTTGAAGAATTCCGTTGTCTGTCTCCGAAACCCATCATCAGATCTATTTGAAATTTAAATGGGACCATTTCGGAATAAACCCCTTTCGAACAAAAAAAGAATTTTGCAAATCCGTCAATATATGACGGAGTTATGCCCGAACATACATAAAAAAAAAAAAAAAAAATACAAACATCCGAATTGATAACCTCCTCCTTTTTCGAAGTCGGTTAAAAATACCCAAGTTTCCTATTTTGATACTGTCTTCATCTAATTTTTCTAAAAATAAGTGAAGTATCAAAATAGGAAACTCTGGTATGAAGTCGAGATCAAGGGAGTTGATATGGAGGAGAGATGTCTGATATTAGGGATCAAAACTATAGTTGCATTGTTGTCGCATTGTCGCCTCCCGCCTATCTGCGGGCGCTTCAATAATAAGAAGACATGGAGGAGATAATTAACTAACATTTTCCTATTTTGATACTTCAACTAATTTTAGAAGTCTCCTCTTAAAAACACGAGGAACCAAAGCCTTTTTTAAAACAGAAGCAACAAGGTCGTTCATTAAAGACCATACTTATTTAGGACAAGAATCTTTTCACCCTGTCTACCTGGCTTAAATACCAGTAATACAAAGTGCTCTAAAAGCAATTAACTAATGTATAAATGAATAGGCAGCCGCCATCTTGGATCTAGACATTAAAATGTAAACGGTAATGATACGGTATGAGTGTGTTTAGTCAGAAGTTCAAGTCTGCATAGTTACTGCAACGTCTTCTTCACGGTGTAACGAGTAACGAGTTTTTTTGAAGTGAAAACGCATTGGGCATTTTTGAGATGGGAAAAAGCAATTGAACTCGCGCGATACCGACACCGCTACGAGATTCGCTACGAGTGCTACGCCGCGTAGCACTCGTAGCGGATTGAAGTGAAAACTTCTTTAGGCGCGTTGGGCAAGTTTTGATCAAGTTTTCACTTCTGTCAGCACTCCCGGACTGCCGCTGTTTTTTTATCATTGATAAGCTCATGTCTGAACACTATCACACCTGATGGTAAGTGATGATTGTAGTCGAAGATGGAACACGCTTGCCTAGAAGTAACCTATTCACTCTCAACGTAAAGACTCCCTGGTTGTAGCTAACAGGCACAGACTCGGGCAGGGACTTCCACTCCTTAGCTGTTCGTACAATGAATGTGTTTCAAAACGCTGCTGTACTGTTTCTGTCTATAGAAATGGACAACTTCTTCAAGCAAAGCAAAGTCAATTCCGCGACAAAAAATTGAACATCCCATACAAATTATGATCTAATCTAACTTGAACACTAAGCAAGCTAACTACGCTGATGATAGTTTTGTGCGTAGTCCCGTACAAAGCTATCATCAGCACAATATAGCAAAATATATCCCAGCACAACGCGACCATCGTTGTGGTTAAAAATCTGGGTTCGTAATCTTTCGTGCGGAAAAATACAGAACACCTGCAATTACTGGGGAGACCTGTCCATTGGTGGACGTCCTAGTATAGTCCTCGCGACCGAATTTCGATTATGATGCCCTAACTCAGCGAGGACTAACCACCAACACGGGTGGTGTTATAATGCTCAAGTGTGTGCGCACACAGATCCATTCTCCAAACCCACACTCGCATAGACCGAACCTCAGGAGTAAGCCTTCTAAACACCACCTTCCACATCAATGGTACTCACTTAATTGCAACGTAATTAAAGTTATGAAAGGTTCCTTTTTATTTGATTATTTATGTTTTTAGATTTTGTCTTTGAAGGAGCAGTTTTATGATTGGGTGTTCAATTAGTGGGGTAAAGAATGTCCGTTCGTTAATTGAAACTTCCCAGGTCTTTTTAAATTGGTTTCTACCTGTGATTACTAGCGACTGGTTCTGAGATAAATATGTGACCTTATATCCTAAATGCGGTGGGGTTTGAATGTGCTATTAAAAGTTCAATTAGCCGAGTTTTTCTCAATATTGGAGCAGTGATTAATTTTTCAAAAGTGTCATAGTGTAGTCTCCCTTGTGTGGGACTCTCAAATATATGCTCTTGTGTTGACCGTCAATGGAGAAGTTTCCAAGAAGAAAATATTCTGTATCTACCCTAAATAAATTGGGGTAAGGGCAAGATGATGGTGAAGGGAATGATAATAGGGATGATGAAAGAGTAAATAAATAATAATTCCATTTAATCCGTAAGTTAGATTATCAAAAAATATTGGACTCGTATTTTTTTAACAGACTTGAAAAAAGAGGAGGTTCTCAATTCGTCTGTATGTTTTTTTTTTGTTACGAGATTTCTCCGTCATTTGTGAATAAATTTTGATGATTCTTTTTTGTATGAGATAGGTCATACTTCAGAGATGGTTCCACATAAATTTTGTCGAAATTGATTAAGAACTTTTTGAAAAAATCAACATATACAAAAAATATGTATACACAGATGAGATGAAATGTTCAAATTCCATATTATTGGTGTTATCGATATTCGGGCATAACTTAAATATTTAGTTTTACTTCTGGTGTACAACCAATATAAAAAAAAAAAAAAATATAAAACTTTTTTCTAAAAATACAACCGACTTCTAAAAGTTGTAAAATAACTTTACTTTCGGAAGTCGGTGTCAAATAACGAAGAAACAAAAAAAAAAGCACCGACTTCCGAAATTAAAGTTATTTTACAACTTTTAGAAGTCGGTTGTATTTTTAGAAAAAAGTTTTTTATGTTTTATCAAAATAATGAAAAATTACAAATATACAACGCATCAAAGTTCAGGGTGTTGAGGCTTGTTACGTCACTTTTGAGTTCACTTTAAGTGTGACTTCATCCGAAATTTCAACCCACTGTATCGTCTTAATTTTTTGGAAAAAATTCATGTCTAATATTTTTTGGTAATCTAACTGACAGACTAAATAGATTTTTTTAGTCGTCAACCCTATAGTTTAAAACGAGACCAATACAAGCTTACTTCACCAGGTATCTTACTTAGGTCACTAAAAGGGCAATGGAGAGGGCTAGGCTCATAGTTTCCTTGCGTGATCGAATCAGGAAAGATAGTATCCGCGGGAAAACAAAGGTTACCAATATAGCTCGAAGAATCGCCAAGCTGGAGTGGCAGTGGGCAGGAAACATTGCTCGCAGAACAGATGGTCGATAGAGCCGAAATTTTCTGGATTGGTGACCGCATACCGGAAGACGCAGTATTGGAAGACCTCTCAACAAGGTGGACCGATGACTTGGTGAGGGTTACGGGTAGCAGATGATTGCGAGACGCACAGGTGTGTGTTGTGTTGGACACTTGGTGGAGGCCTATGTCCAGCAGTGGACGTCTTTCGACTGAAATGATGATGATGAATGATGAATACATACTTCCCTAACGGGCTTCCACACTCGCTATTCGACTGTACCAGTTTTCCTGAAGTTGACACAAAAGGGAAATATCACGTTTACGTGTTTACTTACATTTAAAATGCTCTCTGAGACATTTCAATGCCTTTAACCACCTTCTAACTTGTACGGCATGTGAATAAATTCTGCATGGAACCTCAATGACGCGCCGTAAACATTGCCACGCTAATTACGACCTAAAAGCAAACGAACAAAAAGACATCTTCATTTGTTTCGCCTAGCTTTCTTTTTATTCACCCCGCTGATTAGACAAAGACCAACATTTTCATAGCTTATTCATGAATGGAATCTTTTTAGCATTACCATCGCGTTCTGTTGTGACGAAGGAAATAAATTCTCTACTAGGTTTTGCTGGCGGGTTCGCCTTCGTGGTGGTCGAAAATTTTCCCGTGAAAACGTGCTACCGGGCAAAAGTAGCTCGTGGCTAAATAGTTACAGCCACACGGGTCGATCTTCAAGATTTAGAAACGCATGCTTTTTTTTTGTGGGGTGGGAGGCGTGTCAGACTCTTACTGACTAAAACCCACCCCTGTTCCTCCCTGCCCTGAATGCCCAGGGGTGAGGTCACTCTTTCGAATTTATGCTCAACCCCCGGGCAGGCATCGGCCATGACGGACCCCGTCCTTTTTGCTGACAATTCTTTGAGGCGCGCGTGGAACACTACGCGCCGTCGACTCTCGGGCCTGGTGCTGATCGGACGGCGAGCTAACCATTACTCGCCTTCCGCAGGCCCGGCTTTACGGTGGCCGGAGATCGTCTCGCGGCGCCGGAAGCCCCTGACGTCTCTTGTGCCGTCTCCTCCTTCGCGAGCATTACTGCTTCGCAGAAGGAGGAGACTGCTTCCCATTCCCTCTCGCTCCGTACCATGGCCTGGACCAGGGCCGGGCGCGAGAGGTCGCTGCCCCCGATCGCCTGCACGAGGACACGGCGGGGCTCCGCCTAAGCGGGGCAGATCGCCACCGTGTGCTCCACCGTGTTCTCTGGGCGATCCTCACAGGGGACATACGGGCGTTTCCCTCCGCCTTATCCTACACAGGAACCTCCCGAAACTTCCGTGTGCGGTGAGGACCTGCGTCAGGCGGAAGGTGAGGACGCCTTGGCGCCTCTCCAGCCACTCCTCAAAGAGGGGCACTATCGCCGTAATGGTGGCGTGCCTAGCGCTGGGTTGCGACAGTCGCTCTCTCCATGTCGCCATGAGATTCTGCCGGAGCTCTGTCCGCCGAGCCGCGAGGTGTCGCGGCAGTGGAGTTTCGCCCCGGCGTTTCGCCTCCTCGCGCCACTCATACAGGTGCGTAAGGATTTTTGCCTCCAGATCCCATGGTGACAGTCCGGCAAGGAGGCTCGCAGCCTCACGGGAGACCGTGCGGTATCCTCTGATCATGCAGATCGCCATGACCCTTTGGGACGCGTTCATCTGGCAAGCTAATCGCTGCCTCAATGGACGCGCCCACACCGGTGCCCCGTAAAGGGTCATGGACCGCACGATCCCCGCATAGAGCCTCCGGCAGGAGGCGTTTGGCCCCCTCAGATTGGGCAGGAGCCGCCTCAAAGCGGCCCCGGCCTAGTCCAGTCTGGGAGCCAAACGTCGGAAGTGCTCGACGAAGTTCCACCGGCTGTCGAGGACGAGCCCCAGGTACTTCATCGTCCCCTCAACGCCGATGTGAACCCCTCCTATCGTAATCTGGGAACCCGCCGGGGGCGCGTTCCGAGGACCATGAAAACACATGGCCTCGGACTTATGCAATGCCACGTCGAGTCCCAGTTGCCGGATCCTCTCCACGACTATCGCTACCCCACGTGTCATACGGTCGGCCGCCGCCTCGTGCGACCACCCCTGCGCCAGGACTAGCCTGTCGTCAGCGTAGCAGACTACGCTGACGCCAATGGGGAGGTCGGCGAGCAGCACCCAGTCGTACCCGATGTTCCACAGAGGCGGCCCCAGGACCGATCCCTGTAGAACACCGCACAACATCTCTCGCCGGTTCCATTCTCTCTGGTGGCCGGGATAGATGACGGCCCTGTCCGTCAAATACGCCTCGACTACGCGACGGAGGTAGGGCGGCACCCGGCGATACCGGAGTGTCTCCACTATGCAACTCCAGGGCAGGGTGTTAAAGGCATTGGCAATGTCCAGAGACACCGCTAAGACGACCCTACCCCAGGCCACTACATCCCCCGTCGTGAGGGCTCGTACGCGCATGATTGCGTCCACCGTGGAGCGCCCCCTGCGGAAGCCGTACTGGCTTTCCACTAGATCCGGCCCCACCCGCATCATCTGCCTGACGAGGCGGTCTGCAATTACTCTTTCGATGAGCTTGCCCACCTCGTCGAGCAGCACAATGGGCCGATAAGCGAACGGAGAGGTCGATGTATGACTGGGTGAACATCTTAACATTCCGAGAATGTTCCGTGCCTCGAATAGTACGTTAAGCCGTTGAATCCTCGGGCCTGCGGACGGCGAGTAGTGGGTAAGCTCGCCATCCGATCAGGATCAAGCCCGAGAGTCGACGTAGTGTTTCACGCGCGCCTCAAAGAGTTGTCAGCAATGCATGACGAGGCCCGTCATGACAGATGCCTGCCCAGGGGTCGTGGATAAATTCGAAACAGAGTCACCGCGCTCCTGGGCAGTCAGGGTAGGGCAGGAACAGGGTTGGCTCCACCCAGAGCGGGAGAAGTCTTAGGATGATTTCCCATTCCAAAAAAAAAAACCATTGAACCCAGTTTTTTTTTGGACGGGGCGATCAGTCTTACCAACCACTGCAACTCCTGAAGTCAGCCAGAATCAACCGTGGCAATCACCAGAAATGCTGATTAAACTGTCTTGGGTCCTGCAACGAAATTCTTTAGAAAACAGCGAAGGAGTAAGATAGAACATATTTTTACTTCCCTCCTTGTCAAGTAGGAGACAGAACAAACCTAGGCACAAAGGGTCCTTTACAACTAGGGTAAGCCCAGTTGCCAAGCACCACGATCAGAACACTTATATTAAAGGGTTCTAAAATGTGAGTTGATTCCGCGTCTCTTTTATTGATCTTTGGCAGTCGTTACATTGAATCAGAATTCCAGGAAATCTGACACCAATCTAGCCAAAGGGTATCGTTGGAGAGAAGTCAAATACTGGTAGGTACTCAGCTGCGTTCGGTTAGACTGGAAGCCAACGCCAATAAAGTTGGGAACAGCTAGCAAGATTGATGGGAACGTACTGAATTCAAATTCATTTAATTCGGACAACATTGATCCATATTGTGTTAGTATAACAAATAGCTTGCTAGTGTTAGTAACATTACTATAAAAGATAAAAGTATAAATTAAGCACACTGCATGCCGAGGATGACCAGACAGAAAAACATGTTTCCTATCTAATCAGCCTCGCAAAAATGTCTGGAAGGAGTATAGCTCTCCGCCACAGCTCTCAGGATATAGTAGCAACTTCACATTCTGCACAGCAACGACGCACTAAATGGATGGGAATCATTCTACGCCCTAATCTAGATGATGTGTGTTAAGTTCCTTTCAAATCAGCTCAGCCGTTGAGGCGGGATAGATATACAACCATCCAAACATACAGACTTTCTTATTTAAAATATTAGTAGGTAGGATATTGTGCTGTACTTTCGACTGTTTTTCTCGAGTTTTTCCGTTCTTTTAGTTTATTATTTCTTTAAAATATGAGTACTTTTTGTTATTGTTAAAAGTGTTTTTCTTAAGAATATTGCACGTTTTTAGGTTGAATAAAAAGGGTAATATGAAATGTTATCTTTCTTAAAAAGGTACTGAAAAATATTGTACAATAAAGAAAATTATTATGCTTTTATAAAGTAAAAAAGTGAAAATGAATAATGATGCTTCAATAAAACAATGAAAACATGGATTTTATTTTACTTTACTGAAATTCATAATTTATTGTTTCTTTTGTGATCATTTACTATGTAATTAAGTTAAAGATGACACAGCGGTTGAGCGATTGACTGTTGCGCTGCGTGTCGCGGTTTCGATTCCCGTACGGAACAAATATTTTTATGGCCTGCAGATTGTTGTTCCGGGTCTGAGTGTCTTGTGTATGTGAGTATACATGTTTGTGAATGCACCCACGATATAGGAGTAATTCCTAGTGTGGAGCAATGTAAGCGTCAAAAAATAAACTTTTTTGCAAAAAAAAACAACCGACTTCTGGTGTTTCTAGTTTCGTTTCTTCGTTATTTGACACCGACTTCTGAAATTATTTTTAAATTTTTGGTGCATTTTATTTTTTGGAAGTCGGTTGTTTTTTTGCATATTTTTTTTATTTTTCACTTTATAATTTTTATACCCCAGAATTCAAAACCCCAATAACATGGAACGTGGAATTTAAACATACTCGTAATTGGAGCAAACCAAAAAGTCGTCTAATGTATACATATTTTATTTTAAAATTTATATGGAGAGAATTTTGAAAATCGGTCCACAACTGACAGAGAAATCGGTGGAAATACATTATTAAAAAATACATACAGTCGAACATAGAACCTCCTCCTTTTTCGAAGTCGGTTAATAAGTCGTTGCTCCAAAAGATTGGATTATTTTAAACAATTGTAAAAGTTTCTTGCTAAAAGGAACCTGCTGGCATAAAATAGTTCTGACTGATTTTGAACATTCATCGAATTTAGAATCAGTTTTAAATAGATAATTAGAATATAATTTTTACCCGTCTGCGCTACGCAATGGTTATGTGCGTATCAGCCTATGTATGTTTGTTCCTTTGTGGCGCTTTAAAAACCAAACGCGTGGGCCTATTGTTATAATTCTTACGTCAATTGATTCGTCTTAATCTTGCGAGTGCCAATATGGACATGACAGTAATCAAAATACAATGTGATGACAACCAGACACCTTATTATGAAAAAGAAAAAAATGAAAGTCGACAAACTAAATTCAGTGGGGGTACCAAAATAAAGGGTTTGAGGAGGCGATTCCAAAAATATAACTCACTAAAGTGTAGAAAATAAAAAATAAAAATATTTTCAATAAACCCGACAGTTATTTTAGTTCAGTTATTGATTTCATGCCACTAACTGCATCAGACTGCTTACAAAGTGACTTGTTTGGAACGTTTAGGGCTGTTGTAGCCCAAATTCAACTGTCCTACCATTTCGTCGCCTCAGTGCTTGTGTGTCCTCTATACCAAATTTGTCGAAAATTAACTTTAAATGCAGTATTGTAAAGACTTATATTTAGATCATGTTGGTTGAGTAAGATTCAAACTTTTTTCTGTTACAACAAAAAAAAGCTCTTATAACTTTTATTTGTGACACGAAACTGTAATGAGAATTTTGTGCTTAATTATTCTATGTCCAGTATTTGTTTTATATCCTACATCGTAAGAAACGTTGAGTGCTTGAGTGTTCCATGTCCACTCAATCGACCAATCACAGCCCACGACGCCATATACATCTGGAACATAGTACAAATAAGCACGCAAAAATGAAACAGTCACTTGATGTCACTTTGCCCTATCTGCAATGAGGTTATGTTCTAAGTCCACATTCGTAGTTTTATTTGTGCATGTTTGTTCTATGTCCACATTAAAACTGTAAAATAAGGTATAATTAATTACAATCTAATATGGAAATTATAACTATCAATGCATGGGTAACTCATGTATTGTGATAGACCATTAAATCTAGAAATTCAATCTTTAAAAAAAAAAATAGGACAAAAAATTCTTCTCCTGTAAAGTGTACCAAATGGTAGATAGGACAAATAAGCACTAGGGCGACGATTTGATAACAGGGATTTTCAGCCCCTATTACCCCTGTGCCATCATAAGACCAACTCGATGGTATCATAATATTTAATTATCACCGAACTTACAACTCAACCAAATTTCAACTCTATCGGAAACTAACAAGTACTCGAAAAAGGTTATCAAATTTTGAAACAGACAAGTTAGATACGAAAATTGCAAGTTAAATTAATATCATAATTAAATGTGCACACAAAAATTCGTGTCCGTGCTGTTTAAGATTGAAGAGTTCCTTTATCTGGAGCTAGCCCTGAATACTGATTCAGGTCATGCTTATCATAAAAATGCATTATCACCAGAACTAGAGGTGTATGCAAAATTTCAGAGCAATCGGATACCAACCAATGGTCGAAAAATGGTTTGCAAAGGGGAATGCACAAAAAACGCCTGAAATGGACAGAAACTACTAATAGTCCTTAATTCTATTTAGAGTAATGAAATAATTATTAAGATTGTTTAACTATGGTAAAAATATAACAACCACTAAATATATTTAATTTGATAACCGTTTATATTTAAATGGGGGTCGTGTTTATTTGATGTGAGTACGTGACATTCAGCCAAAAAAGAATCGTCAAATAATCCTTATCGAACTATTGTATACAGCTAGTGCACAGTTAATTTATTTAATTTAGTATAATTAATTTAGTATAATTCGACCACGATTAATTAATTTAGTATAATTCGATACGATTCGAATATTTAGTTAATTTAGTATAATTCGACCTGTAGGTACCTACCATAAATCTAATTAAAATAATATACGAGTATGTATGTAACTCTAGTCTCAAACGCAAAACCATAAACAATAAAAAACAAGAAATGCAGTGATGTCAAACTGTCACTAAAGCAAAGGACATGTGATTCATACAGCTTAGATACGTTTTCTATTTAAAAAATAATTGATTTGAATTAATATTGACAAGCATATATTATTTTAATTAGATTTACGCTACATACAGGTTGTATAATACTAAATTAATGATCACTGTGCACTAAATGTTTAAAATAGTTCCATATGGATTATTTGATGATTCCTCTTTGGCTGAATGTCACTTACTCATGTCAAATAAACACGACCTCCGTAAAAATATAAGCGGATATCAAGGTAAATATATTTAGTGATCGTTATTATGTTTACTCTAGTTAAACAAACTCAAGAATAATTTCACTATACATATTTTATTCTGAATAGAATTAACGAGTAGTTTCTGTCCATTCCAGGATTTTTTTTGTATGGAAAAAAAAATCCTGGAATGTATGTTTGTTAAATATGTTTGTCCCCTTTTGATGGACAAACATACATACGAACAGTGCAAATTAAATAAAAGCTTGTGATAAAATACTGTTTGCGTAAACTAATACCACACCTTTTCTTCGGCAAACACATCAAATATCCTATTCTTAACAAAATAGTGATGTAACTCCAACAGGCTTCTGCAAAAACTTTTATTCCTTTTGACAACGTCGAAGGGCGCAAAAAGGGAAGAATTGCGAAAAATAAACAAAGAATAGATGGGCCAATAAGCTCTTCCGAAGCCATCACCTTTCAAATTAACTTAATACCGATTGCCGTGAGACATAGTAGCTGGTTGATTGAAAAAGTTCTTTAGGGTTCCTTCTTTGAGGCGTCGAAACGGAATGAGATCTATGGACGCTTAGTAGCTCTTGTCTCAACTAGTTCAAAGTTCCTTTTGTTGAAGAATCGGGTTAGTTTCATTTTGTTTGATTTCTGGGGCTTGAAGTTTGAGGGTGTCGATTGTGGATTCTACTCCAATTAAGGAGGAGCTGGTAAGTTAAATTGAGCAGATAGACATCTTTTTGTGTGCTTATAAAGGAGAAACTTCACTCTTTTAGAGCGCGTCATGAGAGAAAATCTCTCAGCCAAAAGATTAGAAAGTTGTTAGAGGGTCTAGCTGCATCGTTATCTGTGGTTTGCTGAAATATACGGCGTGCTGCACGTTCTTTAGTCTAGTGACTCGTAAATGCACCCGAAAATATTATGACTGCAGCTTTTCACCTGCATAATAGTCTTGGTATGGCAAACATAAATTTACAGTAAACAAGTTCGTGTGAATTGAATAAGCACATAATAAATCACTACAGCTAAGCAGGTTTCTGAGTTTAATACTCGTGTCGAGAAAATAGTAATTTGATTTTTCTATGAGGTTTTCAGAAGGAAAAAGCCTGGAGTCCGGATTTATACCTGGGTATTGGCACAAGTGAAACGACGTATGGCCATGACCAGAACTGCGATGGAGAAGTTAAGGAAAGTGTGGAGGAATCGCAACATTACCAAAGCCACCAAAATCAGGCTCATCCAACCACTTGGATTCCCCATTTTTACTTTATGGGGCCGAGACGTGGACAGTGCGTGAGTTGGAAAAGGGGAAGATAAATGCTCTGGAGAAGTGGTGCTGGAGAAAGATGCTCAGAATATCGTGGACGGATTTCCGAACCAACGGGTCCAGAACTTGGCGTCACGCAGCGTTTGTCGGCCGTAGTACAGTCGTGCATACTGCAATATTTTGTGCATGTCTCTAGGCGGGATAGCAAATCCATAGAGCGGCTGGTTGTACAGGGAAAAGTAGAGGGAACCAGATCGCGTGGAGGTCACCTATACGCTGGACTGACCAAGTGAAATCTGCGATAGGAGGCCACGTATCTGACTGCGCCAAACAGTCCGCCAACAGGGAGAGATGGCGGGAGATCGTGCGGAGAGCTGTGACCGCCTCTACCATCAACGTGGACGCCTCTACGTGACCACGACCGCTCTGCTAAGAGCGACACGACAGAGAAGTAGAAGAAGATTGGCACAAGACAGCCCCCTTATTGCATGGTAGCATAATATACCAGCCTATAAAGTTTCTTTTGCTGGGACTGAGGCCTCTGTGAGAGGTTGAGGGCCGTAATCCACTACACGGGCGCAATACGGGTTGGTGGATATCACATGTCTTTGAAGTTTTGGTTCTAAGAAATGCCGATTTCCTAACGATGTTTAGCTTCACCATTCTGAGAGCAGTGGCGACGAAATAATTTTATTTTGTAATTTTTTTTAAACGTTTTCCCACACTAGGATTACTCCTGTATCGTGTGGTGCGAACCTTAGAACTTGTAAATCGCAGCCGTTACAACTTGGCCACCACTTTTTTTTTACCACTGCTCTCTAGAGTAGGTGTCTGTATTGCGTTGTAGATACAATAATTGGCGTAACGTGGGTGTATTACCTCTGCCTACACTTTGAGCACCGCCATGATGTTATGTTATGCTTTTCAACAAAGACTATTCTGACGTACCAACAAGACGTCTTGAAGAAGAATTAGGCCGAATTTCATTGAATTTCGGGAGAGGAATCTGTACTACATAGATTCGGCATTCCGGATTTCAAATTCAATTTCCCTTGCAGACAGTAACATGGCGTAACTAGTTACACACCGGGGTCTTGTTTCCTTGGAAGTGAAAAAGCTTGTAAATGTTGCTTTCAATTCCTAGAGGTGGTGTAAATCAAGACAGGATTGATTTCAAGACATTAGAAAACAATTAGTGGAGTGAAGTAACAAACATACACACTCACAAACTTTCACATTTATAATATTAGTAGGATTATGATAACGTGTGCACTTAGTAGATTTGTCAGCATCAACTTCTCTACTTTCCGAAAAAAAATCATAACAAAACAAACTTTTTCTCACACAGTGCTCCTTATTATCTGTTTAATTCCCCACCCTCACACGCGTTGTTGATTAAAAAAACACGGAACCTTCAATTCCTGTCTCCGTTCACATCTCACGGTTTTTATTCTCTCCGTTTTTTAACTAAAGGCTGGCTTAGCGGACCCCCGAAACAATCAATTAGGGAACTTTGAAACATCCTTGAATTGTAAATGTGAAATGAGACAGTTTTCTTTTCTAGTAACACTTTCTCTTTGTTAGGTTTTCATTATAATTGTGCTGTTTTTGTTTTTGTAGTTTGGTTACTTACTTGTTTTATTTTAGTAAAGGAATAAGCTACAAACTTGCATCACGTAAAATCTCGCAGCAGTTTTTTTCAGTTACATGACGAACAGAAAAAAAAAATAGAAGGTCTATGCCAAACTTAATTTATTATTTTCTCTTAATTATAATTTGACCATTGTATTGTACCCACACACATTGATAATGAACGTCTTTTAAAATTTATGTTTACGCTACTCCGGCCCCTGAGATACAGGCTCCACCTAGTTCAGCGACCACTGTGAAATGTTATGTTTATCAAAACTTGTTACAATATTATTCATTAACATTAAGTATTAAGAATTTTTTTGTACAAATGATTCAATAAAATTATAAAGAAAATGATTAATATATTATTATTTTTCATTACAATATAAGTAACTAAACTAATAAATAATTTTATAAATAAAATATGCACAAGCGGCATAAAAGATTCGGGAGGAGTACAGCTCATTGGGCATCGAAAAATTCGTCCACATAGCTGTCAATGGGAAAAGTGACCAGAACGCTGGCAAAGAATCAGCATTGCCATTCAACGTGGCAACGCTGATTCTTTGGCCGAAAAAAAAAAATATTATTATTATATTAGTATATGCCTGCTGTCTTGTATGGTTCAGAATATTCGGCCACAAAAGGGATGAATGAAAAGCAATTGCATGCAGCTGATATGAGAATGCTAACAGCGATGTGTGGTGTTACGCGCATGGATAGAATTAGGAATGACTATAATTATAAGAGGAAGTCTGAAAGTGGGACCGCTGACTGAAAAGTTGTGTGGAAATCGGTTGTCGTGGTATGGGCATGTGATGCGGAGGAATGAAGAAATGTCGTGAGGAAAGTCTTGTGTATGGAAGTGGATGGCTTTAAGAGTAGAGGAAGGCCAAAGAAACGATGGTTAGGGTGTGTGAAAGAGGATATGGGTAAAAAGGGGGTGACTACAGAGATGACGACTAATAGAGGAGTATGGAAGAAAAAGACATGTTGCACCGACCCCAAATAAATTGCGATAAGGGCAGGAGACTTATGATTATTATATTAGTATAATATATTTGAAATACTGCCTCTGCCTATAGAAATAAACAACTTTCGTCGAAAGTAATAGTCAATACCGAAAACAAATATTGGACCTTCCATACTAATTTCGATCAGCTGATGTTAACTTTGTACCGACGAAGGTCTAGTTTTTAGGGTTCCGTACCCGAAGGGTCCAAACGGAGCCTTCGGGTACGGAACCCTAAAAATATATTGCTGTCACTCACGTGCCCGTATTATGGTACTCTTGAGAAAGCACAAAACCCATTTTATACTTCTTTCTATTTCTCCTATTTAGAAACCTCGCTCGTTACTCTTCACAAACAGAAGTTCTTAGTACAAATGCAGAAATAAATAACTCTTACTGTTCACTATAATAAATAATTTGGACGAAGCCAAGGAAAAGTCCTTCAACGTTTATTTGTCAAAAAATAAAACTCTATAGAAACAACACTTTTGTTCAGGAGACGCGTATTTACCACTACTACCGATTTTAGAAGAATATTGTTTAAGGTCTCTTTGATTTGTTAGACATGTCTCTCTTTGAAAAATTCACAAAAAAGCAATAAAAAAATTTTCACGGAACGACGATTTTTGACGAGCTCACACAACATTTACGAAGGTACGAAGTTTTCCAGGTTTGCTCGTTTTATATAAAACATTTTCGTCCTATTGCATATCAGTAAAAAAAAAAAACGGTCAGGTGCGAGTCAGACTCGCGCATGAAGGGTTCCGTACCATCGTGCAAGATTTAATACTATGTTAGTACTTTTTATTTTTGTTATTTGTTGACAACAGAAAGACACATTCTATGAAAACTTCAACTGTCTACCTATTACGGATCATGAGATACAGCCCGCTGATAGACAGATAGATGGACAGTGCCGTCTTAGAAATAGGGTTCCGTTGGTTACCCTTCGGGTACGGAAAATACAAAACAAATGACAACAGTATTATATTAACACTATCAGCCTTATTTATAAAACTTGCTAACGCATATGGTTAGCAAGTTTTATAAATAATGCTTTTAGTACGTTTTTTGCACCGGGCGCAAAAAACGTCAGGCACCACGGGCGGTCCTCGTATTTGACATTTGTATGTATTATAACTTTTTTTAAAAATAGCCGCGTTGCATATTTTTGGTAAAAATCTATGGTAACTACAGACTATATCATGCCCCGAGTGATTAAACCTTGCCACAATATAAAAAAACCTTACGTTATATTAATAATAGAGGTTTAAAACGCGTGAGTCGACATGTACAATTTTGTACATGTGGTGCCTGAGGGTAGCGGAGTCGATATGTACAATTTTGTACATGTCGGTGCCCAACAGAAATTTTGAAATTAAGAATCTGATAACCTGTGTTCAAACAAATCACATGGTTGTTTTTTTTTTAAAAGGTCTTAATTCGAACTCAAGCACATTTTTTAAAATGCCACCAGTCGTCAAACAAATGGTACGGTCCTGCCTCCCTGGTACTAAAGGTCTGGCTTCCTAAGGAGCACAGCACAAATAAAAAGTACTCTTGTTCTCAACAAACACGCTCTTTAGGTTTTTCTTATACTTTTTGTGCTTTAGAGAACCAGTCTCTTTGTCTACGTCTAATAACAAATAGTTTTTGTGAGTTCTCGAGAGTATTCTGGCGGTATATCAGTTAGTTTTGCTTTAGGGTGCTTGAGTCTCTTCGGTACAGTAAATACTTAGTATTATGTTTTTACACTTCTGGACACATCTATTGGCCCACCTTGTATTTTCAGTTTCGTTTGGGCCTAGCTAAAATTTTATATTAGGTCGAGCAAAAAGTTTTTATGCAGTTTTGAACCTGGCACATTCACAATTTCATTCAATAGTCTTTTTTTGAATTTCGAACACAGAATTTAAAGAAACAAAAGACAATTTGGAGCCTGTTTGTTGATATCAAACAATCGAATACTAGGAAAACTTGGTTTTATTGGTTTACTTGGATTTAATTCTTAAAAAAGTGATTGATATCTTTGGTTTTGCAACAAACATTACTTATTCTTAACATTAAGGTGAGGTTCTATCAATAATCTATGGATACTTCAGCTGAAGTCGCCGCCCAAGCTGTGGCACTTATTCAGGCTGGACACAGCCAAAGAAACGTGAGTGCTCAACTTAATTTAAGTCGATCTGCGGTCCGAAATGTTTATCGGAGGTACCTAGAGACTGGCGGCTTTGTTCGTCGCCAAGGAAGGCCACGATCTCGGGTCACAACTGAAAGGCAGGATCGATTCATCGTGACGACCAGCTTGAGAAATCGTCACCTTACCTCCATTGAGATAAAAAACCAACTTCGCGACTTCCACGGAGTATCTGTGAGCGCTCGAACTGTTCGGAGAAGATTAAAAGAACGCGATATGGTACCACACAAGCCAGCTAATGGGCCCAAACTAACGCGAGCCCACCGAACAGCGCGCCTTCATTTCGCACGCAGTCATTTAAATTGGACACAGCAAGATTGGAGCCGTGTACTCTTTTCTGATGAGTCTAAAATTGTGTTACATGGCAATGATGGAAGGAAGTAGGTCTACCGACGTAAGGGAGAGCGTTTCGCACAATGCTGTTTTGAAGAGAGAGTTGCTTATGGCGGTGGCTCATGGACTGTCTGGGGCGGTATATCCGCGAGCGGCAAAACTCAACTTGAGGTTGTTACAGGACCACGGCTGCCAACATTAAATGCTGAAAGGTACATTCGTGAGTGCTTAGAACCTCACGTGATACCATACGCGGACTATGTGGGCCCAAATTTCCTTTTTATGCATGATAATGCAAGAGCCCATGCGGCCGGCATCGTCAGGAAATATCTTCGGGATGTGAACATCACAGTTATGGACAGGCCAGCCAGAAGCCCAGACATGAACCCCATTGAGCACATGTGGGACGAGCTAAAAAGACGTGTTAGGGCTCGTCAGCCAGTTGCCCAGACGATGCAGAAGTTGAAAACTGCCATAGAAGAGGAATGGGAGATGATCCCTCAAAATTTCATAGAGCGGTTGATAAACTCTATGCCTAATCGTATGAGAGCTGTGGTAGATGCCCATGGAGGCAACACGCGTTATTAAATTAAATCTTTATTTGATAAAACATGTTTTTTATTCAAAAATCAATTGCCTTTAACAAGGCGCATATCCGACTTGTTAGGCGTAGCTCCATGTCGTATGGTATTCTGAATTCAAATTTAAAACAATACGATCGAAAAAGATGGTAAAATGTATCAGGTTTAAAACTGCATCAACAGTTTTTGTTCAATCTAACAATCATATTTCGGTAGGGGCCATCGAAACCTAAACTCTAAGGTGGGCCAATAGATGTGTCCAGAAGTGTACTTTCTGTTACTTTTAATTTCGTTAATTTCTGTGCTCTTCTGTCTTTGTTGTCGTGTTGTTAATTCCAAAATTCAATGTATTTTGACCAAAATTCAGCCACGTTGACAGCGTTAGTATTTCTCTCGTCGTGATATTTCAAAGTGGAGATGTTGTTGCACAAAGGGATGACAAGAGGTATTCGCGGCCGATGCGGCCCATCTGGTTTCGCAGTTGCTTTAAAGATTCTGTTTTTTTATCAACTAGCAGTCTCCATAATTAAAAAACCGGCCAAGTGCGTGTCAGACTTCGCACATCTAGGGTTCCGTACCAAATGTATTTTGACTATGAGCCGGGGGGGTCGCTAGTGCAAGAAATAGGCAGTCATGGGGACTGCCGACAGAGGACACGGTGGAGCATACGGTGGAGGTTTGCCCCGCTTGGGCAGAACACCGCCGTGTCCTCGTGGATGCGATAGGCGACAGCGACCTCTCGCGCCGTGCCCTGGTTCAGGCTATGGTACGGAGCGAGAGGGAATGGGAGGCCGTCTCCTCCTTCTGCGAAGCAGTAATGCTCGCGAAGAGGGAGGCGGCATACGTTAGGGAGACTCAACAACAGCCGAGTCGCCCTAGCGCCCCCAGCCGCGACCGCCGCAGGAGACGCCAGGGGCCGCGAGACGATCTCCGGCCACCGTAGACCCGGGCCTGCGGACGACGAGTAGTGGGTAACTCGCCGCCCGATCAGCACCAGGCCCGAGAGTCGACGGCGCGTAGTGTTCCACGAGCGCCTCAAAGAGTTGTCAGCAATAGGGACGGGGCCTGCCACGGCCGATGCCTGCCCGGGGGTGGAGGATAAATTCGAAAGAGTTACCTCGCCCCTGGGCACTCAAGGCAGGGAGGAACAGGGGTGGGTTTTAGTCAGTAAGAGTCTGACACGCCCTTCCGCTCCACCCTAGAGCGGCAGAAGTCATAGGATGATTTCCCACCACCCCAAAAAAAAAAAAAAAAAAAATGGGGACTGCCGACAGAGTTGTGTGCTACGCGTCGTAGCACTCGTAGCGTTGTTGGTTTCGCGCGAGTTCAATAGTTTTTTTACCATTTTAAAA